>OX421367.1:9257500-10523571 GCA_949126905.1 Amorpha juglandis
TTTTTTGTAATAATACAGGCACTCTGACCCTCCCTGGCGTTAGCTTTTGATTTACAAAGAAAAGACGTGACTTTAGCGTAAATGTATTGCAACACTTATATAAATCATACTACATCCTGGAATTAAGTATTTTGTTAATAAACAATTAACTGTTGTGTTTAATTCACTTTTGCTATATTGTAAAATGTTTTAGTACTTTAATGACAAACTAGAATTGTGGCATATTTTATGTTTCTTGCTGTTGCCAATTTGTTGTGTTTGTATTGATTATGTGTGTTATTTGTTATTGTTTCTTTATCTTTTGTTTACATGTTATATTGAAGATAATGATTTATTACCTACTGCATAGCATTTTGTTTAGTGATAAAACAACTGATATGGCTCAATATTTATTGCCATTTTTACATAAGAGTTATAGATAATTATCACATTTTATGTCATATTTGTGTATGTAGATAAAAGTAATTAATAAGTGCTTAATCAATATCTGCAATCACATATTATTTAGGAGCCAGTGTTTAACATAAGGCATACAATTAGATTTTTATGTATTCCAAAGATATTTAAAAAAACTAATTAATTACTAAGTATTGGATTTAAAGCCTGATAATATATTACTAGTAACAGACAATATCAACATGTATTAACTGTATAGTTACCACATAACTGGCAGGCCAATGGAGAGTTGACTTCAGTGTATCTCATTATTTCTGAGCCAGCTAAAAAGTCCATTATGTATAATTCATTACAGTATGTTGAGTAATCTTGTTGTGGTTTTATACAATAAACATTAACCTTCATAAAAAGGTAATTTTAAATAATTTATAAAAGATTGACTGTATTTAGGATCAATATTTTGTAAATTGATCATCATTTGATCATTATTGTTCATTATAGATTGTTCAATAACCTGTATATAACATTAGGGAGCCTACTTATCCCTGATTATTACATTCACCCATCACCAGGGTTCGAAAATATCCGATATTTATTATAAATATCAAAATATCGGATATTTATGATATATATCCGATATATATCAAGTTGGATATATATCCATTTTGTATGAAAGCCATATTATTATTTTATTGTATTATTTATGAATACTGTTTGCATATTGCAAAATCTACTTTTAGATAAGACAAAATCAACTAAAAAACATTAAATCTTCTTTTAGGACAGAAGTGTTGCCATTAATGGATTAGAACTTACCATTAGGGAGTATGTTTTAACTCTACTCCCACGCCATCTACATTTGGGAAGTAGAAATACAGTAACAAATGCTAAAAATTACTTAATATCCATTTATTTAACCATTTTTGTATTGCAATATATTATAAAACATTTGATATATATATATTCATTGATATATATCATGAAACCCAGTCTGATATATATCGGATATATATCTTGATATATATCCATTGATATATATCCTCAAACCCTGCCCATCACCATTTTTCTATAGCCAGTACTGTTAGCTTATTTTCACATAATGAATTTATTTATCTACCACTGAGTAATCAGAGTGTGCCTTAATGTAATAAGTAATCAACATTGTAATCTTCTCTATTATATATGAAAATTACATTTTTTTTGCATCCAGACAAATTGTTTAACCATATATGACATGTAAACCTTAAATTTTCATAACACACTCTGGTAATTAATAGTTTGTATTGGAAATTGTATATGACATATTGTATTATAAATGTGTTTTCTGAAAAAAAAACATATTTACCAATTATGGTAAATGGTTTTTACAGGGTATAACGTTCTCATGTTAAAAATAACTTGTGTTGTTATGATACTAATATTTCTCAATATTCTTGCATTTTTATTAAAAGTTGGTTATTTATTAATGGTAAAATTAGGCTTAAGTATCAAGTTGATTTAATATCTATTCATTTGGCTACACTTTCATGATTAAAGAACTTTTATACAAATTATATAAAAATGTATGATAAAATCAATAAAGTAAGTGCTAATTACACAAATTAATGAATGGAGGAGGATTATGTATCTCATGATTCTAAACAAACTTTCTTTATATCTATCAAGATAATTATCCACCAGATATTTATATGCACATGCTTGTATTCCTGACAAATGGTATCAGGGGTGCTACTAGGGCACCCATGATTCGCTAAGCTTATTTTACTTTATTATATTTTTAATTTATTTTTCATGCATATTGAGCTCTAATATGTAGATCCAATCCAATATGTAGATATAAATTCTATGATTGCTGATTAATATGAATGGAGATGCTCTAATGCCAATTAAAATATTGTAAGGGCGCGTTTATATGACAAGGAATCCCACCGCGTTGCGGCCGCGCGGCGATCGCGCGGCGGCCGCGCGATCGCCTCGCTCGAATCACTCGAAAAACTAATGTAAACTCTATTGACTAAGCCATAATGTTTAATTCTTCGCAACGCTCCAACCACGCGGCGACTGCGCGATCGTGTAAACGCGAGCGCAGCCGCCGCGCGGCCGACCGCGCGGCCGACGTGCGGCCGCCGCGCGACCGCCGCGCGGCGGCCGCGCGGTTGGTTACTCACAAAGAATTTCAACGTTAAGTCCTAGTTAATAAGACATACATTTGCTATGACTGAAAAATTTCGTGCAGCCGCCGCGCGGCCGCAGCGCGGCGGCCGCACGAAATTTTTCGCGTCGTCTAAACGCAGCCTAAATCCTATAAACTCTTAATAATAATTGTAAACTATTATTGAAAAGGGTAATGCTAGATTTTTTTGCATGCATCTCTAGCAAAACAGCATCCCAAACTGCAAGTCTAAATAATGTAACATTTTATGGATAATAAATATTTTTTATTTGGATTAATTCTGTCCGATAATGTGATAGAGGTTGAGACAATCATCAGGCACAATTTCCAATCTTGGGAAACTTTTGTGTGATTTTTCAAATGTGAAAAGCTCAAATACAGCCTAAGTATGCTGCCACTGGACCAATGAGGCAATCAGAATAATTATTACTTGGAACCTTGAATACATAACCCAATAATAATATATATGGCATAAGAAAATATGTAATCTGTGTAATTCTGTTTTTCAATTATATTATATCCATTGTATTAACAGTTATAATAATTGTTATAGTAAATGTATAATAAATAGCATGTTTTCAGTAAAAGTCATTGAGCACTTCCTATCAAGTAAATATGACCGTGACTCATTACAATTAAGGCCATGTGTTTTATTTGGAAACAAATTTGATAATTATATAAGTTACTTCTGCCAATTAATGTTTTTTGTTAACATTGTTAGAAATTAAAGGCGTCATCCTGTTTTTAAGGTTACTGTAACTTATGAATGTAATATCCTTGTATGTAGACATCACATCCTGTAAACTAATAAATTAACAGTTTCAAATTGGAATTAGTAAATTTAAAATTTTTAAAATTAATAAATTTCAACTGAGGATGCTTATTTCCGTTTGTATTTATGGTGGTTCCCAATAAACAATCTTAGATTGATTATCCGTATAAATCATAGGAATCAAACAAAATTATTTGTATGTGTGACCTTCAGACTATTATGATTGGTTCAATTTGTGTTATCTATCCAGAAAATCAAAGTTAGATTGTTTATAGGGAATGTATAGATATTACAACTTGGTTTCATTACGCAAAAAGGAATTGTTTGATATATATTGTGTCTGTGTCAGGCTTCTTCGGCTGGGTCCCTGAGCAGAGGCAGCGATGGAAGCCGGAGCACGGGCGCTCGACGTGCTTCCGCTTCTGCAGGAGCGTGTTGCGGCCCTGACTGGGGGCCGCGACCGCCGCGGGGGCCCCATTATATGGTTTCCAGCGAATTCGAGACGAGACCGAGTCGCGCCAGATGACTACAGGCGTCTTCTTCATTATTTAATCAGTATACCTAGGTGAGTGAATATTATGGATGAATTTGGGGGTTGCAGCGTGCGTGTGCTTGCCTGATAGATTATAATAACATAGATTGACTGAAAAGCAAGTATTATTTGTTTGCCATAACTTAGGATGCCCTTTTTTGTCATATATGTACATTCTATATGAGTAGTTAAATAAAACATTTAGTGGACCTTTGAGTTTCGAACAACATAAAAAGTTGTTGTAATATGTAATTTACAGTATTATTAGATGTTTACGTTTACTCATTCTTTCTCTCATGGAAGTAAATCGAATCCTAGAATTGTGTATTTAGTGTTCATACTACTGGCTACTGGGTAGCAATAAAGTTCTTGGCTTTGAAATTGTGTTGGACAATAGGTGATTAGATATGCTTGTTAGTCTGTTATGATTAATCATACTTGCAAATACACTCATATCTGTTTTGTGTGTAGTGCTTTGAATGGATTGGGGTTTTGTATTCATAGTAAGCATGTTAGGCACCCATCAACAATTAAGACCATCACACTATTTTATTGAGTCGACTCGACTCATAGATCTTAAACAAACTAAAGACGAATTTTTATAGCTTTTTGCATATACATGACATGTTTATTTGTGATACAATTTAAATGAACCAGTGCTTATATAATTTAATCTAATTTTGTATTGAATTAGGTATATTTATCATTGCCATTCCTTCATACTATTATATTCGTCTTTATTTGAGTTAACTATTATTTATACCGGTTGCTTTGAGCAAGAGTACCACTGTTGCTATGTTATAAGCAAAAAAGTTTATAGTAAATACATGTTTATATAACTGTTAACTTTAGCACGCCTTACTCATAAATATACTTATTATATGAGTAGGTACACTTCTATTATTGTAGTGTTTGCAGGATCAGTTTCTACTACACAAATCATCTATAATGCAATGTCACATAGCATATTTAATTTTGGTATGTGTGGCTGACGAATTTGACTTTGTCTTATCCCTAGAATCAATTCAATAGTGAGTCATTGTTTCTATACAAAATATGTATAATACCAAGTGAATGGTAAGGCCCATAGCAGACGGCGTATTTTTAACACGCAGACGACTCGCGTATTAGGAACGCGCGTCTTCGGCGCCGAAGACGCTGATTGTTGCGTTTGCATTGATGACACAAGCGCGCGTATGAAGCGCGTATACGTGCGTTTAAAGCGATACAAACGCGCGTACAAAGGAACGGAGTAGGGGCAGTGGGGGGAGACCGACGCCATTGTACAACTGGAGACTGGAGGAATCTCTGAATAAAACGCAAAGGCTACGAGCGACTACAGCGCGTATACGCGCAGTAGAAGCGCGTTTCACGATCGCCTCGTGGGCTTTAGGTTACAAGGTTGCGTCCGAATCTCGTATGATGCACGTATACGCGCGTCATCTGCGCGTTAAAAATACGCCGTGTGCCATGGGCTTAAGACGTGCAAGAATGAGTTGGGCTTAGAATAATAATCTAAGTCGTTAATATTGTAAAAATTACACGAATTCCGTGTTAATATTCGAGTACGAAAACCTAAACTAAACACGGGTGCAAGGGTGTATATATAAGCAAGAATCAATTCATTAATCCAAACCAGGGACCGAAACTGGTATGACAAATACCTGTATTTCTCGGTTACAACCCATAATTTTACCGGTATTTTTAAAGGTAATCGTAATTTATTTATTATTATTACACTTCTCATCGCTAACCTCTAATTTTTTGGTTACCGTTATTAAAATAGTAACTTAAAACATGTTTATTTATCTTTGTTACCTAGATACCGGTAACCTACTCTTAAAAATAACCCAAATTCTTCGATACCGGTACCGTAATTTATAGGGGTTTTCGGTCCCTGATCCAAACATTATTTACCAGGATATTAAATTAGTAAATATGTTCTTTTTAGCGACTCTGTAAGGGCCCATGGCTTTACAATACTGATTGATATGAGAGGTTCAGCATGGGCGGCGATCAAGCCAATCCTAAAGGTTCTGCAGGAACACTTCCCTTCATCCGTCCACCAGGCGTTGGTAGTTAAACCTGACAATTTTTGGCAAAAGCAACGCACAACTATAGGAGCACATAAGTACAAGTTCGAGGTAGGTATTGTTGTTACGCATCATTTGTGTTTAATTCTTATCAATATCTATATGTAAAGGGATCATATTATATTATATGTAAAAGGTAGATGTCTGGGTGTTTCTCTCCAGAGGATCTGACGTCAGGCAGATGGCCGGTCATAAAAACTATAAGGGAAATCGTTCTGAAAAGCATATTGCACCGACCCCACTGCGAGTGGGATAAGGGCAGGTGAAAGGAAGGATCGTAATTTAACATCATGCATTTGCATGTAGTGATGCCGTATCGTATTATGCTAGTATTCGAGTGTTTGAAAGTGAAACTCCATTTAGTCGACTGAAATGTCCGGTCTCGTTATTCGAAGAAAACCTTATTCATCGCGATGATTAGTGTCCCCAATTATCCAATCTGATAAACATCATAATAATTAGTGTAGTTATGTAAACATGATGATAAAGGTCAGCCGTCCAATAATCGGGTGCGGTTAAGGTTGACCACACCGCTGGTGAGTGCGGCGCGTGCGCAATGCCGTGATGTAATTGTGTCATCTTTATTTCAGACGACGATGATTAGCCTAGAAGCACTGCCTAAAGTAATAGATAGTACACAACTCACACCAGATTTAGATGGCACTCTACAATATGATCATGCTCAGTGGATCGATCTCAGATTGGTAAGTTATTTTATATGCAGTCATTTTATATTATTGTAATATTAAATACACGTAACAGTCACAAAAAACGATAATTGCCTTGTCATATAGCGTTTACATTTGCTACATTTCCTTATGTTCCTGCGCCGGACTATACTATAAGCCTTCGCGTTCGGTCTGTCGATTGCGTTCCGACAGTTTGACAACCTATCTAATATATTTTATTTTGAATTAATAAAATACTAGACTATAAAAACATTGATATTGAGAACTTATGTTTTACTTGTTAAGAGTAATTCATGTTAATCCATCGCTAAGCAACACCTGTGCTGTAAATTAGAACCGATACATTTGGTAATTACTAATACACCATACATAAAAAGAATATTGTGTCGATAGGCGCTGGAAGAGCTGATGTGGCAAGCGGGTGACTTGTTGGACCGGTTGGACGATCTGCAAGAGGACGTGGCGCGAGCCGACTTCGCCGATGACGTGACGGGAGCACGACGCGCCATCGACGCTCATGCGGACATCAGCAAACGGCTCGCCAAGGTGCCCGTGGATGAGCTCGAAGCGCAAGGTACAGTGCAAACATTGATTTTTTTCTTTTTCATCCTGGCATGGCAAGGCGACTACATCGGACCTGGTTGGTGGTCAGAACAGTGTGTACAAAATATAACGTCTCCATTGAATGACGTTGCATATTATGTTGACAGACATGAAGTAAATATCTTTAATACCGTTACCTCCTAGTGTCTATTACAGAAACAGCCAACATCATTTTTCGTTGGTATTCTCCTATGACGGTTAAGATGACAGTCTCTCATTAATTGTAAGTTTATCATAAACCATTTAAAGCAGCGCAGTGAGTGGTATTTGGATGTAAGACGAGACCCCGCGGGTTCAATTTCCGCGAATTTGACGTTAAAGATGCGCAATACGTGTTTGTGCAGTCACAGAGAATAATACCCCAGTAATAATAGTCAGACACTTGGTAGTTTGTAAGTTATATTATTGTAATTTTTCGGTCCACGGTGTAATTAAAATTGTTGCCTGCTGAAATTGGTGCTGATTTATTTGTTATCTTTATTGAGTATACAATTACGTGCATGCAATAACAATTGCCTGTGAAGTTTTGCAGTTTGTAACGCGGTCATAAATTCAAGGTGTATGCTTCAAATGAAAAATGTATATCACGTCAATTGGTAATAAATTCGTTATTTGGCGTGGCAGAATTAGCATTTGTTTCAATGCCGGAATACAGCATAAATAAAATATCACGCATGTTCCTTCGCTTAGAAAATGTAACTCTTAGGGTCAGTTACTACATTGTTATAATGGCTGCTTCAATTTAATAGCATATATTTATTGAATGGACAAATTTGTTTATTGATATTGTATGGTTGAACGGGCAGTATACCCGACAAGGCGCACGATTGTATAACCTGCAAATTTCAGTACAATTGCACACACGCTAGTTCAGAGTTACGACACGCTGTAGGGTGTTCGTTACATCCGTCTGGTAGTCGATGTATGACTCGAGTGGTAGTGGTTCGCCGACGAGCGCGCAAACGCTCGTATTTGCGATTACGTATATTTGCTCGCCCTCGTGTCTTAAAACACTATTTAAATTTTAATTTATTCTAAAATTTGATTATATTCATGTGTTCCTGTCTGTTCCTACGTGTATCTTATGCTATTAGTGGTGAAGAAACGGAAATTGTCGTAACTGCAAGGAAACATTAATTGATGGAGGGTAACTTGATTTCTTTATGAAATATCGTTTTCTAATTACATAGTAGTGTAGTAACCGAGTTGGTAGTAATCAATTTAATTGATTTAGGGCGTGCACAATAGGTGGTGAAGAATTCGGTCCCGAGATTTGTTTATGGATCATTTTTTCCCGTTTATCATTTTGAGCGAAGTAGGTTACTTTCAGGTGTCTGGTTTGTGTAGACATAAGTCATTAATTGATTCTCGATTTATGAGTGTTTACAGATAGGGTAGATAGATGGATAACACTTTATTGTAAACTGTGGAAATTATTATAATTACAATAAAAATATGTAACACTAGGCGGTCTTATCGCTAATAGCGATCACTACTATATAACCTTTGTTGATATTTGTTCAGGCGAAAGAGTGGTTCAGCGGTTGGAGGCGGCGGAGGCGGTGTGCTCCGAGGCTAGCGGCAGCGGCGGTGAGGGCGTGGCGTTCCACTGCGGCGCGCCCGGCGCTGTCCGCCAACAGCTATCTGCCGTGCGCTCTGCGCATGCGCACGCGCACAAGTTGTGGCAACATAAAAAGATGCAGCTAGACCAGTGCTTCCAGCTCAGGCTCTTCGAACAAGACTGTGAGAAGGTAATGTATCATGCAGTGTGGCACCTCCAGTTACACGCACACAGTTAACTGTAACAAGTTTTATAAAATAATTAATAGGTATTTTATAATAGATATTATTATACCTAGAGACAATTTTATTTTATATTTTATTATACCTAGACTTTTAGCAACATCTAAATGCTGTTTTGTATAGTCTACACATCGGCATATTAATTTCTCCACTTCACCTAATTTTCTGAATATTTACAACATCGAAATGTGTCTGACTTGTTATAACATTAAAATTGTTCGTTTGTTCATACACAGATGCTAGAATGGATCGTGAACCACCGCACTGCGTTTCTCGCGACGTACGTCGAGATTGGTCGGTCGTGTGCGGCGGCTAAACGCTTGCAGGAAGAACATGCTAGGTATGATTTTCGTATTTTTGGTTTGCATCCGCGAAGGAAATGTATTGAAATATAGATTTTACATATACCCCAGATTTCGTCCAGTTCTAAAATTATATATACGTAAGGCATTTATGCAAGTCTTTTGCAAGTAATAGTTACAATAAGTGCAACTGAGGCCTAATATTTATTGTTATAAGGTATTTACACCTTATAATACTACTAGCTCTGCAGGCTTATACACGTCCCATTGCTGGGCACTGGCCTCCTCTACCAATGAGAGAGGTTTGATCTCAGTCTACCACGCTAGCTCATTGCGGATTCGCAGATTTTACATACCTTCGAAAATCGCACGGAGAATATCTCAGGTATGCAGCTTTCCTCACGATGCTTCCGTCACTGCTAAAGTAAGCGAAAATTATTAATGTATACAGATATAACTTAGCAGACAGAGTGCATGCTCTTTATATAGTGGTGAATCAATATAGGTGGTATAATAGGTTGTTGAGTGGTTATAATACAACATTAATAATAATTTGGCAGCCTCCGTGGCGCAGCGGGCGAGTAGCCGGCTGTGAAGCGAGACGCCGCGGGTTTGATCACCGCACCGAGACATACATTCGTGTGATCCACAAATATATGTCTCGGGGTCTAGGTGTTCTCAGACCGAAAGTCTCTCGTAGTTCCTGATAACTATGACACGAGACTCGGTATCTTACTGTGGGGTCAGGGCTATGTATGTGACTGTTGGGTGTATTTATTAAATTGTTATGCGTCACTGTCAGATTCGCGGCAGCGTGCACGGGCGGCGGACGGCCGAGCGTGGCGCGCGTGACGGCGGCTGCACGACGCCTCGCCGACAAGCGGCATTACGCCGAGGCGCAGATATCGGCGCTGGCGCATCGGCTCGAAAGGGCGTACAAACAGCTGTCGGCAGGTATGTTATATTATTCAGTTTAATAGACAGTTGTCATGCAAGTAACATAGAAAGAAATCTAGTATCATTTATTTTATCCTATCCTAGCATGGCAAAGTGATCTACACTACTCTTAGGGGCTGTGCATTAATCACGTGACCTTTTTTTGGCATATTTTTTTTAACCCACCCTCAACCAGTCCCAATTTTCCAGCGCAATAGTTAAGTTGATCGGCATTGGCCCCAATTTTGTGTCGAAGTCCCTATAATAAGGTATTTGACGTTTCCGTTTTTGCTGTTCTTATTGTTATCAGAAAAATATATAGTGTGTGTTTCGGTAAGAAAATGAACATTGCCTATTCAATTAGTTTCATTAAGACTGTAGATGTTTAATTCACATCAAGTAATTTCTTCCTTCAAGATGTTAAGTTTTCTTGTTTGTAGTAATTCTTGTACATTCCAAGTACCTATCTTTTGGATCTGTTGCATCTTCGTTAAGATTTCAGTATTTAGATTTCCATGGGATGTCTTCTGTTCTCCTACATCAGCATTGTCAATTTCACATCATCTGCCCGGAACGTAGACCGGCTCCGGTTGCTAAGCGGATTGTTAAACAATTTTTGTTTTATTCCTGATGACTTTCTTGGGAAAAATAGTGTGGTGGTTTCCCCCTGTCTTCACAATAATCTTTCAAAATGATTTAGCTATAGTAATCGTGTGTCATGTCATGTGACAGGTCTCGAAGAGCGTTCAGCGGTGCTGTCGTTGTCGGTGGTGTTTCATCACAAGGCGGAGGCGTACGCGTCGGCGGTGGGCGGGTGGGGCGCGCAGTGTGCCGTGGCGCTGCAGCTCGCCACCGGACAGGGCGGAGCGCCGTGCAACGACCCGCGGGCGCTCGAACAACACGCGCAGCGACACCGGCAACTATACGAACACATGTGCCAGGCTTATACTGAGGTCAGCATAATTATATATTTTTTTTATCTTTATTTAGGGATTTTTAACAATGGCAACCCCATTGTAACTTTTTGACTAATATAAATACATAGTATATTATTAGTAAGAAAATCACTGGTGGACACTTGTGGCAAGTGAACACAATTTATTTGCTATCTCTGCTTTTAGTTTTGATATAGTACTCTGTATAAGTCCAATGTCGAAAAAGTTCAATTGGAATTTTTTCACCGTTAGCACAATTTATCGCCCCGATATTGCTATACTGACCGATAAGCTTCAGACGCTATAGGCGACATTAACATGCTTCAGTTAGATACTAACGGCGTATTGTATGCTATACCGTACAGGTGGTACCACAGGTCACGAATATTATAATAGATGCCATAAGTATTACAATCTGTATGGAAATCAAGCATGCCAAATTACACTATGTACAATGACGGTATTGTGGTGATCGACGTTCGACAATCGATATCGTGGACATCTGTTTACATTTTATGTCTCCAATATATATTTCGGACATTATTTGCTTACGTTTAGACTAGTACATTTTACATTGTCAGCCACCGTGGCGCAGCGGGCAAGTAGCCGGCTGTGAAGCCAGAGGCCGCGGGTTCGATTTCCGCACCGAGACAAATGTTTGTGGGATCCACAAATACTTGTGTCGGCGTCTGGGTGTTGTGAGACCGAAATTTTCTCGTATTTCCTTTTACTCACGACACAAGATTCGTATCTTACTGTGGGGCTAGGACTATGTGTGTGACTGTTGGGAGTATTTATATGATTTTAATGATTTAAAAAACCTAAGTTCACCACTTGTTAATGATGAAAACCACACTTTGACTGTGTATGTCAGTTTGAATCATGTCATAAAGTGCCCGTGAGCGGCACCATCATTACCAGAGGAATTGTCGGCGTGCTGCCTTTAAATGTTTCTTGATGTTGATTCTTAATATTTGTGTTTTGTTTAGGTCCATTCAACAAGTAAAAAGCTGTTGTACCAACTGGATCATTTAGTTCAAGTGTGCCATCAAACAGATCCTGCTGACCTGGTAAGTCATGATTTGATTTCAACTGCTTTAAGTTCTGTTATTGCAATACCGTAATCTCCAAAATTGATTATTATTCACCATTAACAAATATATAACAGAATGGCAGAAAAAATATTGTTAATTACACTAATTTTATTGTATTTCTTTTGAATATATTTTTATGTTTGTCGTTTGATTGGGCCCGTGGCAAACATATTTAGGTTGAGTTACCACTAGTGTTCTGGGCACAAGTCGCGCTATCACAATTTTTGTTTGAATTTCACATGAAATGCCCGGGATTGTAATTTGTGTCCTATATGGCGATGGCTACATCACCTAGTTACGTGTTTCCCTAAAAAACACCCTGCGGTGGTCTTCTTCAGTTCAATTGAGACTGTCTTGGGGGATTGTCCATACAGTATGGAGTAATGGTATATAAACTGTGTAGCAGAGCGACGGTACAGTGAGCAGCGCTGGTAGCAGCGGTGGTGACCCCGCCGCCGACTACAGCTCCGGCGCCAACCACGTGCTCGCCGTCATACACCAGATCCTGGGACACCATCGGGCGCTGGAGGCCCGCTACCACCAGGCGAGGCTGAAGCTCCACCAACGGCTAGCGTTGTTATTGTACAAAGAGGATTGTAGGCAGGTCAGCATTACCAATCACTATTTCAACACGATGTTTTTTGCCTAAAGGCAGTTTGTCCTTTTCTTGCCAATCCACGTTGCTGTTTTATGAGACAGCAGTACACACCCAGTCTGTACTCAGCTGTAGAAAAAACTGTACACCATGACTCTACCCTCATAAAATGTTACCCTAATAATTATTATATGTTGCATTGTATTTTTCTTTATTTGACTGAATTAGTAAATTATTGCATACATAAACTTTATATTCACAGGTACTAGACTGGTTGGCCAATCACGGTGAAGTATTTCTACAGAAGAATACTGGAATAGGAAGGAATCTCCATAAGGCTAGAGTTTATCAGAAATCTCATGAACATTTCGAAAATGTTGCACAAGTAAGTCCTATTTTAAAAATGTAATCAAGCTGTCGTAAACGTAATAATAAACACTTTTCTAAGCCTTAATTAACTCACACATATCACTTTCCAACAACAGCAGTCATAATAAACTATTTGTTAGATATCACTTGCAAAATAAAATTGTGATGAATGTGAAACGGAAGTAACTCATTTAGGCCCCTCGTATGCGATAGGTCGCCTGGGTTGGTACCACCGCTTTGTATATTTCTGTCGCCAAGAAAAGTGTGTAAGCACTGTTGTGTTTCGGTTTCAAGGACATTGAAGCCAGTAAAATTACTGGGAATTATGAGACTTAACATCTTATGTGTCGGGGTGACTAACGCAGTTCACTGCCATGCAGTGTTTTGTAATTCAAAGTTCTGGTGTTGCTTCTGTTTATGGGCAGGCGTAGCGCTTACCATCAGGCGAGCGTCTTACTCGTCACGTCATTTAATCAAATAAAATCAAAAATAAAAACTATCGTAAAATTGCTGGTGGGAGGATACTTGTATCCGCCGGATAGTGCTGGTGGGAGGATACTTGCATCCGACCGGATAGCGACCACCGTACACTGGTGCTAAAACCTGCCATAGTGGCACGTCTTGTGTG
This sequence comes from Amorpha juglandis, assembly GCA_949126905.1. NCBI lineage: Eukaryota > Metazoa > Arthropoda > Insecta > Lepidoptera > Sphingidae > Amorpha > Amorpha juglandis. The sequence goes on from OX421367.1 coordinate 9,271,421, forward strand.
GGTCGCGTTCCAGGGTCAGCCAGTGTATATCCGGTTCTCCCCAAGGGGTTTGCCCCCTGACCCTAACCCTTTTCCCATCCCTTTTCCTTCCCCTCCCCCTTGGCCCTTTGGCAGGCCGGCATGATCTAGCCGACCTACGTTGTACACATTGTTTATCGTTGGTCGACACTATTCTTGGATTGCGCTACACTTACCATCAGGTGTAGCATAGTCACTTTGCCGTGCCAGGATAAAAAAAAAATTACGGGTTGCACTCCGGGAGTGCCGACAGAAGTGAAAACTTACCAAAGAAGATGCGATAATACAAAATTACGGCAACATGTCCACTCGACATGATAAAAGTTCATACTACTCTCTTCGCGTTTATGCGAGCCTGGTACTTTTTTTACGGCACCATGTTCCAAATTATAAAATAAGTAAAATATCGTTATTTTATTATTTACCAATATCAAAAATAAGATTACGGTAACATGTCTATTCACCATTAAAAAAAAACCAACACAGTCCGATCAAAGTCCTGTGAAAGTCCGGTCAAAGTCCGGTCCAATCCGACTGGTCACTGTGTGACGCCACCTGGGACTTATCGAAGTTCCAGGGAAGTCGGCTAGCGCTGGCTGGTTTACGGGCCCGTGTGACGTCTCACGGAAGGTTCTCGAATATTCTGGAACCTTCCGCTCGCCGCCGCTCGCGTTACGGAACGTTTCGGTTCACCCTCCCATAAGAAGTATTCACTTCAAAAACATATTAAAATGCGTTGTTTGTTGTAGAACACGTACACGAACGCGGAGAAGTTGCTCGGCGCCGCTGAGGAACTGGCTCGTTCGGGCGAGTGCGATCCCGAGGAGGTGTTGGGGGTCGCGCGTGAGCTCGAAGCGCACGTGGCCGCCTTCGCCGCGCGGGTCGACCGCAGGAGGCGGCGGCTCGACCTGGCCGTATTACTGTATACACATGAGAAAGAGGTGAACATTAGTGCCAGTTGTTAGTTCCTTTTATGTTACATATGGTATACCAGGTAATACAGACGACCTGATAAAGGTTGCAGGAAGTCGCTGGATGCACTATACAGGGTTATTTTTAAAACACCAGCAACCTCGCAGGGGTAGATTCCTAAGGTTATAAGCTACTACTTTTGTTCTACGACTTTTGATAATTTGTTAGATTTTATTTTCATACAAAAATAAGTATTCATTTAATTTCCGTCTTGATTGTTACAACGCGCATCGCAGATCACGTAAACAAATACGCGAAGCGTGGGGAACCCGGCTAGCTCCTTTGAAGGTCAACGCGCCGCTCAGCTGAGCGGCGCCTTTGAGTCGCCGCCTTTGAGGTCAACGCGCCGCATACTACGAAGAAAAATACGACACAACAAAAACTTGTAAAATCTTTTTTTTTTAAATATATTGAGTTATATCCAAACTCGTAGAACAAAAGTTGTTCCGTATGGGGACAGCTATCTACCCCTGCGAGGTTGCTGGTGTTTTAAAAATAACCCTGTATACACACGAGAAAGAGGTGAATATTAGTACCAGTTGTTAGTTCCTTTTATGTTACATATGGTATACCAGGTAATCCAGACGACCTGATAAAGGTTGCAGGAAGTCGCTGGGGGCAGGCTGCTTCCAATAGGTTGGTCTGGAAATCCTTGGGGAGGCCTACGTTCAGCAGTGGACGTCCTGTGGCTGATGATGATGATGATACGAGGTAATAAGGCATCGGAGGCATCTGAACCCAAGGACATTTCTGATTTATTTTTGTGTTACATGTATCACATTCTTAACTTTTGACAGCCTCCGTGGCGCAGTGAGCGAAGTGGCTGCGAAGTAAGAGGCCGTGGGTTCGATTCCCGCACTGAGACAATTTTTTTGTGTGATCCACAAATATTTGTTTTGGGTTGTGTTGTGGGAGCGCATGTCCCTCATAGTTCTTGATACCCACGATATAGGTTAACCTAGTGTGGGGTCAGGACTATGTGTGTGACTTTTGGGTGTATTTATTTATTAATTTTACTATTGTCTGCTTTGTTATCTAAAAACTATACCTATATTGTCGAAAATACAAATTGGTCAATAGTCATCAAAATGCAGTTAGGCCACTCTGGTTCTAGCATCCTCACTTTATATGTTGTTGTGCAGCTCCTTCAATGGTTGGAGACGTTAAAAAGCGGTGGCGGTGTTTGCGCGTCGGACGACACTCCGGAAGCGGCGCGGCGCGCTCTCGAACAATGCGCACAACACCGCGCCGCCAGCCTCGACGCGTGCGCAGCCACCATCGCACAGGGCGAAGCGCTGCTACAAGATCTCAGGTAAGCCGCTATAATCACGCACGATTTTGTACCAGTAACACCAATATATCCACTAGCAATTAGGACCGTAGACTTAGCATAAAAATAATCTTAAGATGCAACTGTTTATTATTTTTAAATTGATGATGTTTGCTTTTCAAATATAAAAGAGTACTCCAATCGTAAAACAGATATGTTATTGAAATAATGCACAGTACTACTTCTGAAATACCAACGCGTCATGTTAATGATCGATATGTAGACGTGTTACAAACATACATTATGTCTTGCATACATACATTAAGCCACTGGCCAGGCACGGTTTAACGGTCTTGTATATTCATACTTACTCGTAAAAAGAAGATCAAACACATCACTTTAATCGTATCACTATATTAAAATACTTCCATAAAAAACAAGGTCATTTACAATCCAAAATTAAAACGGAGCTTATATTTTTACAAGAATCCTGCACTGTGCTGTGGTATAAGGGAAATCAATATCTGCCCTAGTTAGCAGAAATTTTATAATGTGAATGTTATTAAAGTCGAACCTCATTAGAGCATCGTGGCACGAAGTGTCACAATATTATTTCATTCATCTGGTATACAGCACTTGGCAGCAGATCAACTGTGCGTCGTTACAGAGTTGCCTCCCAGAGAATATTTTGACGTGCAGGCCGTAACACGTAGTGCGGCGGCGCTTAGTATGACATAGCAAGCGGTGCGTCGCGTCAGACGCACACTCGGAGTACTACGTTCGGCGGATAAGCACGCGCATCGTATTTTGTATTTTTTAAAATTTAATTAATCGTAAGCGCCACGCCTACCCATAAACAGAAGCAACATCACACAAAACTTTGAGTTACAAATCACTGTATGGAACAGAACTTCGCTAATCACCATGAGACATAAGATGTTAAGGCTCACAATGACCAGTAATTTCACTGGCTTTAATGTCCTTCAAACCGAAACATAACAGCGCTGACGCATTGTTGCTTGTTGGCAGAAATATACTAAGCGGTGGTACCAACTCAGACGGCCTCTGGCATGCGAGGGACCTACCACCTTGTAAAATATTTTATAATAGCCTGATAAAAAAAATTGATCAGGTAACTCGCCTGATGTGAAGCGCCACACACCTGCTCACAAACACAAGCAAACCCACACAGAACCTTAAATTACAAAATACTGCGAGGCATTAGACTACGCTCGCCACCCTGAGACATGTTATCATGTTAACTCTCACGATGCCCAGTAAATTCACTGGTTTCAATATCCTTCAAACTGAAACAAAATAATAGTTACACACTTATTAGCAGAAATAGATATAGCGGTGATACCAATCGCTATGGCCTCTTGCATACGAAGGACTCACAACCTGAATTTTCTGAAATATGAGTGAAACCGTATAGAGTCATTAAGAAGACTAGGAAACAAATTCAGTAAGCGATTTCCTCTTTTTTCACTTCAATAATCAAATCTAGTCGCAGTCGCCCATCTTTCTAGGTTGTTCGCATATGAATGAGTTAAGAAATGACGTGACTAGGTGCCTAGGTGCCTAGTTGTAGTGCGATAAGTTTCTTGGAATTACGCGCAGCTTCACTTCAATACGGTTTGAACTTTAACCTCATTTGCGAGGGAAATAAAAAAAAAATCGTGTAATCAGGTCAGAGAACGGTGGCTATCCCAATTGCAGAGCCATGGTGTAAGACTTTTGTTGCTGCTTTACTATTCCCACCGTACTACTGGTAGATATCGATTAACAGAAAAAAAACATGCTAAACGAAGTAGAGATCATAGATGGCTTAACAAAAAGTAGGCTTGATCCTAAGCGCATTACAGTTTCATAACTTTTTTACGGGTAATTTGTACATAAGTGAATATTATTGAAATAAAACTAATTTTAAACGGATTTTATTGCGGTTTTAGTTAGTAGTTAATTTTATTTAAATTTAATAAGTTTTATTTCAATGAGTAACATCCGCGAAATCAAGTGAATATTATGTTACATGAATATTATCGTTAGCTGGAGCGATATGCAAATGAGACTAAAGTCCTCACTCGTCATACTAGTTGCAGATAAATTTGCTCCATTTCCATATTTCCATGGCAAAGTTAGTCCACTCATAACTCCATTAGTAGTTTGTACATTGTGGCGTATACGCTGTTATGGTCAAAGCTTGGTAGACAATGATACTATGCTCCATACAATGTATTAAACTAGTTGTCAAGTTTTGTTTTCACCAGTTTTCCGTGCCGTGGATGTGGCACTTCGAAACAAAAGAAAAAAGTAGAAAGCGACTCGTAGTGTTCAAAATGTGATTCTTGTGAAGGATATTCATGATCCTGCGGAGGAGGTTTACGCCCTGCAGTGAGAGCATTAAAGCGAAGTGGAATGAATCAAAATAAATGAATTTTGAATATTAAATACTAAACAAAACTATTTAAATGTTAGTTATAACTATTTATATAAGTCACTACAAACTCTTCTCATTATAATATGCATGCACATATTTAAATGATATTATAGTATTATATTGTATAGAGAGATCTATAACATGGCACTGGATGAGGGGAAACGTGGAACGGAAGTCCGCTATTTATTAGTTGTTAGAAAGTTAACCACTCATATGCCCATATTGTCGGCTTTATTGTGGCAGCGGCTTATTAACTCATGTCGTTTTCTATCGGAATATTTACGCGAACAATAATGGTTATTTAAATCTAGTATTATGTTGACATGTTTCAGCTTGGCCAATTTATTTTGCGCGTATTGTACTCATATTTGTATTCGATACTAAGCAGTTTTATACAACACTCGCTTTTTCTCATGGCTCCGCCCGTGTGATCTGCCTTTTCCGGGATAAAAAATAGCCTATGCTCATCAGGGATAATGTAGGATTCTAATGGTGAAAGCATTTTTCAAATCGGTCCAGTAGTTTTTAAGTTTATTCGTTACATACAAAAATACAAATCTTTTCTTTTTATAATATTAGTGTAGATGTAACAGGATTAACGTACAACCTCAATTACCTTATGTAATTACAAAATTCTGTTATAATCATGGGTACACTGGTACATACATACACTGACAGACCAATGGCGAAGTCCCATGCAAATTTTGTTGGTATATTTTTTTGTATTGCCAAACCTTCACAAATGCGACATGTGGATCAGGAGTCTTGTATCTAGGCTTGTATTCCAACTATTCGATTTCTATTAGCAGATATGGACCGTTTATTTTGAAAGTGGTGTAAGTCCATTTTCTTTTGTTTCGAGAAAATTAAAGGTTTCTATATTTGTTGATTTAAAAATACAGGCAAATCATATGAGGTCTGGCATTCTTTCTATTGTTTTATCAACATTTAATTTGTTTATATAAATTTGTTTTTGGCTAATTAGACTACAATAACACATATTTATGTGCTGTAAATGGACTTACACCACTTTCAAAATTAGGCAATTGTAAAAATCGTTTAATTTCAATTTTGAAAAATCAAATTTCGCTTAAATTATACTTCATTTTAATACAATTTTGTTTATAAATACGCATAACAAGACATAAAATTTTATTTTAGACGGCAATTACATTGTCATTACAAGATACTGATTACAAGAATTTACTTATTCTCTGCATGTAGTATAGTAGTGTAGTTATGTTAGTTAGTTATTATGGTAGTGTTTCAAAATATGCATGATGCACCGGAGGTATATAGGGTAGTAGTAGTAGTAGTATAGCTGCTTCATGTCTTTATATTTTTCGTACGTAATAGGTCTGGCATTTTGGTACAAAGGCTCCAGGGCGATTTTTTCAAATTTTAACGGTCTTCCAGGACGTAGAGGTAATAAAATTTTAAATTCTGCGCCCGTCATCGTTGTTTTATAAAAAATGGTATATGGTGCAATTTTGAGGAACCTCAACCAACATATTTGCAACCAATTGACCTGTTCCCCATTAGTATTTTTTGATCTGTTTTTTAATTGCATTTTGGAGATTTTTTGTTGAAATGAAACTCTCCCGTTTCATCTATACTTATAAAATAACATGTCCTCACTGACTGACTGATTCATCATCGCCGAGCGCAAACTATCAAGGTTACAAGCATGAAATTCGGACTTTATATTCATTTTGTTATGTAGGCACCCACTAAGAAAGGATTTTAGAAATTCCAATCCCAAGGGGTTAAAATAGGGGATGATAATATGTATGAAAGTCCGTAATTTTGAAAGTTACATAAACAACATTTTGTATTTCGGTTATTGAAGTAAAACAAATAAATACGTGTCTCAGGAATTTTGGAAATTTTAGTTAATAAGGGATGAAAAGGGGGGTGAAAGTTAATGCGAAAGTGAGTTTATTCTTTACGCTTTCACGCCTAAATCACTGAACCGATTTTGATGAATTTATCTACAGGGATAGATGGGACCCTGGAGACGGTTACAGGCTACTTTTATCACGGAAAAGCTGTTCACGCGGGCGGAGCCGCGAGCAAAAGCTAGTTTCATATAAAATCAATTTATTGTTTTCTACATTGTGCTATTACATTATAGTAATCTTGTGGTGTGTACACAAAATTCATTTTTCTCAATGCCACTTCTCTATTTTTTTAATATCTATCTTCTAACTTACGAGTAGTGGAAACACGGAGGGGAAACAATGCAAATCGTCCGTGGGTGAAACCGCGGGACACAGCTAGTATAAAATAAATGAAAAATAACAACAACACTGATCGGCATCCATCTGCGATGCCACCTACCTCTGTCAATTGGACTTACACCACTTTCATAATCAATGATTATGCAATTTCATTTACCGCCCGATTTTAAGTTGTACAAAACATAGGATTTTTTTGAGAAATTAAACACGGACTAGTTATATATAAAAAAATTACATTCAATTAAGCATGAATTACGTGATAGCTCATTTTTCTCAAAAATGGACTTACACCACTTTCAAAATAAACGGTCCATATGTTGTGTTTGGGTTCATTAAATAGGTTTGCAAGAGTAGTTGATTTCATGATGGTTATCAAGGTTTAATGATGGAGTTGGAAGGTGGCGACGGGAACTCGGCTCTATTAGGTACAGGTTGATAAGCTTTTAAAATGTTAAATAAAACTTAATTAGAAACTCCGACAAAACAAATGATTAACAATGAAAATAAGTACCATTAAAAAGTGAAAACAAAAATATAAATAATACGCAATAAATAAATAAACAATTTCTTCTCTATTTATACCTTATGATCGGCGCTATTTATTTACACCAACGTTGCAGTGGATACACTTGCTACGAGTGGGTCTTACGCGATTGCTCATTGTGGTAAACAACCACCTTGCTGTTATGAGGGGTGAATACACTTGCACATGTTAAGTTTTTTGTTAAATTAAAGTAAAAGATGACAGCGGCCTGCGCTGCGTTCTCGGGACGTTATACAACGGTATGCGACCCAATTTCTACAACCGCCGAGCACAGCGGAGCGTTACTTGGTTTTCAGTGAAAATTGAAGCTCGGGCTATCGCTCTCGGCACGCGACGTGATAGCTGCCGGCGAACAATGCGTTATTTATCGAGCCGCCTAGTCGGATGACAGATTGACGTCTTTAATAACGCATAACGCCGGGTGAAACCTCCTTGCATTATCACCCGTCAACGGAAAAATATTTATCTTAATTAATTGTTTAATATACCTTGATTGTCCTTTAGAATATCGTGTTAGTATTAAAAGCAATAAAATTTCCCAGTCTCAAGAATAAAACTTAAACTTGCCATGGATATTGACGTTGCAAGAACTGACTTATTAAAGGTGATCAGAAAGAGGCAACTGAGACCGTATAAATTAGTCTCCATTAAATGTTAACTTAGATTTTATATTAATTAAATAAATGCTAAAAATGGTTACTGAACGTACAGAGAAATGAATGTTATATCTTCAATCTGAGATATAAACACGAACCTGTCATATAGGTATGTCGTATATAAGCTGATTGTTATGCGAGAGCAAAGAAAGCAGTGGAGCGCATTGTTTTGTCGCAAGGATAGACACAGTCTGGATTTTATTCTCTTCGGTTCGATTATATATTTATTCACGCGGATTTTTTTAAATAAAATAGGTTCCCTATTCGCAGAGAAATCGATATAAAACAAAAAAATATAAATAAACGCGTTAAATTGATAACTACCCATCATCCATTTTTGAAGTGGGAAAAAAGACACTGCTAGCTTGTAAATTCTAAGGCATGGTCAACATCGTGGGCATTCTTCGAATATTCCTTGCGATAGCTCGATAAGCCGATGCGGTAAACAGTACACACAATTCGAGTAGTAAACAGTTTTTACGGGCTGTTGTAAGTATTATAATTGCTTCGTCGTACCAAATGAATCAGTCCTGGTCTAACTTGTTTTCCGTAACAGGAAAAGTAGCTCCGACCAGAGACTCGTCTATAAAACCTCGTTGTTGGACGGCGACGCAAGTGTCACGATCCTTTACGACCTTGAAAATTGGCAGATTATTAGATGGCGGGCAATGCATTAACGACTCATCCTGCTATTGTAATTTGTGCCCATGGGCGGCGGTGATCACTTATCATCAGGTGAGCCGTCAGCCTTAAAAACTAATACTTACTATTAAATAAGAATGCTTTTCACTAAGATTGTCGTAGGTCCAACAAATAAGTCCTTCGCAACTTCCATATTCGGAACAAGTAGCCTCAAAATCAAGTAGGTGCTCTTGCATCATGGGGTTTTATTGGCACTGGTAAGCACTTACCACCAGGTCACTCAAGTATCCTCTGAGTTGATTTATGCTATAGAGGCTCAATATTTCATTTATGCGTAGATTATAATCTCATATAACATGTTGTAGGTACTTTAGTTTCCATAATTCCTTTGTGGCTCTTGGTGTCATGTAGGTGCGTTTGATCTAATCTCGCGTGGAGCACACATCACGGAAAGGGTACTCATTTCTCAATTCGAAAAGTAGCAGTTTGCGTCTACTTTTGAAATGCGGGACGGTTACGGCACTCGAAATCCACTAGGCATAGTTTGTTGTAAACTCGACGCGGGGGCCTTGCCGTCGGGACTCGGAATACAAAAGCCTGACCCTCCTGTTTGTAGTGTGCTCCATGTTTTTCTACGATATTTGGTTGTGTTCCATTGTGTTTACGAATATAAATATTACTACTATTTGCCGTTATTCGAATTGCTTGATAAACAAACACATACACAATCCTCCAAATAATTTTATTGACAATTTTGGATTTTTACGTGTTTTCGATTTTTTTTAATGAATGCAACGAATGCACAGCCAGCTGGGTCCGGCCAGTCACTCAACAGAATAACGTATATAATACACATCATGTTGTAGCAGGTTCACATTTATATTTAATACATATATGAAGAAAAAGAAGAAACATAATATAAATTTAATCGTATGTGTGATACGATTAAAATATGCATGTTTGCATTGCATTTGCATGTTGCATTTATGTGATATATGTCATATACGGAGTGCGTATTGTTACATTTCAGTTCCTTTGAATAAATTAATACTGCGATCTTTCGCATGAGCATCGATAAATTCCTTTGACCGAAACCTTGTGATAGCTTTTTATGGACAATACATGAGTTTCCCAAAAGCTAAAAGATAATTTTATCGAATAGACTTCTGTTTTAAGTCTAATTGGCTTTTAGAATGAAATGCTGAAAAATATTACTGTATGTACTTATTTATAAATAATTCAAATAATTCTAGCACATCTAGCTGTATGTGAGAATGGTATGTTTTTAGATTGAAAACTACAAGGTAATCATGTTACTATACTTAAATATTAATCTATATGTATACGGTATATAGCGAAATACCACTCTCTGATTTATCACGATATCTCTAAAACTCCTAAAGCTAGTATCGTGAAATTTGGGCAGATGATAGTTTAATAATAAATAATATTTCCTCATATTTGTTTCTTTTATTTTACAACTTAATAAACATGTATCAGATAACTATTGAACAAAACAAGCATCTATTGCACTTAAATAATTATGTAGAACAACATTATTTTTAAGGAATTAGTAAGCCGATTTATGTGAGTTTGCAACTTAATTGTAGCGGCCCGCTAACATAGGTAGCAAGTGATTTATAATCAATTATTATTTATTGGTTTTGAATTTTAAACGCATTACCATTAATGTTAATAAAGAAAACGTCCGATTAGCATATGTGTAAATTTTCGCCGATTTTTCATACGTGAAATAATTTTCTCGAGTGCAATGTTGTGGTCATGCAGCGGCGCAGCGTTCACAACCGGGCTTCGGTTGCATCTCGGATCTCGCAGTCCTCGCTCAGAGAAGAGCGCAGAGCGACGTCCGCGTCCGCGTCGGCGTGCGTCGCTCACCGTAGATCGCGTTCACGTTCCGGTTACGATTTACGCGCTTCTATCAAACAAACACATTTTGGTTAATTACTACGAAAAAATATTTCCTCAGTTTTATTTTGTTTATTATTACTATTAAAAAAAATATGTGAATATTGTTAATGAATTTGTGTGAATAGTGTTGAAATAATTGTTCGCCAAAACATGTATCGGTTAACTATTGAACGAAACAAACATCCATTGCACTTCGTGGTGTACAACCAAATTATTTTTAAGGGATTAGTAATACTCAGCCGATTTATGTGAATTTGCGACGTTATAATTACTAATGTTATAAACCTTCTATGACCTCAATTGTTGGTTTACACTAGATAGACGTGTGTATTTGTCGAATACCGTAGCAGAAGATTTCGATCGTTCGAAGAAATAGCTAAACGCCCCTTTTAATTAGGTACATTGGTTCCCGTGGTTGGTTCGATTTAATTTCGATGGGGGATCTCGTTAGACGTGCGGACGGAGCCTATGTAATGTTTATTTTTGCTACTAAATTATTTTTGTCATATGTTTCTACTTTAATCCTCGACAAAAAAGCGTGTTTAAGCCTATCGTCTGTCTGTGTGTCTATGTGTGTTTGTGTTTATGTGTTTGTGTATCTACCTGTCTGTGGCGTTGTACCGACTAAACGAATTGACCGATTTGGATGCTTTGTATGATTTTTTGATAGAATTATTTAGGTAGTCCGGGGTGTTCTTAGTTATAAACAATATTGACCCGATGCTGTAACTAAACCATCTGTAGCTATCAACTGTTCGATAATTAATAGCAGATACGTATATAATGTGTTTAGGTCCATTGAATAGTTTTTGACGAGTAGTTGACTTCCCGATGATGATCTGGCAGGGTCTCATGTTGGAGTAGGAATGACTGACTGGTGGTAGGAAGTCGGCCTTATTCAGATTGACGTCGTTCCGAAATCCCGGTTTTCGACCCCTAATTACTTCGTATATTACTTATTACTTATGGTGCTGCCACACCGATGTTATAAAATGTTTACAAACATTTTCTAACGTTAAATCTAACATTTTCTAACATTTCTTAACATTTTATAACATTTCTTAACATTTTCTAACATTTCTGAACATTCTTCTTTGACGGCTTCTTTGACGGCGCCGCTCTCAAAAGTACCGCCGCCTGCGGTTATAAAATGTTAAGAAATGTTACAAAATGTTACAAATTGTTAAGAAATGTTTACTAAATGATGCTGCCACACCGGTGTTATAAAATGTTATATAACATTTTCTAACACCGGTGTGGCAGCACCATTACTTGGTGTGCAGTTACCCCTTTGCCAGTTACTATATGTTTAAGATGCAGTTAAGTATTATCGTTGGATCTACAAATTTATACGGTTGTCTATATGAGCTAAGTAAACGCAACAGCGCCAAGTTGTGAAATAGGTATGTTTTGTTTTTTGGCCAACGCATTGGTTGTTTGAGTACCTATGCAGCAATTTATGTAGACGTAGCAGAGTGCAACACTTTTGCAAGAGCATATAAAACGTAGGAATGTCGTCATTAAAAATCATCTAATGCAACGATATAAGAAAGAATTGTTTATACCCATGAAATGGAGCATTGTGATTGTGACGACACTTGTGATCTGTTTGTGTGATTCATAATCCTTCCAATGGACTTTACGTAAAACTTTTCTCTCAAAACATTCATGCCTTGCTTCTACTACGAATACTGCTCCAGACTCGTATCAGATTTATTTTTATTTTGCGATTGTATTATATTTGCTGTCTTTAATTTATTCATTGATATTTATTTGACTACAAAAAAGATTACAACCAAGAATAAGACATTAACAACATCATACATGTGTAATGCAATACATGGTCTTATCGTAGATTGTAATCTTAAATAATATGTAGACACACCACAGTAATCAGTTACACGCAGCTAGATAGTAATTAAAAAACAGAACAAGAATTGGATTATAATTTAATTTAACGTAATTTATATTAAATTATGTACGTGTAAATAATTAAATGAATACTTAACATACAATGCCTCTTTGGTGTACAAATATAATGAATGCTTTAAATCTTTTTTATTTTTATCATATCGAAGCTAATACTAGTTTATTCCTTCAATGTTTAGTTCCGTTTCAATGATCCCCTGATCGTTAGCTATATTGCAATGAAATGTTCGTCTTTATATTTGGCGACATCATTTTATATGTAACTATTCGATTATTATTACTATTATTTACAATCTTTTGATCCAAATTTACTCGATTTAAATTCGTAAAACCTACATACCAATAAAATAACTATGTAGGTTGATAATTTGACATGTACGCATTTATATTTATTTATTATGCTGTCCTATATTTTATTTGTCAAGAAAAGTTTACTTTTGGACATTGTGATTTGTGAAACAATCGTTAAAATTAAATAATGTATTGAATAACCCCCTGGGTCAAGATTAAATATACGTTAGGCCGTAGACGTGCTATAGCGGCATAGGTGCGAAAACCTCGGTGGTGAGGGCGCGGGCGGTCTCATGGGATCTCACCTAAATACTATTAACTGTAATGTAATTACTGTTGTCCTTAAGTGTCAATGCTTTGGTCGTATAATGATGAATCTTGTTCCTTCTGTGATTTTCTGGATATGAATGGATGGAACATTCCTTTTAATGTGTTTGAAATATTACACAAACGAGACTGAAATAGTCATTATAAACATGAACAGGAATTATAATTTAAGTCAAGTAATGTGAGTTCGCGATTTGGATTAAATTTAATTAACAGAAAAACTAAACGAAGGAAATGCCATATTCCTTAACGAGTAAAGAAACAACTTTTAATTCGTATGGAGGCCGTGACGTGGTTGCCTCGGTTAGTTTTGTACTTACCTACTTTAATTACCTACCTAGGACAAAATTAAGATGATAATAACCTAAATTATTTAACTAAACGAGATAGTTTTTTTTAATACGTACAAATTCTTATGGTGTAAAATATTAAATGGCTATTGACCGCTACGGTCCAAAATAGGCATCGGCCCGCGAAGGCCCTGCTTTTTTTATATAGCTCGATCCTTGGAATTGGGCCTTACTTATAAACTGTCCTAGCACTGCTTAGTCAAAACACTGTTTTAGTCTGCTACACTTTTTATAAATCTCGTTGACAGAGCAATTGTCTTGTCGAGCGTTTAACTAATCAATGCTTAAGTAATGTTTATAAGTAAGGCCCATTGAATGTACCTAAATGATCAGTTCGAGAAAAATATAAGTTTAGGTACATCTTTCATAACAGAAGCAATATCTAGTTTTTTATATTATTATTTTATGTATAAATTGTGATTATTGTCGCAATACTATTTTTATCGATATTATGTCGAAGGTTCGAGTTCGAGATTTCGTAGGCTAGTCCTGATGTTCGACCATAAACTGGAAAAATATTTGTGCTTGTCTGTACACAGACTCATCCCCGTGATTAGCTGAGCGGTAATGAACACTCAACCCCACGGTATTGTGTATACAACCATGCCTTCAATGAATAGTGCAATGCTGTTTATAGTGGGCGAAGTCCCGAATTACCTGCCTACAGTGCATTTAATATATCTATTCTATTTAATACATCTATTTAATATATCTATTGTAATATATATCTATTCTTCTCAATATTCTAATTGGTTTACATTTCTGTAATAGGTTCGGTGAATAGACTATAAGTAGCTGATGTTGTTTTGAGTTTAGAGAATTTTGTTTTTGGTGAAGCATAATTGAAAATGTCAGTTATTTTACGGAAATAGAGGTAACACTGTTATACAAAGAGTTGCACGTTCATGTTTTATTAAAATAAACTGTCATATAATATTTCTTCGAAATTGTCAAAACTGTTTAGTTTTGCGACTATACTATTCTAAGTTAGTCCAGACTCCGAACCGTTGTTCCTAAATCTAGACTTTCTATGAGTGGTGTTTGTATTGTTTCTAACCATTTACTGAGGAGGAGGTTATCAATTCTTACAGTACACTTATTTGTATATGTACGCGATTATATTTTGAGTGGTCTTTGGATCAACACCGTATTCGTCACCCCTCGTCGCGTGCGGAATATTGAACAGATGCGCCTTTGTTTGCACTCGCCTCTTACAACGTTCGCGGTGTCCCCTTTATTAGGGCCGATCTTGACCACCGTCAGATGACATTTGCTCAGAGCCAGAGACACGATGCTTTCGTCTCTGCTTTGATATATGAAGAGACTTCTTGGTTGATTGGTTGAATAGTTGCGTCGCGTTGACACGATTCAATCGGCTATTCGCAGATGCGAATGCATAGTTAAAAATGTGCAAAGTCGATGATTATTGGCCCAATTGTGTTGTCTGGGAAAAAGTTTTAATATTTTAGTGAGAAAATAAAGTGGGGTAAATATTTATTTTTAAATAATACTTATATAATAAATTATACTCAATTGTTTTAGCTGTAGATTTCTAAAAGGTACGGTGGCGCCATTTATTGTTGGGAAAATACTTAATAAATATACCAAAAATTAGGTTTAGCTATTTTCAATCAAAGGGAGTGCTCTTTTCCCGGGTGAACATTTTCTTTCCCGAGAATGGGGACCTTCCCTTTCCTGTAGACTGGACGCACCAGCCTGTCGACCTCGTTAACGTCCCCTGAAAGACCAATGGACTGGATCCCGAACCGAAATAATAAAAGATGTTGCTATGCCAACGTAGCCGACTAAAAACCTCGCGGTGGCCTTCGTTGTCGTAAGTGGGATGGTCCATGGAATCCCGAGTGTACTCCGGATTGCTGCCACTACTGTCACTGCGTTACGCGGCCCGTCTTCTAAGGGTACTTAGAAGTTTTTGAGAAACTTATTGGGCTCTTCACCATTGTTAGGCAATATGCGATGTTATTGAAGCCAGTTGGGCCTTGATCTTCGTCTTTGATATTGATGCCTCTTCCCGCCAGAAGAAAGCTGACTGGGAGGAAAACTGCGTCCAAGTCCAAGCGTAGAGTTCCGGCCACGCGAGCCGCCTCATGACAGATCGTGTGGCAACACGTGGTTATGGGTTACGCCACTAAACCTTGTGCTTTAACCATATCGCTGTAAAGTGACACAACAAGCGTTCAGCGTGGTCCAATCGTGGCAACCATAAATTGTCAGGGATCGTAAAACTCCAGCGCAAAGCTTTCAGTCGTACCCGCTGCATGCACCAGTTTCGGCGATGTATCGAAATGGATGCAACTTGCTCGTTTGCCAGATATATAAAAAACCTAAATAATAGGTAACTAAACATTCCAAGTTACATTTTCTCCCTAAGTAGTTCTAATAATATTTGTTCTATTACATTTTGTTAGCAAATACGTAAATTAATTAATCATACATCATGAACGAAGTATAAATATACTTATAATATAATAGATTCCTTTAATACATACCTGTTTTATTTGTTCTCCGAACTATAATCGATTTTAATCGCTTGAAGCCAGCGAGCAGAAGGTAAATTGTATGCTTGATTTTGCAATAATTTTAACTACTCTTGTGTAATTGTTTAATTTGAAATATTGACTATTGCGCATATTGAAATGATTTTGCTATTAGGTTCCCGCTTGTATAAGATATTTTATATGTTTTAAAGAAACAAATTTGTAAGTGTACTAAATTACTATGTACAATATAGCGTCGTATAAGATGCAGTAGGATGATTTGATTCTGTTGTTTCGAGCGGTCGACAAATCTATTGCAAGGTGAAATTCGTAGTGACCAGTGTCATGTGGGCTATCATTTCGTTCCTTAAAACGAGTTGTGATTGCGCTCGGGAAGTCAGCAACAACGCTTGTTAGGTCGCAGAGAATGATTTAAATTGTCTCACAATCGTCTCTTCCGGCGAAGTTATGGTTAAGGACGTCGAGCTCCGCCCGACAGACCCCGGCCGGGGCCCACGCGCCCCCACCGCCAATACGATATGATTGTGCTCTCACAAATACTTACCCTCTTGACAAACAATCATCATTGTGCGCTATCGAGACAGCCTTCCTGTTTCTTATTGCGTTATTGAAATTATGGGAATGGGTTTTTGAGGTAACGTTTCTCGTTTACAACGATTGCTACAATATCTAATGACAGTCGGTATACGTAATCGAAACTCTCACGCTTTTGTTTATCCTTGGTAACATCAGCGCTGTTACAAGCTTGCCGGTGCATTAGTACGAGCTGTTTTACATATATAGCATACATTTACGATAATTTTACTGATGGCACCCGATCGGTTTGTCAATAAAACTATTGTAAGCGGCCAAAACAACTTACACACTTGAATACTGCTCGTGTGCTTGTCAGAAATGTTTATGAGAACTGATTGTGTATGTGTGCCTGTTTTGTCACTAATGAGCTATGAAGTTCACCATTTGGTTTCACACGCCACCCAGTGTTATGGTAAGACCAAAAATATGTCTGTGTTTCGGATATATGGATAGTGTACGTGTATATAGATAGTTTTCTTATGAAGCGACACGATAACTTTTTTGATCAATCCGATCGGCAATCATTGCATTATAAAAACAACACATAATAATATTTCGCGTAGGATTTCAATATTGCGTAAACGTATTGAAACATTAATACACTCCTCTGCAAAAGAAACGGGCACCTAAACAACTTATTGCACTGTGACCTATAGTTGATTCGCCGGAATCCTAAGAATCTTAGAAATTAATAATCACGGAATAGTTTCCTTCTATTTAGTCAATGAATATGTATTGAAACAATTAAAAATGGTGTAAAAAGCATGTAGCCCTACTGGAACCTTTCTTCGTATCTCTGCCAAAACCTCTGGACTGTCAGAACCACTCACGTTTGGCCTCTGGGATATATTTAACCATTTTTGCTGCGGAGTCGGAACGTGTTCCAACCAATGTTGAAACCAATAGGTATATCCTCGATAGCATGTCCAGATAAATGCAAGCTGTCATTTCAACAAGAGAAGGCCACATTTGATATTAAACTTACCTATATATTTTGATTATAGGTATGTTATTCAAAACAAAAAAAAGTTTTTACTTAACGTGGTGGTACTGGCTGTTTGGACTTTGACATCATTTTTGATCGATCCAATACAACTTTAATGATGAAATTGACGTATACTTCTCCGCTAATTAATTTACAAGTTGATTACGATACAGGTGACTTAAAATAAACCAATTAACTAAAGGTGACAATGATGGTTCGGTGATTTTTTTTGGAACAGCGCCAGCAATCATAATAAATTGATTCCAAAGTGGCAAGACGTTAAGGTTGTACGTCACACCAATGACCCTATCGATTCGCGCAATATAAAAGCAATATGTTGATTCAATAGAAATTTTGCGTCGAAGATTACAAAATAACGGAAATTGAAACTTTTTTTACGTAAGTTGAACGCACTTACACAAATTCTACTCGGACAGAGAGTTCCGTAATGAAGCTATATTACACATAAAATTTTTGTACAGTGATAAGAGTCAGTAGATTTGTTTGAATTCAACTGTAAACGAACGTCATTATTACGATTTAGCCTTTATTTACAGCTTTAGGCCGACTTGCACGAGTCAAATTTTCATACAGGTTGACGTTTCTTAAACATGTTTAGTAGTTAAATATGGTTTAAGGATTTATTTAATTACAAAATTATCGTGCAAGTCGGCCTTTGTGTAGGTTAGATTCTGATTCCATTTCTTATCATGTAGGTATAAAATGTAGTAATTTTAATTTTTAAACGCTTTCTAGCAGTAATATAGCTTCGTTTAGTAAGCCGGGCATGATAGTTTGTGGGAGTTTGAAGAGCGCTTGAAGTCTCCACCACTCGGTTATGAATTCTGTAACATAAGTATGGAACTGTGCAAAGCGATGCAGCGCTTTGCGGATATTGTAAAACAAACAGAATTGATATTAAATTCTTTCGAATGTGAATATGCAGGATAGTAGTATATGACTTCATTGAACTACGTGGAATATTCTCGTATTTACAAACTTACATGTCGTATTTACAAAGTAACGAGTGGTTTCGACATTTGCAATGATGTGACTTAAGAAATTAGTCATTTTGACTGTACGCTATTTTAGCGGATTAAATATATAATTATGAGGATACTAGAAATACATTTAAACCGCGTGAAAATAAAAATAAGTAACTGTCATATTATACAACATAATCGTAATGTTGAACATAAAAGTAACTGCCAAATGTTCGAAAAGACCGTTTGAACTCTGTTTACCAGTTTGGAAGCTAAAGTGCAACAATTATAAGTTTGTAGTGTCAGAGTTAAGGACTACATAATTGAATAGGTGTAGAATAACCGAATTGAAAATAGACCGACCGATTAAAATCGACCAATAAACGTTTGACGATAGCCCCATTCATCTTGTCAACTTTAGTTGAGGCATTGTACAATGCCACAGGCGTACTCAGACTAAGGTTTTGAACTACAGCTCTTAGCTCTATTTTTAAGTTTAGGGTTACAAATATATGTAGTGGTTCTTAGATAATTATGTAATTTTTCAAGAAACAATTTAACGTTGAACGGTTTTGGACAACATTTTGCACACAAGTAGATCAAGATATAAATTAAAATATAAGCTACTTTTTTTATCCTAGAGAAAGATATTCACGTGGCCGTAGCTTCGGGTAACTGCTAGTATCTCTATTTATATAAAAACGAAATACCACTCACTCACTCACTGATTAATTACGATATTTCAAAAACTACTAAAGCCAAGACCATAAAATTTGTTCAGATTACGTTTGTGTAATGTAGGGGCCCTTTAAGAAAGGATTTTTGGAAATTTACATTTTAAAGGGGAAAATGTTCGATCACGCGGGCGGCACCGCTGGCAACAGCTAGTGTTTTATAAACACTTCTCCATCACACATCACTGTGTCGCATATAGTATGAATGTATAGTATGTCATAGTATCACAATGACGTGTATGTTGCTACAAAATCCACCTTTTCGATTTCTGAGTGGCGGCGGTTATTTCATATCGACATTTATTGTTCGAATTACCGTGACGGGCTATGACCCAATCTCGCCCATGTGACCCGTAACCGTAGACCTGTCATAATACAAGGCATTTACCCCCGTTTTTATAAAAGTTTATATGAGGCCACATAGTGAGCGTGAAGTGGCTGTTTCTCCAACTTGGCGACTTTTGGCGCTAAATAAAAACAGACCAATCAGGTGTTTACTTATGCACCACTTTTTGGCGACATAATTTCATAATTTTCTGTTTTCTCCCAAATGCCAAATAAATTTAATATAATAATCATATCGGCAAACGACATTTTATTTATTCAACTCGGAACAATGGCTTCGCAGCTAATTGTTTTATTGGCGATTCTTTGTGTGGAGAAAGCCTACATTATCTCGTATTGTCGGACGGGAAATACCTATGTATGTGAAACAAGAGCTTAAGCGGTAATAATTAAAGGTTCTCATTGGTTTTAAAGTAGCTAATTAGTTAGTATAGCTTTTCATTTTGTCTTTAGTTTAATTAAAGATCTTCTGTCCTACTATGTAAACGGTTTCATACAACCATATATTTAGCAAATACCTACATTTATTTATGTATGAGTGGTTAAGTTCATAATGCTAAAAGATATAAAAGAGGATTATTTTCCCCCCATATAGATTGATAAGACATAATTTAATATTCTGACAACTGAAAATATTTTATTGTAGAGTAAAATACTACATCTTGCTTAGAATCAAAATGGTGAAGGGATTTGTCTAAGCGAAACGTGATTTTTTGGTCGCTACATGCACTTGACCGGCTTTTATAAATCAGCTTCAATCTATCAATTTCAGCTCTTTTAGTGCCAACGATAGTAGCATTATTCTAATTTAATTATCTATTTTTTTCTGATTGCTAGGAGGATTGGAATCGTGGGTATGGTCGCGTGCCAATTTTTTGAGATCCCCCACTTCATCAGCTGCTAACTTTTTGATATTCATTTATTATAAAAATCGTCATATGACGTCCTTGGTGCGTTGACGTAACAACCCAAGTTGGAACCCAAGAATGTTTATCAAAAAAGTGATCGCGTATGAACAGAGAAACAATGGTAGTCGATAAATTCATGCGGTTCGTTATCATAATATTTAATAATCGTCGCCTTTGTTTGGTATGTCATGGGCATGCGTTATATCAAATCTTTTGTTGAGATGACACTCATTTGAAGACTAATGGATGTTCCTAATTTTCTGTTTACCGATAGATTTACATAACAGCAGTAAATTTTTGATACATTTTGTATGAAAGATCTGTCAAAATACTATTGATAGTAATCTGTAAATAGAATAGACCATTTGAAGATTTTTTTGTCGAATATCTTTAGTTATAATCATATGTTTAATTATTCGTAACACTCTTTCTGTCGTTCGGTGGAATCGTATTGGATTGATTGTTTACGAACTATTTATCATGAAACACGAGCGATGGAGGTTTTTTTTGTGTGTCGTAGGTGGAGGATGAACCTGACACAAAACATTTAGGAATTGATATTAATGGGCAAACTGCTGGTGGTTCGCTAGTGGTAGGATATTGATACCCGCCCGGATAGGGACCACCGTACACATGGTGTTAAAACCTGCCATAGAAATCCACACGCCTCATGTGGCTTGCGTTCCAGGACCAGCCAGTGTATATCCGGTTCTCCCGAAGGGCTTGCGACATGACACGATAATTGGCTGGGGGGGGTATAGGGGTACATCCATATATCCCTGAGCCTACATCGGTCATCCGCCTGTATTGTCGCAGTTCTCTCGATTTGCTTCATCCCTCTCCGAAGAGTGAAGAAGCATTTATACAGGTCGGCATGACTCAGGTGACTACCCATAAACTCATTGTTTGTCTCATATACTTATTTTGTCGGAGATCATGATTATTGTTTGCTTTATCACTATACGATCTGACGTCATCTAATCGCAATGATGTTATGAAAATAACGTCACCTTTTAAGTAAATAATTAGCGTTACTCAAACACATAAATCGGTAGTGTTCATGTCAGTTTGTAGAAATCTTGAAATGGAGGCTAATTTGTGGCAGACGATATAAGTATATTGTATAACATTTTAATAAAAATGTATTGTATTTAATTACAGTGACTCACGTCTATAATGTTAAAGTCATATTTTCATGGAGTGTTACGCTACTAGTGACTGCTCAAAGATGACTGCTCGCTTTAAAGATGACTATTTAAGCATTCATTAGTTTACAGACCTGTGATTCGAGTTTCGGGCTCTCGGTCAGTGTTATTTTCAAATTACATTAGTATAACTTCATTAGTCTAGTCTGCTTTATGCCTACCTCTGGTTGCTGTGGTAACGGCTATCCGGTGCGTTGCAGCGCTGTCCGACTCCCCACTGGTAAAGGGGTTGGGATGAAAGGGTGCATCGTACAGATTCATTACATCACTGATGTTAATTGGATGAAAGTACGTCAGGGAAATATCAGTGAAATAAGGCTACAATTTGTTAAGTTTTATGTGTGCAGTTGAAATGTTATGTCTGCAATGTGTGTATACAATAGACGCTGCTACATGTGTATTTATATTGTCGATCAATATAAAAGTGAATTTTCGATAACATTGGCCCTAATATTTCGGTGTTTATGATTGTATCCCACTTTCGGATTTCTTGTGCATTATCAAGGACAAGTTGTTCAAATTATGTCAAGCTTAATTTTATCCAGTGTGTTATGTAATAAGCTTATGTTGATGTCATCCGGAACATGTACCTCCGATCCGAATCTCTGGTTCGACCTGTATCAGCAATTGCACTGATACATTGTCACTGTTACCGAGATCTTGCAGCCATAGCGCGACAGCAGGAAGGAGCCCTAGGCGGAAACTTTTTAACCCCGTCAGGCGGTGCGCAGCAGAGCGTCGTCGCCTCGGTCGCCTCGGTCGCGTCCATAAAACCGGATATAAAATGTCCTTCAATGGATACGTTTTAAGTGCCCATAAAACCACCACTGAGCTCTAATTGTCTAACGGCTAGTAGTCTCTAACTGGAGGGCTTCTGTTTGCATCTTGATCAGAATATTTACAGTTTCAACGCTCATAAAATTGAAAGGAGGTACCATACCATTTCGTCGCAATGACCGTAAATAATTTTTGATTTACTTTTTTGTTCTTTATTTATGTCCTAGTAATGCAATCGCTGTGTGTGTGTTACTGGATGCAGGCCGCATCCAACAGGTCGATCTGGAAATCTTTGAGGAAGGCGTTCAGCAGTAGACGTTCTGTGGCTGATGACGATGAATGATTTCGCACTATGGGGAGTGAAATACTTTTATCGTACTATGTTGCTTAAATTTGACCACCCCTTTCTATAACACTTTATAAAACTTACAAAATACTAAATTATTATATTTATAATGATAAATTTTGCCTAAAGACATTATTGAACAAAAAAAATCACATTATTTAAAAATATGGACGTACCTATGTACCATACTAAATTTTATTTGTATCACTTATAACTAAATCTTCCAACCCAGACTAAATATACGCACACACAAAATACGAATAATTGAGTAATCCTGCTCTATCACGAGTTGACGTTTCCTAAACACTTTTAGTCGCTAAATATGATTTAAGGAGACGTGTGCAAGTGGACCTTTATGTTTATGTGTTCCTTTGTAAGTTGACCTTTTACGCACACATAATCTTCCCTTAGGGGTTTTGCAAAAACATTTATCAGTTTCGATCAACTATAATTAAAGTTATTATTTATAGTTATTATAAACAATAATTATATATATACTTGGCACAAATTACCAAAACGGAAATATGTAAAAAAGACGGGGACTCGTTAAATATAGGTACTTTTATATAGCCGTCCAACGTTTTCTGTAGCTTTTATAATAATTGTTCAGCCGATAGGATATCATAGTTTAGACTCTACATCTAGACCAACGTTTTACCAGTCGATGCTCTTGTGAACGTCATAATAATCTTGTCACTTTTAGATTTGATGATGCATTTGGAATGTACATGTCGAATTAACTTTATACGTTTTACGTAGTTATTCTGTGCTTTCACTAGAAAGCTTAATTAAAGATGTGTTTGTCGTAAAACTTAAACATCACTTACTTTTTATACAAAATGTAAGGTAGCAAGAATCTGGCTGATCAAACAGTGCTAAAATTAAAGTTAAAATAAACTATATAATGTATCTTTGTGCACCCAGTGAACATACTTTTCAGCTTTATGTTATATATGCAATGACGTGGGGTGTCGAGTAGTTAGAAGGGCTCAAATTCTAGAATCTTTAAGAGGACATTGTTAATTAGTGTTCTCTTTAACGGTGAAGGAAAACCTAGAAAGGAAACCCTAGAACTATATTATAACCCCACAACAAAAAAATCTCCAAAAAGGATTTCGATGAAATCTATCGGTAATATCAATAAATTAGTCTACCATATCGCATTAGGTCGGGCAGTGTATTAAAACCTAACCTCTCATTAGTGTGATAGTAGATGTGGCCCTTGTTCAGCAGCAGGACAGTGTATAATAAATAATAATACATACCCCGAGACAAAGCTAAAGGTATATTCAGTGAAAATTTTAGTAGGCTACCTATTAAGGTTCTAAAGATAGAGGGGCCTTCGAATCCAGAGCAATCGAATAGACAAAGGTGTAGGTTAGTAGATGGGCGTTTAGATTTAAAAAAAATCTGATATAACTTTTTTTGTTAGAGATTTCTTAGATGAAAATAATATAGTTCTTTTTGTAGTTGGTGCCGGTCGAATGTAGCGATGCATACCTCGAAAGTGAAAATAAATCATAACAATATTTTTTTAATAACACTATAGAGGTTAATGTGGTGATGATATTGTAAAGGATGAACGGAAAATTTTACTATTACTTTATTTTATTCATCACATAAAGTAGTTCCGATAGCAATATGCAGAGTTATATGATAGCCGCACCATAACGTTTCCAGTGGTCTGAGTGGAAACTTTTCATTCACCCAAATTAGCGCAAATAAATACTTAAGGGTCCGTCGTTATTGATGCAGATTTCGCCATGGTAACCGGTACATTTATTTGATATCACTATCACCAAGCACGATAGTAGATGAGGCAATCAATTTCTCAGATAATTTGTATCATATGAATAGTGCATAAAATACTTGTACGGATATCTCTCGGTTCCGATTGGCCGCTTAAGCGTGAGGAATGCGCCTCGCTCAGAGCGACACTGCAACGGTTCCGAACACCAGATTATGCGTCTACCTGTCGATGGTTAATCGATGCACACATTGATTAAAACTGATTTTTATTTGGCGTCACGTAATCTGGTTTAAGTATATACTAAAATAATAATAATAATACCATGTAAGCAGTTATGCATTAATGCATAACTGCTAGCATGTAATGTATTTAGTTTTGTTTAAGCTAACTTAACTGTATGAGAGATTTATAAAAATGCCTTTCCAAAAACTAAAATGCAATGAGCAGGGGATAAATAAGTAAGATGATTATTAAGGGGGTAGCATGGAAAGCCTAGACAAAAATATTGTCAGTTAATACCAAGTAATAACTCGGCACTTAGTCACAGTGCCAACAGAAATTTAGAAATTACAACACTTTTGAATGATCTTTAACGACTTTTGCAGACATCAGATTGAGTTATATTAAGGAGATCCGTAAACTTCAGTTTCAGGTAGATAGGCCCGTACTTCTATCATCTGATTTAGTATAGTGAGTGGTATTTGAGTGGTAGAGCCACGCTGTAGACAGTTTTGTCTACAGCATGAATGGGCTGGCTCGTCCGGATCATATAGTTATTTCTTTAGAACTACATAGGTGCACTGTATTGGGGCCAATTAACATCACAACATTGTTTTATGATTTTTACGCGACTTCACGTGGCAGACTATGTATTGATGTGGCGCTCAGTTTTATCGCATTCGTCTGCTTGTTTGCATATCAGTATCAAACTGAGCTTACAAAGTGTGTCTGTTGAACTCTAACCAGTCGGGTCGTGATGTCAGATTCAAGATTTTACCCGCACAAGCGGTTTCGTGTTGCAAAATGTTGGTAGGTATGGTGAACTTTCTTCGTATTAGCTACGCAGCACGCGTCTCGCCAGCGTCTGACGTTATCTGCATTTGCAATTACCGTGCACACGTCCATAGTTTCTACGTTTCTAATTCTTTTATACTTTTGTCAACCCGGGACTACGCCAGGGATCGCAGTAGGTTTAGTACTGGTTGCGGTTACTGTGAGGTTCACTGAAAAATTACTACCATATGTTTACACACATCAGCTTCTATTCTGCTGTTTTCATCTGTAACTAATGTTGTACACAAATGTTATTATTTGCGGTGGGCAGCGCGCGCGGCGGTGGAATAATACGTACGAGCGCGCTGCCCACCGAAAATTCAGTTGGGATAAATCGCTGGTCGTGTTGGAAAGTATTAAATGTGAAACTAAGATGTTTTGTACCTATATAGAAATTTGAATTTATCATTTTTTTCTTCGCGTCACAAAGATGATGATTACGTTTGTGAGTAAAGTGACCTCTCCCCAAAGAGACATGTTTAATATGGCGAAGGCCCACCGACCTGCGCTTTATTAAACGTCGACATATCAATTTAATCATAATACATATTTATATATAGGTATATATTATAATAAAGATATCTATTATAACTTACGACCGTAATATAGAAGGAATTCAGTTTATGCACTTATTCGTTTATTTCGGGAAACATGAAGGGCAATGATGGCGGCTTTTACTATTTCTTGCTGTGATACCCAAGTGAGATATGGCTTCTCACATTCGGATAGTAGAGTAATCGTAGTGGGTAAATTAATCGTGGAAATTAAGGAAGTTATCTACGTGTGATGAGCAGCCATCCCTCCAATAGAATGACTCGGTCGTGGGCGCGACGCTGTCGTAGTTGTTGGTTGTTTACGTAAAAAAAAGAAATGAAAAATATAACAACATTGCGAGTGTTTACGTCTTTTACGGTGTTTGTTTGACGGCTCACTTTTTTATTCACTGTAGAACCATAGACATATTTCTAAGCTGGTTCATCCGTTTGGTTCATCTTGATAAGTTGTTTGAGCTGGGTTTGGAACCCAGGACTTCACGGCTTCTCAAACTAAGTACGCTGTCACTGGACCAATGAGGTGAATTATTAAATATAAGAATTAAGGTTTTATAATACGAAGAGTATTATGCATTCACTGACCAACCGTAACATAACAGTGCGCGAGCGCGCTTATTGTATGTAGGTCATCGCGGACCGTTTAATGCACATCACAAAACACTCATTAGGTACTATTGTACGATTTTTAAGTATGTAATTTAGTGTATAATTATTAAAATGTTAAAGTCATATTATTATCATCATCATCAGCCACTGGACGGCCACTGCTGAACATAGGCCTCCTCCAAAGATTTCCATACCGCCCTGTTGGAAGCGGCCTGCATCCAGCGACTTCCTGCGACCTTTATCAGGTCGTCCGTCCACATATTATCATATTAATATACTCATCTATAATTTTATAATCACATAATGAGATTATAAGAGTCGTGGTAGTGTAAGGTGCTTAAAATTTATTCCTATTTGGTGTGAGTAAATTGCGTAGCCGGCATAATAGTGCAGTCATCACAATTGGGAAACGAGGGAGTGAGGAATGCGAGGCCCTCCGCTTCGCGCGCCCTCTTCTCCCAATCATGGACCACAGCGGGCCTACTCTGGAAATGAGTCCGAATCTCACGATAACACGAACTGGAATCAGTTTCAATTCCAATCTGGAAGACATTGGCACCCTTGATCAATTCTAATTTGCTATGGGATTGGAATTGAAACCGAGTACACATTCGAGTAGTGGTGTGGCTATATATGACGAAACATGAACTCCAAAAATACAATAAAGGACTTGAAACGTGACATTTTATATATTCCGGCTTAAATATGCGTTTTATCATGAAATATTACACAAATATTATAAGTGTGTGTCACTGTCTGAGGTATTGTTACAAGTATTTCTACAAAAAAAAAAATTATTTACAAAATATTAATATAAAGATTCCGCCTCTGTCTTTTATCTAAATTATTGGAACTTTCCGTAATATAAAATTTAAGCGCCAGACGTGTCATTATTTTCATTATAATCTTATTAAACAATACACTGGTGATCAAAAACTAACATTTTTAAAACTTTGTATCATCGCTCCCGAACAAATCACAAACCGAAACGTTAATGTCAAAAAATAGTCGAGAATGCCACTACATAATGCACACGATCTAGAATATTTCGATTAGTTAGATTTTGTTTAGTTACATATAATAAGATAATGTAATAAAGTGGCAATGTATGCACTTAAATATTAATAGGTTAATATATTATACCATCACGTTTACACAGTCATTAACAATAATTACGACCAGGGCCCAGGTGTTTCAGATGCTGTTAAATACTTTTGTCGAAAAGTTCACATGAAGCACACGGTTTTCCGTGTGCCATTATATTACTGAAAGTGCAGTGCCTGAAACGACAATATACGACTATTAACTGCAGTGTAAATTATAGTCATCAGACCGGTGAAATGAACATTTTTTCGCAAAATGCTCAAATATCATCGAAGATCGCACAGGCATAAGTCACCGGTGCAGTGTTTGAAATGGAGGTTTGTATAATGTAATTAGGATATTATTTGGAAACACGTCATAACAACATTGTAAAACCTTAACGTAAAGTAAATACTCATCTTGTGCTAAGGGCGGATAAAGAAACTGTATTTTATAGTCAATTTAGGAAGTAGCTATATGATATGCTTATCCATGTATATTTTGAATTGCTGGTATCTATTATACCGCACGGAGGAGTGTGAGATTTGGCATATTTAAAGTAAAAAAATCTTATATGACAAATAAATAACCTATTTGGGATATTTTTATCTACATTTTCGAATTGTGGCTACTTAGAGATATAATCAGTTACCAAATACTCGTAAACTTATTTTTGTTGTAACTCAACTTATTCATGTACAGTTAGATTAGATTTTATTTTCATGAGTATTTTCTAACATAATAATATATTACCAAGTATACCAAAATACACTATAAGGTACTCAAAAATCTGCCCTTGGAGGTTGCGGTCATGACACCGATGACAAGGTTAAGGCGTTAACAAAAAAAATGATCTTCTATACTGTTTTGTTACATAACAATCAAATATTTTTTCAGTCAATTGTTCTACCTACTTATATCGACCTATTCTGAATTAAGAAATGGGGTTGTTCTTCGGTGTCTGCTGTTAACAAATTTCCATATTCTATAACTTATTTCCAGTCTGTTCAAAAACAAATATTAATATTAGAAATGTTGTGTTGTGTTCTTTGCAGATCGTCTGGCGATTCGGACGCGGCCAGCACCGCGGCCGTGGAGACAACTTTGGAGCGGTTGCGAGGTACACGCAGCGCCCTCGAGGAGCTTTGGTCGGATAGGGAAAGACGACTAGAGCTCACATTGCAACTTAGACACTACGAGAGGGACGCATTAGAGGTAAACACTATACTATCAATTTACATGGTTGGTTTCTTTTGAATTGGTATATCACTAGTGATACGATGAGGCACGGATTTGTCACAAATAGAGCACTTTGTACATACATGTTTTGGTCAACAAGTCTTTTGGTCGGCACTGTCTAAGTTCTGTGTGACCATATTATTTTGTGATAGGTACAAAAAAGCGTACATCATTTTTGAGTAATTAGGACACGTAAAACTCGACGATAATAATATTATAATATTTGTTTGGAGGTGTCATCTCGGTTGGAACTGTTGGGTGACGAGCTGCAGCGGACGGAGCCGCCGCGTGACCCGCAGCAGGCGGAACAAGCACTGGCTGCCCACAACGAAAGTGTTGCTAGAATGCAACATGCCACCTATCAAGTATGTTCTATTACGTATTATATGTACAGCCATCATAATAAGTACTTATGTTGCCTTAGTACATCATAAAACCTTAATTTACAGTTGACTAATAATACAATGTATTTAAATATATAAATATAAGATCAGACATACAATTCACGCAAAAGAACTTGGCCAGCCTGCAGACGACAGACACGAGTGACGTCGTAGCTATTGTTTTCAGTGACTCACTTCAGCCCGTCCAAGT
This sequence comes from Amorpha juglandis, assembly GCA_949126905.1. NCBI lineage: Eukaryota > Metazoa > Arthropoda > Insecta > Lepidoptera > Sphingidae > Amorpha > Amorpha juglandis. The sequence continues at coordinate 9,301,286 of OX421367.1, forward strand.
TATTTTACGCGTCTTGTAGACAATTAATATTTTTTAATTTAATTTAATACCAATAATCCGGTAACATTGTTTGTTAGACCAGAGATAACTGGTTATAACTAGTTCCCTTAAAGTATGAAGTAATTTGTCATCAAGAAACTTACTTAGATTGTCTCATTGTTTTTACTGTTGATTGTGATGATATTAGAGACATAGACTTCATCAAAATGAATTTGTTAGGTAGTGCAGCAAGGTCAGGAACTTGCGGCGGCCATAGCTGAGGCGTCCGATGTGATGGCATCGAGCGGTTCCGATGGCTCGGAAACGGCGCCACTGGACGCGCAGGGACGAGTGCAGTTACTGCTTGAGTTCCTACACGACAGACAAGTCGAGCTGGAAGGGTTGGCTGAAGAGAGACGCGCAAGATTTGAACAGTGCATTCAGCTAGGTAAATTCCTTATTTTACGATCGATCTTTGGCTTACACCGTTGTGAGATTTATGTTATAAATTACATTTGTGATTTCAGGTCAATTCCAAAAAGACGCGGCGCAGGTGGTGAGTTGGATCAGAAACGGCGAGGCGATGTTGGCGGCGTCGTTCTCGATACCGGGCACGCTCGCCGAGGCGGAGCAGCTGAAGCGGGAACATGATCAGTTCCAGGTGGCCGTTGAGAAGACTCACGCGAGCGCTGTACAGGTCAAATACAGGGCTGATGCGCTCAGAGCTGCTAACCACTATGATCCGCTTACCATCAGGTAATTAATTATCTTTTTGCTTAGACCTATGATATTTATTGTCACAAAACGTTTACGAAAAATAATACACATTTAGTCAATACTTAGCATAAGACAAACTATTTTGAATATAATAACATTCACCAACTATGAAACAAGATACCTCTGGCCCGATCACCGCACAGATTGGAAATTCGCTTTATACCCTACAGATAACACAAGATATCATATTGGAAATATGAAGCTATTTTTGATTTGACACACAAGAAATATTTTTAAACGTCCCGGTTTTGGCAACGGAATTGTTGGTCTGTTGTATAATCTAGACTGCAGGATAATTATTTTTTGTACTAATCAAGTCACAAACTATGTTTGACTGTAGAGAGATATCGGAGGAGGTGACGGAACGTTGGCAGCGGCTGGTGATGTGCGCGGAGGAGCGGCACAAGCTGGTGACGGCGTCGTTGAACTTCTACAAGACCGCGGAGCAGGTGTGCTCGGTGCTTGACTCTCTCGAGCGCGAGTATCGCCGCGACGAGGACTGGTGTGGCTCCGCGGCAGCACCCACCGCGCCGTTAGCAACCACAGCACCCACACCACCGATAGCACCCGCAGTACCGACAGCACCGACGGCACCCGCTGTACCCTCCACTGACGAAACCGCGCACGCGCAAACACAGAACCTCGACAAAGCGGCACAGGTAACTATACAATTCACATTATATTAGGTCCTTACATATGAAATTGGCGTTTTGTATGGGAGGAACAAAAAGTCGAATATTTTTTAATATAATATATTTAATTAATCAAAGTATAAACCATTATTTTCTATGCACTTTTGCCATCTCATAGGTAGTTCATTGATCCCTTTACTAAAAAAACCAGTCGGACGGGAATCAATAAAATCTTTGAAGGCGATTTGGACTGCCCCATCGGAGTTGAATTTTTTCCCTTGCAAGAAGTTATCCAAATTTCGAAAAAAATGGTAATCTGTTGGAGCAAGGTCCGGGGAGTACGGAGGATGTCTTATGGCCGGCGCTCATTGACGGCATGGCACGGCATGGCACGGCAGGTCATGCTGCGGCATCCCGCGGCGTCCCGTGGCATGCCGTGGCATCCTGCTGAATGCCCAGCCACTCTCTCTCTCTCGCGCACCGCGGCAATCCGTGGAATGAAACGGCATGCCACGGGACGCCGCGGGATGCCGCGGCGCGTCGCGTCATGCCACAGCATCCCGCGGCACGTCGCGGCACTGTGGTATTGAAATAAAGTAACGTGAATTCTAAACTCGTGGCAATAAGATTCAAAATAACTTGATTAGTAATAAAATCCTTTGCCATGCCATGCCGTCTATGAGCGCCGGCCCTTAGGCTTTCCAATTGAAGCTCTTCTAATTTAGTAGCCGTCTGTTGCGCAGTGTGTGGTCTAGCGTTGTCGTGAAGCAGCAGTGGCGTGGAGCGATTGACCAGCCTAGGTTGTTTAGCCGCTAGCTTTTCCATCATGGTTTGCAATTGCTGACAATAGACATCAGCCGTAATAGTCTGGCCAGATTTGAGAAAACTGTAATGAACAATACCGGCACTAGTCCACCAAACGCTTACAAGTAACTTTTTTGGGGTTAATTTTCGCTTGGGGCAGGATTTGGCTGGCTGGCCAGGATCCAACCATTGCGCTGAGCGCTTCCGATTATCGTAAAGAACCCATTTTTCATCACAGGTAATGATTCGGTTTAAAATACCTTCATTATTGTGCCGGTTTAGTAATGTAACGCAGCAGTCGACGCGCGTTTGCCGGTTTGCTTCAGTCAATTCGTGAGGTACCCACCTTTCAAGCTTTTTAATCTTCCCAATTTGCTTCAAGTGAATTAAAACAGTTTTATCACTAACATCGCAGCCTGCAGCTAACTCGGACGTGGTTTGCGATGGATCCGCTTCCACAATAGCCTTCAACTCGTCATTATCAACTTGAGTCTCAGGCCGTCCACGGGGCTTGTTCTGCAGGTCGAAATTTCCAGAACGAAAACGTTGGAACCAAAAACGAACTGTGTTTTCTTTTGCAACACGACCGCCATACACATCATTCACCCTTCGAGTTGTTTCCGCAGCACTAGTGCCACGGCGGAACCCGTACTCGTAAATAATGCGATATTTTAAGTTTTCCATTTTGTAAAATGAGTGACGCAAACAGAAAAAAACAGAAGAAAAAAAACAAATGAATGACGATCATCGAAGCACAAATACATGAGTCTATAGCTGTACAAATTTGAATTTGGAATTCCTTACCAAAGAGGAGAAATTTGTGATTAAAGTGGCCAGTACGAAAAACGCCAATTTCATATGTAAGGACCTAATATAACATTACATAAGCTCACGCCTGTATCCCAAAAGGATGGATAGGGGTGCAAGTCCCGTGATAGGAGGCGAACTTTTCGCCATACTTAGCACAAATTCAAACCTTGGGAAACGAGTGTGTGATTTTTTCCGATCCAATACTCAAATACTAGTTGCGACTTCAGTTAATGCCAAAGGATATCAATAACATTCCTAACATACTAAATCAAATGCTGAGTTACTAATTGTGTTATTTCATATTAAATACATTCCCATGTGTCTTGGACAGCCTTTATTGCCAGGACTGGCGCCACATATTATAGTAGGTAATAATCACTTTGGCATCGGATATCCGGTACCGTCTATTTGGTGAGCGAGACCAGTATTTCGTGTATTTCAATTGTATTTCAAATAAAATAAATAAATTTTCAAATATATAAGTTTATTTATTGTTAATTATTGGAAAAGAACTCATTCTAACAACACTTAACACTGACACAGGTGGCCGCACTAATTGTGAAACATGGAGAGCAAAAGGAAGCATTTCTGAAGGCGTGTACACTGGCCCGTCGCACTGCCGAGACGTTCCTCAAGTACGCGGCGCGATCGGCGCAGGTGCATGGACAGACCGCCGCCGCCAGCAAGGCGCATCATGAGCAAACGTGCTCTATACTCGACACCTTGCTCTCTCAAGAGAATAAGGTAATACTGAACAAACATGTTTATACCTCGAACAGATCAAGACATATATTTATGGCTAGAGTTCTTAGGATATGCTTCTAAAACTAGAGAAAATACAGCTATTCACGAGACAGAAACAAAGGTCTGTGACTCCGCGTACCATGTACCGGTATTTTTCGAATGAGGCGTGTTACTGTTTTATAGTTCACATAATATGTGAATACATACAACGCTCTTGATTTGATGCGTGTTTAAATATTCGTAGAGAAAAAGTAGATTATAAGAAAAAATAATCAAGGCTGTTTTAAAAATAGGTAATTAAAAATTAATGTAACATTCGCTTAAATGAAAATTGTGCCGAGTTTATTTTCTGGGTCATTCTGAAGTAGTACTCTGAATAAAGGTGAACATTCTAATCATCTTAACTTTTGTTGTAGCTGAAAAATATGATGTCCACGACTTGTGGATTGGTTGAATGGATGTTTGTATGTGGCATACATAGTTTTATTTATACTATCCATAAATAAAAAATTAATAAGTTATTATAACCACTACGAAGGAGACTTATGGTATTAAATGTTACATACTTATTACTGGTTAATATGCTTATGGTTTAAAAGGTTTCACTATGCATGTTCGCTCTTCTATGGTGTACTTTATATCTGCATCATAGTCGCATATTTGCTAATTGGTATCGCAGCAACAAAGTGAGGGTTATTTTTAGTTTACATCCACAGAAAGTTTATAAACAACCGTAGATGGAACTTGAAAGATAGCATCGCATTATTCGAATACTGCAAACGTCAGACAAAAAAATATTTGCTCGGTTTGTTTGTGCATACATTCACCGTAACAGACAATACCTATTTGTAACGGAAATTATATTTACGCTATGGAATTACGTTGACAACTGTATCGAGTACGGTCAGTTATTATTTATCACGCCATGGCCAGTGTCATTGTCAGATCAGAGAGAGACAATGCAGGCTTTTGTTAGGACATGAGCGATGGTATCGTCAGGGTCGTGTCGGGGCTGGAGCGCTGTTACCAGCGCCACTTGATATGACATCATATATGAGCGCGTTCATCGTGTCGCCATGATTAAGTTTTATATCACATGTTTGATACGACCGGTAACAATTCCTATTTGCAATATATTTGTGATCCGATTATATTATAGTGTGAATTATGTGCAATCAAATGTATTAAGCTATTATTTAATTTTCTAAATTATTGTGCTAGTCAATGAAAATGTTGAAGGCGATTTAATTTTTAAAGTGTAATAATAGTGTTTGTCAGTTTTAAATTAATATAGTAATGTGGTTGTAACTGGTGGGATAATGTGTACCTTAGGTGTTGGAACACTGGACGGTGAGGAAGAAGCGTTTGGAACAATGCCAGCAATTCGCCTTGTTCGAGCGTTCAGCCCGCGCCGCCGTGGAATGGATCCGAGAGACGCAGGAGCGGTGCGGGGCGGCGGCGGCGGCGGCCGCTGCAGGGGTGGCGCGCGAGAGTCGCGAGCGCGTGCGTCTGCTCGCACAACTGGCCGACGGACTCGTTGAAAAGGGACACCCTCATGCAGTGCAGATCAAGGAGTGGGTCGCCGCTGTTGACGCCAGGTGATTAATAACGCATTCGTATTTTCCTTTCCCAATGTTTATCCCATGGTTCATATAACACAGCGTAAACTCTTTATATCTAGTGTCTAGGGATCGACGTTTTTTAAAAGGGATTTTGTTGTGTAGAGGGCACTAAGAATCAACCAAATCACATGAGTTATAATAATAACTGAACTCGTAGTAGTCAGATTTTGGGTTAGTTGACAACTAACAATACTGTGCTTTGTTTGGTATCTATTGATAACGTAGGTAAACATATTCTTCTGGAATTAAAAATGAATGTTTGTTTCTATGTTTGTCCACTATGAATTCTTAAACCATTCATCCGATTTTGATGAAATCTGCTGAACAATTTTCTTTACATGGCATTGCAACGCACGCCGGGTACAGCTAGTAGTATTCTTAAAAAAGTATTTATTTTATTCATGAGTGCCGTTAATAATAATATATAAATATATAAACATGCCTAAAACTTAAAAAAAAATTACCGCCTCATTGGTCTGGTGGGGTTGCTTTAGTATCCGGTTGCAAGCGAAATAGTGCGGGAGGGGTGGGAGGGGGTTGAGGGGGGAGGTATACCCCCCCTGAAAGGGGGGAGGGGCGGAAACCAATAGTTTAGGAGATATGATTTTTTTAAATTTCCAGGTTTCTGCTTACAATATTTTAGCACATATTGATATTTTCTATGTGGTCACGGGATATTTTTCATAGGGAGAAGGAGGAAAGTCACAGTTTACATTATATTCAATGTTAAAAAAAATCTGTAACAAAAATTGCTTATGAAGCAAGTAATAATAACAAGGTGTAGTTGCCGGGGCTACTACTTTTTGGGTGGTTTAAAAAAAAAATAAACAATATAATAATGGGGTGCTCCAAATCCCGAGCTCGATTCGCTCGCTAACGCGTGCATAAACCTCGCATAGTCTATTGTGTTGTAAAGAAAAAACGTTCCAGTAACGCGAGCACAATATATTAAGCATTTCGTTTTTATATAACTACTTGCCAGAAAGAGACAGAAATGACATTTGTCTCTTTCTAATTCAATATTAGTGTGTTTACAACTGTAATAACCTACAAAACTTTAAAAATTAATTTTACAAAAACTATTCATTTCCGCATAATAAACTGCTAGCATTTGTTAATACGGACTAGTGTCTAACGTTTACTATAAAAATTATCAGCAAAATCCTGCACCCGGATACTAAAGCCAACCCGGTCTGGTAGTTACGATCGGGCAATCTCAATTTGTTTGAGTTTTTCGCCGAGAAAAATCACACGAGTTGCCTGCGGTTGAAATTTGTATCTGATGTATGGCGATAGGCTCGCCGCCTATTTAATTTGTCTTTGAATTAAGCTCTGCGATTAACGTATTGGTACGTAGTATTGGTTGCACATCTGTCTACCCATTAGACGGTATAGGTGTGAGCTTATGAATGTTATGTATTTCTAATTAAACCCTTTTTTACGCAGATATGCCGAATTCAGTGGGTCAATGGAAGGCGGTGAGAGTGAACCAGAAAGCGATGTAAGTGTCGCGCCGTCTCTAGCATCTTCACAGTCGGCTGACAACGACTCTCGGTCAGAACAAACGCCGTCGACTGCCGGCGAAGACAAGAGGCGTAGTGCGCGGCGCAAAGAGTAAGTAAAACACAATTTACAGGTGCTCCTACTGAATATTTTAATTAATATACTAAATTATTTCACAAATATGCTCGCATTGATACGAGTCCGATGTTTTTTTGGACTTTGTCAATCATTAAAGTTATCACGTTTATAAGCTCTGAGACTATTGAAGACTGGATAGTTTTAGAATTGATCGAATCTATATAAAAACTGAATAAACTTTGTTACAAGCTTCTGAATAGAGTATAATGATATGCCTAATCTTTATTAAATATGTAATTTTCGTTCAGATTTATAATGGCAGAACTGCTGCAAACCGAGCGCGCGTACGTGAAAGATTTGGAGACGTGCATCACGTGTTATCTACGCGAGATGCGCACGGATCCTGGCGCTGTTCCGTCCGCATTGCAGGGCAAGGTAAGACTTGCACCAACTATTCTCAAATATGCGCGAAATTAAACGCTAAGCCTCAATTGGTAGTTTAATACAAAGTTCAAACCCTCTCCCCCTTTTCCAAGAGGAATCGAAATCAAATTTTTCGTCATTTTCAGTAAGCAATATCTGTACTCGATTTCAAATTCGTATTACGTTCCATAAAAAAGTTGCATACAAGTTTTAATCCCCCCTTTTCCTCGCTTAAAATTATTAGTAATTATAAAGTTATTATTAATAATAATTGAGCTTCGATTGTATTGTATTGTATGTGTGTCGTACAGGAAGAGATAATATTTGGCAACATCGAGGAGATCCATCGTTTCCACGAGCGCGTGTTCCTGCGCGAGCTGGACAAGTACGTGACGATGCCCGAGGACGTGGGCCATTGTTTTGTGACGTGGGCGCGCGAGTTCGACATGTATGTCTCCTACTGTCGCAACAAGCCCGACAGTAACGCGGCTGTGGTGCAGAATGCTGGAGATTATTTCGAAAGGTATGCGGATATTTAGGTGTCATTTTTGAAGTGATAACTTCTTATGGGAGGGTGAACAGAAACGTTCCGTAACGCGAGCGGTCCATCGACCAGCCAGCAGTTAGCCGACCTCCCTGGAACATCGATAATTTCGAAGTCCCAGATGGCGCCACACAGTGACCAGTCGGCTTGGACCGGACTTTGACACGACTTTGACACGGCTTTGACACGACTTTGACACGACTCTGACACGACTCTGACACGACTCTGACACGACTCTGACACGACTCTGACACGACTCTGACACGACTCTGACACGACTCTGACACGACTCTGACACGACTCTGACACGACTCTGACACGACTCTGACACGACTCTGACACGACTCTGACACGACTCTGACACGGCTCTGACACGACTCTGACACGACTCTGACACGACTTTGACAGGGCTTTGACCAGACTTCGTAACGTAACGCGTTAAGGGAGCCAGACAGAGTGGCGCCGTAACGTAACGCTTTACGGCGCCACTCTGTCTGGCTTCCCCTTCTCTCACGCATACGGTAGCAGTAGGCAGGCTCCTCCGCTCTCACTTTAACCCACATTAGTTTAAGTTATCACTTCTGTCGAGCGTCCCGGGACGCACACTTTTTTTTTTTTTTTTAATTTCGTAACATGCTCGAGGCAGACGTACATAGGCTAATACTACATAATATTATATAATATATATCATGGTCCTTGCGGAATCGCTGGAAGACCTGAGTACAATGCTCGAAGACCTCAACAGAGTTTCTCAACGGGTGGGCCTCAGGATGAACATGGACAAGACGAAGGTCATGTCGAATGTCCATGTTGTGCCCACCCCGATTACTGTTGGAAGCTCATCTCTCGAAGTTGTCGACGAATATGTCTATCTAGGACAAGTAGTCCAACTAGGTAGGTCCAACTTCGAGAGAGAGGTCAATCGTCGAATCCAGCTCGGCTGGGCAGCGTTCGGGAAACTTGGCAAGGTCTTCTCGTCCAAAATACCTCAGTGCCTGAAGACCAAAGTCTTCGACCAATGTGTGTTACCAGTGATGACATACGGCACTGAGACGTGGCCTCTGAATATGGGCCGTATAAGACGGCTCACAGTCACTCAGCGAGCTATGGAGAGAGCTATGCTCGGTGTTTCTCTACGTGATCAAATCAGAAATGAGGAGATCCGTAGAAGAACGAAAGTCACCGACATAGCCCAGCGGATTAGCAGGCTGAAGTGGCAGTGGGCAGGCCACATAGCTCGCAGAACCGATAACCGATGGGGCAGAAAGGTTCTGGAATGGAGGCCACGTACTGGCAAGCGCAGCGTTGGACGTCCACCTACAAGGTGGACAGACGACCTGATAAAGGTCGCAGGATGTCGCTGGATGCAGGCCGCTTCCAACAGGTCGGTCTGGAAATCTTTGGGGGAGGCCTATGTTCAGCAGTGGACGTCTTGTGGCTGATGATGATGATGATGATTATATAATAACACCACAACCACTTTCTCGATTTTATGGAACACACTTAAAATTTATTATGTTATGTTATTTGTCTAGGGTACAACGTAAGAAAAAATTAGAACACCCTCTGGCCGCGTATCTGATAAAACCGGTGCAGAGGATTACTAAATATCAACTGCTATTGAAGGACCTTCAGGCTTGCTGTGCGGAGGGACAAGGAGAAATTAAGGTATATCTTGCAGAATGTTTTATTATTAGCCTGCATGACAGAACGTGATATACCAGGTTGCCTGGAAGAGATCGCTTAAAGCAATAATGCCGCCTATTTTCATATAATAATATATCCATAACAGTGAGTGATTGCTATTTCGATTTATACATTTCTGTTCCGCTCTCGTGGGTCACAGCGTGATGGTAAATAATGACATCATACAGTTAATTACAATTTATCAGCCATACTGTCTATATGATTATTGGCCGTTACCGCAATGTTTGCCAGCCGTACTTTCCTACCTGGAAAATATTTTATGAAGTATTATTTATACATCACTTGTCAAGTTTTTCCGATGTTTCATAATATCGCTCATACAAAATAACAACGACGTACGTATGTACGTAAAGTAAATATTGAAAGATTTTATCAGGTTGAAACTATGAAAACGTTCCCCTGAATAATTGATAAAACGCAATTACGTCGTTGTTCTTTTGTATGGGCCATATCATAATTTCGTTTTTGGGGTTCAAGCTATGCTCCTGAGTGTAGTCTGAATGAGGGTAGAGCCACGCTGTAGACAGTTTTTTCTACAGCATGAATGGGCTGGCTCGACCGGGTCGATACCACTGTCTCACAGAAAACCGACGTAAAGTAGCGGCTTGCTGCTGCGTTTCGTACGGTGAGTGAGATATCCGGAAGCCCAAATCCCCTCCCGTTCCCAATCCCTAATTACTTTCCCTTTACTTTAAGGTCGGCAACGCGCCCATGTTTCTTCTGGTGGTAGGCGTACATGAGCGGTTGAGATCACTTACCATCAGGTGATCCACTTACTCGTTTGCCGGCCTATGCTATAAAAAAAGAGGGTTCTTTGGATCATATAATTGTTCCTGTCTTAGACTATTGGATTCCCTTTATGACCTTCTTCCGAATAATATGTGCGTCCAATCAATATTCCGTTCTATTTACTTTAGTTTACATTATACGTTAATTAAAGTACCTACTCTTTACATTTACCAGGGTTATCAGCTATTCTCGTACCAAATGTCATCGAAATCGGTTCAGCGGATTGGATTTGTATGGCTGTTTGATTAATTTGTTCCAAATTTTTTTATGAAACATTTTATAATTGCTTATTAGCCGTTTCGTTATCTGAATACATTAAATATTGTTTACGACTTATTATAAACATTGGGTCTTTTAGCTATTTTATGAGTTTAATGTGCTATCGGTCTATATTTTTTAAAATATCGTCGGAAACAGTGAATTGGATGCACGTCACGGTATTTATCGAAATAAAATTGCGTTTAAGATTACAAGCTGTTGATAAGATAAAGACATTGTTGTCTTTGCACAAATCAGTTTATAATACACTGGTGTGGCGCATGATTCTATGTACGTGGGTTAATTTGACTTAGGACTGAAACACGGTGTTTAGATTTGAATGTTACGTGATCGGAAGAACTGTGTTAGTTCTAAATAAACAGAACAAAATTGTGCTTTTAGAGTGGTATAATAATTAATGTGGAATAGGAATGTTTAATGGAGTTTCCCGTTTTAAAATCCATGTGAAATAGGAAGTTCGGAAAAAGTGATAAATTAATCCTTTGATTGTTCCAAAAAAGGTTTGTGTAATAAATAGTTTTCTGTATGTTAAGTAATAAATTTATTGTTTCGTGTTTCCAAATGTATAATGCATAGAATTTGATATCTTCACGACGGCTGATCCTTAAATTTAAACATGTATCCATTATATTACTGATAAAATGACACGGTATGTTGATTGAAGAATAAATGATTTACAACTAATTTAGGGCTGGCTCTCATGCGATCATTTTCGTTAGGAAGGTTCTCTAAAATGTTTTTCTAATAAAAGGGCGTGGTCTAAACTATTGGGCCGTTACGAAATTTATAGCCGCGTTTTTCATGAACCATATTTAGTTTCTTTTTATTTTTTAAAGTTTTGGCGCCGGAGATCCTTATATGATTATTTTTTTATTCAAATAAATTATTGTATTTATTTTTTTTTAGTTCGAACATAGTGACACCTAGTGGTTTGTTGAAGTCATATTTTTGGGTTCGTTACTGTGCGGAGGATATCGGCTTTCTCTGCAAAGAGAGAGAAATACCGTGATAGTAATTATTCACAGTTTCAAATATAGATGGCGTACTAGCCATATATTCATAATAAGGGCGATGAGACTCGTTGGGGTTGTACGTTATTAGTACTTAGTCATAATTAAAATCAATTACTTTAATTATACAATTATTATTAAGTATATTTTTAATGTATTTTTAATTATGCTGACACAGTTTGATTGCGATAGATGTCGCTACGTGTAGGGTATCAGTTCCCAGTGTTTCTGTTCCGAGCTTTTTACTAATTTCATGTTTTTAATGAAACTACACTGATTATATGATATGCAGGAGACGCGAACGCACAATGCACTGAATGTACATGGGTTGTATATTTAAATTTAGACACTTATCGTAATAACTAACGACGCCTTGGTAATGGTGTAAACCCATTACCACTGCAGTATCTGTTGTTTGCATTATATTAGTTTTGACTTAAATAGTACTCGTCGCTGTGTTCGAGCCCGAGATTAACAGAGTAGTTCACTCTGTAGTAATTAACAATAGATTTTGTGTTCAATATTTTCCTTGTGAGTCATTTTTGTGCCGTTTTATGACACAGTGTAGGTTTAACACCGCCCGGTTGAGGTTTGCGACTAACAAACGTGTTTAATGTTTGGCAAATTGAAAAAAAGCATTTCAGACAATGTAATGGTTTTCTCAAACGGTGATGTTCTGGCGTCCATAATGTTGAAGTACGTGAACTCGCGGAGCAATCGCATCGGTCCCCTGGCCGTCGACAAGCGACGTACCGTATGTATACCTATTGATAACGACTATAGATCACATTATACACTACACACATGAGTTTTGTATGCTCTATTATAATCTATCATTACTTTCCTCGATGTAGGATTGAGTTTGTGTAATTTATTTTATTTTATGTCTGAGCGTCTCTACACATTAGTATAGAAATTATCATTCGTCTGCGCGTATAAGAGTAGGGACAATGTGTTTGTGTGTATGTGACATAATTCATGTATCTGTGCTCATAATTAATAGAGTTTTTGTCCGTTGCATTTGACATATAAATTACTCCAGTACATGGGATTTATAAACTGGCTTCCTGGAACTGTTTTTGCATGCAATAATCGCTCAGGAATTATTACCCAGTCTAATTTTATTGAAAATTTATTGCCTATAAACATTGAGTAAATAAAATATTCTGTGCGAATTTTAAACGGTACAGTTAATAATACCTATCGGTCTAAAAATAATATATCGTCGATGAATGGCAGAGGAATCGTATAAACGGTTTCACTTTAGTATAATATGTGCAAAATAATTTGGCCCACCTGATGTTAAGTAGTCATCGTCGCCGCTATTGTTTTCAAGGACTTGAGGATGACGGGAAATTCAGAGGGCAAATTAAAGTCAGTAACTTCAAGTGATTTTGCGTGTACTGTACGTCCAATAAGTGAGCCGGGCTGGCTACCCAACGTAGCCAGTCTGTCTCACATTAAACGACATCAAGTAACTAATCTGCATATAGTTTCGTGCGGTCAGTGGGATTCTTGGGGTCTCAATGACTAAACCTGCACCAAAACCCTTTATTTCCTCAAAAGTAGACAACGTACCCACGATACCATTTTATGTTATTAATATGGCCTCTAATAAACGTTATGGAGGCAAGGGCACGCCTTTAGTAAATATTGTAAACAAACGTTTAATTACTTATCTGACATAAATTGCCATTATACATACTGTCATTCTCTAATGCCGCTTAAATATAATATTTTAGTTAACATTTTTGTAATCGGCCGAATAGTTATTCGTTACATAAAATTGAAAAAACAGATTACATAAAATATAACGTGTTACAAAAAGCTGCGGCCAATTCTATTTTAATTATATTGGTAGAACATAAATAAACCATTTTTATCTATCGAATGCGTTACATATCTTTAATCGACTTGCAACTTACACATATATAACTAGACACCACTAATGGATAAACAGCTGATATGCATGAACTTTAGGGTTGAAATCGAATCAGTTTACCAAACGTTCCAATTTGTGTGGACATGTCTCATATTTCTACGCTTATATTCATATTTCGTCTCTGAATTATATATTATCGAACATATTAGGACAAAAGACTCAAATTTCGTGAAACAATATAATATGCACAAAGCATTAACTTAAGTAATAGGAACACAGTTTTATGCTGCTAAAACTCTGCTCGGATTGTCCGACGCCTCCCATAAGAATAGGTTACCCTACTTTATTACTGAATCCAGTCTTTTTTCTCATTACAGCATTTATTTTTGAAAAAATGATTATATTTTTATAAATTAACTGATTTTATTTATTTATTATATTTATAAATTAACAGATGCGTAATGCTTTGATTTTTGTAGAAATCGCCAAGAGGAATCAATAAATATTATGAGACAGATATTACTACTTTTACTTGTAAAAAAAAAACAGTTATGCCACGTTACTGTAGGACGTTATTCTAGTAAAACTTAGATAAGAAGTTTACGGGGTATATTTCTTCTGACTAGATCATCTACAGTGGCTTTTTAGAACCGCATATGCGATGAATATTGTTTTGTATTATGTAAGTATTTTTGAATCCTTGAAAAGTTAAAGAAAGGTAAAACATTAACGTGCAATAATACTTAATAATAATGTAAAAATCGTAAAACCTTAATTGTAACTGCTGTCTAATTGAAAATACCCTTTTACCGATTTTGAGCAAAGCCGATTTTGATTGTAAAATAAATATAATAAATTGATTTCGAAATACAATGTCCAATACAATATTCATTTATTAAATCCGTGCTAATGGATGTCGGTGTGGCAATTTAGCGATGGATGCAATTTGGGTAATAACAATATATTGAAAACCGGTAATCCGCTGTTGGCCTGAGTACGTATCAAAATTAAGTTGAGTGCAGGCTACGTTGAAAATTCGAAATCGTAAAAGATTATACCTGTTTGTAAGTGTGGTAGTATAGTAAACTCTACTTTTAATAACTGTCACTTTCTATTAAGACCAAGCTGCCAGTAAATTGAGTATAAGAGTGGTTGAATTCTATTTCAGTAATGTGACATCACAGAATTTGAAAGTAAATGTGGTGAATGTACTTATTCTTAAATAAAAAATGTTATCCCCTTTAATACACCTTTACTTGCGGGCTTGTCCCAGTCATAGTATATTATACTCAAAATCCTACCCTCTTCTGTACGATATACTCAGTCTGCGTTTACGAACTCCTTTTCGATTCATTCCTCGGTATAGCTACCCAGGACAGCTTTTGCATTTCCGGCACTGATCATTCAATTTTCATTAGTTGATATCGATGTAACTTGATTGTGGTAGTGCTTTGTTTACTATTAACGGCGTGATGTTAGTTTTGTGCAGCTTTTATGGGTATCTTTTTTTACTATATAAACCAAAATCAGTATTTTTTTTTTTTATTAAGGCGGAGTTATCCCGTAACATAATGGTTGGGAGAGTTTTCTCGTATTTTGTATATGTGTATTATTTTCTGAGTATACAAAAATGCATACAAAATATTTAAATGCTAAACAGCTCACTAAGAAACCTATTGATCCGCCTATTCGTTTGGAAGTCTTTATCAAAACGTAATAAAACAGAACCACTTTTGAAAAGATTGATCACTTACGAGATAAGAATTTGCGGAAAACATTGTCAAAGTGCGGCTGAACTCCACAGACTGTGGCGACACCCGGATTAACGGACAATAAGGTAAAGTTGCGTATATGATGGTGTTGGAAGGTCATCGGTCCTTATGAGCTTTACCGCTTTGCAAAACCATTGATCGAGATCTCTATCCAACAACTGATGAAACTAAAGTAACGAATTGAGAAAAACAGCCGGATTGATCAACAGAAAGGGCCTCTTTTATTATGATTACACAAGATCACATTCATCTTTAGCCACGCGGCGATAATTGAGAGAGTTTGGTCGGGAAGTGTTAATGCATCAACCATATAGTCCCGACCTTACATTCTCAGATTTCTACTTGTTTTGGTTTCTTCACTATTCTTTAGGTAGTGTTAAGGTTAACATCAAAATAGCAGTACTATTTTTCGAAATTACTTATCGCAGTTCTTTGACCAAAAATTGCATAATGACTATAGCACCGAGATCATGTTATGTTAAAAAATGCAGCCATTCAGAAACTGCCATTTTATAAGTTTTAATAAAAATTGTTTTATGTATACGATATACTATATGCATCGTTATGACAGGACAGAAAGTTCAGCATATTATTAAAAACTACACGGGAGACTTAGACGTGGAATGAGTTTTTAATAAGAAAAACAATCAAAAGTTATGTGGTCTCTACTGAATCCCTACATGGGGTAACCATGTCATAATAAGTGCTTCCGGGCACCACGAACCCATAAGTTTACCTATCTACGGATGTAGAGTGGTTCCCGACTGAGTTACGGTAACCGTGCGATATTGTACCCGACTGCCGACTATAATGATGAAGCGCTCTGTTTAGCAGCTGTCGCCTCACCAAGAGTACAACCACTATGGGTACCATGACTCTCTATTTGCATGGCTTTAATTTCAATCTACCCGGTGCAGCATTAAATTCTCGGGCAGTTTCATTAACCATCGATATAAATGGGCAATACTCCAGCAATATTTATTTATCCTGATGAAAATGTTACAGGGTGATTTCCAAGCATGTTAAATGACAACACGATTGACGTCACAGGCTTGATTTCTCGACATATTGCTCTTTGTACCGTGCGTCACTAATTAATCAATATTTATTTGAAATAGATTTTTTGCTAAGTGGCTTTTTCACCACGTATACGTAAATGCTACTTACTTAATAAAAATTACACTTAAAAATGCAAAAGTTACACTCTGTCATTTGTACCGGAACAAACATAATATCTACTTTATCTTGAGGAAATTCCTCAACGGAACAGTAAATGTATCGGGATTTATGTTTTAAATTTCGAAGTCTGTTGTTTAAATATAGCTATGATAAACTGACTTATACTATTCTGTAAAGTAGTGAATAATTTGTTGATGCATGTTAGGTTTTGTGTGAGTATTCCATCATAAGGACTGAGATCCCCTCTGAAGAGACTGCAACATTTTAGAACACTAATCAGCTCTTTAGTTCTACGAACATCTAATAGACCATCCATCCGTCTGTATCCGTCCACTATTGGACAAAGCCCTTATCTCGATCCCGCCACCCTGGACGGTCCTCGGCCTTCCTCTTTCAGCCCCTTCCCGTGAATCATCTGATAGAAACGTGTTTTAATCCATATCAAAATACTCACCTGTTATATTTGGTTTCCAAGTTTGCATGAAAAACTTATTCAGGAGGAAAATACACAACTCATTCATGTGCGAGCGGCTGTAATGCAATTCATTCAACATCACCGGGGTTTTTTTTATGCTCACTTTTGTTTAATTCTAATAACATAAGGTAATTTGCGAATTTCCTCTATAATAATGACGATGATGTATGACGCTAGTTACAGGGATTGATTTATTACTAATTCACATGAAAATCTTTGTTTACTGACTAAAAAAAAACTAAATTAACCAATTTTGAGTATCAAAGAGCTACCTTTAAAGACAATCTCTTGAAAGTTCCTGGCGTTCACTTTTACTAGAGTATCGTAGGCGTATTGTTGTCAGGGATTAGTATCACGGCGCACTCAATTGTAACCGACTTTCCACGGGAATAAGTTTAGAATTAAGCCATGTGGAACACTGCGGTTCAGCGCTCTTTGATGCCACTTATCGACACCCAGATACATAACGTACATACATAATGTTATTTGAATTAATATGTTAGTTGATATCACATGTAGAATAAGCTGTGCACCAATGAACTGTTATTATCAAACCGCTAATAAATGGAATGCCGTTTAAGTCAATAGAGTTTTTACAAGTACTTTAAGCTTTATAAACTTAAATTTCGCCTCATTATTAAATTGCACCCGTGCGAAGCCGGGGCGGATCGCTGATCAAATATAATTATGTTATGTTGTATTTGATGTCATATATGGTTCGTAATCTTTAACTTGTTAATATTCCAATAAAATACAAATGCATACTTATGCCTTTTCCCAGGACGGTCTTGAGGTGATGCTGTCAGTACCAAAGAAAGCAAACGACGCGATGCACCTCTCGTTGCTGGAGGGGTGCGATGTACCGACGGACAGTCTAGGCGAGGTGGTGCTGCAGGATTCGTTCCACGTGTGGGATCTGCGCCAGATCATCAAGAAGGGCCGCGAACGACGCGTCTTCCTCTTCGACTTACACTTGTTGCTCGCCAAGGAGGTCAAAGACTCGCACGGCAAGGCCAAATACATTTACAAGACTAAGTTTATGGTAAGTGGATTTTCATTTCACAACCGGTGTTATATAGTCGACTGTAGACATCTGAATAGTTGCCTCATTATTATTAGGGTTTTGTCCTCTTCTTTAATAATACAATATTAGGTATTATTAATAATAGGTATTTTTTATAGCAGAGGCCGATAATCTGGCAGTTGGGTCACCTGAGTAAGTGACCTCCATCGCCCATGAACACCCACAAAACTAGAAGAATCATGAAAGGTTTGCCGACCTTGAAAGAAAGGAATAGAGGTTGGGTAGGTTAGAGAGGAGAAGAGAAGAGGTTTTGTGCCCAAAAATGTCACTCCCATCGGTTTTGGACCATCGGTTTCTTCTACCATTTAGGTTATATAATCGCAAATATTCTGAGGAATAATAATATGTACTTCAATGCACTAGAAAAATTCTATGATATTGAATTATGCCTTTCCCTCATCAGAAATTACGAAAATTTTATATTTATAACAATCATAGTGTGAGTCCCTATTTTATCCCTAACTTTTAACGATCGATACTCTAGTAATATAATCTGAAGTAAGTTGATGTTATGGTCAGGGGGCCCTCGGGTAGCTGATCCACTTGACTACTATCAAGCTCATTTTCCGTGAGTAGCTTCGTTTCGATGAGACGAGTAGTATTTATATTAAGATGATTTTCGTAGACGTCGGAGCTGGGAGTGACGGAGCACATCGAAGGCGATGAGTGCAAGTTTTCTGTGTGGACGGGCCGCGAGCCGATGGCTAGCGACTGTCGTATCGTGCTGAAAGCGCCTTCGCTCGAGGTAAAGCAGACCTGGGTACGACGCTTGAGGGAAGTGATACAGGTGGGTGTTTTATATGTACATTAACACGAATTTTTGCACAGAAATAAGATCAGCAAAACGTGGGTGGGCTCTAATTGTGCGATTTGCCTACCTCTACAGGCTCTAGTTCAAGGACAGACAAGCTATTCTCACCTTGTGTAAACGCTTTCAATAAATAATTGTTCATTAAAGCGCTTCATTATTAGTGTATCTATGATATCAGGATAGAGATAAAGCGTTTAAAATTCTGTTATTCAAATTAATGTCCTATGTATAAAGTGACTTTTTACCTCCATAGCTATATATGCAGTTATAGTTAAAGTAAGGTGTGGTCATAATTAACGGTTTATACCTGTCAATAACTGGGTTTAAGCACTGGTGGAACTATAACTAACTGAAATATTAAATTTGGTGAGTTTTTTAACGAACATTTACTACAATTTCTGTTGTCCTAGTATTTTAATATGAAATTTAATCTGGGTTGGCGTGAGCGAGAATAATAATGTTAAAGTGGGACAAAAGATTGCTCCTGGCAATAGTGTTAAGTTTAACATTTTATAAAAATGAATCTTTAACTATGTCCAAGAAATGGTTACATACACTACACGTTGCTCAAATTTGCCACACATTTCTTTAACACGTCTATTTTTTACCTTGAACCCTATGATGCCAAGATATGATCCAAACATTCAATAACGATATTATATTAAACAGTTTTCATATCTACGAACATGTTATGATCAATTGGAACTCGGTACGTACACAATAGGCTCAAGCCCTATTACGAGGATTGTTATGAACGGAATAAATTTGTGGCACACACGCCCGATACACGTCTGATGATAATTTTTGTGCATGGAAACATACCGTTCCGTCTAATTAGTCATCGTGAACAACGAAGGTTAGCCGTGTTTTGCGTCTTTAGTTAAGTGATATGGTGGTTTAGTGTGGGTGTTCCTTTTAATAGTGCAAAATATTTTGTTTTTGTATAGGAAACATATTTCTTCAATGGAGGACTTCAGCCTCCACGTAGTCCAGCCCGAGTGCGACCTACAAGCTCGCAGCCGTTGAACCGGTGAGTTTATTTTTATTATTTAGTTAGATCAATTTATTCATAGGATTTATTCAGTCATATTAAAATTAAATAAGATTTTATAAAATTCTAGAATATACAGTCAGTGTTTATATATAGACATAATACATATTTAAACAACATAAAGTAAGAGCAACTGGCCTAATTTACGAGAACGAGTAAAGCAACACATTAGATTAGTACACTGACTAAAAGACCCGTAACAACGGAGTTGATACACACCTGTGGTCTATCGTTTGACACACATATTTGTTAAAAGTTCAAAAATAAGTGGAACAAGTGAGTGGGGCTGCTGTCAAGATAACCATTGCAATAGTTTCACTCACTTTTTTATTGACGCACTGCCCGCTGCATCGGTGTGAACTTGCGCCTGAGGTTGTTAATAACATGACATTAGTTCCACGTAACTATAACATGACATTTTATAACACGATATAAGATATCGGGCCACGAATCATATTTCAGCCAGACACATTTCAGTATAAGATACATACCGTATAATGATTAAACTTGTGTGTTGGTAGTACGAATATGTAAGTAAATAATTTCCGGCCATCTAAGCCTGTTCAGTCACTGCAGAGAATAACGTACTAATATTATAAGTACATAAGTCGTATGTAATATTAACAGGTCATTATTTATCAATATGATTATAATTATCACATGTTACTATTTTTTAAATAGATAAGAAATGGCTAAGCTTAAAGTAGTACTGTGAATAGTATGTCATAGAATATCGTATAAAAAGTGTTATTCAGCACTACCATGAACTCCAGAAATATTATTATATTTAAGTATTGCACTTTGCTTTTTGTAATGGTTAGTAAATAGGAGCAATAATCGATAATAATATGTTTGCCGTTGGCAACGATTAAGATATGATTTGTTTGACCGCGCTAACGATGTACAAATAATCAAATCGTAAATAAAATATTACTTTATAATGGATATTCCTCATTAATTTTTGACACAAGTGATTTATTTTTTAAAGTATAGGCCGGCAAACGAGCAAGTGTGTCACCTGATGGTAAGTGATCTCCACTGCCCATGTACGACCATCACCAAAAGAATCATGAGCGCGTTGCCTACCTTAAAGGAAAGGGGTAATTAGGGATTGGGAAGGGGAGGGGATTTGGGCTTCCGGATATCTCACTCACCGTTCGAAACGCAACAGCAAGCCGCTACTTTACGTCGGTTTTCTGTGAGACTGTGGTAACGAACCGGCCGAGCCAGCCCATTCATGCTGTAGACAAAACTGTCTACAGCGTGGCTCTACCACTCATAGAAATAGAAACATAAAGTATACATTTTATTGGTGCAGAGATTATGATGACACATCACTAGACGAGGCGACGGAGAACTTGGACAGAAATTCTCTAGCGTCGTTCGGCAGCGGCAACACTACTGACTCGGACAAGGTAAGTGCTGTCGCGTTAACACACAGTAACTAGTTATGTATTACGAAGTAGATATGGTCCCAATTTCCAATTCAAATCCACTATACACAATAATGCATAGTGGAAGGTATTGAACAGAGGGATTTAGATCACTATTATTCTTGAATTTATTGTTTAGGTGTTTAAAGAAACAAAATATGTACACTATATTATTATTTATATTGATTCTAGGTATTTTGAGAATTATGAATAACAAACTTCATGGATTTTAAATTTATATACATATTTTAAACTAATGCGTTTTGGAACTTATGTAGTGACAATTATTATTACGTACCCTAGTCATGTGAGATATAATAACTGTTGGACAATATATATTGTATATACACATATCTTCGGTTTACTGCAAGAACTCATTAACCGACAAACACTAAACTATGAATTAATCCACTTTTAGATTTAGTAATATTGTTTTCCCTATATCGTCTTAGATATGATTATGTTAAACAAAACAGTTAACATAACCATATAGGAATTTATAAGGAAAACAATATATTATGGTGTACATTAATTATGTGTTAGATATCAATAAAGTGTCTATTAATTGTATGTAGTGTTATATGCAATAAAACGAAATTGACATTTATATTTATCGGTGTGGTCGATTTCAAGGTCTTATTGAAAATCTTATGTTAATTCTTTTCAGTATGATAATTTGTAGACGATTTTCCTCGAGCGGATGGAACAAACAAGTTCGATAAACTCACTTGGATGGAAAGTCCCTAAATTACCATTTTTCAATGTTTCCAATACACTATGAATAATGGTTAGTGTTTATTGCATAAATGCAGCAATCTGGGTACGCATTATTTAAAGACAATTAGTTGAAGGGAAGTTGCACGTAAGACTTACAAGGAAGGTAATCATGTTGAGCCAATGCCATTGGCAAGCCCGTCTTGCATTTGCAAAAACCTACAAACCTTCAGCTTTAGTATTTTTTGAGATTTCGTGTTTAACTGACAGTGAGTCAGTGCTATTTCGTGTTTCGATTACTGCTCCACTCCCGCGGGTCGCATTTTATATACTAACGAAACATCGTCATCTCAAAACAAACGCAATGTGTGAACATGATCTCAATTAGTTAAGTTAGTGAAAACTTAAAATAATAGATCCATACAAAGTTCAACCCCTCCTCCGCCCTTATTCAAGAGGAATTTGAATTTTTATCCCAATATTTTAAATAATCAATATTTGTACTAATTTTACAGTTTTATTCCGTTCCATAAAAACTTCAACCTTTCTCCCCTTAAAATGAAAATGTCCAATAATCCTATCTTAGCGGATACCTACATTACACAAACTATCTCCAAATTTCCTGATCCTAACTAAAACTACCGATTCAGTGAGTGAGTGGTATATCGCTTATTATACAGGGTTATTTTTAAAACACCAGCAACCTCGCAGGGGTAGATACCTAAGGTTATAAGCTACTACTTTTGTTCTACGACTTTTGATAATTTGTTAGATTTTATTTTCATACAAAAATAAGTATTCATTTAATTTCCGTCTTGAATTTTACCTACACGCATCGCAGATTACGTAAGCAAACACGCGAAGCGTGGGGAACCGAGCTAGCGTTGAAGGTCATCGCCCGAGCCAGCTGAGCGGCTTCTTTGAGTCGCGCGCGCACGCCGAACGCTACGAAGAAAAATACGACACAACAAAAACTTGTAAAATCATTTTTTTTTAAATATATTGAGTTATATACAAACTCGTAGAACAAAAGTTGTTCCGTATGGGGTCAGCTATCTGGTCCTGCGAGGTTGCTGGTGTTTTAAAATTAACCCTGTATAGCAAAACCAATTCAGTATCTCCATTTGACATTGCTGTGGGTTGGTTCCGTTTTGCATAACTAGGTCCAATTATTCTTGTAATTATTGCGAGAGTAAAAGCTTTACTTTTTTTAAATTTTAATACCAATATCCATTTCCGATTCAATTCAATTTTCCGTCGGCTAATATTGCCGTTTGATATAAAATATAATATGAACGTTTCCCATCCCACGAATGACAGTTATTGCGGTCTAATAATTATGTAGTCTATTTCAACATCCGCTTTATCATTCAGATGCAGTAATATCACAAAACTGTTTGTCGTATCGCTTGTCCGACGCGGCAACCACGCTTTGTCCACAAGTTTTAATTACCTGTGCTAAATTTAGTTTCGGCTCTCTGTTCCATCTATGTATGAGCGAATCTGTCGCGCTACAAATGCGACTTTACAATTACCAACTGCGCTTTCAAAATTGGCTTTACGGTATTGGTTTCTGTTGTCGTGCTGTGCGGTTTATTTAAACTTATCAAATTCGGTTGGTTACTCACTCATATTGTTTGTATAGCAAAGTTCTCTCTTTGCATAAAAAAAAATACGCAATTATGAAAGGTATATTGAGATGAATTAGTATAGAGAAATTTAAAACTGTAAGTGTTAGAAGAATTCGGCCAATTTAGTCACTTTTGAAGATAAAATGCATTCAAGGAATTTCATAATTTCAAACCCGTAATTTTCTGCCAAAAACTGATGTTATATTAAAGTAATTAATAGCTTTTGACTGCAGCTTCGCCCGCTTGAGTCTTTTTGGACAAAAGTAGATGGTTTTCTCATGAAAATTTTCCCATCCCCTTTATACCATTAGAGGGTTGTTTTTCTTAAATAAATATGTTGGTCTAATTGATAGGTGGGTATTTCTGCCACC
Source organism: Amorpha juglandis (assembly GCA_949126905.1). Classification (NCBI taxonomy): domain Eukaryota; kingdom Metazoa; phylum Arthropoda; class Insecta; order Lepidoptera; family Sphingidae; genus Amorpha; species Amorpha juglandis. Next base: position 9,325,390 of record OX421367.1, read on the forward strand.
AAGCGGTAGTGTTTTAAACACTGTTGTGTTTCGGTGATGGACATAGAAGCCACTGAAATTACTAGGCTTTATGAGACTTTAAAAAAATATTATCTTGCACCTGCCCTTATTCTCATTTGCAGTGAGGTTTGCGCAACATGCTTTTTAACACATTGCGACCGGCCGCCTACCTGATGTCAAGCCCTCTGGGGAGACAACACTCAGACCCGAAACAAATATTTGTAGATCACACAAACGTTTGTCGTGGTGCGGGAATCGAAACCGTGGCTTCTCACCCACTGCACTACGGAGGCTATCACTTAAAAACTATTAAATGATTTTTTCTTATGAAATCAGTCCACAATTGGTGGAGAAATCGATTTAGGTACACCGAATAACAAATAATTAAAAAGACAAACAATATATGTACGCATCTTATTGAAGATCTACTCCTTTTTTTAAGCTACAAGCAAGCAATCCATTCGCCAAAGTACATTGTGCCGCGCTATCCGAGTTTGTTTTCACTGCGCGTTCCCATCAAACGTTCGATCGCGCCATTATCATTTCATAATTCTAATTTAGTCTGTGGATCCCCCAGGATAGGTTCGTGGATCGAACAGGTTGGGTAACCCCACACACCGCAGTGTTTGCAATGCAATAAATATGAGCATGTTACTTTCTGGACTGTTTTTAATTAATGACTATATATATACTGGCACAGTGGGCCGACCGTGAAGCGAGAGGTCGCGGGTTCGATTTTTGCACCGAGACAAATTGTTGTTTCAGGTCTAGGTGTGTTTTCTCCCCTGAACAGTTGACGACACGTAGAAGGGGTTAGTTATAAACTAGAAGCCAAATCTTTCTGTCACATGTATTAAAATGTATGTTGGTTACGCCGACTCCGCTGTGAGTGGGATATTTTTTTTATCCAAACACGGCAAAGTGGCCGCACTACACAAACAATGAGTTTCAAAGCAAATCGAGGGGCCTGCGATGGGACAGGCGGATGACCGATGCAGGCACAGGAATACAAGGATGTATCACTATACTTGCCCCAATCAACCATCAAGTCATATCGCAAGCCCATCGGGAGTACCAGATATACAATGGCTGATCCTGGAACGCGATCCACACAAGGTGTGTGGATCACTACGGCAGGTATTAACACCATGTGTATGTTGGTCGCTATCCGGGTGGATATGAATATTCTACCATCAGCCAAATAAGGTATAAGCCAGGATAAGGGCAGGTGGAAGAAAAAATTGAATACTGTGTGTGACCTTTTGAAATGTTTGCCGTGTAGAAATATTAACGGAGGCAACTGTACATTACCTCTTTAAACTACTGTAATCTTTCATCTTTACAACATCGTCCTAATTAAAGTGGCGCGACATGTTAACATTATAATGTTTCGCAAACGTTTCGACCTAAATAGCGGTACCGGTAATAGACCTAAATATTGGGCGGTATGGCATGCACGGGGCATATTGGCTCAATTTATAAAATACAAAGGGTGGCAGCGGGCGGCGGTGCGGCTGTCGCTTTAGTTACGAGTACTTGTAACCTATCGGTGGTTGTATCGAGTGCTCGATACATGCGACAAAATATAATTGATAGAACGAGACTTTTTGCTAGTTTTTTCAGTTTGTTAGGTTAGCTAATATCGAATGGTTCGACGCCATTTGCCAGTATACAAACATTCCACTGGCCTCCTGGGCACTTTACACTGACCTGCTGTAGGTAATGAATTTGAGTGCTTAGGACTTAGTCCACCACGCTGGCCTAATGCGCATTGGTAGACTTCTATACTCTCAGGTATACAGGTTTTCTCGCAATGTTTCCTTCACCTGTAAAGCAAGCGATGACTAACAATTAATACACACGTAACTTAGGAACGTCAGAGGTGCATGCTTTTGGGGCTGGTTACGAGCCAGCGACTTTCGTCTCGACAGTCCGTACCACTCCCCGCCGAGTTGTGGTTGCTATCATAATGCACACAATGAAGGATAACATCATTATTTTCTAATACCTACTGTCTAAAAATATTTTCAGAAAATTGCAAAATTAAAGGGCCCGAACGGCAATAGCCATTACCACACAGTACAGACGTCAAAAAGAATTATACTCTTTCATTTCGCCTGGAATACATTTAGAAGGTTTCCTTACGTAGCTTTATTACGCAAGTCACTTACGAAGAAATTACTAATTGAAAGGACATTGTGTAAGTAGCTTATTGTAAAATTTCAACTAGTTACGCAAGCTGTAATTTGAATTAAAAATCAACAATATTTGTCGGTAACGGTTTAAAGAAAAGAGTCCAACGATGTCGTGAAAGAATGTTAAAAATTTATTTAATTAAAAGTTTACCTGTGAGTTCCTCCCATATAAATTTAATTAAGACGACGTCTGACGGTCCCACTATGATTTGAAGCACAATAGAATAAGTTTTATGATTGCATAGGATTTCGGGCTGGATTTATGGTTTTAAGGGAATTTTTAGATTTATTAATTAAAACAAACATACACACACACAGTCCTGACCTAACGATAAGATCAAATTTTGTGTTGGGGGTATCAGGAACTATGAGACACTTCTGTCTCACAGCACTCAGACCCGAAAGAAATATATTTTATGAATCACAAACATTTGTGTTGCGGGGATCGAACCTGCGGCCTCTCGTTTCACAGCCGACTGACTACTGGACACTGCGCACTGCGTTGACATTTTGTCGAAATTCATTTATACAGTAATTTAATTTTACGGGGTACTTTGGTGTGTTTTGTGGTATAATAAATTGTTTCTGAGAAATTTTAATTAGGTAACATTTTACTGCCATACTTCTATACACGGTGTATATTTGCGTTTGTAAAACTTAATGCATTGCGTCTCATGTGGATATCAAAAAATAGTCATTTTATTGGATTTGAAGTATGGCCTCGCATTAAGATATGATGTTGATGTAACATTAAACCTAACGTGATAGTACTCGCGATTGAGTTATCTTGTTGAAAGTGACAGTGCAATAGCATGACACACCAATGGTCTGTAGTGACTTGCTATTTCACGTAACTCTCGAAGCAAATTCACATCATTTTATTATATGCACATTTTGCAGAATAGTTATAGTAAAGGTATTTTTGGTGGCTGCGCAATTTCATTTTACCGGCATTGGTCCCACCTCTACTTACTTTACTCTACTTACTTTCTACTCATTGTGATCAGTAGTGATTTATAATGACAAGTAACTATTTTATTTTTTCCGTGTATATTATTACGCCACAGAGGGGTGGACATCAGCCAGGCGGCTGGCCGATCGTTAAAAACTACAAACCAAATCTTCTTGCAATACGTGTGTTAAAAACCATATTGTGCCAACTGCCACTGGGGTATGCGCAGGTGCAACAAGGAGAAATGCGTAGGTATGTACGAGTAGGATAAATTGATGTAAAGAATATTAATTTTATTAGCGCGAAGCCAGCTCTTGTAGAAATACGTGATTACTAAACGACAGACCAGACTACAAAACTTAGATTCGTCCTGTCAGCGTGAAGAGACTTTCTAATTGATGTTTCTTGCATAGTACTTATTTAGCCGCCAACATAACCCAGCCTATTGTTTTAATATTCAAGCATAACAATTGGAGAATATTAATAGTGTAGTTGTTTTATTGCACTAGTTATAAGTAATTATGATTTGATGTATATGTGTGTATACACATATTTATCATTTTAAAATACATTACTTTATGAAACCCTAAAAAGGACAATGGCGTACCAAGCAACTAATGATAAAAGCGTTGTCATGAATATTTATTACTAAATATTATATTGACGTTAGTTTTCTATGCAAAACGCACAAAAAAAACATACCACAATTTACTTGACAGTACTAGACACACTAATATCAGCGTCAACTCGACCGCAAGTTTTAAGTGAAGTCATTCATAAAGACGCATAGAATTAAATATTCTTTATCCAAAAATTATTGGAAATAAATATTTCCGAATCAAATTATTTACTTCATTTAAGTTTTGTTCACTTTGATGTGGTCAGTAGCTTTTACACTGATAACCTTATTATCGTAATTATGGTATATTTTTTTCGTGTATATGTCTCCCCAGAGAGGTTGACGTCAGACAGGCGTCCGGTCGTAAAAACTACAAGCCATATGTTTCTGTAATATGTGTTAAATGAATGTTGCGGCCACCCCCTGCAAGTGAGGTAAGGGCAGGCACAAGGAAGGAAAGTATGTATATTGTTATTAAGTTGGCCAATTGACATGGAGTGATGAAGTCCCTATAACTCATAATATTTTATAGTGTGTTCTTTAGAGTTGTGCCATCACTGTTAAACAAACCATACCCTAGCTGCATCATTATTTAGGTGCAAGCCTTAGTTAGTTGGTAATATTCTGAAATGCCACGGTGCAGGTGATGTCACGTCTGAACGACTTGGTTTTGCCTCGGGGATAATCACGAAATAGGCGAGTGTCCGGACGGACGCCTTCATAAGTACCTACACATTATAGTAAAGTCTAATGACATACCAAGAGAAACTGAAACAAAAATAACTCTCACGTGTATAGTGTTTCTATCGTCCTACCATTGTTTGCCACCACTTATTACGAATATATATTTTAAATGCCTGTTATTTGGTGGTCAAATCTTACTCGAACATGTAATAGGCCCTTATACATCTAGTGGTATCATCCCAGTATAGGCCCCTATACATCTACCTACTACGGGTCAATTTTTGAAAATCTAGTGTTTTCTGCCACATAACGCATTAAACCACCAACTTAGGAAGTACCAATTTGTCAAACATCATCATCATAGAATCTTATTATCTTATTCTCTATTATATTATATTCTTATCTTATTCTTATTAGAAAGACGGCTTATTGCCGTCCACTGTTGAACGTAAGCCTCCCCAAGTGAGCGCCAACCATCCCGGTCTTGGGCAATCCGCATCCATCCGCTACCTGCCATCTTTTTCAAGTCGTCCGTCCACAGTGTAGCCGGGCGCCCTACACTACGTAGACAAATCTTTAACTTTGATTATATCAACTGGTAACCCATACAAACATTTTTACTTTAACCTTAAAGATTAAAGTTGACCTACATTTTGTAATGTGCCCTTATTACAATATATTGTTTATTTTTAGAGCCGACCAGACATTTAATTCACTATTGCATTAAAAATTTATTTTTCAAACATCAATGATACGATCATGTCTTTGCAAATCAGAAATTATTAACGTTGTTCCCTTTGTCTATACATTTATGTGACGTGATCTGCTCACAGTGAGCGCATAAATATCTCACCCCATCAATTTATCCAGCCGCTTAACTTGCGCGGCGCGGTGGAGTGTAAACTTTTGTAGCTTTTTTATACTATGATAATACAAGCAACTTCTTCGTTCCTATATGTGTGTATATGTACATCGTGTTCTGTTTTTTGAGCTACATTAAACATAATATATACGCCGGAAACACCGTGTTTGGTGTTCATTGTGTTAGCTTTATTACGTCGGCTTTCAAGCGGTCTGGACCAGGAGGTAATAGCACAATTTACGTGTATCGCGGGGCCTATATTAGTTGAACGATCTTTTATAAATTGGTCTCCATATTTATAGATTTTACTACTTGCTTATGTATTAGAGACTTATTTGTTTCTGTTGAATTATTTATAAAATACTTAATTTCTATGTATAAAAGTAAAAACTAACAAAGTAACAAGTAAAGTAACATCACCTAAATCTACATATAAAATCAGTTAAATGAAAGTATGTACTTGTAAAAAGTAAAAATAAATCATTGTAGAGTACACTTTATTTTAAAGGGTTATTTTTACATTTTTGAATACTTGAAATCAAAAAGAAAACCATTTATAAAACTATCACCCTCCAATGGCGAGGCCTAGGACCCAAGCCACAGGCGATTACGACCCCAGAGTGAGGAACCAACTCACAATGCGTGCCGTATCCAATAACACCGCCTTCTGAATCTGACCCTCGACCCAACGACCTATTGAGAGCCTCTGGAAATGTTGGTTGAGGCTCTTTGGTATCAACCCATTAGCTGTGACAACTATCGGGACAATTATCGTCGAGTCCACGTTATGATCCTTTCTAAAAAGGAATGGCCCTATGGCCAAAAGAAATCGTTAGAAATTGACGAGTTTCAATAGGTGCGCCTCGCAATTTATAGATTAGCAACGTGATAAAATTTGAATTTTTGTGCTTCTTAAACCCCCCCGAGGCCTCTATTATTCCACGCTCGACGGCACTTGAGCTTAAAAAGTTTTTGAATACGTCTGTAGCTGTCTAGCTATGCACAACGTGTAGTAAAGTTTATCAGTTATTTCCATAGTATTATCACTGAATCAAATCGAAGATTACCGAAGCGTGTTACTTTAATTGAACTACTTGTTTTATAAAATGAACATCTAATGCAGAAATGTTTATAACAAGACGCCAAATTTCAGTGTTAATGTAGAGTATAGCATCTTCTATGAAGTGAGGTTATTCGATGGGTCCTTTAGCTGGTAAATTTTGAACAAAATCCTTTGGATAAGTTTTTTTTTATATCTAAAGGCTGACTGACGTATTTCTGTGCATGGACTAGTGCAAGTATATCGATCATTCATAATAGTAGATATAAAGCAAAACAAATAAAGTTCCATCTTTCAACGCGCCTGCTGCTCGCTCTTGAAAGTTTTCATCTATTTGACTTCGCGTTGCTCAAGGGCAAGGCCGCGGTGTCATTATGGCGATTGCTCCTCCTTCGGATGCGAACGGATTAGGCGCGTCCTTCGCATCGCTGCGGCCAGAGCCTTGCCAGAATAAATTCGGGAAGTGTAGCTCGATACGGAGGCTGCGTAGTGAGCGGGCGGGCGTTCGACGACGCGGTATCGGCGCGCAGAGCCCGCGGCAGTGGCTATAGCGCCGCGCGCCGCGTCGGACGAGGCGGCGCCGCGACACCATCCCGCCGCGGGCACGTGCCGGCGCGATGACCACTACCCCGCCACCTGCGACTACCAAACACAAAAGCCGGCGCAAAATATCATTGCCATGGTTCAGGCAGAGCTCCGTGAGCGCGCCACATGCGCCTCTTTCCCGCCAGCACACCATCGATACGCCGAGCTCGTTCCATGCACGTCTGCTCAAAACCAACCGACAACGACAGGTGAAACGTGAATTGTGGAGTGCAAGGGCGTTGATGCACCGGCGCAACCCCCGCCGCGCACATCCCCAGACGCCATTGGCTGCGCCGCTGTCACTCCCGCGCTTGCATTCGCCACTGCACTAAGAGCATAGATTTATAAACAAGCTAGCCTTTGTACGCATTCATCAACTGTGACTTCACATCGTCACATACTCCGAATGTGTCTATAGTTAGTTACCTACCTCCAGATACACCGGCACAGTTGCGATGATTTGCAATGTTCAATAAAATGAATAATAACAGTTGCCATTAAAAGGAGTATCGTGTTTTTTTGACAAAATAAACATTTTAGGTACTCATTTTAATTTACTCGAATTGGGGTAGTTGATAATCAAGGCAAAAAAATAATCTCGATAAAGATTAATTTTTTGTAAAGGGTTTAGAAGGAAAAAATACAATAGCAACGTATTTTTTTAATATGTAACGATTATCTCTTAGAGTATATTTGAGTATATTTTGACGTCCTTTTTACTTATGACAAAAATATCCTCAAACATATGTAACCAAGGACATCAAGAGAGATAAATCAGTTTTACAGGTTTAATATTAGCAAGAATTTTTTTTCACAAATGGAAGTTTATGATTTTTTGTGTCCCACGTTATAATTTATTTTGGTAAACATGTAGTAAAATAAAAACTGTTCTGCAATTAAGTTTAATGTCTTGCATTTTATGATAAATTTAATTGTCAGTCAAATTATTGCAAGCAATATTCAAAACATTTTTTGAGTTTATGGCAAAAATCCATATAAATTTGCAAGACCGGAGTCAAAAAAGCCATTCGTGGTAAGCGCTCACAGACAGAGGACGTGTCGGTCGTCACCATCACTCTCACATAACCTGTGATCATATTTTATAATGCAAAATAACACGCTCCACCACCTTTGAACATTTATGATGAGGGTCATTTTTATATAAGAAGTGTAGTAGTGTGAGTAGGTTTTTCAAATTTTTGTGACTTTTATGAAGTCTAATCAGCTTTTGTTGGATGGATTATTATACATTACATCATCTTAAGACTTTATTATTGATATTTTGATACTTCAATCCTAATACTACAGGGATACTACAAAACAGAACAAGGATGATCGACGATTTGACGACTATGATTTGTTTTGTAATTATCGAGATTATCTATAAATGGTTATTATCTATATATATGGTTGGCTTTCGCGATTTGTATACATATAATATTGACTGTCAGTCTGTCAACCCGTGACCATGGCCGATGTAACTCGGTCAATAGATTTTCTTATAGAACTCAAAGTTCGAACTCCTTCTTTCTGTAGCAGCAATGGTACAACCAAACAAAACTTTGGAGGTCGAGGTTTTACCGATTTGAATTTACATTTTGGTATCAAGTATGACTCAGTCAATGAGTTCAAAGGCGCGACCCTTATTATTAACCTAATGTTAGATTTTATTAAAGTGGCTATCCTTTTGTATTTCTTTGGTACATGAATTTTAAAATCGATATCGCTGGGGGCGCCTTATATTTACAAATAGATTTGATAGAATTGAAAAAAGTGGATTCGATTTGTTTTAAGGCAGTCTGGCTTCAATATCGATATCTGGGGCGCCCATTAGTTATCCTTAATAAATCGAACTCAGAAATACAAAAGTGGCCGCTGTTTTGTATTTCTTATTTTAAGGCTGATTAACTTCACAGTGAATATTATTGGCGCCCTATAGATAGAAATGATATTGCGATTTCCAAAGTAAAAAATTATAAATCCCATTTTAGGATCCTCCTTCAATTCTTTCAATTGACTGTGATAACACATCTGTTATCTGTCATTTAAATTGATAGGTTGGCGGACCTTGGGGCGCTAAACGGCGACCAATCATTGAAAATAGCGATGAACGGACAGTCCCTCACATGAACTCAAAGTCCCTAACCCACTGATTTTTTCTAAAGAAAAATCTAAATGGACTCAAAGTCGACAGCATCCATAGTGCAGTGGGCAAGCAGCTGGCCATAAAAGCGAGAAGACGCGAGTTGGGATTCGCCCTTCTGGTTTTTAATAGTTTACAATGGCTTGGTCTTATGGTCTAAAACAAAATTAATCACCAACACATGTAAGAGTTAAAAACCATACTTTTGTTTGAAAAACTATAAGAGGATACCAAGTCACTAAAATGACCTTCCAACGTCCTTGATGACGACTATTAACAATATCTGATATGTATTCAAAATTTAATCTTGGCTGGACGTCATCGGTGTTAGGTGGTATCGTCCAGAAAACGTATCTTTTTTGTAATTTACAATATTTCTTCAAATATAATCCCAGTTTAAAATCTCATATACTCAACTTCCTTTCAGTATTTTACTTCATTCTGTGTGTATGATTTCATTTAATATCCCAAAAATACGCTGTTTGGTCAAAATAAATTGTGATTGTAGTTTGAATAGGTTATTAAAAGTATCATTCAATAAACACGGTATTCTTTTCATTCACATGGGCGTCGCTGTTTACATTCAGATGACTCAGTGATGTAACTTGTATCGAGCTCTCGATAGTCGACAAAATGTGCTTCGTGCTACGACCTATCATCATACTCCGGAAAAGTTCGTTCGGCCCCGACATCTAATTCCTTAATTTTTCCCACTGACAACATCAAAGTGAAGTAAGGTTTCGACGTTGCTCGATAGCCAGCCTTCAACCTTTACATTGTATACGTCAAAAGTAAGATTGCGCTCTCAATTTTTCAATATGACATTGATTATCAAAGTTGTCATTATAGCCTAAGATCCGGCAGTAGAATCTCTACGTTCATGACGTAGATGCTCAAGCTCAAATTTCTACATTCATTTTCGAATAGGACAATACATTGATCATAGGGTGCCAGTCAAAAAGTGCCCGCATATTTTTTTTTTTTAAATATAATTACATTTTGGGAAAAAATTTCGTTCATGGTGAAGTTAAATAAAACATTGTTCCTATTACACAGCTATGTATGTAGAGAATTCAAAAAACCATAGTTGCCGTACAAAAAAGTATTACCTGTTTACACCTGGCTGCCAAGTAGTTGCGGCCGAGTAGGCAACGGCACCCATGGTTTTTTGAATTCTCTACATACATAGCTGTGTAATAGGAACAATGTTTTATTTAACTACACCATGAACGAAATTTTGTCCCAAAATGTAATTATATTTAAAAAAAAAAAATATGCGGGCACTTTTTGACTGGCACCCTATGATCAATGTATTGTCCTATTCGAAAATGAATGTAGAAATTTGAGCTTGAGCATCTACGTCATGAACGTAGAGATTCTACTGCCGGATCTCGTGCTATTACTTTGTATAATATAGACATAAACAAACTTCATCTTGGCTGAATAGCGTTTTGAAAATCCTAACATATTTTTTGTAATCTGTTATAGATTATATTTTCTCCAGATAATTTTCACTTTATATTCTCAACTCACTAACTTTCCGTTTTATACTTCGTTCTTTGTTTATGACTTCATTTAATTTCCAACAAATACGACTTTTATTCAAAAGAAAAAAGTATTTAACATTTGATTAGATTTTCAAATATAATATATTTAATTCAACAAGGTGTTCATCATTTGCTTATTATGCATAGCGTTTTAACAGACCTTCCATATATAATTAACTACTAGTAAGAATAACTACCATAAACAGATGTTTATAAACAGAATATTGGAAACAGCCATAAGTTATGAACTTATGACGCATCTTATCGATACTTTCAGCACTACAATAAAAGTTATTCGCTTCAGCAATCTTCGTAACCTTATATTTACTGGTTTGACATGATTTTTCAATTATTTGAATAAAAAAACGGTCGTTGTTCGTCTTGACAACTGCGTCTATAATTGCAAAACCCTTAGTTTCCCTGTAGAAATCACCGCAACGTAGCCAAGACATGGAATCAAGTAGGTGCACATTGGGCCAGTTTAGAGCTTGATAGAATCGCTCATTTAGTTCCTTGCTCTTCCATGACTCCTTACGACCATAAGTACTCAATTCCACAGGAATTTGCCAAGGGGGAACGCAGTGAATCTACTGTGGTCACATCAGAGTGAACCTAAAAACAAAGTTCTGAGACGATTTAGGACCAGGCGAAACTACAGGGGTCTCAGACTATGACTCTGGAATATACCCCGCTCAATCTTAATTGGCTCATCGCCATCAGGGGGATACATGCATACATGTCTCAAGATAGTTGCATAGATTTGTTGCAAACTTGTATAAATCCAGAACACTCATTAACCAAATATGGGGCACTGAATTATATGCCTTTTTTTGTGGTCACTCCAAGCAGCGGTCAAGTTACTCCGATTACGATGAACCTGCTGACAAATGGACATGTCTATGAGAAGAAACTTTTTCTTACGACGTCACCCAACCTTGTACCCAGTCTGACCGGGGAACATAATATAATATGAGTTGTTATTAATATGAGTTCTTAAAATTGTGATGAAAAGTTGGTAGATGGTAACGGTAACGGTACGTGCTATAGGAAAAGATCCGCTATTTTCTTAAGGACCCATCGATATTTATGTTAACTAATAACGGATTAAAAAGGTTCGTCCCATGACATGCCCTCTACTTCGTTTATATGGTAATGAGCGTTCGTCATAAAGCAACCGACAGCGAAATTGTTCCATACATATAAATGCAAGGGAATTGCTTCTTAGCGAAATTATCGGCTAGTTTAATTACATTTTAAATACAGGGTAAAATCACACCCATGCCTATAGTATTGAAGCCATAGGTGTACATTTATGTTAATTAGTGGCCGAAGTATAAAGATTTATCTTCGCGCCTTCCGTGAGCAAACGACCTTGACTGACTCGCGCCATACTAAATCGTGTACTTGGTGTGTGAGTTTTCGTGCAGAATATGCACGTATTCAGCGAATAATTGATTTAAAAAATCAGGTTTTGGTCTTTTCGAAAATTTAAAACGGGCAAAATATTCGTTATTAAATAGCCTATCTAGTGATGTTAATCTCATTTGAAAACATTCTGTACTTTAAAAGGAGACGCACGGAATCTTTGCATTTTTCTCATTTTTATGGTTCATTTATAACGACAATTTAAAAATATATATCACCATTAACATGAATTTGAATCGAACAAAGTAAAGCTGACAGATTGTAGAAATATATTGTATATTTTTTTAATCAATATTTATTTTAAGGAATGACTAGATAGCCTCTAAAAACATCGATCGCGCGGCGTTTTGCTGGGGGCATGGCCTTAATATATAGATAACTATATGGATGAACGATGATGAATGGTGAATTTATAACACAAGACGTATTATATGATAAATACTAAAAAGACATACATACGGCTGAGTTTCTCGGTGTTTGTTCTCTGTGGGTCATTTCCGAACGGGTAAACAATTCAATGTAATATGTTTTATTATTAACATGTGAAAGAGCCCTTTGTGCCCCAATTGAAAATTAAATGTTTTAATTTTGATTTTCGAATATGTAGATTACGTGAGTGAAGGAATCGTCACAATTGCCATTAACTTTTGAGAAAATCGTGAGAAAAGGTCGAATACATAACCTCATTTTTAAGCCAGTTAAAAAGATCGTTGGCATACATACAAAAGGTTTTTTATTATATTTATCTTTGTGATATCTGTCTGACTGTGCAAAACAACCGCGCAGTCTATGCTGAGCAAACTGTTTCGTTCGTACAGTGATGGAAATATCTAGTCAAGGTCCGAATGCTATCTTGTCTGTCTGTAGACGATGTGTCAGTTTATTATAGCCGCTTGAATCATCACAAAAAATCTTGATGTAATGGAATTCCAGCAATAGATACTATTTTCTCGATACAGTGTTTGTTTAATTTAAGTCCGTGAATGCATAAGCACGTCGGATTCACATGAGATATATCTACTGAATGATTCCTACACTGATTGAATATATTTTTTTTAATTATATGTACTTACATACAACATATGACACGAATAAAACGAGGCATAATAAAATATAACTATATATCTAAAAGCCTGTCACGTAAAAATAATTTGTCTAACCATCATAACACTGAAGTATTTTAACACTAATTGAATCACACGCCACACTGTCAGTGTTAACGAATGTTGATCGCATATTTAGAGCATTTTCAACGTCGCAACTTGTAATATAATTATCGCTTGTATCGCGTATATGCACGTTAACTAATGAAGCAATTTTTGTCCATATAAAAAAATAACACCTCTAATGAAACAAAATACAATTTTATGATAATACGTAATATGATATATAATATAATGTTTCTTTAATATTCAATGAGGGATCATTGAATATTAAAGAAATATAATAAAGACATTTTTACGAATTTAAAGGTTATACCTACATGAAAATTGTTGTTAATTTTAGATTTCGGTATAATTTTGAGAGACGCAGTAAGTGCTTTTGTAAAACAAAAAAAAAATACTTGTGTGTTTGTCTCGTTATAGTTGCTAACAAGATATTTTCCAAATAAAGAAAAAACCATAGCGGTACGGGACTAATTACTTTACATATGCACCCACGCCTCTAATCCCTGAAGGGGTAAGCAAAGGTGTAATCAGTACACCCACATTTCGCCGAGCTTATTTTCGTCCCATGCTGTGATAAGGGGCGAGTTAATCGCCATACGGTGCACAATTCCAGACTCCAAGGTGATACTAAGAATATTGTAATAGAAAAACCCAATATATAAATAGTAATTTTCAATATAAACATAATTTATGCCGCAGTTATCTTTGTGTCAGTGTTTTACAGATGTGTCCTTACACCCGTAACAAGTCATTTTATATGTCCTCAAACTAAATTACCCACTTCAACGTCTCTTGAAAGTTACAACATCCATAAAGGTGTTCCATAAAACACTTTATTGGCTCAATTACACAGTTACATGTAGTGCTGCTAAATAGCGGGACATAAATGAAAAAAGAGCGGACAAGGATGGAAAAAGTGGTATAGTAAGATGCTCTTTAATGCTTTATGACATCGACTCGGAATTTCATAATTTCATTTTTAATCTTTTAGTTTCTCTAAATTCAAAATCGGTGCATTCATTTCCAAGTTTTAGGCTTTTATTCCCGACTAGCTTTTGCTCGCGGCTCCGCCCACGTGATCAAATAAACAAACAAACAATCAAACTCTACAGCTTTATAATATTAGTATATATTTGATTTTGATTTGACAACGGAAGCCTTCAAATAATATTATTTTGGTAGCTTAGCAACGGAAGCCTTCAAATATGAATAATTTTCCCCGTTTTTGCAACATTTTTCACTGATGCTTCGCTTTTAATGGTCGCAGCGTAATTTTATATATCCTAAAGCCTTCCTCGATAATTGGACTATCCAACACAAAAATAATTTTTTAATTCGAACCAGTAATTCCTGAGATTAGCGCGTTCAAACAAACAAACAAACAAACAATCAAACTCTACAGCTTTATTATTAGTATAGATTTTACCTCCACAGTTAATATTTTCTTTGAAACGGAATGGGACCAATAGATCTATCTAATACCCTTGAAATGAAAAAAGAATCATTAATATCTGATCACTCTATAAAAGTAATGCGTGAATGTAGAGTAAAGAAAAACAAAATTGCAGTAAGCTTTGAACTAAGAACCCACTCCGTTTTTTCATCGGCTGAAATGTACCCAAATAGGCCTAGAGTGAAAATCTCATTTCGTTCTTGACAGAAGCGGCACAAAGCCACTACTTTAGCAAGTCTATGCTAGTTAAAATTATACGAATTGCTGAAAATATGTGAAACAAATATATATTTATTTATATCTACACTTTTTAATAAAATTAAAATTGTCTCCGGAATGACTTGTTTTAACCGACTTTATAAATAGATAGAGGAGGTTCTCAATTCGCTTGCAATTTTTAAATACATCTTACGCGATATATCGTCCTCGCCAATTGGAAATTTATTTTTAACCGACTTTGTTAAGATCTGATGACGGAGTAAGGACTAAAAAAATAAAACTCCTTAACGGACAACAAACAGCTCATTCGTCGCAAATGTGTTATTGGGATTTACATACCATAGCTGTACATACCTGACATTGAAAATCTATATATATAAAATAAAGTGGTGTTAGTTACACCACTTATAACTCAAGAACGGCTGAACGGATTTAGCTGAAAATTGGTGGAGAGGTAGCTTGGAACCAGGAGACGGACATAGGATACTTTTTATCCCGTTCGACCGCGCTTCAGTCAAGTCACTATAAAACGTGGTATAACAAAATCACATCTGACATGACACAAAACGCAAATGACAGTGGAGTAACAAAACTTAAATGACAGCTAAACGTAATTTTGTCTTTGGTTAAGTATGGTAAAAAATTTGACAATTGCGCATGAGCCCACGAAGGTTTCTAAGAGGGTACGATCAATTTTCGACACATGGCGCCACTGTTAGGCTACTTTTATCCCGAAAAAAGCAGATCACGCGGGCGGAGCCGCGAGGGACAGCTAGTTGAAAATAAAATAAGTTTTGTTAGTCTTAATTCTTTGACTTAGAGTTGGAGTTTCTCTTGGTGTTTTCTTATAAATTTAGGATCTGATGACTGGTAACAAAGGAAACATATTTTTAACTGATAGCTTCTGAACAAATAACAGCAAATAATCTGTAAAAAAACTAAATTAAAAAGAAGTTTCCCATTCGCCCAGCATCCAACTTTTATTTCGTCAATCACTAAGCGCTCTTTTTCGTCGCATATTTTAAATGAAGAAATCAAAATTATCTAGGTAGTTGAAAAAGCGAGAATTTTGGCGTCCCGCCAAAGGTGTTGTCAGGAAAAGCTAAATAGTGGAACGTCCCAGCTCTACCATAAGCGGGACATCTACACCAGTTGTATTCCTGTGTATGTCAAGAGCCTAAAGACACGCACGACCGAGACACAGATCGCGACGTGTGACGCAGGCTGGTCCGATTTGGATTTGTATGAAAACAGTCGCGTGGCGCTGTGTCCTGCGCTAGTCGCATCCTGCAAAAAGTACTAATACAATTGCTTAAAGAACGGATGTATGGTTTATCTCATAGGTTGCGGTCCCCTGTCTCAATCCCGTACCTATGAACGTGCCTTTAGCTTGGTTTTGAACCTCCCAAATGATAGGACAGATAAGAACCAGGCCCCCAGTCCCCGGCAGCCCCGCTAGTCCTAGTTTTGGTTTTCCATACAGCCAAATATTTAGGTATCTGAAATTGGTCAATGTTAAGAACTATGAAATTATAGTAGTACCTAATAGTAAATATGCCATTCTGGGCTTTTGAATTCAGATTATGAATTTGACACACAAGCATATTCGCATATTTACAAAGCTTTATATTTATATTTTAGTATTTTTCTATAATAAACATCTAAATGGATCACCAAGGCATTTTTACTTAATACGTGAATATTTATAGACCAGGCACTCATTATTGTCTAATTGTTCATATTGGGCCATCTTAATGAATTATTTTTACTATACAAAACTGACATAACTATGTATCGAATTGAATATATATAATTCGAATAAACGGTCATTGTTATATATCATTGGTCGAAATCCACTAGAGTCGCTATCTGGCAGCTTGTCCACATTATCGGTACTGTTGTCGGTGGCGGATCTTATCATATATCGGTGAATTCCGTTATCGATAAGCTGGCGTTGAATTGTCATCGATCCCTCGTCTGCTACTGAGAACTGGACGCAACCAAAAATACAACTAACTTAATGTTCTCTCTTGGAGACTAACAGTTTCTTGTTGCACAAAAGTCATTATCGATTTCTATCAATTTCAATAACATGAGTGTCGATTACTTGACTATTTCTATGTTCATGATGGACAATGTGGAATCAAACAAATATTAATAAAATTTTCCTTTTTGCACCTTAAACCGAAACTTCGCAAGAGTTGTTAAATATGTATGTATTTAGTTAAATAGATGTGTAATTTTATATTATAAGCCTTATTAAGAATTAATATTCTAAATGTCGAATGCCATCAAAATCATCGTTTAGTATAGAAACGATTAAGTGTAACACACGGACAGACGAATTTTTTAATGAAAATTTAAAGCAACAGTTAAGGATTAAAAAATATATATCTTTCGTTGTAATTCCGGTACCATTTCCGGTATTGTATTTTACATAGTTTTACAATGATGACGAAAGGTGACATTACAGTTTAACGTATAGTTTTTGTCACGGTGGCTTCTAGTCAGGCCATATCTTTATACTACATGAGTCATTGCATTTTGTTGCTACTTGATCTATGTGATGTTTTTATTCCGGGGTCAGACAGTGTATATCCAGTAACTTCAGGCCGGCATAATTCTGTCGATCGTCGAGGAACGCAATTTCTCTTGTCGCTCCATATTATATTTGAACTGCACTGTACTACTGTACTGTAATAGCAGGTTCAATTAGGTCACATTGCCGTGCCAGGATAAAAAAAAATCGTACTTATTCAGTAAATAGTTATTTATTATATTCTCCTTTGGCAATATTGGGTTAATATTGAATTTTGTTACAGGCAGGTCCGGAAATGACATGGGTCGTATCGGAGCACACAGCAGGTGGCGTTGGCGAACTCACTGTGAGCAAGGGTCAGCAGGTGGAAGTATTGGAGGCGTGTCAAGGTCGACCCGACTGGTGGTTGGTACGCGTGCCGGGCGAGTCGCCGCTGGAGGGCGCCGTCCCCGTGCACGTGCTCAAGCCCCAACCACAAAATCATCCACAGCAGAAGACTTCGCCCTCCAGGAGGCCTCTTAGCCAGCCATGTGAAGAGTCATTGGGTGAGTCATCTATTCGAAACCAATCTATCATAATAATAATCTATACTTTATGTTATGTATTTTGTAGCTTTGATATCTATGACGTTCATAATGACATTTTGTATGATCTTGTCCCATCTAGAACCTGAATTGTATTAATCAAAGTCTGGCTCATATAGTTCTTCCATAATACCACGTGGTTTCAGAGTTCGACTATGATTTGAAATGTTATCTGTCTGTAGCCCGAAAGCAATGTGCTTTAGAGTGTATTAGCTGATACTGTGATCTCCAACACCATATATTACGCACAGTATGATAGGATATATCAGAATTGATATGACGTATCAAAGTCTTCGTGCATAAACATTGCGTGCCCGCATGGACTGACGGATACATTTGTCATACATTGAAAATTTCATATGGTATTGTTCCATGGGTTCATGGTATTTATGGCACAATCGAAGTATGAAATCCAGCCTTAGCGAAGATATTCATTTTATTGTTCCTCTACAAAAACTTCAATGTATATTCCGCCATAGCAAACTCCGCAGTCGGCAAAGAGATGTAGCAGGGGGATTGTTTAATGTAGGTACAGTCTATGTGATCCATGTGATATGTGTAAAGCAGATTTTCAAAAAGTCTTGTGAAATGAAATTTATGTAAAATACGGTTACAGCTCTAGATATATTATTTTTGATATCCGGTAGTTATGGTTACAGTTGCGGAGCTCCATAACATACCTAATCGGTACCTATCTCGTGAAACGGAAGTAAGCTCTGTGAACCAAGAGTACACCAGTTTTACCTCTGCCTACCCACTTAGATTTTATAGCATTAGCCGGCAAACGAGCAAATGTCGGTCATCTGACGGTAAGTGCTCTGCACCGGCCATGTACGCCCACAATCGGCTAAATTGTATAGTTCATCTTGACTTTCTAGACTATTTATTATTATTATTATGATTATCGTGACATCGATTATTTCTAAGTTTATTAAATAATCGATAAACCAACTCACTATTAATTTTACACGTGTATCTCTAAAATACTCATTACTCATGTTTCAATTTTTCACATCCTGAGTAAAACTTTTTTCTCGACAGATGTTCCTAGACTTAAACTTCCTAATACTCATCGACGACTTTTACTTAGACTTAGCATCGGCAGAAACATGTCCAAGTTTACTACTGCCAAGTATTCTCCGGTTGACAAAGTTGCAAACATGCAGGATCACGGATCATTTGATCAGGAGCTTATGTGACAAAGTTTAAGTTAGTAACAATTAACTGTTGCAAGTTGCAACTATCGACATAATAAAACTCTTCTAGGGTAGAGAATCGGTGCAGCGCGGCGCGGCGCGGCATACGGCGCCGCGGCGTTTCGCTGCTATTTGCTAATGCCATTACTGCGTAATATGATTCTTGAATTTGATTTTAGTTCACATACCTACAGCATTTAATTTTATTTTTGACTGTTATGGTTAAACTGTAAAGTCGTGCCGCGCTGCTGATAATATAATACTGAAATTCGTATATTTTACGGATTAGAACAAATAGCATAGTTTACCATATTATTTGAAAAATGGTTACCTAATACCATTCTTGTAGATAGTTTGCAGTGTCTTCTCAACTTGATTGTATTTCAAATATTTGTAGGTTTATTTTAAAATGTATATAACTCGAGTCAAAAGCTATAATAATATATTATGTTGTCTACATCCTAATGTCATTTTCTTCTGTTGCATCATGCATGCGTGTAGCCTAATGACCCATCCAATCGCGCACGTGTAGGGCACAATGGCCGTGTGTGTCGCGTACAAGCTCGTTTTTTTACATCAGTCACATGGATCGCTGCGTCGCGTGACTGCTATACGACGTCGACGTATCGTAGTGTCACGCTGCTATACTTCAATATACAGTAGCTAAGTATAGTATACATAACTTACGGACGATTAAAACTATGTGCTATAACATTTTACGGATATTTCAAGAGTATGGACATGTGATGACGATAATTTAATGCAAACCTGTCACAAACATGAGAGTATGTATATACTTTTCGTAATTATTCTGTTCCTCCTGACTACAATGCAGCTTACAATGTTATAAGTACTTATTGCTAAATATTTTTGGTGTATTATACTTATTGCATCTTTAATAACAGATGCCATGACCAGAAAATAATACAATAAACAAAGAGTCCGTCTTTAGCAGCATAACAACAACTTTAATTTACTCAAATAATTAAGATTTAACAATGAGTGCATAATTATTGTTCCTTAAGGCTGGGTTGCACCATAATAGCAGATATAGTTAAGGTTTATGTCAAATTTGACGATAACAGAAACGCTGACTTTAACATTATCGAAAAAACCGCGAAAAACTTCTTTCTTCTTTTGTGTTTTTTCTCTATGTTACAATGTTTTAAGACCTATGTTTTGATGGCCATTGGCCGCATCTGAATTCGAAGAACGCTCTCAGATTATTGTATGATAAATAAAAACTACTTTAAAAAAATATTCCAAAAAATGAGCAGTTACGACACTACCAACTCCGTGAAAATGTACGCATTAGCAATTAAAATGCAGTAATTTTAGTTAGTACTGCAAAAATATGCGTGATATCTACTACTTCACTGTTTAAAATGCAGTTACAGTATTTAATTTACTGCATTCTGTGTGTTTTTTGAAAAAATGTAGGTGCAGTAAGTATGTAAATAATTATTGGCTAAATTACATAAGCTACTGTGAAGTAAAAATGAGACAAATCTATCAGTTCTTTATTTTTATTAATGATGTAGTAAGTAAGAAACCAACACTTAATCAGTCTTCCTAAAATATCACTTTTATTATTATAAGACTATTGTAATTCAGACTTATGATAGCCTAGCAGTTTTGGTTTGTCAGACTTACAGAATGGAGGTAGTAATTAAAACTTAATATTACTGAAACTTAAATCACATTAAATATTTATAATTAACACATTGTACTAATAATCACTGCCAACAAGACTTAAGCCAAAACATTTTAGATTATGTGTTCACTACATTTTTAAGGTTTAGTTAACCGATTTTTTGTAGCAATGACGACATCTAAGTGCATTTTACCCGGGAAAGCAGAGGGTGCATGTAAGACGTAATTGCTATTACTGTATTTTAGATAGTTTAACGATACAGTTTGCATAAAATATGTCTAGTTACTGCGTTAAGGTATTTGTTTTATTCTGTCTTGTAGTTGCGAAAATCAAAAACCGTTCATATCATTCCATTCCTTATGCCGTGCCCATTACGGTTCAAAATATAACTCAAAAACGTCAAACGTCAGATACTGCGTTTTAAGGACTGCACGGCAGAATAAATCTTTACATAGTATAAAATGAAGCCGCTTCCGCCGTCAGTTCGCTTAGATCTTTTAAAATATTCAACGGATTTTAATGCAATTTTCAGCAATAGATAGAATGATTCGTGGGGAAGGTTTATATGCAACGAGAATGAGATGTGAGAACGTAAACATTTAAACAAGAGGCTGCAGGTTCGATCACTGCACCGAGGCAAATGGCAGTTTGTGTTAGGTGAACAAGCCAGTTGCACTCACTAATCGGGTAACGGTTAGTGAATTAAGTTACCCTTGGCGCATTCAGTCTATGGATGGGTGTGACTCCTTATGACCGATATCAATAAACGATCTTGTTTTGATTATCCGGATAGATCCCGGAAGTAAGCCAATACCAATGCCCAATTTGCACGCAAATCACGTGCATCCGGCGGCCCATCCCCCACAACTTGTAGGGAACTCTCCCAACACCTATAAACCCTCTTTTTGTCGCTTTGTAAAGGACGATTCTGTTGGAATCTATGCCATCGAATGTAATCGAAATTGATTTACCTTTACCTTTTTGTATGATCAAATCATAAATTACAAAATCATCTGTATTTTTATTCAAAATTACATCATCAAAACATTTATTAATTATGTAATTAAAAGTCCGGTGCATTCAAATATACGTGTACGAAAGAACTCACGCTACGTTGGTCTGTCAACTAACGTAATATTTGCACACCCTGCTTTGTACAAAACTCATAACTAAGTAGCTTAACAGACCTGTTTACCTTGTCATGTCATACTGTATGAATTAAGTTTCGTTATTAATGTTGGCGTAATTTAAATTTTACTACGTACATCTGAAAGTGCCTTGACTCAAAGCTCACGAGTAGCCCTTATACTAGTGGCAGTCGAAGCCACTTTGCGGGTTGATGAAATTCGTCTGTGTTTATTAATCCTTCGAATTATTTTATAGTGATATATCAATAAAAATATTGGTATTTAATAATATATTAATATTTAATGATAGTAAATATTGATTAGGCTGCAAAAAAAAAAATCGTCGAGGAACAATCATACATACCTATTATTTCTAAATCTACTAACACAATGGATCATGGTTGTCTGACAATATTTTTTTTTATTTGGCTTTGAGCCCGTCTAACAATGACCTACGGAAGTAGTAGTTGTAGTTCTTCTAAGCGTCTATGAATTGCATTTAACTAAATTTATTTAATTCCATGAAATTTTCTTCGCGTACGTAGTAGTAGGTATCTTAATTTTTCGAATTGTTTCTAAGTTGAACTGCCGCACTCAGAAACATCAGTTTAATTTACATATCAATTAGCTAATCGTACAGCAATAATTTAATTAATGTCTTTGGAAAATAAATGAATTCTAAGATATCGCTAATTAATACTTACACTTAATTGACTTTGTAAATACGGCGAATAGTGTATATCTTATTGTGACTGAAGTAAGTATTGACTTCATGGGCATTCTTATATTATTTCTTCTTCTTATGTATAAATGTTTGCTTGTTTATCCTCTGATCTGATGAATTCGTGATTGGCGAGTTCTTATACTCGGTTTTTCTTGTCGTTTTACCTACCCGTAGTACTTTGTTACTTTCAATAAACCAATTCAAATTAAACCGTGGCTATGTTTGAACCGGTTTTGTCTCGTAGGTTTGGTGCGATTCTACTATAGGGATGTTTTGTCTAAACGTGCACCGTACAGAACAGATTGATATACCTATCTATATGCTATCTCATATTCGCTCCACTTTAACGGGAATATCCAATTCATGATAATTACGCCCTCGCTTCTCTCTCTCTCAATTCGTCTTCGCTTCTGTGGATACGTACACAAATTTGGATCCGTGTGTTTAATCTGCGCGAAGTGGGTGATCAAACCAAACGTTCGTAATTGCAATATATATTGATTTTATCAAGATCCCTATCTTAATTTGCTTTCTACCTTAACATTATATTCCGTAATACGTAGATATAATAAGAGCCAGAATCCGTAGATATAATAAGATATATAATAAGGTCGTTTAGTAGTCTAAATTCGACCGTAATTCATCAATTTGTAGGTTTAAACATTATTGAACTTCTTTTGTCAAAGGACATTACCTATATGTTATATCATATATTTTTTATCATCTCATTACGTCTTATAATATTTTATAGGTATTTTTATATATTTTTTTTTGCTTCTGTTCTATTACGATAGCTGCGCCCGTGTACAAATACATATTAGCGTGACAGACTATGTGCTTGACATTGGCAGTATGAGAAAAATGTAAACAATAGGGGCTTTAACACAAAATGTATTCAACTTTAGGTTTATATTGGTTTATATTATTATTTAGTTTATATTGTGTATGGGTTATCATAGCTACTAATTGTTAGAAAACTATTTTAAAGTTATACTATGTTTTGTTAGGTTTATATTAACAAATTACTGAAGATTACCATAGCAACGTGTAGATATGAAGCTGTTTGACGGTGCGTTAATTTTTAACGAGCGTCATTAAAGTCGGAATTTAAACTCCGACGGAGCTCCGGACTCCTCTGACGGAGCAACAAAAAGAGGATTAGTCTACAAGTTTACCGGACATACTACACAATTAAGATATGGTCTGAATGCCGATTTTTACGTAGCACTAACGTACGCCGCGGCGTTGTGTTCAAACACAATACAAATGCGTACAATAATGTGCCTCATTGTTTCAAGCAGCTTATTCAGAATGAAAAACAGGAGCCCTGAATTCAGATATTCGGCGTTCGGTTTGCAGACCCGAAGTCTTTGGCTAGAAAAATTCAACGTAAGTTGCCCGGGATTGGGCATGTCACATCACATACACTCGCATCCTTTCATATCACGGACAGGCGGAAATAAGCTCGGCAACCTCAACTTATTGCCATTGGGGATATATGTATGTAGTACTGATAAGTTAACCAAGTTTATCACTTTATACCGTAAATTTCAATGGGGTCCGCACATACTACAAAGATAGTTAAAAATTATTGAAGTAGACAGGTGTATTTCTTAAATTTGTAAACAGAAAGTAAAGTTTTTAGAAAAATTATAAGATTTGAAAATTAAATGGGTTATTAGAAATTATTATCAATACATGTCCTGTCAATTCATCTAGACTACGCACATGCACATTGACGATTAATTTCAGCACCAACATTAAGGCCGACTTGCACGACGAACCTTAATCGTACATTCAGCCACTAAACATATTCGATGCGTCAAATGGTATTAAAATATTGACATTAACAAACATGTTCAGTGGTTAATTACGATTAAAGATCGTCATGCAAGTCGGCTTTAATCTACGAGTACGACTTGTGACCACAGAGTAGACCGCAAATCGATCGCAATCGTCCTTAAAATAAAAAAGTCGTCAATGACGCTCATTTTTTCCAAGTCTTCCATTCAAGTGCAAGTCCAGTTGTGATATTTCGTCGCACGAGAGGACAAATAGTCGAGTAGTTTTTTTTCAAAATTGGTGTTGTCGACAAAATATTTGAGGAGGCTATAGGCGTGACCTTGATATTGTCGATGGCTTATAATTTCCTTCGTTTTTTAGTAAACGTCACTTGAACTGATAACGTGCATAATTTGCTAATAATTACACTAGCCCCATTGCCACATTTGCCTCGAATAAAGTTACATTATTATTAAAATCGCGATACACGTCCCACATTTCAAAGAAATTCATTAACTCACGAAACACGCAACGCGTCAACAACCATTTTAGAAAGGTATGCTTTTAATTTGTTAATTTCTCATTACGAACATGAACGTTGAGAATTCTTCATCAGAATCGTACGGTGTGTGCATTATTATACTCATATGTGCCTACATAAGCTAATGTGGTGAAACATTAGATAGCTCACTAGCAACATGCTAACATGTTTAGTTGATGACTGTGATACGAGAGTGAGTAAATCGAATCAAATGTGGCCGACGTATATTGATGGAAGACTTGAATTTAATTACTGGCGAGGAGGAAGGGAGCACGTTGTCCCATTTGCAAAGCCCTATAACCGCCGCGTCGTGCCTTCACTTGATCATTTCGGTATGCATGATCTAAAATTCGGAATGAAATTGAATATCTCAAAAATACGTCCCTTTAGTACCGTTGGGTTATTGTATAACTCATAATATTCTGAATTGTTAGTGCAGTTCATTCTGTAAACAAATAATATAAAATAATATTTGTTATATACTAATACGCAAGCGACAAAGGTTATCGTCATTTTTTGTATCAATTATAAAAAACGAGAATTATTATCATTCGAATCTGGGCATAAAAAATCAATTGAAAAATATTTTATACAAAAAAATGTTATGCAAATAAATACCCAGCGTGGTTCCATTTATTTATTTGGAACAAGTGGAAAAACTCGGGTCTAGCGATCCACTTTGCATCCGGGTATGATAGGTGATGAACCTATCAGCGTATCCGATATTACACGGATATTAGAAACCGACACCCGACGTCGTGCAATAGACGTGCATATTATCTTTACTTTTATAAGGTTGTGGGATAATTACGAATGTGATCTTTTTAACCACCTTAAAAAATGATGGAGACTATCCATCCGGTGCGTATTGTTTTCGCTTTTTGATTGTATATTCATCGTTTTATCTGTCAAATGTGTACTGTTTTTTGGCATAAAAATATATGTTCCTTAAAGTTTACCTGCTATTTCGTCCCTTATAAAGATTTGGATCTGATGACGAAATACTAAGTATTGATTCAAACGCGAGTGTATTCATTCATTTCTTACTCACCACCGACGCGGCAATCGTCATCTCATTAAATACCACTATAGCACTGAATATGTCTCCTTTGTTTTCCGTGCTATTGTAAGTTAAGTGTACGAAACGCAGCAGCTACCCGCTACTTTCCGTCTGTTTTCTGTGGTACAGTGGTAAAGACCCAGTCGAGCCGGTCCACTCAAAGAAATGGCGTCCGTAGGTACGATTTAAATTTGGTTTGAAAGTTCTTCTGTTCTGAGAAGACTCTAGACTCTAGAGGGTACTACTAATATTTCAGTTCGTTAGAGTAATTTTGGGTAATCAATAAGTCCATCGTTAATTTTGTATAGAAAACTTATATCAGCAATAGTCTGCCGTTTTACAAGTGGTCTCATATTACATAATAATATGTCATGTCTCGCATTGTTTCATGTTTGACGTCAGTTGGTGACAAAAGTTTACAGAGATGGTATAGGAGGAATCCTTTTTGTTAAGTTTCGAGCCAGGCAACGGGACTTTACAGTGTGGATACTAAAAATAGATCACAAATCATGATTAAATTCAGATTTAATAAAACTTCAGAGATATTTCATAAAAATAACAATAGCAAAATATTGGGCATTTGATACAAACTAAACAATTAGTTTAGACTAAACTAACTTACAAAAGTTAGTTCCAATGCGCGTTTGCGACTTGTGTAATGCTGCAGACTTATTCACACGGTGAATACTAGTTAGACTTTAACACTCTGTTATAGATGACATACCATCATGTTATAAACTGTATACTTTTGAACATGCGAGAGTATCTGCTAAATGCAATGCGATTTATATTTACATAACAGGAACTCACCGCGATTGTTTGAAGTGTTCAGTTGAATGTAAATACTTAATATGCTTAAAACGTGAAATCTTTAGATTCAATTAACCTCAATTTTATTTGCGAACAAGGCGTCTGATTTTAGCATGGAAATAAAGGGGAAAATGTTAGTGTTGTTGATATATATTACAATATTTAACAAATGTCATTTATTGTCATTCTTTTACTATTAACTAATACCTTTCTATATTGTAATATGCGTAAATCTATGCCTTTTTGTTTTACATTACAAAATATTTAAAAGTGATTTACCATAGCATGCGGCCAGCGTGTTGCTAAATTTAATGCTGTGTCTCGCGGTTCACCATACTGCGGGCGAACTGAATGTCAAGATTGTATCGTCGATTTAATTGACGCTAAAACCTACCACAAGACCTCTATGTTACTTCAGTTTTTAGGGCTGAGGTATTTACTTAGATATAAACTGTAAATATAATACTATAACTTTTATCTATCTATAAACTCATAAATATACTTCATCAATAGTTACAACATTAGAAACGATAGATTGCGACAGGATGCCTCATTCTACAGCCGTAACTATAGATATAATATATTATATTCGTACTCCAGCGATAATTTTCAATATTATTTTCGACATGAATTTCGCAAAGCCTGCTTCAATTGTCAAATTAAGAATGCTCTTAAGTACCGATTTTTTATGAAAGGCGACAATATTTAATTTAGCATCATAGGCCTTCCGAAAGAGATTTTCTGCATGTTAGTGAACATTGTATCTATATCGGCTACGTAGTTTAGAAGAACTAAGCGACCAAACAGACAGATAGACGCGGATAGCGACTTTGTTTTATTATACTAACTAGCTTTTGCTCGCGGCTCCGCCCACGTGATCAAACAAACAATCAAACTCTACAGCTTTATAATATTAGTATAGATTTGGGTAGCAACGGAAGCCTGCAAATAATATTATTTAGGTAGCTTAGCAACGGAAGCCTTCAAATATGAATAATTTTCCCCGTTTTTGCAACATTTTTCACTGATGCTTCGCTTCTAATGGTCGCAGCGTAATGTTATATATCCTATAGCCTTCCTCGATAAATGGACTATCCAACACAAAAAGAATTTTTCAATTCGAACCAGTAGTTCCTGAGATTAGCGCGTTCAAACAAACAATCAAACAATCAAACTCTACAGCTTTATTATTAGTATAGATAAAGCTGTCCCCTGCGGTGTCACCCGCTTGCAGCATGCAATTCAATGCATTGCTTCGTGGGTTATAGCATGAGTGTTATGTAGCTATAAACCAACAATTCAACATAACAAATATTTGGTATGAACCCTATTTGTTTTAGGCAGCCAAAAGTTTCAATTTGATTACATAGTGACGAAAAATTTATTTCGTCGTTTATTTTCAGTTTAATTGTGATTGTCCTGAATTAAATTTCCCTTGAAACTTTTCCAGGACCATAACGAATAAAACAATAAGGAATTAAACATATCCATCGTTCGAATCGCGTTATGGTCTTAGGTTCATACAAAAATCCAATAAAAAGTCACTTTCAGTTTTTCTTGATTTTAAACATTTTCAGGACAACTTTTCCAATTGTTCTTTCCATACAAACCTTTTTTGGATTGTTAAGAACCATTATAAAAAGTCAAGTCGGTCCAGCCGTTCTCAAGTAATGCCGTCACCAATTAACAGCATTTATTTTTTATATATTAATTAATATAACAAACAGTAATCATACATATTGAACAGTCGTTTAATGCCTAGCGCATTCTTTTTATTTTTGTACGGGCATAATGCTCTAGGTCGTTGGCTACCTGTAAAATCGTAATGCACAATGCAAACTAAAGAAATAATGTACCTTGCTTTAAAAAAAATATTTTGGAAATTTCCATTTTTTCTCAAAATCAGGCGCTCAGTTACCGTAACCGAAATTGGGAAGCGTCGATTTCCAATTTCCTTATCAAGTCACAGTTATAGACCTTGGTTTGTGCCTTCAAAGGGATATCCCAATGATTTACGAGGGATTTTTAAGGGATATCCCAAGTATTTTAATCAAAATAATATATCGTATATATTGATCAATATATTTTTAATAAATAAACTGACGTGATGTGGCTACCTTATTTATTTCTTAGTTAGCGGTGATTTATTATTAAGTAAACGCAGTAATACAAAAAAAAATAAAGATGTTTAATTTGCTACATAGAGATATCTGATATATTATTACAAAAAACTGTAGCTTAGTTCATATATTACATAATTAAACTAAATATTTATTTAACATTAATTATATCTTGAGATCTTCAAGTTACGAGTTTTACATTAATTATTTAATTAAAAACAATATTTCGTTTCAACGCGCGTTCGTCAGTTGTTCCCGACCTTTTAGGTCACCCGGTAATCTAGGACATAGTAGGACGGCCCTCTATCGCGCAGGTCTCTACTTCCAGGACCTTTCCGCCCCATATGAGTTATAGACTCCGCCCACTTCCACTTCCAGATATGTTGTTATAATGTTGGGTATATACCATATTTATCTACCATTAACTTTGTTTAAATCATAGGATGCAGCGAAATTGTACGCTAGGACGCATTTACTTCTATCCGGATATCAGGTGTTGAGTCGACTAAAAATGGAGGCTACTTACAAAGCTATACAGTCAAGTTTCCATATTGTATTCGGTATTACATTGGGACTACGGATCTTGGATCAGTATCGGGGACTAATGCCACAAACTGTTGTATGTAGGTACAGTAAGTACTACGGTATGAATTTAACATTTTACATCGGCAATCTTCGTTTTTTACGAATTATTACAAATATGCAATCAATATCTGAGAATGCGTGCCCGGCCAGGCACTCTAGAAAAATCATAACTTTTTAAATGCCGACATCTACGAATATATCATTAAGTTCATTTAAATTATAATATTCACGCTAACGTCTGTTCACCTGGCACGTCACGTGAGTGGTGACACGCTTAATGCGCTATAATACCATAATTACATACCTACTAATTATTCGACAGATAACATATTATATTTTTAGATCATGGACGACGTACGACTTGTTGTTACAGGTTTGTGTCAATCTATCAATAAATATTTTTATTCAATAATTCAATTATCAAATAATAGCTAATGTAAATAACATTCATGAAACCAATACAAACATCATCACAAACAAAACTTCGCGCAAAGCTCTGATGGACACAAACAGTAATCGGGAGGGGTTCCGAAGTACGAATGATAATGGGAAAAAATTCCAGCAGTCCGTATCAGAGACTCGGATTGGAGGTTCATGTCACCGATTCGACAGACTTCGTGACGCAGTGGGCGAGTAACGAGCTCGGGAAGGCGTAGCTTCGATTCCCACACCGAGACAAATGTTTGTATGATCCACAATATTTGTTTCGAATCTGGGTGTTGTGGGATCGGAAGTCCTTCGTAGTTTCTGATACCCACTATACAGGTTAACTTAGTGTAGAGCCAAAGGTACGTGTGTGGTGACTGTAAGTTGTATATATTTATGATTCAAGATAGGCTTCTGGCATCTCCCTCACCCTTAACTAACGCCCACCAGATTTCCTGCAGATCTATGAAGCATAACCTAACAAATAATAATATAGTGTAAACAAATACAAAATTTAAAAATTTTGGGTAGTAAAGTGTTCGAGTCCGACTTGCACTTGTTTTTCATTTCTATACTCTAATAAGTACAATAATTACTAAGTATTTTTTGAATATATTAAATACCTTATCAAATAACATTTTATTGGAAGTGTAAATATGTACAAATTTCATTTCATATCGATTAAACCAGATTTCAAACAAAAAGTTCTCATTCAAATCGATCCGTTGATTTAAACGTTCCGATGTACAACAGACAAATAGACCATATATATAGACCATATACACCCACCCACCCACAGACTGACAAAGGGGTTAAACTGGATAAAATCTCTATATTTTGTCGGGCTTACAATATGCCAAGCGAGGTAGTGTTCCCACGCGGCTGTAGCCGAGGGGTTGCAAAGTACCTTGATAACGTTTGCATCGTACACAATGCGGACAGCCCATCGCTCTAATCCATCCAAAGCATCGAGTATTTCACAGAACCTACTCAAAGGTGTAAACAACATTTCAGATCCGGCCGTGTCTGTACTTTATATAAACGGCAAAGCCGAACGATTTTTAAAAAACCTACCCACCTTGCAAAGGATCTATTATATATACGGTTCCAATTGAAAAGCTTAGCATGAGCCGACTAAAATTAAATACTCTAGCTACATATTATAATAAAACCCTAAAGTTTGTTAACTTGTTCACGCATCACGTAAATATTGCTGTATGAATATCGAGGCAGGGTCAATTATTATGTTTAGCAAAACTCCAGTTACCATCATAATCAAAGACTATAAAACTATTGTTTATTGCAAACGAAATTCCATGCGGTCCATCCGCATGGTGGCGGGCACAAATAGATCTAAAATAAAATTATGCACGTAGAAGATTTAACTTGTTAAAACTTAACAAACGACATAATTCCCTTGAAAGCGGATAAAATACACTACTACGATTAATCTTATGCACTGTGGCGATCTTCGTTTTTTATATGTCAAACGGGCTTAGTTTAGAAATAGACAAAGATTTGTTGCAGCTGTAGATTATATTTTATATGAATTAAAACGTTCTGCTTGTGATTTTATATTAGGACTAGTGGCACATTAATTAAACAGAACATTAAAACGGATTAAAGTTTAGGATAAACACAGTGTACGCGACCAAATAACTTGTTTCAGTTAGTAGCCACAGCTGGCCGCACAGTTGTCGCGCCGCTGCGTCTTAACCAATGATATACAAAAAATCTTAACAACAAAGCTTAACGGAACGACATATAGAACTCATGGACACTCATACTATTATTTATTAAACTATTACCCGCTAACAAATATACACGCGCTACGTTCGATGATACATGAATGAATTTTGTATGCAACGCGCCGTGCGCACGGTCTATACCTCACTCCACTCACAACTAGCGTAATTTGTTATTGTCAACACAGTGGTAATGATTACAAAACTGTACGATGTTCCGGCGCTGGCTGCTGTCGTCACCGCTGTCATAATATGTGCCCACTGCTAAGCGCCGCTTATAATCACAACTGTGTGCACCACAGCAGAAAAAAAACGCAGTGAGTTGATTATTAAACATAATATATTGTCTAAGCGCATCAAAATCGCGTCTACGTTGAAATAAAAATGTTTGCGCCCACGCCAGTGTGTACACTTTTATTATGGCGCATATTTAAAAAATACTTTTTTTTGAAATAAATAACTGCAAATAAAATTAAACAATTTTGAGTCGTTGGTGCGGTCAATGATTGACAGGTTTTGGTTATTTGTCGGTTTTATTATTTTGTTAAAATTTTTAGCTAAAAAATCTTAATCGGTGCATAATTTTACTGTAGAAGTTTCAGTTTTTCATTTTCTCACTATTCACCCCTTTCAAATTTAAGTGGGAATAACCTGGGAGTAAACCCTATTGGAAACAAAAAGTATCATCCAAATGACCCAAAATGTCATTTTAGGCGTAATTAATATTAGCACTAACGCAATGATTGCGAATAAGAAAGAAAAAAGAAATGATAATGGTTGTAACACGGTCTGTAGAAGCTGGTCGGTAGAGGACCTCAATACATATCGCGTACAGGTGCTAAAATTCTGACCTGACAAATCTCGGGGTGATATCTTGGGATAGCAAGTCAAGATGACATCCTTCGTTGGCATCCCGGAGTGACAATTCCCGGTATCTCAAAAACAATTACTTTCTTCCATAATAACCACAGTGCTCATTTCAAACATTTACTATGAAATATAAAAACAATTTTTTACATAGTATAAGCATCACATCTTAAAATAATAAACAAAAACTTACTAACGTAGCGTTAAGCATAAACTTACTAAAATCAGCTCATTAGTGAGTAAAGTACCTAATTTGAGTAGTTTTATCGTTTAGAAACATTTTTATCTTAGCTCTTGATCCATTTGAATATATTTTCAACATGATTCCACACTGCTTATCTTATGAATTTTTGGAGCTTAATTCTCCAGAACCCTTGTACTTTATTGGTTTGGTGAACAATCATTAAAAATGTTATTCTAATGCCCATTAAAGTATGGGTTTTTTTTGGAAAATTACTTTATATATCGAATCGGTGAACATATTTATTACATAGAATTCACTTCTAATAGTGTGAAGGTTTTAAAGGTCCACTATTGATACTATTAAGAAAATTAAAAAATACACCACTAGGACGTAAGTTTAGCTGCTGTTGCGAAGCTTAGTCTAATAGTCGGTTTTCATTAAAATTTCATGGACATTCTAATATTTTTTAATTTTTAAAATTAAATTTTAAACCACGCATTTTCGGGCAACAGACATGAGGTCAATCGATAGGTGTTGAGGTCGTCTATTGACCTGCATCCATTGAGCTACCGACAGTGTTACACCTGTATATGATATGTATTAATATATTATAATATGTATTGAAATTAGAGTGAAAAGGGACAAAACCTACATTGGAATTATTACGCAAAAAAATAATATTGTTTATTTAAAACATGTCTTTACCTACGATTGCCAAAATTTAAGCTCTGGGAGTTTTTTGTAGACTTATATGATATAAGATTTATATAATATAGGTAATCATTTCAATTCAAATGTCTGTTGCGTTTATATTCACCCTAGGTGACTGTACTACTATCTTGAGTTGCACTGTGGCACATTGTTAGTAAAAACGTATCTAAGACAAAGAGATAGGCGGTGGATATCTTTGGGCCAAGTCAGTCAGTCGGGCGGGCGGTGAGATCGTGCGCGCCCGCCCGCCGCGACGGAGCGCTTTCCGCGCGCTCTTGTTGCGTGCACCGTGCACCGTGCGCCGTGCGTCGCTGCGTTCGCCGTGTCCGCCGCGGTCGCCGCGGCCGCCGCGTTGCATCCCCATGCAACGAGGGCACGCCTCCCGGCTCTCGGCGCTCGGGGTTCACTTGTCGGCAGATGCGTTCATAGTTGACTCCACTTCCGGTACGATTGCACGCATTGCAACTGAGTCCTATCAGTCGCTTATCGTAATCGGTGATATGTATTGCGCATCCTTTAAAATAACAAAAATGCCTAACGACTCCGGGAGCTCCTCTGAAAACGAAGAGTATAATAGGGAGTCTTCTGCTCCTTCATCGTCGAGCCACAATGGCTCCAATCGCATGTCATTTAAATCTGCATATCAAAAGATGGCAAAATATCTAACCTCATCCAATTCGTCGAGCGCCAATGGCACCGCGGGTAAGTGAACGAGAGATCACTTAAAATTTTCGTGCCACAAATATATAATATTTTATTAAATATTAAAAACTTTTAAGTTTTCTTTTTATTTCTTAAAACCCTTACAGATTAAATATTGGTTTTAAAATATGATTACTTTATTTGAATTGAAATAAAATGACATCTACTGATATTCATACATTTCCGCTGAAAAAAGCATCCACAAAACTTTTACATATTGTGAGTATTCAAAGTAACGATTACGGTTCTAATCCCCTGTGAAAGACAAATTCACATATTTTACTATTCCCACATGTTTCACAATGTTCTTTTAGTATAGAAACAATAAAAATTCTTGAGATGTTTCGGTTGGAAAATATATCCAAAGCGATGTCAGTGGCGACTGGCGAATTATTTAGTACTAATATAAGAAACATAGCTAACGGCGCGGCGCGGGCGCGGTGCCGGATAGTACCCTCCCTCATAAATATATTTTTATTTCAGTAAGTATTTAACTGCATACCTATAAAATATTTTATAGTTTTTTAGATATAATAAATTCATTTGTTTTGTGCGTACAACATAGTAAATACGATCAAATTTTAAATGAAATAGTGATAAGTATCTATATATCGCGAAAGTAAAATGATATCGTAACCTCCGCCACCCATTTATACTGCATATAAGACAAACAAAAGAATTGTTCATGATTCAGTTGTCTTTTCTTTCTTCAAATCCGCTTCACGAGATATTGTATTTTGATGTTTGGCGATTGGACGGGTTGAACAAGATAAGGACACGAGCGGTATAAAACGGATATATAAATGATTAATAATAATTATGCTAAGTGCCCAAAAATGTCTACATGTCATAATATACAACAACTTCAGTTTGCTTTGCGGCAAAACTATATAAACATCCGTTTTTCATACCAAGATGAATAATAGTTATAGGAAAACACCTTCCTGAATTAACCCTAAAAAGTATACCTCAAATGTAAGATTAGACTTAATTAATTAACTATTTCTTAATGGGTCAAGTCATGCAAAATATAGCTTTTTAAATTCTAAGACAAACTCCGATATTTTATTTGTTTTCCATAAGGGAAGGTAAAAAAATACAAATAAATAAAGGAGGTACACTATCTCCGTCTACGGAGTTTCATCTATCCTTTTGAAAAATTTAGTCTATGAAATTCTTGTAAAATCCCATCAATCAATCTTCTGTTTGAATATTTGTTAACTTAAACTTATTTCAATACATCACTGAAAACCGGATTCAAATAGGTTCAGTGGTTGTGGAGATAGCCGCGAACAACAAAATCTGTTTATTTCAAATTACATTAGATTAGATGAGATTAATGCTTAATGTAGTGTAAAAGAGGAGACATATCCAACATTAAGTTGAAGAATATTAATTTCTTGACACACTGGATGCATTGAATTTATGTTTCTATCGTTCTTTTATTAGCCGACGATAAAACGTATTTTATACAAACTCGTACTATTAATAATCTACTCGTGTTAGTGGCATTTACTAAGCTAGAAGTCTTTTACCTGCCTGATTCATATATAATATGAACAAACGGTATCATGCATAAGATATAATGTTAGATTATGAGAATTTAGATTTAGATGGTTCGTATTTGTATCGTGTAAATTTCTAAAAAGTACCTAATTTTAACTTATAAGATGATGTGTGCCCGTAAATGACGCATAGCATCCATAGCATCTACGTAAGAAAAAAGCCCGAGATAACACTAAACAGAGACGCATGACTCATGCTAGTACGCATAGTAAACGATGGATACTATCACGGTAATATATCAATACGTATATGTTTAATACACACAGTACACTCGCCGTACGTCTAATTTCTATTTAATTTCGCCGAATAATAATAAATACACCCAACAGTCACATACATAGTCCTGACCCCACAGTAAGATACGACGAGTCTTGTGTCGTGGATATCAGGAACTACAAGAGACTTTCGGTCTCACAACACCCAGACCCCAAACTAATATTTGTGGATCATACAAACATTTGTCTTGGTGCGGGGATCGAAACTGCGGCCTCTCGCTTCACAGCCGGCTACTCGCCCGCTGCGCCATGGAGTCTGTTAAATGTGCTCGCAGTACTTAACTCTTAGACTTAGTTTGTATACATGAATTTATTAGATAACTAAGAAAAATATCTCGAATACTCTTGATATAATTACAGTACTATGAGTTAAATTATGCACTTCCGCAGTCTTCGTTTCTTACCAGTGAGTACACCAGTTTGCATTCAACGTCGATCCTTCCGAGTCAGCAGGTCTACTCTGAAAATCAGTCCCAATCAATACGATAACACGAACTTGTATCAGTTTCAATTCCAATTTGAAAGACATAGGCACCCTTGATCAAATCTAGTTTGCTATGGCATAAGATATGAATCCGAGGACACATTCGAGTAACGGAGTGACCATATATGACGAAACATGAGCTACCACATTTACAATAAAAGCTTTAAAACGTGAAATGTCATTTTATACTCGTAAATACCCGTTTCATACTAAAATATTACATAAATATTATATGGTTTTTATTTAATTCAGTTGAAAATATATTTTTCAAACAAGAATAAAAAAATATGTTCCGTTTTGATAGAACAACTGTGTACGCCGTGTAAAGGTACGCCGCGCGAAATCAAATTTTGAAATAGTCAAATACTTTTCAGTAATAACATTTATATTACTCTCATTAAAGCTCAAAGAATATTATATAGTCTACGACTTTTTTTTTTTTTTATTACGGTCAAGTGTGTGCTATAATAAAAATACTTATTTCCAAAATATTAATATAAAAAATAAATTCCGTCTAAAAATTAAATTTTGTCTAAATTATTGGAACTTTCTTTAATTTAAATAAAAGCGAAAACCACTCACTGATTAATCTAGTTAATTAGCTAGGATCGTTATTTGGTCAAATGATAGTTTGTGGAATAAGAAAGGATTTTTGGAAATTTACATTTCAAGGGGGGATTGAACGTTGTATGAAACTTTTTTTAGAACGGAATACGACTGTGAAATTGCGTACAAACATTGCTTATTAGAAATAATGAAACATGTTATTTATATATTGTTTCAAATTCCTCTTAGTAAGGGGGGGTTCAACTTTGTATGGATTTTTTTTGGGAACAGAATACGACTGTAAAATTAAGTATAAATATTGCTTATTGAAAATAATGAAACATGTCATTCACGTTTTAGTGAACATCCACTAGAAAAGATGGGAGAGGG
The DNA here is from genome assembly GCA_949126905.1 of Amorpha juglandis. NCBI lineage: Eukaryota > Metazoa > Arthropoda > Insecta > Lepidoptera > Sphingidae > Amorpha > Amorpha juglandis. The sequence continues at coordinate 9,362,921 of OX421367.1, forward strand.
TTGAACTTTGTAGTAACAATTTACTTTAACTTTTGAACAGCTTGGCCGAATGAGGTCATATTTACACCATACATTTATTTTGTGGAGACCATAGTTCGTAAGTATATAGTATCGCGCTGCGACTCATGAGAGCGGAGCAGTAATGTAAAATATATGTAAAGCTATTGCAATTTCTCCACCAAAATTAGACTGATTTCGTTGAAACATATTTTGTTCGATAGAGGTTAGTTACGACCAGGAATAATATTATAATCTTGGAGAATACCACTCCATGTCCTTCTGAATATTATTTGCAAACAAATAATATATAGCACTCTATATTTTAAAATTAATTAGTGATCGTGAAGCTATTAGTTATGATTTATTAACAATAGTAGTTGGGAGCATTTCGTTCTTATGCTGTAACTGTCCAATGGGAGGTGCGCGCGCGCTCGATACCATATATGAAATTGAATAGGAGCGCGCACGGGGCCTGCACAATAATGCTCGACGAGTAGTGGGCTAATGGCGCGCGCACGAGTCGCGCTCCGCTCGGCCGCTCCGCCGTGTTACCGCCGTGCTACCGCCACGCCGCGACCTCGTCACTGATCACTGCATGATTCGCGTTGTGCACCGATAAATGGACAAACACGTCGGTAAGAGTTGCTAGTCGGTATTCTCCTGTCGCACCACACATCCCTTAAAGCGATAATTCTTATAGATTCCTGAATATCATCTCACACAGTGCTTAGAGAACTCATGTAGCAAGCGTGAATTTCTAAATATTTTATCTCCCATAGCATTCATTGTTTTCGACCCGCGTGAAATACCCAAACAATAAACTTTAATCCCTCAGCTTCTTGTATTTAAAACCGTATGAGTTTACGGGTACCTACTTAGTTAGCCAGCGTTTGTATAATTGTGTTTGTTCCAGAGTCTCGACGTGTTTATCTCGGTCGTAAAATATGTACATGTTCCTCAACTAACTTAATTTATTATTTTTGTATCGCGAAAACAGATTGATAATACTGTCAACTGTCTGTGAGTGACAACTGTTGTGTCGTACGTATATTTCCTATCCACGGTCTCGCCGGATGTGTTAGTTCGGGTAAAATGCGCGCGCGAACCAGTTGTGACGCCAACGTTATTGCTTATTTTTGTGTGCGTACCTCCAGTTACATTAAAAATGGGACTAAAATAAGAAACAAAAATATGTATGCGGTTAGAGGTTTGTGCTTAATGAGATACATTACCTATTATATGTGCGATATTGTATATAAACTAGTGGTGGTATGTGGTTACAGTGAAACACATGCGCGCTTTCATTCACTTGTGTGAGTTTAGATTTAAATGAAAACAGAAGGAATTCCTTTTAATTCAATGTGTTCAGTATTGAGCGTAGTAAGCATTGCATTGGAGCGAAATGACCCGCACAACCGCATCACTGTGTTGAAATAGAGCTCTTGCCGTTAGCGAACACGGCTGCATACTTTATAAACCAAAATAACACGGGCGATTGAAGAACTCGAAGCCGTATTTTTGCAGGGGACTTTCAAAACGAACTATATAAAAAATTATATTTAAAATGATACAAACAGACTGCCTCGGTGGCGCATTTGTAATGTGTACGCGGTATGATTGCAGCTGTTCTGATTTTCTGTGTTCGATTTCCGGTTCGGGTAGAAGCGACCCGGGAACCGAACCCGAGATCTCAGCTACCGCGTACGTACGCGTAGTCGTACCGCGTACGCAATACAACTGCGCCACCGAGGCAGTCCTGACTGACATTTTACTAAAACAAAAAACAGCCTTAGTAAGTTCTTGTTGATAATAATAACCAACACTCGTGCCAGGTCACTTGTCAATGATGCAAGTGTCAACATATTTATAGTCAAATATAGGGTCTACGGTGGCGTGTCGTGAGACTGTTCTATTGTGGCAACAATAAAACAGCATTATCTTAGGTTGCGGCCTTGTCCGTGTTAACACGGTAACAGTAAAGATCTTTGTAACATAATAAAACTATTCGCACCCAAATTCAGGCTACTTAAAAGTTACGCGTCAGAAGGTTAAATAATATTGTAATGCCACAATCTTTGCCCGCCACTCTCACCAGTGGAGTTCTCGATCGCGTGGAAAATTATTAAAAATAGTCCATAACCCCGTAGACAAAAAGTGCCGTATAAGACCCCGAAAATGGTGTGGAGAAAAGTGTATCTTCTGATGTAAAACTGTACGAAAACCTTTTTTATAGAAAATCTTTAATTTTACGGTATAGTTTACTGGTCCATGCATACAACTATGAGGCCTAAGGTTCCATACTTAATTGCGGAGTTACAATCTATGATTTTGAAGTAAACGCCAATATATATTTTAGAACAACCGTTATTGATTGGGACTAATATAAAAAGAAGAATCCATATAGGTCTCGTCAATCTTTACGGTCGCTTTTAAGCTGTAACGAGCGGCGTAGAATTGATTTTCTAAACATTAAAGGGTGACAGAGATTTTATGAAGTGCCTAACATCACAGCGGTCGTGAAAGTTGACGAGACCTCTTGAGATATTTTTGTATATACGAATGAATACTCTCTGAAACTAGCCTAGGACTCATTTGCTACTTGCGATACATACTTCGTGGTATCTAAGTACCTACGAGTAGACCTTGACTTCAAACGGCAGGAGGCCCCCCTAAATTCGATTTATATGACTCGCAAAATCATCAAATCAGTCATCAAAAAGTTATAAAATAATATAGGTGTTAAACCAACTTTAAATACAAATGAAAGCTTGTTAAATACTGCTTATTGCACACATGCATTTAATTTTATTATAGTCCTGTAGAATTGAGGGACAATCGGGCTAGTACGATGAGAGCTTACATCGCGTCGCACACGCCGCGTTCCCGCCGCACAGTGGCGCCTAACGCTGACGCCCTATGGCTCAGCCACTGGCGCCGCAGCTTTATTTAGCTTTTATAACATTATTTTAATCTACCCAGAAGTGTGTCATATTTTTTGTATCACCAGTTTTATATTATTTACGTATCACGTTCAGTGTTATGAAACTTTTAGAACGTTAAACTATTCTTCTCGAGTGATGTTTTAACGAATGCATATCTTGGAGTATTTGCGTAATATAGGAAGTGGTATATATTACCTTTACTGAGCTTTTTTATTCGCCAGAATAATAAAGCAATTTCGTTGGTGTAGTCCTGAACAAAATTTGAATTTAAAATCCTCCGCTGCTAGATCAAAGGCGTTTGTAGGACCCTCAGATTTTTTTTAATGGCGTGAAAGACTACTCGAACCAGTCACTCGCTTGATGGTAAGCGCCACGCCTGTCCATACAAAGAAACAATAATACACATAACCTTGAATCACAAAACACTGCATGGTATTAGAGTGCGCTCATCACCCCGAGACTAGGGATGTTAAGTCTCATAATGCCCAGAAATGTCACTGGATTCAATGTCCTTCAAACCGAAATACAGCAGTGATTAAACTTGCGCTTGGCGGCAGAAATAGAAAAAGTGAGGACTAACTCGGACGCCTCCCGCACTTATTAAGGTAAGGTTTTGGCCTCTGCTGTAATAGTGTGAAGTAAGCGTATGTATTGTTAGTTTATGTATTATCAATTGGATTAGTCCCGCTCTGTCTGTCTCTTTAAATCTGTTTACAGACAAAAGCTCTCATAACTCAGTATGCATTAAAAATATGTAATGTATGGTCATGTTAAGTCTTTCAATGTATACGACTTTCACGGGACTAGACGGAGCCGGTTTAAGAATTACTATTTTTATAAAGCACAATACAAAAACATATACTTATCAGCACATTGACAGCCTCCGTGGCGCAGTGGGCGAGTAGCTGGCTGTGAAGCTAGAGGCCGCGGGCTCGATTCCTGTACCGAAGCTAATGTCTGTGTGATGCTCAAATATTTGTTTTAGGTCTGGGCGTATTTTCTCCACAGAGGGGCTGACGTTAGGCAGACGCCCAGTAGTAAAAACTACATAACATATCTCTTTGTAACGTGTGATAACAAGCATATTGCGCCGACCCCACTGCGATTGGGATAAAGCTAGAAGAAGAATATACTTAGCTTAAGTAAAGTTAAGCTTAAATAAATCTTAAATCTAAATAGGTACGCCTTTTTCTTTATTTTTTTTAATTTCGCTATATATACTATAAATTTGTTATTAACTCACCTAATTTCAGCGGTTTAGGTGCAAGGGCTTGGGACTTTAGGATGGGCGTTGATGAGCAGTGGCTCGGGACTTTTTGTACATATGGATTTAACAAGTGAGGTTAAATTGTGAATGTAATTATAAATAAATACACCCAACAGTCACATACATAGTCCTGACCCCACAGTAAGATACGAGTCTTGTGTCGTAGGTATCAGGAACTACGAGAGACTTTCGGTCTCACAACACCCAGACCCCGAAACAAATATTTGTGGATCACACAAACATTTGTCTCAGTGCGGGGATCGAACCCGCGGCCTCTCGCTTCACAGCCGGCTACTCGCCCGCTGCGCCACGGAGGCTGTCAATTAATAAAATTATATTCTTAACTGACCCTAATAATTAAGAGATTCTCGGTTCGTCCGTGTTTTTATGTTGTTAACGCGATATATCCGCCAAATGTGGACCGATTTTGATGTCGCGTCATTAGGATGGTAAACAAATTCAGTGTGTGCACGCTAGTTTCCGCAATGACTGCACTAATGAGATGGCTGACATATAGATTATATTTTAGTCCCGATAGTTAGTTTGGTTATTGGAAAAAGTTAAATGTACTTATTTTGTGAGGCACACATCCTTAGAGTATCGATAAATCTAATCACGCTAGCGGAGCTGTGGGTTAAAGGTCTTTATACATTTTTTTTTATTTGATTAAATGACGAGACGGGCAAATCAATCGTCGGATGGTAAGCGCCACACCTGCCCATAAACAGAATCAACACAACATAGAACTTTGAATTATAAAAAGCACTGCATGGCACTGAACTGCGCTCGTCACCCCGAGACACAAGATGTTATTTATGTTATTTATTTAAATCACTTAACCGCTAAATGGCGTTATTGACTATTTTGAACCAACATTAGAATGTGTATAGTCCATCCTGCTAATATTATAAATATTGGATATTAGTGAGTGTATAAAACATGATATCTGTTAATTAATATAACGTTAACGATTTGATTATAATGATAATCTAGATTTGCTAAATTTTAGCTCGGAAAAAGACATTCATGCGGGCGGAGTTGCGAGTAAAAGCTAGCAAGGAAATATTTTGTTCAAAACACACACGTACATATAGCTATGACGGATTAAAATGAAAAATTCCTTATAGTTAATAAATATTTCTTTTAGCCACAGCGCTCTCGACTTGGCTCACATTCCGGTGAATAGATCCGCTGCATTGTTGTGACTAGAACGTGCACATATGACCGAAGTAGATAAATCGAGTTATATATAGATTTGTGAAATATACCACCACTACTGATCACTGCTGTAAAAACTAAACATGTAATCTTGGGCTGGTATCCTTAGATGGTCAATTGATTTTTTTAAAGAAGTGTAAACCGGTCACTTGCGTTATCTAGTGGTGAATAATCACCGCCGCTTAAAATTCACCTTGATTTATAGTTGGTCTTAACTTACCGGGCTCCCAGTTGGCTAGGTTCACAGCGTCTAAGGTAGAAATTAGTAAACTATTTGAATTAAAATCTCCAGATGTCGGAATTTAACTAAGCAGAATAAAGGTAGTTCGCCACGTCCGCCTTTTAATTAATTTGATTAATTTCAAATATCGAACTGTAGGGGCCTAGTACAAGTTTTGATAGTTTTCGTTTACTCTCCGTACATCAAGTAGCAGTAGCCACTAGTGGGAACTATGATGAATTAAAATTGCTAGTATGGTTAATTAATTTATTATCACATTACTAATATTATTAGTCGAATACGAAATTCGTATTCGAGACATTCTTTTCTTTTTTTTTTAGTATGAATTACTAGTTTGACACTTCGTCGATAGTGTAATAATTGATGATCGAGTCTTGTAATTAAAACATGATGTTGTTTGTTCTGAGTCCTTTATTAGAATGAATCATCTTATTGCCTAAAAACTTATTTATACATATTATAAAACTGACGTTGCTTTAACCTAGTTTTGTGTAATTATTCATCGAAGACATATTTAATCATAATTATTAAGAAGTCCCAAATACCAAAGGCTTGCTTATAATACAATTATTCGCACAAGCTTGATTTTATTTACTTATTTCGTAATATTACATTACAACTCCCCCGAAAAAGGGCCTGCTACCCTTCCCCATTTGAAAGAGAATTTTTTAAGAAAAAATTAAGAAAAAATTCAAAACTATTACAAACTGTTACTAAGTTTGGAATTTAACTTCACATATTTCTTTTAAAGTAACAAAGATAACCAAACATTTATAAAACATACAATAAAAGTACTTAATATTAACTAAAATATCTCTTAGTATTATTCTTATGTATAACATATTCTTTATTATCCTTTAAAATCTTAACATTAGGAGAAACTTCCTCAATAACTTCGTAGGGGCCGTTATAGATATTTTCAAGTTTAGTTCCAGTTTGATTTTTTATAAGAATAAGGTCACCCTTTTTATAAGTTACGGAGTAAGTTTTCTTATCATACATTAATTTTCGTTTTAATTTACTTTGTAACAAATTCTGCTTGGCATCATACTGGGCTCGCTGTAAACGATATTTCATTTCTTTTGGATAATCATTATAATTATACAAAGGTTCAACTGAAATTCCAAAGTCTGAGGGCAATTTACAACATTTTCCAAATACTAATTCAAATGGTGTGTATTTCGTCTCTGAGTGCACTGTAGTATTATAAGAAAATGACCAAAAAGGTAACCAATCACTCCAATCAATATTATTCCTATCACACTGAATTCGAAGATATGATCCTAAATGCTTGTGATTATTTTCTAAAGAACCTATCGTTTCATGATGATAAGGTGTCGAATTTAGATGTTCGATTTTTAATATTTTACACACATTTTCTATAATACTAGACATAAACTCTGTACCTTTGTCTGTAATGATTTCTTTGGGCACTCCGTATCTCAATATGAAATTAGAGACGAATACTCTCGCCACTGAGTCGGAATCTTTACTTTGCAAGGCGTAGGCCTCTATGAATTTAGATAAGTCACATTGTAATGTTAAAATGTATTTATTATTGTTGCAATCGGTCGGTAATGGACCCATAATATCTAACGCTACACGTTCAAACGCTGAGCTTGCAGTATTTGTTACTACCATCGGCTCTTTTACGATGCGATTAGTAAATTTATTATGTTGACATTGTTTGCATTTTTTAACGTAGTTTATTACATCATTCGTCATACCTGGCCAGTAATAATATTTTTTTAAATTGCTTATCATTCTGTTTATCCCTGCGTGTCCGCTTGTGGGTAACAGATGAAAATCATTTAATATGATTATTTTATCCTCGTGATCACTAATTCTTACAACATCGGTTGTAACTATATTCTAGGTACCTTTATATACCTTTATTACCTTCATATTTATAACCTTTATATATGCAACTTTTCATATGACTTGCAAGTATTTTTATATTTGTTGCATTTTGCCTATTCTTTATAGGTAATTAATATTTCATTAATATTTCCTTTTTCGCACATCAATCCTAAAACTCTCGCTAACTCCGTCGTGGTAGATTACGATCGAGTATTTAGGTAATAGTACAACTTGAAGGTACATACGTGCATTTCATTAATATTTTCTTTTTCGAACATAGATCCTAAAACTCTCGCTAACTCCGTCGTGGTAGATTACGATCGAGTATTTAAGTAAATATAATAATATAGTACTACGCGTACAGTATCCTCTATTCGAATAACGACAAATCAAATTCTTAAAATCTTTGTCATTAATAAAAATTAATTCTATCACATCATTCGGTTTTTTCAGAATTTCTACAGTTTCAGGCTGATCAGACCTGCTACTGGTAGAAGTCTGTTCTGTCAAATTATTGTTATCCGTTATGTATATCTGAGATTTCACACGTTTAATTTGTGCTCTCGTCAATACAGACACTACTTGTTCTCCAATAGATTTTAAATCATCACACGTCATTGATACCGGGAATCGGCTTAGTGCGCCTGCAGTTGCATTATTCCGATCCGGGATGTGCACGATCTCAAAATCATATTCTTCAAGGTATAGTCGAAACTTAGTTAGTCTACTGGAAAGATCTTTTAAACTAAATAAATATACTAATGGCTCATGATCTCTAAAGATTTTAAACCTTTTGCCATACAGATATGGTCTAAAATGTCTTAATAATACCTATAATAATTAACGCAAACGATAAGTATCGCTTTACGTCATCCGAGTTCGTTGGCACTGGACACTTGACACTCGATTTTGCTAACGTCATGAAAAATGCCATTCGATGTTATTCCATGACCTACATAAATCTTATAACATCGCACCGAGGCGGTATCGAATGTCTGTTACTCATCATTACAACTTATTTTAATGCAAACATTTTAATTATTCTTAGTAAGTTGTAATAAACTATCCTTATAATTAATAATTGCTTCATAACTCGTTAAAAATTTTCTCCTAAGATACCGTTTGCAGTACATGACATATTCTTAATTACACAAAAAAAATCACAAAATATTTCGTTAACAAAATTATTAACGTAAATTAAAATAGTTATGGACATTAAAAAAAAAAATGAAAATTACATACTTTTTATAATTCTTACTTCAAACTTTGTTGGTAAGAAGCGCGTTGACGATGATGATGGCTGTTCGTGATGGCATGATGGCTTAGGGGCGAGCGGAGCTGGTGCATATGTGGAGTTCGTACGGCATCGCTGCTGATGATACAGGCTGTAGTTGTGTGGTTGGGCCGGGCTATACCCTGGACTCCTCCAAACCTTCTTTCTTCTTTCTTGATAATTTCCAAAATAACCTCCAACGCTCTGTATGATATTGCGTGGCCGAAAGCTGCTCCGTTGGCGTTGATTTTTTCATGATGTGATATTGATTTTGAATTTTCTTTCTTCTAAGTTTATCTTGATTATTTTTTTCTTCTTTTCTTAATTTTTTTCCAAAATAGGTACCAAAATAGGTGGCCATGGCCATAAGGCCATGTGGTATCCCATAATGGATACCGCTGGCAGGGTCGCCATGTAATAAAACGATGATCGAGTCTTGTAATTAAAACATGATGTTGTTTGTTCTGAGTCCTTTATTAGAATGAATCATCTTATTGCCTAAAAACTTATTTATACATATTATAAAACTGACGTTGCTTTAACCTAGTTTTGTGTAATTATTCATCGAAGACATATTTAATCATAATTATTAAGAAGTCCCAAATACCAAAGGCTTGCTTATAAATCAAATATTCGCACAAGCTTGATTTTATTTACTTATTTCGTAATATTACATTACAATAGTAAATTTATACGAATTCGAAAACAATGAACATATTTGTAATTCGTACTAGACCTATTGAACATTTAGATAAGGATCGTTTATTAATGTTGGCCATAAAATGTGTGTGGTGTGACGTATGATAAAGGGAGGGAGGGATACTGTGATGATGGAGTAAGAGAATATCCACTGATGAGAACAATAAATTATTAAGACACGAGGTTTGAAGTTATTTGGCGCATAAAGACGATAGAAGAATAACTAAACTAGGCGACTGTGAATGGAATAGTCGGTAACAGTTGGACCGCACCGAAATTATGCTAATTCAATTAGGGACATTTTCTTATTATCGGATTTTATAGTTTGTCCGCTTAGACGTATTTTTTTAGTTTATAATTAGATTTAACTCATTCTGAGAACCGCACGATTATTTAAAATAAATGGCCATTAAGTTGACTGCGAATGCTTGCCGAAATTACTAAAATTAAATGTCAAGAGACAGGTGTTCTCCTTACTTGTTTTACAATTACTCTTATCTACATTAAAATTTTGTCTTGCAACATACATCAGTATAACTGAAACCAACAAATAAAATTGGGTTATCTGTCTTTTTATTGTAAAATTGCCTTTCCTTAAGAACATGTTATGATTTTATTCCATGATACAGACATAAAAGCAGTCGGTTTTTGATATTTGTGTCCGACTGTATATTACCCGGTTAAATCTTCGAAATGGAGTACTCAACTATTCTGGAATATGAAAGCATTCCCGAGGAATAAATCTTGTCCCCTCCGTAGTACTACTTCCCGCTGGTCATCAGCGAGGTCATAATAATATGGTTACCATTCAAAGTTTTTATCCGAAAGTGGTCGGAGCTGCGGGTAACAGTTTGTGTAATAACATTTTTAAAGAAACGATAAATAAAATAAAATTAATTGGCTGAGCATTGCAATGACTTAATAAGAGCAGTTGAAAATCTGCTTGAAGTAACATTACAAACGTATTCCGTTCTTTATCCAGTAGTTGCAACTTGCTGCTTTACCATTTAAATTCTCTATCGAATAAGTTTTTGCAGTGGTAGCTTTGTGAAATAGTCGCGATATTTCTGAAAAGGCTCAATATTTATTTCCTTTTCCAAGTCTCACAACTTCACTTCACCTGCTCCAGAGCTCGCTTTGGTCCCGTATTATAAAAGGAAAAATAAAATGATAGGATATTTTTTCCGAAGTAACTAATACGAACAAGATTTTTTAGTTTAAAAGTGATGTAGCTGATTCCAGAACTGCGTCAATCCAACAAAGTTAACTTTTTCTGTGAAAGGCCCGATTGGATATTAAAGAACCTTGATGTTGTGAAGTTTCTGAAGCTGGTGTAGAGTCCTAAAGGTAAACTAGATGATATTGCTACCCAAAACGTTATATTAATAAAGTCTATATTTGACAAATTTTTTGGAGACATTATATCAATTTGATGTTTGCCAGATGTATGAAATCTCCTATGAAGACTTATCTGCCAACAGACCTTTTAGTTTCGTGTGTTTTACGGCATAATATCATGCCTTAGAAATTCGAATTAAGCATTAGCATTTATAGTAATTAATTTCATGCAGTACCGTTAATAATAAATCCTTGCTGCAGTCCAGACTAAGCCGTACAGCAGCACTGATTTTATTAGAGGGATCGAGATGACGTGACGATGCATGGTCCGTCCACACACAATCCTCATACACAAACATATTAAAGTAATGCGATATCTGTTCCAAATGCACAAATTTTAATTATGTTTTAACTATTTAATAAGGTAGACCCATATGATAATGAACCAGACAAACATTCGGATTTTCGTTACGGGCGAAAGCACACGTGTTTAAATATTAATTTCGAATAGAGAAAATTTCGTAGAAGAAGGTTGCCGAAGATATGATTATCCTTTTGATTACACACGTCTCCTGTGTAGCGAGTACCGTCTACTCGTGAACCAATGCGGTCGAAACGCGATCTGAGCACTATTAATATGGTGTAACCGTAGTGTTATTATAGCAACACTTGCATTTTGCACCTTGAGTGTCGAGCAGGCACAATAATTACCAACAGTAATTTTAATGATTGCTGTGATGAACCTTTTTCGGACACTATTTACTTATATACGCGTATATTACCAGCGTTCTGAACCCGGTTGGAATGTATAATTTTTCTTGTATTGCCCACACAATAATGAATACCCACGTATTTATGAGCAGTGGAGATCACTCACAAAAAGGTGAACAACTGCCCTTATGCTCGTTAGCGAGCCTCTGTTATACAAATTATGTTATCCCGTATGATATATTCTTTAGGCTGAACAAACAGTGATCAATTCTATGTTAACTTAAATTACATTAAGATGGAACAGAATTTACCACCAACTTCATTTACCACTAGTACTTAAATTTTAAGCGGTACGGTAAAATTCCCAATGATGCGTTAAATACCCAGTACGGCAAGCAGTGCTTCCGTCCTCCCTATCTGTACCAAGTTTCGAACAAACAATTCGCATAATAAGTAAACTAAGCTACTAACTAATATTGTTACTATATTTTGTATATTTATTGTTCTTTGTCGCTTTAGAACGATCGAATTACGTGTACAGAGAGTAGCATTAACAAATGAAATAAAAAATTATATTAACGAATCGTGGCGAGTTTTGGAAAAAGTGAAGTCGGTACCATTCGTTTCAGCACTCGATAGTACAATCCCATACACGGACGTGTCAGCGTGACGCAAACGTTCCGGAATTCAACCTTAACATTGCGGATGAGCGCCACGATTTAAATATAACTTCGCATCTGTACACAAGTGCAAAGTTATTGTTGCTGTTGTAACAATACTACACGCATCGAGCCCGCGTACTGTTACGAGTTTCGGAGAGCGAGCGCGAAGTTGGCGGCGCGTCGGCGCACGCAGGGCCGTGTACGCAACCACTCGGCCACTGGGTTACGCACTCCATATACAGCAGGATTGCGCGATGTTCATTTATTTGGAAATCGTCGTCGCTGACTACTTTCCACCTATACGCGTCAAGCTTTTGTGACCGACAGCCCCACGATTATCCAAATTAAGATTACATAAATGAAACATTTCGATATGTATTGCTCAAATATTTAAGTGTGACAAAGGGCCTATATCAAAATGTTCGAGTAAGATTTACCACCAGATACATAGATAGATTAATGATTAATCATCAATTATGTAACGTTTATGATAGTTATTTTTTGAAGTACTTAGTAGACAAGTTTCAGTATATACATACATATATGTCAGAGTGTGACCTTTATGTTTGAATGTGTCCTATTTTATTTGGTAAGTAGCATTAACTCAGAGGTGGTGAATATGCGGTCATTTATGTTGAGGTAATTACGCGCGACATATTACATCATAATAATAATATGGTATTCACTTCGGTAGTTGCTTAATATGCAATAGTAGGTTTAAACTCGTAACATTAGTAACGTAATTGATTTGTTTCTAATTGCCTTTTCTAAACTAGTACGCTGAAGAATATTGAAATATTTTGGACCAAAAATAATTTTTTTACGTTATGTAAACTTTGAGTTTTAGGCCTATAAGCCAATAATTCACGTACTAGGTGCCTATTTTGTTGTACCTGTGGAATTAATGAGCGCGAAGTGGAACGTAGACCTGGGTACGGCCTCCCTTATCCTGACTGATCCATTAGCGTTGTTCTATCATTCAAAATTTAGGGCGTGTCGATCACGCGTCACAACAACCTTTAGTGGGTCTGCCAAACTTGATTTATCCAGATATACCTCGAAGACCATTACAAACTGGTGAATAGAGCTTTGCTCTGTATATGATGTCCCAAGAACTGAATGTCATACTGCCAACCTGGCATCGCAGATACAGTTGGGGATATAAGTGGGCAAAGCTACAGACCTTTAAGTTAACGTTATTTACAGTTGGGAAACAATACAAATATTATCACTAATTCTAAAATAAATTACACTGTACATAATTAGTAAATAAATATTATAATAATATTTGTTGCTCAATAATTCGATTCATTTCACATTCACATTCTTCTGTTTGCCACAGATATCATGGTCACAGAAGCTCGGTGCCTCGATATGATAAATGTGGACCCACCCTAAGATAACACCCTCGCGAGATACAAAGTAATGATGCAGACAAGTAGGGCGCGGCTCGCGACCGAATGAAAATAAACACTTGTCACTCACAATACATCTCCAGCCGTGACAATGAAACCGTAAATGTTATTCTCACACAATCACCCAAGCCATTATCATGCTGTGAAAAAAATATTATTGGGCTTAACGCCAACCGGCTACGCACAATCGAGTTACAAATAGATTGCGGATTACGCTTTACAATACTTACTCTGCCTCGGTAGGTTATTTTGTCGTTCTCGGTGGGTCGCGCAGGCAGAGAGCGCCTTTCAGTAGCAAGTGCACCTTCGCAAAAGGAAATCTAATCAAAAAATCAATTTTGTACTAGTAAACATACTATTGGTCTAGAGCAGTCGTTTGGTCATATTTTTTAGACAACCCTATTGGTAATGTGTTCAGCAACACATTTTATACCCTAAAATATATTTTTCATTCGGTAAACAGATGGGTGAAGGTCGATGTTACCCGGGATCTTAGACCACTCACATTGTACTATGTGGCCCTTGACTAGAAAAGTGTGTCGACCACTGGTCTACAGTCTATTCGAACTATACTGAACCCGAGTACCCGTAGAGTCCTGGGTTCAAACAAATGCATCAGGGATCAAAATTAGATCTTCCACGTCTTTCCGCTATCACACCATGGAACGGATATAAGGTTAGCGAACCGTTGGTTGGTAGTTGCACCTCTGCCTACGCTTTTGTGAGATTGGGCTTATGGCGGTAAATATAACATAACAAGAAATTAGATTTTAGTTTCCTCTTATTGCGAAGCATAAACGGACACTAACGGCAAATAATAAATAGTAGATATGTATGAGTTACCACTAACTACCGGAATAAACTTATGCAATTGTTTCGTATATTTCAGTCTGTTCAGTTTGGCCTTCTAATGTATTAGTATGGTTGCATTAAAACATTATTACGGGTAAACCTTTCAGACTTCAATTCAATATCAGACCGGTATCATTCACGGCAATCGGTCCCTTAACGTTTTCGAACCACTCCACATGTAGTATCGTGTCAATGTCTCATTGATTCCAGAAGTGTTTCCTTTCACCATATAAAACCAGTGGAAAGCAATAGTGGTATAGCGTGCTTGACCTAATCGATAGCTCTCCGCGTCGGAGGCCTGAGCCCACTAAATGATTCCGGGGTCGATCTTACGGAACAATGGTTTCGACTACACCCCTGACCCCACCTGTGAACATAGGTCGGTTTATAATCAAACCGGATTCATTAAGTTTTTGACAATTGATAAACATAAACATCGTTATGTAACCAGTGGTCTAATATCTTTAAAGAATAGTAAAATTTTATGATTCCTCTGAAAATATTTAGCCTGATAAAGTATATTATATCGTATTTATGTAAAATTGGAATGCTTGTCTGTGATTTTGCAATAATTGATTTATTAAATTGCCGTTTCTATAGCTTAGCTTATTTTTTGGTCTGTTTATCCGATTTGTTTATATTCAATGATATGAGATACGGGGTATATACATATTTTGACGAAACTATACTGTCAAGTAGCGGAATTTTCAAGGATTAATTTAAGCTACTTTTGATCTCGGAATAGTGAAGCTTACCCGTAAAGAGCTTGACTGTAACGTAATATCCCGTATAAAGCGTAAACTGTGAGAAGAAGTGTACTATTAAAACTTTATATCCAGTCAGGCAAAGGCCTATATTATTTGAAAGGAAATAACATTCTACGAAATAGTTGTTATATTGTTAATTTAAATGAATTTCTTAATGAAAAAGAACTGTTAGGCGTGCATGCCATAGCATAGCATATTTTGTGTTTGTGACACAAAATATTCAAACAATATACAAAATACCTTAACTTCATTAAATCGTGTTAATGAATATTGAAAGATTAGGCAGAGTGACGCGGCGGTTGGACAACACTACTCGCGCCCCGAGCGGGTGGATCGCGTGTTGCTTCGGGCAGTCGACGTTTTCGAGACGTACGGTCTCCACATGTTCCTCTGCTCGTTGTGCTACAGGGCTTTGCTGCTACTAGCAGGTACCTTTAATTACCTCGTCTAATGACTCCCGTAGACACAATTTATCAATTGCAACATTGATCGCAACTCATTTGGCCGAGCGTCCGTATACACGGACAATAGGTGAAATTATAGTTATTCGGCCCTCCTGCATCGCTGCGCTTGCTATCTTTTCACGCGGTATAGTGTATATATTTAGTGTTGTGTGTTTGGTGTGTGCGGTAAATAAAATATTCTGATATTTATTTATTTGGAGGACATGTGAAATAATTTAATCAAACAAAGTGCGTTAATGTGTATTATAGTGAGGTGACCGGTCGAAACTTATTCATGTCCGAAGACTGGCGCTCAATGCACAAGTACATATTAATCTGTCAATCGATTTGTAAACATATCAACTTATTATGTCTAATTAATGAATTAATAGCACCACTTTTTATTGAGTGTTTTATTTGTAAGCTTAAAGATAAAATCTGGTTATAGGTAAATGGATCAATAAATCAAATATTAAAAATATTAAATATTTCGAAAGTATATTAGTTCGTCTCACTTTTGGGTATGGGCCTCCTTTAGCAATGAGACGTAGACTTTACATAGGTGCCTTGGAAACTCTTATGGAGAATTCTCAGCTATGCAGGTTTGTTTCCTCGCGATGTTGCCTTCGCCGTTAAAGCCAGGGTTA
Organism: Amorpha juglandis; assembly: GCA_949126905.1. Classification (NCBI taxonomy): domain Eukaryota; kingdom Metazoa; phylum Arthropoda; class Insecta; order Lepidoptera; family Sphingidae; genus Amorpha; species Amorpha juglandis. Next base: position 9,379,256 of record OX421367.1, read on the forward strand.
ATTAATAGTGAATATACGAAAACTAACACCTAACTTTTGACAATCTTAAATGTTTTTTTTTTCTTATATTCTATAGTACCTAATAAAAAATATATAAATGTGACACCGTTAAAAGTATTATAGATTGTTTTGCTTTCCAGCATAGCTAGAGTTTTCGATATTGCTCTCTCTTTTGTTTTTCGCATCCGGGTTATTCCTGCTATCCTTTTTATATCATATTCCCATCGTCGGGGTTATCTCCCTTTCCGTCTTTTATTTTGTAACAATAATAAAGAAATAAAGTATTGATTTTGACAGCCTCCATAAATGTTTGTTTCGGGTCTGGGTGTTGTGAGACCATAAGTCTCTCGTAGTTCTTGATACTCACGATACAGCTTCACGTAGTGTGGGGTCAGGACTACGTGTGTACCCGTTGAGTATACTATTTTCTATTTTTGTTCCGCAACAATTGCGGCGGCCTATAAAAATGTTATGCAAATCAACCGAGAAATTCAATTTTACTAGTATAATATTCGTCAAAAGAATATTGTGTGAAATAGGACCGCACGGCACACCCAGGGATTAATTAAATAGGTAATTTTGTTGCTGGTATTTTCGACTTAAACAAATGAAAAAGACATTATGCGACTATTTAGTATGGCCTGTATGGCCTGGCAGCACAAAATGAAAACATAGTACATGTTCTACGAGCTCAGCAAAATGCCAGCAAAGCAAGTTACGTGATCTGCACTCTGGTATAAAGTAGGGGATACCACCGCACCGCCGTATCGGCTATTTAACAGGAGTATGTGGCTGTTCATTTTACCACTAATTGCTTTATAGTTGACCCTCCGCCGACCTTCCAGCAGTAGTAGTCTTTGCCATTTACTGTATGTCAACAACATTAACTAGCCGGTGAATGGGTTGGTGGCACGCACGCCCACAAACTGCCTTCCCTAATTGCTTTCGCTCTACAACTATTGTCAAATTCCACAAAGGAATCGTTATCAGCCCTTTAATGCAGATTGCAGGCCCCGGGGGAGTGGGACGACGTAATTATTGCACAGGATTAGAATAGGATTGCAGCGAACAACTCCGCTGTCATGTTTTAAGGCTTAGCATAAAGGGGGAATGACGCCCGTCTGTGGTATATGTATGAAGGCATCGTTGGAATAATCGACAAGGCAAGAGCGACGCAAAATCCAATTTCCGCTGGGTGGCTCTGATTATTAATGTTGATAAATTGCCTTACCTACTATTTACTTGTTTCACTACTTCATGTTTATCGCTATACCGGGCACAATTCCAGACTACAAGCTGATAAGCATTTCGTGATAGAATAAACCAATATCACTTTACCCGACCGGGGGATCTAACCCGAGCCCTCAGCACTGCAGTCGTACCGCGTACACAATACAACTGCGTCACCGAGGCAGTCTAGAAAGATGATATATAGTATCATAAAAAAGGAAAATAGTTAAATATTTTTTTAGTACAATTGTTTTTTTTACTAGAGATCCACCGAAAAATTGTGATTGTTCAAAGACGACTAAAAATGCTTATGATTTTAATAATAACTCAAAATAAAACTATGAAATAACATGATACAGTTTTTATTATTAGCCCGACTTTGTAAGAGCATTTTGTTGCGGGATCAATTGCGAAACCGCCTGAGGCTCAGTTTGTAATTAGTATCGTCGCAACCTAAATGATTTTACTCCACAATTTAAGCAGCAAATTAAGGTTATGTTCCGGTGTTCGTGAGAGTAAGCCAGTTTAACAAGTAAGCGGGTTCAGTTGTTCCGTTGGGCGAAACTTGGTCAGCGTGTAATATAGGTTCAGTCAGTTTTAATAGTCAAGGTAGTAGAAAAATCAAAGTCCAGTAAAGGCAACAAAAACAAACACATAACTTAATTTTTTTTCGCTGTCTCCTTCACGTGAAATGCCCCTCCCGTTATTTGGTGCAACTAATTCTTGTAACATACCCTAAATTATGCAACTCGGCCTCAGCATGCTCTTCATTACTTTTAATATAATGTTTCAATTTCTTATCGTAAACGCTCGCGCGCTACCTTGACATCAATATCGACTTTTCAGGGTTATTGTCAATTCAGGTAATGAGCTGTGTTCGTTTAATAAGTTACGAATTTGACACATGGCGTATTTTATCGACGCGGATAATCTTTTGTTTTATCGTCTTATATTTTTAACCTCCGACAGAAAAGAGTGTTGTTATTAGTTTGACCCCTTTGTGTGTGTGTATCTGTCTTTTGTATTGTAGCGTCTAAGCCCTAAATGAATAGATCATTCATTTACATGCGAATTATTATAATGGTGTTGCGGGTTTTAACGGTTAGTTTTACTTGGAATTCTTAAGTACTGTCACAATTACCTTTGTCAACTCATTCGATATTAAAATGTTTTCAAGCGATCTCAAAAATAGAGAACTAAAAAGAATCATACTGTTTTTCAACCATTAAATAATGTGTGCTTCTCAGTTTTCAGTTTAATATTCATGTTTTTGTTTAATTAATTTTTAATTCAGTTTTATAGCTTTTTTTTGACAATTAGTTATCGTTATAAACATCCTATAAATGTTCATATGAATAAAATATACAATTAGAATTAAGTAGGTATAAAAATATATATTATTGGAAGCCAATCTTCCCGTAAACCTTTGCTTAGTAATAACATTAGGTGGTCAATGAAAAAAAAATTATAAGATTAAGTTAAAGAGAATAAGGCCGCGTAGTCCAACAAACAACATGAACAACGCCACTACACGATAACCCCAATTACGTTAAAAGGATTAAAGGTGGATGGTTTCGAACTATGTACTTGTAATTGTAAAAGCATTCATAAGAAGTAAGTATTAGATTACGAAATCTATAGAAGTGCAGCAATTTTGATGATTATTCAATTTTAAAAAGATACAACATAAAAACATAAACTAAAATAGAACAGACGTAAATAAATACAAAAGCAAAAATAAAGTTAGGTCCAAATCGTATCAATTCAATTTTGAGTCGGTGCTATCAATCATTGGCATAAATAATAAAACTGCAATGGCAATAACTGAAAATTTGTTCGATTGTTGTGGCATTTTTCTACTCTCCCCTCGTCCTTCATAAGATTTCATGTGATTTGGCTCGACATTTCCCCCCGTCCTCCTCTTATATCACGTCAGATTTTTAAAATGCGTATTTTTTATGTAAATACGTTAATTTGTACTTGATAGCAATGGATTTATTTAAAAAAAAACATTATATTCTGCATTATTACTTTTATTTAAGACAAAAGGTAGTCGAGAATCACAGAGAGAAAATCAAATAATAAAATACTTAAATAGGAACTGTATTATTCGTAAGTGACTATTCAGCGTGTACATTCTATAATTCCTTATAACTATTACTGACAATTCCAACCAAACTACCCTTAGTATGCAGTTTTAGAAATAGTCTGTAATCCTAAGATCCTTACTAACAAACAATGATTCACATAATCTTTTTGACGATTTTGACGTATGTATTGTTAATATTGAAATGAAATAGTGTTAAACAATGAAAACTTTTCTTCTTACGAACGATTTTACGATTACACAACACAACCGCTATACTGACGCGTTTAAAACTAATACGACCATGTATTCTTTAGAATAAGTGGAACATAATTATTTTGTTGGCACTGGAGCAAGCCGAAATCACATCCCTATAGGTACATTAGAAGGTTCCCTATTGCAACAATGTGTCCTATCGAAATGCGGTGGCCATTGACCTCTTCGAAATATGTTGGTATGCAGTGTTGCCAAACTATTGGATTTTCCAGTAAAACTGGTGGTTTAGACGTGACTTTCAGCGGATATTTTCTATTTAAAGGCTGGTGGTTTTTGCTAGTGGTTTTAATTTACAACAGTCAGTGATAGCAAAACATTCCACCACCAAATAAAGAATATAATAGAGATGATTCTTATGGGGATGACATTTAAGTAAATATAATTTAAAGTTTAATATGTATTAATTATTATAATTTAAACTTTTTCTTCGTGCTAAATAGTTAGATAACATTGAATGATAGTAAATATTATTTTTAATACTAGTTTAAATTTGTCGCCTGTTGTGTTCCGTATATTTATTTTTGTACGTCAAATATGAGGGTCGTAAGTCGTGTCGGTACGACTTACTCCCCCAGGACCAATTTCGTTTGCATTACTAGTATAGCATTTTTGTTTTTATCGAATGAGTAACATGTCGTTAAGGACTTACAAATTTGGATAACACTAAGTGATAAGCAGCTAAACTTTTGTCTCACTCCAGCATTGTTATTCTCGCTCACGCCCTTTACTTAATTTATAGGGATGTGAACGAGTTTATCGATCGTAAAATAAGTGATTAAATTAGCGTGAAATTTTAGGATAATAATGTATATGTATAAATATATACATATTTTATTCAAATGTAGAATAATCGAGGATAATGCAAATTATAATTCACGGGATTTTTTTGTGGTTTCTCACCAGAACCTTGAACAGTTGCCTGTCGCGGATATGGTACAAAAAAGTTGGCAATACTGTTAATATGTGACGGAATGTAGCATTCATACCAGGACGTTTAATACATCATTATCTGATCTAAATTGTTTTAAAAGCAAATGTATTAAAAGATATGTATCATATTATCAAATTGAAGTCAAAAATGTTTTTTTATACGTTGGCTAGTTTAATCAGTGATACCCGTTAATGTTTTGGTATGCAAAAGGCATCGCATTCACTTCCCGCCTCGTGGAGTATTTGAATGATCGAACATTCATGTTGAGAGTGGGTATTGTTGGGACGCATGGTAAGTTACTTGAGCCGGATGAATTTACAGTTTCACGTAAATACTGTACTGGTTGATCAAAAACTTTCGCAGGAAAAAGTGTTTTATTGCTACCGCATTACATCCCTCCACCGGGAAGTGAACGGCTGTCTCGCCCTTCAGGCTCAGCGTTTTGTCATCCAGTTTGTAGTATAGCGTCTAGAACTCTGACTTGAGAGGTGTTTGAGGTCCCTAAGCTCCCACACATTAAGAAGTTACCCTCGCCAACTATGACAATCCGCACAGAACCCCTGTTTCATTTTTCTTCTATACCGTTTAAATATATCGTGCGTGTGCGTTTTTAGACTAGAATACATTCACTTCGTTTAATTACAGTCTCTAGTTATTCCATTTTTATTTTACATAAAATAAAATATCAGTCCTTTATGAGTTCATGGCACCATCAAAGCAAGAATTAAACAGATAGATAACTCATTTACGAGACCGCATCATGCATATTTTTTTTTAATAAGAATCTTCCTCGTAAATTACATTTCCTGAGATATTCTCGCCTGTGTACTATAGTAAATTTTCACTAACTTAATGGAGCCTTACATTATTATGTTAAAAGGCAATTATGTGCAACTCAATCAATATATTCAAGTGATTGGGGCACGGCATCCCATGTGGAATGCGTCCGTTTGTCCTGCAAACGTTCCTACTCTATGTTTGATGTACTAATAAATTATATGCCGATTGAATCCATGTTGGATTCAATCAGTCTGTAAAGCGTTAATTAATTGAAGGCATCAATATCTTAATTGGCTTGTGACGTGCAGACATTTTGACTTTAGACAAAAGAAGCAAGAACCTCGCCGAACTGGGAACCTGCTCCTTTTTTGAAGTCGGTTAAAAAGTAAACTTATCAAATTCGCCACTATTCTCATCTCAATTAAATTTCTGATGGGCCACCTCAAATAGTCACAAATTAATTTCTAGAAACCACTGTATTTAGTTCCAAATACATTTTAAATTTATATTTGTATGCAGGGAATAACACGAACGGTAGATCAACCGAAATAGTTATATACCTATGAATTTTCCATGGAGTAATAAGGAATTATACTCGATTTTGTAAAAATGATTATCCTCGTAACGACATGATGACCGTTAAGAAGTGTGTAGGGCGATGCCACTAACTACCACATTGTGGAATTTATATAAATATAGGCTGCCCGTATACCACCTATATGATGGCTGCCCAGTGGCATGTTTCCACATTTCACAGCTTAGACATTTTTCTATCGTTTGTGGCCTCTTTGATCTTGTTGATTGGGCGCAAATTGGTCCGTCAAAGCCCAATCACAGCTGACGTTACGGCAAAAAGCGTGCTACATTGGAAATTGCTGAGCATTGTGTTGCAAATGAAAAAGGAACAACGCTAATAACTATACGATTGTTGAGTGCTCCGAAGATATGGAGCGGAATTAGTTTTTAGCCTAGTAGTTAGCCGACAGCCTTCGGCGAATAGCCGGCTGTGAAACGGAAGTCCGCGAGTTCAATTTTCAGCATCGAAAAAAACGTTTCTATGATTCACAAATATTTGTTTGCGGTCTAGGTATTGTGGGAATGTAGTTAGTTTGTATGAAACACTAGTACAAGTTAACCTAGTGTCGGATCAAGACCGTCACCGGATAGTGGGTGTATTTTTTATTACTAGTTGTCGGGTAAAGTAACTTTATATACTATTTTGTAGGAAATTGAACAATCTACAAAAAAGGTTTCTTACATTTTTATCGTAAATCTCACCATTTAAAAAATATTGAAGATTGAAGTTTGATTATTTTAAGAGATATTTGTTTTTGCTTTTGAATTTTATGACTCGTGAACAAATAAGGATTATGAAATGGGCAATGCATATTTTTGTAGGATATTATATGCTCTACAAAAAATTGTATCTTATGCTGAGTCGATTAAATTAAAGGCTAACTATTAAATCTTAATGATTAAATCTTAACAGCTTTTGATAACTAATTCTAAAAATGTCTATTTAATTTATGAGTTTTAAGGAAATTTATTCAAACTTACATTTTTACAAACAGAGAAATGCTCCAAACTATTTTTTTTTTTTCAAAATAGCCTATCATATGTAATGTTTGGCTATTTTGAAAAAAGAAATTTTACACATTTATAGCTTTGAGTAAATTTTCAAAAATTCTCGAAAAAATAACGTTTTTCTTATAAATACATTATAAAAAATATTATTATTAGAGAAAAAAGTTTTAATTAGTCATAAGAATATATATTGGTAAGGGTATCATTAGAGGACGGCTGTACCGATTTAGCTATTTTAAACTCGCAAAATAACTCAAGATAACACTATATAACTCGTACTTAAAAATGTACTTCGCTTTTTAAGTGCATTTAAAAATCAATTAATCTTTCCATGTGATGTTATCCCAGCTTAGTGTCAGGGTCCGCCTTCCGCATCTAAAAAGCAATCACTATATTCAATCTAGCCCGCAAATGTAGTGGTAATTGAAATTGATCCCTGTTCAGTTATTTTCTGGCAAAGGTCATAATAGAAATACATGAATCGGAATATTTTTTAATTCAGTTAGCTACGTGGATGTACTTCAATTGATCGAACAACATCCTCTGGAATTTTAACAATTTTTGCTTCCCATTGATTTAGACTATTTTAGAAATTGAACGGCATGCAGTGTAATTAAAATGTTGTTATTGAAGTAGCTTTTATATTTTGTAATTTAATTCGGACCGTACAGTAGGTTTGGATTTTGCTCGCAGGCTTTCCATTCAACAGTCGATTGAATTCGAATCAGTTCATTGACATGAAAGAGGCGAAACTCTGTTTCTAAAGGCTAGATGGTGTTTTATTATACTCATGTAAGTGGTTCTATCGATTTTATTTTCAAAATTGCCAAGACTACATAAGGAAACAACTTCTAACCCTCTTACAGACTAAATATTATTAACTAGGTACACGCGCGCTTAAATGATCGTTAGAAGATATGCGATCACTGTGAATCCTCCATGAAAGCAAAATGAGGGTATTCTTTCAATTAATGGTCGTTCTCTTCACGTACTTATGTTCTCGTTTTAATTTATGTTTGCTTTTGGGTATACGATAAAATTGGTGTGTGTCGTGGGACACCAGGTAGGAACGAAGTTCCTTCGGCTAATGTACAATCGACACAAATTGCAAAAAAATCAAATTATCAACTAAAATAACAAAATATGTCTCTTTATTTTTGTTTGACAACATAAAATTACATAGAAATAGAATAGAAAAATAGAAATAAAAAAAAGACGTGTGGCGCTCGGAGACTGCCGCGGTAAAGCTATTGTATAGCATTTTTTATCAACTTAATATGTAATTATAAATAATAACGAGCTAGCGTAATCTTTTAAAAATCGAAGGAGTATTTTTATATACTTCAATTATAACTGGCTGAATGAATTTCATTTTAAATATGTCTTTTTATTTTTGTTTGACAACAGAAAATTGGCAATAAAGAACAATTTTGCTTAGAACTACAAAATAGCTTCGATCTCTTAAACACCAACACTAAAGACGTTCAAATACAATATAATAATCTTACAGAAAGCATTCAAAAAGCTAGCAGCAAAATAAAATTCCACAGAAACAAAACCAATAAAATCAGTAACGAAACAAAAACTCTTCTGGACGAAAGATCAAAGCTAATTATGTACACACCAGAATATCGAACAAAAGATAAAGCAGTAAAACGAAGCATACGTAGAGATATCAGACATTTTAATATGAAATTAGTTGAAGTAGCCTTAAATAAAAACAGATCACTCAGGGTAGCTATGAGGGGAACACAACCTGGGAAGTCCAATATTACAGGAATGAAAGACGCTCAAGGAGTAATACATAGAGATAAGAGAAAAATATTAGAACTGTGCACACATTTTTATAGGAACCTTTTTTCAAATCAAGGTCAAAATTACAATAATCCAACATTAAATATTAGCTACACATGCCCAGATGACATACCACAGATCACACCATATGAAGTACATCGCGCTCTTATTAGTATGAAGTATGAAAAAAGTCCTGGCTATGACGGTATCACTACGGAAGCTTTAAAAATTGGAGAACCTACTTTGTTGCCACACTTAACAAATTTATTCAACTCTATTTTAACTACAGGTATAATTCCAGCAAATTTTTGTCACTCCAACATCATACTGCTTCACAAAAAAGGAGCGAAATCAGACATAAATAACTATCGCCCAATAAGTCTGATATCCCATGTTTACAAAATTTTTATTAAAGTAATAGAGGGACGAGTATCAGGCTTACTAGATCAACACCAACCGCCAGAACATGCAGGCTTCCGACACGGCCTCTCTACCATCGACCACCTACAAACACTTAATCAGTTGATAGAAAAACATTCCGAATTCAACATCCCTCTTTATCTTGCCTTTGTTGATTACTCGAAAGCCTTTGACAGCCTGGACCACTCCGCCATATTTAACGCCCTCAAAATTCAACAAGTTCCAGATACATATATAGATCTTCTAAAGATAATATACCACAATAGCACGGCTTCGATAAAAACGGACTCCACTGGACCAGCTTTTCGCATACATCGCGGAGTAAAACAAGGTGACCCACTTTCCCCGAAACTTTTCACGGCCACCTTGGAAGAGGTTTTTAAAAACTTGGCCACCAGCTGGTCGGAGAAGGGCATTGTGGTCGGCAAGAAAAGGTTAACCAACCTTCGTTTTGCCGACGACATAGTCCTTTTTTCGTCCAGCGCTGAAGAGCTTGGCACAATGTTGAACGAACTTAACACCACAAGCCTCAAGGTTGGACTCAGTATGAATAGGGCAAAGACTAAGGCAATGTCGAATAGCACAAAACACAAATTACATGTGGGGGATGGGGAGATTGAGTATGTTCATGAGTACTTATATTTAGGTCAAACTGTATCCTTCCAGGCGCGACAAGAGGTTGAAATCGTCAGACGCACACAAAATGCCTGGAAGGGTTTTTGGGCCATGAAAAATATTTTGAAGGGCAGCCTACCTCTCACCCTTAAACGCAAACTCATGGACATGATCATTTTACCCATCCTCACTTATGGCGCACAGACCTGGTCTTTGACGGCTCTGCAGAAGTCCAAACTTGGGGTCTGTCAGCGAGCTATGGAGCGCAGTATACTAAAAGTTAAACTAACAGACCGTATAAGAAATACAGAACTGCGCTCTAAAACGCACATTGTTGATGTCGGGCAACAAGCTGCCAAGCTTAAGTGGAATTGGGCGGGCCACGTTTGTCGCATGTCGGACGATCTGTGGGCAAAAATAACCACAGAGTGGGTTCCTCAAGACGGAAAAAGACGACGTGGCAGACCGAGGCGAAGATGGAGGGACGAACTAGATGCCTATATAATAGATTGGCCCATAAAAGCACTCGATAGGGATGAATGGAAGAAGGATAGGGAGGCCTTTGCCCTGCAGTGGGACATATCAGGCTTATAAAAAAAAAAAAAAAAAAAAAAAAAAAACAGAAAATTACATAGAAATGACTGACATTAAAATTGACACATTGACTGTCGCGCCTGCGCACGTCTCATTTAACGCTTTTATTCCACGCATTTTTTCCACGCATTTTTCTTACGGTTTTACTATCACATTTTTTTCAGTTCGGTCACGCAGCGAAATCCCTATCCCCTCCAAGCCTGCCGTAAGGAACTTCGTTCTAATAATGATTATCATTGGCTATACCTATTGGGTTTATCTAAATCTGTCGTCAAATTGAGTTCAGGCTCTGGTCAGAGATCTGGTCTACAATTTATGTTGATAGATCCCCACTTCTCCCCATATCGGAATGCTCGTGTTTACAATATACGAATATTTGTATGCAAATAAATTTCCCATAGCGGATTTCATTCAATTTCGAGTACCTGTGCATGTGTACACATAGGTTATTGCCTTGCTTTCATGTTGAATAAACTTGAATTTGTGGAAAAATCTGTTCTTTTTCAGGTGGAATTCATACAGAAAATAACTAAAAAGTATTTTTGAATTTTTTTTAGAAATGTATACTGTGATGTGTCCAAATAGTTCCTCTTTCGGCGTAGGTTGTTTACATGAATGTTTTTGTCCACAGAGGCGAGCAACTCGGACCCCGGCAGCACGGTGAGCGCGGCCAGCCCGGGCAAACAACGGCGCGGATTCAGTGGGTGAGTAAACTACTTTATACAGGTTGACCCATTTTAACATTAATCTATTGTTTTTAGTTAAGTGTTTTATTAATTTGAAGTATGTATTATGTTTCGATATCGTAATTGTTTTTACAACTAGCAACTTAAAGCATTCTAGGTTCGAAATTACTCTACTAATGGCCAAAATCAATAACCCATCTTATTTGAAGTCATCAGTACATGCTTTTGGAGCCCCCAGCAATATAAATTTTCATCGGTCTATTCATTAATGTTCCGATATTTCTGCGTTTTTTTTTACAATAACATCGTTAGTATTGCCTATCTCAAACCTTTTTTAATGAAATCCCATGGAATAAATTATGTTCATATAATAACGACTTGTATCATAAGTAACGCGCGTCATCCATGGCTCGCACTAGCAGACCATCATTTTTGTCGGATGTCTTATTATACACTATTTTTTTTACTTTTTAATATTCAGGAAAGTCTAAATATAAAGAGAAATAAATATATCATGTCTAAAGAGTTACTATCTACATAAAAGTCACCTTACATACGAATTCATTTGTACCATGTCTTGTTGTCAAAACATAATAATGTAGTACGAAACGAGGATTTCCTTTTGACAACAATTACGCTATCTGTCGGCACCTACCTTGTGTGAAACAATTCGCCGTCGTATTACATTAGTCATATTTTATCTTTCGTACGGTTTTATCTAATTCCTCGGGAGATAGCGGTTGTTTATCCGCTCAGTCGCTCATTGGTTGTACTCCGACGACTACCATGGCCGGCCAAGAAGCGGGCACCGCGCGCCGCCCCTGCTCCCCGTGTTGTTGTTATGTGATCAGGTTTTTGTCGCAAATGTAAAATGCTCTTCATTAATCAAACGCAATAGTCGAGTTACACCTCTAAAACCCGACCCATATTAAAATCTAAGATTATGGATGTTTGTGAGTCTGTGAATTGGTGACATTGGAGGTTTGTTAATCGATCATGCCTTAAGGGCTGAATGGATTTGAATGAAATTTGGCATACACATGTGGACCATGATCTGATTAAGACATTTTTATAAATGATCGGTAATTTAGATGGTTTTTAGTGTAGTTAGTCATCGTATCGATGTTACGTGATGTGAGACAAAGGTCTCACAAGCAAAGGGTTGTGTATATATTTCGTTGCAATGTTTGTCGCCGGATCCGTTATCGATAATGTAATTTTATTAGCATTGTTGCGTTGACTTCGAAAAAGAGGCGACTTTATCTTAGTAAATTTGTAGGTAATGGTAACTATTATTTTGTCACCAACTAAACTTAACTATTGATTATTGTGTAACGAATGGACTTCACCAATTTTCGTTTGACGTGACTACAATTAGTTAGTTTTCGTAACGTACATGGCAATTCATAGGATTAGGAGTAATCATTACAGTACTTATTGTTATTAATATATAAATTTTATTACCTACCTATATCTATAATTTTATAGCTGCCCGGCGCGGTTTAATTCGCGTGCTTATACTGTTCCACTCCTGTGGTTCGTAGTGTGATGACATATACATATGAACCACTATTTCCGCAAAACAAATAATATAAATCAAAGTTTTTGTTGAATCCATAAAATGTTATACATGATTTACATCGTTTAAATTCAAACAAATTTAATTCTACAGTCAGTTCGGTTTTGCCAGAGAACAACCGGCAAGAAATTGCAACGTTGCCCTTTTTAAAACTGGTTTTCAATATTTGCATTACTTAAATTATTTACGAGTACAATATCCGCATTACATTATAGGGTGTGAATATAACCTCTAACAGTTAAATTATTCCATACCTAATTTCAAGGTAAGACGCAGACACAGTACAAAGTTAAAACCCCTCCCCCCTCCATTATACTATTAGAAATTTACAAGAAATAGGAAACATGTGTCTCCATAAAAGGAATCATACAAAAGCAGATTTTTGCAGTTTGCCTGAATTTTTCGAATTTCATTTTTAATAAATAGTAAAATGCCATAGAAACATCGTTCTTTTTTTCATACAAACGTTATTTTGATTATTACGAACAATTAAAAAATAGCCTAATCAGTCTAGCCGTTCTCAAGTGATGCCATTCATGATGATGGTTGATGTTCAACGAACAGCGTTTCATTATTATTTATATTGATAAGTTAATTTAATTTATTTGCCGCTTAGTACAGTAAAAAATAAAAAAAAATCAACGAAAACAACTTTGCTCTATTTTTGGCCAACAGTGGCAAACATACGCTTAAAATGGTGTTTGAATCCTTAAATTTGATGAAGAATAATGGAAGTTATGGCGTGTCGACAAAAAACACTTCTGAGCAATAATGAATAGAGACAGAGATTACAGTCAATATGTAGTTGACAGGTGTTCGAGTGAAACAATGCGGATCGGAGACAACCGTGTCAGCAATCAGCACTGATACGCGCGCCCCCTTCCTAATAAAACTGATGACTAAATTGTTTCCTGAAATGTCCCCTCCAGCAGTGAATCGGATTAACGTCCCATACACCCTTTCGTAGTTTATTGATCAACAGATGAATTGAAAAAGATGTATTTGAATTTATTATATTGTCTGTAAAGATCTTGTTCAAAGGTTTGTTCGTTGTGATTATTCTGACTGTTGTTTAGTACTTGATGATGGAGGTGTGTTAATTACCATCCCAAAAATTATTATGTGTTTCGTTTGTGCCATGCCTTAATATTTAAAAATCTTTTCCTTGATTTTTTACCGTTACCCATATAACACGCTCTCACGTAAAATACATTGTTTATGAATAATAATAATAGATGTATGTATATTAATATGCAATTTATTTTACTAACTAGGTCTAGAATACAGATAAATATTTCCTCACGATTGTAAGACGTCACGTCTTTTATCACGTTATCTTATCGTCGCCCATTGTAGCCACATCACTGATTATCCAATTTTCGTAATGTGAATGTTCAGTGAAACAGAGCACAATTTGTGTGTGAAATATCTAAATAAAGTTGTGACACAGATCGCCCACTATTCGATTTGCATTCTATCCGAAACCAAGATTATGATCCGAAATGGGATGGTGTCTTCGGTTAACGAAATTCGCATAAAAGTTATTGGAGGGTAGTATTATCCTGACAAAATTTGATTATAGTTAGGTATAACAATACTGTGTATTTAAAGCTACGAGATCCAAAAATTTGCTGTTAAAATTATTATTTAACCTTCACGTTCCCGAGAATCGTGAAGGCATCATTATTTCATTAGATTTTTATATTTTAAGAGAAGTTTTAAGACATACTAAATTCCACCGTTGTTTTAATAATATTATCATTTCATATGAACTGCCCTAGAGTGAGTAGGTATAATGACATAACAACAAAGGATTATTTGGAAGTGTGTATATGAAATCCAATAGTAATATGTTTCATTAAAATTATTACATTTCATCATCATCATCAGCCACAGGACATCCAGTTTTTCAATAAATTGAAATAAAATTATATTTAGATTAGTTGAAATAAAATAACAATATTAAAGTGTTGAGAGGTCGCGATCGTCATCAGTTGGACAAGGCGTTATTGCGCCGCCAGTGGTTGCCGCCTGCGCCACGCGCGTCACTTATCTAGATAGGGCTCCTTGTTCGAAACCGATTATTATTGGCTCCTTGCAGGATTGAGATAACAATGTTTGTGCATAACTGTTTGCACGTTAGTACGGAGCTGGCACGTGAGCTCTGCGGTGAGGCTATGCGGTGTGCGCCACACGATATCCATGTGGAATCAAGTAGTGCATGTGAAGTGAGTTCTGATCATTATCCAATGTTTCATGTTAGTGCGCCGCGCCGTACGAGTGTGTGCAAGGTTTCGACAGTATTTTTTGTGTCACCGTCGTCGGATAACCACATTGCCGTAGAGGGCCCTTGGACAGAACAAGCACGAGAATTTAAACTTGAAAACGGAATTTGGTATAACGCGTTTCATTTTCTGATGTTGGTGGCGTAGGAATAAAAAAAGTTCAATTAATTTCTTATTTCGCCGATGAGTGGGTATGCTGTCTCGGACGCGGAGTGATTTTCAAACAGATTGCTTTTAAGTCGAATGTTATCGCATTATAATTTAATTGTATTGTTAGGCCACCTATATAAAAATAAACGTCGTCAATTTTCAAAAATTCATGTAAACACAATAGATGTAATAAGTGAATTTACTTGTATAGCGGTGATCAGAAATATACATATATCCATTTCTGTATGTAATAAATGACCAGTGACCAAACTACGTTACAAAATCTTAACGTTATCCTCGAAGTGGTAGGTAGATGGGCAATTACTGCTGCATCCACCTTTCTTTTCTTTCTTTTCCTTTTTTTTATATCCGTCTCACTATGTGATAGAGGAGAGTGTAAAAACTGAAATTTGTAATCAATTGATTAATCATGAAAATTCCATGTAGCCTCTCAATTTGGCTTAGTCTATACATACCTTTGTCTAGTTTGGTATTTATAAAAGTCACTAATATGCCATCCTAGACAACTGCTTCGACCATGACAATTTTTTAGGTCCCCACATAAATAAGCCAAATTGAGTGTTCACATAGAGTTATTTTGTTAATTGGTTAAAAGGTTTATAAAATGGTATTGCATATTTCATTAATTGGATATATAGTAACATTGCAAAAGCATACATATTTTTATACTCGATTGCACAGTCCACTTTAATAAATTAAAATTATAAGCCAGATGTGATTTCGCGACTCGCGAGCTGATGATATTAATTTGAATGGTTTTTGCTTTGCGTAGCATAATCCCACCCCGTCCAAAGTGTCACAGGATTCATTTTAAAAAAATATCATGTTGTCAATATAAGTAAATTGAGGAGTGTGTTAAATTAAATGTTGCATCCTAAATTTGGTGTCTAGTGTGTTAACTAGCGGATCAAATAATCAAAAACGTTACAATCTTTGTTGATTCAAGTTAGTTTTTCTTATATAGTGGCGGTTTAGTGGGTGTAGGACAACATACTGTTATTATAGTCACCTTTGGGGACTTTCTCTCTATAACTCACTAAGGCCGACTTGCACGACAATTGTTAAATCGTGTTTAACCACTAAACGTGTTTAAGAAACGCCAAATCGTATGAAAACATGTTTAGTGAATAAATAAATACAATTAATGATTTTTTTTTAAAATACAATACAATAAAATACAATTAAGGCCTAAAGGTTGTATTCTAGAATGTGACAATTCTAAGTATTAAGTTTGTTAGATACAAAATATTCGGAGAAAATAAAGTTAAAAACCATTCAATAATAAATACAGATGCCCTATTAATTCCTTGCCAATATTTGATAACGTGGTATGAGTCTAATTTAATTTACTAGTCTTTCACAAAATTTAATCACATTTCGAGCCGCTCGATTATTTATTTCGTTCAGCGAGTGTATTTGTAATGTATTTTATTTTAGGTTACCTGCCTAAATGGAATCGAAGTTTAAGCGCTATTTTACTATCCGATTTCTGTAGTCCAATTTCTTAGGCACCGTTTCCTAGGTTTCATTGTTTTCCTAGCATGCTTATTACATTACCCTACCGGTCGTGTCTTGACCAGAGTCCTGACACCGGACAACGGATATACAGCTACCCTGTAAGCCAAACATTGCCACCGAGCTTGTAATGTAATGGTGCCCACGGAGATCAAGTATGCACAATCGAGTGGATTGTGGATTCCTATAATATTTGTGTCGGACCCGACGTCCCTTTGACAATATTATAGTAAGTCTATACTTTAAATCATCCAGTTTTCACTGTTGAGTTACTCTCCGGTCGGATGGTAAAAACTAAGCCGTCAACAGGATACTTGCAGGATATCTGTTTCATCTGTATTCATGCATGTCCATTGCTATGGGTGCCTACTCTAACAGCGCTGCAAACTCGGCTACTACAAAATATGCTAAAGTGCTACTAAATAGCTAAAAATAAAATTAACCTATTTTAATGGTCCATGATTAATTTATTTAAATTTTTAAGAGGGTTTATTCTGTTAAAAAGTTATTAAGCGTCAGTCATCCCCGGTTATACTCCATTTAGGGCGAAATTTCTTCCTAAATTTAAATTAACCCACTTCAAGTTAAACCTTTAAAATTAAAAAGAATCATCAAAACCCAATCACTCTGAAAAGTTATGCGTAGGAGGTATACGTACAATAAATATGTACATTATATTAGTTCCTATACCTTATCTCTACATTTGACATAACGTGTAGAGTAATCATGCTGCAATCATGTTACCATCGATAGACATATAGGCAGAAATAACTAGATAAAACTGGTTTTTCACGACAAAACGACTCGTAATAATTACCACGTGTTGCATATGATAACCCCCTGGTTTATGACTTTTACTCCGTGTTTCTTATTTAACCACGCTGTCTTGAGAAATTATAATCTATATGTTCGATGTTAAAGTTTTTCAAGTGTCGGTGCCAGTGGCAATGTCAGTCGGATTAATTGTAACATCAAAAAGGAATTATCAAAATATGTGGAGATACCATACAATAAAAATTGAACTCAATTTAGGTCCTCCCCTATTTTTTAAATCATTTTATCATTTAATATACATACTCCTTTATTGTACTACGACGTTAAACTAAAAAATTCAAAAAGCATAACCCTGTAAAGAATAAGTTATAGTTCAGAGGCATTAATATATAAATAAAATACTTCTCGCATTATTTTGTGGTTCAATTGAGATCGATAGAGAGGGCACTTGTCAAATAACAGACGACGCCAACTTTGATGTCACCGTGGCAAATGGCCATTACGGTGCACCCGTGCGAACGAGATAGTGAGCACTACGCGCCCACCTTTGCTCATAAAAATATTTAAAATCATAATTGTGTGTTCATTATTGAATATATTTAGATTGTGTTTTAACAAAAAGGTTTATTTTTCATATTATTCTCTCTTGCGATCGTTCATCGATGAAGCTGTCAGTAAAATTTCGAAATTATCCGTCGATATCATATCTTCGATCGAAAGATATAAAAACAAATAAAATATAATTCTTATCGCGGTATATAATCCAAGCAATGTGGTTTCGGAGTCCAGTTACATTAGGCGTTGTGCGGTTTGTTGTTCGTCTAGAAGTGGATTCCGCTGCTTTAATTCCCCAAAATAAACGCACAAACCTATATTATAAGTTGCGACAAATCCGGCTTAGACATCACTTTAATTACGGATCCATGTAAATCCTATATTACATATCTTTTGCGTAGACTGCCTCGGTGGCCCAGTTGTAATGCGAGCGCGGTACGACTGCTGTGCTGTGGTCTCGAGTTCGATCCCCGGGTCGGATAAAAGACATCTTAGTTATAAAAAATTGTTATAAATTATATCTTATTTTTGCAGTTCAAAATTGAAGTTAAATGGACCTATTTATTTAGGTGTTTGATGGAGACTTACTTTCTTATTGACTATAAAGTCGGTACATTATATACAAAATCTAACTTATACTAACTATAACAAAATAATGCTATTATCCAATGTCTCATTCAATTACATCGACTTGTAGATTAAATTGTCAAATATTAATAATTCATTTAATGTGAATTTATTCCTGTATGGAGCTCAATTAAGAAACCGACAAATTGGGTTTTAATCACATTTTAATTTATTATAAATTATCAATATGGCTAACGAAATGATCTAATGAATATCTAATGTGTTGCTAATTACTTCCAATAGTAAATAGCCTTCTAAATCGATGGCAGCGTCTGACTGTTACAAATTAAAGTGAATAACGACGCTTTACGCTGAACACGTCTGTTCTCTTCATAATTGGTAATTTTCGTTGCTTGTTGCAAAAAGGTTTTAGGCCTGGTTGACCTTGCGATCTACTATGGTAAGAAAGATAAGAAAGAAAAACCGCCTTCACACACTGGACGCAAAACGCCAAGTGCGCAAAAAGAGACTTAAGCCTTCTTTACACATACAACTCCGCAGGTCATCTCTACTGCCACACGTGTCGTAGGGTATTTAAAACCAAGTTCGGTGTAGCGAGCCATATAAGGGCTCATAATAGGAACAATCCGTGTTAGAGAGTGCTAGGGTCGCCATCATCAAAATCGATGAGAAGGACTATACTATACGAGTATCTTCGATGTGAAGTGATCTATGTTATTTAAAAGTTGCATTAACTTTTTCATTTTGTTCGGTTCTGTTAAAGAAGACGATGGCTCGGTCTCCGCAAGACGTCGCAGGGCAAAACCGATAAGGCGCCCAGCGGTGCTCAGTCTCCAGCCACTACTGATAAACCAGCGCCCTTCAAGAAAGTGCCCTCCGATAAGAAATTGAAGGTGAGCTCCTTAATTATAAAAAAAATATCATTCAGCGTTCTAATTTGCGAACAATAGTTGACACACCATTTGACGATAGAATTATCTAGGAATCTTCTGGAAACCCAAAATAACGTTTCACTGATTGGCTGATTTGACAGATGATTAGTTAATTTTTATATTGATTAGCCTTTCAGATACCGGGCGTTAAGAAAACTATTCTAACATGGGACAGTTATAATTGATTAATATCGATAGCTAAAGTGCAATTATGAATCCACTGGAATAAACTGACGTTTACTGTATTTCCATTTTCTGATGCAATAACTTGTGTTGTGACAAAAGCATTCACAACAAAATTCTCACTCATTACATAGTGAATGAATTTACTTAGAAATTTCCCAATGATGTTTATTAATCTATAATCTAGTATGTCATATGGTTAAAACATGAGGGAAAATATTAGTAAGTTTGTAATATGTGACAGTCTTCGTGCGCGAGAAGCCGGCTATGCAATTGGAGGCTGCGGGCAATGAAATACATTAACACCTAAATATATTTTTATAATGAATTATTATTAATATTAGGTTTGTGCCCATTGTGCAAGTGAACTATATAATTACTGAACTAATACATCACTATTACAATGAATATGGCAACATTATTTCACAAAGTGACGTTAGCATCTGTTAGTTTGCTCCAGTAGATTCATAATTGCCCTTTAGTTTAAACTTTTGCGGTAGTTGTTTTCAATTTAATTGTATTACTTGTTTTGCTACAACTAGTTAGATATACAGTGTATTATTTATTGTAGGTTCACCCGATTCCATTTTAGTTCGTCTACTGCTAAATCGCATGCAATTTAAACCGTCTGACCCGACGTTCAATCGAATTGATCAACTAACACTATACACCTTGTTTTGATTCAAGTCGACGTAACATCGACCCGTATGATCTAGCGATAAAACGCAGTAGTTAGTTAAATATTAATAATTATATTTTCCTATTCCAAGGTACTAATTTTATTACGATACAATTGTACACATTTGTCAGAGTTAAGAAAGTAAATCTGCACTGCGGTAAAACTTAAGCTTGATATTATTATTGCTATGACTTTAGAAATAAAGCGATTCTGTAAAACCTAGACAGCCAATTTAGGGAGTAGCAATTTAAAATACGCTCCTCCATGTACATAATATGTTGACAGCGCGCCGTGTTGATTTCGGTTAGATTTTTCTGTTGAAACATGCGCTTAGTGTCTGGTTGACAGTGCCCAAGTACCCATGTAAACGTTATTTCTGAAATAAATTAAAATACAGGCGCATACGAAATCATCACGCTGTCTAATATTATTGTAGTGCTCTATTTATTCATACAACAACATAATGTTCGCGTTCGTTTGGTGACAGCTGCCGTACACCAACGACCACGGGCGCAGTGATGACTCAACTGAAGGTGGGCACGGTGTAGCCGGCGCTCTCGACGAAGCTGAGGATGATGCCGCCGATGTAGAACTGCCTCCACCAATGAAGCCTATCCAGGTAAGTGACATAATAGAACCACTGGTATGGCTATAGAACTAACCGATCAACGCACAATCGAAATCACTGATTCTAAAAGCCTGAAGTTTTGAACAAAGTCCTTTTTTATTGACGTAAATGAGTACTAAAAAGCAGTTTTTGAACATTCATCGCCTTTAAGCGTAAAACATGTGATGGAATGTGTATGAAGAAACAATATTATATAACCATTTCGACACAAAACTTCTTAGGCGTACTCTTAAAAACAAATACGTATAACTTTTCTTTTAAATGCACCCCCCTAAGGGCAGAAAAGTAAATAAACCTCAAAATCTATATGGGTGTTATTATTGGGGTTGTTAAGGACATTTATTACGAAAACGCTCTAGTAATTTGGAAATCGAAGATAGCGAATTGACATATAATGAAAACTTCCTGGAAGTGGATAGGAGTTTAAAGGTAAAAACTCTATAGGGGTGAAGCGTGGGTATCAACGTTTTAACGGAGAACAATATAAATATTACACAACGTACCTTTAATGACGTAAGCGATAGTTAAGAAGATATTTTTAACATTCATAGGCAGCCTAGCTTTTGCTACTTTTCAATAAGCCATATGTTATTTATTATTTATTATTTATATTTATTATTTATATTTATTATTTAAAAAAAAAAAAAAAATATGTGTAGGTATTCAACTTCACAGCCGTATTACTTACCATAAAAAAATCATACCCAATTCAACTCCCCTTATTCCTTACTTGAAAAAGGGGAGTCTCGTCTCTGCATCACCTGTTGATTGTTAGAGAATGCCTCTGACATTAAGTCCGCCTTTATACATATTTTGTATATATCATGTTTAAATAAATAAATTAATTAATTTTCCAAAATCCTTTGTAAGCTAATTATACTACCTATCATCTGACCAAATTTCATGATCCTAGTCTTAGTAGTTTATGACATTTCGTGATTAATGATAATTACGAGACTTGATGCTGCGTACTGAAGCGGTATGACCAGGAGAAACACGTCTCTAAAAGCAGAATAAAACAAAGTAGTACTAGTTTTTGGAATCGAAACAACCTTTAAATCGACCGCACCCTTGTTTTATCGTTCTAGTAAAACTAAGGAATACCAAAAAATATCTAAGACGGGATCAAAGGACTATAAAAATTTATGTATGCGTCTGAAAGACTTGTATAAGGATACAAGTCCCAAGAAGACAAGAATAAATTAATATAAAAAAAATAACCATCAGACGTGTACAGGGCGTCTAATAAGGCTGCTGCTGCTTTTACCTTTATAAAATCTCTATTCAAACAAGTAATTAATTTGTGCAGCAGCAGCTAAATACATTTTTTCACTGCCGATGGGCGTGGTGAGCGTCTATGGACATTCTGGGAGGACTCTTAATACAAAAAATAACGTTTTGCGTCTAACCAAAGCGGGCAATGCCGACCCCTCGCGTAAAGTGTGTTTGTAATGTTCACTTACAGGAAAATCTTACATTTTCTTACACACATTAGTTAAAGGTTTGTGTAGGAAGGCCTTAAGGCCGTGTAAAGTTATTGATTGTAATACCATTTAATAAATCTGCGGATCATGTATGCAGGTAAAAAAATATTTTATGGGTCTGTAGACATATACCATAATAAAAGCTTAACGGTTGTAATGTTCTATGCCACAGCATCCATCCAGCATATTATACCGTATATCAGATATCCATATATAAAGACTTATTCTCGGACTATTCGCTACTATACTGATTTATTGTCGTCGCATCATGAAACTAATTGAATAGACAGTTCGAAACTAAATTAAATCCACATTATAATACACAACGATGAAAGTATACTAGGTGAATTATTGTACGTGAATAATGTCGTTAAGGAATAAATTACGCAATCTCTTAAGGTCATTTATTGGAACAAACAATATTTGATAACGTCTACGATAGTGAAAGCAAAGAGAGTACTGACTGAGTCATTTGTTTGTGCGCAGAATATGACCATTCATGCCGGGTCGTAAACGCCGGCTGCCGCCTACTCTATTTTTGATATCGAATCTTTATTATTTAATTAACGTGCCCTTTAATTTGGTATGGCTTTCTTCTTCTTTTTCACGTCCTGCCCTTATCCCACTCGCAGTGGAGTCGGTGAACCATGTTTTTAACGTATGAGTTTAACTAGTCCTTAACCGGTATGACTTTTTAAAAAATGTACACTAATTTTAGTGTCGGCTTACAGCAATTAGTTGTGACAATCAAATAACATGTCAGAGTGTGAATTTTGTATTTGAACGTGTCATATTTTGTTTGATAAGTACCATTTACCAAGAGGTGGCAAATTGGTTCTTAATCCATTATCTAAGTTGTAATAAGGCCGATAGCAACACCATTGTATATGTTATTATTTTGTATATTAATATAGTATAATATTGTATAATATACTATAATTGGACTATTTTTCTAGCCAAGGTCTAAAAACTTAAAGGTTAAACGTAATCCTGTATAACGGTACACAAGAGTTTTATACGCTCGTGTCGGTGTGCTAAAATGTAGAGCATCATAATGAACGCTGAAGGAAGGTCCATTAAGGAAGTGAAAGAATTTCATTAAGAGAATCGTATCGATTATATTGTTTTGTGGTATAAATTATAGAAGCAAAGCTTAAGACCAAAGAACTGTAACTAGAAAAATATAAATATTTCACTGAAATATTATCTTCATATAATATAATCGCTGTTCTGACAATACCGATTAGACAAATTAAGTTTAAGATTTATCTTAGATTATTCACTAAGCAGCTCATCATTAGAAAGATCAGGCTAGTTTTTAATACATAGTGCACTAACAACAAATTATATTTAAAGGCGCATTACCTGTGTAAGGGATACCACAAACAAATATCAAGTATTCGAGGTGCCATTTGCAAAGGAATAAATTAATTAGAATACTGTTATCAATACGGTACATCGCATGCACAAATCGTGGCGGCTACTCGGTCAAATGTGCCTATTTATTACCCGGGAGCTTTGACATTGTAGGGCGACGCGGTGTGGCGCGGCGTTTGACGTCACCGTCTGCGAAATAATCGCAAACCGACGTCGTGCTCGTGCAAATTGTCGCATTACACACAAATTGTACATTTATAACCCCTTATAAAGGGTCGCTTGTTATTATACGTAATAAAGACCGACATACAACTAGTTCATTTCATTAGAATAAATAACCTTAAATTGGTTTTATGGAAAGAGATGCTAATCCAGGTAAAATTTAATAATTAATATATCCACACAGAGATGTTATTTATGTGATTTAAAATGAAATATCAAGTACCTATTTCTATTTTGTATAGGTATCTACTTTTTTGAGAAATCATTTAGGCCGGCTTGCATAACAAAGTTTTATTGTATTTAGCCACTTAATAGTATAAGATCCCGGGGAACATTGACCTTCACCCATCTGTTTACCGGATGAAAATAATATTTTAGGGTATAAAATGTGTTGCTGAACACATACCAATAAGGTTGCCTAAAAAAATATGGTCAAGGATATGATTACATAACATTTCCCGGGATCTTAGACCATAACATATTTACTGATGTCATCTTATAATTTATACGATTTGACGTTTCTTAAACATAATTAGTGACTAAATACGATTAAAGGATAGCCGTGCAAGCCGGCCTTAGGTGCACTTCGAAAATTTTCTAGAAACATAACGAACAAATAAAAAACAGAATTTCGCAAATCCATCGTTCGAATCGTGAGCTATGGTCTTTAGTTCTTAAAAAATCCCATAGAAAAAGCACTTTTAGTTTTCACAAATTTAAATATTTTCATGCCAACTTTTACAATTTTTCCATATAAAACTTATCCGGATTATTACGAACATCTTGATAAAAAAAGTTAGCCAAATTTGTTCAGCCGTTCTCAAGTGATGCCATTACCAACGAACATCATTTATATTTATACATATAGGTTATTTAAAAGAGAAACTGTATAACTTAGTTAGTTTATCCTACTTTCAGGCAGTAATGTAATGGTGCAAAGGATTGATATGATTTTTGTAGAATTTTCAAGATATTTATGGATATTTATGATTTTTATATATTTAGATATTTATGCCTTTAATATCAATAGTATTTTATATAGATTTTACAAATCCAAATTTAAAATAGGTGTTTTTTTTATTTTAAATAAAATAGGTACGTATAATAATAATTATAAAAAATACAATTGTATATAATAAGCGGTATATAAAACAAGTTCTCGCAACTCTGTTGTAGGCTTGTCGCAATAAAACGGGGTCGCGATTGGCTTGGTTAGATATGAAACACCCCGGTCAAGTTCACGCGGCAAAGAAACAGGGATGTGCGTCGCATTATCAAAATGGTTTACGATCCTGATTTGCTGAAATTCCTTTCAAGTTGTGAAGGCGTGATCTTTAAGAGGGATAGCGGTCGTATAACATTTTTACTCATTTAAAGAGCCAGGCATATGGGAGTGGCAGAGGAGAATATAAGAAGTCTCATGTGCATGCCACATGGAGAGTAAATACTTGAATTATTGAAGATATCGATGAAATAGATAAAGTTAGTTAAATGGAAGTTACTTGTTCATGAAGGAATATCTGTCTGTCACTAAAGCTACGTTTCATCGATATGGGTACCTATCCTATCTATGAGAATAGGTTAGGAACTACGCTGCTCTAAACTTTGTCGCGAAGTCCAGTCTCAACATTTGCCAAAGAGTAATGGAACGAAATATTAAGGGTAAAAAATTACTATATAATACTTAATTGCGCGCTAAAACGGTTAACACAGGAAAAGAGACGGACAAACTAAAGTCCGAAGAGGGAAGAAGCCAATCGAGGGATCTACGATAGGACAAGGGGATGATCGATGCACAGGGATACAAGGATGTACCCCCTATACGCGCCCCAACCATCCATCAAGTCATGTAAAAAATCAACTTACATAATTACAACATACAAAATTATAACATTGAAATAAACTTGTAAAAGTCAGACCTTACAACTAATACCCAAACGTACTTCCAATTTTGTTTTGTGTCGCTAAAAATAAATGTATGTAAACAAAACTTACGACTAATAAGTCATAACGAGATCGCAAATAACGATAACGATCGATCGCTAGTCTCAGCTAATAACGGCAAATCTCGGTTCGTCGGAGCAAACGTGGTGACGTAATGCCACCCAAAATTAGATCGTGTTTAGTCTATAAAGACGGCTTGTTTTCCTACTTCATTCAATTTATGCACGGAGTTATTATCGATCTCACCAGTTGTCCATCCAAATAAATGGAATAACAATATTCACTTACATAAATACTTAATCAACAGCTTCATTATATTGTTCGACAGTCCACACGCTAATTAAATTTGCATAAAACAGTGTGAAATTAGGTTTTACCATAATAAGGTTCAGCAGATTAACCGATAATATGCGGCTGTGTGTATTTAGTTGATATCTTTATATTATATACCTATAGTCACTGCTGTCTCTACGTAAAAAATAATAGGATTGATCACTTGATTTTTTTTGTATTTAAATCAATAACTTATATAACCCGTAATATAGTATTATGGGCAGAGAACTTTATAAATCCTTCCAAATATAAATAAGTTAGAAGAAATTTAAATCTGATGGAATGGATTCTTGTCAAATGACAGACGACGCAATCCTTGACATCACCGTGTAAAATGACCATTACAGTGCATGCGTGCGAGCAAGATAGTGAAGTGTCCCATTACGCCCTCATCTTTATTCATAGCAATATTTAAAACCATAATTGCGACCTCATTTAATTATCCTATCTGTGTAGTATCTGACAGCCTGCTTAAGACACAAGATTGCACTTTCTGCCGATAGCCCAGCCTTAAAGCCAAACTGCATTATGCAATTCATACATATTGCAACATTATGTCATTAAGCAAGCTGTCGAGAACTTTCGCTAGTACTGTTACCAGCGAAATGGGTCTGTAATTATTTTTGTCCGAAGCTTCGCCATTTTTACCCTTGATAATTGGTACTACTACTGTTCTAGTCAACTCATCCGGTAGTCATCCATGACAAAGGCACAAGTTGTAAAACATGGAGAGCACGCGTGGTAGATGAACCCCGGCATACTTGAGATGTTCGATGCTAAGACTATCGTGTCTAAGCGATTTTCCACTTTGGAAAGAGTTACTAATTTTTCTCACACGCTTTGAATTAAAGTTTATAGTACGTTCTGAACCGACAATCCCATCATCCAGCCACTCACATGTGGCTGAAACCGACCCAGGTGTGACCCTAAAGTGATCCTTAAAGTGGACAGCAAACATTTTATGATCACTCACATCATCAACACTCACAGGGAGGCCAGGCTTAACATTTATTTTATTTGTATACTCCCAAAAATGTTTAAGGTGTTTGGCGGTATGTTGTGAGGCAAGATTATCCATTATTATCTGGTCTTGTCTGTCTTTACACCGTTTGAGTTGTTTTTCAGTGATTTTCTATTCTCACACATCTCTACACATAAATGGTCACTATTTGGGTTACCAGCCTCAACCCATGCCAAAAACTTAAGTCTGGCCTCTCTGTGGAAAACAGCCACATGTTTATTCCATCAAATAACATAACCTCCCCTCCTCCTTGTCTTGCCTTTACACGTTCACTGGAATTTGATGCGGCCTCTGATAGAATGGTGACTATATCTGAGTTCATTTTATCTAGAATACCTCTATGCATAATATTTGAACACAATCCATCTCAACATTGGGAGAGTTCTGCTGGGAAATCAATATCTCTTAATTGAGAATAGCAAAGTTGATGATAGCGTTGACATTGATCAACAGTTCGCTCTCCCCATATTATTTGATTGACTTTTGCGCGATCCGAACTGCCCTTCCAACAACGCACTTTACCTATGTCACATTCTATGAAAACATTAAAAGAAACTTATTTAGTAAAAGTCGTTGAAAAAAAAAATGGGTGCGTGTACTTATGTACGCGCGTGAGAAGTTATACTTCTTTGGCATCATTAAATAACCAATAATAAGTATTTAACATTAATAATTTAATAATATTTAGTGTTAATTATATTAAATAAAAGTATTTTAATTTATATCAACATATCCACTCGACATGATAGAAGTACATTCTACTCTCTTCGCGTTTATGCGAGCCTGGTACTTTTTACGGCAACATGTTCCGAATAAGAAAAAACCTAAAGAGTTTTTCTTTGTCCAAATCGTCATTTGTTTATTAATTACGGCTACTCGCCATGAAAAATGGATATTCTACTCTCTTCGCGTTTATGCGAACCTGGTACTTTTTTTACGGCACCATGTTCCAAATTATAAAATAAAAACCGCATCTATATATAATTATATATATATATATATATATATATATATATATATATATATTTATTTATTTATATTTTTTTTTTTTTTTTTTATTTCACTCTCATCATTTTTTCATAACGCGCCTAACTTCATACTGCTCTCGCGCCTAACTTCATACTGTTAATTTTTTGTGTCACAGGTGCGCGCGCATCTTAAAATTTCACTCTCATCATTTTTTCATAACGCGCCTAAAGAAGTATAACTTCAAAAAGAAGGAAATAGTGAGACCGCACGGTGTCAAGCTTTACCCAGACATGTTTTATAGATGCCACTTAAGCTTCCATGACCACGCTGTGGTCTAACCATGCGTACTTTCATATACATCGCTAATATAAGTGAATGTGCCTGACTCGATACCTAAAATATTCATGTAAATACAAATTCACTTTTGTTCCTGACAAAATTCCAATCATTTGTCACCGAAACGCGCTCTAGGATGTGCGTTAAAATCGCCTAACATTTTTATTTCATTGAATGACGAGGCGAGCAAGGCGCTCGCCTGATCAGCAGTGGTCCCGGCACATGGAAACTCGTCGTCAACCGTATTTTACATAGGCAGGTCGTGTGGTATCAGACACTGTGGTCATATTTACGGATCGTTACATACATCTGACAGTGAATGTTTTTGTTGCGGATCTTATCAATATCCATACATCCTAAAATTTCACGCTAGTTTTAATTACTCGTTTATTACGATCGCTAACATCGATCACTTACCGATAAAATAATTAAAGTGCGCGGGCAAGAATAACAATACTGGAGTGAGACAATTATCACTACAATATCATTAATTGTTGTCCAAAGTTGCAAATCGAATAACTATATGTTACTCATTCGATAGAATAGAAAGAGCTTTAGTTATCATTTTATTGCACAACCGCGTAAAATTTATGCGTATATTTTCATAGAATGATCATAACTTATTTGATAATTCGTTTTTCATTCGAAAGGTATATCATTTAAAAATATAATTCAAAGGGGGGAAACTGCAAAAGAAATATGTATGTACTAAAACTTAGACATTTGTGCACCGTTTTCGAAATTAATAAAAACATACCCATTTTGATTTTTTTATGATAAAAACCTAACCCAAACAATACTATGCATATATTATAAAGTCTGTTATCCCGGTCGCTCGAGGCACCTAGTGAATCTTTATTGCTTTGTGGCATATTACTTTATAATAACATATTTTGTCGTCGCAATCTGTAACACGGTAAAAAGTTGCCTAGGTTTTATCGAACATAGAATTTTATTAATTCAGAAAGGCCTTTTATGTTACTACTTGTAATTGAATTGACAATTAGCTGTAAAAGTATGAATACCTAGTCTGGCCGTAAGTTCGTTTCGAGCCAGGCTTGGGTAATTCGTGCCTTGTAACTCGTAGGTGCTGAGTCAGTGCTGGAGATACCTATTTAAAAAGTATATTAGTGAGAACAACACGATCCGAAACAGGCTCTTAATACACTATGGCTGAAGTCTGCTCCTTTTTCACAAAAAATGAAGCTTTGTGAGTAATTGATAAGACACCGCCCACCAAACCATCACTGACGCGAGATGATGACCACGCTTTACATTTCCGACCACTTGGGCGGCTTCCTTAGAACTGTGAGCGTACACATTGTGATTTTGCTTGTTGTAGTGCTCTTCAATCGTGTTTTTTTTTCATTGGTAAAGAGAATATTTCTGTGCATTTCACCTGCGTATCGGGACAGAAGGCGTTTTGATCGATCCACTCTCTTTAAGTGTAGGGATTGATTTAGGGCATGTCCTGTCTATAGACGCGAAGCGCCGAGCTTCAGGTCTTGTTTTATTATACGCGACAGAGTCCTAGCGGGAATCTTTATTTCTCGCGATAGATTTTTAATTTCCTAATGGGGTTTCGGCGAATTGTGGCTTTAAAACTTATAGCCTTTGTAGTTTTAACAGCGCTATCTTTAATGATCTTCGACATAGGAACTGTTGGTGTATCTGTCGAAAGTATGATATGTCAACATACGGCTGATACCAAGCCTTTGATGTGTCTTGAATATGACCGACGGCTCCATATCCACTTTGAGCAAAACAATCACTTCCATATTGTATTTTGATAATAAACACTAAAAAAATATGTGAAATGGCCGGAAATCGAAAGAAGTTTTAAAAATAATAAACGCATTCCAAATTCAAAATAATTATAGAGTTAAAAAAAGACAAGTTTTTATGTAACAGTATTTATGGCCAGACTAGTTAAGTATACCTGAAAAGACATCTAATATAAACTAATAACAAAAACTAAAGTCTATAAACGGCTTTTGTTTTTGTTTTTTAATAGTTATTGAGTCGTGGTACATTCATAGTTTAACCTTATCATTCATTTTGTTTGTGTACAGGACCCTCAGAGCGTGTTGCAGCAAGCACCAACGCCTGCAGCCGCATCATCTGTACCCACTGTAAGCAATAAATGTATTAATCTCTTTCACAAAATTAACTCTCGCTTACAATACGTTTCTAATATCAGTACAAATAACTTTCATATTTCAATAATCTAACACGTTGTACTATGTGTTTGGTGCAGTGATTCAGTCACTTTCTTGGGAGTATATGGGGAGTCAGGATCTTCAGGATTGTGGCGGTGTATTGGCTCCCAAATATTATATAATTATTTTCCTCTCGCTCAGTAACTCCTATTTTGCCTATGTGTATTAATCTCCGATAATATAGCTTTACACTGTAAATAAAGTGATATAAGCGGTCTTAGCTGCACATATAGGTTAATAACTAACAGTACGTTGTCAGAGACATCTATCTATTCATCTCTTTAATCATTCATTTCCTTAATACAACATGAGATACATTATCTCAGATTAATTTAACAGATTGTAGTATTGTCAAGATTGCACTGCACCGTACACATGGAGCGATACCTAACATTTTAACCGATGGGTAACACGTAGGTGCTTCTAAAAACAGGTTCATAGGTACTATATTGGTGAAATTTTCAGAATCCATTGTCGATGGACTCGGTCGACAGTAACGGCGGTCCCGCCGATATAGCTGAAATTGAGCGCATCGTTAAAGAGAAGATGGTTCGGTCCTAAATTAAAGCATGTTGTGTGCATGGTGGTTTTTCGTTTTGGCGCTTTCCACATAATGTTTCGAATGGTTTTTCAACCCTTTTTTACTCATTTTAAATACATTAATGTAAAATTACTTGAAAATTGCATGAAAAATCCAGCACAGTGGCCTCTTTCAGGTTAGTCACGTCCCGGGGTCAACCAGTAAACCCATTCTGGCATAATTATGGCTACCATCAGAAGACGTGTCTCTTAATGATCGAACAGTATTTATTTGGACTGTAGGGTACTTGTCTTGCATACACTGCAGTCATTATTAATATAAAATAAAATATAAGTCCACATATGATAAACCGAACAAATATACAAATCAGAGGGCCAAATTTTGCGGAATAATTGATTAATTGATTGACACACATACGCAATCACTCCTGTAACCACTGAAAGAGTAGGCAGAAGTGTAACCAGTACACCCACATTTAGCCTTATTTCCGTCCCGTGATGTGATGAGGGGCGAGTCTATCGCCACACCGGGCACTATTTTAGACTTCAGGCTGATACTAAGCATTTCGTGATAGAAAAACCGTTTACTAAATCATTATTAAATCTGGTTAACGAAGAGGAACAAATCTCGCCTTGAGATATTTTATTCCCTTCTTGAAAATATAAATTCCGTTCCTTATAAAATGTCTAAAGTTAACATTATATCCACATTACTAATTCATTAGAATAATATAAAGAAAAAAACCATTCCAAACATCATGGCAGATGGCGAATAAATTAATATGGTAGCGTTTGTTTGGATTTTATTAACAGACTTTGGGATCATTTTATTTTAAAAAAACATTGTTCGTGAGACTGGAAAATACCTGTGACGTTGTCAGTACCTCGTAGCCATTATTTGCAAAGCATTAAATTTTCCCGTTTATATTTTACAGGACGTCACAAAAACAAACATTCAAGTCTGTCGCACGACTCCAGCTTTTTCCCTTATTTTATAAACCTTCCGTTTGACACTCTAAATTTTCATATATTTTGTCTTGTGCGCTTTTTCTGTTGCATGATTTTATATTTATTTGTGTTTGTATTTAGATGTTTTAGCTTATGTTTAGTTTGAATCTTAATTAAATCAGTTCTACATAATTCATTAACGTTTTGCAGTTTACGATGTTACTTTTTTATTACTGTGTTGTGTGTGTGTCTATGTTTGTTGGGAACACGTGTGTGGTTCGTATAATGAGATAATAAACGACGTTTTTAGGTCGTTTTACATTAATCATCATCATCATCATCAGCCACAAGACGTCCACTGCTGAACATAGGCCTCTCCCAAAGATTTCCAGACCGACCTGTTGGAAGCGGCCTGCATCCAGCGACTTCCTGCGATCTTTATCAGGTCATCTGTCCACCTTGTAGGTGGACGTCCAACGCTGCGCTTGCCAGTACGTGGCCTCCATTCCAGAACCTTTCTGTCCCATCGGTTATCGGTTCTGCGAGCTATGTGGCCTGCCCACTGCCACTTGAGCTTGCTAATCCGCTGAGCTATGTCGGTGACTTTCGTTCTTCTACGAATCTCCTCATTTCTGATTTGATCACGCAGAGAAACACCGAGCATAGCTCTCTCCATAGCTCGCTGAGTGGCTGTGAGCCGTCTTATACGGCCCATATTTAGAGGCCACGTCTCAGTGCCGTATGTCATCACTGGTAACACACATTGATCGAAGACTTTAGTCTTCAGGCACTGAGGTATTTTGGTTTTACATTAATAGTCTATGGTAAACTTTCATATGAAACAAAGCAAGGCTCTTGGCACATCATGGCTACCAAAGGCCGCCACAGCGTTGTGGTGTAGTTCCGAGTCAGACGCGGAAAATTTCACATAATCCAATGAGTCCGGTCGTGCCCTCGCCGACTGTAAAAGGTTTTCACCGTTCTGATAATTACATTTATCAGTGACGTTTATGTCACGAACTGTGACATAATTCCGATACGGCTTCTGTTAAATCAATGAACCGTCTGGTGAACTGAGCATTACTTGTTTATGCCATTTTTAACTCATTTGATATTTCCATATTGGACACAAGATCAAACTGACTGAGACTCTTTTACATTTTTATTATATCCACGTGTTCCCTTTCTTTCGGCAGCCATAATTCACTTATTGACGTAAATATTTTTCATACAGTTTTCAGTACTGAGTACAGATAATCGTTACTAATTTTGTTATAATTGACTATCCTATGTCATGAAATCAAAACATGCACGTTTTTTGTATGAGTAGTTATCTGACTGTATAGTAGCCGTATTGTGTCTGGAATTACAATCTGTCATAACTTGTGGTGACATTTAGGAGCAACACGGTGGTGCTAGTGCTTCGGGACGCGCTTCCGAGGGTTATGAAGAGGATCAGGCTGGGACCAACTCTTCCGAAGCCATCCTGAAGAAGCGCGAGTATGTTCTGCGTGAGCTCGTCGACACCGAGGAGATCTACGTCTCTGATCTGAGCCTCATCTGCGAGGGATACATGCGGCATATGCAGGTATGTACGCATTACACTATTCTTAAGTATATTTCGTTTAGTATGTAGGACATTTTTATGTATATTGATTATTATTGTAATCATTGAGTTAGGAACAGCAAATAAATGATATCATTGATAGGACCAAATCGTTTATATCCAGGATGCTTGGGCTAAGCATTTGTCTTTTGAAAGAAATGTGTATACATCCTAGTACCTACATTATTAGCATATTAGTTTTAAATAATATTATGTTGTTTTATTTTTTGCTTACGTTTAACAATAAAATGTCGCGAAAGCATTTACCGATATTCATTACATTTAGTGAGTTATTCGTTCTAAATTGTCTATATTAGGCGTTCGGAACGCTCTGAAATAACCGAACACGCAACACGGTAACTGGGTCGCTATTACCACAAACCGAGCAAGGACACTCGCGAAAGTAAACAAAGAGGAACAGCGGCAAAGTGCGCCGCTCTCCGTCATACTATCCAGTTACACGATTTAACGTAGCGGGGAATTTTATGATACTCGCAAACGTTTGTTGTACTCGGTGAAACCCCGAGATGTGATTCGTGTTACGATAGAATATTGTGACGTCAGTCCGTCATTTAATCTCTGGCACGATGTCGATAAACATACGTAAATAAATGCCGACAATTCTAGTGTCTCATTCATTTAGTTTTTCGAATGTTATTAACACTTCCTTGAGGACTCAGACCTCGACTTGAGACCAGTTTTGATAAAATTAGGTACGAATACAGTTTGGATCCTAGAGAAAGCCATAAGCTACCTTTTGCATAAAAAAACAAATTGAACCAAAGTTGAGATAGAGGATGAAAGTTGACCAAGAGCGACAATTTTTTTATCCGCAAGTTGTCTCTCATGCTGAAATGAAATAAGTAACTTTTGTTTCATTTTATTAGGTATATCATTGATCTTTACACCCACATTTACACCATATAACAAGATGAACCTGAACTTTTAATTCCAGAAACAACTTTTTCAAGCGGACGAAGCCACAAGCAAAAGCTAGTAATCTGTATTAAATTCTTACGTAGTTGTTGAATTGTTTCCTCAAGCCAACGAAGTTTAATTTATTCGTAGCCGTATTAAAATGCGTTCTTTATCTTTGTGAACAAAGCTGTAACGTCGATGTACAAAAGAGAAATTAATTACGTTTGCAGTCAAATGTAAATACAGTTTGCAAATAAACGTTAATGCATTTATTATAACGCGACGTAACTGAAATATTATTTAAATATACGTAATGTAAATTGGTTGTGATGAATGCTCCGCAATTGACAGATTCAATAGTGTACGTTACAACAATGATTAAGGTCAAGGACAAATCGATGTTTTTCCTGTACCATGTTGTCTATGATATATATTTATTTGTAAAAGAGGCATCATCAAGCTCATGAGCTTCCCATAATATTTGCAACTACAGGATGTTAAGGGGCGTCCATAAATTACGTACGGCTATATTGGAGTTTTTTCGACAATTGTGATAAAATCCGGTAGTCGTACTTCATATAGATATAGAGATAGATATAATATGTTGATATTAATGGCACTGTAGTGTCATTATGGTAATATTGCCATTTGCCGCAGAATAGATAGCAAGAACACGTTGATGACGATGTCGCAAGTTGTATGACAATAGTGTAACATTGTTTCAGAACCCCAACGCTGATCCTCCCCTGCCTGAGGGGCTGCGCGACCGTCGCCACCGCATGATCTTCGGAAATCTTGAGGCTATTTACGAGTGGCATCGCGAGTAAGTATCCTTTTTCATGTGTATAAAGGACAATAAGCACTAAGCAATAATTCAGGCGCAACACCTTAACTTGCCAAATACTAGCTTGTGCATCCTACAAATACGCAAGCACTCCGAATTCTAAACTCTTCTCTGCTTGGTTATTTCTATTGCTATGTTCTACAGTGTTACTAACTATGTAGTGCATAGCAATAGTAAAAACATGCGGATAGAATTATGCATGCACGCATGCACTGCGAGCGGTAGAGTGCGCGCGTCTTGGTCAAGTTATACTAGATGATGATGCTAAATAATAAATCTTCGTCATTGCTCAATGCTATATGTTGCTATATGTTGCTATATGTTGAGCAACATGTTGTGCATCAGTTATTTCTTAGTGAATATATGGCTTTTAGTTCTTCATTGGAATGTATGTTTTGAGAGCGGTTCGGGTTGAGTTATGGAATACTGCACAAATTATTGATTAATATTTTTTCAGAATATTTATCAATATTTTATATTATCGATTGAATCTACGCCACCATGTATTATTTGTTTGAAATAACTTTTTGTTTATAATATTTTTTCTCGTACAGAGAAGGCAAATGAATCTTAGATTCATTTCCATTTCCATTTCAGACCAAGAGCGTAATCCAGATGCTTTTATTTGATTGGTTAATCTGTTTTAAATGGAAAAATTACATGCGTGTAGTTTGTGTATACCAGTGCTTTATGTTTGCATAGCTAATAGATACACGTTATTTTTATGGCCATCTAAGGCTTTCCTTGCGGATTATATGAGTTTTATTCGCCCCTTTTTATAAAAGTGTAAAGTAATATTCCTCTAAATTAAAATGGTTTTAAAAAGTACCTATTCTGTTAAGTTTCATTATACTTAACAGTTTAATCTTATTTTTTTTGCTTGCGCCGTCAATTAACACTCTAAAAGGAATTTATTCCACTCTATTAATATAACTGAAAAACAAACTCCCAATAACTTTACTCAACCACGAGTAAATGTGTAGTGAAATAGGTCATCAAGGCATGGTACGTTACCGTATATATATTTTTTTTTATTTACATGCAACCTATGAGGCTTAGCATATTTTACATTATTTTTGTTTTATTTTTTATTTTATCCTAATTTATATTGTAACGCTAAGCGAATGCAAAGCTATAAGCTAAAGCGCAGTGCGACT
This sequence comes from Amorpha juglandis, assembly GCA_949126905.1. NCBI lineage: Eukaryota > Metazoa > Arthropoda > Insecta > Lepidoptera > Sphingidae > Amorpha > Amorpha juglandis. Next base: position 9,416,059 of record OX421367.1, read on the forward strand.
GTGTGTGAGCCCGTCAATTTAGTTTTAAGCTTTTATTATATTGTACAATAAAATTTCAATATAGTCTTATATAAAAAGGATATTATAAAGAAAAGCTAATGGTAAAATTATAGACAGTGTCCGATTAAATAATCCAACATTACATAACGGCATCGGGAGTTCTATACGTTGTCGATAGCAATATTGATCATAATGAACTTAGCACGAAGTATAAATTCAACGGACAATTTCAATGGACAGCCTCCGTGGCGCAGCGGGCGAGTAGCCGGCTGTGAAGCAAGAGGCCGCGGGTTCGATCCCCGTACCGAGATAAATGTTTGTGTGATCCACAAATGTTTGTCTCGGGTTCTGGGTGTTGTGAGACCGAAAGTCTCTCGTAGTTCCTGATACCCACGACACAAGACTTGTATCTTACTGTGGGGTCAGGGCTATGTGTGTGACTGTTGGGTGTATTTTTTTTTTAATACAGAATACAAAGTTAACGAATTATTGTTTTTTTTTATGTATAGATACTGATTGTTTTTCATTTGCGTGGTCATGATGCCAGCGCGCGTTATAGCATGCAGTGCGCGTGTTGGCACATGCATTATGTGGTGTGCGTAATGTGTGCAGTAAGTTCGTGGGCGAGCTGCACGAGTGCATGGAGAAGCCGGAGTTGCTGGGCCCGCTGTTCCGCCGGTTCCTCGAGAAGCGAATGTTCTTGTACGAGGCGTACTGCCGCAACAAACCCGTCTCCGAGTACATTGTGTCCGAACATGAACACTACTTCCAAGAGCTGCGTCATAAACTGGGGCATAAGCTACAGGTAATTACCTACGTTACTTATTGATCACACGACGTTCTTCACCGCTGATAAAATGATTGCGTTGAAAACTATGGAACATCGACATTCTTGATTTACGGCGTAGACGTTTATTACTATGAAGGGATTGATATAAAAACCACAGAAAATCACGGACATGAGTTTATATGAGCTGCAAACAGATACCTAATTAATAACAATGCACTGAACTTGGAAATGTAATATATATACTAAATAAGATCAGGTCTGATTTAATTGGCATGCGGTACATGCGCTATATCACCAATGGCTTTAAAACCATTGCTCATACCGTTGATGACACCCGAGTGCTGATTACGTGGCTGGGCCTTGTGCGTGGAATAATACATTACGTTTTTCCTCCATATACACGCTTTGTATTCGCTGCCGCTAATTATTTATATCACATAATACGCTAATATTGTTGATATTCTTTGGTTCACTCAGTACGGAATGTTCTACTTAATGAAAAGGAAAGGGAATGTTGTAGTGTCATTAACGTCGACCATTGCGCATGTATTCACTCATATCTTATAAGACACATCTCGCCTTGCGCTCGTAACTTCGATTGAAATCGCTGCCCTCGCACTCGGTTCATTTAATAAATTGTTAAATGAAACCCTTTTTAACAACATCTAAACTAAAGCTCTCAATTTTTTCAAATTATCTACTTAACTCACGGCATAATTCTCGCATTCTTCAACATTTAAACTGGTAAAGGATGGCTTGACATCTATCGATTAAGTTCGTGAATAAAAAAAATGCGACAGTTAGGCCAATATATCGTGTAATGCACCAGCTGTAATGTTTTGCCTTTCGCTTTGGTGATTTGTTACTGGGATTTTAGGTACTTCTTAGGCAACGAACCTATCTTCCTGGCGCTCGCGGCACTCTCTACCAGGTACAAACGACAATCGGTATACGAGCAGAACAACGCTGGTGTTCGGAATTAATAAATCCCAACCATGTTGGCGCATTTAAAATTGAATCATTGCGGAAAAAATTCAAAACTTTCCGATTTCTAAGGATATTTAAACTAATTGGCAAACAACCATTGGTACCTAGATAAAGAATAATGTTACCAGCTGTGCTCTGAACCTCACAGGCATTTACGACGAGTATTTAGCGCAATGATTGTACACCGCTCGCATGTTTAGGAGTACGATATGCCACGTGTCCCCGTACGATTCACTGACGCGTATATACGGCAGTAAATCGTGACGGGGATTAGTCCAGACAGTACTCTTTAGCTCTTCGATGTTCCTCTTACCAATACACAACAATTATGTTCAGTTCTGGGGTCTTCTTTTAAGTTTACAACACATCACACATTATTGACATTAAATGAATATTGTAACGCTTTTGGTGTCAGCATGTCAGCGAATGAATAAATTTGCAGCCATATTATTTTGTACCATATTTATAATGCATTCGTGTTGTTTTTCAGCTCGGCGATTTACTGATCAAGCCCATCCAGCGTATTCAGAAATACCATTTGCTGGTGAAGAAGATCCTCGCTTACTCGGAGCAAGCGAACGCGCCGGCCGGCGTGCTGGAGTCATTGCGCGACGCCATGCTCTGCACCGACATCATACCGAAGAACGCCAACATGATGATGGATGTGGGCCGCCTGCAAGGTTTCAAGGTAATTATCGGTTATACTGTTTACATTGATATTGTATACAGAAACATGAATAAATATAGATTTAATTTAATAATTTTAAGTGATTGTTTAATTTTTAACTCGAGCGAACTGTTTACTACGGCTGTGCAATGTTACATGATTTATGTTCTTTTCAATTCAATTTACAGTATGATTGCGGAAACAATAGAAATTAAATTGTTTGATTAATTTAGCTATCTGCTGTCAATAGATTTAGCGAAATTGCGAGTGATGCGCTTTGTGTGCTTACATTGTCAAGTTATTATTTGATTCTATTAAATATGTATACCTTGTAAATTACGCACTTACTATAAGACCCAAATAAGAATATAATTTCTTGTATCGTATTGTGACTTCTTACCTTATATTATATTAAAAAAAGATATGTATACAAAAAAATCCTTGCTTAAAATACCAATATTTTCAAGTGACGTCGAAGTTAGTCGACTTTCGTGATCTTATTAGTATCGCATAGTATGAAGTTGTGGTTTCAATTGAGAACATGTACAAGAATCGACTATTTTAAGTTCAAGTTATTCAATTTACAATAAAACAAAAAATACATTAAATTTAAATAAATATTTAATTTATATAACTAGTGACTATATTTTCACTTAGAGACTATCCCACATACGTATCATGACACTTGCACATAAACATAATACTATATAATAATATCTTAGTATCACGAAGGCGAAAACATATTTGATGTACACACACATCTAGAGTATAATAATTAAGTGATGCATATTACCCGAAATGTATAGAGGGGTTGTGTACGTTTGTTTTGTAGGGGAACATAACGGCCCAAGGGAAACTGTTGCTGCAAGAGACGATGTGCGTGTCGGAGGTGTCGGGCGGCGGCAACGACAAGGGCAAGGAGCTGCACGTGTTCCTGTTCGAACAGTGCGTCATATTCAGCGAGGCTGTCGGCAAGAAGTCGCAGTTCACCAGTCCCACATACAACTACAAGGGACATGTCCAGGTCGCATATTGTTTTTTTTTTTCATACCATAGGCCGGCAAACGAGCAAGTGGGTCACCTGATGGTAAGTGATCTCTACCGCCCATGTACGCCCACAACCACAAGAATCATGGGCGCGTTGCCGACCTTAAAGGAAAGGGATAATTTGGGATAATCAGTCCCGGTCCCGGAATCAGGACCCGGTCGAGCCAGCTCATTCATGCTGTAGACAAAACTGTCTACAGCGAGGCTCTACCACTCTTACTGATTACTGACAATATTTTTTTTTTCTCCGAGCACGGCAAAGTGAGTGCAATACACCTGATGGTAAGCGGAGTGCAATCCAAAAAACCACCGACCACCAACAAACAAAGAGTATATCGGTGGTGACCAGAGTCATGCCGGCCTGTATAAATGCTTCTTCCCTCTTCGGAGAGGCCTGCGACAGGACAGGCGGATGACCGATGCAGGCACAGTGATACAAGGATGTACCTCTATACCCGCCCCAATCAATCATCAAGTCATGTCGCAAGCCCCTCGGAAGAACCGGATATACACTGGCTGATTCTGAAATGCGATCCACACAAGGCGTGTGGATCGCATTTCGATCGCATGGTCGCTATCCGGGCGGATATAAATATCCTACCACCAGCAAAATTTTGCTGATACGGACTAAATTAAAATATAGTTTCTATTTAGTCCCGTCAGATGTGTGTATCGGACTAAAATGTGTTGAGTTTAAGTTAAGTATGTCAGTGGCAACATACCTACTATAAATTGACTCACACAGGATACTGCACATTGACTTTGAACTAAAATTGAATCAAATTAGTCTTCGACTACAGAATTGGCACTATTATCTATGCATACATTTACATTTATAAATGAGAATTGATGACTGTCTATGTTGAAAAACTTACTTACTTGCCGTACTAGACTCGATTGAACGCCGAGCAAAGAGAATGATAGGCGATGAAAAGCTGGTGAAGACTAGGCTTCACAGCCTGCATCACCGCCGTAAGATAGCCTGCTTGTCGGTTTTTTATAGACTGTACTTCGGAGAGTGTGCACGAAAGCTCATCAAGCACATGAGCTCATCCCACCTCCCCCTCTTAGACGCAGCGCAGGGTATCATCCCTACTATTCGCACCCAGGGCTATAAATCATCCTTTATAATGCGCACAACCAAGGAGTGCAATACCCTGTCTGAGTCAGTTTTTTCGGGTGCGTACAACCCTAATCTCGTTAAAAGTAGTGTGTGTGTGAATCGGCAGTTTCTGGTTGCGCTCGCTCCATCGTCGACCTCATCTTTGTCCATGCTTCTAGATTAAGGTCAAGAGCAAACCCATCTCTAATTTGAAAAAAAGGACCTATCTCATACAATATTTGCACATCGCGGCTCAATCAAGACGACTTTCTTGTACATTTTCACAGACTGATAACTGATATTCCAAACAATTATTTTGACATCTTTTTAATCTAGACAAATGAAAGCGTTCCCCCGAATCGACTTCTACTTAGTACGTGCCACCATACACTGGCCAAGTCAACTTAACATGTACTACACAAAACATTTCATCTCATCTAGTACACGCGGGTAGAGCCGCGAGCAAAGTAATCCCATCACTATTACAATATTTATGGCATAATACATGTTTGGATGAAATGCTATAGTGGATCCATTTGTAGCCAATTGAATTGCGGCCATCGTACACATGGTATAAAAAAACAAACATAAGTGGCTGGTTCCAGCAAGCCGCACTCAGGGGTTAGTCAGTGTATACCCAGTTACTTCAGGCCGGCAATATCTTTATTATCGACATTATATTTCGGACTGTACTGTACTTACAATTTGGTGCAGTGTAGTCGCTTTAAAATGTTAGGATATTCTTATTTATGTTGCTATTATTTATGCTATGCAGCCATCCCTTAATAAATCACTTGACAGGTCTTGTCACGTCAGATTACCAAGTTTATGACAACCGTTCGTCCTTATGTAACTAATCGAAGTAAGTTAATCAGCGGGGTTAGATTGAGACGTGAAAACATGTCACGAACGTCCAGGCCGTTCGATTGTGATTGGTCGAGAGTTGTGTGACGTTTTGCGATACAAATCTGAGATGACGTGATGTTACATTTCGTTTTTGAATTTTTGCATTCAAGAGCCAGATAAACACCTGTGTAGTGTAATTTGTGGATCAGTTATAGCCATTTCAACACATTGACTACGGCGCTTAGACCTACAGCATATACACGTACGACTCGACCTTTACCTAAGAAAAAAATATAAAATTTCAGGTGAACAAGATGGAACTGGAAGAGGTGGAGAGTAACGGCACGTTTATCATTCACTCGGTGGACCCGAACAAGCCGAAGCAGTCGTACTTGTGCCGCGCGTCGGACGGCAAGCGTCAGGAGTGGGTGTCCACACTGTCCAGCATCCTGCAGTCGCAGCGTATCTTCGGCGAGGCGCTGGAGAATCCGGGCGCGTACCTGCGCGAGCTTCACCGCGACCCTGCCCGCGACCCCGCCGCGTAAGTACTCGCGAGGACAACACTCACTGACGCGTCGCCACGCGGCGCGTGTACTACCCCATTTACTATCAACCGCTCAATGACAGTACAGCACTAGACGCACCGGTACACCATCTTTTAGGTATATACATTAAATATTATTTTAATAGCCGATGCGTTCATATTTTGTTGATACCGGTTTGTCGGTCATCTCATAAACTTTAAACTTTGGTAGGTACCGTTATACCTTTTCAACAAAATTTTATTAAGTGATTTAAAATTATTAAGCGTTAATAGTAGGTGTACAGTACTGTCTTGTAGCGGTGGCGTCAACCTTTTTATTTCGACCAAGCATCGACCACACGTTTACGAACAACTACCATTAACGTATCCATTCATTTGTCTATTTATTTAAGCGTAAATAAATAATAGTGATTCGAACGTAACGTTTCACGAGTTGAGATTAGTTTGTTATGGTGAAATCCCATCCACGTCTCAATAAAATTGGTTTACGTAATATAAAAGTATTTAAATGGCGCTGTGCCAAGAGTGTAGCGTGTGTTTTGACTTCACCTGAAATGTTTACGAATACAAGCATAAATTGTCGACAAATTACAAAAACGAGTAAATGGGTAATGTTTACTATATCCGAAATACTATTAGTGTAGAATATAGTTCACTTAAAATATAATAATCCACACCTATTCCCAATATTATTGCTAGTAACTTGGTACTGAAGTGGAGGTCATCGGGATATGTATCACTACCGTGCCCATATTTGATGCCAAACAGTCATGTATACGCACTTTTGTGTTCCGATATAAAAGAAATTGAAGCCAGTGTAATTGCTGGCCATTATGATACTCATATATAATTTTCGTTATGTAGAATACAGCGCAGACCCATGCAATACTTAATAACTCTAAGTTCTGGATAATTTATGGACAATCGGAAAAATAAAAAAACGTGGTCGTGCTTGGTCTATCATGTATATTTATTTGTGCTTTGACTAACAAAGGGTGATGTGTGCGATAATAATATTGTTATATATAATTTTATTAGTTAAATTTAATAACAAAATACGTTCTGCGCGAGGTAACCTTGCGATAACGCGTATTCAAAATGAATAAATAACTAGTGTATTTAACGCACACATTAGTTATAACATCACATTGGAATTGATATTTAGATATATTTATTTCGAAATTTTTATCTATATAATGTGTGATGAATATTAATGTAACATTGTAGAATTAACCGAACGACGCCGTCTCAAATATATTATGTCGAACCCGTCAATGAGTGAATGCAATTCTACGTACTGCCATTATAAATAATAACACCACGTAAACACTGCCAACCACATTGCACATTATCACACGCGATCCAGGAACCTACCAGGACGAATGTTACTACAGTGATTGCTTTCTGTACACCAGATGTGAATTTTTATAATAAAAATGGGTTAATTCCATACAAAAGAAGGCTAAGCAATTCTCTATCGAGACAACGGCTAAAAGTTACTTTCCAAACACTCGTCATAAGTATGGCTGTGTGAGTGATTTGTATGAACTTGGGTGCCACTTGTGTGTATCAGAAGGGCGCATGTGGTGTCACATGCGCTTTAGTTTAATGGCAAGAGCAATGAAATCACTGCCATGCAATACCGAGCGATGGACAGATACGCACGGGTATGCAATCGTAGCTTTGATCAATATATGCCTGCTGCTGTTATTAACATGACGATGTTGATCAATCGTACCTAATACAAAAGTGTCACATTATTGTGAGATTTCCAACTTGGCATAGCTGTTAGGATACATAGATGTTAGCATATACAGAGTAGCTATGAATATTTACTAATATCATTCCAATAATAAAACTATGTTTTTCATATTAAATGTCGATATGTTTGCCATTATGACATAATTTATTTACCAATTTAGGTAACCGTTAGGTATGTAAAATTGGTAACATGTTTGTAAGACAATATTATGAGGTAAACATTTTGGTGGTCCGAATTGGTAAGTAATTTATGAGAGGCAAACGATTAGTTTGGCATAAATGTATTCGATCTGGAACTCCCGCAAATATTCATAATCCCCGATGCTAACTTATAGCTTTTGCCATTTGGATGGAGATTTCATCTCCGCGGTATTTAATCGCTTAGTTTTTAAGTAAGAATCGAAGAAGACTGGATCTATAAAGGAATGAACGTACAGGCATTACATGGAAGGGATGTGGTTAAGCATATTGCATGTTAGGATAAGCATTACATTCCGTTTGTGCAATACTCGCCACTTAACTCTACACACGCTCAGCCACCACGGTCTCATAGACACACAAAGTACGAACGCAACTAACTTTTATATGGCGCGTATTGTACGCGTAATTACATAGAGTTAGGCGTAGTTAATAGCGATCCATAAATATTGAATAAAGAATCGTCACTAACTTTAATACATACTGACTGGTCGTTGAGTTCAAAATTTCATAATTAATTTTAGGTATAATAATTATATTATTTGTAATATTCAAAATTCGTGCATATTATAAAGCGTACATATCTTGAGTATTTAGAAATGTCAGACCGCCGCGGTTATACGAACGATTTGTGGAGCATCATAGTTGAATAGATGTGTTCGAGTATTAATTAGCGTGGAATATGGTGGTAAATGTTTTGAAGTAATTAGAGATAAGATATTTCATCATTCATATTTTTTTAATATTCTTATACGCAAAAATTGCAAGCAAAATAACTGTACGAATTTTTTGAACAACATATTTAATTTTATTGTTTAGATATAGGGGCCAAAAGTGTTTGGACTTATTAATGATTGTCGATATTTACCTACTCATGATTTAGCGTTAAAATTCCCGACGATTAATCGATTAAGTTAGTAGATATAGTGTTAGGGCTTAGGATACGAAACATGAAAATGCATAATGGAATCAGCTTTGGATGTCGATAGTTTGTAAGTTCTACCATAACTTCAAACTTATACATTTTCTTGTTTGCTGTGTGTTTATAGCGCTAAGCAAATATGCATATTTATTTGTTTCAATTAATCGATGAAAATTATTATTGTATTCTGTAATAGCACCGCCATGCATTGCTTTGATATACGGCTCATGGGGGAGGCAAGTGTGACATATTGTGACCAGTAAAAGTTTAAATTTAGATTGCAAACATCTACGCACCTACGACAATTTTATTATTATATTAATGGCATTAAATACATTCATACATCTTTCTTTAAAATTTATACAATGTTTTTTTTTTATTACTAAAAGTGACACAATGAAATGTAATTGAGCAAAATACAAAAAAATATTGTCTCAACGTAATGTAAGCATTTGCCTGTCTCAGAAGAATATTATTGAATAGGTAAGGTTGCTTCTAGTGGAAGCAGATACTTGCTTGATTTATTTTGTATTGTATTATTTATTAGTTAGTATTTTATAGTTAAATATTCGGCCATCGGATTAGGTTCCTTCAGCTTACCGCGTGGAGCGCGTAAGCATACATACTGTACTTTGTAAGCCTCCGAATACATTTTAGTTGTGCTCATCATACCATAAAACTAGTATTGATCTGTACTAATTTTATATATTTTATGTATTTTAACAATATTAATGATATTTGAAACGATTGCATTTCGGTCAACAAAATAAATTAAATGCTTTTCAAATTGTCTCTTTTCTAGTTTTATAACTTTGGTATATGTATATATGCGCCTGGTTAAATCATAAATTAATTATGTATATAATACTTACATCTAACAATAACTGTAATACTTGATCTTATGTTACATGAGTAACCAATAAATGTGAATAAAAATGGCTTGTGGTTTTCTGCTTTTAGTCCCGCATGCTTGGTTTTATTTATTTATAATTTTTTAAGTATTTTTTGGGGCCCAGCTTTATCGCTATAGACGTCAAAAGCTAACCTAATGAAACTATTACAAAAATTTTCGATTCTTAAAATAATAATAATAGAAGTAGCAGTCTAATATTTTACACTTTTGGAGTTTTTATGGTACCTTTGGACGTCTACCGAGACTATTAAAGCTAATAAGCTAACGCTTTAGATAGCGCGTTACTAACGCAGTATGACCTATACTAACTATTGTAATATACGAGTCTCTATACCAGTAAAGCGAAAGCCAATTCAGATAACAAGATTGTAATAATAGTATATAGAGGTGAATATTTGTTATTTCAAAGGGAGCAACTAAATTTAATTACTCAAATAAATGTAATTGATGCGTGGAAATCGATCGAGGTGAGACAACGACCCAAAAAGCTGGTGCGCCCGTTTTTATTTTTGTTTGTTTATTTTTTTTGTTAATAGTACCTATTCCCATGTCCCGTTAGTGTAGGGGAGGGGTGGTGCGGGCTGCGTAAGACAGAGAGTGTACCGCCGTCGCTGGGCGGGCGGCTGGCGCCGGAGCTGCGGCACCGGGCGCAGCGGCCGCACGCCAAGGCGAACACCATCAACCTGCCGACCACCACCACCACCACCGCCACCAACCGCGCCGACACACGGAACAAGCCCAATAACGCACTCAGCCCCACTTCGCCGCCGCACCACAATGTACGTATCCACGGAACGACTACTCGCCCATCGGCCATATCACCTGCCGCCTAGTTGCTAAATAACAGTTATTATAATACAGGAGCAACATGCAAAATGCGTTCAAACTAACCCTGTACGCGCTCCAAAGCGGCCACGACCGCGAAACAATCGAATACAGAATATAACGTATGAAGCTTTTTTAAGCTATTGTATAGATTTTATCGCGGGCCTTGAGCGGCGAGACCGAATACAGAAATTCCGTAACGAAAAACCTAACACCCCCCACTCCGACCAGCCAGCGTTAGCTGACCTCCCTGGAACATCGATAATTTCGAAGCCCCAGGTGGCATCACACAGTGGCCAGTCAGTTTGGACCGGACTTTCACAAGACTTTGACCCCGACCTTGACCTTGACCTTGGCCCCGACCTTGACCCCGACCTTGACCCACAAAATTAAAATTAAAAACAAAGGAAAAAATACTGCTTAAATATAATAAATAAATAATTATTATTACATAAGTTGATAAAAAATGCTATGCAATAGCTTTACCGCGGCAGTCTCCGAGTGCCACACTTTTTTATTTAATTAAAAAAAAACTTGATTGTTCGTGGTCGTGGTCGGCCTAGTTTCACTTAGAGATTTTTTATTTGCCAATTGATGAGACTTCGCACTTGTGGGAGGATCTTCGTGGCTGCTTAGTATAATTATTATAGCTTTGCAAGGTAAAGTGTGTACATTGGGCCTGATGTTAAGTACACTGCAGTCCAATTATAATGTTCACCGTCAAGGGACAGCGTCCCCCTCGACGGTAGACTATGCCAACCTGAACTTCAGCCAGTTTATATAAACTGGCTGACCCCGGAACGTGACTCGCCTGAACTAGCAAGTATGAAGGATTTTTCAACATGTGTGCTATCCAGTCCGGTACAAAAATGATTAGTTAACCTCCTACCAATAAAATAAATGAAGATTACCAAAGCACATAACTTATATCATGGTACTGTAATATATATTTCGTTTGGCAAAGAGTGAAATGTCGCCAAATAAAATCACACAATATGTGCTCATTGTGAATGCTTTGTATACTGATTGAACTAAACAATGAGATGAACACTCAAACGTATGCTGTGGTTATTCTTAAATGATAGCAGTGGACCTAATATGGGTCAGATTATTAAGGGCCTGTTTCACAATTCAAGTTTAAATATCCTCCAAATAACTCATTAAACTACTGACTAGGTTGTAGGTTCCTACACCTACTTCTGCCGCCGGGCAATAGTGTATAAACAGTATTGTGTCCTTCTAAAGGGCATTGAAGGCAATGAAATTACTGGGCAATATGAATGATCATCATCATTAACATCCTACCACTCAAGGGTGCTTAACATATATACAACTCAAGATAATTTTGTCGTTTTGTCTGGAGAAAAAACTAGATTTATCTGGTTATCGCTATTTATGTTTATCGAAGCTAACATGGTTGCTTAGAATACTCGACTCATTATTTTCGACATAATGGTAGACGAAAAGAAAAGATGAAGTAGAGAAAATAGTACTTTCAACTTCTGGTATTAGTCTGGGAACCCTAACATGATAGGAATTAATGTTATCGAATGTTCGCACTTTTATATGAGATTATTTTCGTCGTAGTTACCTCTCTCGCGCGCTTGATATGTTGTGTTGCATGATATGTTAAGCCCCAAGTGACGAGCACAGTTCAGTGCCATGCGGTGCTTTGTAATTGAAGTCTCGGTGTGGTGATGCTTATGTATGGGCAGGCATGGCGACGCGACGTGTTCGTTTCCTCATTCAAGCTAATAAAAATATATATATTTCAAAGTAACGTTTACTTGAACAATTTTAAACAACGGCTAAGTCAGAATTAGTACTTTATGAATAAACAAACACAGGAATATAAATAGAGATCTATATTACCAAGATAATACGACTTATTTCCGGTTTCAGAAAGGCTGATCAATGTCGAAATTAAATAATCCCCTGTCAAGTTAAAATGGAGTTTCTGGAAGCGTGGTCAACGTTTTTGATTTGACACACCTGTTAGTTAACAATGCTATCAAACTTAAATAAAGGTTCACATAATTATGTCGTCGAATTGTGTATCAATTACTAAAAAGCGATTGTTCGCAAATTAAATCAGTGAATAATAAATTTTGCACTAAATAACGTTTCAGAAACTCGAATTGATTTGACAGCATTGTCAAATAAAACAAATTTCTGTTAGTTGAATGTTGCCTTGATCAGCCTTCGAGAAACTGGGTGTTAGCGCCCACTTCGCCACCTCTGCATAAATGCGATTTACTACATAAAATATCTCACAATAAAATACAATAAATGGTCTAAGATCCCGGGGAACAATGACCTTCACCCATCTGTTTACCGGATGAAAATAATATTTTAGGGTATAAAATGTGTTGCTGAACACATATCAATAGGGTTACCTAAAAAAATATGGTCAAGGATATGTTTTATTAATTTAAAAAATATATATGTTCCCCGGGATTATACTAAGACCATCCTCTGACATTATGGAGGAAAGAAAAATTTTGTGGTGTTGCTTGAATTAGGGTACGAAAATAAACGACACTAAGTAACAGATAAAAAATCTTCTTAGTTGAATATAAATACACATATGATTAACCAAGTATTTAAGCAAATCGTTTATTTAGATTATAATGTCATTGCGGTCCAATCCCCACTCCGATATGACATCCTGTGTAGGTACATAGGATTGCTAGGTAGCAATCAGCGTTTCTGAATTTAAAGTTCGCCGTTTTGCATATTTTGATAAAATATATACCTAACACTAATAATATGAGCTTTATGACCATCCCGACAAAATGAAACTGAACAGTCTTCGCCCATGTGCCATTTTTGATATTTTTATAAAGTAGCACTAAAAGGAAGGTCCCTCGTATGTGAGTAGTTGTCTGGGTAAGTACCACTGTTTTGCAGATTTCTGTCGACATGCAGCATTGTATAGTCAAGCATTGATGTGTTCCGGTTTGACGAATGTTGATTACTGTTCATTAGACAACATCTTATTTAGCGAGGTGAGGAGCGCATTGCAACGACATGCAATACTTTGTAGTACAAAGGATAAATTATATGATAGACCGGTGACGGCTGTTCCGTTCCGGCGTGAAATCGTGCAAGGAAGCGGAGACAGTAATTTCAAAAGTTAAATAATATTATTTTATTATAAGATAAGGCGAAGAAGAGCGTGCACCCAGACATATGAGTGTAGCACTCAGAAAGGTTAAAAATGTAGCGAGATTGTTTTGTTTTAAGATGTCACTGTACTCATTTTTTTAGTATAATACCGTAATAGTGATAATACCAATAAATAATAGTAATAAATAGTAATAAAAAAATATTGGATACTGTTTGAGATATGGCAAGGAACATAAATACTGTGATGAACAGAAAGACACCTGATGGTGGGTGGTATCGTAAGTGTGCTATTATTCAACACGGAAGTAAAAAAAATATTTAAATTATATTGACATCTCTAATATTATTATAAGAAAATCTTTACGTATTATCAGATTATACAATAGGTACTAACTTAAATTTGTATTGTCTACATTACTTTGATAAATCGTAATTAGATCGCGCGTACAGGTTAGTTTTAGCCGCATGCGTATTTGCGTTCACTTAAATCCTGTGTTATATTACCAAAGTTGTGGGACTTTATATTTCACATGCAGAAATGATACAAAAAAAAATAGTAGTAAGAATTTAGTCTGGCTTAGCATATGGTTTATATTAGTAATACCACCTATATTTTATGTATGTTTACCTATATTTACCACCTAATTTTTATTATTATCATACTGCCTGCGTTATTTTTTTGGCTTTACTATATATAAAACTTTTATGCGGCTGAGTCAGGCTGTACGTACACATGCTTTTTCTTTCTTTTGCATGTCTTCTTTTTAACGCTTGTATATATTTCTTTTGTTGTAGGTATGATAAACACGGGAATGCATGATTAACATAGACTGTGATAACGAACCGATTAGACTCACGCAAAACGTTATTAATGTGCTAAGTGATTCAGAATAGCCGCCTATGACTGTTTAAATAAGTTTATTTATTGAATGTATATAGTTTAGATATAATGAAAATGTATGAATGGACTCGCCAGTGGGGGAATATTAGGCATGCATGCATCGCTTACGTCACGCACCGCTTGTGCGCCACTGGCCTGGCCTTGTGATCAGCCTGTGTCTCCGCGGACAGGGCCTCTCGAAGCGGCCCTGGGGACTGAAGCTGCGGCGCGGCGGCAGCGGGGCGAGCGCGGGCGCGGGCGCGGGGGCGGGCGGTGCCGGGGATTCCGGCACGGATGGCGTCGTCACAGAGCTGCGCCCGCCCGAGCTCACCGAGCCCGTGACCGACGCGACGGCCGCACCCGGCGCCACCGCAACGCTCGCGTGCCGTGCGATCGCCACGCGTGCCACTGTTTCGTGGCGGAAGACCGCACCGGAGACCCGCGCTTTACGACACGGCGGCCGGTTTGCCATCAATCTGGCGCCCGACGGACACGCCACTTTGACCATCCACGCGTGCCGTGCTTCTGATGCGGGCGTATACTGCTGCCTGGTCAGTAACGAACTCGGCGGTGTACAAAGTTCTGCGCGCCTGACGGTAGGCTCCGGAAGCACACCGGGTGTGCCCGCGGTGCGCGCGCACCCAGGGGGAGGACTCGTCGTGCAATGGGACGAGCCGACACCGACGCATCTGGATTATTGCCGAGTCGGAGAAGGGGAGTGGCGAAGAGCCACTGAAACTCCCGCTGCGGCTAACACATTGGCATTGGAAGAATTACCCGCGGGCCAGTATAGCTTCCGGTTGACATGCGCGCGAAGTGGAGCACCGGGTCCCGCGTCGGGTCCGGCGGCGTGCGGCGGCGGTGGCGCATGGCAGCGGGAACAGTTTGCCCGCAGGTACAGCGTGGAAGAAGAAATTGGGCGGGGAAGAACCGCACGAGTACTCGCCGCGCGCGATACTGGCACCGGACAACGAGTAGCGTTGAAGCAGGTAATTTGAAGTTTATAGCTAATATAACTTTCTAGAAGTGGTTAACAAATAACCATAATACTATTCGTATTTAAATATAAAATCTTCTTGCTTCTACAACTAGTGAAGGTTAGCAGTCAGCTCAACATTTTTAATTTCGAGCGCTATGCCTCTCTCCAATGTTCCGCAGTCATGACTTTTTCCGTCGACTGGCTTCAATATAAAATAATTTTAATTAACATACGTTGAGTGTGGCTTAGGTGTTGGCGGGTCGAGGCGCGGACGCGATGCGCGAGTACCGCATCCTGTCGCGGTCGGCGCACGGCGCGGTGGTGCGCGCGCTAGCGTTATTCGCAGAGGTGCCGCGTGCGGGCGCACATACGCTCGTACTGGAGCTAGTGGGAGGTGGGCCGTTGCTCGAGCACGCCGCCGCTGCGCCTGCGCTCTACACGCAGCGAACCGTCGCGCACCACACACGCCAGCTGCTCTCCGCACTCGACTGGCTGCACTCCATCAATGTCGCACATCTTGATGTTAGGGTATGTCTCCCCGTTACTGCGTCTACTTATTATATAACCAGTGATACTAAAAATTATAAATTATCTGCCTTTGTTTATTTGCATATAGCCGGAGAACATATTAGTGGAACTGAGCGGTGCACAGCCCCAGCTGAAGCTGGTGGACCTGGGCTCGGCCATAGAGACGGGCGAGGGCGGTGCGGGCGCGTGCGGTCGCGAGGTGCTGCCGCCCGCGCCGGCTCAGCTCGAGTTCGCGCCGCCCGAGTGCGTGCTCGGCCGCCCACCGGCGCCCGCGTGGGACGCCTGGGCCGCCGGCGTTTTCCTTTATGTATTCCTTACAGGGGTGAGCTGAAGTCTTTACTATTTTTTCACAATATCATCACAAATCATGAGTGGTAGAGCCACGCTGTAGACAGTAATGTCTACAGCATGAATGGGCCGGCTCGACCGGGTCATTACCACTGTCTCGCAGAAAACCGACGTAAAGTAGCAGTTTGCTCCTGCGTTTCGTACGGTGAGTGAGACATCCGGAATCCCTCCCCCCTTCCCAATCCCCAATTATCCCTTTCCTTTAAGGTCGGCAACGCGCCCATGATTCTTCTGGTATTGTGGGCGTACATGGACGGTGGAGATCACTTACCATCAGGTGACCCACTTGCTCGTTCGCCGGTCTATGATATAAAAAAAAAAAACAATAATATATGAATAACATTATTTTAATTATAAATAATTTATTTGTATTACGTGTTCAAATGTATATTTGCCAGCTGTCACCGTTCCTGGACGAGTCGATTGAGGAGACTACAGCCAACATAATAAAGTGCGACTACTGCTTCCCGCCGGAGCACTGGGCGGGCGTGGACGAGAGTGCGCAGCAGATCATCCGCGGCCTGCTGGATGCCGCACCCGCCGCCAGGCTCACTCCGCGTGACGCACTCACCAACACATGGTTCGATGAGGTACCATAAATAGTTATTCCTTACCTGTCCTATACCCAAAACGTACGTTTAATTTATTTTATTCTTTGAAATGAAAATGATTTTGATATGTTTAAAATTGGTTTGCTATACTTAAAAATAACCATATAACTATATTATATTTAATTTTTTAACGATTGAATGTTTTCACAATTTTTTTTTAAATGGCCAATGATGTAGGTGATCATAAACATGTACTGAGGAACAGATAAAATATGACATATGTACATGGTATACTTAGCATAAATTTGATCAAAAATACATTTTAGTAGAACATTTATTTCATTCCCAGGCTCCCGCCACGCCGCTATCGGCGACGCAACTTAAGACGTTCCTAGATCGGCGGAGACCATCGGGACACGGCAATGCGCTACACTCACTGCGCTCGCCTAATGACACTTGACGAGTAGAGCACGCGTCAACGCTGTAACCGACGCGAGTGACCGCGACCGAGTCCGGCCCGGTCCCGGCTCGGCATCGACCCCGCACCCACCCGGCATCGACCCGGCACCGACCCGGCACCACAGTCGACGCAACACTTTACCACTGCACCGATGGAACATTACCAAGACAACACACATTCGTCGACGCGCATCTCTCATGTGATATTGTAATTTATTCCTGAAAAGTTTGGTGTCAAATAACTTTAGATGGCCTCCAATTATGGCATATTACCAGTAACGCATGTGAAAGTACGACTTAAATGAATGTTGGGGTGAATTATGGCACCTAACGTCTCGTGTATTTTATTTAGTTAATGTTTTTGTAATAATTCGGCAGTATTAATGCTCTCAGTGGCGACGTTGTAAATTTCTGTTAGCGATGTAGTAATCGTGTGCACTGATTTTAAGTTTTAACATAACTTTGACGCTTAGAAGCAAAGTTTGTATTAATATTATCATGCGACCCATGGAAATCATGCGCAATTTTCTGTTTTTATAATAATATAAAAAAGATGGAGGGGGTCATTTGTGCGCGCGATCGATGGAACATTACGCTAGCCGAAATATGACCTTCGATACATTCAGTCGTACACTCAATGTAGGTTTATGTTTTATTTCGACTTTAAGCTGTAGTTTTACTGTAATCATTCTGTAGTCAATGTGCCCACCTGTTGAGTTCGGTATTGAGTCACGTGAAATTTTGATTTTGCCTTCGTGACTTGATTTGATTATTTTTACGGTTTATTTTTATTTTCTTAGTTTTTTTTATTAATATTATAATATGCTTGTGATCCCAGGTGCGATCGTAAACGCACCATCACAGATGTTTTATGATTCCTCAGGCCATGTATCATTTTACAAAAATGTTTTTCCGAATTGGATATATGTTTCTAAAAAGCATTAAGCGACGTGTGATTTTTTTATTCCCAGGGTGGCCGATTATAAGGGAAGTGTCTGTGATTTATGCTAAAATAAAAATATTGCATACTTATTCCTAATTTAATTAAATACTATTGAACTGTATATAGAAACTTAAGTTTTAGATCGTAATTTTTTGTCCTAATTGACCAAAACGGAAAATATTAATCGTGTAAGTAAAATATAACACAAAATCGGTATACCCTATTAGTGTCTTATTAATGGGACTTAGACGTAAGGTGTAGCGTGTTCAGCCTGCCGTGAGCATCGACTCTCACTAGACGAACAAACGAATAAACGCTTCGTAATGTTATAATATTGTAATCGTAATCACACAATTAGCTTTTATAGACAGTTTTAATCATATTTTATGAATTATTTGTGGTTTATCGCACAACACAGACCTACACAGGATTAATATGTAACGACCAATTTTATAATTATCTAGTTCATTTTATAATTATCTATTTTAATATCTGATTTTATAATTATCTATTTTATCTGCAAATAGGTTGCAAATACATAGTTCAATTTTAAGTTTTTATCTTTACTAAAATCAATCCGCGGAATATATATTCAATCTGGTTTTATTCGTTTTAAGGACTGCGTATATTTATTTATTTTTTAACGTACTACGACATCACATCTACATTAATTGATATAATTAATAAAGACGTAAATAATAAAAAAAATGTGGCTCACTATAATGCAATTGTATTCATTTCATAAGGGTATGAAATTTAAATTAATTTTACTTTGGTATCAATGTTCCATTTAAAATTGCTCTGAGGGTACTTACTCCCTGCTATTATCGATAACCCGAGCGCACTAGAGCAAATTTAATTTAAATAATGCTTTTGTGGCCCAAGCATAAGAGTGTAGTAAAATTACTTCTTTTATACATTTTTCAATTAGCTTTACGCCTTTATCACTCCCAAGGGACAAACTGAAAAATAGTAATTTTTAAAACACTGGTCAAAAAGTTTATAATTGATCGTGATGGATTAATAATCCCTCTCTGTCCATGCATATGAAATCTATCCTATAGCGAGCTACGTGCCAGTATCACTTTAGATATCAATTTGTATTAGTATGTCTTGTTCCAGCAAATTGTATTTGTTATGATATAACTGTATAAAACACATAATGTAATTTTGTGAAAATAATGTGCGTTTTTTATTTATGTACCTGATTCCTTGGTCACGCATAATTTATTGGCTTAATTGTTCAGAACAAGCTGCTGAACAACACCAATTAGGCATATCAATATCTAGGTCGAGACTCCCTTAACTGATTTCTCAATGATGAGCAGCCGTCTACACCTGTAGATACGCCAAGAGGGTTTATCACGTTTCGCGAGATGGGAGAAGGCGAGTGAAAACAAAAAGTAATGCAGATGGGATCTGTCGACTCGCACCTCTCAGATGTTTTCGGACTCATATAATTCGATCACAGTGCGAGTAGAGCTACACTGCACTCGCACCACCGACTCGCTCGCTAGCTCGTCACTGTGAAGCCTAGATATAGACATAACACATAGGTGTTCCACTGAGATGAACCATATAATTTAAATTAAAAGTCTTTCTAATCCTCATTATGCGGGATTTACGGGTGAAGATTCCCGCCGCACTCCGAAAATCGACTTCTGTAAATTTCCTACTTTATACTAGGAATTTCAACACAGACGAACACTTAGGTGACCACACATACATCAATATTCTCTTTGCCATACATGCTAGGGTATAATGGTTAAAAACTCTAAATTGATATTTTAGCAGCTAAGTTATGCTTGCGCACAGACAAAGCCACATGCACAATTCTCTATAAGGCCAATTAAAGTTTTCACTGCAGCGTCGTCTATTCTCGGTGACCCCGTAACGTTCTCGGTGACACAGCAGACTAGGGGTGTCCTACGAACACTGTCACCCCAGCTTAGATTAGAGTTAAACTGTGCATGCTAACTCTGACGTGTGATCTATAATGACCCTCGATTATACCTGTCATGTCATGCTTATAAGGTTGTAACCACCATGCAAACCCGAGCGTACGTATGTTTTATCATTATCTACGAATGGGTGAAAAGACTAATCTCAAACTGTTATCAGCGATGACTCGCAAGCAGTATACTTTATTGAGTTATATCGAATATCTTGCAATGGGGAGAACATACGAATTTTTCAAATAGCTATATCACCTGTTACTATTTTTTTAAATTACACCATGCTCGTGCTTTATGGTATTTGGATCCAATTACTTTGTTTTTCTAACAATAGAATTTCTTCAGCTGTCACTTATTTTTAACGCAGTAAAAGTAGACTGTTCCCGCCCCAAAAATCCTTGGTCCTTCCCGTCTCACAATCACCGGACAACTCACACTCGGTTTTGCCTAATGCCTGCACGCAAAATATCAAGATTTAAATTTTCGGGCTGCCTGGTGTGAAAACATGCACAGTTTTGCAACATAGACGTTTACCTGTACAGTTCGACTGTACAGACTTGCCCAGGCTCATAATGTTTATGCCAACTGAAAATACAAGCTTCCTTAGCTGCTGCTATAGTACGCCTAAAATAACTATCATATCCATATGGAAACAAACGTACATACGCATTTACGCCTGTAATACTGAAGGGGTAGACAGAGGTGTAACCAGTATAACCACATTTGGCCGAGCGTATTTCCATTCCATGATTGATGTGAATTGTGATAGATGCAGAGCCTACTGCAATATCAGGCACGATTCTCGACTCTGGGCTGACATTGAGTATTTGATAGAAAAACACAATTTCACTTCTACCTGACCCGGGGATCGACCTCGAGACAGCAATCATACCGCGTACGCATTATAACTGCGCTACAGGCAGGAAACATAAATTTATTTATCTAATGGAAACTTTTTTATTTGATAACGAACTGGATATTTGGTATGTCGTATGAGAATCCATGTGGGTTTAGGTATCATCGCTTCGTCTAATTATGCTACAAGATCAGTAATGAGGAAGCAATGTTGTGTTCCAGTTTGAATGATATTGAAGCGATTGAAATTACATTATCAATTAAGATCCTCTCTGCGACTATCGCAATATAGTGCAATTTTATTTGTCAATTTTGGGTGGTGCTGCTATTGCTTATGGGCATGCATGCCGCTGACTATCAGGCGATCGATGTGCTCATCTCGTCATTCAGGTGGTTAAAAAAATTGAGATCATAAATATTATTTATTCAAAAACGATGATTTGATACATTTTAGGATGTACACAACAGATTGGCCTCAAGGTTGTTATACTGGCTGGAAAGAAGTACCTAGAGTAAACTTGTTGCAGTGTAACTATATAATTCAAGTTCCCATGCAGTTGAGCATGACTTTTTGGTAATCAAATATTATTCAACATATTTTTCACACTTACTGATTGTGAAATTGTTAGAATCAAAAGAAAATACCGATACTTATCTGATTCCAGCGGTTAAAATCGAACATTAAAAACACTAAGCAAATACAAACTATCATGCGGCATACATATTATTTCAAGTCCTTGTCGTGGCGTATTTATGAAACGCGTTTATGTTTATTGCATGCTATTAGATCACGTGTTATTGGCATGAATCTCATGTGCTGTAGGAAAACTGCCTGCATGCGAGTCTTCATAATTAATTCGTATTAGCCAGGCCCGTATTTTCAAAAAAATAATAATAAAAGTAATATACACATAGCTTTACGTTTTATTATTGTTAAAAAAATCAATTACACTGAAATGCGTTGTACTTACAAAGTAAATTTTATCAGTATAAAAATACATTACACATTGTATGTTTATCCAAATATTATATGTATTTTATATAGATGGGAAAACGTGTATGAAATATTGTGCTTGAATATAATCATATCAAACGTAGATTGTACAAAATAGTAAACATTTTCATAAATAATTTAACACATTTTCGGCTATTTGGCTATTCGGTAATCTAGGCGTACTAACAATTGGGACTATGAAGTAAACATAGAATGATATCTTAACACCTGTAATTTTTGGGACGCCCATTGGTTCCATGTATGAAACATTAATTCAGAACCATTAAATACAATAGTATTATAGAAGCAGATGGTGTCATTATTGTTGGTCTTGTCAGTTTCACAATATCCAAATATTACTTATCAAATAAATATAGGATACCAAAATACAAAAGCATCACGCTGAAAATACACTCAGTATGTCGAATTGGTACTTCGCAAATTAGCTGGGTGATGCATTATCTGGCAGTTAATATAATTGTATATTGAGAAACCATTAACTTGAATTATTTGCTTATAAATCCGAATTAAACATGGCCCTTACATAAAATTACATCAGGCGTCTATAATAAGATTAAGATAACTTTCACTACATAATATAATACTGTATTGACAGAAAAAATGTTGACTAACTAACACCTACGAATTTTAATATACGTATAGAAATACATTAAATCACCTAAAACACGTAAGTAGAGATTTTGAAAATGCACGTACTATTATTACACTGGACACATAAAGCAGATGTAGCGAGCGTTCTGTCCGAATAAATTTATTAATAGCATAATAATATTTTAAATACATTTTCATCACAACTGAGAATTCGACTTGCTCGTCGTCTAAATAATATTAAATAATAAATGAGGAAAATGTCACCGTTGTATTGTGACGCGTACTACAAGATAATTTGGTACAGAGGCGTCGTGGCGAGGTGTTTTAAAATTTTATTCCGGCTTGCACCTTCGCCATCATCTGTGCGGACTTGTGCAGCTGCTGCAACTCTGAATCAGTAAGTGGTTGTCGGATGATGTCGTACACTCCGCTCGTGCCCAGCACGCACGGCAGTGACAGAAACACGTCGTCTTTAATGCCATGCTCGCCCTGCGACAACAGTTACATTCAATAAAACATAACTTTATCAACGGAAACATATTAAAACAAGTGGAACAAGACCTAAAGATAACTAAAACATTGCCGAAACAGAAAACAAATGGCGCGCATTGTTTTTTAATTCCACTTGATATCAATCCTAGACCAGCAACGTACATACTCGAAGTATAGTGTTCTCTCTGCAGCTACCTATGCCGTACTGTTTTTGTCAAAAAACGTCTCATTTGAAACGTTATACGAAACCGTTGCACTAACATTTTTTATCGCATCGCGCCCATTGAAATGTTACTTTATTAGTGGAAAACAATATAAAAAGTAGATAAAGAGTAAAGTACAATTGAAGTCGATGTAATTGAAAGAAAATTGAATATTGGCTAATGTATACGATGAATGATATGTAGCTGACCTTAACGTATGTAGTGACGGGGTGCACGCTGTTCGCGTTGGTGAGTATGGCACCTGCGAGCTGCGATAGGGACAGCCCGATGGCCCACGACGTATAGCCCTTCAGCTTGATCACCTCGTACGCGCTATTCACTACGTTCTCGTGCACGTCATTCCACTTCTCGGAATCACATTCCGAACCGATATTCTTGTTCAAGTCGTTCAGCCGTACGCCGGCTATGTTCACGCCAGACCACACCGGTACTGTCATAAAAATCATATTGCAATACTGATGGATAGATAATTATTTTCCAGTCCATTGTCGAAGCATTTGTAACTTTGTCATAATTTTGTAACTAAACGTTACGTTTAAATAAGGTACGTAGGCATTAATTGTTTCGTTGTCTATTGTGTGTGGTACTTACAAATATTATGTCATGTTCATGGTACTAGAGCTGTTCTCGTCAATCTTTATGACCTCTGAAGTTATAGTCACTGAAATGTCATGACCAGTGCGGCGTAGCAGGTATTATTTCAAGATCATAAAGGGTGACAGGACGTGTCGCGGCCAGATGGATTGACTAATTTCAGAACGGCCATGAAGTTTGATAAGGTCTATAATAAATAATGATTACCGCTGGTGTCGCCGTGCTCGCCGATGATGTACCCGTGGCAGGAGGTGGGCGCGATGCCAATCCTCTCGGACAGTAAGTAGCGGAACCGCGCCGAATCCAGGTTGGTGCCGGAGCCGATGACACGCTGCACCGGCAGCCCGCTCAACTTCCACGTCACGTACGTCAGAATGTCCACCGGGTTGCTCGCGATCAATAGGATCGTATCGGGGCTGTACTTCAGCAGCTAAAAAATACTTTACATGAAGCCGGACTCGCAGCATCAAAAATATAATGAAACATATTTTCGAAGATAGCAATAAAATGCTATTAGATAAAATGTTATAGACGTTTGCCAATTCTGAAAGCAAGGAAAGGCCATATTCTTTCCCCCAATATATGGGCATAATATCCAGTCGAATTTATGTAATATGCTTAAGTTTTTGATAGTGATTTGGTCGCAAGGGGCCTTGTTTTAACATCATACACTCATAGCTATTTTATTATTTGCATAAAAGCATTTCCGATATAATGACACCATTATATGAAGTATATGTACTTTGATTCTTAGTGAAGAGTAGTGTTGAGTAAGATATACTAGCGAGGCATTACATTTATCCCATACATTACGATATAAAATATGATCGGCTCGAAATTTTTACATGTACTACTTCAAATTTCATGTCTGGTTATTGTTTTACTAGTCCCATGACGCGGCCTGCGTGAGTGAGGACTATCGAGTCACATGCGTCACTTCAATAGTAGGGTCATATTTTTAAGTAACGCTTCAATTATGCTTTGAAGGTAGGGCAGAAAAAACGACAGCATACATAAAATGTACCGTCGAGCTTCATGACGCCTCGCCACATTTGAAGCAGGACCTTGTACAGGCTTAGTACAAAAAAGAGGCTATTCTTACAAACTCATTTAAAAATCGTATCCTACTCAACACTAGTAAAGAGGCTACTGTGTTCGCAACAAAGTGTACCTGAGGGATGATCATCTTGAGTACGTCAGTATTCCTCTGCACCAAGTCTAGACGAGTCTCACCCTCGCGTTGTCTCACGCCGGCCGTCACTATGCAAATTTTAGAACCAGCCGAAACGGCGTAATCTGCAAAATAAAATCACTTATTAGAACAATCTCTATTAACATTTCTCTTTGATTTTACTTAGTTTAATGAGTGTTCAAATTAACAGTATAGAATAGTTTAGTTGTGATGGGCTGAGTTCCTTAAATTACCTACTCGCAAAATGTCAGCAATTTTGTAAGAGAAAACGAGTGGAGGTACTGAAACATGATCGTAAAAACCAGTTGGTATTCGGTTGGTAATGATACCAAGATTCTCGCTGTCCCACAGAACACAGAAATCATATTCTGATAAAATAGTTAAGTGGGGAAACGGTAAGTATTAATTAATGTAGATAATTGATATGTACTGACCAGTGCTACCGGTTATTTTGGCGTTCCTCATGAAAGCGGAACCATGCTGTAAGTCCAGCATCTCGCCTTTCACCTTCTCGGCTGACACGTCCACAAGTGCTATGTTAGTTGTCACGCCCTGGGAACAACGAACATTATTAACATTAAGTACACAACAGGTAGGCAAAACGAACACTCAACAAATCCCTTTCATTTTATGGAACCATACATTAAATTAGCAAGCATATCAAAACATTTAATCTGCTTATGAGCGTATCTTCAATGTGGTCGGATATTTTGTGAATTTTATGAGTCACATTCGCCGCAATTCAATGACAAATGTAGCTAATTCGGGGAACCCTAGTGACTTTTTCCTAGAGCTCTTGGAGCGCCTTTCCATGGAACTTAAGGAATCGCTGCATTAGAAAGACTTATGTAAAGAATTATGTAACACCAACACTGATGCTGTATTTGATGACCTGGTAAAACATAGAACCTACAATATATGATGGGCGAGGAGTGAAGAACAGTGCTGTGCAGTGCAGTGCGGTGCTTTGTAAATAATCAATCCTTTAAATGGGGGCCATGACGCTTAAAATCAGGTAAACGACTTGCTCGTCGTATTCAGGCTAATAAAAAGAAACACGACCTTAATTAACTCATACTAAACCTGAGGTCATAAGCCTTATCATGAAACTCCTTAATTCACTCTGAATAAAGCAAGAAATCGTTAAGTACATACTCGTAGAGTTAAACAATCGAATACTCAGAACGAACGGCACGCAAAGGCCAATATGCTTTTATGCGTGTCAGGTCACTAACAGGAAAATTGCAATTAGCACATTAATCATTGTACCTATGACATGAATAAGCACCCAGTTTAAACCAGAGTATCATAATATAGTGATTTAAATTAGTATTATTTATTATTACTCTCTTCTAAAGTAGAGCCAATCGGCTAACATCTTGCTATCGCATCATGGGCGGTGTAGATCACTTACCAACAGGTGACCAGCTAACGCGTTTGCCCGGCTCAACTATAAAAATATTACAAAATGGGATTTATTTATATTCGAGATGAGCTGTTTTATAATCTTAAATAATACAGTACCTGGTGGCGTTGCGTCGTTAACTAGTTATAAACATTAAGTTTACGTATTACCTACCTATCCATAATGGTTAAATTACATTAAAAATTTATGTTATAAATAACTACATGTGGGTGAAACTTTGTTAAAAGTAGATACTGTAAAAAGGCCGTTACAAAAATATTTCATTTTCGAACGAATGTTTTTTCTGATACTGTAAAAAGGCCGTTACAAAAATATTTCATTTTCGAACGAATGTTTTTTCTAACTCCCGGGAACCCCAAAGCCAGAAAAATAAAATCTCTAATTATATTGTGACATTGAGCAGAGACGTGGCCAATGCATTTATTAATCTTATCTATGTACACACGGATTACAAATCTCGTATCAGCATGTGATTTCGCAGTATTTTCATATAGTTATGCATGATAGGTGCGACTGTATTATACATAGGTAGTACAGCTGTAGTATATTATACACAAATATTACGTAAATAGATCGTTCACCTTTTATTTGGTTTAGGTTCCTTTTGCACCAAAAATTCAGGTAGAAACATTGATATACAAAAAATCCCAAGATGCACAATCAGTGTCTGAAAAACGTCCGCAAAAAATGAGCGCACAATTCTAAAATGTGCGCTCATTTCAAATAGTCTCGCGTCGCTCTCGTCTAGACACACACGTCAAAAATGACAAAGTCCTCTTTGAGAAATTGTAGAAATATCACGTTAATAAGGTTAAAAAAAGATGGGATATCGTATTTTCGGTAAGTAGAAAAGTTTATTGATTAGTTTATGTTGTTTTTACGACTGAATATAGGAAGCAATATGTGATTTTGATTTAATTTGTCTAAAAATTACTCTCAGCAGTCGAAGTATAATACGGCAAATTTCAATGGTCGCTTTTATAGTTTATGAGCGTTAATTACAGCCATCTTTTTATTTTAGTCATATAGTAATAAGACTCTGTTCTGTTTTTAATGGAGTCGATTTTTTTTATTGTGTTCATATTTTATTTATTAATAAATTCATGTACTTTTAAACTTTTATGTATTTAGTTATTGACAAATATGTTTGCGTTATATAATATGATATAAGAGAAGAAGTAGTCAATTTGCTGTATTTTTTAATGTGCTTAAATATTAATATATAATGTATATTGATTAATTATGGACCAACTTATGGGTTCGCGACATGCGGCATGCTAAAATATGATTAATGTAATGACAGAAGTGTCGCGTAGTCACTTTGGCGCAACACGTCTAAATAAATTTCTTTTTAACACGCTTTTTTATTTTAGTTTTCCTTGTGATCTGATACGATGTGCAGAATGGATATCAATCGTCAGTCAACAAAGTCCTGATTTTTTTAAGCCAAATAAATCAAGCGTCGTTTGATCTGAGCATTTTTGGGACAAAGATATGTATGTCACTTCGAAATACTGGCTCCAATCTAGCTCTAAACACTACATACCTATAAAAGAGTTTTCATAACCTATGTATGTGCAGAATAAATCACTTTAACTTTGAGTTTTAAACATACCATTTTAACAGTTAATATTTGTTTCATTCATTTACCCATGTCTTACCAAAAATCTATTTACGCTTAGATAAAAGTATAATTATTAATTTCAAAACACAAAATTTAAGCAATAGCTTATAAAAAAAATAATAATGTTCGTCTCCACTCCATGCCTTGTCCTACCGACCACCCGTCGGTCGTAAAATTTTATTGCTTTTCGTACACTGCTTTGTAAACCAAGTTTAAAACAAAGCGCATAAGGTTGAATTTGCAATAATATATGTTAACATACACACATGTGTTATATAGGTATAATTGTTGAGTGTTTGGGGACAGTTTCGAGACTTAGTTTTGTACGGGACCGTGCATCTAGGTTTTTTTGTATATCAATGGGTAGAAAACAAATATTTGAATTTTGTTCAAAGACTTGTCCCAGTCAGATTTATCCGTTATGGGTAGCCATTCGTACAAAATAAATATTAGGTTCTTAATGAAAAAAATCTCCGACTAAAGCAAGTTTTTATAATGTTCTACGAGTGACCGACCGGGATTGTTGTAAATCGACTTTTTTTATCCGAACACGGCAATGTGAAACTAATGTGAAGACAAACAATGATTTTATCGGTGGTCACCGGAATCATGCCGGCATGTATAAATGAATTGAGGTACTAAGAATAAAATACAGATTTTGTGAATACACAGAATAATAGTGCATACAGAGATTTATTCGTATGTCCCCGATATACCTGAATGTAGATTTTTTTCTTCAAATTTTTATGGGTTAGTTATGAACAAGAAGCAATTTGTTCAAATTATATATCAAACCTCCCAGCAGTGATGAAACCTATGACAGGCGAAAGCTGGTCAGGTGGTGTATATTTTATTTATTGTTTTGGCCGCTAGGTTCAAACCGAGCGCGAAAATTGTGTTTTGCTGCAATATAAAAAAGTATGGGGTGCCTACGTTAGTTTAATTGCTTACAAAATATGCTATACTAGCAGAGAGCGACGCATCCATTATAAATAGCAAGCTATTTGTGTGATTAGACTATTAACACGCTGGTGCTAAGTGCCATTTTGTCTTCTTTATAACAACAGCGACGATATCATTTTAAACATAGTCATCGGTCAATCACGTGTTCACAAAATATTAGTGAAAAGAACTTATACAAGAGCACGGTAATATAAAATCTAACGGTGAAGAACGGTTATTGAAAAGAATCCATTCCTTTTAATGTGATGAAAGTATTAAATATATACTAATATATTATCCCTTGTACTCGAAATAACACAAAATTTGAAAGATATGGAAAGAATGGTATATAATTATGCATTTGTTTGCAAAACATTTTATATAAAATATTCTTCTGTAAAAAAAGCAAAGGAATATACATTTAATATGAAAAGTCATGTGTGTGTGCGTATGTTTACAATACATTATGTTTTTGAGGCACATCTATGACACCTTACCTTACGTACCTTTTCAATTATAGAAATTACATTTCCATTTATTTATGTATACATAGATTATTATTTAAGACTAAAATGCTTACCCTAATGATGCTTGAATGCAAAAGTTGGCACCCACGAACTAACTTTTATAACGGTAGTGTTTGTAGTTGAACATTTTTGTGCCATGAATTCACGTGCAAATTAGATGAAAGATCGTCGAGGCAGATGCATGAACCGCGACCATTATGCAGCATAATTTCGCACAGCAAAATTAGGGGAGTCCCATATCCACAGTTTAAAAATAAACAATGACGGCATCACATACATTTTCCTTGAAACACACCGCGTAGCTTGCGTATGATATGTGCAGTCAAAACAAACAGTGTTAGCACAGCACAGTTCATTTGTTAAAACTGTATGCATTTTGAAATGTAGGATGTAGTCCACGAAAGAATTATTTTTTAAAGCTGATGCAATTTTTGACTAGCTGATGTAACAGTATGCTAAAAAAATTAATAATTCGCAAAGCATAGATATCTACCTACTTAAAATAAACTAGGTAGATATTAATTATTCCCATATAGGTTAATAATTTATTGTATATAATAGAGTAGTTTCCTGTGTTGAATATTATACATGGGAATAGGAAGATTTGAATGACTTCTAGTTTATTTTTTTGGGACGGATTAATGAAATTCTTTCTTCAATAGGATTTGCGTAACGTGACTTATTGATTAAAATAATAAGGAAAATTTAGTCAAGTACTATTCTTATCTGGAAGTACCGAAACGATAGCACCGATTCATATCGTAAATGTTAAATTGCAGTTTCTTGCAAAAGGCAATTTGCAATATTAAGCGTTTCATCTCGTCTAGAAAATTTTAATTACCAGAAAATTATGATATGTTCAAATCTCAAAAGTTACTCTCTATCATAAAAACACCGGAAGAAAGGCTTATAGTTACTATCAAAAATAGTTGTCTTATACGTTATTAGATGGTAAAAAATTTACTAGAACATTGACTACTATAGACTCTACTATAGACTAGAATAGACTCTCAATGCATGAAAATAATACATATAAGGATTGGCCATGAGAAATACCGACACCCAAATACTAAAACAGGCCATTAGAAACTTAACTCGATCATAAATAGTATATTGATGATTAGAAAGGTGCTATACTGGCCCTAGTAAATAAAACATATTCGAAAAGTTATTAAAATGTATTTTTTTTGCGTTTATAAGAGCCGCAGATTTTAAAACCTAACTAATATGATCAAATATTTTCATCTAAAAACTAAAACACTGATGACATAATGTGCAATTGCTCCAGATTTCACAACATTTACAGAAGACACCAAGGTCAAAAATGTTATTACATATATGTATTTTTTTATGTTTAATTTCAATGTGTGATATAATTGCTTTTTATCGCCCTATCGAAACTAAAATAATATAATTATGGTCAAAACAGAAGTTTAATGGCTCGCTAAAATTTTATTGTTATCGATCGATAGTTACGACCAAAACACTAATTATAAGGTTAGTTTACATGTCAGTTTCAAAGTCAAAATAAAATTACTCTTTTTATCTTTGTGACGAAACGAGCAGGTTACTCGGCTGATTGTAATCTGCCCCTAAGGAGAAGTAACACCACACAGAACTCTGTAATACAAAGCACTGCATGGAATACAGGACTGAGGGGCTATTCTGTAAATTCGAAAGATACATAAAGTAGGTATACCATAGAATATCCACGAAAATAATATTTTTTTATGTCAATTACTACCATAAGGATTAGTTTGTAAGTAAAAACGTATATGAAACATTATTGATTATAGCTATCAATGGTTGTTTCGTAGATTTTTTTTGATAATGTTAATATTGTGATGCAGATTCTATGTTAAATTAGGTCTACGTTTTCGAACTTCGGCGACTCATATCGTTTTATGTAGTAGGGGATTACCCGGTACTGAGCTCGTCACCATAGTCCCATAATACCCAGTAATTTCAATAGTTTCCTATGTCCTTCAAACAAAAACAACAGTGCTTTCACACTGATGCTTGGCGGCAGAAATAGACATAACGGTGGTTAAAGGTCTTAACTTTTGTCAAAAAGAATTTCAAAGATGTGTTATGTTAGGTACCTATGTACATTGCAGAACAATAAGCCATAGAAGGCTGCATTAAGTAAAAGCCAGTTTTAAAAATGTCATTAAAAATGCTTATATATATTTTATAATTTTTATACGCTTTTGTACCTATCTAGGTATATATAAAAGTGAAATAGCACTCACTGATTAAACCACGAAATAAAATGAGGCATTAGTATCCCAGAAAAAGACTCACACGGCTGGGACCGCGAACAAAACCTAGTTAGGTATAATGTAACGGTATAATCGCACAGCATACCTGCGTGAGCATGGCGAACACGGCAGCCATGCCGACCTGGCCCACCCCCACCACCGTCACTTTGTTGCCGGTGTCATCAGTCTTCTTCTGTATTGGCTGCAACAGCTTCGCCAGAGTCTCCATCCTGCCTAGCAACAGTAATGCCAGTTTAGATATCGAGCCATATTTCGGCCCCCTAACAAATTCACGCACTACACGACCCATGACTTGGATGACACTGAACGCGCTGGACAATAGTATAGGAAATTATTTGCAAGGTCTCGCATAAATTACAAGCATAGTCTTGTGCGAATTTGGGCGTTATTACTATATTATAAAGTTATGTTTAAATTGTTGCGCCAATTGTTAGCATTCAGCTTAATTTGATCATGAAAAAGGTGCTAAATTGATCTCGGTTTATTTTTGTTGTCGTAATAAATAACATCTATAAAAAACTGACTACCTATATAAAAGTTCTTATTCCTGCACCGCAAACGTATTGCACGTCATAGGATTTTATTATTTTTATAAAAATTATAAATCAATTCAAATACATACATAATGAATTTAATTAAACATAATATTGTACGGTCATGTATAAAATATGAGTACCTAAGCGTCCCTGCCAAAGCAGTGAGAATTGAGGACAAATCATGGAGCGCGCATTTTCATTGTGTAGTTTTTATAGAGGTACAACCATCATACAATGCATTAAACACGAGATATATGGCTATCCATGGCGAGAGTAAAAAGTCTTTTTTGGCAGTACTAAGTGTAAGCCGGAGCAAAATTGTCGGGATTCGGCGAAGATACTTATGATTTTTAATTAAACGAAAACATATATTAAGTATGTAGTATGATTTTATATTTAAATAATAAGCAGGTACTATTATCGTCAACCTTTTCCGAGTCATGATCATGTGGGCGCAACGGTTACAAACATGTCTGTATCCTTGTATACTATCTATATATCTGTATAATTGGCTTATTTTTATACTTTTTAACGATATATTAAATAAAAAAATACGTTTATACATAATTGATAAAATTATATTGACATTCCTAGCGGAGGCTCGTGCCCAGCAGTGATTACAGTATAAAACAGGGCTTATGTTATATTAATATGATGGCGATATGTACTCTTTAAAATTTTTGCGCAATAGATAATTATATAAAATAAAGAATTTAATACATAAAATACAATTATATTAATGTCAATGCCTGTAAATTACCATTTATATGTAGGTAATTTACAGGCATACCGACAATTTTGTCATGTAACTGCTGGCTGACCAATTACCCAGGGGCAGAATCAAAAACCGCAAAACACTTGACGTTATTATTATTAGATATCTTATGCAGTGGAAGAAAAACCACTAAAATTACCACGTGTTAAATGCACATTCCCACCAACCAATACTCATTTCCGAAAACGAAAATAAAAGACGATAAACGCATCATAACTAAGTATCAGAATAATATTTTTTGACATGGGTTGGTCGGCTCGCCCCCTATCTCATTTGAGACGGAAATACGCTCGACGAAATGTGGGTTTACTGGCTGCACCTCTGCCTACCCCTTCGGGGATTACAAGCATGAGTAAAAATAAAGAGACTTACTGCCATTCTCGCTATATCCGTTGCTGTGATTATTTTCGGCCATTGTATAATGCAATTACGAATTTACCTAGACCGCGATTAATATATCGATAATATAATTTTATTCATCAACACCCACGTCCTCACTAATCGAACCTCAAGGTAAAACTGAATGAAAAGAGCGACGACGCGACTGATATAACGGCCGAAGGGGTACTGACCGACTGGTATAAACGGTGTCGATTGAATGAAAGGAACAAGCAGCTGACGACAGCGTGACACACTGTTATTTGATGGGGATTTTTTTTCGCAGTTTTGAGAAAAAATGACACTATTGGCGATATTTTGAGGAAATTAAATACGTGTTTTAGGAAAAGATAATAACCATAGGGAATTTTTAAGATTATTTGGAAGTTGGAGTAATTTGATTTACTGATATTTGATATTGACTATTATTTTTTAATTCCCATTATTCTGATTAAGTGTTATTTGACAATTCAATTAATATTTTGATATTTGGTACATAACAATATCGATGGAATTTCGGCGATGATAATCGAACATCCCTGCTGCGGATTGCGAATGCAACAGAGCGCATGCGCGGCCCATGAAATAGTGCACATATGAAGACGATATGTCGAAAGTTTAGTAGTTTTAGTAGTTTAAAGATTATCAATTTATCACACGCCTAGCTATAAATAATTTCAAGACCTCCAATACTTTTAAATTTAAATTTATCACATATTTGTTTAAAATTCTTATAATAGTATAATTAATAATTGAATGTTAATTGAGTTATTTTTTCAATAATTATAGTTTTACATCTAATATCATTTATCGGAAAGAAAGATATATATTATACAATATGGAGAAAAGTCTGAAATCAATCTAGCAATCCTGGCGTGAAATAGAGCCGGCTTTTATGTTCGAATTTGATTTTGAGGGTGGAATTGCATAACGTACTCTATAGTATTGTACCGTACTTCGGGTTAATGTACACTGTCGAAAAAATATATCGTAATTACGCAAAAATCCTATATTTTAGTTTTTTTCAGCAACAGTACTCGCATCTAATACATCCCTCACTTTTTAAATAATAGCTAGCTTATCTGATACTTTTATTAAGAACAAATAACTGTATAAGATGCAAGTAATTCGTTACGACTGCTGTCCTGAGGTCTCGAGTTCGACCCCCGGGTCAAATAAGTGATATTGGGTTTTTCTATTACGAAATGCTTAGTATCAACCCGGAGACTGGATTGTGTCCTGTATAGCGATAGATAGTCTACTCAATAATGAAGGATCACTAAATACATGAAGGGGAGTACCAAATGTGTGTACCTACTTTCTAAATTGGCTGTCTGTCTAATATGTTATCTAGTCGATAAATTTTAATCAGATTATTGTGAGAGAGACCATAAATGAGCTACTAACATATCTGCGATGATACCATTGGAAATAAATGATTAGCGAGTAGTGACATATCGTAGTTAGGATGATAAAACCATTATCAATGGAGGAATGAATAACCATGAAAGGGAAATACCGGCGAGTTTGTGGGCATTGCTTATAAGAGTAGCTACCTATCTAGTTTATGTCTAAAAATATTATTTGTAGAGTTTTCAGGTACCTATGCGTAAAATGATTTACAAGTGCATATAATTTTTATATATTTGTGTTACATTATGGTGCAAAATCGAATAAGATAACAATTCACTTAGATACTGCCCAGTGGTTCTAATTCTAAATTCTTTGAAAATGTCATTATCGGTTGGTACAAACAAACGCTAACTAGATAAACAAAATATTATTTGTAATATGTACATACCTGAGTACGAAAAATAAACAGTAAGCTTGCACAAAGTTTTTTGTTTTTTTAACAACATTTCTATAATAATATTAGTTTGTGGACACATGGTGGCTTACCTTTCCCAGATCTTCCGCAGACAGGTTTCCGTGGTCCGCACGCTTTGTCACGTACCGGTTGTTTTAAGCTGGCCGCGCGTCTGCTCGTCACGGAGCCCGCTCCTCGGCAGATTGCGCTCAAGGTGACCTTCAACAGTTCGTTTTGGACACCAGAGTAACGCGCATGCCCGAATGAAACACCATCATCATACAAATTCGCGCTCTATGTATAATTCATAAAGCACATTTCAGTCTGGGCGGAGATGGTTTTGATATAGGACTTCAATTTAATTAACGGCTGCATGCACAACATACATCTCATATATATTTAGTCCGTCACAATTGTCTATAAGAGTTAGGTTTGCCCAGAATGTGTTAGATACATTATGATTTGGTATTCAATAGCATTCGAGATAATTCTAATGGGCTAAGCCTGACGAATTATATTATGTATAGACTTGAAACTTTTAAAATAAAATAGTAGTTTGTGACCACCGAGTGCCATATTATAACTTGATCATAATTATCTACTACTACTATGAATATGGTGCATTTGATACTATCAATGAAGACGAATTTTAGTTGACTCTTTTATTTTATTGGGCAAGATAATTACATATGTAAGTAGTTACAAAATCATTTTTTTTATATTAACACTACGCTTATTGAATACCAAGTAATTTTGATTTATCAATTTATCATAACATTTAATATATAGATTTTTTGAAGTGATAACTTCTTATGGGAGGGTGAACCGAAACGTTCCGTAACGCGAGCGGCGGAGAGCGGAAGGTTCCAGAATATTCGAGAACCTTCTGTGAGACGTCACGCGGGCCAGTTGACCAGCCAGCGCTAGCCGACTTCCCTGGAACTTCGATAATTTCGAAGTCCCAGGTGGCGTCACACAGTGACCAGTCGGATTGGACCGGACTTTCACAGGACTTTGACCGGACTGTGTTCGTTTTTTTTATGGCGAATAGACATGTTACTGTAATTTTGTTTTTGATATTGATAAAGAAATACATATTAATATACTTATTTTATAATTTGGAACATGGTGCTGTAAAAAAAGTACTAGGTTCGCATAAACGCGAAGAGAGTAAAATGTCCATTTTTCATGGCGAGTAGCCGTAATTAATAAACAAATGACGATTTAGACAAAGAAAAACTTTTTAGGTTTTTTCTAGAGATGTGCCGACTAGTCGGCGACTATTCGGTAAAGCCGACTATCCGGTCACTATTGTAGTCGGCGACTAGTCGGCGACTATTCGGCAAAGAGCGCCGACTATCCAACTTCTTACACTTCTTAAAAAATCCATACACGAGACTTTCTTTTTAACATGATAAAATTTTAATTGAGCTTCACTTTACAACACCGGTATTATCTTTACACAAAAATATTGTTTTACACAATAACACCGCTCTGACCATACAGAAGCAAACATCAAGAAACAATGCGACGTAAACAAAATAGGTTCCGACACGCTCGCAGGCGGCGGCGGTTCCAACTTGCGCGTGGATCAGCTATTTAAACGAAACGTCACGGATATCCCCGAAACGGTGATCGGCTCGGCCGACTAGTCGGCCGATTAGTCGGCCTCTTTACAACCGACTAATCGGCTAGTCGGCTAGTCGGCCAAAGTCATAATCGGCACATCTCTAGTTTTTTCTGATTTGGAACATGTTGCCGTAAAAAAAAAAAGTAGAATGTACTTTTATCATGTCGAGTGGACATGTTGCCATAATTTTGTATTCTCGCATCTTGTTTGGTAAGTTTTCACTTCTGTCGGCACTCCAGGAGTGCAACCCGTATTTTTTTTTTTATTTATTAATTGTGAGTATACGAAATTTGTAAAATGTAAGTAGGTACCCAATGGCCTAACTTTAGAGAGTCAATAGAATTTATGCCGAAATCTACAAAACAAAGTGCGCTACTTCGCGCTACTCTGCACTTGTCACGTAGTCCAAGTAAAACGAGTGAATGGAAGAACGAATGTTTATGTAATCAACTTCTCTATTCAAATTGAATTAAAAAAAAAGTAAGATGGCTTTAGCCATAAAATAATATTTTATGTAACTATTTAAGTACTTATTAAGTTTATAATATGGGTACCTACCTGCTTACTAAATACGTAGTTTTAAAATATTTAATACATATTAAAATTCTACCTAGAACCCTACAAAGCAAATTATTCTTATGGTCCTACCCTAAGTAAATACTTAGTATAGATACCTATGCAAATAGATATTAATTAGGTACCTATTTCAACTAAAAATCAATAGTATAAGTAATTAGTTAATTCATCTGAATAGGGAATTCGTATGACACTTGAGTGTTAGTAAAGTACTTGTATTATTGATTTATCATCAATATCGAGCAATGCGGATTTTACATTGTAATTTATAAAAATAAACATATTTGTGTCCACTAACAGTAATTTTTGTCTTTTTCAATATATGGGGGTACCCGCATCCTGCTAATACCCCAAGTAAGTCATATTCAGGATGTATATGTCTCCTCATTTAAGTCACATAAATGGTCAATAAATCACAAGAATGAGGAATGAATTCAAGGTCTCGAGATATTTGAAACTCGCCAGTTACAAAACGAACTGATAAAAAAAAATTATCATAGTCAATATTGCAAACATTACTAACCTTCGGGTAAGTTGAAAGAGGGCTTAAACTGGTAGCACTTGCTACAAAATTTCTGTATAGATTTGCCATCCGGTTTCGTCCATTTATATTATAAAACAGATTTGTCGCAATTATGTCGCCATTAACATCTTGCCATGAATCAAGTTCATCTTCGGTCCACGTTCCTAGACCAAAACTATCGATGCCAAACCCCGTTGGGCTTACTTCGATCCAGATAGGAGCTAGACCTGGAATGAACGCTTTTATTTATTTCGAATCTCAATATTCGCATAGAAACAGTTAATTTCTTACGGTGTGCCTATTAGGTAAAGTAGTAAAAGTATATATTTTTTCATTAGTACCTAGTGTAGACGTCCTATCGGACAAATCTTATTACACAAGTTATTTATAATTAGGATTATATATAAATATTTGATATTTTCTTTCATAATAAATAGCTACGATGTCGTGATCTTTTCTCTCACATTTAAGTTTAACTAAATGTTGCAAATCTCACTGGCTTTTCGATTTATTACTATTCGATTGGATGACAAATACATCACTTGAAACATAAAATAGTAATAAAATACACGCTTAGGTATTAAGTATTACTAAGAACTCTGTTACACCTTTATGTGCTTATGCGGAGGCACAACTGAGACGCTGACGTCTCAAGCGTTCAGTTTGAGTCTGAACTCAAGCCTTAAAAATGTCCTCCGTTGTAATGGCATCATTTTTGCCCCACTATACATCATACATGGATTCAATTTTCGACTATTCAGGTAAGTAGGTACTTTAAAATTCACCATATGACTTTCGAAGATTTGTGAAGTCCTCATTAGGCCAAGGTGGTGAATCAACACCTAACCGGGTTAGCCGCTCTCATTAATAGAAGACGCCCGTGAAGCCGTACCTAACCGTGGCATAGGTATTAGTGGTATTGATGTGCATAATCAGGATTATTAAATTCTTTTTCTACTTTAACTTTAGCAGCGAAGAAGCAACTTTTATATATGAATACATGATATTTACCACAGTCTTCCCAAAATTCTTCAGTTATATTGTACGAAGTCGCATTAAAATTGTACTTGTTAGGCATAATGTGTTGGATCATTGCCTGTTTCCAACAATCAAACTTCATGAAGCTTCTTGGCTCGAATGTTTCCCAAAACCTTGGGGTCACAAAATTTACGGACAGGCTGGCGATTACGAACATGGATCCAGTGATACACTTTGTGAACTAAATAGGAAAGGGAAAACTTTCTTACAAATTAGGTTTCAATAATTAAAAGTATTCCAAAAAATCTTGTTTTAAGGGTATTCATTTCCTATACATATAGGTGATCGTAAATATATAACTAGCTCCCTCTCGCGGTTTTACCGCAGGCATGTTACTGTCCTGCTCCCATGGGTTATAGCGTTAACCTAGCGAAATAATCTTCCAGAATAAACTCACAGAACGATACCATGTCCAATATATATATGGTATAGATGTGCAATCTATATCTCAATATTTTTTCTCAATAATGTTAAATTGATGGCATTTAAAACATAATTTCAAACGAACGTGATACCACTTTATGTCTTTAAGGGAACGATTTGCACTTTAAATTGTTCTCCTGGCATTTTAATTCGTTTATGACCTGGGGTATTGAAGAAACTGCAGTCGGCGAAGTGCTGGTGTAATTTTTGGCTTCCACCTGATTCTTGACTTCCTCTGTTGGTATCATAAATTTTAATAAAGGTCAGCTAAAGAAAGTAACTATTATGTAATAGAAATTGAGTTAATCATCTTCGAATGTAGTGCGTACCATCAGTAATTTGCGATGTGATATTTTCAATACACGTAGACCTTTGCAGAATGTCAAATAATCTAGACTTTTCCTCAGCTTTTACTTCAGTTGATTTTTTTGTGGTCTGTATAAAATGGAAGTTTCTTACAGATAATATGTAGTTATAGTACTTCTATCTTCTATCGTTTATGAGATCTAGTATGGAGGGAACCTAACCTTACCTCATGTAGTGTATTTTGATACTTTCTGCTGCATTTGAAAAACAGTTTTTCCATTGTATTAGATGTTTCGGGGATTTTGTTCCCATACCTACGGCAGTTTGATATATTAACATTTCTAATGAATGGTAGGGACGTAATATTTATTGGATATTGTAAACCATGACGCTGTATACATGCGACGGTTTTTGTAAGTATTGGAATGTATTTATGTGCCATGTATAAGGAATTTTATTAAAATAAAACCGCATATTTCTGCCAACATTGACTTTGTCAAGAACATTCAAGAAGAATATGATTCTGGTTGGTCTGAAAAAAGGTTTTATCATATTTGTTCAAAAATAGATAAGGACTATACCTACCTACTGCGATTAAAGCTCCGGTAATAGTTATCGTCTTCTAAGTTTAGCACGCCTTCACAAATCCCACACTTGATGGGGTTGCATCATGCTTTTTAACAATTGTTACAGAAAGTTTTTTATTGTAGTGTTTACGACCGGCCGCTTGCTTGACTTCAACCCCTCTGGGGTGAAAACATAAAAAATTGACTCGGTGCGGGAATCGAACCCGTAGCCTCTCGCTTCACTGCAACTCGGCTACTCGCCACGAAGATAGGCAAAAGGAAAATATTTAAAAACTGCTCTATTTTGATCGTCATTAAGCCGCTTTCGGTTTCTCAACTTATACAAAGGTTGCATAACTTTAATCTAAGTATCGAATGTAGTACATGTTATAATATGAAAATAAATACATAGAAATATTATAAAGATATCTTTTTAAATTCATGATTGCGTAATAAGTTTTCACTAGCGATCTGTGATCGATTCATCATAAAGTTTACTCAATACGCTAAAAAAAGTATACCAATAGTGTCCCTAAAATAATTAGATTTTTTTTTATTAGTGCCGTTCATTGCGCCTACGAGTTGCAATCGTAACTCCATTGAAGGTCATGCTCGCGACAGTGATTCGATGATACCGAGCGTGTAACGTGCAATTTTATGGCGCAACATCGATTATGGGTAATATTAGTTCTACAATGCGAGTATTGAGTATTAGGTACTTAATTATCCCAAACACATTCTCAAAATTAATTTTTGATTTTATACTACTAATGTCATTATCACTACTTCAACTGAATGATGCAAGAATATCCTAAAAACATCAATCCGGACAAATTAGTCAGACAATGTAGTCAGCCACGATGGTCAATGATCGGTGACCTCTCTGACAGTGAAGGACGCTGGACGATGGCAACGACTCAAATAATTCGGTTCAAATACATTTATAAACTTAAATCAGTGACCCAAATTACAATGGAAATAAATGTCTTACATGTTATGATCTTTAAATAAACACATTTTCATAACAAGGAGGTATCTGATGTGGCAGATGTATTTAAATAAATCTTATCATAATTTAAACATATAGTAGTCTAGATTCAGAATATAACATATACAGGGTTATTTTTAAAACACTGACAACCTCGCAGGGCCATATAGCTGACCCCATAAGGAACAACTTTTGTTCTACGAGTTTGGACATAACTATATACATAAGAAAAAAAATGATTTTACAAGTTTTTGTTGTGTAGTGTTTGTGTTCGTACGTCAGCTGACGGCTGGATGTAGGTATTATCGATCGATACGGCACGGCCGGTCATTGAACTGACGCGCGCGCTGCGTGTATTACGTAATTTGCGATAGGCGCAGAGCGTAGGTAACTTTCAAGACGGAAATTAAATTCATAATTATTTTTGTATGAGAATAAAATCTAACAAATTATGAAAAGTCGTAGAACAAAAGTAGTAGCAAATGACCTTAGGAATCTACTCCTGCGAGGTTGTCAGTGTTTTAAAAATAACCCTGTATAAACGGCATGATTTTTTATTTACTGATTTGTCTTTCCTTGTATGATCGTTGATATGAATAGAAATAATCAGGATTTCCCTTTGTTGGATCTCATTCCAAGGATTGTGTAATAAAAATCTTTGATTAGATTATTTATAATCTAATCCCACCGTGTGATTACTACGTCCTACTGGATTTATGAATAACATTAATAATTATTTGATGTGTGGATAATTACGTAAAATACGAATCTGGCGGATTGTATACCGGGTGTAAGGGAAACGCTTCTGAAAACGAAGAGAGGTTGGTTATAAACGTACCGTGTTTATAACCAACCTCTCACCTCACTAAAAATCACGAAGTAAGTCGACGTATTTAGCGTTTGTTACTAATAAATAAAATGACATTTCATACAAATAATAATTAAAAACGTATTTTTCATGATAACGTAAAAAATGTAAATTGCTGCTGACGCGAGGAATCAGCTGTGCGGCGCGACACACGGCACGATGTTCATAATGAGTATTGGAGCGCGGAAATGCGCGCGGGTCATTGACTTCGGCTTTAATATTAGTACGCTTTAAATGGATTTTAACATGGGTAAACGTGGAGCAAGATATAGCGTTTTCCGTTTATGTTAACGTTACAAGGTGGTAGGTCCCTTATATGCGAGAGGCCGTCTGGGTTGGTACCACCGCTTTGTCTATTTCTGCCGCCAAACCAACAGTGTGTAAGCACTGTTGTGTTTCGGTTTGAAGGACATTGAAGCCAGTGACATTACTGGGCATGATGACGAGCGCAGTTCAGTACCATGCAGTGCTTTATAATTCAAAGTTCTGTGTGGTGTTGCTTCTGTTTATGGGCAGGCGTGGCGCTTACCATCAAGCGAGCGCCTTGCTCGTCTCGTCATTTAATCCAAAATGTTAAGGTAGTTTTCCATTACCTTTTCGGCGTTGGAATTGTCCTCCTACACACGGTACAATTATTGTTTTCCTGAAGTTACTCTTGTCTGAACTTACGTATTAGGAATAACTACGACATATAGGTTTTGAATATAAAAAAACAAGCGTCATAAGCAATCGACTAAACAGCTGTGATTAAAAACACAAAACGCTTGCCATCAGGCGAGCGCCTTGCTCGTCTCGCTATTTAATAAAAAAAAAACATAACCCTTCCTTGGCAGTCGGAATAAAGTCAATACGGTATTGGAATGACTAAATAATTCGTAAATCCATTTTAAATCTAATTCGCAGAATTTATCTTGATTGGTATTTTAAAAGAGCGAATGCGTAATAAAAACAGCGGCCACGGTTCAACCATCACGTATCAAAATAGTTTCACCGAATGAGTCACCGAGCGATTCCTAACGTAGGAGGCGCACATGACAGACCACACGTCGCACTTTAGCGCCACAATGAGGCAAAATGGTGAAATCTTTTTTCGTCTTTAAATAGACCGTTCACTTGCATAAATGCATTTGTTGTGTGATTCTACAAGGTTGAAGGAAAATGTTAGTAATAAAATCTAACTAATGTACATATTGCGCATTGTAGACTACTATTTCGTGGGACATTTATGCTTTAATTAACACATGTTCTGGCCTACCGATCCAGCAGACTTCTTGAGTCTTGGAAGTACTTACATCTAAGCGACCCTTAGACGGGAACCTGTGGGCAAATTCCGGAGATAGTACTAGTAACCTTCGTCCATCGCCGCATGGGAGAGACCTTGGATAATTGCGTCATCGCTGTACCACGTTATCCGCTTTATAAATCCAGACTGCTATCTTTTTATGTAATCTAAATAACTACCTATATTATATAGATAGAATAAGTAGGTAATTTTTCAGACGCACCCAAATATTCTTAGACTGTATTTCATATTTTATACTTGGTGTAATATAACATACTAGGGAATAAACGACGCGACGGTTATGTTAACATTATTCTCAAAACGCCCTTCCCGCCAGACGAATGTCTGTCTCTCATATTATGTAGAAATCTAGACAGAAAATCCCGATCGTACAAGACAAAACAATCTCATTAGTTATGTCACAATAATTTGCGGTATAATAGAATTGTTTCTATAATGCACTTATTTATATTAGGTCCTTACATATGAAATTGGCGTTTTTCGTACTGGCCACTTTAATCACAAATTTCTCCTCTTTGGTAAGGAATTCCAAATTCAAATTTGTACAGCTATAGACTCATGTATTTGTGCTTCGATGATCGTCATTCATTTGTTTTTTTTCTTCTGTTTTTTTCTGTTTGCGTCACTCATTTTACAAAATGGAAAACTTAAAATATCGCATTATTTACGAGTACGAGTTCCGCCGTGGCACTAGTGCTGCGGAAACAACTCGAAGGGTGAATGATGTGTATGGCGGTCGTGTTGCAAAAGAAAACACCGTTCGTTTTTGGTTCCAACGTTTTCGTTCTGGAAATTACGACCTGCAGAACAAGCCCCGTGGACGGCCTGAGACTCAAGTTGTTAATGAAGAGTTGAAGGCTATTGTGGAAGCGGATCCATCGCAAACCACGTCCGAGTTAGCTGCAGGCTGCGATGTTAGTGATAAAACTGTTTTAATTCACTTGAAGCAAATTGGGAAGATTAAAAAGCTTGAAAGGTGGGTACCTCACGAATTGACTGAAGTAAACCGGCAAACGCGCGTGGATTGCTGCGTTACATTACTAAACCGGCACAATAATGAAGGTATTTTA
This sequence comes from Amorpha juglandis, assembly GCA_949126905.1. Classification (NCBI taxonomy): domain Eukaryota; kingdom Metazoa; phylum Arthropoda; class Insecta; order Lepidoptera; family Sphingidae; genus Amorpha; species Amorpha juglandis. The sequence continues at coordinate 9,460,984 of OX421367.1, forward strand.
AACCGAATCATTACCTGTGATGAAAAATGGGTTCTTTACGATAATCGGAAGCGCTCAGCGCAATGGTTGGATCCTGGCCAGCCAGCCAAATCCTGCCCCAAGCGAAAATTAACCCCAAAAAAGTTACTTGTAAGCGTTTGGTGGACTAGTGCCGGTATTGTTCATTACAGTTTTCTCAAATCTGGCCAGACTATTACGGCTGATGTCTATTGTCAGCAATTGCAAACCATGATGGAAAAGCTAGCGGCTAAACAACCTAGGCTGGTCAATCGCTCCACGCCACTGCTGCTTCACGACAACGCTAGACCACACACTGCGCAACAGACGGCTACTAAATTAGAAGAGCTTCAATTGGAAAGTCTAAGACATCCTCCGTACTCCCCGGACCTTGCTCCAACAGATTACCATTTTTTTCGAAATTTGGATAACTTCTTGCAAGGGAAAAAATTCAACTCCGATGGGGCAGTCAAAATCGCCTTCAAAGATTTTATTGATTCCCGTCCGACTGATTTTTTTAGTAAAGGGATCAATGAACTACCTATGAGATGGCAAAAGTGCATAGAAAATAATGGTTCATACTTTGATTAATTAAATATATTATATTAAAAAATATTCGACTTTTTGTTCCTCCCATACAAAACGCCAATTTCATATGTAAGGACCTAATAATACACTCCGTGCTAAGTGTGTTTCATCAGACATTTCCTAAATTAGTACCGAGATTTTTTTGTAGGTACATATTAATAAATCAGCATATAAAAACGCTTCATACCATTTATATTCTTATAATTACAGTTTTCTAAAATCCAATACAGTTTGATTCAGTATTTTCGTGCGGTTTAGTCGTTAGTTTGACGACAAGTGCGAGTCGGACAAAAACGTTTAGTGTGAAGGCAAAAAAAAAATAACCTCTAAAGAAATGGTAGGCAGGTACGTTTAAACACAATCGGAGACGACCATGCTGTCTAGCAAGAATTCAATGAGTCATCGTAAGGCGCGATACTATCTAACACGCAGAAATCAACTTGGCACCTCAGTGGAATGCGCGTCCCCTCCCACCACACCCTACCGCCTACCGCTCTCGCCCTCGACGCGTCATTACGGTCAGTAAATTAAATACTACCGTTACGCACGCGCCTCCTTCATGTTTTTTTCGTTGTTATTATTGTTATTTTTATGAATATAGAACTGTTACCAAAAAATATACCTACATTTAAACCCCTTATTGATAAATGCTGAATCTGAATCTATTGATTAATTATTATATGTTTAGCGTCAGTCACACATTTGTCATCTGTCAAAGTGAGAATGAGACAAAACATATTTTAGTAACCAATTTAGTAGGTACGCACGCGAACCCGCGCCCGTGATCTTTGCTTGAAAACGTGCCCATCCACATTCGCAGTCACAATCACTTTTATCGATGGGTCTTATAAAGGTACTTGAATTTTTTATGCAGTTAGTACATTCCAATGACGTCATTACACCGAGGTGCCTAGTTAACTTCTGCGTGTAGTACTTACATTAGATTCCTGTATTAATATGATAAAATTACTCCTCAACAACACAGTGTTTTCAGTTATGTAGTTAATATGCACATAATTATGTACAAGCTCATTATTATACGATTGCTCGGTAGAGTTGTATAGAGTTGATAAGATTTTTTTACGTACTAATTACTACTAACCTAGCAAGGTCCTTCGTATTCGAGAGGTCGTCTGGGTTGGTACCACCGCTTTTTCATTTTCTGCCGCCAACAGTATTTAAGCACTGTTGTGTTTGTAAGAGAAAATTAAGCCTTCTCGGTATTGCCATATTTTTATTGATAGAAACAGTAAATTATATCTATTCTATTTTTCTTAAATTTTTGAGTCGGGACGGCAGTAGCTTTTTTGAAACCTCTAACGTAATTACTCACGTGTGTATTCATTGTAAACATTTCTCTGAGAAATTGACTAACCGCATTAGACCCACGTGGCAGACTAAAGTTTAACCTCTCCCCTTAGTAGAGGTCCCTACTCACCAGTGGAACTGTTTAATATAGAACTAATATTATTAATTATAGATAGATAGATAGATAACACTTTATTGAACACCAATTTAACGAAAAATACATAAGAAACTTAAAACTACAACAATGTCAATAGGCGGTCTTATCGCTGAAAGCGATCTCTTCCAGACAACCTTACAATAACGGAATTGTTAAAAAAAAGGGCCAAAGTGGGGGTGTTTAGAGAAACTTAACGAAATAATTAAATATTAATTATAATATATATTCTATTGGCCTTGTCGTCCCAATGCTATCCAGACAACAATAAACATAACATACGTTGTCAGTGCTATCTCCGAAATCAGACTTCATAATATGAAAGATAAACAGTCGCGCCCCAATTCACTGAGTAATGAACTTGCCGTAGAGGTCAAAAAGGACGACTAAGACGTTCTCAAAGGTCACAACGTAGTTTTACGTGCGGAGCATCGCTCTCAAATATGGATTTTACTATCGCAACTAAAAGAGCCGAGCCAGCAAACAGTTTCGAGTATTATAGTAACTTATTAGATATTCGGCGCACTGGACTTGAACAAGTAGGCAGGTAATAAAATAATACCCAATTTATCGATTTATAAGTTACAAGTGCAATACGCAAGGGTTAACTTCTATCAAGTTATGCATTCCTTCACAAATAGTAATCATCGTAAGTTAAAAAAAAATCACAGAAATATTAACGGTAAAATAATTCTCCCAAGTTGAAATTCTATTCTAATCGGATTAAATTTTATGGGGATTCACTGGAGGTTGGGTGGCCAATTTCAATGTATTGTGAAACATTATTATGTATATAGGTAGGAGTTAGGACTTCGTTCAGCAAAAAATAGCCATTTCAACGTGCTTACAGCTGATTTACGTTTAAGACAATATATAAAAAATTAAGGTAGCAATCGAAAATTATGTCTTGGAAACAGGACTCTTTTATTCAACTCAAACAATAAAATATTGAGAACGTGACAATAAAATAGAATTATTGTGAAAATGAGTGTCAAATAGCCAAAAGGAGTATGAATGCCAATTGATGTCAGTGAACTAAACTTGTTACTTCATACTTGATGATACGGTCTGCACTTACTAAAACTACGTATTAATTTTCTTCTTCTTCTTTTTTATTTATGGCTTTCGCATTATTATGCATTTCGCCAGTGTTAAAATTAGATCTTTGTTCGTCCGAAAACGCCCAAAACATTGACGCGTACCTAAATGTCATTGTATTTTCAGCAACCTCATCAACATACAAATTTAATTTTATTTCAAGCGAAGTTATTTGGGTCGTTTTTGAGCACGCAGCATGAGTACGTGGAGAATGGCCGGTTTGAAGTAAATATCCAGGAATTATTTATTTTAATTATAAGTACATACCGAACTAGCATATATTGTAGTTTACTACATTGCGCATTTTGTAAGTAACTACCTATACAAAGAGAATAGTTATCTACCTATAGATAGCTGCTAGGTGAGCCCGCTGTGAAGCCGCGGGATTGATCCCCGCTTCTCCAATGTTTGTCCATGCATGTTTTTGCTGGTGGGAGGATACTTGTATCCGACTGGATAGCGACCACCGTACACTGGTGCTAAAGCCTGCCATAGTGGCCCACCTTGTGTGGGTCGCGTTCCAGGGTCAGCAAGTGTATATCCGGTTCTCCCCAGGGGGCAAGCCCTTTTCCCATCCCTTTTTCCTTCCCCTCCCCTTTGGCCCTTTGGAACGCCGGCATGATCTTGCCGACCTACGATGGACACATTGTTAATTGTTTATCGTTGGTCGACACTATTCTTGGATTGCGCTACACTTATCATCAGGTGTAGCGTAGTCACTTTGCCGAGCCAGGATAAAAATAAAAAAAAATAACAATTAATGTTTGTGTGATCCACACACATTTAATATTTGTTTCGGTGCTTGGTTTGCGTAGGGTCGAAACTCTCATATACCTAGTTCCTGATACTCATGACATAAGATTTCTATCCATCTTACTGTGTTCCAAAATATGTGTGATGGGTGAATTTATTAATTACTATTATAATGAACTATTTGTTTGTATTCTGGGGCCAGTTGTGGCTTTTCCTGCCCATGAATCGGTCAATTGCGCACACAATACCAGAAGTAACATGGGTGCGTTGCTGACGCAGTTTTGCCTATAAAGTGGAACGTATTGTAATGAAACTATAGTTATCCCTAACATCTACGTTCCGTGTTACCTGTGTAGGTAATCTGTTCAGGTATAGCCTAGAGGGCTAGCGTGAATAAACAAAAGGTAGGAGATTGACGGACAAAACGCAATGCACTAAGCTTTCTCTTCACGCCGCGTTGGTTTAGCTGGTATAATAATAGATTATAAACATAAAGGGTTCTATTAAATTACACTGAGCTGGCCCATTCATACTGTAGACATAACTGTCTGAATATATCTTTATAATTAGGTACAGGTATCAAATCAAATAATAGACTAAAATAATAATGTTTTACTCATAATAACATACACGATACCTATATATTATTTATTTTGCAGTTACGTGAATTATTCCACCATTGCAGCGAGAATATTGCGTCAATCGCTAATCCTTGAACTTCGAGACGATGCGGCGAAACGCGATGAAACGTTCATCAAACTGTTGTATTGGGTGAATGGAGACATTCTGCGTAGGTCATCAATTTATATTTATTAGCTTTGCCGGAAGCTTCGCTTGCATGAATTTAACGGGAGGGAGCTGTGGCCTGTGTCTTTCTTACGAAACGCAGCAAGCCAACATATTTTACGTCTATTTTCTGTGAGACAGTGGTAATAACCCGCTCGTGTCGGGCCATTGATGCTGTCACCAACACTGTCTACAGTGTGGCTATACCACGAAAACTCTGTCCTACGATCATTTTTAAATTTTTCTAAAATCTTCCGAAACATTCGAATCCGCGTAAGATTAATATTCGTATTCTACCTGCCCTTATCTCATTGACTTGGGGTTAGAGCAACACACGTGTACCTATTTTACATAAGTAAGTACCTATGAATTGCATAGCGTTTTGGGGTATGATGTACCTACATGCCATATATATGGCCTGCAGTCTGCTTGGTAGTGGGTTCTCCTTCGAGATCCAGTGCCGGAAAAATCATATTCTACTCACAAAGATGTTATCGAGCTGGGTGTCACACCCAGGACCTCTATGCACTGCAAATAGCTCAACAATACTTGTATATATTTTGGAACACTCTTTTTTAACACTTGGGGTTTGGTTTTATCTCTATAGTAATGTATGTAGATAGTAATAGCCCTATATTTAAATAGATATACATCATTTCAATTACACCCAGGTCGCGCAATGTTCCATATTTACCAGGTAGCTCTTCGTTTAATAATAATCATAGATTTATGGTGGGTTATTAACTAAACCGCATTCTAGAAAAGCTTATTAAACTTTCCAGCGGATGGACAGAAACCAGGTGACAAAGAGAAGACGTAGGGTTTTGATTGAATTAATTTTATTAAACTTATGGCATTAAATATTAGTTAATGAATATTTTCATTTTCACTATTTTATTTTTTTATGTTATAATACTATATAATATAATAATAATAAAGCTCAACCACATCAAACATTATATACCACTGATTAAAGCGGCATTTTATCGACTACGGCGTAAGCAGGTACATAACGTTATATGGACCTTATTATTTGGATAATTAATTAGCGGGTTATCAGACGCATCAGAGATTAGGGGAGAAGTAGAAAGCAAAAGATATATTATCAGTGGTTCCACCCGTAGTTTAAACGGAAATAATGTTTTCGTTTATCATTACCTATTGGCAGAGGCGTCTCTAGCCCATGTAGCGGCGCCCATGTGCAATCATTACCCTAGCGCCCTCTAGTAAGTGCGCGATCAAAATGGAATAGACCTAAAATCTTAACATGTCTTTAAGATATAACACGGGCGCAGGTGCATTTGAAAATGCCCGGCCAGCGTGTGAGTGGCGCTCGGCCGGCGCCCCCTAGAACGCTGCGCCCGTGTGCACCGCATACCCTGCATACCCGGTAAAGACGTATCTGCCTACTGGTAAAGTTAAGCAGTTGTGGAGGATAAAGGTTAATTTAATTTGGTCGTCTAAAAGGTTCAGGCTTTCTCGTCGGAATTCAACAATGGGTTCGAACTCGCGAAACCCCGTAAAAGTAGTGTACTTCTGTCCAACATAGCTAGACGACGCGACGCGTACGCTGACCGATATGCAATCAGTTTCTCAGCGGAAACAGCATCCGACTATCGCGTGTTTTTACCTTGCGGAGAATCGAATTGAGCCAGAGCGACGAAACGTGTTGATTGGCAGTTTGATAATGTCTCTTTCGTATTTAACGAGATTATACACGCTGGTGGTAGGATATTCACATCCGCCCGGATTGCGACCGCCGTACACATGATGTTAAAACCTGCTATAGTGACCTGACACAACTTGTGTGGATCGCCGTCCAGGATCAGCCAGACAATGCTTGGGGCATAGGGGGTATAGGTGTACATCCCTGTATTCCTGTGCCTGCATCGGTCATCCACTTGTCCTGTCGCAAGACCCTCGCTTTGCTTCTTCCCTCTCCGAAGAAGGAAATTATAACTAAGTTTTGTCAATAAGCGAACCGAAGGGGTGGAAAAGCATTTTTATTTTGTAATGACCGCTTGAATCTAATCGCATAGTAATGCGAAAGTGAAGCATTATGAATGTCTAGGTTCGCTTCGCCACACCTTTGGTTCGCAGACTAATTGACAAAGGCTGATCGGATAAATAAAAAAGTCATGTTTAGGAAAAATGTATTTAGTATTCATAATATAATCGTTACAAACTAAAACTTCATTGATCTCAGTTTAATATAAAACCCCAATTAAATTACTTGCATAAAATTTGCTTAAAATAGAGGCACATATTTGCTTATTATACAATAGGATTTGAAATTCATGTCCTTAAATTAATATAAAACTCATTGCATTATTAAAAAGTGGAAATATCCTTAAATATAACGAAAAATGGTACAATATTCGAATTTATAAATAATTTAAATCGCAAACAATGTTATTCACCTAATAATATCAACTTTGTATACAGTTCTTCTTGACTGTCAGTTTTTCGTAATGATAATGATTACTTCTAAACAAAACAGTGTCATTGAACAACAATTTCAACTATTTCCAGAATATTCAGTTTATTATTGTTGTACATTGACAGTCATAATAATAATAATTACATTTTATGTTCTTTTTGGTTACCTTATTTATGCCAATAATACTTTTTATACAACATAGTAAATTCATTTATTAATCATTACATATTTAATTATTATTACAGCCGTACTCAGAAAAGTCAATTTAGTTCAAGTATATATTATATTAGCCTAAGAAATGGCTTTGATTAAGTTTTATTCATAATGTAATTATTATAAATGTTTTGATTAAATAGATTCAATTATTTGTCAGAGATTAAATCATTAACTGTCTGCGTATAGAAATAATCGATTTTTAAGAATGATTAATTGGAAATTGAATTTAATCAACATATCTGAGTGCAGCAACAGTTTCCACCTTGTTTAAATCACAAAGTTACTAAGCATTTAAATCTATCATCACATAAGGCTAGAAGTAGTCGATCGACGATAAGCGGTCGCCGATGAATTGTTACGTGAACGTATTATTATTTAAAATTTTCCAGCTGTTTTGGCAGAATTGGCTCATTATTTTATCAAGTTGTCGTGTTAAGTTTTGTTACGCTTGACCGGCGTCAACGCTCATCGTCATTTGGTCGAATACTAAAACCATCCTCTATATAACATACATAATAATAGAATTGGTTACAATTTTATCTTATATCTAATTTTTAAAGTAGTTCTATATTCCTGGTCAAAACGTATACAAAAATCATAACTGATTATTATTTTTATTAACCATTAATCTTTTTTTGCGTTCTTTTAAATCCAAACATAATGCAACAAAATAATGTATATAAATGGCGATTTTAATTTAAATTATTTTTTTATGTAGTAAGATGATAAATAAGAGATTAATATTTAATCCTTATATTCTACAAACATATTCACAGGATTAGATCAAGTGCCGATACTACATTAAAATTTATGATAGATCGACGATCGATCGATGGATATAAATATGACGCCACTACCCCATTTAAGAATCTTTATTCAGAACGCCCGTTTATGTAATCTGCGAGATAGCTCATGTACCAATGTGACATAAGCTTCGCTTATATTGACAGCGTGACGTTATTGTATTTCGTTGACCTTTTTTTACCAGATAAATAAAATAACATTTCTTCGGACATTGTTAAACAGGCCTTTAATGTAGTTTGGTAAGGGTAAGTTTTGAACCATAGATCACGGATGGTATAATAGCTAGCATATGTTATACTACATCGCATGCCGACACTTGGCACAACGGGCCGACGTGCACTATAATATAATTTATCTGAACCGCGATGACGTCAGTGTACATGATATGTAGTAAGTTGTCATGCTCGATTTTCATGCAGATTCTAATATTAACGTCATCTATATTGTAATATCTGGTCGAACTCTGTCCCTAACAAGCGGAGGAGACACTCTGCACAATTCAGAAAACTATTACAGCTGCAAATTGAAGATGTATTGCCGATAGCCATAATACATTTGAAATTTATATAAGTTTAAAAAAACTAATAGTTAAAAACTTGTAGTTAGCGATTGTGAACAACTTCATGTTCGGAGCACAAGACGCCACATTACACCGTACGTCTGGTCACCAAGGCTTAGTCACATAGCGACTTATCACTCCCAACTACCAGGCGATTCAATTATTCAAGGCTCGTTTTGTTAATCACGTCATGTGTTTTTAGATTGACCACAGATCTATAAAGTAAAACTTGATAACTTAATAATAAGGTCACCTTAAGTCCTTACGTACGGTCGACCATTCCGCATGACGAAAACCTCGTCAAAGCCGAGAAAGACAAACTGTCCAAATATTTAGATCTGGCACACGAGGTTACTGACATGTGGGATGTGGACTCGACAATTATTGTTCCGATAGTCGTAACTGCTAATGGGTTGATACCAAAGAGCCTTGAGCAACACCTTCAAAGGCTCTCGATTGGTCGTTGGGTCAAGGGCCAGATTCAGAAAGCAGTGTTATTGGACACGGCACGCATTGTGAGGAGGTTCCTCACACTGGGGTCCTAACCACTGGTGGCTTGGGTCCTAGACCTCGCCACTGGAGGGTGATATTTTTTATATTTTTAAATGTTTTATTTTTTACAAATGCTATATTTAAAAATGTAAAAAAAAACCTTTTAGAATAAAGAGTACTGTACAGGTGACTCGGTCACCCTGTGACTCAAAATAATTGATTAATTTTTATTTCGTTATTATATTTAATACTTTTAACAGACACACATAGTCCTGAGCCCACACAAGAATAACTTTTATCGTAGGTATCAGGAACGACGAGGGACTTTCTTTACTACAATAAGTCAAGAACCTGCAGCTTCTAATAGCAGACTTTTTTCTTCTCTAATTTTAGTAACAGTCGAATACTTACCCCCTGCACCAGGGAGGATATAAACACTTTTTTTTTGTTACACGTAATATTTAAAATATGATCAATTATATTCACTTTTAAAATTACTGCTTGGAACCACATCTTAAATTTACTACGTAGTGTGCGACAGAGAGATGAATAGCGCTGTTGTGAAACACTCATTGGTCGAGTTTCTATTGTGACAGAACATATTTAATTAATTCTGCCACCAATGTATAGTTGTCGCATAAACACTTCAATCCGCTTTCACTTGCAAAGATTATGATTATGTTATTAGGTGAATGATAGTCTGTGTGGCATCTTATTGTTATTGGCTAGTGTAATTCGCAGTGTTAGAATAAATGGACGTATCTAAAGGTGTGGGAAAAATGTAGATACGTTCATCTGACTGTTACACCGCGAATCAACATACGTCATACAATATCTGTGCAATGTATTTAAGCTTCGACGTCTGCCATGTCTGCCTCAGTGTTGACGACTCGACTTTCCTCGTCGTTTTCGGCGACAGGAGCCGGTCGGCTCCACGGCATGAGTCCGTTGTATTCACATGTTCCCATTATAAGGACGCCAAAGCCGATGAGGTGTAGCCAGTGGAAACTTTGCCAGCGAACTGCCAGCGATACCATCCATACGACGAGTGTTCTGAAATAATAAAAGTTTTAAAAACACGCTATTATAGAAAATCTAACTAATAAATGTAAAGTCACCGTAAACCATAGCGCGATCTAACTCTATGCTGGCGCCATCTATTGACGCATAAGGTAAACTTTACACACATCACAATTTACATTTTTTTTTAAATGTAATTTTGAATTGTCATCGGTCCTTGATAAGTATGCCAAATTTCGATTTAATCCGCCGTTTTAAAGGACGTCAAAATCATGTTCAAAGTTTCCGTTACATACAAACATACTAACATACGTATGAAGCTAATAAAATCGTGTTAAAATACGAGCCACACATCATTTATAATTCTAATACATAAAATAATAGCATAATATGCTATGTGCACACTCCCTCTATATATTTACTCCAAGGTAATCACTGTCTTGTCTCTGTTTGAAGGACATTGAAGTCGGTGAAATTACTGGTTATTATGAGACTTAATAACTATGTCCCGGGTATAAATACCAGTTTAGTGCCATGCAGAGCTTCGTAATTCAAAGTTCTGTATGGTGTTGCTTCTGTTTATAGGCATGGCGCAGGTATATATTAAACAAATATAAATATTACCGTCGTTATAATTTATGTTAGTGTAATTTTTATATTTAAACATCATTATATTTAGTAAGTAGCATTTACTTAGAGGTGGTGAAACAGACGCTTGCTATTTTAATTTAAAATAATACTTGTCACGAAAATATAAATAACAAATAAATATTTTTTTTACTAATCAAAGTAATATTATACGAGACATCTAAAATTATTGTATAAATACCATTTATCCGTCAGGTCAGCATTCACGCGCCACACACATACACACCAACACATTTACACACACAAACACAACCACACATACATACACACGTTTTTATATTCAAGCATAAACATGAAGTGTATACCTCACTGAATCGAGCACCATTCTTGTGGTGGCAGACATCTCCTTGGTGACACTGATACCGGCAAAGTTGAAGAAAGCAATAGAAATTATTGTACCAAGAGTCGCTACCAGGATTAGAGGGTTGTTACCTAGAATAAAAAAAAATGTTTTTACGATAGCTCCAATGTTATAATCACATCCATGGATATAGTTCACGAATCTACGAACCACGGATAATATAGAGTTCGTATGCTCACTCCCTTAGTGTACCGCGATTAAGTGCAACATTCAACGCAACACAACTAGGCGCACAATTAAATCTATGCACACCGTGATTGCGTCGGTCCACTTTTAAAAAACTGGCAAGTTTGGTTTTTATAAATATCGAAGTATATGTCATGTCATATTTACTATATACATATTACCCATAATGTTTGGTATAGATAAACCAAGTAATTTATTCTTTTTGGAAACCAAGCGTGCCAATTTTTACTGTACTGACTGACGATTGTCATTATACATAATATATAGATTATAATATAAATATTAAGAGTAGCTACTGTGCACCTTCTTCCATAAACGATATCAATCATTGACTCACCCATCTGTATAAACCCATCAATGACGTCTTCGACGGTTCCCCTGGGGTTGTGACCGAAGTGAGGCAACGCCGGGGTCCAGTAGAATATCACCAGTAGTACAGAGAGCACAGAGAAACCGAACACGCCTTCCCAACCTACTGCTTGCAATGGAGGGATATCTAGTCCTGGAAATTATCAGTTTTTAATTAAAATTTGCAGTGAAACTTTTACGATGAGTTTAAAATTTTAAGGTCGAAAATGAGTGCCACGGATGTTTTCTAACAGACAGGTAATTTGCGAAATATTTAATAACACATAAATAAACAAACTACAGCTACATTTTACAACAATGTATGGTGGCGTTGCATATAAGTGCTTAACATATGCAACACGATATAATTAAGTTGACACAGTTTGTTGTGAAAAACTAGTTATATCTAGTATGTCTATCGAAGCTAACATAGTTGCATCGAATACTCGACTCGTTACGTCAAAATAGAAATGAAGTAGAGAAAATAATACTTTCAACTATTCTGTGGTATTTTGTCTACGAACCCTAACATGATACGTAATTTTAGTGAAAGTTGACACTTTTATATGAGATATTTAATATTGTTGTCGATAGTTTTCTTTCTCACGCGCAATTTATGACGTGTTACATATATTAAGCCTCTGATCATACAGTAAGTTACGATTATCTTGTGTCATAGGTGCCAGACATTTCTTGACACTGGGTCTCACAACAGCCAGACCCGAAATAAATGTCAAATTTTGTAGATCATACCAGCATTTGCCTCGTTGCAGGGCCAACCCTGCATGAGCATTAGATACCACCAACCATCAGATGCGCCACGTTTACCCAAGTTGCTATAAAAAAAACATACCTGTCACATACTTCTCTTCATACACCATTTGACAAGCTGAAACCACTTGTGCCATGATGATCAGTAAGTCTCCAGTAATAATACTGTTTCTGCCTTTCGACTCGCCTGACGGGAACAAGGAGTCAGTAATACCGACTACTAACAGACCCATGACGACTAGAACTGTGGAATAACACATAGAAATAAGGTATTTTACTTAATAAATCAACTCGAATACAATCATGTCAAAGTTATGTATGTGAATAATAATAAACCGTTTCTTTTTCGGTTGCATATGGCATAATGTATAATAATAAACGTAGGTAACCCTAACATCGCTATTGGATAAGCACAAGCCGATAGGAAAGTACCTGACCTGAAGAATTTGAATGAAGATTGCAGAAGCACATAATTCAAATGCAAACGGCGGATTCCATGAAAAGGAATATAAAGTAAAAATTTTGCGTTTCTGACTCGCAATTGACTGTATTTTTTTATACTTCAGAGGATATTTAGTAAAATGTTTTCAGGTTTTTGAAGTTATACTTCTTTAGGCGCGTTATGAAAAAATGATGAGAGTGAAATTTTAAGATGCGCGCGCACCTGTGACACAAAATTAACAGTATGAAGCCGTCTGCTTAACCGCTCATTAAGTCTCGAAAAAAAAGCTACCAACAAAATAGGAATTGAACCTCGATATTAGTCGCGCATGTTGGTACGCTCGTCACCTCTGATCACTGTTTTCATATTTATAATATTTATCAACATGTCTCTAGTTTATACATTCACAACACGTGTTTGAGTTTCATACAAGTGCGAATTATATATGTGCTAATAAATTATATTCAGTAGTGATTTAAATTGAATATTTTGATTGATATTACTTACTATTTGTGAATATTAGTGAAAAAAATTGTGCTTATATACTTTTTCAAGTGCTCCAATATAATTGAGGTTAACTATCCGTATGTATTATTTATTGATATAAATTAAAATACTTTTATTTAATATAATTAACACTAAATATTATTAAATTATTAATGTTAAATACTTATTATTGGTTATTTAATATTCACAAAATAAAGAAATAAATTTAATAAAACATTTAATAAAAAGTTTGTGATAAAAATTAAAATTGAACATCAAATAATAATATTAATTTTTAATATTTGCTATTAAATTGAATAAGAAAATAAATATTTATTTATTTATTTTTTCAAATTTAAACTGAACTTTGTTGATTATCCTTTTCCAATCCTTCTATTATTTTATTGTAATCAATTATTTGCATGCAATTAAAAACTATTTTTTAATGATGCCAAAGAAGTATAACTTCTCACGCGCGTACATAAGTACACGCACCCATTTTTTTTTGGAAACATGTCTATTATTTTCAGGGTTCGAAAATATCCGATATTTATTATAAATATCAACATATCGGATATTTATGATATATATCCGATATATATCAAGTTTGATATATATCCATTTCGTATGAAAGCTATATGATTATTTTATTGTATTATTTATGAATACTGTTTGCATATGTGTTACATACACATACTAAAATTATAAAATAAAAACCTCGTGTTTGGATAAGGCAAAATCAACTAAAAACCATAAACTCTTCTTTTAGGGCAGAAGTGTTGCCATTTATGGATTAGAACTTACCATTAGGGAGTATGTTTTAACACTACTCCCACGCCATCTATATTTGGGAAGTAGAAATACAGTAACAAACTCTAAAAATTACTTAATAACATTAATTTTTTAAACCATTTTTGTATTGGAATTGATTATAAAAAAAATATTGATATATATCGTCAAACCCGGCTTGATATATATCGGATATATATCGGATATATATCATGATATACAGGGTTATTTTTAAAACACCAGCAACCTCGCAGGGGTAGATAGCTGTCCCCATACGGAACAACTTTTGTTCTACGAGTTTGGATATAACTCAATATATTTAAAAAAAAATGATTTTACAAGTTTTTGTTGTTTCGTATTTTTCTTCGTACTATGCGGCACGGCGCGGCGTGCGCGCGCGACTCAAAGGCGCCGCTCAGCTGAGCGGCGCGTTGACCTTCAAAGGAGCTAGCCCGGTTCCCCACGCTTCGCGTATTTGTTTACGTAATCTGCGATCGCGTTGTAACAATCAAGACGGAAATTAAATGAATACTTATTTTTGTATGAAAATAAAATCTAACAAATTATCAAAAGTCGTAGAACAAAAGTAGTAGCTTATAACCTTAGGAATCTACCCCTGCGAGGTTGCTGGTGTTTTAAAAATAACCCTGTATATCCATTGATATATATCCTCGAACCCTGATTATTTTATTGGTTAAAATCAATATAACTTCTACTTTTGTACCCTATTGACACATTAGGTAAGTGTATTATTCATTTATTGGCTAACAACACAGTACAATCAGCAGAGAACACAATGACCGTTTACACCATTTTTTATTATTTCTGATAACCGACGCGGACGCGTGTCTGGCGATGATTCATAATAATTAAATTAATTATTTGTATGAACTAACTTTTTATATTACCGTTGCGATGATTCATATAGTTCTAATAAATCAATAAAGTGACAAATCGAATAAAACCAGCTATAATTATTTGAAAAATCATTTAAAGTTATGGTAACAGTATTATATGAAGGAAATCAAATGCAAAATTGCCACAAATGTAAATACGTTACTTAGATTCTTAGAGATTTAGGATTTATATAATTCAATTCCATAGGGTATGAAACTATTGTTATGAAACCTCACTAAATATTGCGTAAAATAACCCATTTCCCTATCTGTAAGCTGTATCCATAACGAATCTACGACATAAATGTTCACTTTATACCGGTGCTGGCTACTCAGATGAAAATAAATTAATTAGGTACCTCCCGTCAGTAAAAAAAAAACATATACATAATAAAATATAAAGAAGCATCGCGAAGATGGGTGTTTATTTTTATTTATGGCTAATGATAATGAAAACAGTTCACTTTATAAGTACTTTTTTATTGGACTGTAAATAGTATTATGCATTTTAAAAAGTATGACGTTTTTAACAGTATGGTTGGCAACCCTAATTGTGTGTTCATATTTCATAAGTAGGTTTAGGTAAGTTTAATACAACAGCGACATGCCTCGTCGGTATTTTAACGAGTCAACAACGTGACCGATCAAATATCTGACACTGAACGGTGACATTACTAGGTCCTGTCTATACATGCAAGTATCGAGTAGAAATAAATATAAAAGTACCTACCTATCAAATAAATTTATATAGCATCCAGTTTCTTGTATGTAACATAATAAATAAATTAGCGCAACTACTCTTCGCCAATATTATTTCCGTCCCATGATGCGATAGGGGGCGAGCATATCTCTATCTATTCTGACTGCCCGTTCTGGGATTTGAACCCAGTTACTTAGCCTATCTACGCTGGCACTATGAGACGGTAATACACATGGTCCTGACCCCACACTAGGTTAACCTGTATCATGGGTATCCGAAACTACGAGAGACTATCGACGACACAACACCCAGACCCGAAACGTCTTTATACATTTTACATGATAATTATTATTTAAGGACAAAGTCCAGAAATTAGATTATTTGTTAAGGGTCTGGTATGGATGGACCATGGACATTATGATCCATCCATATTGTGCGGAGAATTTGAATAACGGTAAAATCAAGATTAAAAGAAGATACGATTATAACCTTCATAAATAAATGAAAACAAATTATTTAAATCTATAAAAGGATTTAAATAAAATAAACCTGTAACACATTATATACTGTAGATGCTTTTTGATAATGTTATTAATCCACGATGATCTTTACCAATATGATATGGACCGGGTGGTAGGGTTTGTATATGAATTTATTTATTTGAAAGCTAATTTATGGTCCTTTGCCATATTCTGTCCAACGAATATTTTCTGGCAGTATATTTTTGACACATTTTGTATGGAAGATCAGTCATAACACTATTATTAATAATCGATTGAATATAGGGAAGGGCCTATCAATAAGGGCAATGAATAGTGCTCTTATATCTGAATAACCTTGAACTAATGCTCCGTCCCAAGCCGCCTGCAACTGCCATGTCTCGATAATGAACAGCAGATAAGTATATTGTATTTGAGCTCGCCGTAGAGGTTTATAGGAAAAGTTGGCTTACAGATGGTGATCAAGATTTGATCATGAGTAGAAAGGTATTTGTTAATAGGATATCTGTCAAAAACCCTGTATTTTTCGGCCGGTTACCTATCAAGGTACTTTTAATAGACCGACAATGTAAGCTTAATAATAGGATACTTTTGGGACATTTCGGATAGGGGACCCTCAAAACTATAGCAGCCAAATGGGTGAGGCCCTCGTTCCGAAAACTGAGGTTTCAACGCAGCCACAAGTCCTCTAAGAAAGAATGAACGAAGTTGCAATAAAAATGCATGGTTGATACGCCTTTATTATGTGAATGCAACAAGCTTATAATCACAAACAGACGACCAAATCAACCGTGTGTTGTTTTGATAACACGTACAGTAAAATTCGTTTGCACACGTCTTTTTGTCTGTACACATGAAGGATGTTTTGACGGGCGAATTTTGTTTCTCATATCGCCACCAAACAATGCAGTTCTTATGACTGGCATTATGTTCGGGCACCTTTGCTCGCTTTGTACTGTACCTAGTACGTAAATTTTATTACTAATATGAATGTGAATGTTTGGGCGTTTCTGAGTTTCTGAATTTGAAGGTTTGTTAGTCGATCATGCATTAACATTCGACTGAACGGTATTGGATAAAAGGAATGACACGTAGACTATTACCTTGATTAGGACATATAAGACTTATTTTATTCAGAACAAGGCCATTGACGCGGACGGTACGAGAAAAAGCTAATATTTATTAAAAGTAAAACATATGCGTCTGCAATATGAATGTAATTAAAAACTTCCGACGTTTATTAGAAAAACATCTGAATTTCACTTTTAAATGGCATAATAGACTTCCTTCAAACATAACCAAGTAATATCTTTACATAGTATAAAATGAAGTCGCTTTTGCTGTCTGTTCGCTTAGATCTTTTAAACTATTCAATGGATTTTAATGCAGTTTTCAGGAATAGATAGAGTGATTCGTGAGGAAGGTTTATATGTATATCACGCTATGACCCATGGGAGCAGGTCAGTAACATGCAGGTGAAACCGCGAGGGACAGCTAGTTTGGAATAAATCAGCTTTCAAACAAAAACAAACGCATTTAAATTGGTCCAATAATCGAAGCGCTATGACGACACAGACACTCACACATCCATTAACAGACTAAGTGGTCAAACATAATAAAGCCCTTCTTTTTCGCAGAGGCTAAAAATCAGTTTTTATAGAAATTCAGTCTTAGCAAACTTTGAATATATGACGGCACAGACACTCACACATCCATTAACAGACTAAGTGGTCAAACATAATAAAGCCCTTCTTTTTCGCAGAGGCTAAAAATCAGTTTTTATAGAAATTCAGTCTTAGCAAACTTTGAATATTTATCTCTTCTACTTACAAACCTCACTATGAAATCTTATGAAGTCACATAGTGCGCGAGAAAGCAAAGGAGCCCATTTTTGAAATAACTTGCGTGTTATTGTGTAAGTGTTTTTCTTTAATACGGGCGTCAGTTTGCTTTATTCACTATGATGATGACAAACTATTATTAGATCTGTTTCTACGGTCAGCTCTGACATTCGCCTTCGTTGCAAACAGTCCAGTATTTCAATAACACGACATTCTTACCTATTCCAGTGGTTTCTCTCTTGGTGATGTGACGCTCGCAGAAGGTCGTGGACAGTATAGCAACAAATACTATAATGGCACCGCGAAACATTTGGAAGCTGCTCACGTACGTCAGTGTGAGACCGATGTACATTATTGATGTACCGATCTGTTAGAAAAGAGTACTCAGTAACAAGTTTTATTTATTAACTATTTTATGATCTATGGCACAGCTGCACACATACGTATGAAGCTAATAAAAGCGTATTAAAAATATGTAAATAAAGGGGAAAAGAAGTTTTTAACATAATAAACGCGTTCCAAATTCAAAATAATTAAAGAGTTGAAAAGAAGAAAAGCTTTTATGTAACAGTATTTATGGCCAGACTACAGCTGTTATTATATGAATTAATAACATCAGTTACAAGATTTTAAGGCCGAAATTTGTTTAAAATACGACTGTGTTCGGATGACCTTTCGCCGATACCCTTATCTTGTACTCTGAACTAATTAGATGTCAGTACACAATAATATTTATTAAAATGGACGCTTGCAATGAACTACCATTGAAGTTGATAAACAATTATCCAAACACATTGTACAAATCATGAATCAATATTTTGTAATGTACGAATTCCAATTCCGGTCAGTTTATGTGTGATTTTTCGAATCGCAAAATCGAAAAAATTCAAACGGAAATTGTCATTGCCCGACCTGAGGATCGAATCCCAGATCTGCTGGTTCTCATCAGACTTAGTATGCTGCCACTAGACCAATGAGTCGCTATATATTTTCACTTACCAAATCTAACATGGCTGCCGGCATCAAGATGAATGGATTGAAATCCTGTTCGCCATTTGTAAGGCTGTGTCCACCGGTATTTCTCGTCTTTAAAAACACCAGCTTGAACACCAAGAGGCACAGCATCTCTCCAAGGAACATAGAAGCCGTCTGTTATGAAGTTTTTATTAGTAATTAATTATATAATCGCATCTCCATACTTATTATTAGCAAACTATTAACATCGTTAATAAAAATTATAATCAATATAATTATGATAACTTTACTATTATAAAATGAATAAAACGTTTCCGAATTCTAATAATAATAATTTAAGTTTGAAATTAATGAATCAGTGTCCATTACGAAGTCTTATTTTTGTTTTCGATCGTTATGAAATTTTACGAAATTTCAAAAAATTTGAAGAATGGTTTTAATAAATATAGTTAGTTTTGTATTTGAAACTCCTCAACGAATAATAACAAATGTATATGTCATTATTTAAGATTAGGATTTTCTAATTAATAATAATAAATACACCCAACCGTCACACACAGTACTGGGACCAGTAAGATACTAGTCTTGTGTTGTGGGTATCAGGAACTGTCAATAATGATTCAGTATCATTACTGTCGCACAGCTGGGCATGGGTCCCCTACTGAACTCCCCTTATGCCTCAGTCCACTATGCTGGCCTAATGTGAATATGCATGTATACTCGTATATAAGTATGTATATAAGTATGTATACATATATAATATATAGACATTCACTGAATAGTTTATCTTAAAACTGAGCGATAGTTAACAAAATACACACATAACCCTTAAAAACAGATGTGAGTGACATAGAGGGGTTGGAATTCCAGCTGTGACTTCTGTATTGGCAGTCCATTCCTTTTATTGTTTACAATTCATTATAATATAAAGCACACACTCTGACCTGTAGGAATGGATGGTCAAATTCCCTCTCAACACCATCAGATCCTTCTGCCTTCATTATATCTGCCCATTTTGTGCTCAAGGAGTTGATGGACCCTGTGACCACCATCATTAAGGCCAGAAATCTTTGATATTGTGTGAATGCCATTCTGTGAAAGAATTTAATTAGTGTTAAAAGTTGTAAAGTGAAAGTGACATATAATTTTACACATAGTGTTATATTTATGATTACGGATTAAGTATATCATTGCTAAAATAAAGTTTAAATAAATTAAGTAAACTTGTTACATTATTGATTTTAACAAAACATGAATTCTGGTTTGTGGAAATTTGTTATTTTACTCAAAATGTTTAAAAAATAACCAAAAATACTATACTCAATAGCTGGTAATATATGCACCAGATATTATACACATGCTGTTGGTAATTAGTTTTAAATGCATATTCAGCAGTCTAGATCTAATTATATTTACTTTGTATGCAAAATGCTAATGTGATGTTGCAACTGAAGCAATGTGGTTAAATTGTAAGGTAGTAGTTATTGACGCAGTTGTAATGCGTACGCGGTATGCATTACAACTGCACCAACTTACTACTCAAGACTGCTGTGCAGAGGTCTCAGGTTCGATCTCCGGGACGTTATATTGGGTTTTACTAACACGAAATGCTCAGTATTTGCCTGGCATCTGAAATTGTGTCGAGTAACGTGATAGGCTCGATACCGGTCCCGATCATATCACAGGACGGAAATAAGCTGGGCGAAATTTGGGTGTACTGGTTACACCTCTGGCTTTCGCTTTTCGCTTTCTGGCTTTCGCTCTCGAAGGGGTTCGAGGATTAGATGCGTGATTGCGTATGTATATGTTACATTTAAAACCCGTTGTTAGTTACAACGCGTTTTCCCTAGTTAGAACTAGTTCTCACTAAATGCCTTTATTGAAACTAGAATTAACTAATGTTCAAAATTGAATATAACTGAAAAGTGGGTAGACATTTGTTTATATTTCTGTTCCAGGTAGAATTGGTACATGACAGGGTCACTGAAAAACTAGGTAAAATGAATAATGGTTCTATCTATCAATTGAATGAAACTTATTCACTTGTTGTGCGAGATGCAGGTGTGAATCTATAAGTACTAGTTGTTAAAGAAAATTAATGAGTGTGTGAGGCAGTTTTAGAAAAAATACAGTTCAATATATTTAATAGTGAATTAAAGTACAATTTTAAGAATGGCAACACTAATTTTTAGTGCTTAATGGCAGCTATGACTGTTGTTGGGCCTATCCTGCTAAAATTGCGTATATGCAATATAATCAAATACCCTTTTCATATGTACTTTTAAATTAATTTTTATTTATTCAGTGAATAAATAGTAAATTACAATAAATATTACCAGTAATCTAACCATAAACAATTTTGCGTATCAATATTAAAATGTTTTACAGATGTAGTCAATTTCACATCTCCTTCTTTAAATATCTTAAGGAAATAACTTAGTCTCCTTAAGGGGTTATATACAGTTAGAAGGCCGAAAAAAAGCGAATTTTCCAGATTTTTTTCTGAGAAAACTTTTAAACTTATTGATCTAAAAATTTGTACACATATTATGGTATCTTTTAACTGTATTTTAAGACTTAGTATTAATAAAAATATTTATTTGTAAAGGAGCTACAGCTGATCTCCGGGAGGTCCTCTCAAAAAAGACGTTTTGCGGTGACCACCATATCTCTGAACTGGATCCTTTGAAATTAAAAAAACAAACAGATTTCGTTAAAGTAATGTTAAATCTAGTAATTAATCGAAGGAATAAGCAAAATAATTTTTTTGGGCAAAATGGTGGCTTCTCAAAAAAAAATATCGATTTTTGGCCAAAATTTCGACCTTAAATTGCTTATTAAAAAAAATATATTTATCGGTGAGAAAAAATCTTCGATTAATTACTAAAGAATATATTTAAGAAGCTCATGTTAAAATTTGAGACTAATCGGTTTAGCCGTTTTCGAGTAATGTTGGTCACCGACTTTGAAAACACCATTTTGAGAAAAACGCGTTTAAAGTTTGAATAGCACTAAACATTTTTCAGTTTGGGGAGAGAAAAATAAAATTTACCTTTCATGTATAAAAAAAACAATAACACACTGTTGCTTTACGCATCTAAATACATTAGAAGAGAACATTTACAATAGGCAGGTGCATAAAAGGGACAGTGTAAAGGGACAGGTAAGCGCTTTGAAGCCTTGGTAAGTTTTCAAGCACTTTGATACGCCTTTTCAAATTTGCGTGTAACTTCGAAATTATTCACCGGAACGATATGAAATTTTCTGTGTGTATTCTTAAACATATGTACATTAAGAAAATAAAATAAAATTAAAATCGATTTTTTGAAATTTCTAACTGTATATAACCCCTTAATTTAGTCAAAAGCAGCATTGTGGCTATTGTCTGCTGAGACTTGACTGATGGGAAGTGTATATAGTCACTTAAGTGGCTGACTTCAGTGCAGCCTAGTTATTTTGTATCTATTGTATTGTCCTTCATTCACATATTGTTACTAATTAATACTTTATCACGTATTATTTATTACTTAGGAAAGTTTTCCATAATAATCAGACAGTATGACAAAATGGATACAACCGATGTTTGCAAGAGATTGTCCTGAGCAATAAGTCTACCAAAATTATACTATGCTTAAATGTATAAGTTTCTATTATTTTCTCTCTATATTTGCCTAATGTACAATGAAGCATTTTCCTACTAATATTATAAACGCGAAAGTTTGTAAGGATGGATGGATGTATGTTTGTTACTCTTTTGCATAAAAACTACTGAATGGATTTTAATGAAACTTTACAATAATATAGCTTATACATCAGAATAAGACATAGGCTACTTTTTATCCCAGGAAAAGCAGATCATGAGGGCAGAGCCGTGAGCAAAAGCTAGTAAATAAATAAAGAGAGCCACTGGTTTCAAAAAAATTATGTGATACATTTAAGTTTTCTAACAACTTAGGTGTATTATACAACAGATGTTTTATATATATATTTGCAGACAGATATTTCTGTTGTAGAACTTATTTCAATCAATAATAGTTACATTATAAATGGATATTATGTTGTACACATTGCACTCTTTAAGTTAACATATCACAAGACCATTCGCAAAAGCTAATAGTTGTAGGTACTCAAAACTTTTGTTAATATTATGTACATATTAGCTGTACTCTGTATGTGTTGCTATGCCTTTTTATCTTTGTAAGTAGGTACACATTTCGCATTTTTATTGAATAATTAACAATACTTTTCACACAAACCTTCACAGGTTTACGCACAACTCACTAAACAACACAATCGGAAGAATAGTTAAGGAACGCATAAGACAGACATACAAAGTATCATTTATTTATAAATAAACTAATAAAGATGTCCGTAGGTATGTATATTATGAAGTCGTCTGTGATAATTCTAATAAACATGAAGCTATCTCATCGTGAAATATCTACGAATATTTTACAGGCAGTCGCTATCGGGCCTTTGTTTGTAAGTAGGTAAACATTTTGAACTTACGTGAGTGTTATTTTCAACGTCCAACAATGCTATGGTAATCCAAAATAAATTTTAGCACCACAATTCAAAAAACTAATTGCGACTCCGAAGCTATCCAAAACACCATTGTAATAATAAAAATTAGGTGACTAAACAGTTTCATAAAATTAGGAAACGTCTTCAAAGGCAAACACTTAACACAATCTAACAAACAGGGAAGGGCAAAAAATATCGATATATCAAAATATCGATATTTTTTTTATAAAGTAATCGATAAATATCATCGATATTTTTAATCTTGAATTATCGATATTCGATATTTATTTTGGAATATCAAATTCGATATATTTTTTAATATATATATATTTCTTGTTATTGTAATATCGTATATAATTATACGCAGAGTATCCCTCTGTAGATGGTGAACAAAACAAAAAAAAAAAACTCTATAGATGGCTCTTTGGTGTCTGTGACAGTGTCAGAGACAGTTGTATGTAGGGATGAGATATACTTGCAAAATTCGATACCAGGGCTTTTAAGTACGAGTACGTAAAAAGACCAGGGTCGAAAACCAGGTTTTAAAATACTTGGTATAAAGAGGAGATGATAATAGAATCAGAGTAACTGGAGAGCATATCAAGGAAAAAGTGCTTCTGATGTCTATATCAGAAGAATATTGGTTTGACTAAAAAACAATTGTTAAAATTTTTAAGGTGACGAATAATTTCATGTTTATTGAAATATTAATAGTGAAATATGTATTTTATTAATAAGCAAAACTAATAAAAGTACCAAATGTCTTTTCACATTTAAATAGAGTGAGTAGTAGAGCCACGCTGTAGACAGTTTTGTCTACAGCATGAATGGGCTGGCTCGACCGGATCGTTACCACTGTCTCACAGAAAACCGACGTAAAGTAGTGGCTTGCTGCTGCGTTTCGTACGGTGAGTGAGATAACCGGAAGCCCAAATCCCGTCCCCTTCCCAATCCCTAATTATCCCTTACCCTCACTTACCATCAGGTGACCCACTTGCTCGTTTCCCGGCCTATGCTATAAAATAAAAAACCCGTGTGTGTGTACTTATGTACGCACGTACGAAGTTATACTTCTTATTACAAAACAAAATTAACTCCAAAAATTTCATCCCGCATACCAGTACTCTACGTTTGTAATAATAAGTATTTAACATTAATAATTTAATAATATTTAGTGTTAATTATATTAAATAAAAGTATTTTAATTTATATCAATAAATAATACATACGGATAGTTAACCTCAATTATATTGGAGCACTTGAAAAAGTATATAAGCACAATTTTTCTCACTAATATTCACAAATAGTAAGTAATATCAATCAAAATATTCAATTTAAATCACTACTGAATATAATTTATTAGCACATATATAATTCGCACTTGTATGAAACTCAAACACGTGTTGTGAATGTATAAACTAGAGACATGTTGATAAATATTATAAATATGAAAACAGTGATCAGAGGTGACGAGCGTACCAACATACGCGACTAATATCGAGGTTCAATTCCTATTTTGTTGGTAGCTTTTTTTTCGAGACTTAATGAGCGGTTAAGCAGACGGCTTCATACTGTTAATTTTGTGTCACAGGTGCGCGCGCATCTTAAAATTTCACTCTCATCATTTTTTCATAACGCGCCTAAAGAAGTATAACTTCAAAAAAAAATAAAAAAAAGAGCTCATATATAAATATCGATATATCGATATTTTTTGCTCTGCATATATCGATATTGTTTAAAAATATCGATACGATATATATCGATATATTTTTCCAGTTGCCCATCCCTACTAACAAATGTCAAAAACAGTGTTGCCATTAGTGAGTATGAATTACATAAATAAAGTACTACTAAGTTACGGGCTCTGGCAATTTTCGTATAATTCGGAAATAATGCACATTTCATCATGGTTATTTAATAAAAATCAATTAAAGCAATCTATATGTATTGTTTAAAATAAATTACAGTAAAACACCTGAAAGCAGAAGGTATGTAGTCATTTTTATTTTTGATCATGTTGTTGTTCACACTGTTGAATTTTTGTTAATAAACTTGTAAATTGCATGCGATTTAAACCGTTTGAACAGACTTTCAATCGAATCGATTAATAAAAACGTACAGCATCATCTTATTGAAAGAAATTGCAATATCTTGTTGAAAGCGATTGGTCTAAGATCCCGCGGAACATTGACCTTCACCCATCTGTTTACCGGATGAAAATAATAATTTAGGGTATAAGAGGTGTTGCTGAACACATACAAATAGGGTTGCCTAAAAAAATATGGTCAAGGATAGGTTTTGCCAATTAAAAAAAAAAAAAAAAGATATTATTTCACTGACTTGCTCACCAAATAAATGAATCTTCAATGAAAACCTACAATGTATACTACCTGCAAAAGCTAGGAGCTAGATGAGCGCAATTACCACTTACACTTTTTAGTTACCTGTTTGCACACGGCAACCAGGTAGTAGGGGCCAGAAAAAGGTAGGCAACCTATTTTTTACAGATAGTATACATTGTACACTTTTCATTGAAGGTTAAATTTTCTTGGTAAGAAAGTCAGGGTAATTATTAAAAGAAAATTCTTTTTTAAATGTTAATTGATAATATCCTTGACCATATTTTTTTAGGCAACCCTATTGGTAGATGTTCAGCAACACATTTTATACCCTAAAATGTTATTTTGATCCGGTAAACAGATGGGTGAAGGTCAATGTTCCCCGGGATCTTGTACTAGATGCGCGATGCGACCAGTCTGTCATAAGAAAACGATTTTTCAATAAATTTATGGAATAACTAAAAAAACCCGTGTGTGTGTACTTATGTACGCACGTACGAAGTTATACTTCTTATTACAAAACAAAATTAACTCCAAAAATTTCATCCCGCATACCAGTACTCTACGTTTGTAATAATAAGTATTTAACATTAATAATTTAATAATATTTAGTGTTAATTATATTAAATAAAAGTATTTTAATTTATATCAATAAATAATACATACGGATAGTTAACCTCAATTATATTGGAGCACTTGAAAAAGTATATAAGCACAATTTTTTTCACTAATATTCACAAATAGTAAGTAATATCAATCAAAATATTCAATTTAAATCACTACTGAATATAATTTATTAGCACATATATAATTCGCACTTGTATGAAACTCAAACACGTGTTGTGAATGTATAAACTAGAGACATGTTGATAAATATTATAAATATGAAAACAGTGATCAGAGGTGACGAGCGTACCAACATGCGCGACTAATATCGAGGTTCAATTCCTATTTTGTTGGTAGCTTTTTTTTCGAGACTTAATGAGCGGTTAAGCAGACGGCTTCATACTGTTAATTTTGTGTCACAGGTGCGCGCGCATCTTAAAATTTCACTCTCATCATTTTTTCATAACGCGCCTAAAGAAGTATAACTTCAAAAATCTTTGAGAATAAATATTTATCCTGAGATTGTTATACAGCTTTTACTTTGTTATTATATTATTGTTTCTTACTTTATTTTATGGATCCTGCAAACACGCCGTTCTATATAACTACTCCAAACACTACGCTGAGCCACGCCGTTCGGTAGTTATATTCTTTGGAAAGATTTAGTATTATTTATTTGCATGAGACATGTCAAATTTGGTGGTTTTAGTAAGATGGTGCAATCCAGCCTAAGCCGCCCATGAACGCCTACAATACTCGAAGAATCAGAAACGAATTGCCAACCTTAAGGAAAAGGTATAATTAAGGGATTTGGAAAGAGAGGGGATTTGGGGCTCCGGATATCTCACATACCATATGAAACGCAACAACTAGCCGCTACGTTATGCCGGTTTAGCGAGCCGGTTCATTCAAGCTATAGACAAAATTGTCTACAGCTTGGCTTTACCACTCCAATTACTGTTACAAATTCTAGAGGTCTATATCTTGTCATATAACTACTGACGTGACTCGTGACAATGTTGTGAGTGCAATATTGTGACTTACATAGTTTTAAACTTTTCCGCCCCGGGTATGGGGTCGATTGAAACATTTTAGATTTTCTAAAATGTCTGCAATTTTTTTTATTATCTAGATACTGTCAATATGGTCTTATTTATTTGTAGCCTTGATATAACAGTTTAATATATCTTGTTGTAGAACGCAATTTTGTAAAAAAATGATTCACGTACCCCCTGGTTTGGCCTAATAACTATGTTAAAAACTGAAACATTAAAAATATACCACAAAAAAGCATTTAATATCATCAGAATATAGCATACATTGTGCATAATAACAAGGTTCTTATTTTTAATTTAGATTTATTATCTACACCTTACAGTATTAACGCCAAAAAATATTTACACAGATCCAAATATTTTTCCTAACTCGTAAACATACGTGAACTACGATTTAAATTATGCGCTTCTACAATTTTTACGAATTAGTTAGATTATGCAATAAACGGCCGTTAAAAGTCACTAAAAAGAAAAGGGTTTGAATAATCACATACCGCATTTTTGAAATTTCCGAATTTTGCGGAAACGCATTATTTAAATCCTAGTCTGAACTTTACTACGTAATGGCAGTCACGTCAATAACAAATAAAATAGTACATAACATTCTACTTCGCTAATTTGTACGAAGCAAAACTATGTAAATGAAGCTAAACTTAGAATTAATTCAATAAATATTTATTGGATTTGTTTAATTTCCTTTCAAATGACGATGCACTCGTGGGGGAAAACAGCGCCGCGCATCGGCGCTACAGGGCAAGCTGAAAATTAAAAGGAAATCGTTAGGTTTAGTTAATCAAAGAAAGAAGCGGATTCAACATTAGTCTTTAGACGCATTGTAGATTGCGTAATCTCGCGCAGGTGAACGTCGAGAGGGATCGAGAACATTCCGATCCCTCTCGAGAGGAGACGTAGGAGGCGCCGGGGTGACGACTGACCGGCGTTTTCCGACCTATGGATTATGGGCGTTTGGAAAATTCCACCACGGTATCCCCTGCCTATCGATAGAGGCGACTAATAGGGGTCTTGTGGGGTTGCGGGCGTTCAGCGGGGGGCTGTCGTAGTGTCCAATTAATACTTTTGTACGTGCGACCCCGAGATGGACGGCAGCATGGGTGGTTGGCCTCGTCGTTGCCCCACATTTGGAGAGGAGCCTGCGGCACCGCGCAGGGGCGCTTCTCGCCTCGATCCTAGGGCCACTCCTCATGCGCCGAAAATGGCCACCGCGGGATTTTTAGTTGGTATTTCCGGCGTAGGATGTATATAGTTGTTGGGGACTTGGCCCAGCGGTCGGCCGGATGTTTCCATCTCTCCCGGGCGGCTTAACGCTGGGCTGTAAGGCCGGTAGAGTCCAACATAACCGTTGCTCCGCCTCTCGGGGGGCAGCAGCGATAAAACTCTTTTCCCCACAACAAAAAAAACGTTTCGTGCCAAAATGGGTCTTCTAATAGGTACCTACTTATTACTAAATTAGTGAGGTGCTAAGAACAAGACATTCGTTACAATAATCAATGCTATAATAATATAGAATATATACCCACCAATAAGAAGAATATATACTACAAGTATTTATTAATCTTATGGTAAGTATAGCAATTATTGTTATAATCCACATATATACATTTGATGCAAAATATTGACCAAAGATTTTTAACCATTCTTAAATCGCAAGAAGACAACATTTATATATAAATACCTAGAATATATTCGTGTTTGATCGTGCGTGCAAACATACTATACTAACCTCTACAAGATTTATTAGTTTATATTGATACCTTTTTCACATCGTTGTCCATAGTAGCCGGTACCTTCGCATTTGCACGTAAATCCGGGATCTTGGGCCGTCTGAATGCATATGCCCCTTATGCAGGGCATGCGGTAACAAATGTTTGTAATTCTCTCTGCAATAATATAAGTGATATGTTCACTGTGATTTTTTTACGAATATACATGGTACTAGTACCAGCATATATAGTTCTAAAAAATGTAATTTTTTAGTAAATTTGTAAAACAGTGCGCATCATAATGAGTCCATAATGTTGCATTTTGAACATGTGTTTAAATTAAAAACGCATTACATTTAATTGTTGTCTTCCGCTTTGTAATAGGTATATGTAAATGCAAGCTTGACGTCCTGAAAGCTTACGAATCTGGACAACGTCCCTCACATTATGCTATGCATAATCTGGCAAGATTGCGCGCTGTTGTGCAATATTGCAAAATGGTGTTATGTACCAAATGTGACTACGAGGTGACTATGAGTCTAGTAGTACTTACTACTCTTTGAAAGCTGTTTAAATGGGTATGGTTCTTAGCTCTGTCTAATCAAACAAATTAAATGAATGACTTGGCGGTTTACATTTAAAGCTTCACTAACCTCGTACATTACCTCTTAGTGCATTCAAACAAGACCGTCTTGTCCTGTAAATGAACTCAGTCTTACATCCGTAGCCGCAGGTGCAGGAGCCAGCGTATATTTTGCAGCCATTGTGGGCTTGTTCAGGCTCACAGGCCCAAACACCCACTGAAAATATATATTAAATATTATTAATCTAAGTTGGTACTTAGTGACAGCCTAGCGGGAATTGGTACCGACTGCTGACTGAAGTCGTGGGTGTGAAACGAAAGTATATGTACTCGCATTATGCTGGATTATGGATTAAACACTGTCATTAGGACGCCTACAAGGTGGACACACGACCTGATAAAGATCGCAGGAAGTCGCTGGATGCAGGCCGCTTCCAACAGGTCGGTCTGGAAATCTTTGGGAGAGGCCTATGTTCAGCAGTGGACGTCTTGTGGCTGATGATGATGATGACGATGATTAGGACGCCAGTAATGTACCAGCAGTGGGACAGTATATAAATCAGGGCTGATATTATTATTTTAAATTCTCTCTTCTTCTTATATCTTTAAGATGATTTGGCTTCCATCAAGTCAAAGATCATTTCGCCAGCAACAGAGTTTGCAAATGACACAGGCATGACAACATATACTGGCGGGGAGGCATGATCAGTTAATACAGGTATTTTTAATTCTCTCTTAAATGTTCAATTCGCACAGCGGTGTGTTCACACGTCAGAGGTTGACGTCAGGAAAATGAGGTTTGTCTACGTCGAATCCTACCTCTATTTGTATAGTGCATATGGTACAAACACGGAATTTCATTTTAAGTATTGGAAAAAAAACAATAAATTAAATAACTATATCTTAATTACCTATGTTTAATGTTGGTATATTTCCCAATGTTGGACAACCGCCGAAAATAACCTAATAGACAGCTAATTTAGTATCATTTTGACACACGCTTTCCCACGTAATTTGATTATGGACAGCGTGATAATTTTATATTTTTTGTTACTTAGCGCCTGTTTCACAATCTCCAAGTAAGTACTTAAAAGGTACTTATCAAATAAAATATAAAACATATACAAAATTACCATGCAGTACATAAATATAGTTTGCCAAATTCGTACTTCGTAAATTGACAGTAGTTCGTTATCTGGCGGTTAACATTTTAACTGCATATTGTAAAATAAGCACTTTAATTTTTTTACTTTAAATAGCCTTTACTTCGACATTGCAACACAGGCCATAAATAAAAAATAACCTAAAATATTTTAGCTTAAATCTTAGCTTAATATCTACTAATTTCTATGCCCAGAAATACACCTGTCTGAATAAGTTTTGGCACTTTAGTTCATACTCTTGTCTACGGGCCTTACATATAAACGTTACTTATGAAAGTTTATAAGTAAAATATGTCTTGATTGAAAACACGTTACATGAGAAAAAAGTTGCTCTTCAGTAGATATCAAACACAATACAACTGAAATCGATACATTTAATGAAATACTTGGCAACATTCTGCATGCTCGATACAATTCATTGGGATTCATATCGGGTGACTGCGCTGGTCACCCTAAAATAAAATAAAGAAAGTAAACTAACAAAAATGTTGTTACACTTCTTTATTATCACGCCAATATTGCTGCTAATTATTATATTTTATTAACAACTCTAATCTTCGACAGTAATTCGCTCAGCAATTGCAGAATAAATAAATGAAATAAGTTTGTATGGTTAAAATTAAAAAAAACCTTTTTACAAAGTATTTGGATCTTAAACAAGTTTTTAATGGCCTGTTTATATAGGCACAGAGTACATTATTATATAACTGAACTGTTATATATCATTGTGTCTTACTCGGAATTCGAATTTATTTCGTAAAATTAAATTTATTATGTTATAACTAGATATATCAAAATGAATTGAACTACTTATTACTAGGTGGTAGTTCCCGCGTATGCGAGAGGCCGTCTGGGATGATATCACCGCGTTGTCAATTTCTGCCATCAAAGAACAGCGTGTAAGCACTCTTGTGCTTCGGTTTGCAGGACATTGAAGCTACTTAATAAATCATTGGGCATTATCAAACAAAATATGTCTCGGGGTGACGTATTTAGACCAGTGCTATTTAGTTATTTCTAATACAAAGTTTACATACACACATAAGAAGCAAAATATACGCACCGAATTGAGAAAATCCTCCTTTTCTAGAAGTCGTTTAAAAAAAAATTACTTCTTTTTTAAAATCGGTTAAAACACATTGAAAATACAATTTTTAAGTTCTCATTTTTGACACCGAAATCCGCCCCGGGTGCCACCCATGCTGGCTGCCACTGCAGCAGATACAGCTACTATTATGTTTATAATTAATGAGCAGTGTTCTAATTAATAAGGATCGATATATCACATGTAAATTACGTAGTATTGCTTCTGTTTATGAGCAGGCGTGGCGCTTACCATCAGGCGAGCGACTTGCTCGTCTCGTCATTCAATTAAATAAAAAAAAAATACTCGGAATTTCTATCTGCAAATTCATGATACCACTCATTAATTGGGGCCAAGAGCGTAAAAAAAAAAGATTTCTGAGCTAAGCCAGATTTTAAATGACTCTTCGCGGTTCCATTAAATAAAGGTAGAACAAGATAGGATGGCGATTAGTAGGATAATGGGGTGGGCTAGCCGGATGTTAGGGACCGGACCAGCCTCGAAAGATTAATTATTACTTTATAGGCTTCCACCGTTTTCTCCGAATATATAGGCTTGTAGCAATAGCAACTGATGCACCCACGGTTCGCCAACTTTAATACCAACCAGTGGCGAGTTCGTCGCCATATCGAACAAATGCCAACGCCGGCCAATTCACTTGTTTTTTATAATAGAAAAATAAAAAAAATATTGTTGATATTAATTATTGATTTAATTGATTGATTGGTTGATTTAATTTGAATCCCACGTATATCTAAGTCCTCGTATATATTTTTAAGCGTTTTTAAGTAGATATACTTGGGATTCAAAACATGTTATCTATGCCTGTTTGCCATTACCAAAAAATGATCTCAGTATTAATAACACTCTTCCTTTCGCATTCGTGTAAGAAAGTCTTTGTATTTCATTTCCTAGCCCCGAAAACACTTTTTTATAATGGAAATCACATTTATATTATTTTTATGTAGTTGTTATTTTAAAAAAATACGAATTATTTTTCTTTTGTTTCAACACGAAATGATGTTAAATGGAATAGGTCAGTAAAACGACCGACATAGAACAATGTAATGTTGTTTAATATAATAACTATAGGAGGTCTTATCTGTCAAAACTTCCGCTGCAGTACACGCTACAAATAAAATGTAAAGTTGAATCCTATTGAGAGTATTTTGAAACGTTACACTTGGTTGAAATGGATGGGAGGGGTTTTTGACATTAATAGTAAGCTAGGGCATAGCGGATTACCAGCCAATAGGCGAGGAAGTAGGGGCGGCAACATGCCTATAGCTAGGATCTGAGTAAAGTGGTAGTGCTGGTGATCACAAATAAACGGTTCGTGGCGCAATCATACGTTTCACTTTGACTTTTCAGTTCATTTTGCATTTTTCTCTAGGAATGAATGGTCCGATCCGAAAAGCCTATAGGATACTCTGAAAACTGCACTGTTAGACATTCCTATTCTAACTATCTTCTTCTTTATTTAAAGTAGATAGACGTATTAAGCAATTTTTTTAAAGCTGACACACGAGCAATTGGGCGCCTAATGGTAAGTGATCTTCACCAACCACGAAATCCCACAAGACCAGAAGAACCATGGAAGCCTTGCCTACTTTGAGATGAGGAATGGTAATGGTAAAAGGTGGGGGATTTGTTTTTCCGAAAATCTCATTCATAATGCAACGTCAGTGCCTGTATTGGTGCCGCTTGAGCTAAGTAGCGAGAAGTCTCGTAACTTGCTTTGTAAAGGTGGCCATACATGCTAGGGTTTTCATGATGCTTATAACATTAAATGCGTAATCGACAGAAATAACCGATATATACATAACAAGTACTTCCGTGGTAGCCTTGGTATACGACACGTGGCAGATAAACTCTAAGAATGTCACCTAAGATGCCATGGTCATGATTTCAGTAAACTACAGGAGGACGTCGATCGCCTGATGGAACCAGAGAAGTATGACCCCGCGGCCGCACTAAAAAATACTGGCTTGACGTATTAGAGGAAGATATGAAAGCTAATTGTCTTACAATATGTTGCTCATGACCGGACGAAGTAAAAACGTCTAAGTAGGAAGGTAAACCCTGACAAAAGATCGGAATCCAAGCACGAGAAGAAGAGAGTTTAAAGCCTACTTTATTACAATACAAGCTTATCTAAAATGAAGTCCATTTAATATAATTTCTTTTTGTCAAACTTAAATTAGGTTGCACAAGTTTTTGACAACTCTACTATTTGCCTTAAACATTACTGATTCTTTTACTTTCCAAATTCCCAATGGTTAAAGAAACAAAATCCAGACGATTCCGATATAAATTCTATTTTTTTCCCTAACTTGACATTGGCATAATATATAATTACTATAGAGCACAAACACAGAACTCTTATTGTATGTAGAATGAGTTTAGCCGGAAATAGGTTGATCGTAGCTTTAGCTCTAGGGGCATAGACTATCTTATAACAGTATGATATATTATGATATAAACACTTCATTTTATTGAGAATTCTCTTATAGTTCAAGATAGTAGGGTTATCGTATTATCTAAAGCGGCTGGCTGCTCATTTCCTATTTTGTTTCGAGTGAAAAATATACACAAACAAAATTAATCTGGTTTTACACGCTATGAAAGCATCGTAACTCGGAAGATTGTGTTTTGAACTATAAACAAAGGTAGATACTACCATTTATGCGCTTCAGCAAAATCAGTTTTTAACCCTCTACAAAAAAGAGCTATGTTATAGATTCGACTCTTCTGTTTGACTGTTGATGTGTGTATAAATGTATAAGTAGAACTAACAGAGCTATAAGTCAATGCTCCTAAGAGCTATAAATACGATATAAATAGGTTCAAAAATAGGATAACAAAACCATAGAGTATCCTGACCTTATATATATGTTTCTCTAGTCCGGATTATAACTGAGTACTTCAGTGTTATTTGGCCTCCGCACTATCGAAAACACATATATACATGAATCTATACAGAAACATTTTGGAAAGCAGCTTACTGCTACTAAATTTGGACTACAAAGAACATTGCAGACATGTATGATAGAAGTTTGGATTAGGTAATAAATTTGAATTCAAAAAGAGAAACGCACGATTTACTTATCCTATGTAAAATTGTCAATTCGCAATTACTCTATTATAGTATATTATACAAGATTATAACCGAATAACCGTAGACAACATTTGTTCAGTGTCCCAGTAGCCACTAATAATATATTAGTTATTAGTCCCTTAACTCGAATATGTAACTTGTATATTAAATTATCTAAAAACAAAGATATATTTAATAATAATATAAACCATTAAACAACTACAACCAGAGCGCTGATTACTAAAATATCCAACGTTAATGTAATATAGCAACCTAAATTATTACTGTATTCAAATGTTTGCGCGGTGTTCATCGGCGTGCAAATTAATACTTTGCTTAGTATATATAAACGTTCTCTCTCCACTCCCCGTTTATTTTCGAGACAGTGGTAACATCATCGATCCAGCCCATTCATGCTGTAGCCAAAACTGTCTACAGCGTGGTTCTACCACTCGGTTTAAATTAGAAATATTTCGTCCCAAAACGCCGGTTCGACGTAAATAACACATAATAAATACACATAGGCTAACGTTCATATCCCATATCCCGGAAGGGGTAGGCAGAGGTAAAACTTATGCTGTACCCACGTGTCACCGAGCTTATTTCCGTCCCACTATAGAGGGACAATCACGAAAAAGGGTATAGAAAAATGTAATAATTTGTGATAAATTGAAAAAATATTTAAATCTTATAGCCGTAACGGTCACAAGTTTCTATCTCTGAGATCTTATTATCTTGAATAATCCAGGACCTCAGTTTTTTAGCCTAAATAAGCTGCTACAAGACCAATGACACTTTGTACACGCAATATACACGTATACTCTCTAAGGATTATACTTGCATATTCATAAGCCGTGCTAAGTGAACCGACGACCTGACGTCTCCGTGCGAACTTATAGGTACTACAATATTAAACCTGAATTATAAACGTCCCACTACTGGGCATGGGACTCCTCTATGAACTTCTCGGGTATGCAGAATTCTTTTCCATTATAATAAGCAATAATTAACAATGAATTACACACGTAACTTAGAAAAGTCAGAGGTATATGCTTATAACTAAGACCGTCTTAATAAAACCTTAATATCAATCGCTAGCTTATCAAAAAGTATGAAATAAATTCTATATAACCAATTCGTTTGAAATGTTGTTAATTCGGCAACATAATAATGACTAAGGTTATAATTGTAACCCATTGAAGCTTCATCGACTTCGGTGATTTTATATTTACGCAAAGGTGCAAGCCGCGGTGCCAATGAAGTACTCACATTGTAGGCAGATCAGGATGAAGAGAGCTGTAGCGAAACGCATGGCTACTGGTGCACTGTCCCGGCTTCTGATGTCGACTGATACGTGTTTCCTCCGGCGAGTGTGAACGGCCGGCTGGTATCTCTCCCGTATCTACCAGCCCACTACACTATTATCTCTAAATTTAAGTGCGTGCGTTTAAACTCATATGAAACAATGAATGCTAAATAAATGTCGGTGACACTTTTCACAGAAATTGATTGCAATTGTATTAATGTCGGTTCGCCAGCGTTACCTTTAGAGCCGCCTGTCTACGACGGAACATCCATCACCGGTCTTTTAATTTCAAAACTTGTATGGGATTATTTAAACACAGGCAGTTTGCTCGTTTTATTTTGTTGTAAGGCTGAACAAATGAAAAAAGTGAGTTTTTAAATGATATGATAACGAAAAAGTCTAAAGCCGATTTATATTATAGACATTATAATAGTCAACTTAATAGCAAACTTTCAAAACCTTAACGCCGCGCCGCGCCGAACAGTTTTGAAATTTCTAATCACAGACTACTCAAAATTAATTTACATTTCTAACTTATCCAACGTTTTATTAGTAATAAAATTAAATGGGTTATTTATAACTTACATTATGACATTAATTATAAGTTTGGCGAAACATGTGGAGTCGTTGTTAAATGCTTATTTGGCGGGATTCAAATTTTGATCGATTTTTCTATACATTTTCCAAAACTCGCTACCGCCAACTTATGGATAATTCAGGACTTTTCTTGCCAAATATATTGCATCAAGGGTATTTTTTGAATTAATTGGTCCCTTTTAAGATCTTATTTCGAAATCTTTATAGACCACTACAATCTGGTTGGTTGACATTAATTTAAAACCGAGATGGTCGTGATAGGTAAGCAATCTAGATCAGAAATTAAGAGTCTGTCACTACGTCCACCCACTGTCATTTTACTTGGATACTTTAGTTAAAATTGGCCATTATTGTTCATTAAGGTCATCTCCAGACAGTGATCATGGCATATAAAATTAGGTCTATTTAGCAAATAGACTGATTCCGTTAATATATTGTCAAGTCAGTTTTCACGATTAGTTCGTTAGTTCTGAACTAAAATATAGTTCTGTCAACTGGGAGATAATGAATTAGGACTTGATTAATTTGAATATGATAGAACCAACATACACTGTAGATTAACATACGCATGGTACTGTAGATTGACTTTGAACGCAGACTGTTCTAAATTAAAAATCACTTTATTGTTTTTAATTTCGTCATCATATATTAATAGTTATCATATAAATATCATTATAGGTTGATAGTTTGCTTAATTTGCTTTCTTATTGTATATAGCAAACAACTGAATTCATGGAGATATAATGGATTCATTTACGTAGATAATATTGCTTCATTCTGGCAAACCGATAATAGCTCAGGGGCGAGGAGTAAACTTATTCATAATAAGTTTTATCTCGCTTATGATTGAATGCGACAGTAAAATATATACCGAAATCGTTATAGTTCATTGTACTCCTACAACTTTATGGTGTGTATTTTTTTAGACATAACAATATATTATGTTTTATAGTATGTTTACAATTCAATAAAAGTTTTCTGTTAACTACGTCTTTATTGTAGGCTCTTAAAAAAATAGACTTCATTATTATTCCTGTTTATATTTTGTCATTTTAATAAAACTTTACTGTGAGACTTTAGTTAATAACAATAGCGTGATTATGCTGACAAATAATTTTGTTCACTTTATCAGTTGATACTTTTTGTTTATATTTTTTTCATAGTTCTTTAACCCAGTTTCGCTTTATATTATGAACTTTATGATCTTAATTATTTGTTTAACTAATATTGTGGTGGGAATCAAAATACTATCGTTGGAAATATATTTATTATTAATTTATATTTATTTTACGTTCATTTTATTTGAAAACAGTTTCAAATTGAGGACAGAGGAGTTTAGTTGCATCGCATTACGTCTGCACCGCACGCCCTTGACCAGTATTGTACAGGACGTATTCGATATATTCCAAAATGCCATGATGTGTTGATTGGAACACTATAAAGATAGGCGTAACGTTAAGTATGTGTATGTGGTGGGAGAAATTATGTGGCCGTCTTTTTTCGCTACTTTATAGGAAATTTAAAAGGAGCAATAGATAGTTTGCTGGATATATTTTTAATATTGATTCTCTCTCTCTCTCTCTGGTCGGTCCCTCGTGTCTGAGAATCGTGATCATCATTGGCCCACACTTGGATTGAACGATCTGACTCCATCGGTTTCTGTTCATGACGCTTCTGTCCATCGAGCTGAAGTTGGATGAAGATGAGTCCTTTACTTGGTCGGTCCATCTGATTGAGGACCTTCCTATAATTATTAGTGATATAGTATAAAATTTAATAAAGGAGCAGTGAAGAAAACACTTTGATCGATGTTTGTATAATACACTGATTCTTAGTACATATATCTATACATACACGTACAGACTCTGGGAAACCGTACAAACAAGCCCACGATGCCTTCAGGCTTAAGAAAATAGTGATATAACTATTTTGACCAATATTACCATGTAGAACATTTTGTTAGCTACTTAATTATTGTATTTCAAAATAAAGCGAAATGTGTCACATGCAAATAATTAAAACTTCATGAACGTACGGGAGCGTTTTGTTTCAAACAATTTAGTATCCTTAGGGTATTTCCTTTGAAATGTTACTCTAATCTAAAGGCAGACTTCCAATGGTCGCATCAAGCGTTAAAAGCTAGCTAGCATTAGCAAAATTTTAGATTGGAAAAAACACAATGGAAAGGTGTCCCAAACATTTCCATAGTCTACACGACTATTGGAAGTCTACCTTTAGTGCGGAACAAGAGCGCCAAGTTGTTCTTACATTATATTTTAATACTTATCGTCTGAATTATGAACAAAAAAATGTTTTCATAACAGTTAAAAGTTGTATTATAGGCGATAACGTGGCCGACTAAGGCCTAACCCCTCTAATTTGCAGAGGAAGCCCGTGCCCCGAAGTGGGGCAGTATAAAGGGGCTGATGTTCTTATCATTATTTTAGGTGGCAGCATGAGTACTATATATACTCCACCATTGCAAGATGAACATCGATCGACCTGACAAAAAAGGTGACAACACATTCAGTATGTAACCACAATAATAATGATCCAATGATGCAAGTAATTAATTATTAGTTATCGCTTGCTTTAACGGTAAAGGAAACATCGTGAGGAAACCTGCATACCTGAGAACTCGATAATATTTTTCGAAGGTCAGTGAAGGTTTTACGAAGTGAAGTCTGCCAACCCGCATTAGGCCAGCGTGGTGAACTAAGACCTAATAGAGAGGTAGAGGAGGCCCGTGCCCAGCAGTGGGACGTATATAATATAGGGCTAGTATTATTATTATGTATGTAATATTATGCCTACGTCATTAAATTCTTTTCCCGCGAGGAAATTCCTTTTTTACGGATACCAATCAGCCTCGGGGGAAGAGTGATGGTTATGCTGGGTTGCCAATATTAATTCTCGAAACGATAAATGTAAACAGAATACAAAACATTGAATTACGGTATAGGACTGTGCTTATCACATACAGAATACCGGAGTACACTCAGGGTCGCTCAGGGTCTCATAATACACAGTAATTTCACTACCTTCATTGTCCTCCAAACAGAAATAAAAAAGTGTTTACACACTGCTGCTTTGCCGTAGAAAAAGACAAAGCGAAGGTACCAGCCGAGATGGCCCGACTTCATGCCAGGGACCTACTACATAGTTAATGTAAACTAGACTTTATCTTTACCCGGCTGACTCAGTTTCCAGCGAAATGCAATATAGCAGCTTCTTAAACTCAATCGCGTTCAATAAAGTTCCTGGTGTTAATGAAATTCCCTTACAAAGAGATTTGAAGTGCATCACTTTTCTACGTTCTAAGGAAGCTAATATCTTCCTGGAGTTGTAAGAGAGAATAAGGTAATTGAAAGTAAATTGCTTGCAGACTTCTGGCGATACTTGGAACTAAGAATTTTTAAATTACTATAGTGATTACTATAAAAAGTTTAGAAGCAATCTTGACGTTAGTACTTTATTACGCTCCCATTTTTTTTTTATTTATGAAATTAGTGATATACACGTGGAATGTTCTATCTCTTACAAAAAGTTCTTAAAAATATACAGCAGGAATAGTAGTATATTATGAAATTTCTATAGTACCTATCTAAGCAGGACCATTGTATCAGCATGTGTTGATAATAAGAAAAAGGAAGGTATATGTATTATAGCAATATATATAGTTTATTTTTTAAACTCGCGAGATCGTACAAGATTCAGAATACCTACATACATACTCACGCCTGTAATCCCCGTAGCGTAGGCAGAGGTGTAACAAGTACACTCACATTTCGCCGAGGGTATCTCCGTCCCATGGTGTGATAGGGGTCGAGCCTATCGCCATACCGGGCACAATTCCAGACCAGGCTGGTACTAAGTTTCGTGATATCACTTTTACCCGAGATGGGGATCGAACCCGAGACCTCAGCATAGCAGTCGTACCGCATACGCAATACAACTGCCGCCGCCGTGTATGTATTGATTGTTATATATATTTTAATGAAGTAGGTATATTTATTAGTTTTTATAGTTTATGTACGTCTACAAATACATACAATTAAGTGTATATACATAGATATGTATCAGTGTATACCATGTGTTAGGAAATATACTTGTGTCACAACGCGTTTTACTTTATCTATATTGGTGCAAAATAGGTCAGTGTCCAAGTACGAATTTATTATTGAAACCATTACAACTTTGTTTTAGAAAAGCATTTTGATAGTAATTTGTATTTGCAGAAGGCGTGCACTGTAATGGCCTAAAGCTAAGTGATTAGTGCATACATACCAAGACACATAGACGAGTTATGTCTCTGGTTTGTATGCACTAATCCCTCACTGTCACTCACGCCTGTAATCCCCAGAGGGGTAGGCAGGGGTGGTACCCATATTTCACTGAGAATATTTTCGTTGAATGATGTGATAGGATCACAATTCACAGACAACAGACTCTGGGCTCATACCGAGCATTTCCTGAATGAAAATCTCTATACGTATCACTTTTGAACGACCCGGGGATCGAACCCAAGACTTCATCGCAGCAGTCATAAGCGTACGCATTACAACTACGCCACCGAGGCAACCTGATTAATGCGTATGGATAATTTTGAACATTGTATAATCGTTAGGAGAGCTCAATACCTAATAGCGTAACATAAGGATGGACAAGATATAAAAGCACTTTCTGTAGCATCTGGCCAAGCGGACAGCACTATCAAGGAGTTCAGAATCATACTAATGACAGGCTTAAAACGTTATAAAATAGTGCCTCAATTAAAATCACACTTGTGCCTCTGTTAAGACATACGTACAGTACTACGATCTAACTCTGTTATTCCAAGATTTTGTAAACTTTATGATCAAAACTATCATTGCAATCATATTAGTATTGTTGACTTACACAAATGGTCGTCAAAACCTACGAATCTCGTAGTGTATCTGTTCCTTTTCAAGCAAAAATAGAAAATATATTCATATATTGACATAGCTTATTTTTTTTTATCCGAGCACATTATCGGTGGTCAGCAGAGTCATACCGGCCTGTATAAATGCTTCTTCCCTCATCGGAGAGGGAAGAGTGCTGCATGATGCGCCGACGACTTATAAAAAGGTTGGGGTAGCGAATGGATACTGGCTGCACAAGACCCATTTTCAGCAGTAGATGGTAATAGGATAAATTATATTATGAACGTATTAAATGTACGATAAGAAATGATAGCCTCCTTGGCGCATCGGGCTAATACCCGGCTGAGAACCGAGACAAAATGTTTGTGTGATCACCGTAAGTCTGGTAGTTCCTGATACTCACGATACAGGTTAACCAAGGGTGTGGTCCGGATCACCGAGTATATTATCAGTGTCCAGTGACATAATGGGGAACGAAACTGAAAGGAATTTCTTTTAAGTCTAGTCAAGAAATGATAAACATTTAACATTGTATTGTTTAATTAAAATTATCACAATAACATCGCATTACAGCGAATCACATTATAGGTAATCAGCAAAATTTAATCAACCGGTGTAGGCTGAAATATGTAAAAAAAAAATAATAGTAAAAGTAGTTTGATTAATCTAAGCAAAAATAACTTTATATCGTTTGTGCAACATTAAAAAGTGATAGAAAAATAAAATTATCGTTTAAAAATCTATATTTTTTTGCGTCAATCTATATACATAACAAAACATTAGAGTGTTTCTATGTCTGTTAGTTAATATGAACGCACAACACGTAAAAACGGCTAAACATGCAGCTTGGATGTAGTTTTGTTTCGTGGGAACTTGATCGCCGTCTTCCTATATATTGAAGTCAATATAGTATCAGGCACTCACAGCCATCGGTGCCGATTCTGTTGTCACTAAATTATTTATACTAGACTCAAAATAAATTAGACCAGTGCCGATGCCTTTGCAAATGGTAAAAAGAGAAACAAAATTATAGTAGGATAAAACCTATTGGGAAAGGAAGGTAATATAACAAAAATGATAAGAAAAATAAATTACAGGCGATCTGAGGTCGGGAAGTGGTAGGGGAGGGCAGTGAATAAATAGGCATCTACGCATGTTTTTTTTTTATACTGGCTCGGCAAAGTGACTACGCTACACCTTATGGTAAGTGTAGCACAATCCAAGAATAGTGTCGACCAACGATGAACAATGTGTCCATCGTAGGTCGGCAAGATCATGCCGGCCTGCCAAAGGGCCAAGGGGGAGGGGAAGGCAAAAGGGATGGGAAAAGGGTTAGGATCAGGGGGCAAGCCCCCTGGGGAGAACCGGATATCCGCAAACAAGTATCCTCCCACCAGCATAATTTAAAGAAGTTAAGTTTAGTTCCATAAAAAATAAAAGAATGTTAGTGATAGTTAAATTTAGTGTGTACAATAGAATTGGCACCATTGTCTCTATACAGTATACAAACATCAGACACACATACATAGCAAAGGCTTGCAAGAATGAGTTAAATAATTTAAATCATCTCTTAATTTACAATTTATGTGAATTAGCTGAAATAGTATTTCTGATTGGTTTAAATTAAGGCTTTGTTGAACGAAATTTCAGACAAATAGAAGGATCAAACAAGACTAATTGGATTGGCTATATGGAAAATTAATTACAATTGTAATTCAAAGGATTTTCTTACAAAATACAGTGACATGGATGTTTACTATTAAATATCTTCTGTCTGTTTTAGAAAGGCTCCTTTTAAGCATATTTATCAATTTTACCTTTTCTGAATCATATTAATCCAGATCAATGTTTATAATTCCTATAGATGGCGTCAATATGTAGATTTTTATACTAAAAAACCTTTATTGGCGTTTGTTAGGAATTTATTATGCTGATAGAAGAGGCTTTTAACTTTTTGGATCGATGATACATCCATACTATTCATTCAGCATAGCCTTGATTTGATTTGAGGTGTATTAAAAGCCTTGAAAATTTTACATCGTTTGAGATGTAGTATAAACATTTACGAATGGTGCGTTCTCTCCTTCTTGAAGCCAGTTGTCTGGTGAGTATTGATTGTTATTCTTTTCTATTACGTGAAAAGTGTACGCATGACGGCTCTTGTCAGATTTGTTGTGTGCGCTTTTATGTACCACGTTACCGTGGATGAGCACACACGTCCCTGGAAAGTTATAAATAGTTCATTTAGAATTGCCTTTGTGAATAAATACTTCTGGAATGTAATTAAGTCCATCTAAGAGGAGCGAATAAGTTCATTCATCTGTAGGTCTAGTGCAAATACGTTCACAGTTTTAAAATTAGACCGACTGAGTGGTATATTGAAATTTTACCATCTCGCTTACTCTTAACTAGAACCCATCTACTACTCTCTGTATGTCAGCTGTCATACTCTCACGATGTTTGCTTTTATTTAATTCGCTATGTAAAAAGCAAATAATGATCAA
This sequence comes from Amorpha juglandis, assembly GCA_949126905.1. Classification (NCBI taxonomy): domain Eukaryota; kingdom Metazoa; phylum Arthropoda; class Insecta; order Lepidoptera; family Sphingidae; genus Amorpha; species Amorpha juglandis. The sequence goes on from OX421367.1 coordinate 9,505,625, forward strand.
AAACTAATTTCGTAATCGACCAATACAAATTACATAATTAAACTACCAACTTTAGTTCACACTAGTATTTGCTGTTGCTGGAAGTATGTAGAGAAAACGGAGACATATATCAATTTCTAGAACTTATTGTACAAGACTTATAGTTTAATCGTCTAAAGTTACGACGTAATTATATTTAAAATTAGGACTGTCATGTTTTCTTGGTTCTTTTTATTTTTTGTTTTTTTTTCTTGTATGACTATGTCTACTGTTGTAAAATGAATATATAATAGTTTACCTTGTGCAAATTATTGTTTTCTTCTATAATGCTACCTAATGTATTGCGCAATTAAAATAATTGCTCTATAAAAGTATATACTACGTAAAGTAACACAATCATGTGTTGCAAAATCCTGTGTAAATACTACATATCACAGTAGGTATATCATAAAGGTTAAAATATTGTCTGGCGCAAGTTTGTCTGTCACTGTCAGCACGACTATCCTTATCTCAATCATCTTTTTTTTATTTAAATGAAGTGAGCAGGTTGCTCGCCTGATGCTCGCTGCTATGAGCTTCCTGCTCTATGCCTAAAGTAGAAGATTGTCGCCCAAAATACAACATTATCCTTGTATTTTTTTATTATGATAAATAATGACTCGCTTAATCTTGATCGCGGATCCGACCACTTTGCAAGATTAAAAATAGGCTATATATGTCTTAATTCTAGTCATGGTCTACCTGTATACCAGATTTTATCGAAATCCATTCAGGTGATTGGTTGACCAATTTCCAAATACATTAATAAAAAATATATTACCCAAACTAGGATTCCAAATATTACCTTTCGTAACGGGGAGCGGAGTGAAACTAGACTGAGGGTATAGCGCTGTGGGCTTGTCATAGATCAGTGCTTCTTTGCTTTCCTTATCAGGGTTGCGGATCAGTCTTCTGTGTACTCCAGACTTGTGTGAGCCTCTGGCCATCCACAGGCAGCCGTTCTGTATAGTAGCGTCTTCAAGCGCAATCCAGAATCCTACTGGAGGAACTGGTTCCGTGTATAGGTACGTTGCGTCTTGGTGGGCTACAACTGAAAGTATATGAAATATATTAAATGAAACTGAATCATTTTTTAAAACACTTCTGTCAAGCTTCATATGCGAACGTCTGTGAAGGCGCTAATGTCGCCGCGCCGCGCCGGAGGGGGAAATTGCAAAATGCACAATAGCATTATGTTAAATGGGAAGCGATTACCATTGAATTAATTCGTTCTCTAATATTAACAGATTAAGTCCACAAACTCCATATGCCAAAAATCATTCAAGTTTGGATATTAAATATCAAGGTTCGTCGAGAATCGTTGGTATTTTGTTTAGATTTCTTTTTTATATTTCCCATTATTTACCATTTTTTTGCTTCGGGGAAAATCCATCTTTCAGGTACCCTCCCAATCCCGGTGGTGGAGGAAAGATTTTCGGATTTACTGGCCATCTGACCTAGTTTATATTGGAGTAACTGCTTGAGCGGGGCCCTAACCACTTTTAATTATGAACGTCGATGTACCGAGTAAAAACACCGCGGTGGGACGTCACCGCAGGATTCTGGTCGACCAGGATTGCTGTCAGTAGGTACCGCCCCTGTACATTTTTTTTATCCTGGCTCGGCAAAGTGACTACGCTACCTGATGGTAAGTGTAGCGCAATCCAAGAATAGTGTCGACCAACGATAAACAATGTGTTCATCGTAGGTCGGCAAGATCATGCCGGCCTGCCAAAGGGCCAAAGGGGAGGGGAACGAAAAAGGGATGGGGAAAGGGTTAGGATCGGGGGAAAGCCCCCTGGGGAGAACCGGATATACACTGGCTGACCCTGGAACGCGACCCACACAAGGCGGGCCACTATGGCAGGTTTTAGCACCAGTGTACGGTGGTCGCTATCCGGTTGGATACAAGTATCCTCCCATCAGCAAAACATTGCTTTTGCAGCCCGTCTCTTTGGTACTTACTTCATTATTTTGCCTTTGCCAACATCGAAAAAACTTCACATAATGGAGCCTCGATTAATAAAGCTTATCATAAAAGGTTATTTATATCAATTTTTCGTCATCAACACATATATAACAGTGGCAACGATGAATAATCTTATTTTATCTAATAAAAATAATATTAAGACAAATAACATATCCTAACTGTAGTGAATCGCATCCTTCGGTGAAATCGCCTACGTTTTTTTTATTATCTTGCTGTTTAGTCTCAAAACCCACATCAGATCGATAGTACTAATAGTGTTATGGCTTTAACTACCAGCTCAGCCTGAGTTAAAGTTTCAGTTAGTTTAGGAGAATTACTACTATGCTAAACATTTAGCTCCATGTACTACTATAGTGCTCTGCTAGCTTTAGAAAGCGCAAGACGCACTTTAAAATTGACATTTCTATTTTTTATATTTACTAATTTTCATGAAACAAATACTTTATTGATAGCTTAAGTAGATCCAAATGCATCGTTGAAAACAACATCCATTGTAGAGGATGCGTGAATATATTTAAATGAAATGAACAGACAATGGACGTTAGTCTATTATATATTTATAGTTAAACATCGTCACTGACTCTTTCTTAACTCCCTTGAGCCCCTTTTAAATGGAGAGAGTACGGCATAAGATATTTTTTCAAACTGTATTGCGAATCTTTGTTGCGTTTTCTGATATTTCTAGTATGTGTCATGCGATACACTGTCACCATTTAAATTGTGCTTTATTTTATTTTATTTATTTATTTTTTATCTTTTTTTTTTTTGCCCTAACCAACCATCAATTTATATCGCAAGCCCCTCGGGAGAACTGGATATATACTACCTGATCCGGGAACGCGATCTACACTGGATGCGTGAGTCACTATGTCAGGATTTAACACCACATCATGTACGGTGGTTACTACCCGGACGGATATGAATATCCTACCAGCTAAATTTGTTTACATGGAAACTGTCAGAAACTGTCATTCTGTGGAAAAACTTCGTTAATTTGTTAAAATATTTTTATGATTATAACTGTGTTTTATTTAAAACAATAATAAATTCGGATTGCGAAGAAGATGCCTAAATGTAGTGATATTGGGTGCGGAATAAAGAAAACTAGGAAACAATAAAATATTTCATTACACCGGAACGTTCTATATTACCTTTTAATTTAACCAGTTTCTGCTTAATCTGAAAGAATTGTGCAATATAAATAATATAACGGACGTCTACAACGTTCTCAAGAAACCAAATGGAAATTCACAGTTAAGGTTCTGAGAAAAACATTAAACAAATACTCTTTTATATTTTATACAAAGAAATGTTTCGAGTTTAAAAGTAGCTTATATTCCATCTTGAATTTGAGCTTATAAAATCAATATTGACGCTCTCATATATTCGGAATATTGGAAAGTTTTGATACTATTTATATACTAACTATTTATTTAGCAAGCTGAAGCTGAAGATAGCGATTAGCAAAGAACTTATATTTTTTCATTTCAGATGATCCAGCACCGAGTTATGAAGGGCACCGCAATACAATGTTTTTTTCGAGACGCTTCCAAATAATTGCTGCCATTACCAAATTTTTGCGTATTTCTTCATGAAAATTTCACATAATATTCTTCAAATGTTATACTTTAATTGACCATTGGCCTTAATGTAGGTTAACTATTATAGATTTCAACTGTGTCGTCAAAACAAATCCCAAAAATATGCCTTTTTGCTCGAATTAACCTTACCCTATTAAAATATATTATTTGACGTACATACGGATATCGTGACAGCTACCTAAAAAAATCTTGTACTCTGTAATGTTCGGTGCGCATACACACACACACAAACACGCACGCACGTACGCACGCACGCACGCACGCACGCACCCACGCACCCACACACACACACACACACACACACACACACACACAGACACACACACACACACACAAGTAAATGCATGTGCACACAAACTTATGCCTCCAACCTATTATGTTAGGGGTGAAAACTAACGGGCAAAGAAGGGCATTTAGTGGTTGCAAACAAAATAAAACAGTAGATTATTATAAGATGTTTCTTAAAGCCAAGTACGCGGCGCGGCGCGGCGCGACGGAAACTTTCTAACAGGCAATTCCCTCAGCGCAAAGAAATTTAATCAGATGTTAATTTTTAAACTCTCAGCCTTGTTAATAACGAAGTTCAGTGGTATATAAACTTTCAAACGTGTAATACTTATTTTCTGAATGAAAATGCATTGTGCGTGTAGAATATCGCCGCGTTTGTATGCCCATAGAAGTTTACATGGCTTTGTTATTGAAATTATGAAAACTAAAACTTTTTTTCTCATGTACGCCCACCACCAAAAGAATCATGAATCATTAAAGGAAAGGGATAATTAGGGATTGGGAAGGGGAGGGGATTTGGGCTTCCGGATATCTCACTCACCGTACGAAACGCAGCAGCAAGTCGCTACCCTATGTCGGTTTTCTGTGATCTGTCAGTGGTAACGACCAGGTCGAGCCAGCCCATTCTGCAAATGTTCATGTAGACAAAACTGCCTGCAGCGTGGCTCTACCACTCAAATAGATAGAGAGTTTTTCATTCAACAAAGACGAGTATGTAACTATGATCTTTCATTTATACAAATTGTATTGCGCGGCCGCATAAACAAGAATATAAACAAGATATTTTCGATTATACCAGCTTTCAAATAAGGAAACTGCATTCTAATTAGTCTATTCATTTAGGCACTACGATGCCACACACACAAAAACTTTCCCCAAATTAACCCCCTTTTCCAACCCTTGCTTATAGGTCGCGCAAGCATTCATAATTCTTTTGGTAAAGGTATATAATAATATGGGCAGTGGAGATCACTTACCATCAGGTAAAACCGACTTGTTCTTATGCCCGGAGAAGCTTAAAAAAATGACATATAATCAGATACAAATAAAATTATTTTATAATAAATGTAAAATATTACCCTATAAGTGATTCTAAAGACCGGTCGGTTCACTGTCCATTAATATCCATCACTAGACCCAGGAAGGTTAATTGAATATTAAAAATATTATGTAAATAAAATCGACTGTTTTAAATTGCGAATAAAAAAACTGTTCTTTTGCAATGGACAGTAACATAAACTTAATTTATAAAAAAGTGTGACGGCGGCGGCAGAAAGAGGCATGCAATTTAAAGCAGATAATAAATATTGGAGTATATTATCTTTAGGGTTTAGGTAATAATATTCAAATGAGAATGAGAGCACCAAATAACGATAAGACAGCTTTTTTTAAAAGTACCTATATCTTTGTAGCGGTGTTTATGTCAAAATGTAACAAAACCAATAAAATATACGTCATACAATCAATTTCTATTGAGTTAAAATAAATATCCGTAACAAGAACACTTAGGTAAAAATAAATAAGTATAAAAATCCCGGGTTGAAGAGAAATAAAAAAAAGATTAGTGTTATAAGTTTGATCCCTTCGTCTATATTTCTCTTCCTCTCTTTTTCTTATTAGCTTTCACTGTTATTGATATTTATTAGCATCATCAAATGTGAGTGGCAAAAAAATATACTAAATGGTTGGGTGGAACCGGTTTCATAACAGTTGTAAGATCTGCGATATTAACAAATTCGGTTAAAAAAAATATTGTGAAAATAGTTTTATTTGATTAATTTGTGCATCGTTGCATAAGATTGTGTTATTTGGTCCGGCACCTCACAAATAGGACACGCTTTAATGAATATTGATAAAACCTTGAGGACAAGTGATTGGCTAAACAGACTCTCAAGTGACGAGATATGCACGTTCCGTTGAAAAACGTGTTAAAATCGAGATATATTTCCAACGAAATGAAAAGGATAATTAGTAATTAATATGCAAAGGTGAAGAGCTGAGAAGGTTGTAAAGCGAAGCGCAGATCGGCTCTACCTGTCATATAAATTAGAAAAATTAACAACCAGGATTCCATGTTTTAAATATGTTAGGAATGTTTGTTGGACAGACCAACAACAATAAGCAACCCTTTAAGAGCCTTTACGGTTTTAGCTATAAAAAAAACTATTAAAGTGGAGATTTCATGCGATAGTTTTATATTACTAGCTTTTGCTAGCGGCTCCACCCGCGTGAACTGCCTTTTCCGGTTTACCGTTTTTAAGGTTACATCTATATATGTGCCAAAATTCATCAAAATCGGTTTAGCAATTTAGGCGTGAAAGCGTAACAAACAAACAAAAAGACTCAGTTTAGCATTTATAATAATGTTATTATATAGTTAAGATTTAATACGTCCCGTTTTTTTTTATTTGTAAAATAGGATTATTTTAGTCTATGATTCATGTAGATCGATAAACCGGTTCACTAGAAAATTTATAATATAGCATTACTCAAAATATAAAACCTACTTCGACAGAAAATACTTGATGAACCTATATTGCAAAAAATAATATATTTTTTCTAGCTGCGGGATTAAAAGTTTACTATTTGGCCCCCGTATCCGGTAGAAAAGTGCCTCATTCTCTCCCGTTAAGACGACATTAATACGCATGCACCTATTCCACTTTTCCTCCCTGTAATATAACAACGACTTGTTTATCAAAGTGTCGATATATATTTTGGTATTGTGTTGTTTTATGTAAGTCAACAGGGTTTAAAATGGTCTTCAAAATTGAAATATATCATAAGATAATAAAGTAAAAAAGAGATTAGTAGATTCTTTAATATGATACAATATTATTTATAATATTTAATGTATCAAAATTGATATAATTTATGAAATGTTTGTTTGTTTCTCTGATTACTCAAAGAACGAATTTAGTGACAATACTAAAAACGATTTTAGTGACAGTGCAAGGACAACAAATAATATTTATTTATTCTGTAATGATTGATTCACCGTTTGTAACATTCAGTAACTGTGAAATTGGAAAAATCATAGTGAATAACTACATGTAAGTACATGTAAGTGGGGGTTCCCCAACCCCCACCGGGGCTTCCCCCCCTAGACCCCCATGTTCTATTGAAAGAGTAAGGGGATTTTGTAAGTGGAATTTTTCATCCCAGTGTAAGAAAAATACGTATACGCACCACGGGAGAAAAGTAGGGCATCCTCACCCGCGATTGTCAACCTCGCCTTCGGCTCTTGTGACAATAATCCGCGGGAGAGAATGCCCTACTTTTCTCCTTAGGTGCGTAATATACTATTTCATACAGCGATTCGGTCCGCTGATTTCTCAGAATTTTCTTGGAACTCAATGTATTTTCTACGATTAAGTCTTAGTTATAGCCTTAAGAGTGAAATATATACTTTGATAAAATCTACAAAGAGTACATAATAAAAAGATTATAACTCCATTTTACTAGGTGGTGGATATGAGAGGCTGCCTAGATTGATACCGGTAAAATAATCCTCTTATCGCGCCCTAAGAAGTTTCACTTTAAAAAACCACAGTGAAATAGAAGATTCGAATTTATGTTAGTATCTGATAAGGGAAAACTAGATACGATTATTTTTATCAAACGTACCTTCGCCTCCGATTCCCGGATTTTTGTAAATATACATGCTTTGTACGACGGCAGGTTCTTTGAAGCCGAGCACTCGGCACACTGTCTTCACACGATCACTGTAGGTATAGCATCTGAAGATTGGATGCAGCAGATGTAAGGCGTGTCCGACCTATAACAATACAATAAATAGGATTTGGATTATTAACATAAGCCTATATCCCTGGAGGATTAGACAGAGGTGCAACCACTAAATTCACGCTTAGTGCTTATTTCCGTCGCATGAGCTAATAGAGCGCGAGCCTATCGCCATATCGGACACACACCAATCCTGAGTAACTCATGTGTGATTATATTGTGATAGGTAGCCGCGATTAGAATAATGAGACGATTTTAATAATTAAATAATTATAGGACTCGAGTAAGTTTCATACTTCGAAAATATTATTTTGTTGGAACTGGATTGACGAAAAGAAAATGAAGTTACACAGGCAGCTCGGTCGATTGTAAGCCGTTCATAAGGATATGTTCATAAATAATGTGTGAATTAATAAAATGTTTATGTGTGTGCTGGTATGTGGGTGTATTTGATACGTATGATGTCTGTATCTACACGTGAATGGAGCTTAAGCGGGCTGATCAACAGATTATTATTAGCGACGATTGCGTCTCTACCAATCGCATGCCATTGGGTATAACGAGATTGTCATAAGCTCCTTACCTATCGGTCCCATTTACTGAAATTCATAAATATTCTGAAATGAAAACTGAAATTCATTAAAAAAAGCAGACTACTGCCAGTAGGTACTGCCAGCATACCATAGAGAAAGTCTGTTATTCATTGCATGCGATGAAAGGGCAATAATTGATATTTAGAATTTATGGTAAATTGATAATCTATAGTAATTATAGAAGCAGAAATAAAAAATAACGAATATAAACATCAATGCTGGAAAATAATTTATAATTGTATGGTTTACATTTTTATTTGTATTTAATCCCAAGTCTTGCTTATTACCCGATATGCGCGCTTACATAAATATTAAAAATGATAAGTGTCTAATAATAAGGCGAGTACAATAAATTAATTTAGTCGTATTTGCAGCCCTAGTAAGTTAGATATTATATAATTCTCATAAATTTAAATGATGTGACAGCTTCTGAAAAACCCGCACTTCGGGCACTTCCCTTAGACATCAAAACATTGTAAGTAGGCCGGGGTAAAAAAGCAAGGGGATTACCTGATGTCAAGTAAGATCTTCATCGCCCATGAATGTCACTGTACTAAAAAAAATATGGATGTGAGATGGACATGACAATGGATGACAGTGCTAATAACTCTGTCGATGCGGCCCATTTGTGTGGTGTAGACAAAAGTGTCTACGGCGTGGCTGTACTATGTAGAAAATAATTTATTGTTTGGGTTTAGGGCAGTGTTTCCCAACCTTTTTAGGCCATGCCCCACCTTAACATTTTTTTGTTAAATTTGTCACCGATTACTAGCATTGCATTTAAATAACCCGAAGCGAAAGGGTTAAAGTCGTATCGAGTCCATTTTTAAATTGCCCCCCTTAACTATCAAATTTCCCCCCTGTGTGGCGTGGGCCCCACGTTGGGAAACACTGGTTAGGGTATTATATACTAATGCTCAGTTAACGTATTACATACTCACGCCTGTAATCCCCGAAGGGTTAGACTGAGGTGTAATTTGTACACATTTCGCTAAGCTTATTTCCGTCCCATGATGCGATAGGGGGCGAGCCTATTGCCATACTGGGCATACATTCTATACTCCGGGTTAATACTGGGTATTTCGTAATATAAAAACCCAATATAACTTTTACCTGACCCTGGGGATCGAACTCGAGACCTCAGCAGAGCAGTCGTATCGCATATGTAATACAGCTGCGCCACCGAGGCAGTCTAAAAGTTATACGATCTATATAAAAATTAAAGTACTACTCACGGAAAATGAGCTTGATAGTAATCAAGTGGATCAGCTACCCGAGAGACCCCTGACCATAATAGAAACCTTCACAAATTCATATCACACATATAATTTGACAACGGCGCATGTGTTTCAAGTATTATTGACACGTAGTTTACCTTGTTTAATGATACACTTGGGTCTACTTTAAGTTTTCCATCTGGACCAATTGCTGCTTCTTCGAAGAAATAGCTTATTTTATCGTTGCTGTTCAGGAAATAAGCGTCTTTCAGTTGCTGTAACAATTGAAAGTAGTTGTTAAGACTCTGCTCTGTGTTGTAAACTCTAATTGTGTGACGTAGATATTATTTTAATGAGGTGCTGCGGATTGTCAGACGGGTTAATCTACTGTGTTTTAGACTTTGTTTAACATGAATTGAACCATACATTTTACATATTAAGTGTATTGGGTTTCAGATTAACCCGCTAAAGCATTCATTTTCTCGTTTTATTCGACATATCATTAGTTTTATCATACTACATCTTATTGCCGGCGTATACGCCGCATGCATACTATAGTATGTGTTCAACACAACTACACGCCTGCAACACAACAGCAACACTGTGCCGTGTTCTACGGGTGCTAAAGCTTTACGAAATCGCTGCGACTGGCGATGTGTGCGGAGTGTAGCGTTCAGTAGCTCATGAAGCTTCTAAAAAACACCTTAATCACTGATTGCTTATGTTAATAGTATCGTGTGTGCTGAGGCCTTTAATTGTGGCATTTTTTCTTTCTTCTGTATTGTTTTGTTACAGCAAATTAGAACGTTTTGGCGTATTCATTACTATTATCAATAATTTCCTAATATTTTGCTACTTTATGTTGTAATGTATTCTAATGACCTTTACGATTTGAACTCTGTGTGACTTTTCAAATACTTGTGTAATTAATATTTTATTATTATTATTTGTGTAGAAAAGTAGAGTGGTCTACATATTTCTACCTAATGACGAATACTCTCCGCCTGTGTAAAAGCGATACGATGGTTAGTTATATATTTTGACAAGTGATTAATTTTTTGGCGTAAACATTGTAAACAGCACGGAGTTTGCTTTACCTGTTTACCAGAATCTTTAGTGGAAAATATAGCCCTCTCCTCACTGTCAGGTAGATTTCTTGTTAGTTCCAAGCCAGCTGTGAGTAATTCATCGCATTCCGCCGGTCTTAGGAAGTCTTGTAACACGACGTATCCGTCTTGCTCCAACTGGAATTAAATATTAATAAATTACTAAATGCGAATGAAATCACTACACAAAATAATTATTATTATGAATATTGGATAAATAATCGTATTGTTCTTTTATGGGTTGTTTAATAATTCCATTGTTTGCATTTATATTACAGAACTAGCTGTCCCGCGCGGTTTCATCCGTAACGTTATGATTAAAAGTTTTGCAGCGTCACCTACTGGGTCCGATTGTGAATCTAAACCATCCCGGGACGCACTCAAACACACATAAAAAACCATCAAAATCGGTCCAACCGTTTAGGAGTTTTTGTGAGACTAACGAACATTTATATATAAGAATATAGAAAATAGATAGACGGTCAATGCCGGAAATTCCTCAAATAAGTACCAATTTAAAAATTTAAAGTCGGAACTATGAAACGAAAGTATCTCTTTAGGTTTAGCCTACGTAATCATGTAAATTTATTTTTCACCGATTCAGTTGCTAAATATTGTTTTTTTTTTCTACAAAACTAAATTAGGATTTATAGATATATAAACCTTCAGTGAAAATTATCTAACTGATGGTGAAAACCACTTAAAAATCCGTTGTGTCGTTTAGGAGGAGTTAGCGCATATAATATTGACACACAGACAGATGCGGAAAGCGACTTTATTATAATAATATACTAGCTGTCCCTCGCAGTTTCACTGCGTGTATGTTCCTGCCCTGCTCCCATGGATCGTAGCGTGATATGCATATAAACCTTTGGAATAAATTCTTTAAATTACTGTGAAAGCGGCATCTAAATCAGTTGCATTGTTTAATAAATAAGCGTACAAACAGACAGAGACGCAGTTGGCGACTTTTTATAAGCTATGAATTGACTATGTACATGACATGACATTTTATAGTACATACTAGATGACCCGGTGAACTTCGTATCACCTACATAATATATTTGTGTAAAATGTGGTCAAAACTTAATACAAATGTTTTATTTACATTAAATGCAATTAAGTGAGGTACTGCGCCATTGCACGTGAGGTAGCCCGTCGCACATTTAATTGACTTCGACGACCTAAGTCAGGTCGTCTCCCACCTCCCTCCGGTTGGACAGTCCTGTTCCCGTCCCGTCCCCGTCCTGTCCCCGTCCTGTCCCGTCCCCGTCCCGTCCCCGTCCCGTCCCCGTCTTGTCCTGTCCCTGTCCTGTCCTGTCTCACTGTCCTGTCTCACTGTCCTGTCTCACTGTCCTGTCTCACTGTCCTGTCTCACTGTCCTGTCTCACTGTCCTGTCTCACTGTCCTGTCTCACTGTCCTGTCTCTCTGTCCTGTCTCACTGTCCTGTCTCACTGTCCTGTCTCACTGTCCTGTCTCACTGTCCTGTCTCACTGTCCTGTCTCACTGTCCTGTCTCACTGTCCTGTCTCACTTTCCTGTCTCACTGTCCTGTCTCACTGTCCTGTCCCTGTCCTGTCCCTGTCCAGTCTAGACGCTATACGACCCGTCATCACGGCAAGCTTCGCAACGACAACTCAACAACTACTAATAAATTAAAAATTAATTAAAAAAACATTGTCCAGCGGACAAAATTGTGAATCTAAACCATTCTCAGATCCCCTTGAACACACACAAAAAATTTCATCAAAATCGGTCCAGTCGTTTAAGAGAAGTTCAGTGACATACACACTCACAGAAGAATTATATATATAAAGATTTAACGTGTGTATTGTCGTTTTTACGGTTCGTATCTTATGCGATCGCGCTTTTCGCACAGTTGAATCGTAACAAAAGTTCATTTTACATGTATGGGTCTTTAGTATTGAATGTTGAGTGAGTAAACTGCGCGCATGGCTTCGCGTGTATCGCGTCTGTCCATTGCCGATAGCGCGAGCCGGGCCACGCCGTCCGCGCCCCCACGTACGACGACTATTTCCAACTTACACTATTTTTGAACTCTTATTTCAATGTTCAGCGATGCGGTGGGCTTTTGTATGGATGCATCATAGTTTTTAGTGACAAAAAGAGAATTTTTAAAAATATATTTTAACAGTTTTTGTAAAATAAACCATAGAACAAACGATTTGTATTTTACTTAATGAAATATTTAGTATTTCGATGATAACGTTAAATTCTAGATTAAAGGAAATAGGTGTTTGCACCTATTTCCTGTATTTCCGCAATAGTTTGCCAAAATATGAACATTTGAGATTTGACATCCTTCATGATATATGAATAAATTTTATTCAAAATAATAATAATGTTTCCGGTGAAAGGTACATTCGCCATTGTTCTGGATTTTTAGCGTTAGAGGTCAATTATGGTGAGTTCAGTTTAGGTTACTAAAATTTGCATGAAACATATTTCTAAAACTTTATTCGGTTACTTGGAAAAGGTAGCCAGCAGGCTGCATGTCATTTTATTTGCCGTGTTTTGTTTTTTACGTGCCTCGCCAATAAGAGTGCACTTAAAACCGGATAGCAACAGCCCTGCACGATTTAATTTTGTTACGTGAAATTGCATTTTATACTTCCAATACGGTATAACATATAATTTTATTTGACGTGGAATTAATTTTTTCTTGCCTTGATAGCTTTTGATTGTTTTGAAGGTATTTAAAAATGTTTTACGTGTATTTATTTCTAGATCTACAGAGCTGTTCTTATCGATGTCAAGACAATGCTACTGACGCACACTCGTATCTTGCGCTTGACGCGACCATTAAAAGCTTATCTTTACGAAACACGGTCTTATTGTATATGACAGTGTAGGATCTATACCTATTGAGTAGACATCGGATTATATCCATTTGCATGTTAATAATGCAAATGCATATAAATATATATTTATAATTTTATAACATAATTTAATACTTTCTCGCCACCGATCGATCGTACAAAGGCGTATATCGTTTAGTGGGAACAGTAACAAATTGCAACCTGCACCAAATGATTCTACCCAATGACGTCTGTTGATGAGGTGATTTTGGGCCTACAAATGACTGATTTTAAGTGACAAACGTCGCAAACTCTAGAAAATATAGATAAATACCTGACCTCACTAGAATTATATGTGATTTTAATGTCAATTCGCCACATTACCTTTTTGTTAGTACAATTGATGTATAGTACTCTTTATTTTAGAGGAAAATATTTAATTATAAAAAAATAAAATGCTTAAAAATATAACAAAAACTGCTTCAATGGCGAGGCATAGGACTCAAGTCACTGGTGGTTAGAACTTCTGAGTGAGGAACCTCGTTACATTGCGTGCCGTATATAATATCACCACCTTCTGAATCTGGCTTTTGACCCAAAGATTAATGAACAATTCATTATTATTATTATATACCTTGTAATTGTTTAATTTATTGATGAAATAAACAAAAATAGCAATTAAAACGAGTATTTTGATAACGCATATTTCGTGTATATTTGACGTTCTTATTAGAATATATAGCATTCGTCTTTTGCGATTAATAATACGGGTACACTACAATAATACGAAAAACTGTCTGACAAACATTTTGAAATTGCATTAAACGTAACCTAGAGATTTTGAATAGATATGCGTATCTGAATATTATACTAACTGAATCAGAATCAATGTCCTAACAGATTTTGAATAGATATGAGAAACTGAATATTATATTAACTTTATCAGAATTAAAGTCCTAATTTTAGCAGTTCATTCGGAGTATTGAAAATCGGAATATCGTTTTTCGGACCGAGAACTCATCGAGCATTTGATTCTTCGGACTTATAAAAATCGGAGAACAAACAGACCGTATTTACGACTTTCGGAAAAATAAATTTCGTAAATTTTAATAATAGACGTTATAATTCTTAGGTATTATGAAATTCGGACTATCGAAATTCGGAATAAAATATTTCGGAGTATTTGGGTGTTCTCTAATAATACATATAATCCGATGTTTACTAATGAGTTACACGCGTACGATACGTCAATACGAATTCTGAGGTACACGGTCTATTTCACGTCGGATTTTCACGTGATATGGTATTTAAATATATTAATACAAGAACTTATGACTATATGCATTTAAAGCCAAGCTGTTTTATTACAATAAATTATTTTCAAAATGGATATTGTATTACATATAATATTTTTTTATCAAATAGTATTTAATATGAAAAAAAATGGTTTTAAAGAAATACTTAGATAATAATAGATACTTTAATATACAGAGAGTATTTCTCTTATAAAATATGTGAATAAAAATTTTGCACATTTTTATACCAATGACTGTGAGTAGTTGGATGCATTCTCATTGAAATATTATTATAATAATTTATAACTATACAAAACGAGAACGCGACGTAAATAAAATGCAACCTTTGGTCAAAGTTTGTGATTCATGCTCGTATCGGGAATATAATAATAGAATGTGTGGACCAGCGGGCTTAACATGAGGCCCCGAGATAATTGTGTTTACGTATTTCTCTCAATACTAACATTATTCCTAGTATTCACACGGCGAACAAATGTTTATGTTTAATATTCTGGCGCTATCGATACAGGAGATAGAGCGAAAGATATCAAGCGCGTGTTAGAGCCACCGTCCACGATTCAAATAACAAGCAGGTGACCCACTTGCTTGTTTACCTTTACCATACTAAAACAATCTACAGTGCTTTTTTATGAAAAAATCGGCCATTACTCTTTATTATATCACCAAACATTATTTATTTTAATTGTTGTAAACTACTGGGTACGAATATCACGAAATGGCAAAGGAAATACCATAATAACATAATGATATGTGGAGAAAGGTTATTATCACAACTGGCTTTAGTATTTTGTAAATACAGTGGATATTCAGCATTGCGAGGCAGATGTTACTTTATGTTATTAAATAGTTGGTGAAATGCGTTATTATATAATCAATAATACGGTCGTACTCATGTTTTAACCGACTATAAAAAAGGAGGAGGTTCTTAATTCAGCGAATTTTTTATTTGTTGTTATTCATTTGTTGTCCATTATGAATACTTTTGAACGTATATTATGATGGTCTAAGATCCCGCGGAACATTGACCTTCACCCATCTGTTTACCGGATGAAAATAGTATTTTAGGGTATAAAAGGTGTTGCTGAACACATACCAATAGGGTTGCCTAAAAAAATATGGTCAAGGATAGGTTTTGCGAATTTAAAAAAAAAAAAAGAAGATATTATTTCACTCACTTGCTCACCAAATAAATGAACCTTCAATGAAAACCTACAATGTATACTACCTGCAAAAGCTAGGAGCTAGATGACCGCAATTACCACTTTTTAGTGTAAAGTTTGCACACGGCAACCAGGTAGTAGTGGCCAGAAAAAGGTAGGCAACCTATTTTTTACAGATAGTATACATTGTACACTTTTCATTGAAGGTTAAATTTTTTTGGTAAGCAAGTCAGGGAAATTATAAAAAAAAAATATTTTTTTTAAATGTTAATTAAACATATCCTTGACCATATTTTTTTAGGCAACCCTATTGGTACGTGTTCAGCAATACATTTTATACCCTAACATGTTATTTTGATCCGGTAAACAGATGGGTGAAGGTCAATGTTCCTCCGGATCTTGTACTATGAGAGATTTTCTCGTATGACAATTACGCGTGCTCTTGTTATTGACAGTCGATTTATCTAGTACATAGATAATGGACAGGGAGCCCTCGGGTAGCTGATCCACTTGACTACTATCAAGCTCATTTTCCGTGAGTAGCTTCGTTTCGATGAGACGACCAACAATTCCCTATGTGAAAATTCTCTATTGTGGTAGCTAACAGAGGTAGCAAGGATAGAATATTTCGATTTGATGATACTCAAAAAATTATTATTTTATTTGTAGGACAATATGACAGTTAAATTATATAAATATTAACTAAGTAAAAATAAAAAAATCTGCTGGTTAGTAATCATACCTATTGGAAGGAGGGGCTTCCAATAGGTATCGATAACGAGCTCATAAGATTGAAAATGAGCTTGATAGTAGTCAAGTGGATCAGCTACCCGAGGGCTCCCTGTCCATAACATATCGTCACTGGAAAGGCAAACATACTAAAGTGTCATATGTGAACTTTACGATAGAGCATTAATTAAAAGTTGTTTTTTATGATAAAACATCAAAGAAACTACTTGAAAATGATCTAAACCAGCGTTTCCCAACCTTTTTAGGCCATGGCCTACCCTAACAATTTTTATTAAATTTTTTACCGATATCTAACATTGCATTTAAATAACCCAAAGCGAAAGGGTTAGAGTCGTGTCGAGTCCATTTTTAAATTGCCCCCCTTAACTATCAAATTGCCCCCCTGTGGGGCGTGGGCCCCACGTTGGGAAAACTGATCTAAACAGTAAACTCACTGGCTTCATTCATTCGTCATTTCTTCAAACCGTAACAGAATAATGCTTATACACTGCTGCTTAGTGGCAGCAATAGACAAAGCGGTGGCACTAACCCAGACGGCGTCTCACAAAGGAGGGACCAACCAACTTGTAATCAGGAATCATGGTATCAGGAACTACGAGGGACTTACGATCCCACAATAACCAGATTTAAACAAATGTTAGTGGATCACAATAAAAATTTTGACCTCAGGGCAGAAATAGAGTCCGTGGCTTTTCGTATCGCTTGCCCGCTGCGTCACGGAGACTGTTGGAAACCTAAGTGGTTCCGGGTTCAAATCCCAAATCAGCCATTACAATTTGTATTTGAGTTTTCAATTCAATAATTTTATTAGTTGCACAAGATTGGAATTCTTGCCTGATATGGCGATAGGGTCGCACTCCTATCACACCAAATCTCTAATTGCACCTCTGCCTACGCCATTGGGGATATAGGCATGAACTTATGTTACACATTTACGTTTCATTTGTGTTTAAATGACTCAATTACCGATATTGTTGCACAGAACAACTTCGAGGAGATTAATTCCACTACAAATTCTGCAAGTTTCAGGGCAAATTCTCTTTACTAGGGAGCAGAACTTTAATCTTTAGCCGATAACTTTACACGAACGTATAATATTGAGACAGATAAAAATTCGATACGTGTTATATAAATTGGTCACGGTGCACCCGCCTTCTACATCTCCCACCACGCTTAGTTTCGGAAAATAATAGCGGTGCTACCTAAATTCAAGCTATTTTGCGGCCAAGTTATTTTGCGTTCAAATAGATTGTTATTTATTTATTATTGGACGAATTTGTAAAGTTCTCTCTGGAATAGGTTTTGGGTAACGTAACATGATTTAAATAGTTAAATATACCCCAATAGTATACGGATGTGCTAGTGGCAGTACAATTTTTATGGAGCTGTTCACATTATGACTGATCAGGGCAAACAGACTGATCGGATAAGTGGGAACGGGCTCTAAGTGACTTGTGAGAGCCCGTTCCCACTTATCCGATCAGTCTTTTTGCCCTGAAACCGGACGCCGGACGTGGGTCACATTATATCCGATCAGTCTGTTTTGCCGGAAGGTCGGTGGTTCCACTTGCCGCCAGTTTACGTGTGTTTGTATTAATTTATTTGTTTTGACTGATCGTCGCAGTGGCAAAACGTCCGTTAAATAACCCGGATCAGTCTTTTTTCCCTGATCAGTCATAATGTGAACAGCTCCATACAAATTGTACTGCCACTGGCACATCCGTCTATTTAGACTGACCGAGAAAACAGACTGATCGGATAAGTGGGAACAGGGGGTGGAGGGAGGCAAAAGACGGAGAGTTACGTATTCTAGATTTTAGATATTTGGAATTTAAAATAAAACAACACTAATAAAATAAAGGACCCTTTAGCATAATCTAACTTAGTTTTCGTTTTGCACTTTAATTAATTTTGTAGTCGAGATTGAAAATGCTTCAATTTAAGGTGATTTAGATCGTAGTTTTATTGAAAACGTGTTAATTTAGGTATTGTTGCTTGGTGCTTCTCAAATTACTGAAAATTGGCTGTCAGCTTGGAATTAGTATTCCATTTTACAACTAATAATTACATTATTTAATTTATTCGTATACTTATTGCAAATGTGTGTAAATGTTATGGATAATTAGATACATTGGTCATTAGTAATAATAAAATATTATATATTGGTAAAATAGCTCGACTGGCTCGCCGGGCGGAGCTTGTTGACGTCACCATTCCACATGACGAGAATTAAAATTCATTAAATTAACATTCCTCGTAAAATACCAAGAAGATAAATTACAATATTTAGATCTGGCTTGACACATCGTCAATAGTAATTTTATACGAATTCGAAAACTATAAACGTGTTTGTAACTCGTACTAGACCTGCAGGTATAACACCCGCCTGACTGGAGATCTCCTCCTTCATCAGAGGGACACATATGTTCCTCTACATATGTTTTAGTTAAATTATACTCTGAAATTATACACAAAAGCGTTACACTTTTTCGTTGGATTCTATTCTACTCTATTTTAATATTAGATTATGGTGCCATCAATTTTCGATAATTTTGCTAATGTGGAGTATTATATAGCTATTATTAAAAATAAACATATTTTATAATAAAAAAGCTTTTAGTGTATCTTGTTGCACTCCAATTCGACCTAAAAATTTTGCTCATATTACGCCGCCGGTAATACACAAATGTCAGACAAAATTAATTTTAGCAAACACGTTCAAAAATTATTAATACTCACCGATAAAGTGATAACTTTCAAAGTATTTATCAAAGTTAATTAAAGTACTTATACTAACAGCAGTTATTACTTTGACTGTAATAAACATGCAGATAAATAATAGTTTATGCTAATACATGTAGATAATTTGTAGTTTTATGTAGTTTGTTAGTACTTAAAAAGGATTTTAAGATAACAATGCTGATATTTCATTTTACGGATTAACGAACAGAAATGTTATGAAATTTATATTTAGTAAGAAAAAAAGGATTTATAGCAATATAGAATAAATGTTATTATCTTTAAAATAGAAAAGAGATTAACGAAACGAAATTGCACATTACATTGTGTTTTAGTACTATGTCAATTAGTAAAAGATATAGATGGATTAATGGATAATTTGTTGATAGTTTTTGGAACACCTACAACTGGGTTGTGGATTAGGGGCGTGTCGAGAATTACACCACGGTATCGCCTGATTATGGTCAGAAGCGACTAATAGGGTCTAGGGGTCGCGAGGGGCGCAGTGAAGGGTTGCCGTAAGGCTCTTGTACATCATAATGCGACCCCGAGGTGGTCGGCAGTATGGGTAGTCACCCTCGTTGCTGCTGTTGACGCCGGGCGCGTCAACTTATGAACCCAGTGGGTTTGCGGAAACTTATGAACCCAGAACCCTGAACCCACAAATTAGGGATACGGGTCGCTAGACAGTATCACCAAGGAGCGGTTCCAGATGAAATCTATTGCAGTCGCCAAGCCACAGCCATAGGGATTGGTTTGAACGCCTTTTAAGTCGTTAAAATTCCTGGATATTATAAGACTTCTAATCATTCATTCATTCTATATCTCGGGCTGACGAGCGCAGTGCAGTAAATTTACTTTGAAATTCAAAGTTCTGACCGCTCAAGTGGATAATAAAGATACCTTTAAAAAATATATTTTTATGTTGATTTTTACAAAGTAGTAAGTGGATAAACAAGTACAAGATTAAATAGCTGGATACAAGATAAAGATAACTGGCAGACATAAAAGAATATTTAAAAACGGCCAAACCTGACTTTAGCAAAAAGCATAATGTAATATGGTGCTACCAAGTACCCCCAAAACAAAATTTTAACACATCGTAGTTAGATAGTGAAATTGTTTGTTGATGAATACGATTCATCGCTCTGTCCTCCATGTGGACCGTCTGAATCAGCCGTTCAGATACCTAAGGATACGTCAGCGCGGAAAAATCTAGAATCATTCGGTGACACTTGCGTCTGCTAAAAGCTGGATTGTATTACTGTTTTAATTCGTCTATATCAAGATGCCTATTTATTATTGCGATGTAAACCACATATTGTAATACATTGTCTTTAGAATAGATTTCGTTCAAATTAATTTAATAGCGATTACCAACTTTATTTGCGGTTTAATAACACGTCATTCATAGGTTTCGAAAACACCGCGACAGCAAAACCATCTGGGTAATATGAAGCTGTTTTTTCTGCTGCAACACGTTCACAATATAGGCATGATATGTTAAAGAAGCGTAAATGAATTTGTAATCCCTTCCAAGTTAATTTGAAACAGTATATAATTTATTATTGTTTTGGGTTACACACGTTCCTTTTTGGGAATTTAGACGTTACATTTAGAGCCGTTTTGGAGAGCCGCCAAATACTCTTATTTCCTGTACGGAAGAGTACATACTTTCAAAATTTAAGAAATAAACTGACAAAAATATATCAACAAGTTGACATATTAATAGTATACATACATGTATACATTAGTAGTATATTAGTAGTAAAGTAACTGGATATTTTTAAACATTAAAAAGGCCTAGCCATACTAACGCTAACAAAATTTCATTTTAAAGTTTTCGTTTTGTATTACTTTACGACGTTCGATTCCTACCTACCGTAAGATGGTAACAGATGTGTATTAAATTATATGACCGAAGATCGACGGTGTCTGTCATAATATGCACAACCCTAAGACATACAAACACAAGCTGGCAGTCCAGTGTCGGAAACTTTTTATCATTGATATGCAAAATAATTCAAATTGCCAAAGCGTGCCGAAATGAAGCCGGATGAGCTTTCTTAAAAATGAGAACTATCAGAATAAAATATCTCCTTAAGATCCTTTTTCTCATTTTTCACTATCTTGGAATGTAATAGATAAATATACGCCGCTATATACGCCGCTATTGTTTAAGAGATTAATATCAAGACTGCCTTGAATCAACAAAAGGTATGGTTACTAATGATCAATATTGAAAATCTGTTCAGACTGTTCAAATTGCGTGCGAATAAGCTGTTGATCAACTATAAAGTCGGTTAATAATGGAACCCTGTGACCCCGCTGGACAAGTGACTACCTTCAATCAAGTCAAGTTATTTTGCGCATATTATCCAGAGAATGAACACAGACATTGTTATTATTAATGTTGTGCTCTGTTACAAACATTTCTAGGATTAGCACTGTATTTTAGGACTGTGATTAATACACACAATACCAATGTATTGGTCACTCTATAACGTGAAATATTTTTCATCATTGCGTATTCTTATTGAAACTTGAACATAGACAGCTAATTATGCCGTAGTTTGTTATCCCGGAGGTTAATAGAATAACCTTAACAATAGCGAGAAATACAAAAGGAAATAGACACCAGTCAGCCTATTAAAAATATTAGTACCTACCTATGTCTAGCTAGTAGTTCGTAGAAATCTATTCTTAAAATTAGTAAAAAGTGTGTTTGTTGGTTTGTCTTTTCGCAGCACATTGGAACAACAAATACGATATATATATAGATTTGTGTTCGCCGACAATTTTTCTTCTGATAATATGATGATGTGAAGGCAAACCTATTGTGCGCAAATTCGAATCCCGGGCAACTCATGGGAAATATTTCTAATTCAAAACAAACAAACTGTGATTACCCGGTCGGGGATTGGAACCCAAGACCTTACGGCTTCTCCGCTTAAGCAATCTGCCACGTTACAACGTTGTTGTACTTTCTGATTAATATATTAAAATTACTCTGATTAATTTAATTCCTTTCTGAAAGTTGTACGAGTGTAAGCTTCTAAAAAAGACAAATCTAATAATTGTTATAAAATATTATGCAACATCAGCTGTATTGTATGGTCCCACTACTGGGCACTGTTGTCCTCCCTACTAATAAGAGAGGTTAGGCCTTAGTCGACAACGTTACCCTGATGCGAGTTGGTAGACTTCACGAACCTGCGAAATCTCATTGACAATTCTCAGGTATCCAGATTTACTGACGATGTTTTTTCACCATTCTTTTACTTCCATAGGTGTGGTTTCGATCCCGCGATTTTCTTTTCAACACCCGGTACCCCGCTGAGCAATTGCTACTTATAATGAGTCGTCGTTTCAAAATAATGCAGTTATGACTGGCAAAAGATTTTCCCCCTAATCGTATTGCCAAAGATGCAAAATATATTGAAAATATTACTATTATTTACTAAGTAGGCGTTTACATCCACACCCAAACACATAGTTTGTTAGGTACGATATTTTATTATTAGATTAGACGAGAAACGTTGTGCCCACACGGAAAGCGTCACGGAACACTTTAGTCAGCTTTAGCGAGTTACTATGAATCACAAACAGACGTGCACAAGGGAATATTTATTCATAAATGTATTATATTGCATGACTAATTACGTGGTTTTTGTTAAAATAGGGATGATTAGCCGTAATGCGAGGACTATAGAAGCAAATATCTGAGAACCACTTTTTATCAGTAACCGACTTACATCCGGAAACGTTTAGTCGGGACTCGGAAATGTATTTATTTTATTATTCGTCTCAATAAATAGACTAGTAGGTCGGTCGTCTGAGGGTAATAGGGAAGAAGGGGAAATACCAGGTCAGCTCACAAATTGTAGCGAATCCATCAAATACCTTTAATTATAAAACGTAGCATCTACTGCGCTCTCATCACTCCTATACACGAAAGGTTACGTCACATATTGGCCAGTCACTTTATTGACTACAATGTAAAATATAAAAAAAAACAGTAGTTCTTCAACGGTACTACTACATGGCGGTGTATTTTTATCCAGACACGGAAAAGTGACTACACTGGTCCTGACGTTAAGTACAGTGCAGTTCAAAAACAACGTCAATCATCGAGAGACACTGTATCAATCGATGGTCGGCAGAATTATGTCGCCCGAAGTTGGAAGTTACTGGATATACACTTGCTGAATCTGGTAGGCAACGCATCTGAACAAGCCACTATTTTTATGTGTACGGTGGTCGTTATCCAGTTGGGTACAAATAATCAGGTATCGTTCCACCAGCAGCGCCTACCCAGACGAATTCTAGGGTGGAAGATTTCTCCAGAGAGAGGGAGCGTTCTCGATACTATAGAATATTAAAGTCTTATTTGCAGAATCTCTAATTTCTCAGTTGAACTTTTTGTTAAATATTTTTCTATAGGTCTTTAAAGTAATATATTTGATGTTAGCTACTTTAATTAAAAGTTGCCATTTTGTTTGAAGTGATAAAAATGTCACAAAAGATATAAAGGAAAAATTAAATATACATAAACATAGAGATTTTAAATGGTCTACTGCTACGTAGAAATAAAGATTAGGATACAACGTACGTGATGTTTGCAAAACCTTTAGAGCTTTCAGCTTAGCATACAGTGCATCAAACGCACTAAGCCTACGTTTCACAGCAAGTTGTGGATAGATGTAGGAGTTATAAAGAGTCCGTTATTAGAACAAGACGTGTTTTATTGCAGCAAGTCACTTATCATAATCGCCAAGTGAACGTTACTTATCTATTAAATATCTGCTTCCACTTGCCCTTATCCCACTCGAAGTGGGGTCGGCGCAACATACTTTTTAATACAATATGTGACAGAAAGATTTAGCTTATAGTTTTTATGACCTCGCCTGGCTTCCACCGACCCTTCTCGGAAGAAAACAAACCCCACACCAGAAACAAATATTTATGGATCACAAAAATAAATCTCGTTACGGGAATCGAATCCGTGGCCTCTCGTTTCATAGCCGGCTACTCGCCCACAGCGCCACGGAGGCTGTCTAATCGTTATATATAATGTTTATAATAATATCTCACGTTGTTTGTCCGCGATGAACTCCTAAACTACTGAACCGATTTTAATCAAATTTTGCAGACTATTATACCTTTTGGCCGGTGAGTACGTCAGAGTGATACTTTTGTATTTGAACGTGTCATAATTTATTTGAAAGGTAGCATTTACTCAGATGTGGTCAAACAGTCGCTAGGTCAAATGAAATATCGTTACCAGCCGATTAATAATACAAAGTACTAGCCAAAGGTCAGAAGTCCACTGATATCTACTCATGTCATACATTTTTGTTAACAAACTACTATTTAATATTGAGATTGAATTTCTTTATTATCGTGAAACTTTTAAAAGATGACCGATTGATTTCCTAATCACACCATATATATATTGTTTTGATGATATAGTTTATAGCTATATACCTAACATCACGCTTCGATCCGGACAATATTACAGAGTAATATTATGCACTCGTGTAAAATCGCGTATTTCTGTTCTATACAAGTCCTATACATTGGGACACGATATCGAATCCAAACTATCGATAGATAATATACTCATGAGTGGTATCGGATATAAAGCATCATATACATAAAAGGTGGACAGACTACCTGATAAAGGTCGCAGGATGTCGCTGGATGCAGGCCGCTTCCAACAGGTTGGTCTGGAAATCTTTGGGGGAGGCCTATGTTCAGCAGTGGACGTCTTGTGGCTGATGATGATGATGATGATACATAAAAGTATCGATACCGTAAGGTATCAATAACAATTGAAATGTTATATATATGATGGATAAATAAAATTTACTTGACAATAAAAAACGGAAATGGAAAATGGCAATGCAATGGCTTCTTCATTTTTACTTTGAGGCAAAAGATGCCATACATTATATGCCAAGCCAAGTCTTTTGGGATGGGTTCTGCCATTAAAAAAAAACACTAAGTAGCGCTAGCATGTCATGAGGTATATCTGTCAATTGTTAGTTGTTATTGAACTATCAATTTAATTGGCTTATAAATATTGATTAGTGGCGTCAGGTCGCACAAATCAAAGATATTTCAATTACCTCATCTGTGGGTCGCGGGTGGAGACTTTTGGAGAGCAGAGGGTGAGCTTTAGTGTTAGGAATTATTCGAGTCTATAGGATACTTGTCAAAAAGTACTAATACCAAAAAAGTATCGAATAAAATGTATTGAGTACAAATGTATCGGTATCGAAATACAAGTACTCGATAACTAAAAGTATCGATACTTTATCCATATCCTTTCCTGTACGCAAGGGTGTGAAACTAATCCCGTATAGATTGAAATACTTTCGAGCTGACGCGGACGATTAACAAACTCTACATGTGCCTATTTTGGAATGAGATATTGAAATAGGATTATTCCGTAATAATATAATATAGGTGTGAATAATTGTATTCCAAGATATACACGAGTAGTTTCCTATGGGTACGTACTGACCATCTATAGAACAGAAATATGGTGGAATACCCAAGGAATGCAGAGTATATAAAACTTTATTACACCAGGGCAACTGAGTTACTTTCTTTATTACTACAAACTGTTGAGCTGGCCTCGTGATCGAGACAATTTCACTTCGTGGTTGCACTAGAAATTACAATATTCTAGTAGTTCATTCAAATATTTATTTATTTATTTAACTTTTCATACAAATGTATAAAGGCGGATTTAACGACAAAGGCATTTTACCCCCTTAAATAATATGATCTGTGTTTTATTTTGAGTAGTCCCTGCCACGTCCTTTTCTTTCGAACCAAAAATTAGTAGTTCTGATATGAATTTGTATGTTATATTATGTATGTATTATTTAGTTTTTTATGTAATTTCTATCAATTTGTCTGATGTTTTTTTTATTTAATTGAATGACAAGACGAGTAAGTCGCTCGCCTGATGGTAAGCGCCACGCCTGCTCATAAACAGAAGCAACACCACACAGAACTTTTAATTATAAAGCACTGCATGGCACTGAACTGCGCTGGTCACCCCGAGACATAAGACGTTAAATCTCATAATGCCCAGTAATTTCACTAGCTTCAATGTCCTTCAAAACGAAACACAACAGTACGTACACACTGTTGAATGGTGGCAGAAATAGACAAAGCGGTGGCACAAACCCACACGGCATACGGGGGATCTACCACCTTGTAAGAGATTTGACCTTGATGTTTTTATGTTACGTAATATCTACGCCAAATGTGTCCCGATCTTGATTATTTATGCATTTGATAAGGGTTACTTTGTGGGTCGTCTTATATACATTTAGTTAAGATCAGATAATGGATAATGAGGGAAAATGGGAAACTACCCAAATTCAATGGGATGCCGGATTCGGCTTTTAAAGATTTTTACTTATTATTATCGTCTTTATGCCAAATAATTTGGAAGAATTTAATTAATCTTATTTATCATTAATTAAAAATTATTGTAGAAAACTCCTGTAGCAGAATATTAGCACTTGGCAGACTATTTTGAACATTTCGGTCGAATGTGACACATATTTAAATAATGTAGTAAATTAATAACATAATTTAGGTGCCTACCCTGTGGCCGCCAATAATATTTTATTTTTAACATGATGTAAGTGGATTGTAGTTTTAATAAATGCAACCACTTCTCAATATTCCTGTCACCATTTCATAATTAGTTAAATTATTAATATTCAAATGTTTTGAGTTCTTCGATCAACTCACATTATGGTAGAGTGGTGGCCTCGTCGTGATCAGCAGTAGGGTTGTTGGTAATATATGAATGATAATATTATATTCATTTTACTTCGATGTAAATGGAAACAGACACAATGTTATTGTTATCCCAACTAAAGATTGCTTTTGATAGTTTTTATGGAACATGTATAATATTACGTACATATTCTATAAGGTGTCCTTGGCCAATATGATGTATAAATTATTTAAATCCAATGTATAAAAAATGAGATAAGCGGTTTGTGGTTTGTTGATATGTATACCACATAACACGTTTAAAATATTACTGTTGTTTGTTGAGTCTGTCACACTCAAACAGTGCCCACTAATTTAGGTACATGCATGTTATTATCACAATTTACTTATAATTAATATAATTCTTTATTTATAGAATTATATTAATTTATTAATATAATTATTTTTTTTACCTGTTCTACAGTAGGTACGGTACAGCTACTATCTTATTGTTAATACAATCCGGTCAGGTAAAAACATAGAATATAAAAAATATTATATTTTAATGGAATAAAATCGTTTAGTAATGATCTTTATTTAAAAATAATGAAATTTTTATTTCTAGTATACAGCTCTAAATCAATGAGAGTTTAAAATATGCAAAAAATATTATAACCAAATAAAATTTATAGCAATATTTACAAAAGACACGAAATACGCGAAAATATAATAATATACGGAAATGTCCCTGACACATCAATCACTGAGTTTAAATCGACGTATTCGCATCATCAGCCATGCAAAGTAAACATATTTGATATACAATCGCTGCGACAGCATTAATAAAAAAGCAAATACCTGATTCCGTATAGTATCGTGCATGGTGTCGATGGATTTAAAAATAAAAATGAAAAACAAACACAGCAACAGCCAATAGTGAGGATCAAGACACGACTGACGCGACTGACTCACGCGCACGTCGATTACTCCCACGAATGCTGATGTATAAATCGAGATTATTATCCAATGTGCTTCGAATACCAAGACGATGAGTAAAGAGTCTTTTTAAACGAGCGGTGTATGCGGCATATCGGAAAGTGATGTGGTGTATGAGTGTATCACATGCGCGGGAGGCTAGGGTCGCGCCATTGAAACATCTGCAAACGATTTGACGTTTGCCCATCCATGTTCGGGACGGTTTATTCTTGTAATTTTCGGTAAAATTGATTTGCCCATATGTGGCTCGGTGGGAAATAATTGTTGATTTTTTTTATCGGAGCACGGCAAAGTGACTGCACACACCTGATGGTAAGCGTAGTGCAATCCAAAAAACTAGCGACCTCCAACAAGTTTACCGGTGGTCACCAGAGTCATGCCGGC
This sequence comes from Amorpha juglandis, assembly GCA_949126905.1. NCBI lineage: Eukaryota > Metazoa > Arthropoda > Insecta > Lepidoptera > Sphingidae > Amorpha > Amorpha juglandis. Next base: position 9,534,092 of record OX421367.1, read on the forward strand.
CTGAATTTGCTTCCACGCTCCACACGCTTTTTGTGGATCGCGTTCCAGGATCAGCCAATGTATATCCGGTTCTCCCGAGGGGCCTGCGACAGGACATGCGGATGACCGATGCAGGCACAGGGATACAAGGACTATACCCACCCCAATCAACCACTATGGCAGGTTTTAACACCACGTGTACGGTGGTCGCTATCCGGGCGGATATGAATCCTACCACCAGCGATGTATTAAAATAATTGGTTTATTCAGTTAATTCTGATAATTTTACATTTCATACCTGTTTATGTCGAGAATATGTTCCACTTCATTTTTCAACGTATTGTTTATGTCATTGTAGAGTTATTGAATAGTAAATTATTTACATAATTGGGCCTATGAAACAGATTTGGGTGAAAATATGAAAATGAAACAGAAGTTGTGTGTAAAATGCTACTTTTATTATATATGTCTATCACATACCCACAGAAGAACATTTTCTAGGTAGGTGCTTCGTATGCGAGAGACCATTTACTTAGGTACTTATGCAGTACTACCACTTTGCCTGTTTCAGACGCTAATCAGCAGTATGTAAGCACTGTTGTGTTCCGACTTTGAGGCCATTGAAGCCATCGAAATTACTGGGCATTATAAGACATAACATTTTATTGGGGGTGATGAGCGCAGTCCAGTGCCTCATAATTCGACGTGGGTACTGATTGATGTTGCTTCTGTTTATGGGCAAATGGTTAATGGTTTAATATCAGGCGAGCGAGCTTGTCTCCTCATTAATGTTAATAAAAAATCCTAGAGCCAATATACATAATCCTTTCTTCCTTCTTTCCACTTGCTCTTATCCTTCTCGCAATGGGGTCGACGGTGGGTTTCCACACATGTTACAGAAGGATTTGGCTTGTTTTTTACGACCTCGCCTACCTGACATCAACCCCACTGGGAAGAGCCAATACATATACGTATCATCTATATCTATACATATAATAAAAATGTAACGGGCCGCTGTCTGTACATGGAAGATATATGAGAAAAAACGTTATAAGGGACCTTTATCAACGCAATAGCACCTCATTCAATGATTTTTAGAATTTTTGTCTGTTTGTCCGTGCGTTTGTGCACGATGAACTCAGAAACGGCTTATCCGATTTAGACGTAGTTTTCACTGATATTTTATGGTAAGCTTCACTTAACATTTAGCGTTTGTTTCATGTCAATCGGTTCATAAACAAAAAAGTTATACCAATTTAAAGATATCGATATTATAACGGTGCAGGACTTCACGCGGGCGGAGCCGCCAGCGAATGCTAGTGATAAATAAAATCATCACAGCAACAATATTTTTATAGAAATCATATATTAGCCAAATATACTGTAAAATAAAAAAAGATAAATGTAACGGTGGCTCCCACGGTGACTCCATACATAAATACAACCTCGACAAGCAAGTTTTATTGTACCTGCCTACATAGCTACGCGACACGACGTTGTACCTTGCGTCCCGACTTTCACACTTATTACGTTTTTTATGTATGGCCATTATTAATATAAATTATCTGTCCATAAGCTCACCGTTGAAAACGTTACATTAGACATAGAAAGGGGACCTGAAACTATTTATGATCTAATAAAATGTTCGCAATTCCTTTTATATTGAAACGCTTTGTCTTATAGCCATTTCCAATATTCTGTCTACCGACAGATTTGCTTACTGATAGTACATTTTTGACACATTTTGTATAGAAGATCTGTCAAAATACTATTGATAATTTAGCAAATCTATCTGTAAATACAATTTATGGAATATATTTACGAAACGCAACAGCAAGTTGCTAGGTACTTTACGTCCGCTTTCTGTAAGACAGTGGTAACTATCTGGTCGAGCTGGCCCATTCATGCTGTAGACAAAATTGTTTACAGCATGGCTCTACCACTTATAAAACATATTTGAAAAACAATCGAAGTCTAAAAAAATGCTAATAGTCGAATAATGTTAAATAACCGCGACAGACAGTACATATTACAAAATCAGTCGAAGTTAACAGAGCTCACAAGTCAGGAGTTCGTAAGCGAAGATGTTACAATAAGGCGTGGGCCGTGGAGTCATTCTGGGAATGCAAAGCTGTCTGTATCTCGCAACGAAATAAATTAAACAGAAAGATAGGGACGAGTTAGAAATATACATTTTTTTCCGCTTTTGCTCCATAGAAAAACGGGAGATAAAATAATGAGCTTAAGGACGTATTAACTTTATGTATGAGATTTTTTTAAATTTGTTTCAATGACGAGAAGAGCAAGGCGCTCGCCTGATGGTAAACGCCACGCCTGCACATAAATAGATGCAATATCACACAGAACTTTGAATTACAAAGCACTGCATGGCACTGAACTGCGCTCGCCACCCCGCGATATAAGATGTTAAGTCTTATAATGCCCAGTAATTTCACAACTGGTGTTATTTAATAGATTATTTTATGCGAGCTTTCTAATTTTATTCCAGGAATAACGAAAGAAAACATTGCTGGAATAGATGGAAATCCTAGATCCATATATAACATAAGATACTGTCTAACACAATGTTGTGCTCATCATGCCAGAGACTACACTCTTATAGTATTTGATATGCGGCCTATTCCTGCTTCCCAGTCAGGTGCAGAGCACTTATTTTATTTAATATTAATTATTAATATTTTATTAATTTAATAACATTCACTTAAACTTAGGCTTTACACTTAAAATTGCCATGGCCCGTGAAAAATTATGAGACACAGTGATAAATTTCTAGCCAAGTTTTGTTAAGAGATCACGAACCGAAAGGAAATACTGATTTATATATGTCGCCTCTCAGTAGAATTATTCTATCGATATTGTCATACATTTAGTAATATATTAAGTCTACTGATTCTAAAAGCTCAGGCGGTCTATGAAAGCTTTTGTCCATATTCACTTTATTTGAATAATATATAGTGGTGCGACTTGATTTCTATATCAATTGGAAGTTCACCCACCAAGTGCAAGGACCTTACACAAGAACGCTAGACATTGACTTTGGAGCAATTTTCTGCTAACGATGACGCTAATAATAGCTCTATCGGCCCACACAAGTGATCCATAACAAATACAGCCTGAGTAAATAGCTCCATAGATGACTTTGAGTGTGTTATATGATAGACCCCATGTCGAAGTCAATATGCACGTCAAAGCGAAGACATACCTTTTATATTTTTCTCAAACGTTTTTAATAATGCTCGATAAACGATTTCTTTTTCTAATAATAGGTGTAAGAAATTCGTTGATGTATTAGTTATAAGATATATATTTTTTTATACCACAGTAATATTAAGCGGGCATGTACACATTATCTCAGTGAAGTTTGATTGTTTTTTTTTTATGCATAGGCCGGCAAACGAGCAAGTAGGTCACCTGATGGTAAGTGATCTCCACCGCCCATGTACACCCACCACCAGAAGAATCATGGGCGCGTTGCCGACTATATAAAGACCAAAAGTGACTGAATGGTAAAGGAACGCATATGGGATTAACAAAAAAACATTTCTTATTTATACTTGACTAGCTTTTGCTCGCGGCTCCGCCCGCGTGATCTCCTATTCTGATATATAAGCTATATTATTGTAAAGTTTCATAAAAATCCATCCAGTAGTTTTTACGTGAAAGAGTAACAAACATACATCCATACTTACAAACTTTCGCCTTTATAATATTAGTAGGATTAGATAAAAATAGACAACTCCAAAATAACGATTGTACCTCCTACGTCGTGTGTAATACATTTGTTTCAACGATAAAAGGATTATTATAGCTAATGTAAATTATTCTTCTTCTTACACCTACCTGCCCTTATCCCACTCGTAGTGGGGTCGGTGCAATGTTTTTCACATATGTTACAGAAAGATTTGGTTTGTTGTTCTTGCGACCGGCCGCCTCCCTGACATCAACTCCTCTGGTTAGAAAACATCCAGACACGAAACAAATATTTGTGGATCATACAAACATTTGTATCGGTGCGGGAATCGAACCCGCGCCCTCTCGTTTTACAGTTTCGGCGCGATGTTAGCCACAGCCAATCAAATATATTTTATTATGGCGACTATCATAGCAAACAATATTAAAACCATCAAAGAGACATGCATTACCAAGCACAAGTCCAGCCTCAGGGGGAGTGCTGCTTACATCCTGGGCTGGGACACCCAAATACCAACTTCTTTAATTTAACTCGTTACAGTGGCCCGGCGGTCCATTCAAATTACTGACAACCCCTGTCTCACGGATGGTCTGAAACCCTCGGGCATACGGAGATACATTGGATGTTCTGCGTGATCTATGTCAGTATGATGGGGAGTGCTTTGCGGAACTCTTTAAGATGATCCTAGTTAATCTCCCTGTTACCATCGCAATGCTTGTCGCTGGACGAAAGTTCATCAATTCTAGCTGGAAACATCTACGTCCAGTACAATGCTTTTTTAGAGGTAATTTCTCCTACGCACTTGCAGACTCTGGAATGGTCTACTCTCCGTGATATATCCTTAGATCTATGATATGTACTTCTTCAAATGAGGCTTAAGCAAGTATTTCCATGGTAGCCAGTGGTGTTTAAAGCAACGATTTGCTAAAAGAATTGGCTGTAACACTGGCGTTGCTGATGACCATGGGCTAGTTAACTGCTTAGCATCAGGTAGACTGTCAGATCGTTTGCCTTCGAAAGCCAATGAAAAAGATCAAAACTATGTGCAGGAGACCCTTCTTTAGGCTTGGAGCTATTTAAACCAAGTTATCCATTGTAGCAGCGATAGCTCAGGAGAGTAGTTCGGACTGCCGACTGCCGCGACATGAAGTCGTATATCATAATATTGAGACTTGATTATTATGAATGACTCTCATCATGTTAATTAAATAAAATCGTACCGTACGTTTAAATTTACCAGTTTTCATTCTTGTGAGATACCACGGTATACCGGGTGCCACTCATTCTCGCTATGCCACTGAATTGTTAAACTAAGTAAGTTGATTTCATATTCGTTTGTATAATTATGAAACAGGCGCCGTCTCGTAATGTTAACAGTTATTTTACTGCCCTAAGCGCTATGTAGCTGAAACCACGGTTCGTTTTGACAGTTTATGTTTTTCAATTAAATAATCCCTTTTGTATTTTATTCACAAAAAAACAAGAACATGGCTCTCAAAATTAATTGCTATTCAGAATCGATTAGGCGTATAATTAGAAGTATAGATGTAATGTAAATGTAAAGTGATGACGTACCTTCGCCTTATATTTTTCTTTCGCATGTCACCTAGTGTCTTTAAGAACGTAGGCATATGTATTCGAGATCATCTTTGTCTTGCTACGTGTACGTGGTGTTTTAATATAGCAATAATGACTAAGAGTCTATTTACTGAGACTTACTATTGACTATATGTTGATAAGATGGCTGCTACGATGGCTTTTGCTGTCCTAAAGGAGTAGTTTGTTAGTAGTAGTTTTAGTTTTTGGGTTGATGTAAGTATAAGTCTATGTTTCGTTTATATAATAATCCGAAATCTACCGGATTGTCCCGATGTTTTTAATGGAATTTTACCGAAAAACGGATTTGTTTTTGTCACACTGTATTCTAGCCAGTCAATCAGTCGACATTCTTTCAGAAGAAAGAATGTGCATAGAAATGCTCACATCATGGAATTGGGACTGAGAGTATAATTATTGTAATTTTGCTGAAGTTCCCTTTTGAATAGTGGTGAAATAATTTAATTTAATTAATTCCAACATGCAGATCTTCTGTGAGCGTTGTGGAAGTGTATGTATACAAAAATTAAAATATAATGCATTGTCTAAACTTTCATACGAGAGAAAAAAACAATTGCGTAATATTAGCCGATGCCTACCGGATTTAGATTTAGTGCAATTGTACAGTAAATCAAACATTCATTATTATACATTATGATTATTATATCTGGTTCGTCGGTTGCAAACATGCGAATATTTATTTTATTTGTTTCTGGAAATATTTATGACTATTTGTGGTTTCTTTTTGTCTACCTTAAACAAAATGTCTGCACGTTACTGGTCGTGGGCGTATCTTAAGCCCCCTAAAATTATAAAAATACTGTAGACAGAGAGGGGTTTATTTTAAAATAGATTTTCCTTGAGCAGCTTACAGCCCCTTTGGAAAAATTCAAGGATTAAGGCTTATTCCTGCGAAATATAGCCAGGAAATCAGGAATCCATCGGATTATACCCTTACAAGAAAATTTATTTTATTTTCATAACTATTTATGAACAAAGCAGATACTTTTCTTCTTCAACGATCGGAAATATTCAATACCGGGAAAACATTGTTAATCATACTCTTCGATGGAGCACTATGCCTCCGGACGTCTATACTGTTAACAATGTTACAAGCACTCACATTGTTTCTGGAGTACCTTTGTTCATTTTAGGGATCTGTAAATCATAATGGAAAAACAGAACCTTTATGAGATCTCTTTTTTGACCGTCTATCTGTTTTATTGTGTCTTGACGTTTGCTAAGAAACGGTCCGAAGTATCAAGATGGATTGCATTTCTTATTAACTTAGAAATCATTAAAAGGACGAATTTCTAGCTTTAAGGTCACGAGTTCCGTCACCTGATGGTAAGGGCCACGCCTGCCTATAATCAGATGCAGCACCACACAAAACTTTGATTTACAAAGCACTACATAGTACTGGAGTGCGCTCGTCACGCTGAGTCATACGATATTAAATCTCATAATGTCTAGTAATTTCACTGACTACAATGTTCTTCAAATCGAAACATAACAGTACTTACACACTGCTGTTTGGCGGCAGAAATAGACAAAACCAAACCAGACGGCGTGTCGCGTTCGAGAGACCTAACATCTTATAAATGTTAGGCATTCAGCAACGCACAGATCTTTGCTAACATGTTTCTTGGAAGACTTAGTCTTGTAAGAACTTAGTCTAAAAATATGGCTACATTTATCCAATCAAGCAATATCTTAATACCCAGCTACCGCCGGCGGTCTTTCCGAACCGTTACGACATGGGAACTTTCAAGAAGAGAACATATTCTTTCCTAAAAGGCCGGCAACGCATTTGCAAGCCCTCTGGTGTTGCAAGTGTTCATGGGCGGTGGCGATCACTTTTCATCAGATGAGTCTCCTGCCCGTTTGCCCCCTTTTTCCATAAAAAAAATCAAGCTTCCTTGTTATTACGTATGGAAAGAATCTCAGGATAGAAAAAATCTCCTGATAATGTGCCATTGAAGAACAAAAAATAGTATATTATGTTGTTGTCACTACAAACATTTTATATAGAACTATAATATCTGTCCCTCAAGGTTTCATCCGTTTGCGTGTAATATACTGCTCCGCTCAAAGGATTACTGCAAGGTAATGGCACCATCTCTCTGTATCACCTCAACAAAAGAAATATATTATTATGGTGAATAAAACCGCAATAAACCACGCAGTTAAGAAATTGCACAACTACGCAGATAATTCTATATATATATAAAAGGTGTAACTAACACCACTTATAACTCAAGAACGGCTGAACGGATTTAGCTGAAAATTGGTGGAGAGGTAGCTTAGAACCAGGAGACGGACACAGGATACTTTTTATCAGGATACTTTTTATCGTTCGACCGCGTTTCAGTCAAGTCACTATAAAACGTGGTATAACAAAAACACATCTGACATGACACAAAACGCAAATGACAGTGGAATAACAAAATTTAAATGACAGCTAAACGTAATTGTGTCTTTGGTTAAGTATGGTAAAAAAATTGACAATTGTAAAAATGATAGCTAAACGTAATTGATAATATCATCAGTAATTTGTTTTCTCTTTGAATCATCAGTAACAATGCCGCGACCAAGATGATCAAATCAATCCCGATAAAATTATGCATTTGATCATGTGATGATCTTTAGCAAAGTTGTTGTGCATGAGCCCACGAAGGTTTCTGAGAGGGTACGATCAATTTTCGACACATGGCGCCACTGTTAGGCTACTTTTATCCTGGAAAAAGCTGATCACGCGGGTGGAGCCGCGAGGGACAGCTAGTATGAAATAAAACTTAATAATTAATTAGGTATAATAAATATACAAAATGAAAAAGATCAACAAAATTATCAAGTTATGTATTTTTGTTTTGAAAATGATTGGTGTACAATCACTCAAAAGTCGACTTAATTTTGTTTAATTAGAATGTTTATTGTTGTTACTTCAATTCCGTGACAAATATTTAGTTACGGCTTGTTAACACGTTCACTGCGGCTGCGCTGGATTAAAACTTACTTCCAGTGCTGTACAAGTCACATACTTCCCGTATCAAGAATGCCTGATATGCGATACGACCTCTATTTTCCCGTTCGTAGTTCTGGCTTCAACCCTCCGCAGAGACATGGAAAGGCCATTTTTGCTTGTTCGAATACTTGAAAAAATCACCCCCGCACGGAGTGGAAAACTAGGATTCTAGCTGCCGCACAGAGCAAAACTCAATTACAACCAAATACTTCCCGTAACGCAGTGAACGTGTTAACAGTCCACGTCTTTGCTTACAAGCCTTGCTACCTTTAAATTTTATTATCTTTAGTTGAGCTTTCTTTATACATTTCGCACGAGCTTGTATTTTACATACCAAAGGGGTGCTGCCATGCAGCGACTGTTTATAAAAAACAATACTTGAAATAGTTATAAGCATAAAATATCGTTTTATCCGTCAAAAAGTGGGATAATAGATAAAGAAAATACATAAAGACACAAATGAATACTGCATAATGAGTTAAAAATGTCAACATCTGACTTCAAAATCCGAATCGCGGTGTATTTGCTGTTTTCCTATGAAAGGTTTCCCATTTTCCCAACAAAAAAAAATCTAAGTCTATATTAAATAAAGTAGGTCGCAGGAAGTCGCTGGATGCAGGCCGCTTCCAACAGATCGGTCTGGAAATATTTGGGGGAGGCCTATGTTCAGCAGTGGACGTCCTGTGGCTGATGATGATGATGATATATTTTAGTATTTTGTTTGCTACAAGTATTTACATACTTTTCCAGCGGAAGAGCAACAGTGGTAGACAGTTTTGTCTGCAGCGTGAGTGGACCGGATCTTTACCGCAATTTCACTGAAAACCGATGTAAAGTAGCGGCTTCCTGCTGCGTCTCGTACGCTGAGTGAGATATCTGGAGGCCCAAATACCCCTCCCTTTCCCAATCCCTAATTGTCCCTTTCTTTTAAGTTCGGCAACGCGCCCATGATTCTTATGGTATTGTGGACGTACATGGACAGTGGAGATCACTTACCATCAGGGGACCCACTTGATCGTTTGCCGGCTTAAGCTATAATAAAAACCTGACTAGGAGACCTTCATGTCGTTTGTATTATTGTAGTTATGGTAACGAAATAACTATATTAAATTTTTTTCATTAAATAAATTCGAAATACTATTTACTCACTTACTCATTATTGATCACGAAATCTCAAAAAGTAGGGAAGCAACGATCATGAAATTTGGCCAAGTGATAGTTTATGTAATGTCGGGACCCTATAAGAAAGGATTATTCGAAATTTTCATTTTAAGGTATTTATTACATACACATGTCGTACGAAACCTTTTTATAGAACTGAATATGGCTATGAAATTGAGTGGAAATATTGCTTATAACATTAATAATACAAGTGTGTCACAAATATAGCAGCAACACTTTCACGCGCACGGAGCCTTGTGGAAAGGCTAGTATCGTATAGAAACATTATAATAAAACGTAAACCAGTTTATATCAACTAGTTGCTATCATGAACCATCTAAATCGACCGTTTAAATCCTGCCTTAAAGTGGCTACGTTTTTTAATTTCACATACTCGTTTAACTGTACCGTACTAAGAAATATCCCGTTATATGCTTAAAAATGTCCACTATAATCAATAAAAAATATTTATTTATTTGCTGAAACGACATACACCTTTGGCTTATTAATGTGCACTTAAATTAGAATCTTCTAGGACAATGTAATAAATCGTGAAGGTAGGCAGGCAGCAACCCTTTCCCTCGTAGTTAAAGATTTATTTAAATGTTGTTGCAAATTATTCCCTTGTTATTGTTGAAAATTAACAGGTTAACTGGGCGGTCTGTGGGGTTACCTTAAAATTTGTAATGTAGACCACTATATGATTATGTTCATTATTTACTCTTACTAGACATAATTTACATATCTTAACACTGTGTATGGTGGTCGCTATCCGGGCGGATATGGATGCCCTACCATACGCATCCACATCGTGTTAGGCTGCCTACCACAACTGCTGCTTGCCCTATAACCATTAAGAATATCTACAGAAAATCAACGTCAAGTCGCATTTTACTGTTGCAATTCGTAGGGTCAGTTCGTTCAGTAAGCAGTATTAAAACCAGCCTTTACTATGTAAATGGTAACTGTAGCCCATGGTCAACAATAATACTAGATTCACAGTAAAACCGCTGCCTACTGTGAAATATTTTTTTAAGCTTAGTTTGTAAAAAGGACATGTCATAGTGCTATGGAAATAACGCGGTGGCAAATTCATTCCAGTGTTTCCATTTCTATGGCATTCTGGCGGTTCGTTAATTGTGTTTAAATTGCCATTGGATGACTCACTTGTTCGTTGCCAGTTTTATATACTATATAATAATTTCATCCTCTTTACGGAGGTTAATATTAGCAACTCCAAAATTCTTTTTCTTTGTTTTATAAGAACACGATATATAAATTTTATTAATTCGCATTCTCGATCTTTTAAAGGTAAGAAACAATAATGAATTTTTAATCATTGGGACCATTCTTTATTCTGCGGCAGTTGTCCGATTAGTACTTTTGAACGTGCAAAGGGGCCTCAAGATGGTAGCAATTGTACGCGAATTGAAAATAAAGTCCAAGGTCTGTAAATAGAGATTCCCCGACAGCTAACAACATAATGTATTTTCTAATACGTAAAAGCTTAAAGTCTGTAACCTATTCGTATATTGCATATTTATTAATGTTGTGTGAATGCATGACATGAAGATTAGAATTTATAATGTACTCAATACATTATTGTCCGAAACTGTGAAATATTATTTTATACCATGATGTTCTTGATAACATTTTGTGATTGAAATTATAGTAATACCTAAACGAGATAAAGAACGGGATATAACCGCAGGTACAGGATAACCACCATTATATATTCCACACTGGGAGTTTGCCCGGAGGAGTTGACCCGGGCTGGAGGGAAAGAGGTCCATGGGGCGGGAGAGGGGTACATTCGCGGGCCGAGAAATCCGCCCGCCCTTCGTCATTGCACGGCCAGTGCGAAGTCAGACCGCCGGGTTCCGTCGTCCTGAGCTGACGTACCCTCGCGAAACTTCCACTAACTTGTGTGAATTTCTGTTCTAGTCATATAATTGGTTCTGTCCGTTTGTGAAGTTCTAATTTATTTCGATTTTTCGAGTTAACTTTTACCCAAGGCGCGGGTGCCTCGAGGGCCCCGTGGCCCTTCTTATTAACTGTTGCGGATAAAAACCAAAACATGTCCCTTATCGTTAAACTAAACCGATTTAAGGTGCTGAAATGCAAGGGCGAAAAGTATGCGAGGTTGGAGTTCCGTGGTACGTATAAATTATCATAATATACTATTATTCGCCTACGTTTATGAGTTCGTAACTTTTTATAACTGAAAATATTTTTATTACTTCCATTATGAATTTCACCCTGTTTCCTGTCTTTTTTATTTATTTGCTTTATTTTCACCTACATTTCCTTTGTTCCGTTGAGCACAAATTTTTTGAGCTTTGCCGTGTTTTACTTACTTTTTTGTTAAACAAAAGTTTTTGTTTATAAATTTATGCAGCGTTTTAATTTTCCTTTGTGTTAGATGCATTTTACGTTTATTTGCATTAGATTTTCATTTACGATCAGATCTACAAAGCGGACGAATATCGATGCTGATTGCTGGCTATGAATTAATAAATAATATGTTTATTTTTGATAACGCTGTATAATAACATAGATAGATATTTTGCAAGTAGGCCACAAGTGGCTATGTAACACGTCAATAATAGATAAATTACATTGAAATGTCTCTAACGGTGCTCCGAAAATGTCCACTAGTTTGGGAAGAAGAACCAAGAAACTCAGCCGTAGGTCTTTTGAACGTTAGCATTACACAATGTAATTTTAAAAAAGGCGTTTCACATAATACAATTTATCAAATGTAAAACAACATAAATACTAACTAACTGCATCGGTGAGTCCGACCATGGTATACTGTTTGCAATAAACAATTATTTTAGTAGACTATATTATGTTAATTTGAGTTTCGCGCAACATATTAATAATACCTGGTATGTGATAATACGAGTAATATAAGATTGTCTGGAAGAAATCGTCGGTTGCGATAAGACCTTCCGTATCAGCCTTACTGTTTTATTTTTATTTTATTTTATTTGGTGTGCAATAAAGAATATTCTTTCTATCTATTCAACACCTGCATCGAAATATGTTCAGTTCAGTTTTTAAGTAGTGTTCAAACAAATTAACGATTGTCCCTAAAACAAAGAAAAGCAAACACCGATCACTATTTTCAGTTCCTACGTCAGACCTATGATTTATGACCTCAGGCCATCCTAGATATCAATTTTTTAGTCAGTCAACCTTATAATATTTTTTTCAATTCTAACATTAGATCTGCTATTTTAGATTAAGGGGTCCCACCAATACTTACCGATTTTGAAGGACATTTTAACCTTTCTAGGGGTTGTACTCAAAGGATTATAATTAAATCTTATTAATAAGCATAGGTTTAGTACCTATAGAGGTACAGTCTGTCTGTACTAGTTTTAAAAAGCCCTATATTTTTAACTTGAAAAACATGTAAAGATTTGTAATTACAAAATACAAGAGTTAAAGCTTCCACAACAGTGCTTTCCAGTCCAAACAATTGATTTGTTTGAAATAAAACTAATTTAAACGGATTTAATTATTGCTGTTTGTTTTTAATTTAGGTACCGGCGTTTTAAAAGGTTTTCAGCCTTTGTGGTCATGGGGTAGAATGAGATGTAGGTTGTCCCAAAAAAATATATGTTACATTGCATACCTTCAATTTGAAATTATTGTTTGTTAAAAAAATGTTAGTTGTAATATCTACGCAGAAACAGGTCTAGCAGTCGGTCTTTTGGGTTCCGATTTAATTAAATGTTTAATTATATTATTCGATTAAACATATGAAAGTGAGAGTGAGAGTTTGAGTGGTAGAGCCACGCTGTAGAAAGTTTTGTCTACAGCATGAATGGGCCCAGGTCGTTACCACTGTCTCACAGAAAACCGATGTAAAGTAGCGGCTTGCTGCTGCGTTTCGTACGGTGAGTGAGATATCTGGAAGCCCAAATCCCCTCCCCTTCCCAATCCCTAATTATTCCTTTCCTTTAAGGTCGGCAGCGCGCCCATGATTCCTCTGGTGGTGGGTGTACATGGGCGGTGGAGATCGCTTACCATCAGGTGACCCACTTGCTCGTTTGCCGGCCTATGCTATAAAAAAAAAATATCGTTATAATGAGTTCGATGTCAACCAATTACATGTTTGAGATACAAAACAATTACGAGCAAAGGATGAGAGCTACGTTCAATTTAGGTAAAATCTTTAATCTAAAGTTATGTCTAATATAGTAAAGAAAACAAGACAAAATAATAAAGAAAACAAACAAGAATTTACATGGCGGTAGGTCCCTCGTATGCGAGAAGCCGTCTGGGTTGGTACTACCGCTCTGTCTATTTCTGCCGCTAAGCAACAATGTGTAAACACTGTTGTGTTTCGGTTTGAAGGACATTGAAGCCAGTGAAATTACTGGGCATTATGACACTTAACATCTTATGTCTCGGGGTGACGAGCGCAGTTTAGTGCCATGCAGTGCTTTGAATTACTTCAACGTACTGTGTGGTGTTGCTCTGTTTATGGGTAGGCGTGGCGCTTACCTTCGTCAATATTTCGTCTCGTTCAATCAAATTAAAAAAAATAACATCAAATTATAAATAATCTGATAATTGGTAGGTATATCACAAAAGTATTGGAAATAAAGTGATTTTTGTCCTAGTTATTGATATCCCCATATTTTGAATAATTATATTCAGAACAGCATGCAAACGTAAGATTTTGTTATTATTTTAAATAATACATAATGTGCTAAAATAATAGCTTACTATTTAAAGAATATACGTTTCAAGTAATACGGTTTTTAACTACACTCATTCTTAAAGGATTGTCGCACTTTACCCACTGCACTAGATGTTAAATAATAAACTTATTAATATTATTTAATAGTTAAGCATTAAGAAAATATACATAAATATAGACCCAAAGCCCAAAGTATAGGCCCAAAGCCAACCTCACTTGCACGTTGTACACCTTGGTGATTAACGTTCGAGGCAATCGCGAAACTAGATTCCCGTTGCGGGTTGCGGTTGGCCTCACATCATACCACATCCATCGTCAAATCATGATGGGAAGGCGGACCCTGGCATTAATTCGTGATAACGCCAGAAAAAAAAGAATCCTTATGAAAAACCCTCAACGGATATCACTTCAATATTAAGTAATAATGAGTCAATTAGTGTTTTGTTATTCTTATTAAGAGTCAAAGATTTTATTCACTTCTGGGATACTATCAACTTAAAGCCAAAACTGTATGAATCTCTTATCTTTTAGTATATATAATAAATTTAATACGAGTATGTACGTGCTGTAATTAGAATAAAAAACAAAAGGTTTTACATTCGGAACTGATTCTATTTCTTTTTCTTTCAAGCAAAGTACAATATATCGTGTTATAAACCTTTGTTATCACTCAAACAAGGATTATCCATAACATGTGTCTTTTTTTGGCTTCAATATAGTGATTTGTCTATTCATTTGGGAAAACGGGCCGTTAATAATTGAATGCATGAAAAAGGTCGAAACAAATTATAATTGATTGCCCACGCGGCGGGGATATTTTATTCTACGCAAACTTTATTCTAAAATTATTTTTATTTTGTGTCTAAGAGACATATGACTCCTTAGTTTGCATCCAGTTTTTTCATCGTTCACCGCTCATAACCTGTTGAAACTTTATGATTGGACGCGTTACATTGTTCTTGGTTAAACGAGGTTAAACGAGTTGAGGCACTGTACTATGCTCTTGGTACGAATTACGATTTATTAGTATTGTTACGTAAGCTTTTAATTGCTTAACAAATGTTAATATTATGTAAATTTAATGGAGTAGATGTACCACTAGCAAATTACATACATTATACCTGTCTTCTAATGCTTTGTAATGTATGGATCACCTGAACGCCTTTCATATAACCAGCTTTTGACACTTTTGTCGGATTTAATTCCAATAGACGACCGAGTTTTAGTGATTGTGGTTTTTTAATTAAAATTGTTTATTCTTTATACACCCCAGAACTTATTTCGTTAGTAAAAAAATATTCTCCCATTTAATTTGTTAATTTAAATCAATTTATGTAGTATTAAGATTAAGGATCATCCCTTTCATGGTTAGAAGTCAGAGGAGCCTCATACACAGCAGTGGAACAAATACGAGCTATATACTATTTAATCAATTAATTAGCTGTTTAGTTGTATCTACAATAAGAAATAAACTTTAAAGACAGTACAGTACAGTAATTGATGACTTGACTTGTAGTTAGCGGCAGGGACAAAAGCATTACATATTTTTGTGATTTGAGTGGTATTCCGTTTTAATATTTTAAGCCCGTAGTCTGATCCGGACACTCTAATGGGTTTCGTAACAATTGATTGGGCATTATGGGATTTAGCTATCTACAACTCTTTGAAAAATATACTGCAAAAACTACGGTGTAAAATTTCAGTGGAACGGCTGGAACTTACGTGTAGGTACGTTGCAGTAACGACGATAGAATTAAAAGGGAACCAACAATATATTCACTTTTGTTTACCACTAACTTTTTCCGGCGGCTCCGTTCCCGTTAATTTCTTTTTCCGAGATAAAAAGTATATCTTAATCCTAGTCGTGTTATGTCATGTATGTAGTCTATATGCAAAATTTCGTTTAAATCCGTTTGCCATTAAGAGGGCGCATAAAGCTAGCAAAATTTCAGCCGCGCGTCCTGCATCACCCGCATGTCAACGTCGTATATGCCAAATGCTTTTTATTTTTAAATCTCATAATATACAAAATATTTTTTAAAAACAAAAAAGCCACTCTCTGAATCATACGTAAATAGTATATATAGTAGTATAGTATTATTCATCTAATTTTCGGCTTAAAAATATGCACCATATTAGGAATAAATCGAAAATAGATAAAAAATGGACGTGACTTTGTGATTTTTTTCTATAGTTAAAATTTTAGTGTGTTATGTTTCTGTAAAACTTATTCGCTTGCAATTATAATGAAGTATCCATATACATAAGTTTGTTTAATTTAGCCATGAGTTACTAACTTAAAAATCAAATCTAGATTGATACTTTTGCTGTATGCGCCCTCTTAAGACGTTATTATTATATGGATCCACGATGCCTTGTGATCGGGACTTTTATATGAACAAAGCTGGGATAAAACGCAATAAGTTGCAACAGGAAGCAAATTGCTAATGATTTTGAGAAGCAAAGCAAAAGCCTTTTTTCGTCCTAAATAAAAAATGTACTATGTCTGTGAGATCCACAGCCGAATTATTAAATTGAATATTTTTTTCATGAAAGCAAAATCTGTGACACCTTTATAAATTCAGAATTTCTAAATATAATATTTTCACAGTATACAGTAGGCCTCCGCTAAACAAAAATAAGGTTATCAAGAGAAATTATACGTCGGGATTTTTTCATCCTTCATGATACACTAGGTATTGTAGAAACTGTAGAACTGGCGTGGGCGACGAGGGTCAGGCGTGCGCAGCTGCATGGGCTACAAGTCGCTGCTCTTCGGTCCCACAAGTATTAACGGTGCAATACAAAGCTGTACGCCAATAATAGCCGATCTGACCGTACATCGTGACCGAACTTCCGGTAAATGTGTCGTTGCCGACAGTTTTATCGGGTCGCTCGAATGTGAACAGGTTTATTACAATACATTTGCCAATATGCATCCAACACATTAATTATCGTCCCGGTGATAGTACCGGTTCGACCTATTATGAACCAGTTCTCAAAGGTTAATATCAAGACAAAGAACTGGTAGCAGCTCAAATTGACTGTTCTGAAAGAATAATTTATATTTTTACGATCCACATTTATATCAAGGGATTGTAATAAAAAAAATACATAAAAATGTTACGTTTCAAAGACAACGAACCCGGGATCAGCCAGCCAGTTTTTACTAACTTTCACCTGGAATATCTAGCGGCTTAAATAAAGAAAATTAAAATATAAATATTCAACTAAAACAGCGAGGTACATGGACGTAAAACGACAAAAGTAACTTCATTTCATAAAACTTGTTGCTTTGAAAATTCAAATTCGGGGTATGATACGTGCGCAAATGAAATTTTGGTAGGTATCCGAACAAACTGCTTTGGTAACAGATGCTATTTAGAATTATATTCATTTGAAGAATTCTGCATAGGTATATAAATTATATTAAGTATACCTATTATATAAGGGTCCGGAGTCCCTCGGCCAGCTGATCCACTTGATTACTATTAAACTAATTTTCCGTGAGTAGCTTCGTTTCGATGAGACGCCCAACAATTCCCCGTGCGAAAATTCTCTATTGTGGTAGCTAACAGAGGTAGCAAGGATAGAATTTTTCGATTTGATGATACTCAAAAATTTATTATTTTATATGTAGGACAATATGACTGTTAAATTATATGAATATTAACTAAGTAAAAACAAAAAAATCAGCTGGTTAGTAATCATACCTATTGGAAGGAGGGGCTTCCAATAGGTATCGATAACGAGGTCATAAAAAATTATTTGAATGAGCAGATTTTTTTGTTTTTACTTAGTTAATATTCATATAATTTAACAGTCATATTGTCCTACAAATAAAATAATAAATTTTTGAGTATCATCAAATCGAAATATTCTATCCTTGCTACCTCTGTTAGCTACCACAATAGATAATTTTCGCATAGGGAATTGTTGGGCGTCTCATCGAAACGAAGCTACTCACGGAAAATTAGCTTGATAGTAATCAAGTGGATCAGCTGGCTGAGGGACTCCGGACCATAATACTTAATTCTAAAAAAAATATTAAACTGCCTATTATTAAATAAAATTGGCAGTCATATAGTAATTGGCTGCCGATAGAAGTGAAAACTTAGAATTTTGTTGTGTATTTTTCAACTTAAAAATATTGATATATTTATTTAGTATTCACTATTCAATTGTGAATAGTGATTCTTAAATTACACAATTAAGATAATAATTAAACTTAAACACTATTTAAACAATATACAGAATATACACCTTAAACTTTTTACTAAATAGATTCAATTTTCTTGTAAATATATACACAGCACTAATGTTGCACAATGCGTCACCTGTATGGCTACAGATATACTGTTACTACGCATGTCGATGACGCGAACTCACAAGATTTCACCCATCCAAAAAGCGTCTAACGCGCAGAGCACACGGTCAGGTATATACTATGTGTTATACGTGTAAAATAACATTAGCATGTCGGTCACGCGAACCCATATGATTTTCGCCAGCGAAAAAGTGCTCAATGCGGCTAATGAAGTTTTCACTTCAAAAAACGGCATAAGATTCGCTTTTTAACCCCTAACAGAAAAGAAGAGTGTTTATAAGAGTGACCCTTTAATTTGTCCGTCAATATATATGTGGCGTCGTAGCACGTAAACGAACGGCATGGTTTGAATGGTGATTTATTCGAGATTGTTCTCACCTATTTTTGAAGAAAATCTATTCATTATTTAAGAGATTACAGCCCTTTTTCATTTATGTCGGAGGTTTTTATAACAGTTAGAATATTTAACCTCAGCCTTTGCTTATTTTCACTTTCCCTATAACCAGTCTAAAATGTAAAATTGTTAATTGAAATGTGTTAATTTATAAATTTCAAAGGTATGGAACTGGATTTAATAATCACAATAATAGAATTAATAAAATTGTATGTGAAGTGAATTATGAGTGACAAGAGTGTGAGAGTGAGACGAAAGTATATGTTACACAGTCATAGAGAATAAGCAGGATAAAAATAAAGATAATTTTAATTCCAATACGTCTTTCATTTACATCATTATTATTTTTGGACCCTCGTATTTTTGTGAGTAAGCTTTTATAACAGTATTATAGTATAGGTATTTTGTCGATTTTTATTATCAGATTCGTACCTGCAACAGGATAATATAAAGTCGATGTATCACAATTACAACAGCAAAGTGCAATTATTTAAAATTTCAATGTATAACCAATAAATTAATTGCTCTGGACTTTTAAAGTTTCTTGTTCCGTAAACAGTCATCAAGATGAATTATTGCTCTAGCTTTTCGTTGTTGATGTTAGTACAGTACTTAATTATAAACGGTTATATCGTATCCAAATATCATATAATAACAATACGATATTATATTGAAATTAACTAATTGTTTTAGGGTATGTAGGTACTTCACACAAAGTGTAGTAATGGAATCTTATTTCAGAGACTACGCCGCGCCGTCTGTCTGTCTACCTCCTTGTCGGTTCTACTTTTATAGCTAACTTTTTAACCGTAATATGTAGCTGACTGTAATTTTCACAGAATCTGCGTTATTATGGCAAATAACCACAATATATCACGACATCCTTTAATGGCAAACTTTTATTTAATTGGAGACAATTCTTAAATTTTTATTCTTATTGTCCTTTCTAGATCATTCTTAATTCACTACTTTTATAGTAAAATTATCGGTAAACAAATTCTCTTCCATACTTTGCAAACACTCAAATAGTACGTGCATTCTCGTAGCCAATTCATATCACAGACAAAGGGGAACGTTATTAAATTAAAAGCGCAGAAAAGAGGAGAATGTGTATTTAAGTTAATTAAATAAGCATCATCATTTAACGTTGATATTTTTGTTAATTTTCTCTTACATTTACATCGGTGGATGTAAGTACGTAAATGGGTATTTAGATATATACTTTGGCAGACTTCAAGATGCAACAGTTTAACGGCACGTTCCGGGGTCAATACCGCGACACACAACGACGACAGCAACAAGTCCACTTTGTATATGAACAGGCTACGTCTTGACGAGAGTGCGACACGCGACATTATCCATAGATACAAACATACAAAGCTGACTTGTTGCTCACTTAACCCGCGTCACACGTCGCGGTTTTTCTGTCTTAGTCACGTATTTCAAAACGTGTTTATCGATTTAGGCGACAACGACAGTTCACTTTAAATGCAATTGTATGGAAATATCACGCATCACGGTCGCCTCTCACGGTCGTGTACCTCAAAGTCCACCTTTAGACTATAATAGAATCCACCACAACGCGGCCGTAGGAAGATCTTTCTTACACAAGTTAAAAGGAATTCGTATTTAATGCTTGTTTAATGCAATAAATAAATTAATGTTTCATGACATCTTGATGGACATGTTTAAATTTAATTTTACCATTAATCAGTTTCCGAAACCTGTTTTTCGTATAGGTAAAACCTTGCACTAGATAATGTTATCGTAAATTAGCGTACTCTATTGAAATGCTAATTTAATTTAAATAATTTAAACAGCGCCTCGTGTTGCCCCAGCCAAGCGGAATTTTGAAATTTTGTTCCTAATTTAATACAATATGTATATGTACTTAAATCTGTTTAATAAATGTGTCAGAAGCGTATATTCATAATAAGTTATATATAAGTAATACATAGTACAAAACTATATTATAATATATAGTATTTGATTACATTAATTTTTTATGTCATCTATGGGTCTAAGGGTGACAATCACAAAAAGTCTACAATGATTATGAGCTTGTGTAGAAAAAGACAGAAATAAATGTTTCATTATCCGTCTAACGTACGTCCTTTATCATGTCATCATTACGGTTCAATGCTAACACGACGACGCGGTGCGTTACTAAAGTAGTTTTGATAATCTACTACAAATAAACAATTTGGTAGGCAGCGGCTGGCCTGTGCCCCTGGCATTGCCGATGTCCATGAGCGGCGATGACCGCTTACCATCAGGCGGGCCGCTTGCTCGTCTGCCTATCAAGGCAATAAAAAAAATAAAAAAAAAAACAATGTGCGGCGCGCACGATTTCGTATGGGCATCTCATTCGTAGCTCGGCTCGCGCTAGCACGCGTTGTTGAACTGGACTATTAACACATTCTCAGATTTTGATACGAAGGAATCCAGCGAGCAAGCAATTGGGCGATTTATCGATTATTATGGTTGAAGAAAATGCCTAAATTAATTGTTTAGCGAGTGTAGCCATCCCTATGCATCATTCATCTCTTATTTTAAACAATACGCTTATCCTATTCGTTTCCTCGGCTATCGGTTGGCATCGTCCGATGGACGGATTGTAACTGCCTTGAGGGCATCCCGAAGAACATGGGAGAGGGCAACTTGGGCGCCTCAATTTGTGAACTACGACCGCCTTGAGGATACTCGTATAGATTACTTTTATTTTTAGAAGGAAAGATATTCACGAGCATTGCAGGCCACGTGAGACATGAGAGAAATATGCTTTCACATGATTTGTACAATAGAATTTTTAAATAATATTATAGCGTGTATTTTTAGAATAAATTATCACACCTTTGATTTACCTGCAAAGAAAATAAAATAGAAGTCTCTATCCCCAGTCCGGCCATGGCAAAATAATGAATAGCTAATAATTTAGCTAATAATTAAAAGTAATCAAATGTTGAAAGAGCCCGATAGTAATGTTATTACAACATTTTAGGATAATAAGTATAATAGAATAAACAGTACACCATTATTTATCTTTTCTTTTTTTTTATCCTTGCTCGGCAAAGTGACTACGCTACACCTGATGGTAAGTGTAGCGCAATCCAATAATAGTGTCGACCAACGATAAACAATGTGTCCATCGTAGGTCGGCAAGATCATGCCGGCTTGCCAAAGGGCCAATCGGGAGGGGAAGGGAAAAGGGTTAGGATCAGGGGACAAGCCCCCTGGGGAAAACCGGATATACACTGGCTGACCCTGGAACGCGACCCACACAATGGCAGGTTTTAGCACCAGTGTACGGTGGTCGCTATCCGGTCGGATACAAGTATCCTCCCACCAGCAATAACTGTACTAAAGCTATTCAAATCTGAGTCCCACTTTGTTGATACGATGAAATGGGCTGTGAAAGTAATCAGTAAACCTCCAAGCAAAAAAAAAAAAATAGGTTAGGATAGGTTTTTCGTTGCGTACAAAATAATTTATAAACTAGACCAGTCAAATACCCTTTGTAGCGGAACTAAATAAATATTTTATGAAATGTATGCTTTTATTTACAAAGATGTATGTTATAAAAATGATGTAGTTGCTTTCGAATTATTAGGTATGACTCAATCATTTTATTCAGTTATCCGATCAACTTGTTATGGAACACTCGAACGAACTCGATTAGGTCTGATTCGTATTTGCATTATGATATTATTTAAATCATGACACCATCATATTTCTGGTGAAAATGACAGAATTATATTTTCCGTATGTCAGCGAATACTTTGCCTTTTTTAAAATTGAATACTTATTTTTTGTATAGGTACCTTAAATATTGCAGATTTTTTATTATTTTCTTGAATGACGAGACGAGTCGCTCGCCTGACGGCAAGCGCGTCGGAGTTCGAAGCGCCACGTCTGTCCATAAACAGATGGATCAGGGTATTTTATTTTCGGAGGATTCTAATAAGTTCTTTGAAATGCTGAATATACATTCATCCCCGTTAAAAAAAGGAGGGAAGTGACAATTTTGAACACGTTGTCTATCTGTGGACATGAGTGTCGGTGGCGTCATAGCGCCTAAATGAGTGGACCGATTTGATTGCTGTTTTTTTGTTAAACGCTGGTTTTATAATTATGTTACGTAGCTATATTAGAAAATGTATTTAGTCATATAAAAGTTAAAGATCTCTTTATAATTGACGTCGGGGGGAGGTGTACCAGCTTGTTGTCATGAACAATTAATCTGTTCAACCTGTAATAAGGATAGCAGAAGCCAAATAGGGTAATTCATATTCGTCAATGAGGACCCTAAGATTCACTAGAACTAAACTAATATAATAATATTACCTGCGTAATAACTCATAGGTATCCTTTCTATCCTGACTAATGTGAACTAGTTTTCATAACATCAAACCTGAATGTTACACAAATTTATTATTTATTTCTAACATGAAACACCTTTGTCACGCGAACAATTCAACATTTGATCCTGACTCGAACTGTTTTATAAACCTCCTTTGTCCCACAAAGGAGTAAAAGCTAAGTAATAGTTTATACCGAACTTAAAATAAGTTGTTTCAAACAGCCCATTGTGTGAAGTGTTTACTTCATAAATGTAAGATACAGGTAAACCGCTTAACTATTTTAACAGAATATAATAGAATAGAGTTTTACAGACTCTCGAGATTTCTTCTTTTATTTTTGGACCAAACACCTGAAAAATATTTCAATGAAATTTAAGTTTAATGTACAGTGTAATATATTTGGAGTCTTTGTGTCTAATATTTTTATAACGCATGTAAAGGCAATGGATCATACTTAAACATCATGTTATCTAAATGGCTTTAAAATGAGAACAAATGGCAAAAGATACAATGTGAAATCGTAACGATATACAACGGGTGTGAAGTTATTAACTCATTATATATTAGGTAAACAATTGTTATTTATATTACGTACATAAACTACGAGATTATTCACACGCTTCCTACTATAGTCATGTCAGTGGGCAGAGCAATTAAACAAAAATGGGCAATATATGATTTCGATTTCATTGTGTTACCATTTAGCATAGCATGGATAGCCTCCGTGGCGCAGTGGGCGAGTAGCCAGTTGTGATGCGAGAGGCCGTGGGTTCGATTCCTGCACCTACAAATGATTGTGTGATCTACAAATATTTGTTTCGGGTCTGGGTGCGTTTTCTTTCCATAGGGGTTGACGTCAGGCGGCATTGTAATAATTCTAAGCCAAATCTCTCTGTAACATGTCTTGAAAAGCATGTTGCGCCGACCGCACTGTGAATGGGATAAGAGCTAGTGTAAGAAGAAGAGACCAGGTAGCATGACATGGTGGGCAGTTTCAACTGTTTGATAAATACAAACATTAATATGATTACTTGATTCGGTTCAACCATATAGGCCTAGGCTGCTTGAATTTGGCGGGCGGCAGTGAGAAGGTACGTGTACGAGAAACGCTAGTAGCCGCGACTCGCTGGCTAACAGTTCGATTTAAGTATACAATTGACTTGAATCAACAAAAGCGGAATGGCGTTTGTGGATCATTTGGATTGAAAGTCTGTTCAAACGGTTCGAATAGTATGGGATTTGTCAGGTGATCAACTAAAATCGAACCGTGTGAATCACTGTCTCGTGCCTGCGTTATTCAGTCAGCCTAGATATTAGTCTAATGACAGCGAATAGAACGGAGAATGCTTAAGATAGGGCGAAGTGGAAGCGGATCCTGACTGTTTACTGTCTGGATAACGCCAGACAGAAAGAAAGTAAGAAAAAAAAAAAACCTGTTCTGGAACAAAATAACTCCGGCTTAGTTGTTTACAAAAGATTATTATCTGAATCGATCAAAGCCACTTTCGAGTTAAGAGGCTTATTCGAGCTTAAAGTATTTTAAGATTCTTAGGGGTATGAATTCGAGGAAATACTGAGAGCAGCCGAGTACATAACACCACGTCTGTATTTCAAACTGGGTATAATACTATCTTTACTTTACTCTGACTGAGGGCAGGCAGAGGTGTAACCAGTACACTCACATTTCACCGAACTTATTTCCGTCTCATAATGTGACCCTATCACCATACCGGACACAATTCGAGACTCCGGGCTGATACTGAGCATTCCGTGTTAGAAAAAATACGACATTGTCGTAACTAGAACGGATCGCCCTGTGATTGAATTAATATATTTTTTCTAATAATGTTGTTATTTTTCTAATAAATAATCAAATCATTTTACAAAAAAGATATTTTTAGTCGCAAGATGAGAATATTTAAATTACAGTATGGTTCAAAAACTGTATAACACCTCCGTAGTTTTTATTACAAAGTACACGCAATCAAACGCGGCACGACTCGATGCGACACTTCATGCTACTGCTCGATTGTATAATATCGAAAGTAATGAGTAACGTAACGATACGATAATAAAGACTACTGATATTAGTTGTAATGACTAATGATATTAGTAACGAATACTTAGGGTTTACAATTGTTCATTACTTTTCAGCCCCAGCCGCTTTCACTTGACCCGCGTCACGCATCGCAGTTTTCCCATCTTGGTTACGTCGTACTCTGACGCGGGTATAAATTATTTATACCGAAAAAATTGGGAATGAAGGGCTGGTTATGGTTGCACGGTTGATATGATTCAGTCCTGTCGTGGCGGAACCTTAACCACGTCTCATTCCAATAGTGATACCGATAGATAAGCTGCTTTGTAATATACCCTAGCAACTAAATCCAAACCGCCTTAACATGAATAGGCATGACCAGCCCGGCTTGTTCACTTACAAAATTACTTCTTCACGCGTAAATAATTTAAAAGCCTTCTAAGGAAACTGTGGAATAATTTGGCTTATGTTTCTCTTTTAACCTTGGGGTGTTAGGTCACGTCCACATCGCCGTGTTATACAAGGGTCGTGACTACAATATTATTTGATTATATACGAAACGAAAAATACCTTTTTTATTTCATATCTTAGCCGTTTTAATCCCTGACACAAAAGTAGTGTGTTATGAGACTCTTTTGTCAGTTTGTGTCTATCTGTCAGCACCATAGTAGAGCCTAAACGAATGGACCGATTTTATTTTTTCTTTGAAACCTTGTATAATAAAAACCCTAAATTTTTCGCAGTAATATGTTTTTCTATTTATAATACGCTCTCATGCCTGTAATCCCTGAAGGGGAGGCTGAGATGTAACCAGCGTATATTTACCGTAGGTGTGCACCAGGACGAAAGATAGAAAGATATCTACTAGGTAAGTGGCTAAGTCATACTTGAATATTGTGAATCATGCTTTTAGTATTCAAAGAGAATGGGTGAACCGAAAGTTTTCCATTTAACATTTTTTAGAAAAGTCTAATAAGGGGGTTGAGCGACGGGCAAAAGTTGTGCTATATTTTCCATGGTTGGATAAATTCGTCTAATTAAGTCTATTCAAATATGGATCATATTATGAAGTTTACTTTGTCAGATTTTCAGTGGTTGGAAACATTTAATTGATATTTTCAACCTTAAAATTTTTGTAATATTGCTTTCTATAAATAAAACAGAATGCTTCTTTGTATGTATGTATTCCTGTAACGTTCTTAAGACATTCATTCAATTATGATAACATTTCGGTGTGTTGTTTTGCGTACGCCCGCGAAGGCTCCTGGCTCATAAAAAAACTTTGTATGTTTGTCTTTTGAGCAGTCCTAAAACAATCATCTCATTGTGACGAAATTTTGCAAAAAAAAATTTACTTTTAGTAAGAAATTTCAATATCTATGTCAACATTGCAACGTATAATAATGTCAATTAACGTTTCACAGAAAAATAATTTTAAAATTAGTACTGACAGTATTCTCAGTTAATTTTCTGAATGGTTTCCAATTTATGATACCAAGGGAAGCCCGGGATACTTAAGTTCTACGACCTATTAGAAAATAATTGCCAAAAAAGACTAATTTCTTTCACTTACATTGAGTACCAAGACATAGAGTAGTTTTGTGATGACTTAAATAAATAATATTCATTGAGTAGTCTGAGGCCC
The DNA here is from genome assembly GCA_949126905.1 of Amorpha juglandis. Taxonomy (NCBI): domain Eukaryota; kingdom Metazoa; phylum Arthropoda; class Insecta; order Lepidoptera; family Sphingidae; genus Amorpha; species Amorpha juglandis. Next base: position 9,561,047 of record OX421367.1, read on the forward strand.
TTGAAATCCGGGGGCCAAGGCTGATGAGGCTGAGACTCTGCATATATAGGATTTATTTTCTCGAAACAAAACTGTTAGTGGTAGAGCCACGCTGTAGAGAGTATTGTCTACAGCATGATGATGATACCCTCCCCTGCCCAATCCCTTTTATTTTTTTTATAGCATAGGCCGGCAAACGAACAAGTGGGTCACCTGATGGTAAGTGATCTCCACCGCCCATGTATGCCCACCACCAGAAGAGTAATGAGCGCGTTGCCGACCTTAAAGGAAAGGGATAATTAGGGATTGGGAAGGGGAGGGGATTTGGGCTTCCGGATATCTCACTCACCGTACGAAACGCAGCAGCAAGCCGCTACTTTACGTCGGTTTTCTGTGAGACAGTGGTAACGATCCGGTCGAGCCAGCCCATTCATGCTGTAGACAAAACTGTCTACAGCGTGGCTCTACCACTCAAAGCTGTGGCTTTAAGTATCCTTTTCCATTAAGGTTGTCAACGCGCCCGTGATTCTTCTGATCTTATGTAGTCACATGAGTGGTGAAAATTATTTACCATCAGGCTTACCCTTGCTCGTTTGTCGGCCTATGCTATAAAAAATTAAAAAAACAAGCCTCCGCTCGTTATCGTTTTCTATACGGTGTTTCTTTAAGCAACACCTTAAGAATTAATAACCTTAACCTTATACATCGCCCTTAGCAGGCTTTATTCCTAATATTTTAACAAAAAATTAGGTTTTAAACAAAATCAGGTCGTTTTGAGGTTCGTTCAAGGTCACGACACCACAGTATTAACTGGAATTAGATACCGCAGTCACGAAACGACATTAATTACTTACGCATTGTAAAGTGAAGTTAAAAATAGTGTGGCGCGGTTGCCTAGTATGTATTTTTTTAATGTAATCTATTATTTTTCGCGACTTATTTTCCAATTGATGTAATTTTTTTTTATTTCCTTGAATAAGAAATATATTGTATTTTTTATTAAATTAAACTGATTTCGTTTAATGTTTACTTTTAATGATTAGTACTATAATATCAGAGCGTAACCAAATTTGAGACTTTGAGACAAACTGAGTGCCTAATCCATGAACATAGATAAATAACAATATCTTTTTATTTTTCATACTAGTAAAACTATTTACCTATAAATGAAAATGTGATGCGAGGAATGGCTGCAACGTCAGCTTATTGACTATTATTGCCAAAAAGAAAGTTAACAGGTCTTCCGTGGATTTTTATTTATGTACACCGCTCAATTAGATTCAAATCTGATGATTGAGCAAAACATTGTAAGGCGTCATAGAGGATGTTGATGTTAGCCTCTGCGAGTGAGTTTCTAGCGACTCTGGTAATATGTGGATATAAATTGTCTTTGAATTCTGATAATTAAAGCCCATCGCTATTACACACCTACCCTGAACCTAACCTAACCTGTTTTTGTCGGGTGTTTAACCCGGGGTTTATTTTTGATAAAGTCAAAATTGTGTAGTGGCCAACGAGGTATTGAACATTCATTTATAAGTTTTAGAGCTACTCTGTTAAGATATTTTGTCTACAGCCTTAGTTTCTAAAGTGGTCCAAGTGGACCCCCAGGGGTCCAGGGGAGACTCGACGGAGGTCTACGTTGGCGTGACAAAAGATGGGGGTTCATAATTCGTAAGCGGCGGACCACGAAAATTCATCTGCTTTCGATAGTGAAGAACTAAAATGTTGGCTTGACTTCACCTTTCAATGTAGGCAGATAATATTTTAAGAAGCTCAGTGACTGTTACTTGTAAAACACACACATTTTTTATCGAAGTTTGGGAATATGGTAGAAATGTAACTACAGGGGATCCACCGGAACCAGGTAAATTTTGAAAGTGGTCTATGAGAAAAAAGTCGGGAAACCTCTGGTCTAGAGCCTAGATGGGCCGGCTCGAGTGGGTTATTAACAATATCTCATAGAAAACTAACATGAATTGGCAGCTTGCTGTTGCGTTTCGTACGGTGAGTGAAATAGCTGGAGGCTCATTCCCCCGCCTCTTCCCAACCCCTTAATAATCCATTTTCTTTAAGGTCGGCAACGGTATTACGCGATACATAAAAAAAATCTGGCCAAATCGAGTACCTCCTCTTTTCTGGAAGTCAGTTAAAAATTTTAATAAAGTAATGCACACGAGTGGTGAGTAATTTCCCTTCGCGTGAGTTTTAAATTCATTGTTCCTGTTAAAAGCATTGTTGGTTATGAAGTATTTTAGAAACGGGTAATAAGGTACATTTATATTTTAGAATTACAATGCGAGAATGCGTCTAGTTACGTACCAGCGCTTTGCCTATTTTTGCCACAAAGCAGAAATGTGTCAGCACTGTTTTGTTACGGTTTGAAGGATATCAAAGCCGGTGCAATTACTGAGTATTGTGGGACTTAACATGGTATTATTTTTTTATTTGAATGAATAACGAGACGAGCAAGGCGCTCGCCTGATGGTAAGCGCCACGCCTGGCCATAAACAGAATCAACCACACAACTGCATGGCCCTAAACTGCGCTCATCACTCCGAGACATAGGATGTTAAGTGTCATAATGCCCAGTAACTTATTTATTAATATAAATGTCTGTTACTATATTAAACTGATCTGTAAAACGTATCAGAGGTTTTCCACTATAATTGGAAACTGAAGCAATTATGTAATCCCACACCGGTCAACAGGTACCAACTCTACGTATTTACTTAAACAAAATCAATTAGATTTCTCTAGTTTATCCACTGTATCAATTTACAGTTGAGACTGATAGTTAAACTAGCTATTTGTTGTTAAATTGTAGTAAAGGCGTTTTAAAGTGAATTTAAGGCGACTAAATAATTTCGCTCAGTGACTTTTGTAATTATCCTCTACGTCTAAATAATCAATTAATGTATTTACGGTTCACTTATAAAACAACTGAAAAATATATATTTTTCTTCTAGAATGTAAAGAAAAGGCAATGAATAAATAAGGAAATTAATTACTTTACTGTTACAGACTTGTTGAGTCGGTATTCCTGTTTATAAACTTTTTGCGTCATTAGGAATTTTATATTTCGGCTTCTACTAGCAGAAATAAAATGTAAAATCCTGGGGTTTGGGTAGTAGAACCACACTGTAGACAGTTTGTCTACAACATGAATGGACCGGCGCAAGCGGGTCGTTACCACTGTCTCACAGAAACCGACGTAAAGTATAGCAGTAGCCGTAGCTACTAAAGTAAATCAAATTCTTGCTGCTACGAAAGTACGGTCATCAGATATCCGGAGGCCTGAGAACCCTCCCCTTCCCAATTCCTTAATTATCCCTTTCTTTTAAGGTTGACAACGCTATGATTTTAATTTGGTATTGTGTGCGTAAATGGGCGATGGAAACCACTTCCTATCAAGTGACCCACTTGGTGGTTAGTCATCCTATACTATAAAAAAGGTTTATTACAATTCTTTAATCATCAATAATAGTAAAACAAAGTCATTATCTGCGTCTGTCTGTTTGTTTGATCGCTTATTTCTCCTAAATAGATTTAGATGCCGTTTTCACTATAATTTATATAATCTATTCCGGCAGGTTTGTATGTATACCACGCTGTGACCCACGACAGCATGGCAGCTTTCTTTACTCTTTTTTTTCAAAATATACAACTAAATTGTGTAGGTTTTAATGTGAATTGATTGAATTTGTGAAATAGTATTTTTTAATTTGGTCACCTTTCGAAATTAGGTACATGCCTACTAGATCCGAATTAATTTCCGATATCAAAAATTAGTGTGTCCGCGTGGCAAAATCATAATTTATATTTTTGTAGTATTGTATTAACGAAGTGTGCAGGTATGTATGATTACTCAGAGATTAATTGAGTGTGCGTGAAATTCTTGGGCAGTGTATTGGATTGCTTATTGCGGCATGATAAGCTGTTTCGTTTAATGAATGTAGATTATAGTATAAGTTACTATCCTAATAAATTTCTATGTATGACTATCGATTTAATAATAAAAGAAGTATGATGATTGATATCGTTTATGTATGTAGTCATAGTTAAAGGCAGTGTATATCAATTCTTATGAGGTAGGCACTGCTTAATTGCCTATGTGCAAAATGCCCGCTACTGATACTTATACATGTCTGTCTGTCTGTGAGTATATGTTTAACTTGAACTAGCGTGTGAAGCGTACAGCCTAGCCGGTCTTGCGGCGAAATCAATTAACCTTTGCTTTTACATTTGGAAGCTTGCCTGCGGAAGAGAGTTTCATCTCCGTGAGCCGCTAAGTGATTTCATTTAAATGGCTGTGTATTAGCCGCCTCATTAGCCTAATGACAAGTGACGTCAGATGTTCTGGGTTCGATATGCAGACAGTTTATAATATGAGTTGACTTCTTCCAAGAAAAAGTTGAGATAATGTTTTAATAAACATTTTGTTTAATGTTTGTTAAGACATTTTCTCTCTATCATAAAATGATGAGTAATTTTGTCATTTTATTTCTAGGATCTGAAATGGAAACAACATTAATTTTCCGTCGTCGCGTCGATCAAGTTTATATTGCGTTATCGCGCCTGGTGGAAACTCAATTTGAATGATGGCTTTCCAGAATCTTCTTTGCTAACTAATAACAAATATGGAGTTAATTTCGTTTGAATGGTTGTAATCAGAATTTTGATAAAAACCTTATGATTTTTTTTATACGGTAGTGAAGTAAAATATTTGGATGATATGTAGTCACTGGATATTCACTAGAGATCGAAACGCGACTCACCTGAACAAACCGCTATAGGCAGATAATTCACTATATTTACTGCTGTATAATAATATGTTTCAGGTTTAAATTACATTAAAGCTAGTTAAATTACTGGATATTATGATACTGAATCATCTTGATATCTTATATCATTCTCACACACATCTTATCGAAGTGACAACCACAGTACAGTGCCACGCAGTGCTTTGTAATTCAAAATTCTGTATATCTATTTATGGACAAGGTTTAGTCTTCTGATGAGCGACCAGTTCGTTTATTATTAAAGCTAATCAAAAGCAGGATCATGGTAGGAGTTTTAGGTTCGAATATTCCCGAGTGAGCATTCGATTAAGGTCATATCAGGATTGCGACGAGAATTGCAAAATTAAAATGAAAATTAGTTAAAGCGGCAAAGAGACACTGGAATTTAAGCCAGTAGTGGATAGAATTTTTTTTAGAAAAATCCGGCATACGGGAAATAGAACTAGACGATTCTTGTGACTTCTATGTTATCTCTACTCCACATAAACTCCCACAATACCAGAGGATCCATGGCTACGTTACTAATATTCAAGGAGAGGAATGGTTAATGGGACACGGTGGGATTTATTTGACAATTTGACTTTACGCAATGGGAGAAATCTCTCTTCTGGTCAGTTTTCATTGTGACAGTGGAACTTCGGTCTAGCTGATTCATTGATGTTGTAGTATGCCAACAGCCCAACTCTATTAATTTTTGTTTTTTTTTTATCCTGGCTCGGCAAAGTGACTACGCTACACCTGATGGTAAGTGTAGCGCAATCCAAGAATAGTGTCGACCAACGAAAAACAATGTATCCATCGTAGGTCGGCAAGATCATGCCGGCCTGCCAAAGTTCCCGGGATGAACTACGGGGTCCCTGCTAACGGAATACTGGCTACCCCGCAGTATCTCATCCCAAGGATGAGGGGAAGGAAAAAGGGATGGGAAAAGGGTTATGATCAGGGTGGAAGCCCCTTGGGGAGAACCGGATATACACTGGCTGGCCCTGGAACCCGACCCACACAAAGTGGGCCAGTATGGCAGGTTTTAGCACCAGTGTACGGTGGTCGCTATCCGGTCGGATACAAGTATCCTCCCACCAGCAAAAATTTAAATAGTTTAAGGCTTCACTCAGGTTTTTATTGGGTTATGTTTTATGAGTACACAGTAATGTGTGCCCCATCATGCCAATTCTCAGAACTCCCGGTGCAGCAGTAAAACGAATAAAATAAACGAGTTTACTTGCCACGATTGCGCGGCGCCTTAGGACGCTAACTCTATTTACTTCTTGAGTAGCAACTTAGTTTAAAAATATTCAATTTAAATAACTACATCAGATTTTCTAGAAACAAGTAAAAGGTTTTTCTCTGAGCTCAAAGGCCTAGAAAATACGAAATGAAATAAATCAACAAGATACATTTTATTAAACGAATCTTACGTTTTTGATTGCGTGTGAAATATTTATGAGATATCTTACACCTTCGCAAATTGAATAGTGACATAGTTAAAATAACACGTTCCTCAGGTGCCTATCTTACTTTACATTAAGAAATGTTCACGTATTTATGTCAGCAGTATTTTGCGAGTAGGATCTCGAAATCTGTCTACATCTCGGTCTCATTTGATAACGTGAGCATAAAGATGCATGTTGCAGTAATGATTGGGCTTATGACTTTACAACTGATCTTCAACCCTCCTTGTACTTGTGGATGTAAATTGCTGTATGATAGTTGAATTAAGTAACAAAATTGGCGCCATCTATTCGTGCCAAAAAGTATGTTTTATGCAGGGGACAATATACTGAATCCAATGTCAAAATAAGGAGCACAATGAAGTCGAAAACTATTAGAGAAAAAGCGAAGCACCTCTCGTCACCTCCCATTGTTATGCGGACTACACGGATTCATCTTCACGAACTCGTTTGTATTTTCATCATTTCCAACTTATTGCCTTTTATTACTAAATATTTCCTTTAAAAACAAGGCACAAATGGGGCGTGATAAATATTTTATTAAATCTGCTTAACATTGCGTTGAAGACAAAAAGTTTTGCGGAAAACTTATCTAAAAGATACGGAAAAACTAATTATCAATAGACTTTGCCGGAATACACGTATGCTGTCTTGTTTCTGTACCAATTAAATGAAAATACTCTGGAATTGTGTATTGTAGGAATCCTTGGTTGCACAAATAAAATCCTGTAAATATTATCTAAATTCTGTGAAGCCATTTCTTCAAGTTGAGACCACAAAACTAAACTAAGAGTTAAAACAAAATTCGTATTACATTATTCTGTCTGACGAAGATTTAAGTAATTAATCTAGTATTTATTTTTGTAAGTCTACAAATCCCTAAATGAATTCTTAAGATTTTAGCAAAATGTCGTACTGAGAGTAAAGCAAAGTTAAACATTTTAGAACGCAATTTTACTCGTCCTTATCACGAAAACAAGCCAAAAGATAATTTTTCATTGAATAAATATAAATAACTTTATTTACATGCAAAAGTAAAAATGCAGACGTAAAGTATCCAAGAGAAGTAATAAAATGAAATTTCCATATGAAAGAGAAGATTATTGGACAACAGCTGCGGCTCTACCACACCTTACATAAACCGCGGACACAGTAAAGATGCAGTGTTTTAAATATAACTATAAGGATCGAAAAAAAATATTTTATGTGCGATGTTGATTTATTGTTCTTTTAAGCAGGAATGGAGCAATGGATCGGCATTTTTGCATAGAGGTAATTAATGGGTTGGAGAATGGCACATACTACTTTTATCCAGGAAATATGGTGGGAAGGACTTCCATGCGGGGGGAGCCGCAAATTAAAGCTAGTATATTATAAAAAGGAAAAATGCAATAATTACACATTACATGTTGTGATCATGAGATCAAATATAGATATTAGACATTGTTCCTAGTGATTCCAGAAGGGGTAAACGGCGTAAACGTATAAGATTTTTAACAGAGGATAGCCGCTGGCCAAAGTCTATTTTTTTTACATAATATTCCATTAAGGAATATAAATTAGAATGACAATTTAAACTTTTTTTATAGTCCTCAACATCGTTATTTTAACTTTAGTAGAACTAGTCACATATTTATTATCTGGGGAGATAAAACAATGTCACGAACAAATTCAACTTTTAGTTTATATCTGATGCATTTCAAATATTCTAATATTCACGTTACCATTTTATATATTATAAACTTATATATACATAGCATAATCAAAAATAATACAGTACATGTAGAACAATACAATAATATTTAAACTCAATATTAGTTAGTCATCATCATCCCTCTTGTTTGTTTATCAAGAAGATCTGTTAATAAAAATAAATTATGCTTTCTAGATAGCTAAATAGATTTTCTTTAACCAGCTAAGCGAAATCTCGGTTAAACTAGCTCTGAGACAAAAAATATTTTAATTGGTCCGTTCGTTTAGGAGCAACGATACCTGATACAGATAGACACACACACATAGACACCCAAAGACAAACAAAGGAGTCTACTTTTCTTGTTTTGTCAAGGGGTCATAAACGAATTTTGCCATACTTCAAATATATTTTTTACATACTTTTAATCACATTTCTCTGGATGCTTAAAGCCTAATTGGCGTTTATTTTTCGTTGACTTACTGTCCTTTAGCAACTACACATAAATACCAAGTTTACTCAACGAACCTTGTAATTAAGCGTGCGCACACCGACTCTGTAGGGTATAATATGAAGGTATATCCCTGTTATAATGGAGCAAATATGTTTCGCGTAATTGGGAGGTAGTGTGCAGATTTATATCCTTAGGTAGACATTTAAATTTTGATACAGATTTAAGGACTGCAGATAATAAGAATTAAAAATATTCTTAATTAACTTGAGCTCGCGGCTTTGCCAGCGGAGTAGCATCTGTAATAAGATTTTATTGACACTCTTTGGGTACAAAACCATCAAGATTTATGTAATGGTTACTTATGACGTTGTAAGAATATGCTTTCAAAATACCAACATTTTAAATCGAGAGATTTAGTTTGGACGTCGATGAATCCGTCAGTCAGGTCGGACATGTAATTTATATACGTACGGAAGTATTACACACTTGTTAAAACACTAATACACTTATTTTTCTCTTGATAATTAATTGGACAAGGAGCTTGAAATGTGCAACACCAGATAGTTTTGTCGTTATTAAAATCCAGTTTTATCTCGTTATCTCGAAACTAATATGGTTGCATAGAAAACACGACTCTTGTATAAAAAGTAGAGATGAAGTAGGAAAAATAGTACTTTCTACCTCTCTGTGGTGTTTTATCTAAGAAATCTAAATCGTCGACCTAATAATGACTGCCAAAAAGGAAGACTTTCTCAATTCGACGAGGTTTTATATTTATTTTATTTTTGCTTTTTAATGCATGTATATATCGCGTTCTCATCGACAGCAATTTCACAGTTTTCTAGTCCATATTTGTGTATTGTTATTATAACAAGAGTAGTTTCTTAAATATAATTCAATTCCCAGTATATGTGTTTACTCGATTCATATTACGCGAAAATTTGGAAAGATCACATTCGTCTCGAGGTAACACCCAACTTAATGTGTCTGTTCAAAGGGTTTATCGAGGCTTACACCTGTATAATGTGTAATATAAATTTTGCGGAGCCGCTATACTGACGTAGAAATACGTGCCGGTTGTTTCAGTTTTCACCAACGCGACGCTCGCTGCTACAATTACCTCCCTGGTAATGAAAATCATATACTAGAGTTAGTTATTCTTTATTATTTTGAATACTAGGTGGCATTACATAAATCTTTACCTTTTTATGGGCTTTTATTGTAGTGTCAGCATCTATATCACGGTAAATCCTTTGAAAAATTTATTGATCTAATTCAATTCTCAGCTTTCTTTAACAGAACAACGCGTGCTGACTTGCGGAACCACAGATTAATAGTTTCCTCTGTCTCGATTCAAATTAAGATGTTCGAAAAATGTTTCTTCTGCCGGAACATTAAGCTGTGAAATAGTTTGTAGTCACACATGTTCTCTCTTTCCTAAAATATGGGTCCTTTAAGCGTAGTGTGAAAAAGCAAGTCGTTAAATATAAATTAATATTGCATTATGTAGCAAAATTGGTTTTTATACGATAAATATTGACTACTGACTTGTGAACCATACAATTGGACCGAAAGTAAAATAATAAATCTAACTAAGGTCTGTTGAAATCTGTCTGACCGTTCCATGCCAGGTCGACAAAATTGATATGGGTATATAAACCAAAACCTTTATCAATCTATCTTATTTTTTCACTAAGTACTTACCTACATTTTGATATACCTAGTCCGGCCATAAGTTCTGTTACAAATGAAAATGCATTTATTTTTTATAAAATAATGTAATCTTAATAAAAAATATATGTGCATAATTATTGAAGTCTCAGCAAAAGATAAAAAAAAATATTTATCCGAAATAGCCACCTTCGGCTTTGATATAGGCCTTTAATCTGTCTGGCCACGAATCTATCGATTTACGCATTGTTTCTATAGGAAATTTAGCCACTGCTTGCTTCAGTGATTTTGTCGGCGTGTCGTTTAGATCAGACCATGTCCTCTAAAACTGACCGTAATTTGTAGTCTAATGGGTTCAGATGAACCTGAATGAGACGAGGGCCAGTCTTCAGCTCTTATAAAGTCCGAAATGTTGGTTCCGAGCCAGGCTTGCGTAGTTTTTACCTTATGACCAGGTGCAGAGTCCTGCTGGAAAGTCCACGGTATATTTTTAAAAAGTGTATTGTTGAGAGGTTTCACAAGACGATCCAAGACAGTCTCTTGAAACACTTTTACTAAAGTTTTCCTTATTCACAAAAATGAAGCACGGAGTCACAATCCATGATAAGACACCCTTCACCAAACCATTACTGAAGCAGGATGATGATCACGTTGTACCATTCCGACCACTTGGGCGGCTTCTTTAGAACCTTGAGCGTAAAATTTGTAAATTTGTTTGTTGTAGTGCTCTTCAATCGTGAAAATTTTATAGTAAAGATGATACTTCTATGCTTGGACAGAAGGCGGTTTGATCGATCCACTCTCTTTAACTGTAGGGATTGATTTAGGGCATGTCTTGTATATCGACGATAAGCGCCGAGCTTCACGTCTTGTTTTATTATACGCGACAGAGCGCCTAGCGGGAATCTTCGTTTCTCACGATAAGATTTATTGTTTCCTAATGGAGTTTCGGCTAATTCTGGCTTTAACAACACCCTGATCTTTTATGGTCATCAACATAGGAAGTGTTGGTATATCTGTCGATTGTACGATATATCAAACATAGGGTTGATACTAATCTTTTGAAGTGTCTTGAATATGACCGACCGATGCTCCATATCCACTTAATGCAAACCTATCAAATGCAAAGCAATTCTATTTTCTTTAACTCCCCATTCCATATTTGAATTTGATAATAAACACGAAAAAAATATGTGAAAAGGCGGGAGATAGAAAAACGTTTTTAACATAATAAACACGTTCCAAAATCAAAATAATTAAACATGGAAAAAAAGAAAAGTTTTTATGTAACAGTATTTATAGCTAGTTATTTTACTAAAAAACGAATTAAATTGAAATATTATCTAAATACATATACATAAACATGTCGTAAATATTTTTTCTCTCATAAAATGTAAGATACATGCAGTACGCGTATAAACGTGCTCTGGTTAGTTACTCTCCCTACTCTACGCTTTCCGACAATCTTTTTAAGTCCCTTTTACTATTTCTCGTATGACACAGGCGAGAACATCACAGAAAACCGTAATTTATAAGAACTTGTTTTATATTTCTTATTTTCAGGTTACATGACGCGGGCTCGAAAGACAGTTTTTTATTAAATTCTTGCCCTGTTCGTGAGATAGACTGTCCTATTGTTGGTGTGTTATAAGTGGTGTCACTGGGTTTTAAATAACGATAATTTGCTCCTATAGGATTACGTTGCCTACTAATCACTTGGGTATCACATCCAACCCTCGAGCACAAAGCTTTAGCGACGCCACTATAGCCGTAAGCCACAGGTGGAAATTGGTTCCTCAGTGTTCATTTCGGTCGCCCGGTGAAGGAAAGCTAGATATGAATAACTAGAGCTTCCCCCGGAAGCACTCGGGTACGTAAGGTCGCTACTCCCCAACAGCTCGGCCCAAGCTGCCCTGCGGTATTATTATTATTATTTTATACCTTTTAAATAATTACTGCACATTGAAACATCTACGTTTAGCCTTTGATCATAAATTAAAGTCCAACTAAATCCAACCATAAAACTGTTGAGTTTGTTCACTAAACTTTACCCAATGCAGAAAAACCCACATAACTCAGTAGGGTAGTTTCCTGTGTTTAATGTTTAAGTTTGTACATATTTATTTTATTTTATATGCAATAGAGAATGAGACGCAAAAGTATGATCTTTTGCGAAATAGGAACTAAAATATATTTTTTAATTGCCGGCAAACGAGCAAGTGTAGAGTAACCTGATGGTAAGTGATCTCCAACGCCCATAAACGATCACAGCTCATCCACCAATGTTTTTTTTTTCAAATCTAATCCTTTGATTTGATAGGTACCAAACTAGGCTGACATCAGATGTACATAGATGACACAAGAATTACAAGCTGTATGAAAACCAGCGTGTCACATTCATTGTACCTGCTGTAACGTCAAAATTCTAATTATTAATTAATGAGAATCATTCTTACAACATTTGTACGTGGTAGAGCCACGTTATAGACAGTTTTGTCTACAGCATGAATGGGCCTGCTTGACCGGGTCGTTACCATTGTCGCGCAGAAAACCGACGTAAACTAGCGGCTTGCTGCTGCGTTTCGTACGGTGAGTGAGATATCCGGAAGCCCAAATCCCCTCCCCTTCCCAATCCCTAATTATCCCTTTCCTTTAAGATCGGCAACGCGCTCATTACTCTTCTGGTGGTGGGCTGCTATTACATATTTTGATGAGTTATCCGGAGGCCCAAAACCCCTCCCCTACCCAATCCGTGCCCGTGATTTTTCTGGTATTGTGGACGTACAGGGGCAGTTTAGATCACTTACCATCAGGTGAATCGTTTGTCGACCTATGCTATAAAAAAAATCTCCGTTTATAGTAAAGGCTTTCCATAGATTAAATAAAAGTGTGCCACTGGCACATTCATAGTTTCAAAAAAAAATAACAATGCAATATTTCTCGGAGAAAATATTACTTGACGGTACTTTACTGTCGTGTTATTTTGTCGTAAACATCGTCCAGAAGTTTTATTACATTTTGGATGGACACCTTTAAACGTGGACAGCTAAATCGTGAATCGTGACGATCTGGCCAATTCTAGTTGGCCATGTCATAAAATGCCAACATTTAACGACTCCATCGAACACTTCGTGATGTAGGTTATATGATATATTATGATATTTGAAACAAAAGAACTATTTAACTTATACACTCTATTATACCACCTTTTATAAATATTGTTATTTGTCTGGTAACTAAATGGCCTAAACTAATGTATTTTTATTTTGTTTCTATTGACTGTTGTTTTTGCTAGCTAATGTATAAAAATATTATGTGGAATGTTGGATACAACGATAAGTCAACAATAATGTTTATCCAAAACATTGTAACAAAGATAGAGCTCAACTCCTTGTTTTCATAATATATTATGATGTGCCTAAGCTTGATATACATGAAAAGACTGTCTCACACGATAAAGACGAGAATTTAACGGAATACTTTAATTTGATTGTACGCTTCTCACTTACATTAGTTTGCACTTAGTATTATTAGAACAATGCAACATATTATGAAACAAAAAATGAGATACCCAAATTCTTAAAACTTGTTGTGTTCGTCAAGTTTTAGATTTACAAGGTGGTAGGTCCCTGGTATGCGAGAGGCCATCTGGGTTGGTATCACTGCTTTGTCTATTTCTGCCGTCAAGCAACAGTGTGTAAGTACTGTTGTGTTTCGGGTTGAAGGACATTGAAGTCAGTCAAATTACTGGGCATTATGAGACTTAACATCTTATGTCTCGGAATTACCTATACATACGGAACATAGGCATTTTTATTCCGGAAAAAGCAGATCACGCGGGCGGAGCCGCGAGGAAAAGCTAGTAATTTATATTCTAATAAAATACTTTTATGAGCCGTTAGCAAAAGCTAGTAATTGATTATTTTCTTTCTGCCTGGCATTATCCCGACTAAGTGCCAGGGTCCGCCTTACTAATTATAAGCTTCCACTTCGCCCGATCTTGATCATCCTCCGTAATTACACCATTGGTTCTCATGTTTATAATAGGTATATAATAGCTCAAGCCAACACTTTGGGCTGTCTATAGGATCGTAGGTACCCTTATATAGTCCGGCAAAGGCATTTCCAACCGATACACTTCTGTGCTTTTCTCAAAACGAAACCAAACCACGTTAAGCGATTAATTAGTAGATATATTTAAAACGGTGCGTTCAGCGAATAAATAAACGCTCACTAACTATGAATAGCGCGGAGTATTTCACACGTAGTGGATTCTGCATTGCAGTAAATAGGAATATAAATGGGAATATGACCCTATATATTTGTCGTTAACAACCATTTCTAAAACATTGAAATCGCTTAGTATCAGCTAGATAGATAGGATTGATTAATTGTTTTTGTGAAGACCATTCTAAAATAAAATATGTTTTTGTTGCAGGCTCCGTCAAGCATTCTTCGTCGTTCTTGGATTCTGATGAGATCATCTATGTGAATCAGGTATGTTTCCTCGTTTTTATAATATATACGCACATTAGTTTACATATGTAGCCTAGTAGGGGTAGGCAGGGGTGCAAGTAGTGTTGCACCCACGGTTCACCGAACTAACTCCGTCTTACAAGGAGATGAGGGATTAGCATACCGCCACGTCGCGTTGGTTACATTCCCATAGTGAACAGATTATGTGTAATTTGAAAAATTATGATTGCCTGACTTGGGATTTGAACCCAGGACCTCAGTATGAGAAATTACCTGGGCATTTTCACAGAAATTTGTCTAGTTACAAAATATTAATTATATAAACCATTATGTACTATGGTTGCAGAATAAATACCAACTTGACTATTTCCGAAGAAAATAATGTTTTTTGAGACAAGGTTCAGGTATCAAGGTTCAAAAAATTATAAAATGGAAGTCATTTTTTTGAAACACACAAAACAAAGAACACATTTTAATTATAAATATTGTACTACGACTCACAATTTTATGTTGCATTTCAATAGTTGTAATATATTGTATTATCTTTAACCATTTTTTTAAACCTTCAGATAATTTTTTAATTATAAATTGAACTCAAACCTTGGTCAGTCACTGTAGGACATATTGAAATATGAGTGTTCCAAAAACTATTATTATTTATTTTATATATTATTGGAGTTTTAACCTGCAAGAATGTATACAAATAATAAAACTGGAGTGTCTGTTTGTAATATTAAAATAACCGCTTTTTACTAATTGCATTGGATGTATACACGGTACATATACCAAAACAATTTTTTTTTTTAAATTTTGTTTGTCTGTTTGTTTCGGCTAATCTCTGATATGGCTGGACCGATTTTGACGGGACTTTCACTGGCAGATAGCTGATGTAACAGGGGAGTAACTTAGGCTACTTTAATTTTAGAAAAAAAAACAGTGTAAGAAAATAATAGGATCTCACGAAATAATAATTAAAGCCAATGAAAAATGTAATAATATTCGATTAAAATATTTTATTAAATACCACGCGGACAAAGTCGCGGGTAACAGCTAGTATTATATAAAGAGAAGATTATTGATTCCTTATCCAAATAATCAGGCACGTATAATGTATAGTATCTGGTTTTCATAAAAAAATATTGATCGCATGCGACAGCTCAAATAGAGCGTCGACAAATTTCTATGAAAACACCCACCTAGTAATTTTGTATAAGTATTTCTGTTTCGAATCACACTCATCATCACTTCGTTGAATTTCCAAGAGAATACATTCATTTTATTATTCAATCGCTTCCAACATTTCCGACCTCGTCTGGTCTCGAAGATCTTAGCTTTATTGAATTCCTATTGTACATCAATACGCAAACTGTTGGAAAGTTTATGTTCTCTGGAATAACTTGTTCACATAGAGTTTATTTCTATAGATGTTCAACAGAATAGAAACAAACTATTAAATAAGAAAACCACGTATTTTATTACGATAAAATTTTTGCGCTTCAGCAATATTCATCTAACGTCAGTATTTGCTTACTTGTCAGGATTTTAGCGACTTGTCAAGATTCTGTCTAGATTTTTAAATATAAAGAAGGCATTAGATAAATAACATAAATATTTGAAGATGCTATTCCCTTATTTGGGATAAAAGAGAACTTTAATTCGACTAAATAATAATCAACCCAATGAATACAATAGGCCGACTTGCACGACAATCCTTAATTATATTTAACCGGTAATCAGTAATGTCATCTTTTTAAATAACTTGACGTTTTATAAACACCTTTACCACCTTTAAGTGCATAAAAATGTATATGCTAGTGTATCATCAGTGGCGTGACATTGACTCAAAATGGGATTATCTAAAACTATCTTTTTTATAGCATAGCTCAGAAAACTAGTAACTGGACCACCTCATGGTAACTGATCTTCACCGTGCTAAGAACACCCAAAATAGTCAGAGCGTGTTGTCGATCCTTTATAAGAAAGCGGCTCCTCGCGGCTCCCGCGTGACCTAAGTTTTCCGGGATAAAAAATAACCTATATTACTCAGTTATAATGTAGTTTTATAACGGCAAAAAAAAATTTGAAATTGGTCCAGTAGTTTTTAAGTTTATTCGTTACATACAAAAATACAAATCTTTCCTCTTTATAAGTGTAGATTAAGGAAGGAAGATCGGGGATCTGGATCTCCGGATATGTCATTGACGGTACGAAATACAAAAGGAAACTGCTACTTCACATTGTGTTCTGACAATGTTAACAACTCGTTCGAGTCAACTTATTTCATGCTAAAGACAGAGCTTTCTACAATGTCGTTCGACCATTAGAAGAAATGATTGTCGTAGCTGAATCGTTATTAATTACATCATCTTATTCTTTACCTTTACTATTTTTTCCAGAAGTGGCCAGAATTGCCAAACAATGTTTGCATATTCGTAGTTACTAATTTTAAGTTAAAAAGGTTCCTGAGGCACATAGCTTTAATTTTAATGCTGTATATTATTATACTTACGGCATTTAAAAATATTGCGCTACAAAAATATATAATAAATAAATATATTTAATAAAAATTGGCAATTTAATTTCTAACGCTTTGATCAATTGTAAAATTTCTGCAATACGCCTTCTTGCAAATTGAGTTCTTCCAAAACTATTAATTGCTGTGAATCCAGCGTTCACAATTGTTAGAAATTTTGTAAAGTTATTTACCTCAGCTCCGTCTGAATTCAACTTAATGCCAAGGAAAAGTCTGGGGTACCTTTACTATATAATAAAGATACTGAGTAAAATAGGCTCTCGGTCTAAATTATTTTATGAATTTTCCTATAGAATATTGAGAATTCGTGTTCCGAACACATTCATTCACATCAGCATTAGCAACCCTGATTAGAGATTCCTTTGACACAATATTAGGTTATTTTGAAAAAGGAGGAATTTTCGGTAAGCATGTTCACGCATAATTCCGCCAAATAGGCTTGGATTTTGATAATTCCTTTTTACTAGGTTTTACTCCACTATTGGTCCCAAATAATTTGGTTAACATGTAATGTCGAAATGAGAGGGAAAGTGGTAATCCTGTCAACGGATTACAGCATACGCATTGTGATTTAGGTTAATATATTTTTACTTATAATAGTGACATGTATGTACACTGGCTGAGCCATTGTATCTAACTTGTGTTTATTTATATTAGTGGTCGCTTCGTGATCGAAATTCGACTTCTATAATCATATACTGATTGTTCTTTATCGTCAGCTGCGAGATTTGACATTCACACATTGACAGTATAAACGTGTACACTGAATGTTTTATTTTATTTTATTTAATGTATTTGTTATAGATATTGTATATGTATAAAAGCTTTCTGCACTCCTCCTCGATATAAACTTTAACTATGTCAAATCTGAGTCTTCCACGTACGACCAATATATTTTGACTTAATATCGAAAAAGCACTTTAATGTTCAATCTAATTTTTTTTTTAAAATGGGCTTTTTATTTGTTGAAATCTCTACTTTCTGATGGTGTACTTTTTTTTCTTTTCTTTTTTTTGTTTTATACCTTTTGATGGCTAAAATTTTCCGTACGTTACTCAGGTATATAAGTTATCTTTACAACTTACTCAAAATATTGTAGATATCTTATTAAATATAAACTTATAACTTTGTATTTTCTGAGAACATTTATCATAGTAATGTATATATTTTTTCAATAAAAACGTACAGCAAACAGTGTTAAAATATTTCTAGGAAACCAATTAGTGTCGGTGTTAGAGTGGCGTGTAAACAGCCTGGATTTTAATCTAATCGAGAATTTATTGTATAATGTAAAGAAAACTTTGTCGAATACACATAACACTAACTAAATGTAGCAGTCTGGAAAAATATTTCACTGGAAATAATATGTGAAAATATCATAGAATGAATGCCAGTACGTCGTTGAAGGGCTATAATTGACAGCCAAGGCTTTCGAAACTACCTATTAATGTTTATTGTTTAAATAAAATGTATCCTTAAATTTCTAATTTGTTGTCCCGTTTCCACTGTAATTTGGCTAGCTTAATGTTATTTATTAAACTGATTTTACAAAACGGGTTGTATGATATTTCCAAAAATTTATATATACTTCATTATCTGGATACACTTTTTAAAAATGGAACACTCACTTTAGAATAAATACATTTTAGTTTTTACGACTGTCAAATATGATTATTATGACACCAACTTAAATTAAAAAGTCGAATAAATTTTCGATCCATGAACTTTCCGATTTTGGCTGTGGTTAGTGTCAATAAGAAAGTTGTCAAATACTTACATTAGCGTTTGGCAATGGAGGCCCCATCCGTAGCTCTGTATACTTATGCATAATAAATCTAAGCATGGACGTGATCATCTCTAAGGTGATTCACACGAAGGCCCGCCGCCGACAGCTGTAACAGAAAGTAACATTGATGCCTCTGCACGTAAACTCATTTAATCGGATAAAAAGTTACATGTCAGCGAACTCCTACAACACTGAAGTTTGGCATGAGCCAAGGACAAGCCATTTTGCACGTACACCTGAACATTCGGAAGTTTGGTGCGAGATGGCTTCTACATAGAGTTAAGGCTGTATTCCACGACAATGAGTTTGACGATTTATGTCATCAAATTTATCGAAATGGATGTTTCGAACAACCGCAATGTAGTGCGAGTTCGTTGCCCATACATTTTTGAGCCACATGTGTGTTCGATATCTGATCGATTTTGGCGGTCGATGCAATACTCTATCACGTCAGGTCATGAGTAAACTACCTCCATACGGGACGAGGAAAAAGTCGCGCTACGCTGCGGGCGTTCGCTTGCAGATACGGGTATAGGCCAGCTACCGATCCACGTGTACCTAAACCCGCAGACTAGTCACTCTTACAATAACATATTACTTTTTTAAGCTATCCTTTTATACGGACCAATTCAGTACACTCACATTTTAAATGTCGATGAAGACTCAAATAAATTGGTTCCTACATTGCTACTGCAACCTATTTTAGTAAAAGTTACATAAAGTCTGATAACATGAAAATAAAATGTTGCACTCAGGAGGTACGTAATGCAACATTACGTAAATGCAATAGCAAAAAGCAAGTATCATAAATCTCAATTTACATTTTGTAGCTGTTATACCGGCACAACATTATTGACATTAGTAGTTGTAAATTACAAGACTAGACTTGACCTCTAAAAATTGAAATATCTATTAAAAACATTATTGTAATTCATGGAAGTAAACATACATTCATAAAAACACAGATGATGGATAATATAGGTATATCGCGCCAACATTTAAAGGCTCCGTATGCGCAACGCGCCCAATAAAATAAAATCTATGCGCACCGTGAATTCTACGTGGTAAAAACTTGCATAATTTATTTTCCATACGGTTCGTAGTAGGCCTACGTGATCTATGTATATGAAATTAGCCTAACTCTAAAGATCCCAACAAGGCTTTCTTAGAATTCATCAGGGGCATATTATTTATTTATAACAGCCCTCTGCTTCTGCTTCCGAAATTTTTATAACGGAAAATCGGAATATTCTACGAAGGGGCGAAATTCACAATCTACTTCACAGATACAGGAGGTACGGTCACATCGTTGGGAGTATAAAAAAACAAAACCTCTACCTAAGAATCCCGCTATACAGGGTTATTTTTAAAACACCAGCAACCTCGCAGGGGTAGATTCCTAAAGTTATAAGCTACTACTTTTGTTCTACGACTTTTGATAATTTGTTAGATTTTATTTTCATACAAAAAAAAGTATTCATTTAATTTCCGTCTTGAATGTTACAACACGCATCGCAGATTACGTAAACAAACACGCGAAGCGTGGGGAATCGGGCTAGCGGCTTTGAAGGTCAACGCCCGAGCAGCTGAGCGCCGCTTTGATGTCGCGCGCGCACGCCGCGCCGCGCCGCATTCTACGAAGAAAAACACGACACAACAAAAACTTGTAAAATCATTTTTTTTTTAAATATATTGAGTTATATCCAAACTCGTAGAACAAAAGTTGTTCCGTATCGGGTCAGCTATCTGGTCCTGCGAGGTTGCTGGTGTTTTAAAATTAACCCTGTATATGGTAGAAATAAAATGAAATTATTTATTCTTTTATTTATTTACTGAAATATCATCATCTTTCGCAATAACTTATCGCTGCTAAATTATGACTAGTAATTAAATTCATAAAAGAATCCATTTTCTTTTTTTTTGCATAGTATTTACACCTCCGCTTCCGCATCTGTTTCTGTTTGTGCTTTGCATTACTATTATTTATATTTGCTGCTACCTTCTCCGTTTCCATGGAGTCGGGCAGCGGGCTTCAGGTCGGATCGGATATTGCAATAAAATGTGCCAAGGCCTCTTCATCGATTCAACTATATTTATAACCAATAGGTACATAATATTGTATTGGTATTACTGTTATTGCTATGAACAAAGGATAAATTTATTTTAAGGCCGCATCAGTGGCGCGGATGAAAATATTCAAGTGATGTAGGGTGCGGAAAGCCGATGAGCAAAGCACTATATGTTTATATTTTTTTTACAGATATGATAGAAATCTGTAATTTGTAATAAAAATTGTATCAATCATCATCAATTGTATTAATTAACATCGAGGGATACCTTTCTGAAATCATTGGTTATAATTAGAAGGCCTAAAATATAATCATTAACCATATTCTTAGGTCTTTGACGTTTCTTAAATATGTTTAGTGGCTAAATGCGACTAACGTGCAAGTTGGCCTTATAAATTTATTCATTAAGATATCTAGACGACTGTAATAACATAATATATATTTGACAGCCTCCGTGGTGCAGCGGGCGAGTAACCGGCTGTGAAACGAGAGGCCGCGGGTTCGATCCCCGCACCGAGACAAATGTTTGTGTGATCCACAAATATTTGTTTCGGGGTCAGACCGAAAGTCTCTCGTAGTTCCTGATACCCACGACACAAGACTCGTATCTTACTGTGGGGTCAAGACTATGTGTGTGACTGTTGGGTGTATTTATTTATTTATTATTTATTTATTCAGTGAAAATTTCAGCCTGCCCTAATGTGAACGGTTTTAAGTATAGAGTCCTTTATAGGTATGTTCTGTAGGATAAATAAACGAACAAACAAATGGTCTAGTACTTTATATGATTTAGGCACCTTTTAGATACGAAACCCTATAAACTGATGTCGATTAAATCATGTGTTTAATGTGGACGAATTTGTATTTATTAGATAATTGGCTACTACCGTTTTGCCAGATATTCTGTGATCGACTGTACCAATTATTCCAAGGTTTTGTAGTATTTTATTAGATACCATCATTGCCTTGATAACACCTTCAGTGGCGTAATCAGCTTGAGCTAACTCAGAGACTGCGGGTTCGATTCTCGCACTACATATAATAAACAAGTTTACTTTCAATGGGGCCATTACATTTCATGGGGTTGGGCCTATGTATGTGTCTGTTGGGTGTTATCTTTATTTTTTTTTGTGCAGCGCTTCGAATGGCTGGTGCGTCGGCCAGTAGGCTCGGGGGAGGTACTGACCCTGAACCTCATGTCTCGGGGACGCTGGAGCTCACCTCGCATCGTCGGCGTCTACCGGCTGGGGCTGCAGATCCTTGTGAACGACGGCCAACTCTCCATCACCGACACCTTGGTCGACGATCATAACCGTGCTGTTCCCGTGAGTACTTTTAGAATATTATCGCATTAGGATTCCCGGAAAGATTTTTTTTTTTCATCCTGGCTCTGCAAAGTGACTACGCTACACCTGATGGTAAGTGTAGCGCAATCCAAGAATAGTGTCGAACAACAATAAACAATGTGTCCATCGTAGGTCGGCAAGATCATGCCGGCCTGCTAAAGGGCCAAGGGGCAGGGGAAGGAAAAAGGGATGGGATAAGGGTTAGGATCAGGGGGCAAGCCCCGTGGGGGAACCCGATACCTATACACTGGCTGACCCTGGAACGCGACCCACACAAGGTGGACCACTATGGCAGGTTTTAGCACCAGTGTACGGTGGTCGCTATCCGGTCGGATACAAGTATCCTCCCACCAGCAAGAATTGATATTAGACGGCCAATTGTAAAAAGCATTAGATTAAACTTTATTGTGACTTTCCAATATGGCTATGGTCATTCCAGACTGCGAGTTCAAAAGCGACAGCCCCCAATGAGAATATAGAAAGCATAATATATTAAGTGAGTACGAGTTCCATGTATGTCGGATATACTCAAGGCTATTTCCTTATTTTATTATTTATCATCCTGGATTTTCAGTACATCACACTCGCATACTTCTGGAAAATCAATATCTGGACATCAAAAGAGGTTATAACCCATGAGTTTGTTTCGGCGTTTCTCATCATGTCTAGCCACGAAATGCCGATAAAAATATAATCTAGTATAAAAAATATTGACATATAAAAGTGATATGTATTTATGATCTAATTTACAGAATAAATGAATTGACATATTACGAATTCATAGCTAGGCGTACGGGAACGTGTGAGTTATCTATACGTGCGGTTTAATCAGATTGTATGGACTCGGAATTTCGTATTTTGTGACCGTAGTATATTGCTCGGAGGACGTTAACTGTACTCGCAGGTACGCGGTATTCCACACAGACATACTCACACATACACACCACCATCAAATAATAATTTTCCTGTCCTTGTTTAACGTGCGTTCTGTGTCCGTAGTGCAGATAAATAGCAATTTTTGGACAGCTGTCACGTCATCCGTATACGTAGAATAATATGTTTTATCGAATATAGGATGGCAAAATACAATCCTCAGACTTTTAATATACATGTACAAGCATATATCTGTATACTGGAGGTAAACTATCCTAAGTCCATTTTTTATAAATACATTTTACAATGTCATAGAAACAATATTTTATTAATCAAAGACTTAAAACCCGTGTCCTGAACAATTAGTTTAATGTGACTTAAGATTGTTTGCCTCCGGTGTACAGATATACATTGACTGTTAATATATTAGCTGGTAATTAAAGTTTTAGAGCACATAGTGAAAAAAGACTTAAAAGTACAATTGATAAAATATTGAGCTTATATAAAGTTACTGAGCGTTCCCTATGATTTATTTACAGATAGATTTGCTTACTATCAATAATATTGTGACAGATGTTCCATACAAAATATCTTGTCCAAAATGTACTACCAGTAAGCAAATCTGTCGGTAAATAGAATATTGGAACTGGGCCACCGAAGTGACACTAACACGTCCGCTTCGCATTTAATTATATGGCAACTATTCGCACTTCGTAGAGTTCGTAGTCGCTTGTCTCAACTGTTAGTCGCATATCAACTGTGTTTTATATATATTTTTTCAGTTTTATTTTTCATTTTTTTTTTACTTTTTAGTCAGAGAGTTATCAAAATCGGTGCATATATAATAAAGTTTGAGCCATTCATCCGCGATTTCATCC
This sequence comes from Amorpha juglandis, assembly GCA_949126905.1. Classification (NCBI taxonomy): domain Eukaryota; kingdom Metazoa; phylum Arthropoda; class Insecta; order Lepidoptera; family Sphingidae; genus Amorpha; species Amorpha juglandis. The sequence continues at coordinate 9,585,055 of OX421367.1, forward strand.
CTTTATAAGTGAATTTCTTTTTGAAATTACAAAGGGACCAACTTTGAGTAATACTTGTTCGAAGGAAAAAAGAATCATCCAAGCGGTCCACTTTTGGCGGAGTTATGCGTAAAAAAACGCGTCAAGTTGTAAACCTACTCCGTGTTTTTGTCGGTTAAAATATACTTCATCATCATCATCTCAGCTTATTGCCGTCCACTGCTGAACGTAAGCCTCCCCAAGTGAGCGCCAACCATCCAAAATATACTTGAATTTTATTAAAACATCTTTTATTAAAGTTCGTACTATTTGTAAGCTAAGTTCTGCTATGAGACTTCAATTACATTCCGAACTGTTATATACGTGAATTTCAATTATCTTCATTGTATGTATATTACAACATTGAGGTTATTTATGGAAATCAGAAATGAGTTCAAATTATATATAATAATGTAATGTAATCAATACATTTACAAAGTGACTAGCTTTTGTTAATGGCTCCGCCCGCGTGAAGTAACTTTGAACAAAAAAATATTATTTCCATATAAAAGTCTTTGCGATCTCCTTTCTTCTCTTAAAGGCTCAATTTTGAAATATCCCTGCTTTAAACTACGGCTGCGATATAAAACATAATTATAATATACACACATAATACAAATATAATATATAATAACATATTATATTTTGGATATAAGTGAGCGGTTCTCTAAGAATGAATGCTGAGCGGTTTTTGTCGCTACCTACTGTAGCAGCTATATATGGTTTATATAACAAATTAATTTTTCATTATGCTAACATCGTGCTAGGTTTAAACCCTAGGTATTTAACCTATTTACCAATCTGCAGCATCTTAAAGATGTAGAAACACGCGAATAGTTGTATATTTTAATATACTGCCGTGGTAACGATAATTAAATTTACGTATTCATTAGTCAATTCTCAGAAATCGAATACTTCTCAAAGACGTTAATTTAGATTATTAAATACACAATAACGGAGAATAAAGCATTGTCTGTGCTCAGTAAGCAACCATAAAGCATTAACTGGCTCCGAGTATGGAAATAATCGATATCTTAGAAATTACTAATTAAAGTTAATTGCGTGCGTGCGTTTTCACTCCAAGACGTGAACAAATGTTTAAAATACTCCACAAGAAAAACGTTGCGTCTATTTATTCGTTCACGAGAATAATTTAGGTTAAGGATTCAATAGTATGTTGCAAAAATTTTGCATTTGCGAAATTATATAGACATATATGGATATGTCGATTCACCTGAAATTTTGCATCAATTACAGAAAGACAGTAACTAAAACGTTTTTACCTAAGTTGAGCACACTTACATTAACTCTGCTACACAGAAAATTACTTAATGAAGCTATATTCCTCATATTTCTTATACAGTGCTAGGATCAACACATTTCTCAGAATTGACTTGTAGCCCAAAGGCATTTTTGCGATTGAAGCCCACTTCCCACTAAATTAAACCTGTTTAAGAAACTACAAAATATTTAAAATAACATTACAACAGTAACACAATTTAAGTGGTAAAACTGGATTTGCTATTGTCGTGCAGGTGGACTATAGTCTTAGTTACAAACTCAAGTCCGTTTTAAAACCATTTTTGACAAGTTGCGCAAGTGTACACTTGTAAAATGTTATGTTTGTTATTTAATGAATATTCTGTTAAAGATTTGAAGCATTTTTCATAGCAGGATCTGTGGTATGGAACGTCTATGACATATTTAACTGTAACCAGTGGAATGTAAGTAAATTACAAGATACACTGTTATTTTCTATGAGAAAAGGGAGTATATCGGTGATAGGTATTTGACCACACATAAAATGATGTTAACTCTTCGTATTGATTCATTCCTATATATTGCGTTGCTGTAGAGTATCTTGGATCATCTTCATCATCAAAACCCGTTTTTCTTCGTATTCAGTCATTAGATTTTAGACAAGACTATTTGAGCCACCACGAAATCACATCTCAAACAAAAAAGAATCATTCAAATCGAAGCTAAAAAATATAGGAAACATATTTTACATATGCATTGACAACTGCCATTAAAGTAAATGCAAAGTAGCACTAAATGTTTCATATAATATTACACCACCACATGTTACACACGATCGGATTTCGTCCGTTCTTCCTGGAACTTGGCGTTCACTTTTCGTATATTACATTTGCCAGGCACAACGTAAATAATCCCCTGTATTATTTCCATTAGGTGAGCAGATACAGCGATATTTTCCTTGTGTTTCATGAATTAATTATTATCAACCGTAAAGCCCATCAATAATCAAGTAGTCGTTAACCGAAAACGCATGGCGTGTGACAATGGCGGAGGTTTAATCGGTGGTTAATTCGCTTTGTTGTGTAATATGTCCTGAACGCTTTGATTTTATTAATGTTGATTGACACATGTCGGTAGGTAATCACAATATTATGCAAGCCATTGGAAATATTTGTGTAGCGTAGATCGTCATTTCACAACACGAGCGATTCGTAACGCGCGAACCGACCAAGTTTTAATGAAATATTTCGGACCATGGTGCGAATTGGTCAATGTTTTTTTATACTTCGGGGATTTGAACCGCAATGCAAAACACCCCAGTACTATCGTCGATTCGACGCACAATCAAAAGTTTGATAATCTAGTATGTTTTTGTACAGACAGGTAAAAAACGGTAATTGGAGAAATCAAATGCAATAAAATAAAACTAATTATATAAAATAACACGGTAGCACGAAGAACACAGCACCATAACCTGATAAAAATGATATAATATAAGAAATAGAATTTAAAACATATACAACTAGCTTTCTAGTTGTTAGTTCAGTGTGTTATGAATTTAGAAAATCAAATTTGTTGGTTGAATTCTTAGTGACATAAATAAAATTGGCTAAAACATTGTCCAAATCGCACTATTGTCCAAGATAATCCATAAAAAAAAAAATTTTAGTCGATTCGCGTCGCGAGACGAACTGCTCGTGGATGCGATACGACGAAGTACGACTTTGTGGATATAATATTGCAAAGTTTTGCAATTTCTGGAACATTATTTGATGATACTGTCAATTACGAGACCGCATACTTACGAATCTTCTATCAAAATGTATATTGCGCGAAGAAAAGTTATATTTTCGTCTGCGTCATGTGGTAAACTCTTTCGATGTTGAGGATGACCCAAGAGTTTGAGTATATAGTAAATACATTCCTCAGCATATGCGCGGTACTAATATGTTATTCTATACCTTGTACAAAGGGAAGGAGACCGCAATGATTGTAGCTCGTAGCGAGTGGGCAAGTTGTTAGGTCTGATTATATTGAGCAGCACGTGCAACATATAAAAACTGGCAGAGTGTCGGTATGTGAAGGCATAATGTTTAAATATGATATTCGCCTTACGCAAGAACAAGTAAAGAGCAAAAACAGAAAAATCTCTCCTCGTGGTCGTTATGGACATAAATGCCTTTGACACTATTAGAATTGGAGCTTGTATGCTGTCTTTGAGCGAATAGGCTGTCGTTTTTTCACCAAAAAAAACGTTGCAAACGACATCGTAGACGTGCACCTAAATAGTTTGACATGCTTTGTGGCGTGTGACAGTGTTGTGTTGTAGCCCCTGTAGCCAGTCAAAGTGTACATTTGCAAACAATGCCGATGGAAAGTTTTATATAATTTCAAACACATTCAAAATCAAATATTTAGGTTCATAAAAGCTCATTGAGATGGAAAGGCTTAAATCGAACGACTGAGTCCGAGGTGAGGATTTAAAAACTGTCATTGCAACGAGGCTGCGTCGTGCAGTTTGAAAATAAGAATCTTATGACGCGTCAACATTATGACGTTCTGTAACATTCTCGCCTACCTCCTATCATCTATATCATTAAGCCCCATTTATATTGATAAATCTAGATCTAATTGCTGATATTGTAGCTCCTGTTGCTTTCTCGTCTCAGGAATATCAACTTATGATGACCCTTTTTTTAGTCACATTTTTTTTCCACATGATTTTGGTCGGTTTCTGTATCCGTTATTATCAGGAGCTTTAAGTAACTAACACTAAAAGTGACTTCACTATGCCTTTAAATAATTACAATTTTAGATTAGAATAGAAATATTCGAGAGAAATCGCGCTCATAGAGCATTTACGCAAATTCCGATCTGATAATAAGAACACGAAATCGCGGGAAAAATAGTAATATGATATTATTAAAATTACCTTATTATTAATTACTATTAATAACGTTCAATATGTTATAGAAGGAAAATGGAAAACAAAGGAAAGTAAAATATTAACATATACAACAACCTTTATTTTATCAATGTGAATATAATATTTCCGGTCATCCTTTAGCTTTGCCACAGTTTATGTTTTTATATCTCTATTTGCCTGAACGACGACTAGTTATTATAGCATTGGACATGACTAGAGAGGTATCTCCATTCACTGAATTTTAAATAAATAAATACACCCAAACGTTTAAATGCAATGCAAGCATTTAAGTAAGATCGTGCTAATGTTAGACCCTCTTATTTGTTAAATTTTGTTTTTGAATCAGTATTTAAATGGCCGCAACTGTATTGAAACAAATATACCTTATTTTCTTTACAAACCGTTTTCTAATAACATGGATAAGAAATGAAAGAGTTTAATTGGTAGAAATACGATAAATCTCCATTTACACGGAGAGAGTTTATCAAAGGATAAAGATGAGATGAATAGCCAAATCTCGTTGACGAAGTTGACGTTAGTTGAAGTCACACAATTTGACGCCGGGATTTGTATGATTTACCTCGTAAACCAGAGTTTTCTGCTATGCAAGGTATTATAGAAAGGGGTCGTCACATTTAATTTGTAGTTCCATATATCTGATATTGAGTGTTCGAATTATAGTAAAATCGAAATATTCTAAAATTTAAGTTTACATCCACTCGTTTTTCATGATCGATAATACCGATCATATCATTATAAATGAAGTGAAGTGCGAGATCGAGAATAAAAGCTGACAGCTGAAAAAAAGCTGGCGTAAAACAAAAGCACAGGTGTTTATTATTCAGTGTTGTGCAAAATTGCAAGTCCATATCTACATGTTACTTACTCTTTAGAAAAGTAAGTGCTTTATATATCCCAGCAATGCAATTGGATCTGTTATCCACCACAAGGGGTGAAATATTTAAATCGCACACTATAAGTTGCTTAAAATTTATCTTACCTTTTTCACACACATTGTAAACTCCCCTATGTCATGAGAAATTCTCTTTGTGTAAACAGGAGTTAAAGTTAGTAGTGTTATGAAATATGACGGCTTTTAAAAGCTTGGCATTTAATATTTGCTTTAAACACAGTACGTTAACTTTTCAGCATTATTGTATACCTTTATTATTGTATTTTTATCTTTAGTTTCATTGAAGCCGGTGAAATTACTGGGCATTATGAGATTTAACATCTTATGTCTCGGGGTAATGAACGCAGTTCAGTGTCATGCAGTGCTTTGTAATTCAAAGTTCTGTGTGGTGTTGAATCTGTTTATCGGCAGGCGTGGCGCTTACCATCAGGCGAGCGCCTAACAAGGCGAACACGTCTCATCATTCAATCAAATAAAGGCAAAGTCTTATACTGTGAAGACTAAATTGGATTGATGTACGTTCAAATTAATAGACAGACAGGAGAGACAACTGTTTTATTTTATTTATATTTAAAAGTTGTGCTATTTTTGACTATAGATGAGCGATCTGAAATAGCGTATACTGTAGGTTTAGGCAAACGTATCACGGATAAAATGTAGACTTCGCATGTGTACTATTGCACGCCGTGATTTACTTCTGCGTAACATGCCAACACGCAAATAAAAGTTCTATGCTGACTGAGATGACAACGTCGACAACGTTTCTATACAGATCGAAATATTATTCCATATCTATGTGATTAAGATCATAGGCATTCGGACAAATAGAATTACTATCGTATTATATATTTATCCTCCTACACAGCCGGGGGTGTCATTGTATATCGCTCTCGGCTAAAGGATATAAGATTCAGCCGGATTTTATTACTATTTCCCTGAATGTGTTTATGGTCGTATGTAGGTATAATATTTCGGTGCTCTAAGATTTCCTTTTCATATTCAGTTTGTAACAACGAATAAAAATCACGTTTATAATTCGCGTGATAAATAGATAACTTTTTTAATCACGAGACAAGAGCATAGTACCTGATTGTAGGTGTTACGCCTGCCCAACATCGGCAATAAAGCCACCTAAAACTTTGACTGTAAAATATTTCATGCCACTCCACTTTGCTTACCCCAAAAAAACATTGTTTTTGCCAATCGTCACTGTGAAAAAATATCTATAACACTGAAACAAAAAAAAAACACAAATATTATTAGTCGTATTGAAGCGCCCCCGCAGCACATTGTTATAAAACAACGTTTCGTATCTAACCAAGTTTTCTCATTTTCAAGAAGCGTCACACCTCACTACTTAAAAGGATATTGCGTTCCTTTGTTACGTTGATAAGAAATGACGATAGTTTAAAAGGGCAAGCATTATTAATATCCTGCCACTTGCAGATCTTGTGATCCATAGACTTGAGTTTACGTCAAGTGTCGGACACATTCGTTGGAAACAGCGTCAATGTTATTCCTTCGCCGCTAAGCCCTGCGTATAATGAGAGCACTCGATGTTATCGTCATTAAAGGCTTTGAGGTACACACGAGCCGTCTCGATCGCAAACCTAAAACGATCCTATTGGTCTAAGATCCCGCGGAACATTGACCTTCACCCATCTGTTTACCGGATGAAAATAATATTTTAGGGTATAAAAGGTGTTGCTGAACACATACAATTAGGGTTGCCTAAAAAAATATGGTCAAGGATAGGTTTTACGAATTAAAAAAAAAAAAAAGAAGATATTATTTCACTGACTTGCTCACCAAATAAATGAACCTTCAATGAAAACCTAAAAACCTGCAAAAGCTAGGAGCTAGATGAGCGCAATTGCCACTTTTTAGTTACTTGTTTGCACACGGCAACCAGGTAGTAGTGGCCAGAAAAAGGTAGGCAACCTATTTTTTGCAGATAGTATACATTGTACACTTTTCATTGAAGGTTAAATTTTTTTGGTAAGCAAGTCAGGGAAATTATAAAAAAAAAATATGTTAATTAATCATATCCTTGACCATATTTTTTTAGGCAACCCTATTGGTATGTGTTCAGCAACACATTTTATACCCTAAAGTGTTATTTTGATCCGGTAAACAGATGGGTGAAGGTCAATGTTCCCCGGGATCTTGTACTATATATAATTGCATACCAAGCGAACGTCTCGCTGTCACCTGTCATCTTTTGTTTTGTTCGCGCACTTCAAAACATAAACGTGTACGCTATACTATCTCTTTTAGTAGGACGTTTCTTTTTGCCTTTTTGTATTTGAATATTTTTTTAAAGAAAAACTAGTAACAAAACTTGTATATTATTATTATTTTTTTGTCCGTGCACGGCAAAGTGACTGCAGTACACCTGATGGTGAGTGCTGAGTAGTCAAAAAAATCCAGCGACCGCCGACAAACAATGAGTTTATCGCTGGTGTCAGAGTCATGACGTAATAACATTTGTACAGTGGTCATTACTAAGTCGCATATGAATATCCTACCATCTGCAAGTATGCTCCTACTATGATGTAAACATTTTTTAAATGCGAATATACGTAGAGTTTTGAGTGAGTCTGTCCCATTTACACTCTATACGACCCATAAGGTCACTGAAAACCATAACTGCGATGATTAACGGCTCTCTGTTTTATTGTTATTTATGTACAGACCTCTCCTTGGTTTGGTACAGTATTATTTATGATATTTGAATAACTAAGGTTCTTCGATTGCTCTTAATATATGGCACAAATATTTTGTCTCGCTGCGGGAATCCAACCCGCGGCCTCAGGCTTCACAGCCAAGCAGGCTGTCCTATAATATTTATACATATAAATTATATTATTCTCCTTATAAACTGTTATGTATTTCATATACCGCTACAATCCTAAAAATCATGCAATTGTTATTCTGCAGACTGGAAATAATTAAAACACTATTGTTTTATCACCCTTTGCTTAAAATATATTACAAATTATAAACGTTTGATCATCTAAAGGTGCGTTTACATTTCATTTATTAAGACATTATTTGCTAAGACCTCACTTCCCAATTTTACTTCCAAACTCACTTCAGTTCCCAAGCTAGGCAATTACAATTCGTGTTTGGTTTTCGAGTTGAAAAAATAATACATGAACTGCCCGAATGTGTGAAATTAGAATTTGTGCCCGGTATACCGAAAGAGGCTCGCCCCCTATCAAATCATGCGACGGAAATAAGCGTTATGAAATGTTGGTGTAGCACTAGTTGCATATGTGCCTACTCCTTCGAGGATAAATGTTGAATTAAGTTATGTATACTTAAATATAATATGTGATAATGCTTCACGAGTAATAATAGTATGTTTTTTTTATTTGGGTACGGCAAAGTGACTCCACTTTACCTAACCGTAAGCGCAGCGCAGTCAAAAAAACCAGTGGCCACCGACAAACAATGAGTTTAGCGATAGTCACCAGACATGCCGGAAGCATATAAATGATTCTTCATATTCCGAAGAGAAAAGAAGCCAGACCCGAAACAAATATTTGTGGATCGTTAAAAAACATTTGTCTCGTTGCGGGAATCGATCCCGCGCCCACTGCGCAACGGACGCTGTCAATACGTAGGCACATTACAATGAATAATTTATAAATCACGCCATTCCAATGCTGAAAAGCCGCGTGTTCAATGTCATAATTAAAAATAAAGGGGAAACACGTAATACGAAGTGTTTCATACGCCCTTAAAAGTACTTTTACAATATGATGGCGTGCGTCCGAGGGCAGAATCGTTGAAAATAATGATGAAGGTTGGAAAGGTTTACCCAACATCGCTGCAGGAAACTGGGTCACGTAAATTATTTATGGAGGTTCGTTTATAGCAATGTATTGTTAATCAAGTTTAAAATTATTTTGCATAACTTATCTGTCATTTCCATTTAATTACCTACCTATTTATTTTGTGCCAAATAAATTGAAGATTAGATATGCAGGTAGGCACACTTGGGTTTATATTGTCACAGCTTTTCCTCATTTCCGGGACCTGGGAATAAAATCATTACGCCCCGAGAATATAGGGTCTTTATATATATTACAAATATTTCAATACCGTATCAGCCACATTTTAACATAAATACTATATTATGCGATCTAACTAAGAATAGAAATAACATTTCTATCATATTACGTAATATTAGCTTATAAACTTCGATTTGTTTACTTTTCAATCATGTTACGGTGTCCAAAATATACTATTGAAAGAATTGTACAAACGCGCTCGAAAATAATCGTGAAGAGCCATTCAAATCTAGTGGAATGGATAATTATTCAATGACATGCATGGATGCACGACAAGTAATTTATTTGACATCACTGCCATTACAGTGTAGTGTGCGAGAGAGGTAATAAGACGTTCCTACTCTGCGTCCACATTTCTTCCTTTAACTAACTAATAACTGAATGCTCGGATAATAATCAATACTTTTGTTGAAATTGCTAGTTTCATTACGTTGTGACTTGTGAGCGGTGGTTTACGCAAATTTCTATTTAGTTTATTTACCAATCTGTTCCTGAATTACCGGGTTTTCCCTACCCTAATTTCTTGAGACGAGGCACGGTCAATTTCGTGGGATTACCAGGGAACGGGAAACCGAGAAAATTAATAACATCACGAGACGCAGGATTGTATAATATTAAATACAGTTAATAACTTACAATAATATATAAAAAGCCCGTAAAATACAATACCGCATAAACCGCATAATACGCATAATATAATTACACCTACTTTAAATCTTAATTTATATTCCATTTTACATTTATACATTTTTAAGCAATTGATTACACAAAAGTTCTGAAGACATCCAGAAGGAAGTTCGAACAAGAAGACATTTAACATTGATAAATGGGTCGCGGCTTTGAAAAATCTTTCACCTGACCTCGTGGTTATGTCATTTAAGATAAAAGACCTTTGTCTTCGCCAGACATGTCTTATACATTTTATTCAGTTTACAAAGTATTTATTCTCTTTAACAATATCACGCAACTTACTACTTCGAGTTTTAAAAAGTTTTTAAGTTATATGTTTAAATTTAGGAATATTCGGCAAGTAAGTATCTTAATTAGTACCAACTTTCTTCGTAATACTAATCAGATGCAAATATGTACCTAATAACATTTTTTCATAATTACTTGTCCTGACTGACTGACTGAGTCTTCAACGCAGAGCCTAAACCGCTGGTTTTAAAAAAATTGTATTTTTTGCGGTTAGTGTATTTTATGTACGCGATTATAATTATATCTTTTTTTAATTTTATCATCGTTGTTATAAATAACTATTTACCACAATTTCCCTTATACATAGACCAATTCAACAGAACAACACGAAGTACATACTTTGTCAACACGTAGATATCGTTGTTTTGAGTTTGATTCAGAACATTTACAGAATTATGTCCCGAGGGTCGGGCTTGTCTCTGCTTTGTGTCGCAAAGTACTATTTAAACAAACAACATCAAAAGGCGTACGTTGACACTAAAGGCCTGTTTTTATGTGTGTGGTCGATAGAAAGATCGTGACGCGTGGCGAGTCAAGCGCCAGTAAAAATCTCCTTTGTATGACATTATTTCATCACTGGAAAGGTAAAAATAATAGAGGGCCAATATGTGAACTTTACGGTAGAATATTTTAAAGTTGTATTTTTTTACCGTTAAAAATCATAATAATTATATCAAGAAAAAATATAATAATAATAAATAAATACACCCAACAGTCACACACATAGTCTTGACCCCACTCTAGGTTAAACCTATATCGTGGGTGTCAGAACTACGAAGGACTTGCGGTCCGGCCCACAACGCCTAGACACGAAATCAATATTTGTGGATCTTACAAATATTTGTCTCGGTGCGGGAATCTAACCCACGGCCTCTGGCCTTTGCCTTTCCAGTGACGATATAGATACATACGGCCGCGCGTTTCGGTCGCATGCCTCAAAATGTTCTAATAGAAACATCCAAAGCGGACGTAAAATTGTCGTTATGTATCACGGTCGTCTGTCGCTGTAGCATAACTCAAATATAATATTTGTCTGCCAATTTAACCACACATGGATTACACTTCAAGATTTATAAGGCAGTAGCAACATCTATTATAATATGACATATAAAAGTAAAAGTCCTGTTTACTTACTGACTCACCAACGCTTTGCACAAATGTTTGGGCTTAGAAAGCTGAAATTTTGTACAGTGGTTCTTTTTATGACATATACAAAGAATAATATGTGTAATAAAATGGAGGCTCCAAGTTTATAAGGCGAAACCATACCAAATAGAAGCAAATACGTAATACTCGATTTTTTCGAAAATCAACCCCACAGGTGGTAAAATGATTTAAAAGAGCTGGGGTTGTTTTGGATTAATACATTAACGTGGTCTTATAAAAGTTAGTAATACCAATCTCTTTTAAGGTGGCATTACATTTATTTTATTTTATTTTTAATGGCGTAAGCTACCATCGCGAAATCTACGCTCCAAATTAAATATTCTTGAATTTTTACCACCCAACATGACTACATAATTAAACTAATGCACTCGTTAGCAATGAAGATAAAGAAAGCCATTACACAGCTCGCACTGAGCAACTGTGGTTTACTTTTACTTTAGTTTTAGAACTACTTCATACTGCTCTTTTAGCTGCAAATAAACTTGCACTCGACTCAATTAAATAGAAAAACAAAACGTAACTACACAATCTTCACAACCTTGTGCCCTTTGGTACGACGGTCACACTGAAATTTTTGTTTTACTTAAATAAACAATTTTTCATTCCCCCAAACCGATCTTAACCGAGGTATTCCTCGATTTTTCTGATACTGATACGAAAGTGTTTTCATACACAACTCCGCCAAATGAACAAATAATTATTTTTATATTCAACAGGTTTAATTCCAGTACTGGTTCAATTAAATGAATTTAGAATAAATCCACTCCTGAAGTAAGTTTGGTATAAAAGACTAAAACTGCGGCATTTATGATGATTTTATCTCATTCAAAGTTGTAAATTAGAAATTTTGCGTTGGTGGTCTATCAGCTACAACAGCACCAATAGATTTTATCAATTTTATTTTTAGTTTTTGGGTTTAATGTTTGTTATTTAAAGCAAAATACCCACTCAAATGAAGCTGACTTTTTTTTATTAGTTTGAATGCTGAAACGAGCGGGTCGCTCGCCTAATAGTAAGCTTAAAAGCGTCCATAAAACAAAAGCAACACCCCTTAGTTCTTTGAATTAGAAAGCACTGCATGTCACTAGACTGCGCTCGTTACCCTCAACATAAGATGTTAAATCTCATAATGCCCAGTAAATTTAATAACACAACAGCTGCTGCTTGTTGGTAGCCCTTCACATACTTACCACATAGCAAAAGTAGCCTTTAATATTATTATGTACAAATGTGGTATTGCCTGATTTTCTTACGAATTTACCTTGTATTTATGTGTTTTATACTATGCGATAAAAACACGTAAAGGCTTGAGGTGGAATATAACTATAATACTATTTCGATATGTACCTAAATTATTTATATTTGTCTACCTTTTATTGCCAAAATATTTGTATTTTTTATGATAATTATAGAACAAAATAACATAAAAAAATGTGTAACGTAAAAACAAATAGTTGTTTGTATTTTGTAACACGCTATGTAGTGTGGGCATCTTTTGACATTGCACGTGAATGAAGATCTCTGAACTAAGCCCTCAAGAGGCTCATTTGTCGATCTTCAACACAGAATTAAGGATTCAATGCGTCTTTGACCTGCATTTTTACGGTATGGTTTAATCCAACTATTTATAACTTTTTATGGCTTTTTATAAATGCTGACTAAGAAGCGAGTGGGTCACCTGGTGGTAAGTGGTATATGTAGTAATTAAATGTTTCAATAAACTTGTTAATCGGTCTCATCGGTTGATCATCAGGACAGCCTCCGTGGCAAAGGAGACGGGTAGCCACTGTGAATCGTGAGGCTGCGAGTTCGATCCTCAACGACCAATAAGAGCCACTGGAGGTGTTGCTCTAGTTATTAATAGTATTAGCGTCTGCTTACATTCCATCACTTTTTGCAATACATATACCTACATATATGATTTGTGTCTGGCACAAAATCCGAACCCGGGAATCTCGTGCAATTAGTGTAATGGAAAACTGCCATTAGTGTAAAAATATCTTTGCGTATATAAATACCTAGTATAAACCTACTAATAACATTGTTAATAATAGGCAACATTTCAAATATTGTTTTAGTGCGTAATTAGTAATGACAATTTGCCGTACAGAATAAACTACAGCCTCCCCAACTCCGATATGTACTAGTTTAATAATTACCGAGACATCATAGGTAGTACAATCTTGAATGAATAATATACAAGCAAATATTGTAGGTAATATCAGGGCAATAAAACGAACTCAATATCACGTATGATAGAAAAATTCTTTCAATACTATAACGCAGAGATTCTAATAAAGGACGCTTGTATATGAGACCTACGTTCGTATCATTTTATCTCGCCGACTTATTCAACTAAAAGATTATTTCCACTTCTCGCATGCTACTTACTAGCAAAAAGCATGTTCGACTCAATTCGCATGACTTAACATTAATTTCGTAAAGTGACGTATGCTATCAGACAGAGAAGACATTGTTATGGCAAATTCTATGCTGTTTCTGTTGTAGCAAAGACTGATGTTTTTTAACAGATTGAATTAGTAGCATGCTGGTGGGACGGTATGTACCTGATATATTTTTTACTACTACTATCGACTATCTAGTCGCTATCTATATATCTATCTATACTCGCTATCTAGTGACCATAGTACACCTGGTGAAAACCCGCTGTACTGGCTCGTTCAGGAGTCGCGTTTCGGGGTTACTATTATTAGTACATTATTATTCAGTAATATCAATTAGACAAAATTCTAGTGATCGCGAGAAACGTTATATCTCTTGATGGTCGATATTATTTTACACTGTAGTTACGTACTTAATGTTGTGTGGCTTTAAAAAAATTAAACGGCTGAGGACGCGATTATTCATTCAATGTTTGGACAAACCGGATCGGTCGGGCAACGGATGATTTTTTCAACGTCATACACTTTAAATGTAAAATGCCTTTCATAAAAAATGGACGTGAAAATTTCATGGGCGGTGGAGATCACTTGATTGTTTGCCAGCACAGATTGTTTGCACTTGATTGTTTGCTAGTTTTGTAATTGTTTTAACGCCTCGAAATGTATGGGACTATGTATTTTATAAACTCCTTATATATACAGTAAAGAAGAATGAATAATATAACACCTACATATTATTCTACTTGTAGAGTCTGCAACAATATATCTATAATATTATATACGACATTATAAATGACATATAAGTTGAAACTATTTGAGACAGAGCCTAATCTCGAATTAAGGCTATATTTATTTATTTATTGGCTTGAATAAAGAGACGAGCAGGTCGTTTTCTTAATTGTAAGTGCCACGACTGCCCAGAAACAGAAACAACACCACTTAGAATTACAAAATACTTTGACACTACACAGCGCTCAGCACATTAAGAAAAAAAATTTTAAGGTTCGTAGAGCCCAGTAATTGCACTGGATTCAAGGTCCAAGCGGAATGACTACAGTGTTAACATACTGTGCTTGATGGCAGATATAGATAAAATGGTTGTACCTACTCAGACGGCTCCTGGCATACGTGAGACCTACCACCCAGTCAATTATGTAGGATCTGATAATATCATAGCCTAATCGAAATCCACTGATGTCAATAAGAAAATCATCTATAACTTTTAAATCGATGAACAGATTTTCTTCAAATATAGCTAAGAAGCATATCATATAAACCACGGTCAATCAAAAAACTTGATAATTTGTTATCGGATTTATGTTATTTTACTATAATCATAAATTAAAATACGGAACTGAGCAAAAAAAACTATATTGACACAACGGCAAGGCGATTACAACAGACAGATAAAACGTCAAACATTATTAAATGTCAATAGCTGTGACAAGTGAGTTCAGTGTTGCAATTAATTAATTTCAACATCCTCTTCTTAATTGCAAACCCATAGCCACAGAACAGTCATCAGTCTTCTTTTGAGAAATTGGTTTTGTCAGCACGTCGGCAACCATATCCTGAGTCCCAACATAGCTGAGTTCAATTTCGTTTTCAGCAACTCTCTCTCGAAGAAAATGATATCTAATATCAATATGTTTGCTGCGAGCACAGTACGAGTCCCTGCAAATTTGATTGCACTTTGATTATCACAATAAATTATGGTAGGCGCAACTGTAACCTTCCAATGTAGTTCTGACTCTAGATGTCTCAGCCACATAGCCTCTTGTGTGGCAGTAGCCAGAGCCATATATTCTGCCTCCATGGTTGATAATGCAACTGTGTTCTGACGTTTAGAACACCATGAGACTGAAGCACCCTGAAACAAAAAAGTGTAGCCAGAGCATGATCTCCGGCTGTTAATGTCTGAAGCCCAATCTGAATCACAGTAGCCAAACACTCATCTTTCTTCTTTGTTTTGGCTAAATATTAATTTACAATCCTTCGTTCCTTTTATGTATCGCAGCACTCTTTTTACTGCTAGCCAGTGTTGTATTTCTGGTTTGTTATTGAAGCTACTCAATTTATTTACTATAAAACATATATCTGGTCTTGTGCCTTGTGATAGGTAAAGTAAACTCCCAATTGCTTCTTGATAAGGAACATTTCTAACAATATTATTTTGCTCTCCTGTGCTGATCAATTTGGAGCTAAGATCACAAGGTGAATGAACTGGATTACAATCTGACATATTGAATCTTCGTAGAATTTTTTCTATATAGGCAGTCTGATCAATATGAATTTGGTCTCTAGTCACATTTTGACATATTCTCCAACCAATAAAATGATTCACAGGTCCAAGCGTTTTCATATCAAATTTACTTTGGAGTTGTTGCTTTATTTCTGTACCTTTCTCTACATTGTTATAAAGAATTAATAAATCATCAACATATATCAATATAAAAATAATGCTTCCATTATCATTTTTATAGTATACACATGGATCCACAGATGTACTTTTCAATCCCAAACTTTTTAACACAGAAGTAAGTTTTAAATTCCATTGGCGACTTGCCTGTTTCAAGCCATAAATAGACTTATTTAATCTGCAGACTTCGTGTCCATGTTCATAGCCAGGTGGTTGATTCATATATATTTCAGCATCTATGTCTCCCTGCAAAAATGCTGTAACTGCATCCATTTGTTCTATATATAAGTTTTCTTTCACAGCCATCGCAAACAAATATCTTATTGAGGTATGTCGTACTACCCGAAGAAAATCTCATTATATTCAGTTCCTTTCCTTTGTATGAAACCTTTTATGACTAATCTTGCTTTGTATCGTACAACTTTACCGTTTGTATCAGTCTTCATTTTATAGATCCATTTGCAAGGGATTATTCTTTTGTCTTCGGGTGGAGTTACTAATGTCCATGTATTATTCTGAAGGAGCGATTTATATTCACTGTCCATGGCATCTTTCCACTCTTTTGCTTTCGGGCCTGAAAGAGCTTCTTCCACGGTCTCTGGTTCCTTTAATAATACTGCTGAATCAGTTGGTTTCTCCTCATGACAAAAATATGTATTAGGTTTGGTATTCCTCGGCCTCAGAGTTATATTTCTACATGGCATAGGATTTTCTTCTACAAAGCTCTCCGGTATGTAATCTGGGTCATTATCTGATTCTGACTTTGATAATTCACTGGTGGCGTCAAACAATTGTTCCTCTTCTGAACTTTCATTTACTACAGTATCGGTATCATATTCTTGTTTTGTTGTAGTTTCCTGTTCTTGCAAAGTAGTCAGCGGCATAATAACACAATTATTTTTAACTGTGTGTTCCAAGAATACAACATCTCTACTCTTGTATATTTGTTTTTTACTCTCATCATACAATCTGTAGCCTTTTGTATAATTACAATAACCCACAAATATCATTTTAATAGCTTTTGAATCCCATTTTCGTCTGTTTTCCTTTGGCACATGAACCATTGCATGACAACCAAATATTTTCATGTTATTTAAATTAGGTTTTTTACCTGTCCACATTTCATATGGTGTCTTGTAATCCAAAGCTTTTGTTGGTGAACGATTTATAGTATAAGCTGCTGTTGAAACCGCTTCAGCCCAAAAATGTTTTGGTAATCTGGAATTCAAAATTAAGCATTTAGCTCTCTCTACTAATGTACGATTCATTCGCTCGGCCATGCCGTTTTGTTGAGGCGTATATGGGTTACTTGTTTGATGCTGGATGCCAGATTTACACAGAAACAATTTAAACTCATTATTTATATTCTCTCTTCCATTATCTGAGCGCAATATTTTTATTTTTTTATTAGTTTCATTTTCAACTAAATTCTTGAATTCTTTAAACTTTTCTAAAGTCTCAGACTTGTTTTTCATGAAATAGACAGATAACTTTCTACTGTAATCATCTATGAAAGTAACATAATACCTGGCACCTCCTATAGAGCTTGTCTCCATCGGACCACATAAATCAGAGTGAATTAATTGGAGCAATTCAGTAGCTCTGGTACCAGTATTTTTAAATGGTTGTCTACTCATTTTTCCTTCTAAGCAAGTTGTACATACTTGATTACCTTTTTTTAATAATTCTACCCCTTCTGCACTTTCTGTTATTTTCTGTAAGTCTGTGAAATTGAGATGGCCCATCCTTTGATGCCATAAATTTATATCTCGCTCATCTATTGTTGATAGCAATGCCGGTGCTTCAGAAACATTATTTAATATAATATACATGTTATTGCGATGCAAAGCTGTCAATATTAATTTATTATTTTGATATATCTGACAACCATCTCTCTCGAATTTCACTTCACAACCATTATTTACCATTTGGCTTACAGAAAGTAAATTTACTGTTAGTGTGGGTACAAATAAAACATCTCTGACCTGTATTGTCCGTAATATGCCATCTGAATTTCTTATCTGAAGATCCACCTTACCGCTGCCTGCTATTGTAATCACCCTGCCGCTGCCTTTTACTGCTTTTATGTTGTTAATTGAAGATGGAGAAACATCATACATCCAATTCCTATTATTGCACATATGCACTGACGCTCCGGAATCAACATACCAGCAGTTTCTATCCAACTCGGCAGCAACTGGAAAAGCAGCATAATAACCATTATTTTTTGAATTAGCATTATTTGAGGAACCCTTCTTTTTGTCTTTAAAATAACAATTCCTACTTATGTGCCCATACTTGTTACATACAAAGCACCGTGGGCCTTTGGGTTGCCTTTTTTCTTGTGATTGGTTATGTGGATTTTTTTGTGTTAACTTTGACATATTATTTTTATTATATGACTTGGCATAGTAAGCGACAGAATCTGATACCTTTACCTCTTGTAACAACTTAGTTTTTACATAATCAGCAGTAATATTCACACCAGAGCTCTCTAAAGCCATTATCATCGGTTTGTAGTAATCAGGGAGGCCAGCGAGCAGCAATGTACCAAGCCACTTGTCTCCTACTACAAAATTGATATGCCGCAACTTGTGAGCTGTTGTCATTACCTTGTTAACGTATTCCTCTACGCTTACGCAATTATCCAAATTGGTGGTAATAAGATCTCTTAAAAGACCTACCTTTCTACTGAGCCCTGAGTCATCAAATACTTGTGCAAGTTTTGTCCATACCTGTTTCGCTGTTGTCGCCTCCTGAACATGCACATAGTTAACCGGGTCTATTAAAAGTATTATTTTTGATTTTGCTTTCGTATTTTTCTTGTTGTCCGATACATAGCTTACGTCTGGTTCAATCTCCTGCCACAATTCCTCATGTTCGAGGTAGTTTTTAACCGCAAATTTCCAGCTTTGATAATTTTCTCTTCCAATTAACTTCTCAATAGTGCCCATTGATATGTGTGAAGTCATTTTTCAATGAATATATCATCAATAGTATGCTGAAAGAAAAGTACGACCACGCCGGCAATGGCCGCTTGCGAGGTTTTGTAATTGTTAATCTGATTGAATCGCGGCACTTTCGTATCGAATTATTATTCTTTATATTATCGGACATACACAGCCCATAACCTGATAATTTGTTATCGGATTTATGTTATTTTACTATAATCATAAATTAAAATACGGAACTTGTGACGTTTGGCAAGTGTGTGGTGTCCCGCGTGCGGGCACAATAAAAAAAAAACCCACGTCCACAAAATTAAAAATCGTATATTTTTTTTTTAGTACAGGGGGTAGGTTCTGGCCGTCTGGTTTTCCTGCCACGTTCGAGTACTGTCCTTGGGTCAAGGCGAAGGAAGGCCGGGCAGGAGCTCGTGGCACGGCGACCGAAGGCGGCCACGCGGTCTGAACCCGCGGACGGTGAGGCAGCGGTGAACTGGCCGACGACCGTCGACGCGACTCGTAGGGGATTTATCACGGTGTCGCAGCGGCGACCTCCGAGCGTAGACCTCGCAAGGGTAGGACTTGCGAAGGTAAAAAAAACTCGCAAGGGTAGACTTGTGAATGTAATACTTGCACCCTGTAATTGACATACAGGAAAATATGTGAGTGCCGGGAACCGAACCCGCACCAAATCCCCACGGACGGAACCGTAAGCAGTTGGTGCGGTGTTACGCTACACTCAGAACGGCACCAATTAAGTTTAAGTACAGTTAAATTATACAACGGCTACTAATTCAAAACGTGTCGGTACACGGAGAAAAAAAATGAAGCTACGAATTACTTATTTAAATTGAATTGAATTGCTTACTGCTTCGAGCAACGATACGATTTTATAATTCACTTTGTTTAACATGAGGAAAGATCTAACATTAGAAAAAAAATAATCGGCGGTTACAATTTGAAAATTACTACGTATAATTTGTTCAACAAACTTACCCGATGGGTAGTAGGGTACCGTACCCTTTGCTAGTGATATGGCTTGTTACTTGAACTGTTACTAGGTAACGTACAACGTTACAAACTGAGCAAAAAAACTATATTGACACAACGGCAAGGCGATTACAACAGACAGATAAAACGTCAAACATTATTAAATGTCAATAGCTGTGACAAGTGAGTTCAGTGTTGCAATTAATTAATTTCAACAAAACTGATTGACTTAGGCTCTACGACACACATACACAGATAGTCTAAGTGGTTAAATTTATAACACCTCACATAAATGGTGACTTGGTACCACCGCTTTATCTATTTCTACAAGCAGCAGTGTGTAAGCACTCTTGTGTTTCGGTTTGAAGGACATTAAAGACAATGCAATTACTAGGCATTAGATGAGGCTTAACAACTTATATCTTAGGGTGACGAACGCAGTCAGTGTCATGGAGTGTGTTGTAAGTTCTGTGTGCTATTGCTACTGTTTATGGGTAAGCGTGGCACCTACCTATAAGCGGCCTCGGTTCGTCATTCAACCCAATAATAAAAAAACAACTTAATAATAGGTATTCTTCTGTCGGAGGTAAATAAGAGGAATAAATGAGCAACCTCTTCAAGACGTCTCATGCACAATTAACTTCCACTATTCTTTGAAATAAAACGAATTTAAACGAATTTTATCGCGGTTTTTTATTTTTTTGAACCACCCCGTGACCTCGGATGCTGAAAAGCTTTCGAAACGTGGGGACCAAAATAAAATAAAAAACCGCGATAAAATCCGTTTAAATTCGTTTTATTTCAATGAGTAACATTCGCGTAAACGTAAGAAATCATTATGTTCCACTATTCTTGTTCTAACTACTTAAAAAAGCGACAATATTGTAGGGTAGAAGCAACAACCTACCTAACCTTACCCTCGTCGTAACTCTCTCTTGTAATGGCCGTAATAAAGTATATTTATGAATTATTTACAGGATAGCGCTGGCTCCTAAAACAATACTGTTTGTTACTAGTTACTGTAGTTAACACGTATTCTGGGGATTTAACCGAATAAGTTAACTTATATCGCATACTATATAAAAGCGACGCAACAAGTTAAGGGTGTAATGTAGGTCAAATCGTAAAAATGACGTTGAGTTGCAAATATATTCTGGATAGCGTTGCGATTTCTTTAAAAAACAATGTAGTTTTATTAAGTAGATAACTTCTAACCTGTACCTGAAATGTTGGTTGCCATTAATATAAAAAAATAAAACAAGTATAAAACACATTATACCAAGCTGCATGTTGGTGCGATACTTACATTTTAGAATGGACGACCTAGTAGTTTGTTCAAGAATGCGCTCATATGGTTTTTCATTAAAAAAACATGTTTACGCTTTTGCGTATTCGGCAAGCCATCCTGACCAGTATACAACCAAAATTTTTGGTACAAGTCGTCATATTGTGGCTTCGACCTTTAAATTATCTAGTGTTGTGTGTGTGTTATTTCGCTTTTGTAAGTGATAGGTATATACAAAGCTCATGCTTGTATTTTCGGTTGGTGGAGCTGTAACTAATGCGTCCCCGGTGGGCCGAGGTTG
Organism: Amorpha juglandis; assembly: GCA_949126905.1. Classification (NCBI taxonomy): domain Eukaryota; kingdom Metazoa; phylum Arthropoda; class Insecta; order Lepidoptera; family Sphingidae; genus Amorpha; species Amorpha juglandis. The sequence goes on from OX421367.1 coordinate 9,606,738, forward strand.
CTACCGTCTCATGCTCCTGTGGCGACCTATCGCTTTATGGGGCACAATATTCATTCATCCATCATCCTCTCCAAATCATGTGTGATTTTCCAATCAAAAAACTCGATCATGAATTGTAAGTGCTCGACGTGAACCAGTAGCTCATTGGTTTTCTGCATAAGCTTACAGCACCTAGAATAGCCTCATTTAGATGAAAAGATTTTCTCGTTCGACACAGGCGAGAATATCACAGAAAACTATCGTTAACATCGACGCGTCATATACACCTTAATTAAAAAACTCATGACGCGACCTTGTTAATGGTAGTTTTGTGTTAAGTCCTTGCCTTTGTCATACGATAAATTATTTCCACGTGGGGCTTAATGGATTTCACCTAAGTATTGGTGTTGCGGATTCATTAGAAATATATTGGTGATCTGGGACCAATTCTGTTCACGGCACAGACTTAGTGGATTTTCTATATTGTAACTTTTAGGTATTTCGCTTTTATGTATATGTCTCATAATTAAAGTTGTTGTGTTCACATTTCCATGAATAAATATTTTCTTTCTGTTTACAATTTATCTACAAGGTATCTAAAATTTTGTAGACGAAACTGGCTACAGCGGGTATAATGTGCGACTCGGCATCGCAACCCTTAACTAGGGGACGTGCGACGGTTAGCTAATTATAATGGAGCCAACCAACTTAAAGTCAATGAATAGTCTTTCAGTCTGAATACTGTCTACATACTATCTGATTCTATCAACGATATCTAAATCTGAGATTTATAGAAAAAGCTTCGACTTAAGACTACAATGAAATAAGGTGTAATGAAATGAATGAAATGGTATGAAATAAGGTTGGTTGAGTCTATATTTTTTTATTTCGTTATATAGTAGCTAGTTTCAAGTTTAACGCGATAATAGCTATAAGATACATTAGAAAAAAAAATTAAAAAAAGTTTGTATAGGTTCTAATAAAGAATACGTCTGACTGAATTCGAAACATGATAACAATATGCATCTGGTAATAGTTGTTCGATACTATTCTTGGGTTGCACTGCACTTCCCACCAGCCTCGTGTAGTCCCTTCACTTTAATGAGCTAGGATAAATAAGACCCGAATTTGATTTGAACCTTAAAGATCTAATTGTATATGCAAAATTTCTGGAGAGTAAATTTTATCTTCGTCTTGTTGCCGAAAACAGTTTTTCAGTGAAAAGTTATTGCCAAAGGGGCCTATACTGTATTCACCTCTCAAATAACGTTATGACACGGAAACCCATTTGCAATATTAGAATTTTATGTATCAATGAAAGCCTTCATATTATATTTTGACGTAATTATGTATACAAAAGTATCGATATTTACGGGATTATTTTTTTAAAAAAAATATATTAATTTATGTCTATATTAAATAATATAAAATAAATTAGATCATTCTTAAATAGAATTTACTAATTTATTTTGAACAATTTTTTCTAATAAATGACGTCATAAAAAGTGTAATACAGTAGCAATTTTTTCGAGCAAGATCAAGTTGATTACGTTGGTAAACAACGCAAAAGCCTAACGATGTTGTTATCGGTACTTTGAGGTCTAATCGAATCTGCGTCCAACAGGTGAACGTCTATTGGCAAAGCAACGATAATTTAATTTTAACAAACTTCCGGTGCTATAACTAACATCGTTAAGCTATGAGCAACAGCACTACATCTAAATGAGATTACTAAATTTTTAAGGTTTAGGAGTACGTTCTTGTTTCCTTCAAAGACGTGATAAAAATTGTTTTTTTTAGGAAATATTTCAGTACACATTATACTGTTGTAAAACAGATGCGTATTTTTAACTCCTGACAAAAAATATCCCCCTTATTATAAATTTCACGCCCTTGTCTCTGTTTGCTTATCTATCTGGCATCTTAGCCTCTAAAAACGAATGGACCGACTTAGATGCAGTTTTTAAATCAATTCATCCGTGTAATTGCGTTCTATACAGCGTGCGTGATATTCTTAGTTTTTACTACCCATTAGGGTTTTTTTTATAGTATAGGCCGGCAAACGAGCAAGTGGGTCACCTGATGGTAAGTGATCTCCACCGCTCATGTACGCCCACCACCAGAAGAATTATGGGCGCGTTGCCGACCTTAAAGGAAAGGGATAATTAGGGATTGGGAAGGGGAAGGGATTTGGGCTTCCGGATATCTCACTCACCGTCGAAACGCAGCAGCAAGCCGCTACTTTACGTCGGTTTTCTGTGAGACAGTGGTAACGACCCGGTCGAGCCAGCCCATTCATGCTGTAGACAAAACTGTCTACAGCGTGGCTCTTCCACTCAATTAGAACAAGACTTCCGATGGTCACATCCAAGCGTTAGTGACGCCTTGTCTGTCAATGCCATATCGAACGCTCTACTGATTCCGTATGTTAGTGTCGTTACAGTCGAATTGTCTCCCATAGATTTTCGTACTGCAGACAAGACGGTGTAATTGATACTGCGTCACAGCCGTTTGCGTCCGAAGTTTGACGCGACTCTCGGAAGGCTGCCTTAACTTTACGGTATATAATAAAACAAACATTTATAAATTACGTATTAAACTAACATACATCATCATCATCATCATCATCATCAGCCACAAGACGTCCACTGCTGAACATAGGCCTCCCCCAAAGATTTCCAGACCGACCTGTTGGAAGCGGCCTGCATCCAGCGACATCCTGCGACCTTTATAAGGTCGTCTGTCCACCTTGAAAGTGGACGTCCAACGCTGCGCTTGCCAGTACGTGGCCTCCATTCCAGAACCTTTCTGCCCCATCGGTTATCGGTTCTGCGAGCTATGTGGCCTGCCCACTGCCACTTCAGTGTTCTTGTTTTGCTATGCTCGGTGTTTCTCTACGTGATCAAATCAGAAATGAGGAGATTCGTAGAAGAACGAAAGTCACCGACATAGCCCAGCGGATTAGCAGGATTAACTAACATACAAATATCATTAAAATAGTAAAAATAAATGCGTAATCCACAGTGTCAGTTATCTACCATACCTAACTTAACACAACTATACTTATAGTTCTTTCAAGAACTTACTGCAAATAACAATAAACAGCGGCTTATTTACGTGTCAACTGATTAACAAAAGTGGTGAGAATGATCCCTCATTTATGGTGAAAAATAGGAAACAAATACCTAATTAAATAATAAGTTGGTGCGCATTTAGCCTAATTCACAGGTCTGCAACAAAATCCTCCTTCAAACCATTTTGTCATAAATATGAAGATTTTGATGCTCTGAATCTGTTCCCGATGTCCGATTTTTTCTATCACGTCTAGATTTTTCGATATGATTTTTTTTCCAAAATATCATAAATATTTAGGTTATTTTTAATTCGTTTTATGCGTTAACATTATAAGCAATGTATATACGTACGAAATAGGTTTTTACTAGTCGTAAGAGAAAGAAGGAAAGTGCCGAAAGTGATTTCTGTGGTAGTACATATGCGCCTGCGCAATATTTACTGTTACTTTACAACAGTTAGTTGAAAACTTGTCTTTTACATCTAAACATTTTTACTTGATATAGAATCAAATACTTTAGTAAGTTTTGCTCAAAATTCATATCATATATACATTTTTTTAAGTATTTTATGTGTAGGTTATCCATCATATTATGAACAGAGATATTAAATACTAGCTTTTGCTCGCGGTTCCGACCACGTGATCAAATAAACAAACAAACAATCAAACTCTACAGCTTTATAATATTAGTATAGATTTGATTTTGATTTGACAACGGAAGCCTTCAAATAATATTATTTTGGTAGCTTAGCAACGGAAGCCTTCAAATATGAATAGTTTTCCCCGTTTTTGCAACATTTTTCACTGATGCTTCGCTTCTAATGGTCGCAGCGTAATGTTATATATCCTAAAGCCTTCCTCGATAAATGGACTATCCAACACAAAAAGAATTTTTTAATTCGAACCAGTAATTCCTGAGATTAGCGCGTTCAAACAAACAAACAAACAAACAAACAAACAATCAAACAATCAAACTCTACAGCTTTATTATTAGTATAGATAAAATAGTTTTTTTTTTAAATGAATTCCATTCAATTTTAGGTTCTAAAATGCCGCGAACTTGTAAGAATTCTGTTTCAGACTGTTTTTGCTACATTAGTGGTGAGTTTACTATAAAAACAGCGAAATGCGACAACAGATCTTGTTAAAAAAGTTTATCAGCTGTATTTTGGATTCTCTATCGATGAGAGGGATAAAAGTTGGTTATCAAAAATGTACTGTAACAGTTGTTCAAGAACGTTGAGAGGTTGACTTGAAGGAAGTCACACATCTATGCCGTTTACGATGCCAATGCTTTGGAGTTAACCTTAGAATCAGGAAAACGACTGCTATTTCTGCATGACATCAACACAAAGATTCTCGAAAAAAAAAACAAAATTGTGTATCCAAACATCTACAACAACATACTACTACCGACAAATCATTCGAAAGCTTCTTTTTGCTTATAAAGCTTTAGGATGCAATATGTCACTTAAAATTCTTTTTTTGGAGTCGCATGTAGATTTCTTTCCGGAAAATCTCGGTGCCGTATCAGATGAGCATGGTGACATGGTTATTATGCATATTGAAAGACACTACAATGGAAAATGGTCAGCAGCAATGCTTACTAATTTTTGTTGATCGATTCGCCGAGAAACTTCGATTGAAACGTGGATAAACAAAAAAACTACAATATAACTTGAATTGTATTACCATAATAAGATAATTGTACTGATATTTTTTTAACTTGTGACTGTAAATGTAATGTTGTAATTGTTGTTGATTTCATGATATCGTTTTTTAATTAAATCGACATTGTATATAAAATCTATGTGCTGTATTTATTTGCATGTTATATTCCGTGTTTAGATATGACCAAATATGACGTTATCATGCATGAAACCAAGGAGGAGGAAAAAAATTTTTTTTTTTGCAGACCAGTGTTACCTTTCAAGCATGTAGTTATGAAACAGTTCGTTTTAGGTATGGCCTCTTATTAGTATCTACTTTTTTTATTTCAACCTAATGACGAACCCAGCACGTAGCTCGATTGATAGTAAGCACCGTGGCTAAAGCGGTGATAGAGAAAAATATGGACTCTCAGTATATTGTTTTAAGACTTTTTGGCCTCATGGACTCAATTTCTTTGGATTGCAGCTAGGAATCGTATCAATAAATAACGCTTAAAGCCGTTATAAAACTACAACGGTTGAACTTACAAAACTGGTATCAGAAAGCTTTGACAGAACTGAACATGACGTAATGTCTTTCAAAATTCAACTGAAATGAAAAGCTGAAAGTGGCAGTTAGCCCAAGTAGTTACTGAATGTTAATGGCATATATAGCGCCTGAGGCCCGGTGACCCACTTTCTCTCAGGCCTTACACACCAGACACGCTGTCCATTAGCGTTTAATATTACATATTAATTTTAAGAGGAAATTCTGATCGAATGTCATGTCGTGTCTCGTGTTTATTTAAGTCGGATCCCTTACGTTTCTATTCCTATTATCATTTAGTTTATCTCCAACTGTTTAGAAACATCAGGGAAAAAAATTGAATTAAATAGAAAACAATCAGATGATACCAGCCGAAAGATAAATTATACAGGAAAATGAAAATGATGTAAAAAAAAATGGATTATAATGTACCTTTAGTAAGCAGATACTTAATCAAAGAATCATGAGTGAATTTTAATGAAAGAAACGTACGACACGTAACATAAAGCTGCCGATTATTATTGATGGCGGTGGAACAAAAACTATATATTTATATATATATATATATATATATACAGTAGAACCTCGATAAGATAAAGACCAAGGGAAACGTTAAATAATTTGAGTTATCGAGGTTTTTACTTACTAAGGGTTTAAGTTATAGAGTTTTTATTGGTTTATATTTTTACTTATAGAGGTTCGTTTATGAGCCAGCTTAAATGCAAATGAAACTTTGAAATGTTAATATGTATGTATGTATGTATATGTACACACGTACTTTATTTTACATTTAAAGGTACATTTATTGAAGTTTATTTTATTCTACATAAAAAAGTCGGTATTTTTTGTTTCAAACTATTCACACTTTCTACATCAATTTTATTTGCTGCATCTTGTGACTCGTCATTTATATCTTTGTCTATATCATCGCTCTCACCATGAATAACGAAGGCTTAAAGTTACTGATACAAATAAGTTACTGTACTTAGACCTTAGTGTATTGTTTACATTTGAAGCCATTTGGTAAACACGTGTAAGCAATAACAGTGATCTACAGGAAACCTTTTTTGATTGCACATTCATTTAAAATAACTTATCGATAGATGATTGAAGTTACAAAGGTTGTCGTCGTTACAACTTTAAGTTACTGAGGTGCGATGCCCAAATTTTTCGTTTAAGTTATAGAGGGTTCGTATTTTAAGTAAAAGAGGTTTTGGACTCCGAGGGGAAGGGAACACAACATTTTATGAATTTATAGAGGTTTTTACGTTGTCGAGGTTTAAGTTATCAAGGTTCTACTGTATATATATATATATATATATATATATATATATCACACTATACCTAATGTAAGTATACACAGTATAATCTATACTAATAATAAAGCTGTAGAGTTTGATTGTTTGTTTGTTTGTTTGTTTGTTTGAACGCGCTAATCTCAGGAACTACTGGTTCGAATTGAAAAATTCTTTTTGTGTTGGATAGTCCATTTATCGAGGAAGGCTTTAGGATATATAACATTACGCTGCGACCATTAGAAGCGAAGCATCAGTGAAAAATGTTGCAAAAACGGGGAAAATTATTCATATTTGAAGGCTTCCGTTGCTAAGCTACCGAAATAATATTATTTGAAGGCTTCCGTTGCTAAGCTACCCAAATCTATACTAATATTATAAAGCTGTAGAGTTTGATTGTTTGTTTGTTTGATCACGTGGGCGGAGCCGCGAGCAAAAGCTAGTACCAATATATAACAGTCACAAATCATACTTAGATTTAAGGAATCCTTCAACAATCACATAGGTACCCAATAGTTACAATATAGTTCGTGGTTTATTACAGCAGACTACTTTACTCCTTTATATAACAATTTACCAGAATTATATAATAAACAGCTAACTAACAGAGCTTCGCCCTGACTATTGATAAGCACTACAATCTAACTAAAACTACTACAAATCTGACTAGCAGTTTTAAATTACGAGACCACTCTTTTTATAATAGAAATATATCGTTAAATAATTTGCAATTATGTGAATAAATAATCATGTCGTTATATGTCATTCAGTGAATAAAATCAATATCTGCATAACTACATAAAATTAAATACAAGTGGTACAAAATATAAGTTATAAATACATCTTTCATTAATTGTTAAATTGCCATTTTAAATTTTGCAATGGTAATATAAATTTAACATACGGTATATTTTACATGATCAATCATTTACCGCACAAATAACCGTTACGGCTGTAAGTAGAGTTAGTAAAGGCCGTATTTTTTCAGAGTCTATCCCGTGGGAGGTTACAATGTAAGCGTCTTAATCTCTGGCCACAAGCCCCGATCTTGTTTATTTTGATTGTAATACCCGACTAATGCGAGTGATCCCGGGCACAACATGTGTGTACTCAAGCTTCGTGCTTGTTACTAATTAATATATATGTCTAGTTTGAGGATGTATTCGTAGAAACATAGATTCAATATGTTAAGAGCCATAAGGTTTTTCCGACTTTACTCGTTTTGAATACGGTTGATAGAATACGACAGACCTCCAATGGTCGCGTTAAGTAATGCCGTCATCCATCAATGCCTTACTGAGGAGGCCAGTGCCACCGTTAACGCCAACGACAAATGGTCTTCCATCCATAAATTTACATAATGCACAGTACATACGCACAGGCAGGATATCTTTGACGCATGCTTCTGACTATTGACGTGGCCATCGGAAGTCTGCCTGTATGTCAAGGGTTTTATTGATTTAACATTCATTGACGATTTGATGTTTTGGGATTTATACAATATCCGTACCAAGCCAGAGTGGATGATAATAAAAAAGAACAGTACCTTAACAGTAAATAATACTTTTAATATTTGCATCACGTTTTCCTCGTTTTATCTTATCTTCGATATTTGAATACTTTAGCATAGACTTCTGATCATGCATCAGCGACATCACGCGCCTCGATAAAGTGCGTGTTGCACATTAGTAAAAGTGTCCTCCGTCTGTCACCTGCGCTTTTATTAAGAAGTTGACAGAAGTGCCCGTTGCTAACGCGCGCGTCATTTGTTTGACGTGATGATCGAAACTCGGCCATAACAATATTAATAAACGATTTTTCCGATTTCATAAACTTTATGAATCACCTTTTGACACACAAAAACAGTACGACGCGCGTCCAAGGAAATATATAATTTGAGTTATATGACATATAAAAGTATAGAGTCAGATAATATTAAATACTTTTATTCCTATAATACCCATCAGTGATAAGCCCTTTGTAGCTATTTGCAATGTACTACGACATTTCAACTTGTCTGAGCAAGTAAATAAATAGATAAAACAGGAAATAAAGCATAGACTTTAAATTGAATATCTTTATTTAAACTACCACCACTTCGGAATATGTAACTGTGGGAAAAGAAGAGAGAGAAGGAAGAAGAAAAGCTCATCAGTATATAAATATATCACTATACGTAATTTATGTTTATACACAACCTATATTACACCATTATGTAACAGCCACAAATAATACTTAGCTTTAGGTAATCCTTCTACAATCACTTATATTTCGTAGTTTATTACACAGACTATTTTACACATTTACTACTATTATGTTATATACAACAAACTAATAAACCATCGCCCTGTCTACACAAAAACGAAGTCAGTCTGAATATTTTAAATTATGACACCACACTTTTTATAATAGTTTAACACTACAAGAAACCACCTGATAAAGAATATAAACCACCAATACCGTCACTGATATCTACCAGTACCGATAGTTAAAATAAATCGTTAATATTTGTAAGTCAGTTCGGTGTCCATATTCATATAAAGTAAATTTATATTAGATATCGCAATTCAGTTTTATAATACTAGATCTGAATAAAGTCATATGTAATAAGAGTCTTTAATACATATCTCATATAGTATTTCCATATAAGCTAACACGCGCATCCTCATTGCGAGCCTGTTCATCGTGAATTATTTAGAAAGGTCAACTGGAGAGTGAGGGTATAACGTTGAAATGAACTTCTTCCAACGTGGCCGGCAAACATAGCGATTTTACGTCATATTACATGAATTAAAATATTTATTTTGTTCTAGTCACAGCATGGTATTTAATAATTCGTTAATAGATAAAATATAATTATCGACAAACCTTAAAACTGAAGTGACCATTCTCATTAGAAAAATACATTGATTACAACAATTTTGTATTTGCAAATTAAATGTGAAGTGTATGTATCCATCAATTCTATTCTTGCCGGGGAAAAAAACTTGGGCCAATTCATCATACCTTCTTTATAATCTACCCTATTAATTAACCCGTAATTTTGTTCACAGGTGTTCGTTGAGATGGACGTGTACTATACCGCTCCGAAGATCAAGGAGTTGCAGCTAGTTGATCCTCGTCGGTACAGCAGTGACATTCCATCTTGCAGTCGCTCCTATCGCGATTCAGTGCAACCTGCCGTGCACGGTGCAACTCCTGGTCCTTCAAATGCTTCTCCTGGCGCTATTCATGCCATTCCTGGTCCGTCCCATGCCCCTACGTACACCTCGGCTCATAGCTCCATTCAGGGGTCCACTCACGACTTGGCTCACAGCTCAGCTCACGGATCTACTCATGGTTCGACTCACAGCTCGGCCGCACCATCGGACGTTGACGAGGATAACGCATTGACATACATAGAACGCAACATTGCAAGCTTGGAGCGATCCTTACAAAGGGACAAGGAGGTTGTTGTTAACTTTGAGCCGGCAGATGAATCAAGGGCTCGTAAATTGAAGATCGCTGGAAAGAAGTTACTAAAGTAAGCTGGAGATTTCTGATATATTTACATTATACCTTGACTATTTCTAAAATTAACCACATCATATTTGTTGAGACCAACTTGTGATGGTCCCACCTAGCGTCAGTGATACCCTCGTCTCTGAACATCCTACTATATTTCAGCTGGACGCCTTACCTTTCATACCTTACCTACGCCATACCGTCGAATCGTCTCCCATTTATTTAGACATGGCCTCATTTACGCTGTGTCTTAAATCTGGTGACGCAACCATTGGAAGTCGGCCTTAAATATTAAATAACATCAAATATCTCTATCGGAATAATATTAGGCTAAAACCCAATTCGTCTTTCGTCTTCATCTTTCTAATCTCATCATAGTTTTGTGATAATTACGGTTATTTGGTAGTTTTCGATAATATGACCAGATTATTTCGTAACAAATAATTTAGACATATTGTAATAATAACTGTTTCTTACTTAATGAGAATATTTAGTTATGTAACTTTTACCTTAATTTATAACTGTTACGAATGCAATTCGAATTATTCGGCCTTACTCCCAAGCCGTCTATTCTATACGAAAGCTCTTCGTTAAATTCCACTCTCATTACTAATTCAAACGGTATCTCGCCTTTGTGAACAGTTTACCAACAAGGCTTGTTTATTTTTAGGATGAAAAATTGCCCTTTTGACAGCGAATAATAAACCTTATGCCTTACACTAGGCAAATAACATCCATACATAAATTAATAGTATCAGCAAGCAAAATATGTTTGAATAATTTTAATATCTGTAAATCGGTATCTCACCTCATTATAGGAGAGTTTAAGCCACGTGTAACTGTGCAATCACAAATTTATATGGTCTAAAGTACCAATGAAATGACTTTTACAAACACTGTTATCCGATATAAGGAAAACCCCCTTATATTTTGTCGACTTGGACTGGTTGTGGTGTATTTTATCCTCTACTTAACAATATCTCGACTAATTACTAAGCGATTTGTTCTTATTATTCGGTTAATAAATTGTATTCGTAGGCGCGGATTCTCATTAGGCATCGAGAAAGCTGATGTGCATGAACCGAGAAGCTCGCGACCGACCTTTAAAAGCGTCCGCAGCTTGAGTTGGCTTCGTCGCCCCCGCGGTTATGACAGCAGCGGCGATGAGGAGCTAGGTCTCTTAGAAACGGCTGGACCATCTTCGGAGCCAGATCGTCCTCTAAGCCAAGCTAGTTCAGATTCATCAGATGATATACCCATACGCAAAAAATCTCCAACAGAACCGTCGCGCATCAAGAACTTGTGAGTACCTATAAATAAAATTCTTTACTTTTATCTTCTTTCCTTCTATTAGTCTTATTTATAGTATGCATCCCGATAGAAATAAAAGTATTAGACCACTCATCGATCCCATTTATTAATTATGATCCTTAACTTTAGAGGCATTGCCTTCTTTCTGTTTGATCTTTGTCATTGCACTGGCTTGCACGGTTCCCTAGCACCAATTGAATTAGATTTCTAGTGCATGTTTTTACTCCCATACAACTCTTTAAAGGATGGTAGCTGTCTGATTTCGATAGCTTGTTATATTTATTTATTTTATTAATCATTCCATAAATCGCTAATGATGCTTACACTACTCTCATTATCCACAACAATAAAATTTAAAAAAGTAAATTAATTTCCTGACACTTCAATATGATAAAACTGATTTGTGAGCAGAAAATAATGACCAGGTATTTTCTTGTTTTCTTTTCGATACCTGGTGTAAATAAGGTGGAAAAGCTGAGCATTAAGGGGCTGTTCAACGCCGAAGGATGTTCGGCAGCGACGGTCTTGTCGGTAGGTCAGCTCTTCTACTTTATCCCGTTACTTACTATATGAGATATAATTCTTTAAATTCATGTATCGTTATCTTGGGCCCAATACATCGGTCTAAAATAATAAAAACATAAAACAGATTTTTAGCTAACACGCTATTTATACATAAATTCATTTTGGTACCTAACCTAAAGACGTTGTCATTTCAGCTTATAACTATTTCAATCATTAATTAATTCTGTCTTGTTAATAATAGTAATTAATGACCAGAATTTGCCGTTAAATACGTAACCCAAAATGATGGTACTATATTGACCGAGAAGTGTTCTATTTTTCTGGAAATTTACTAATAATAAAATATATTTTCTGTTTAAATACGAGAAGTATAAAATTAAAAAATAAACTTGCATTACATACTACAGTTGCTTTAGAGTCATTGAATCAAACGCTTTAAACATTCTTGCACTATTTATTAAAATATTAATTTTGTTATATACATAATTAATAAATATCATATAAATAACATTGTTTATGTTTTTTTTTGAGGGCCATATGGCCGCGTCAAGAATCACGATGCTCTCGTCAGTCAACATAAACGTTTTTGAATTCCTAGTATTTTTGTCTTATTATATAGATGAAATAAGTTTAATAAAATTATAAGTTTAATAAAGCGCAGTCCAGTGTCATGTAATTCTTCATAATGTGAAGCTCAAATTCGTATTACTTATATTTCTGGGCCTGCGGGATACTTTCCATCAAGCGACCAACCTGATTGTCTCTTCATTAAAGCCAATAACAAAAATAAAAAGACAGGTAACCCGCTTCGGCTCCCGTTGCGTCTCACGTTCTTTTTTTTGTGGATCTAACAAACACGGATCACGCGGGAATCGAACCGATGGCCTCTCGCTTCGCAACCGGCTTCTCGCCCATTGCGCCACAGAGCCTGTCGCGCCATTGATTTACATAGTATATAATATAAACGAGCTGACGCGGTGTTCCTGACAGCTATGACGAGACCATCGGAACGCCTTTATTCTTTACTTTTTATCTAGTTTAAGATTTTCGACAACATTGCATTTTATTTTCATCACAGCAAATTCATTGACATTTTTTGAAGTACTTTTGGCTGTTTTCCATCATCTAGCCATTTCGCACAGTTAAAACCGTTAACGTGATGTAATAGATAGATCGGTTAATTTATGCACGTCTTGCTTTGTGTGCAGGAGCTTCTAAATATGTCCATACTTTTGATAAAAGTAAAGCGTCAGCGATCGTTATAAACCTATGATTATTTACAGTCATTGTATCTTTAGAAACACATAACAAATACATACTAAGACGTGCAAGAATGAGCCGATTATTATATAAAGAGACAGCTATTCGGGTGTATGGTACCGACTTCTGCACATTGTAAGTTATTGGCGCATACAAGTGTCAATTATGGGATTGTGTGTGTAATGTTTAGCAGTGTACGTACAATAATAATATACAAATGGTGATAAAAATATTCAGAGTCACAACTGATCAATAAATTAAATAAAAACTTCGCACGTAACCTATAAGCCTTGCTTCAATAATAATATCCACCACTACCTATCTCTTCACTTGACCAAAACTTTATTTTATTAATAGCAATTCCTCTCTTTTTAAAATACTTTTTAATATAAGAGAGAAATATACCAACCTTTGAGTAACTATACTTGCTATGGTGATACAATAAATCTTGAATTACACATATATAATAAAGTCCAACAATTTACATTATTAATACTATTTTTTTGTACACTCTTTGTATTTACACCAACAAAATAAACTTCATATTAAATGTTATTCCAGTTTTAACTCAAATAATATTTCTTAGGTGCAACGTTATTGATACGGGTTATCCAGCAGCGTTAAAGGCAGCTGACTTCCAAGTGTGCATCACCATTATCGAAGCCCGCCAGTTGGCCGGTCTGAACATGGACCCCGTCGTCTCGGTGCAGGTCGGCGATATTCGGAAGTATACCAGTGTCAAGGAGAGTACTAACTGTCCTTATTACAACGAGGTAAATATTTATAAAGTGCATATTAGAGTCCGGGTAGATGACGACAAGGCACACAGTTCAATATTAATCAAAATAGAAGAATGTAGATGATGCGACTAAGTAGAGGATTTCTTACGACCAATTTCAATAAAGGAAAACTCAATCTAAATCGGCAGATGGCCCTGAAAACATTATAATAATAAGAGAATCTCTGTCTTAAATTAAAGTATATATAGTCATTATATTCTAATTCAATGTAACTTAATATTTGTCGAACTTCCATTGTTGGCCAGAGTGTGATATTACTGACTTAATTAATATCACTAGTCGGCCAACAAACAAAACTTTACGTTCACGATGCGACGCGGCACCGAATCTTTTGGACAATGAGTATCGTATGAGGCGCCCTGGTAAACTAGAGTTTTCTTTAGTATTCTCACCTCTATTGTCCAATAACTCTCTCCAAGAAAATAGAACCTAACACCTCGAGATAACATAATTTCTTGTTTCTCGCGTAGCGCCGGCAAATATTGGATTTTCCAGATAATTTGTTTATTACATAACTTTTTGTTTTCTCAGTACTTCGTCTTCGATTTCCACATGCCGCCGGTCATACTCTTCGATAAGATCATCACTCTTTCGGTAAGTGGAAACTCCTATTTATTAATTTTCCAAACAGTGCGAAATAATAACATGCAGGCCGTTTTCAGCCACGACCATTTATTGTTAGCGAAAAATAATTAAAACGTGAAAAATGCAAAGCGAATTTAGCTGCGCAGCGTATGCAAATGTGGTTTTAAATGTTTTGTTATGTTACCTAAATGTTGTATAATTTTATTTGCTTAGTAACCGCTTCTCATTGTCACTATAAGTAAATGTTATTGTTTTTAATAATTTGGTCCCGAAATTACTATAACAACAAGCCCACCATTGATCCAAACTCCTCGTAAACAAGAGTTTTCTGTTACATTCCCATCTGTATTATGTGAAACTCTCTCCATCTTAATTCACCCATCCAATACTGTGGTAGATTGTGTTATTTAATTAAATTATAATTATGATAATTCCATTATTATAATTTGAGAATTTAAGAGAGAAGACATTTAGCTTGTTGTTATGGAGAGATTAAGAGATACGTGCCGTATAAAAATTAAAATAATGAGAAAATAATAATAAATATAAGTAAGAAAGAAAACATGCGGAAGATAGAATGGAAACCGGTAAAATATGGTTAAAAATGAAAAGAAAATTAACTAGATGATATTACAAATAAGTTTAGGGTTAAATCAATTGAAAATAATAGATTAACAATTTAAAAACTACGGATTATAGAACAGCCGAAGCGTCCGAGGTTAAATGCCAGAACCAACCTGATCAATTTTACAAGTTATTTACTACGCATAGGTCGGGTATTGTAATGGATAATTTTAAAACGTACCTAAAATTCAGATGTATCATATGAAACCAGTTTGTTGTAGTCGTAGTTAGGAAATCATACATTTAGTTTTTCGCGGTACCATTGCAGCAAACGGTATAATAAATAAATGAGTAACTATAATAAATGGACGACCCAAATCCTCTTATACTCTCTATGTAAGAAATGAATTACATAAGGATTGATCTTGTTATAAGTTTAAAACTGTTTAACTGAAAGATAAAATTATTCCCTAATAAAAACAGATTCTCAATTTATCTGTATATTTCGTGTACGCGATATCTTCACCAAATGTGAACCGATTTTATGATCCTTTCTGTGTTCGGTAAGGTTTACTCTTAGGAGAGTTCCATATCAATTTGAATAACATAAGAGGTTATGACGAAATACAGGAAAATACAAAACTCCGCAATGGAAAGAACAAATGCACCGCGATTCGGAGTTTGAACTTTTTAACTCAGTATCTTAAATACGTCCTCTTTGTTATACAAACATATACAAGATACATGACAATAAAACGTTTTAAATAGTACGTTAATGTTGTTAATGGATTATTGAATCTGAGTGGATCCTTGTCAAATCCTTGGATATTTTGGATTACGGTATTGTCAATTGTATAATTGAATATGTTCATAATACGCAGTCTGCATGCTAAACACGGAGGAGCCTTACAAGAATTCATTTTAGTATTGTGCAGGCAATATGGGAATAATATCCTTTAAAGGGGAATATACGGCTTAATTTTATTCAAATATGAGCGTGTTTATAAGAAGATTCTATAAGATTATATAGTAAGATTTTTTTACTATTCTAGCAGCTATTTTACCGTATGAATATAGTCATATCGAACGAAAATTTAATGCCTCATCTCTTTCTAGCACGGAACGAAGGGTTAATGAGAGGTGCAAGTAATGTTTCATACACAATTCTAAAATCAATATATTCAAATTCGTTTTAATTCGTCAAAATTTGACCTAAACCTTAGCTATAACTATTATTATGGTGCAATCCAGCCTTATACCATTGTTTAGTTCTAGAAGGTTGAACACGACTGCTAAAATTCAAACTATTGGAATCGAACAGTAAAAACATTACCTGTATGTTACTAAGCAGACGTACATGTTATATTTACAAGTATATTAACACTAATATTAAGTTAAAAACTTTAAAAGCAGCTTCAAACTCCTAATCGCGGTGCATTTTGGCTGTTATCCGTTCGGATTGGATTTTCACATAATACCATCGTGTTTCATCATTTGACATTAACCAATTGTATATAGGACCACAATTGGGCATAAGCCCTATCGAATAAATGTATCGGTCATCATTAACTAAGCGGAGAGATTTCGTAACATACATATAAACAATACAGATGTACTGAAAAACATACCATAAGATACTGTACACAGACAGATGATTTCCAACATAATTGAAATATTGATATAGGGAGCGAGGGTCCTTACAATACCACAAGGGAATGAAATATATACGACACATCTATCTATCTGTTTTATTCCAGTAAATAAACTCAACTATATCTGTTTCACATCATTCAGCAATCCAGTATCATTATTAGTATTTATACTAATCGTAAATTGGGTACTAAACACACACTTGAGAACAAACAATTTGGGATACTCTGTGCTTCTCTTCTGTAATAACATAGTATTTTTGTTATTAGCATTAATGATGAGATGAGCAGATCGTTCCTCTAATGATGAGCGTCACGGCTAACCATAAATACAAGCAACACTAATCATTAAACCAATACACATCAGTGCTCATACACACACGTGTGTTTAGAATTTGCCGTCTTATATGGAAAAGCTGGGCCTTATTTATAGCTTACATTATTTATTAGCTTTTGAACGCGAGTCGGCTCGTGTGAATCCCCCCTTTCTCCCTTTAAATTATTTAAAGGGAGAGGCGTAAATTTCCGAAACATGTTTTAAAGCTGACATAATTCGCAAGCGCTTTTTAATTGTAACGATTGGAAAGTAGCAAATAATTACTTTTCCGCAATTGGATATCTCAAGTTGAAAGAATTTTCTTAAGGTTTCGTTTTCATGAATATTGTTGTTAATTTAACATGTTACTAGCCGTGTGCTCGGTGAGGGTTCCGATCGATAACATCTCAGAAACCGTTCGATTTTTATCAAATGTTAGTTTTTGGTCAATATTGTTCTATCCTAGCCCTCTTCTTTTACCAACTGTTAGGAAAAAGTTGGTAGGTGACAAAATGAAGGACTTCGCATATAAAGTTTCGTCTCTCATGTTACCTCTTATGGTATGACTTTTCAAACATATTTTTTTTAGTACTCAGTGTTTACCTACGGTAAATAAAGAACTCCTGTGCCAAATACAATGCACCTAGATCCAGGTAGGTTTGGGTTGTGGGTAGAGTGTCAGTCAGTTTTAACAAGTAAATATTTTGTAAACTTGTGATTAATGTAACGCAATTAAACCAAACACATAATTAGCATATTTACATTCTCCCTATTATAACACTGTTGAAGTACTGGTGTCTGTCTGTTAATTCAATTATTATATAGCGAATGGTTAATGCCAACCCTAGTGTCAAAGTTTGCAAGTCCGAAGGCCTTCTGGTCAGGGGGCCCTCGGGTAGCTGATCCACTTGACTACTATCAAGCTCATTTTCCGTGAGTAGCTTCGTTTCGATGAAACGACCAACAATTCCCTATGCGAAAATTCTCTATTGTGGTAGCTAACAGAGGTAGCAAGGATAGAATATTTCGATTTGATGATACTCAAAAAATTATTATTTTATTTATAGGACAATATGACCGTTAAATTATATAAATATTAACTAAGTAAAAACAAAAAAATCTGCTGGTTAGTAATCATACCTATTGGAAGGAGGGGCTTCCAATAGGTATCGATAACGAGGTCATAAGAATGATTACTAACCACTTAGTTAATATTTATATAATTTAACTGTCATATTGTCCTACAAATAAAATAATAATTTTTGAGTATCATCAAATTGAAATATTCTATCCTTGCTACCTCTGTTAGCTACCACAATAGAGAATTTTCGCATAGGGAATTGTTGGTCGTCTCATCGAAACGAAGCTACTCACGGAAAATGAGCTTGATAGTAGTCAAGTGGATCAGCTACCCGAGGGCCCCCTGACCATTCGACTTGGCTTAACTACTGCAGTTAGTTGATATCAGCCTTTGACTTTTTACATGCCCTCCGAAGCACGGAGACGCTCTGTTGAAATACCACTAAGGAATCACCCATTCATAGACTGACCGTGTCAGGGGATGCTGAACTCAGAAATTGTTTACTGTTTAGTGAGTACAGCTGGCTATGAGCACTGCCTGTTAATAAGAAGATTACTTAATTACCCGAGGTAATAAAAACTCTACTTGAAACATGAACATCCTAACGAAACTCGAAAGTGAACACCTGCGTTTCCAACGGCTGGGCCCGGCTCCCTTTGAATTTTGTGAAAATTTTAGCTCCTCGATTAAAAAATACGAGTTTGACTCGTGCATTAATTATTTTTAATGTGCATGTAGGTTGAAAGTAGTGCTTTATCAACCGACATACCCTAAACTTGTAACATTGGTCTGTTTTGTATAAAGTTTTGGTCTACTTTGAAATTGTGGATTTGAGGTTCAATCTGCGAGCTTGTAACTTTGTTTACAACTTAATTATATAGTGGCATTCAAGACCATAGATGCGATAAATACGCTTTATTCTACTGGAATTCGGGACAGTGAAACCGTATTCATTTTAAACGTTCAATAGTTAGTACCTTTAGGCTTTTGAACAGTAAAATTAAAAATACCTGAAATCGATTTTACATTAAATCCGAGTTTATGAGTGTCTCCAAAACTACTGTCTATTTTCAAATTGATGAATTTGATTGAATGAATTATGACGAGTAGCACAATAAATATTCCAAGTAAAAAAAGTGTAGTAGTTTGAATATTTCAACAATATTGCTTCTTAACTAGTTACCTCCTTTTCAACAAATACTATAATATTTTCAACAACTTTACTCTTATCAGCGACGATACTAATGGTTGATTGTGCGGCATAAAGTTCGCAGTTCACACAGTTGGTGATACGGAATTTCAGATGAATTTCTCAACTAAGTCAATTTGAAAGTTATAACCACGAACAACTGACATAATGGTCTAAGATCCCGCGGAACATTGACCCATCTGTTTACCGGATGAAATTAATATTTTAGGGTATAAAAGGTGTTGCTGAACACATACAAATAGGGCTGCCTAAAAAAATATGGACAAGGATAGGTTTTGCCAATTTAAAAAAAAAAGGATATATTATTTCACTGACTTGCTCACCAAATAAATGAACCTTCAATGAAAACCTACAATGTATACTACCTGCAAAAGCTAGGAGCTAGATGAGCGCAATTACCACTTTTTAGTTACCTGTTTGCACACGGCAACCAGGTAGTAGTGGCCAGAAAAAGGTAGGCAACCTATTTTTTGCAGATAGTATGCATTGTACACTTTTCATTGAAGGTTAAATTTTTTTGGTAAGCAAGTCAGGGAAATTCTAATAAAATATATATTTTTTAAATGTTAATTAATCATATCCTTGACCATATTTTTTTAGGCAACCCTATTGGTATGTGTTCAGCAACATATTTTATACCTTAAAATGTTATTTTGGTCCGGTAAACAGATAGGTGAAGGTCAATGTTCCCCGGGATCTTGTACTATAATTACCTACTACTATTAAAAAAATGCTATCATTATATTTCTTTATAGTTTGCTCCCAAAAGCTAATAAAGGTTTTGCTTGAATTCTGAGTATTAGAAAATTATTTCAAATAATTTGATCAACTGACTCATTCAGTAAACCTGAACATTGTGATGCAACTAATAATAACAAGCTGGTTTACGATTGAGAACGCCTTTTTGAAAGTTCATTTAAATCGTGGCATCTTCGTTAGCATTAAAGTAAAGATCTGGGGCAATGCTATCCGTATATTAAAGTGTTGATGTACTACACCCGGAAAATTAAATAATTACTATTAATATTATTTTTTTGCATAATATGCGAGGAAAGTAACTATGCCGTTTATGATAGCGATGATAACTTGTGACATTTAAACCATACCGTTTCGCTGCTGGTGTTATCTTTGTGTATTTCTAATTGCTGCATTTTATACTGCAATAACCTTAACTTTATAAAAACGTTACAAATGTGGAAACATCCAAAATGAATATGCAGTGTGAAATGTTCAACGCGTAGTGCGGTAATGCAATTAAAAACTTTTGAAACTTTGATTCACACATCGTGTTTTTACAGCGGGTCCTGACGGTTCGATTTTAGTTCAAAAACTGCTAAACTGAATGCGGTCTGAACCGTCTGAACAGACTTTTGATCAAATTGATCGTCAAAAACCATAATTTTGTTAATTCAAGTTCAGTAATTACCTTCTCCCCAGAAGGGTTGCCGTCAGGTAGGCGGCCGGCCGTAAAAACAACAATCTAAATCGTTCAGTATCATGTGTTAATAAAAAGCATTTTACACCAACGCCACTACGAGTAGGATTAGGACAGGTGGAAGATTAAATCAATAATAGAATCAATTACATAATATAATCGAACCGCGTGAACATGCTGTCAAAATAATATATACGAGTATTATCAGAATTTTATGTCTCTCCATAGGTTTAAAAATAGTTCATAGGCGACGTGCCCAGTCAGAAGTTTTTATTCCAAGGCATGTTCTACTTACTCTACTTAGACGCAAAGCATAAATACAAATGCAATCAAATATTGTTTACACTACACAGGAACCGAAGCTTTATTCAAGCTTATAGGTAGTGCTAATTAGGTAGAATTTTAATGATTATTTGGCTACAAACAAAAATATTTGAATTCTCAAACATTAAAACTTTATGACATAGAGGTCTTAGGCTAAGTTCAGTAAGATCTGTGCTTTTCTATCAAATTGCAGTAACTTACAAATAATATCTGATCTACCGGAATATTTTTGTAACATCTGTTCTACCGGAATATTTTTGTATAGGCTTCGTATTGTCATTTAAATTCGTTCACGGAATTGTTTTTATTCGCATATTGTTCTGCAAAATGTGGATTTTATTTCGCACACAAACAGCTTTTGATATAGACTTTCGGATTTCCATAGATAGTAAACAAAACGTAGTATTTAATATTGCGTGACCTTTTATAAATAATATGACGGCTTTATTCCGTCGAGATGTGAACTTGTAAATGTTTCTTTTCTTATTTATTTTTTTGAATTTATCATGATATTTGTGTATGTTGTAGGTACAAGGTAATAGGTTTCTAAGCTTAGATTCCTATGCTAAGAACCATCGCAATCAAACCGCTTTGAATAAAAATATAATATAATTAGCTTCTGCTATTAGTATTACATAATAATTTAGTAAAAGCGCAAAGCTGCGTAACCAGCCGCCCCCCGCCCGGCCCCCGGAAAACAACACACTATATTTTTTTTATTAGCGTTAAAATGGCCTGATGGTAAGCGTCACGCCAGCCCATAATCAAAAACAACATAAATCAGAACCTCGAATTATCCGATACTACATGGCACTCGAGTGCGCTCATCACCCTGAGAGATAAGATGTTAGGTCTCATAATACCTAGTAATTTCACTTCTTTCACTTTGCTACACTACGAACATATGATAATAACACAATATCTAAAATTATTTATATATTGGCGTTAACAAAATTATCTTTTTAACAAAATTCGACGCCAATAAAATATAAGTTCACAAAATAAATCTGAGCCGACGTTCTATTCTTGTTGTTGTTGGAATATTATTTTGCTTCAAACGGAATTGACAGATTGACATGATTAAGTTAAGAAATTATTGATTGAATTCATTCGTTTATATCTTGTTAGTTCTTTTTATAAATAGATGAGCGTACCTAGGACATAGTTAGTAACTACAAATATAGGTAAAATATGAAAAATAAACTTAATTATAAACTACGGTACGACGCCCACAGAAATCATTCATGTTCAGCAGATTTCAATGTCAGAAATCATTGTTGATAGATTTGAAATCACCATCTACCTTACCAGCTCAACTTGTATTTCTAGTATTTTACTAGTGTGTTATTAGATGGCCGTATTTGGCATCTTAGGATAATAAGTTTCATAACCTAGGTGCACGACGAAATAATTAGATAAGTAGGAGACTGTGATCAAGAATAATTAGCCACTGAAATTGGGTTCCATTGTTCACATAATAAAAACATTGTCAAACATTTATGTAGGGTAAACCTCGGGCGTTTCGGCAGCCGCACCAAAAGTAAATTAAACAAACTTTTCTTTGTTAGAAAACCATTATTTGTAAATTTGTATAAAAATGCCGCAATTATGCGTGCAATGTTATAAAGAACAATATACCTCTTCTTTGTCGGCTTATATGAGGGGATTGGGTAAATTTGCCTATCATTATTTTTGGAAAAAAAACATGATCTACAGTGTGTGTTTGCATTTATATTTTATGTGTAATGTGGACCCTTCGATCTGCGGTCAATCATGTAGATGTCGCTTGCATAATGACACTTGTTGCAGGTGCTGCACTCGCGTAAGATACTGCGCACTAACAAGCTACTCGGAAACTTCAAGCTGGACGTTGCAACCGTCTGGAGCCAGCCTGGTACGTGCATAGGATAAAATGACAGCCACTACACTTGCCGACGAACGGTAGACATTGTTAAATGCAATGTCCAATTATGTACTAGACGCGATTTCCGCTTGCATATGAATGCGAAATTTAAAATGCACGTAATCCTTAATAATGGCGTTATTGTAACCGTAAACCGACATATGTTTTGGCTTTATTCTGTCATGTGTAATATGTTTATTGTCTACCTAAATGTTGTGGATTGGTACCCACATTGGAATTTTATTGTGAATTTTGATATATAATTTTTGTGGTGTATTTATTTATTTTACTTCTGCATTGTTAACATAATTTAAAGG
Source organism: Amorpha juglandis (assembly GCA_949126905.1). Lineage (NCBI taxonomy): Eukaryota > Metazoa > Arthropoda > Insecta > Lepidoptera > Sphingidae > Amorpha > Amorpha juglandis. The sequence goes on from OX421367.1 coordinate 9,630,065, forward strand.
AATTGAACTTATTCGATTTTTAGCATTGAACTACGCAGATAAATTTTCATATTATGTAGTTCCATACATAAGCCACGTAGGGTTTATCCACGTAGGGCTAAGCAGAGGTGCTACTAGAAAGTACACTCTCGTTTCGCCGAGCTTCTTTCCGTCCTATGATCTGATGGAAGACGGGCCGATAGCCATACTGGCCACAAATTCCAATCTCGAACAATACATGCGTGAATTATCAAATTGAAAACTCAAACTCAAATTGTGATTTCCCGAACATTGAATTGAACCTAAAACCTTACGGTACGCAGTCGTGATACGATGCCCAACGACTAATGAGGCAATTTTTATTATGTACCTACTCATGTAAGTTTTATCTCCTCCAGACCTTTGCAAACCTACTTAAAATATCAAATAATCTGTCAAGTTCCTTACTATAAAAAAATCTATGCTAATTCTTCCAAACATAGTGAAAACAACTGGATTTGGAAAAGGTAAGATTAATATTCTCCGTAAGGGCGAAAGGTTTTCAAAATAAGTTGTAAAAACATTCTTGTAACAGGGAAAATTCGGGTAAGATTGAAAAGGTCGAGAATGTTTGTAAAGAAAATTTTTATTTTGAATATTATATAGTCCTATTTTTAATTGGTGTGTGTGGTAATATTTGTCATGTTTGGGGAAGAATCGCAACTGTAGACCAAAAAGTTTAGTCTAAAGACCACATTTACTAAAATATTGACGTCCACAATATTAGCCCATATGTATATGGTTATAATAGGTATTGAATTACTTGATAAAACTGCTTTGATTGATCAGTCGCTATTATGATATTTTGCCTGAACGTTCCGTCTAGTTAATTTGCAAATACAGGTTGTCTGTTATTCTTCATTAGTCACTCATATCAGACAACTCTGTTCTAATATCTAATACAATATAATAATGTATCTTAAACAATGGAATCATGGAGCAGTATATTTATTATTATTTTTAACATTTTCGTTCATTTATTATGTATTTTATAGCATAGGCTGGCACACGAGTAAGTGGGTCGCCTGATGGTAAGTGAACTCCACCACCCATAAACGCCCACGATATCAAAATTATTGGCGCATTGCCAACTTTATTCTTGTTTAATGTCACGTGGAGGATGTATATGTATATTAATAAATCATTTAAATAATTAAATCCATATTTTTTTTAATTAATTATTTCGGCCGTCCAGTGCGGTTGAAACTAATTCGAACATTCAAAATCGGTCCGAAATGTCTCATTATTTACCCAAGATGCACATTACGGCCCCGGGTGCCCGAGGCGAGAAGTGCCCACAGAGTACATTATTATATAACTGAAAGAAGTGCCCCGGCTTCAGCCGGAACGAACGAAATGGTGACAAGATTGCACCTCTATTGACCGAGTTGCCAAGGATACAATACGTGATCATGATTCCCGATTTGACAGCCCTAACTCCACGTCATGTCTCGCCGGGTGTGAGTGAGGCTTGATTTGAGGAGGCACACCGCATATCGTATAATAACTACGTGCGTCCATTAGACAGAATTTATGACAATAATATATTACCAGAGACACGTTAGTTAGAGTACGAATAGTTTAGGATTATGACATATTAAGTGCTTATTTTTCAGTAAACGCAATTTTTTATAGCAGATGCCGAGAAACGAGTAAATGGGTCGCCTTATGGTAAATGATCTCCACTGCCCATGAAAATCCATACCTAAAAATAATGAATGTGTTGCGGACCTTATAGGAAAGAGATAATAAAGGGATTATAAGAAGGGAAAATGGATTTGGACCTCCGGATATCACACTTGGCGTTGCTTTGGTTGGCGATTAGGGATAATAAATCGCCAAAAAAAATGCGAAATAAAATTACCTATTTATTTCATGCAGCATCATAATTGGACAGAAAAACAAATACAACGGTGATTTATATCATTTCGTTAAAGTAATCGCTTAAATATTTTTAAATAGACCAATGTAATGCTAGTAACAAAATCGGCTCACGCTCGGGGCTAGGTATTAGGTATATACATAAATAGTGAAAAAATAAAAACTCAAGTCAAGTAAGAATTACCCAATAATTAAATAAAAATTGCTCCCGAACAATAAATAATCGTTAAGCATATTTATGATGAATGCAGATTGTTAATAATTAGACTTGACTAGAAAATGGAATAAAAAATTAAGTTGCAGTTTATGTTTTTAATATTAGTATGAAATCAAAGGCGTGTAATGGGAAAATCTCTGGTCGAGCAAGACCTGCTTTGTGACGTAACGTGCCATGTCGTGCATCCTTTTTCCGTCATTCGACAACTGTCACTTCCAGCAGAATTAAATGGCTTCTAACTTATCTATATTTTACTTGATTTTACTTGACCCGAGACCTCAGTATAGCAGTCTACGTGTACGCAACACAACTGCGCTACAGAGGCAGTCAAGTCGGTCATAACTACATTAGTTAAAAACATATTTTACTAAAAGTATGCATTTACGTTTACGTATTTATCAATTGTTACAAAACATGCCATCCGACGCGACCCTTAACGCAATTGAGCATAATGCAACGACAATAAACGACTTTAGTACCTGGCTGCCATAGTATAACAGTACCTATATTATATGCTGACATAATATAATATTTGTACAACAACATAGCTCAGAGATATTATAATGTTTACTAAAGGCACCCAATAAACGTTATAGCTAGACCATATACATACTGAATTCTAATTTAGAATATTGCCTGAGACGGAAATTAACTGCCCGTGCGCCCCGCGCCTTTTGAAAGACGTATCTGACACGTAGACCTAATAGTGTCATGTAAATCATAGCCTTACGAAATAGACACCAAGTAGGTGTATTTCGTAGCAGTAATGTGATGTATATACCGGGTGCAAGGGGACAGATACCGAACCGAAACGGTAATAAAACACTACCTTAATATAAACAGTAAACGCTATTCCTTTGCCGTTTAATTGCCATTTTAGAAATGTAAGCCCGCAATGCAAAGTACTAAAGTACTAAACTAATAACCCGCGCGTCAATACTTAGTAAATGATGCGGCGCACGCCGAGTCACAGTTGATTCCGAGCGTCACCTGATTTTTATTCGCGTTACATTGCGTATTTTATTTAATAATGAAATACGATTTTATTTATCGTTTGAATAATAAAACGTCATTGTATTTATTCGCCTAAAAAAAATTATGCTTAAAAATTAAAAACAATAAGTAGATTTATTTCGCGATTTTTTAGTAGTATCGTGTCTTTAATCAACAGAACTACAACTTTTTCGTTTTACCTTACACCTGGTATAATTGATGTTGGTAGGTATATAAACAGACATATCTCATCAGACACATCGAGATTAGAATCTAGAATTCTACGCTATTTGAACGATCTCCATAAAACTCAGCACATACTTTTAATATATTATGTATTTTAAATTTTTATAAATTAAATGGGGAAATATTTACAGATAGGAGAAATTTGCCGGGTCTTGCCAATAGATTTATAATTCTGTTTGACTCAGGTTCCATTGGCTAACGTTGATTTGATATTCACAAACAGAATCAGCAATATATTGATTCAACAAAGTAAAGCGTTAGGTAACATAGGCTTCAATTATATTTGTAATTTTTACTCACGAAAGCTAAGTACATAAATGAACATATGAAGAATTGTAAGTTTACTGTAGAAATAATTAAATCACATAAGCATTAAATTAATTAAATACACCCAACAGTCACGCTCATAGCCCTGACCCCACAGTAAGATACGAGTCTTGTGTCGTGGGTATCAGAAACTACGAGAGATTTTCGGTCTCACAACACCCAGACCAAAAACAAATATTTGTGGATCATACAAACATTTCTTTCTTTCTTTCTTCTATATATAGCTATGAACCATAGTCGCCACAAAACAAATATGTATATGATATACCTAATATGGTGCGAATATGACCTACGTACATCGGTTATCAAGTGTTCAAAAGTGAAATGGTAAGACACCAGACTACAAAGTTCGAACCAAAGTTCAGTTCCCCGCTTTTGAGAGTGGAATTTTACAAAAATGTGAAACCGTGTCTCATTATTATTAATAAACAATATTTTGCTCCATTTCAAGCCTTAAATCGTAAAGTCGTATCAACCGTTCCATAAAAATTATCAAAGTTTTAACCCCATTCACCCATAAAATGTAATATTTTAGAAAAGTTACATGACCTTGTTCATATTGAACAAGACCAAAGAGAATGCCTATCCTGTTTCGTAGTACTATATTTATTACAATGTTACTTATTTACATATCGTGGCACTTCCATCACCTCTCCAGTGACTTGTATATTCCGGTCAGTATGTAAATTCCATCTAATACATCGTCGCCACTGCATAACACTCTTCTCCCAATGGAATCACATCATCAAACCTCAGTAACAATGTCAATGCTTAGTTGAGCTACTAACTAGCTTTTGATCGTGGCTCGCCTTTGTGCTAACTTTCCTGATCCCTTTTTCAATATTGGGTTAGATAAAGGGATTTTATCTTGAAAAAAAATATTGTTTATTTTGAATTAGAATTATACGTGGTTAATTAATTGTGTTGGCGTGTTAATACGAAGTTTCATTTAAATTTATCGAATAGATTGCGAATTACAATGGCATAGGGTAAACATAATAGTCGAACGATGGCAAACTGATCCGGACGGAAGGCCCCCGCATCCTCCCAGGATAGGCCCCCCGGACCCCACATCTGGCCAGCAACCGACCGAACATTACAATTGGGCCCCTGTACTATATGGGCGGTTGAACCCAATCAAACAACAATGTCTACAAGTCTCGTTGGGAGTTGAATCACTACATATCCGTTGGACTGTAATTCGATATACCTGTCCCAGCCAGTCACAGCACTGTATACTGTATTTTAACTTAGCTGAATTTTAGAAATAAATGCCTACAGCCGCGCGGTACGTAAACATGCGATAGGGCTGCCCGCCTCCAGCATTTTAATTACATTTGCCTACTTTGTGATTCCATTTAGTTTTGTGATTATAAAATACTTTTTTATGGATTCAGTTAGAGCATTACACCCATTCTAAATAACGACAACAACTAAGTAATAAAAAGTACCTTTTAAGTTGCCAATATTAATAAAACTGCGCAGCTGCGTACATTGTTTTGTCGCTTTATTATCCTAGCCTGTAAAAACTCGACTGTCGGTATCATGCATACCGAACTTTCTAAGAAATTCGTTATTTTGTTTACTTATTGGGATGCTTGCACGTGTAGACTGTTGTTGACCATAACTAATAAGTAGGAGTCATGGATTATCTATACGTTATCATATTCTTACCTCCTCAATATCGTAAGATATTAACAAAATAAGTTAAAAATACAACAAAATTACTGGTGCAGCAGAAGACAAAAGTCAGACAAAAATAACAGACTATACGCAATAGCGTTCAAATAAAATTGTTTTTTATGTACATAACTACTAACACTATTCTGAAATAAACTTATAATTCAGATTTATCTTCTCTCCATTTAACGAAAACTCTCTATAACGCCATAAAATGCACAATCCCTTCAGTGTCGTTCTATAGAGTTTACACTGTATATAAAAGAGACATAAATAGGTATTCATACTTGTCTTAAGTGCCTGATTATGTATATACGTGGCTTATATGTGCGTATCATGTATAAGGTGACTCTTAGAATCGCGATATCTCAGGAATGGTAACTCTTAGGAAAAAAATCATGAAGACCATTTTTGTAGAGTATTTTAAGATTTACAACTTTGGTTTGAGGTTTTTTTTGATAAAACTTACCGTTTTCGAGAAAAATCCAAAAAGCCTCAAATTTTGACCTTTGACCCCGAATAACTTTTGAAGCACACATGGGATCGATGGGGATTTTTAAAACTTTATTTGTAATGGTAAACCCCAGCTCCCACCAATATTAAATACCACGTCATTACTTTGAATTATACAAACTAACAAAACAAAATACACATGCCCCGAGGTTTTAACACAAGCGTACCTACCGTATCATGATTCATGAACCGCCTATAACTACCTATTTCACTCGTGTCAATTACTTTCCTTTAACCTATTTACTGTATTTATTAATCGAGACATTTATTTTCGGGAGATAAAAGAAAATACTTATCCATTAAAAAACACACACATTATGTACCTACCTACTAGTAAGTAAAATTATTTTATAGTCTTACCTTTCAGAGTTTCCAGGTAATCTAAAAAAAGTTATCTCTGGGTGCGTTATTGACGAATTCATGCAACCAAAAACAGCACAATATATCCTATTCGTCATATTAAATATGTACTTGGTCTTATTTTTTGTGATTTTCTTTTTTAAAAACAATACACCGTCCGTTCGTGACTGCGGCACAGTCGCGACTGTCAGCCTGCCGCGCGCGTGCCTTCATCGAGGTGCGTAGGTATAGCTCGCGTTTCATCCATTTGTATGAAGACAAAATACTGATACTATACCTTTACTGTGGTCACAGTGTCATGCCGCAAGCCCGTCAAAAACCGGATATACACTAGCTGACCCTGCTCGCGCTCCACTCAGTATGCCAGCTGTAGCAGGTTTAATATCATACATATGTGATGGATATATTATATCCTGATACTGGGAAAACCCTTTTCACCCGTTTTTCCTTTAGAAATGGAATATAAAAAAAAATCTTGTGTCAAAATTATTTCAGATCTTCAAGTCCAGAGGTTTAGTCTGGACGTTAATAAATAAATTAATTAGGACATGTAATTTTACATCCTATGCATAGATAACATGTTAACATAAAGTATCGTAAAGAGATACTATTATCGTAAAAAAATAGTATATAAGGAATACCAAGTATCATCACTTTAAATAATTTAACAAAGAACAGGTGTTAATATAAATGGGTTATTAAAAAAGGCATCAAGAAGTTAATATAAAAGAACGTAACTGTTTTACGTCTACCCATTTTTCCCCAATGGTTTAAAGTAGACAAAACAAAAAGGAATTTTAGGAACGTATAAAATTCTACGGTATAGTACTTAATTTTTTTTGCATTGTATGTATGACTTCTACAGAAAGTACATACATACGCACTCACACGTCTGCAATCCCGCAAGGGGTTGGAAAAGGTCCAGTATCCCCATGATTCGCCGAGCTTATTTCCCTCCCATGATGTGCTAGGGGGCGAGCCTATCACCATACCGGGTACAAAGTCCAGACTCTGGGATACTGAACATTTTGTAACCATGCTATGTCCTACAAGGACAGAATATATTTACGCGGGTGAAACCGCGAGGGCAGCTAGTATTAAATAAAATTTAATGTTGTATGAAAACTTTTGAATGTTTACTACTTGAGAAGTTATATTTTTTTAATATAACTATATACAATTAATTAAGACAGAGTGGCAACTTGAAGTTTCATAAAACGGTTTTGATGATTTCAAGCACAAGATAAATGCTGATTTCTACCTCAAAACAATTATTAGTATAAATGAATACTCATTGATATTATAATATGAGAACAAATCACTATTCCCACAAGCAACATGAACAAAAGGGTATCACGTATCGTCTTAAAGGCGACCGTACACTTTTTTCAACAGAATCTGTAATAAATATTATAAACCATGACGGCTCTTAAAACCATGACTGATGTGACTTTAACTTGGAAAGTAAATAATATGTTCACAGAACCGAGAAAGCCTTTATAATAGCAATTTCTTTGTAAATCATAAAGTAAAGAGCAGGTATCCGATAACGCCTCGAAACGCCAAGAAACGGATGTGCAATCGATCACAGAAACCTTTTCTGAATCTGAACAATGAATAAATAACGTAGACTACTGCGAAACTACATACACTTTTCAATAGGGAGAGAAGCCGTTGCTATTTTCTGTAAATCACAGGATATTTTAAAAGTCTGTCGATATCAAACATAAATGAATCCTTAAAGACATTGTGTTTTTATGAAATAGAGTTGAAGTAACATCGGCTTTTTCTCCCTCATAGTTGGTATAACACATATTAAATTAATAAAATCATTTATAAGGTATTTTGGTGATAATGAAAATACTTACTACAATTGTAAAATAGCTCTATGCTTCCTAGAAACACGCAACATTTTTGTTATCAGAAGTCAAAAACTTTACGAGTTTGCTTAAAATTCAGAATTCTGGTACTTCAATTGTCCGAAATTGTTACGGTTTCACTGAATCAACATATTTTAAACTTGGTCTTGTTCAACAGTTAATATCTTCAGTGGAGTGGTACAAGAAAGCAAAGGCATGCATTTTATATACATAAAACATGAGTTTTGGTGTAACGCGACATTCGCATAGTCTGGCATTTTACTGGAGTATAATTTGACCCGGTAATAGACATTTTATGTGAAAACTAATATGCAAGTATGTTGTTGGAAAAATTGTAATAAGGTTACGGCATACAAAGTAATCTAACGTCGCCCCGCACTTCCCGCAGGGTTTGCCTACACAAGTCATACATGTACATTCTAAAGCGTTTAACGTATTATAGTTACATGAATACCTCTATCTACTATTACTCGTATTGTACGTTACAAAAAAATATTAAACAGTCGCGGGGTAAAATATTTTATATAAATCTATACTCGAGACTAGTATAGATAATATAGATTGATATAGACAAATTTTAAAACAAAAATAATAAAGTGATGCTTTAGGTACTTGATATACCATCTTTCATTCAGTAAAGATTTAACATATATCGAACAATTACGCAATTATACATAGAAATAAACAGTAGAATCTCTACTGTCTGTTAATTTGTTCACGCATCGGATAAAAACTACAAAATGATTTCGGTGCAGCTGTTCTATTATCTATATCGGGTGAATCACCAGCAATATTTCATATATAAGATAATAATAGTAGTAATAAAGGCAGTAATATTGAACACTTGCAGAATAGGCACGAAGTTTCTATCTATAGACTGAAAACATTGACCACCAAAGTTGTTTCTCCAAAAGCCCGCAACCTTGGCTTATTACCCCAGCATATGGGAGAAGTTTTAAAACTTACAGATAATAATAAATATAATAACATAAGATAAGATTATAAAATTTGTATCTGGAGCCGCGAGCGAAGTATAAATATAATAACTTCATTTATCGATGCACAGGTTGATTCCAAAACGATAGTGAATAAATACACAATAGACCACATAAATTCCGTCACATACACATCTAAATTCAAACGTAACCGTATACAGTACGCTATATTAATTTTAATTCTCTACAAAAAGTGTTTAAAAGGATAGCGCTGGTGATTGCGAACACGATACGACAAAAAAACATCGCGAAATAAAACATTTACATAAAACATCATCATCATTTAGCATTATATTTGGATAAATAAATACAATGGTTATTCAAATCTTATTTTTAAAATAATCATTAATTATTTTATTTTCAATACAGGAATGTTACGCTAGTAAAATGATCAGGGATTAGCTTTTACTTGAGTGCGAGTCACGCATGCACGGGTCGTACAAAGAATATTACTTCTATGTCGCGATTTTTTAGTGGTAACATGTTCATAATTAACAATACTACCACTTCTCCTATTTTTCGGAAGCATTTATCATACATACAGTATACAATATACACGTATATCGCTCAGCAGTCAAATAAACAAATGTTTCTTTGCCATTACATTTTCCAATCGTAAAAGTCTACTCGTATTTACTACACGTACTTGGAAATGTGGTAGATTGTGCTGATAGTCTCATGTCAGCTATATTCAATTCATTAGCTCTAATACACGTAAGGAAAGCTTTAAAACTGCGCCTACTGTATTTAAGGCAGACGAGCGACAGCAGCTTCAGGGGCATCAGTGACACCGCGTCTGCATCAAGCAAATCTATGGGAGACCATTGGACTGTAGTAGTGTCACTAAAACATGGACTCATTAGCATGCTTTCAAGCTAAGTTACAAGAGCGTCACTGATGCCGGCGTCTGTAGCCTGCTTTATAATACACTTCTGTAAGAACTAAACGGTACCTACACTTCAATTAGGCAACATTGTAAACACTCTTACGTATTTACTAAATATATTCATGAAAAGTGAGTCTAGTAATTTAAATAATCTCTGGAGACATGAAGAGAGAATGATACTTTAAAAGGAAAATTGGTCCATCGTTTCCCTTCAACAAACTTACAAAGTAAAGACAAGATATTGTCAAACGTTTACATAACAAAATGTTTATAATATTCCTCAACAATTTCATTTAGCATTTATTCTATTTTTAAGTTTTACTCTTATTATTGTTGTACCTTTTTTACACAATTCTCTAATCCTATCTTAGATATGCACGTACTGTATTTGTTTACTTAATATATTTTGAAAGGTTTCACGCTATTTCAGACTCCTGAGCAGTATTCCTGGCCCAGCTTCGTGATTTAGTAATAGGTATCCTGTTTGAATTTTATGCTTATTGTCACGTGTCAGCTAATGGACATTCTCACTAACAAGGAAGTATTATAGAGGTGTTTGGACTTGCTAACATTAACTGCTTCGTTACTAATAAATGTTACCATGGTATAGTTACCTATTATGGTTTTTGTCCTGTATTGGATATTATTTGCATTAAATAATATTTTTAACTATAACTTGGTAACGCCAAATGCATTAGTCAAACCGTATTACTATAAAGTAAATTTTTTTAAGGTGTGATCAAAGAGTAACGAGATTTCTAAAATTGCGAGCCTTATTAAAATAATAAAATAAAGTTGGTCTTTTATATTACCTTTGAAGTGAAGTTGTATGTAATGAAGCATACTAAATATTAAAGAAAGCAATTGAAGACATCGTTACGCTATAAGAACGGGCTTGTAAAACAAATTTACGGCCTTGGGAGAGCCAAACTGATATTAAAAAAGGCGCCGTACCGTAAACACGTTCACTAACAAAAAAAAAAATATTTGTACTATGAAAAGGTAACGTGAACTATATGTATTAAAACATTATTGAATTACATGTCGTTAAAAAATGGAGACTATTTGTTCAGAAACCGTTTTATCAATATTAAAGTACATACCTACTGTGCAACATAATCATTGCTAAGCATAAGGTAACTCCCGGAAAGGTAACTGTCACTTCTTTCATCATAGTATGTTTTGAACAGTCTTTATCAATCGAAATAGTTTAAGCAGCAAACTTTTGAGAAATATCAAACTCAACATTTTTTGAATAGCTTAACATGAATTTCATTCGAGCCAAGTTCGAACTTTTATTCAATCATGTGAATGCCAAATGCGCAAGAATTTGGCTTTATCATGCATTACATTTTCAGCGGGCTATGTAATGGAGACGATATATAACAACAATAACAATAACAATATTGAGTTTTTTTCGCCGGGTCTTCTCAGCCAGGGCTACGTTTAGATCCAGTGGTAACTTTAAAATACAATTAATTCGGAAATACTCGTAAAAAATAAATAAAGAACCTTGTATTTACCTAAAAAAAATGGTTTAAAAAATCGGACCAGAATCAAGTCCACTGAGTTTGTTTAGCTGGATCTTCTCAGGTCTGGGTCGCAACGCGTAGAATGCAGTGGTTTAGTGAGCCCATTAAATTTGCTTCGCCGAGTCTTCTCAGACACACGTGCCGTTTCGATTATGCCCATGGTCCATATGTACCTACCCCCCCCCCCTCTCCGCATTTATAACAATATTGAACCTTATTTCATAATAAAAAATATTCGTTGTACCTATATCTAAAAATAATCTGATTTAGCCTAGTGTACCTATTGTTGATGCTATATAGGTATAGGTTATGAATGTTTTTCTTCTTGGATAAAAAGTAGCCCTTGTTCATCAGGTATAATGTAGGATTCCAATGGTGAAAAAAAACTTCAAATCGGTCCTGTTGTTTCAGAGCCTATTCAATTCAAACAATCAAATCTTTCTTTTTTATATTACTTTAGTTGTGTACATAAGCTGATAATATGGTTTCTGATATCTACTTTATCTTTCTTTTATTTTTGAACTGACTTGTCATTAGCACTATTTTTATCGCCTACATGATCAATAAACAATTTTATTCTTTATCGTTAATTAGAGAAAGATTGTACATAAATCTTAAATGAAAATTCAGTGAAGGTACGAAATGGAAAATCATGTAAATTTGAGACAGTAAATTCGTTACTTTCTGATCATATACCTGGTAATGTTAGAGATTTAATTATAAATCATAGAATTGAAGTAGACCTAAAATTAGCAACTGAATAGACCTAGAACCTAGACTTTAATTACTAATTATTTTTATACGATAATTTTAAGTTCAAATCACGCTTCCAAAAAGGCATTTTGCTGGCCTTGATATGGTACTATATGTAGACTTAACTCTAATTATTATATTCGCCGTTTAGAAATTAATAGGAAACATGTAGCCAAAAACGTTTCACTAAGTTATTCTTGTGGATACATTTACTTAAACTAGCACGGTCATTCTATTTTAGTGAGTCATTAGAAAATAATATCAATTTAACTTCATCGTCCTAGTTTAACGTAGAACATAATATCATTTTATGATACGTCCAGAATTAGGTTGAATACAATATCATAAAATAATTTATGCTGCTATTGTGAAACATTGCTGTCAATATTGCGCTAAAACGAATGATATTATAATATTACTATATCAATTGCAAATACATATTAACTAATTAATTGCATTATGCTTAATGCTAGCGAATATTGTAGTGATGTTTTAGCAATGCGAATATGTGTTTTACATAGCGGCATCAACTGCAACATATTTTGTATGTAGATAACATGTATTTATTGCTTAATCCGGGAAGCGAATAACTGTGTCACCTGATGGTATGTGTATTAATACCAGTGATATTAAAAAAACACGGACGCGTTGCCGAAGTCAAAAGGCTACTATATAAGGGATTTGGAAGAAGAGCGACCACCAGATTCACTTACCGTACGAAACACTTGCGTTTAGCTACATCGCTTCAAGTCGGTTTTGTGTGAGACAGTGGAATCATCCCGGTCGAGCCGACCCATACGAGTTGTATAAAAACTTCTACAGCGTAGCTCTCGTAGCTCTACCTCTCATTTAATAAGTCAGTATACATAAAATGTTAAACAAATAAAATGTATAATATTATTGTCAAATATAGTAATACACAATAATACACAGTTGTAGCACTCCATAACCTCCGTACGCACATTAATTACTTTTATTAAACTTAAGTTTTAAGAATAGAAGACTCACCTAGAGTGGCTTACTAAATTATAGAAGTAACTATCGTCCACACTATCATTATTCTTTGAAGTTCAAGCCTCAAATGATCATGTGAAGCTTACGAAGTTAGAGTTCGAACTGTTCGATTTTAGTTGATCAACTGCTAAATCGCCGTCAATTTGAACCATCTGACTTCCAATTAAATTAATCAACCATAACCTTACAGCTTTTTTCTTTCGGAACTCTTGTTGGAAGCGATTCGACACGTCAGAACATGGCATAGCTGTCTATGACCGCAGCAAGGTAGTTTAGCTTATGCCTTACGTAAAGCATTTAACATTTACTAATAACTATGTGGTATTTATATGAAAAACAATATTATAGATAAGAATCTGTTCATATAAAATATACAATTGCCTAATATACAATAAATATACAATTGCAGTTCTAATGTAATTCAAAATTGTCTAAATATATTTTAATTATCCTATACTTATACGTATGATGTACCGATGATCGAGATTGATTATCTTGATATCATTGATCGATTAATTGATAGTTTTCAATAAGTAACCAACACTGGGATTACAGCTGACCTATTATTTTATATAAACCGCAGAAATCATTGCAATACAAAGGCAAGTACAAGTTTGAATTAGACCATTACCCGTGTTTGAAAGTAATTAAAAATATTTTATATATTCCCAGATAAATAACGAGTTCACACGCAATATTGTATAATAGAGTCGATAATTACCTACTTTGTTTATCAGGCAGGTTATACCCATTGTTCAAGATTCAGTAGATTTTTAAAGCGCTTTCATAAAATTTTAATATTTATTGTTATCAGAAGCCTAAAAAATAATAGAAATATGTAAGTAGATGTAATTATTATTTAACTTTAGTATAAAATTATTGTAGGTAGCCTGCATCTATGGCGCTTTTCAAAATAGGGCTATGCTAGTTAAGTCTAGGTAGTTAAATTATACACATACTCCTTTCTGAATAATCCCCTTGTTCGCAGACCGCCAGTTTTACCACAAGTGGGCATTGCTGACCGATCCGGATGACATCAGCTCGGGTGCTAAAGGCTATCTAAAGTGCGACATCAGCATCATCGGTAAGGGAGACACCATCAAAATTCCTCCAAAAAGCGAAAAAGATGAAGACGACATTGAAGCGTAAGTTCTTAATAGTATTTTATTTTCGCAACGTCGCGCGTCGCGTCGTCGCGTCGTTTTATAATACTAATTCTTGAAACACGATAAAATATCTATTCTACGGACAATGTATACCTACTATAATAATAATACGTATAATTTATACTGTCAATTACTTTGAATAAAACAATTTTAAATTTTATATCCCAAGCGTGTACGTACACAATAAATTAGTTTCGTATATGTTTAATCGAGTTCACAGTCACCACTAGTGATGACTGTGGCTCACTCCACTTCAAGTCACTCAATCTATGGTACATTTGAGGCCTCGTCCCGGTAAATTGAAATATTTCTCTATAATAGACTAGATAGAGATTAGAAACCTCACCGCAGCTGAGTGATCAGCTGCATTTGGTATTCCCGTAATAATAACTTAATAAGTAAAACGAAAATTTAACGAAAGTCAGCGAGCATACGAGTGTGAGCTCGATTAATATGTTCGAACAAGATAATTAAATGAAGGGCACGTCATCACATTGAAATAATACTACTCGCTATCACAGCTGTCGGCTCGCCTTGTATGAGAAAGAATTCACTGGGCGACCCGACACCTTGCAAGGGCGGTAAGCTTATGACAAGTTAAATACTTAAATGAGGACCGTTGCACGAATATTCGCGAGTAAAGTTCAGATGAGAGGGGCTCATAGTGAGTACACCTCGAACTACTGACAAGTGAAGCGCGGCGGTTCACGACGCGATTCGAAGGCTAATAACGAGGGACAGCACGCGAGTACCTCCCGGGGACAAATGACACAAATGAATGGAAAATGAAAAGAGGAAATTGTTTTTATTGTATATCAATATATTGTAGGTATATCGATTTGTTCGAAACCTAAAAGTGTTCGTTTAACATATTACTATATATTTTGTAATCCTGCTATTTGCCCATACAGCAATAGCTACTTATTAACTATTAGTATAGATTATTATATGTATATAACCCTTATGATTAAGTGAAGTGGTCCCTGAGTGGTCTTTATCTTTATCAGTAATATGCTCCGTCCTTTTCAATACCTGCGTGAATAAATCACAAACTGAATATTAATTAGTTTCACATGATTTTAATTGGCGATGAAACATCTTGATGTCTACATAATAAAAAGTTAATAAAGTCAAAAACTAAAACTCGAATCGCGGTGCGTTTGTTATCCATTGAGGAGCGTTTAACCGAATTCAAAAAGGAGGAGGGTTTCAATTCGGCGAGGTTTTCTTTTATATGTGGTGATCGATTTCTCCGCCAATGGTAAAGCGATTTTGTAGAATGTACCAGAAAAAAAATCATTCCATAGAGTTTAGCGAGTTTAGAGCGATGTGGTCCCATATAAATTTGGTTAAGAGTAAAAAATAAACTCCTTAACGGATAACAGCTCAGTTGTCGCAATTGTATTATTGAGTTGATTTACATACCATAGCTGCACTTAACACTGAAAATTGAATAATAAAATAAGTTTAAAAAAAAGGTAAAACCGATTTAAAAAAAAAACACAGAAAGGTCAAAAATATCAATTTATCACTTATCATACAAAAAAAACTAAAGAATAATTAAGAACTTTCTACTTTTTGAAATCTGTTAAAATCTGTTATACGCGGAATTAAATTTAAAAACGGCGATCGTAACCTAATTTGATTAAATCTTTCCTCTCAATTCAAAGGTTCCTTCAGGTCCAATTTATTTAAGGTTTGTTAGTTCAATATAAAAAAAAAATAACTCTATTTGATCAAATTATTCCGTAAGACCATCTGGATAGATTATATATTTAGCACAAGACAATTGCTCCTGTACTCTCCGTCTCCGGGGACCCCGCCCGAGTAAACAATTTTCCTCTCATATCTCTCGTTATATTCCCATGACTTTCAGAATACATTATATATTTATTATTTTGAACGGACTGCTCTCTGAAAAGATATTCCAATGATATAGGTCAAGTTTCGTTGATGACTTGAAGTTTACACACGTAACTATAGCAAGTTAGCTACTTTTTGCTCGCATTACATTTGGTTATTCTGGCTTTGTAAGATTAGAAACTATTTATTAATGCATTGAATTAGACGATTATATTCTAAAATCATCATAATTAACCTACTCTCTTATGCGACATAAACACGTAGCATGTATCCGGATTATCCTTAAGATACTGGTGTAACCACAATGAGGCAATCATTTCAAGCAACTCTAAGAGTGCAACGCAAAGTGTACGTTATATCTAAGACGCCATACCGTTTTGAATTTAGTGAATAATTAAATTTTGCTGGCAGGAATCTTTTGCTGCCTGACGGTGTGCCCATCGAACGTCAACGTGCCAAGTTTATTGTTAAGATCTATAAAGCGGACGGCCTGCCGAAGATGAACTACTCTATACTCGCTAACGTGAAAAAAGCTTTCACAGGAGAGAGTCAGGACTTAGTTGACCCATTCGTCCAAGTCTCTTTTGCAGGAATGACAGTAAGTTATACAATCACAAAAATATTTTATCTCACATTTTCTGAATATTATATTAGTTTGTTTTCTTTTGACAGTTACTGAACTAAGTGTTGTTCATAACTGTCGACGGATCGAATTATTTATAACTAAATAACAATTATGTAAATTCAGGGCTCTACGTCTGTGAAGAAAAATTCCTATGCTCCAGTGTGGAATGAGCAAATAACATTTAGCGAAATGTTCCCCCCGCTGTGTCAACGCATTAAGATCCAGCTGAGAGATAACGATCCGGTGCACCCAAATGTTATCGGTACACATTTCATCGACCTCAAAAAGATTTCCAACGACGGCGAAAAGGGTGAGAACTGAGAATTTTTAATTCTTATTTAAAAATCTCTTATCTTCTTCACATAATCGTTCATCCGATTGTTGATTTTCTTGATCCCAAATGTTGTGAATTCGATCAGACTTTCGCTGCTTTAAGGGACAGTCCCCTAGCCATTGTGGGCAAAAACTAGTATATATACTACTATACAAAACTAGTATAACATTATCTATGAACGAGTTTTCTTTTCTTGCGACAGGGTTTCTGCCAACGTTTGGGCCAGCCTATATTTATATGTACGGGTCGACCAGAGACTTCAGTATATTGGATCAACATGCTAATCTCAACATGGGAATGGGGGAAGGAGTGTCTTACAGGGCCCGGTACGTATCTATTTCAAATGTAAATATTTAACCTGGCGTAGCGTCAATGTGCTATGAAATTAGTACAACGATTGTATGTATATGTATATTTCATTAAACAAGTACAACTTACAAATAAGCAAATAATTAACGTAATGTGCGTGCGTTAAATATAAACGTAATAATTAAGTAATTAAATAAACGTAATTGGCTGAATGATTTTAGCGAATTAATTTTTGGGTCATATTTACGTTTTTACCTTTAAGTAGTTTGAACGCATCTAACTCCTTGTATGGCGGGATTTTAACTGCCGCTACTGAAAAGAGCGGCTACGACATACTTTTGCACTTTTGCAAAAAAAGACGCGAAAAAACGAGCTGGTTAGTAATCATTTTTATGACCTCGTTATCGATACCTATTGGAAGCCCCTCCTTCCAATAGGTATGATTACTAAAAAGCTGATTTTTTTGATTTTACTTAGTTAATATTTATATAATTTAACAGTCATATTGTCCTACAAATAAAATAATAAATTTTTGAGTATCATCAAATCGAAATATTCTATCCTTGCTACCTCTGTTAGCTACCGCAATAGAGAATTTTCGCATAGGGTTGGGCGTCTCATCGAAACGAAGCTACTCACGGAAAATTAGCTTGATAGTAATCAAGTGGATCAGCTGGCCCAAGGAACCCGGACCAATATTCCTACATGGGGTTTTTTATTCAAGATTTTTTATAAAATACGCAATTTACTACTTATATCTAATGAATTTAGTAAAATAAAATCAACATCTCAATTTTAACTTTATGTGGGTTGAAATATTGCATATTTGCATCCATCTAAGCTAACTATCAAAATAGTAATATAAAAAAAAATACAATTTGCATCATAAAGTAAGATAGATTGCTTAGGGAAGCTTTGAATATTTAACAGGCTCTTGGTATCCATCCGCACTGAGATCACTGAGAATCTAGATTGTCCAGCATCAGACGTTGAAGTGGAACCGATTCCACCAATCCTGGACTCTAGCTTCGAGAAGCACGAAGAGTTCTTTTTGTTCGCAAGTATATTTGAAGCGAACATGATCGACAAGCGGCTGGTCGATAAACCACTGCAATTTGAACTGAGCATTGGAAATTCGGGAAATAGCCTCGACGGACATAATGAATCTGTGAGGAGAGCCCTGGACTTGGACTGCGATTCGCTAGGTGAGTGAATTTTTATCAAAGCCATGTTAGTTGTCTAAACCTGAAATATAAAAACATATGTGTGCTTTAACAGTCCCAGACAAAGATAAATTACCCAGAAGTAGTATTTGCGTCTAAGAATAATTAATAATTCATAATTTCATAAAAGAATAATTAATAATAAATTCTATAGCATTTGATTGAAATGCCCATGAACCCACTTTCTAATACTATATTTGTGGTTATATAATGTTTTAGATGAAGTGGCCGCAGATACGGGGTACTGGCAGAGCACCACTTACCCCACTAAAGCCGCTTCAACTGACAAGAATTATTATTATCTTCCGTATTGGGACACCAAGCAATGCATGCATATTCGCAGCATCTGGCCGGACCACCGCAGGCGCATGTACAATTCCAATCTCATCTCATCCATCATTGAAAAATACGTAAGTAACACGTAATCATTGTAAAAAATAATTAAAACACATGTGGTAAAAAAGAACCCGCCTCTTGACTACTTAAGGCGAGTCGCGTTCCGGGATCAACCAGTGTGTATCCAGTATTTTCAGGCCGGCATAATTCCGCCAACCGTCAAGGGCCTCAATATCTCTTGACGGTAGACATCGTAAACTGCACTGTACTTAAAAACAGGTCCAGTGTGATGACTTTTCCGAGCCAGGATAAAAAAATGAGTTATTGAAATGCACTAAAACTCATATCGTTTTAGGGTTGTCATTCTAAAGCGAAAACGTACATAATCCATACATATTTACTAAATTAGACATAAAACATACCTACATAATTATATTTCTATAAAACATTGATTCAACCTTTTAAAACAGGAGGAGAGTCTGTCAGAAGCTCAGGCTGTGATAGAGAATGAAGTCGCTACAGACAGTATCGGGGTGCTGACCTTGAAAACAGCACTGGAAACCGTGAGCGCTGCGTGCGCTTCTTACGTTCAGCACATGAACAATGCTCCGCATATCGGAAATACTAAGCTCGACCGCGAAAGACAAAAGATGTGTGTTTACGAAATCGTAAGTCACTATATTATTATATCACTGGCTCATCGGATTGTTAATCATAACTAAGTTACTTATTAATAAAAATTGTACAGCTAAAAGAAAGGATTATGCGCCAAGATTCCTAAAATATTTATTTAGAACTAGCTGTGCCCGCGAACGTCGTTTCGCCATCAAAAAGCTTTCATACAAACTTTTATCCCCTTTTTAAATGCTTCAGGGCTTGATTTTTGAAAAACGTAGTAGCCTGTGAATGTCTTATTCTGATGTATAAGCTATATTATTGTAAAGTTTCATTAAAATCCATTCAGTAGTTTTTACGTGAAAGAGTAACAAACATACATCCATCCATCCATCCATACTTACAAACTTTCGCGTTTATAATATTAGTAGCAAGGAAGTAGGATCAATAAGTAAGTGTAAAATATACTTTACAGGAACACATAAGCAGCCTCGCAAGGGGTTTGAAGGCTTTGGTCACGAAACATTCAATCAAGGAGCGCATGCGTTCTGCTTTCGGCTATCTCAACAAGCTGAAATCTTTGTGCGAAGATGTAGGTATCATTCTTAATTCGGTACCTTTATTGAGGTCAACACACTCTACTGTATATATGTCTGTTAATTAATTTTAGGCGCAGCACACACTGCCTGACATTTTCATATGGCTGATAAGCAACGGCAAACGCTTAGCCTACCATAGAATCCCAGCAAGATACATCATCTTTTCAGAAAATCCTCAAGAAAGCGGCAAATACTGCGGAAAAATGCAGACTGTGTTCCTGAAGGTAAAATAAATAAATTTATATAAATTTAAATAACAGGATCTCTAGGATATAATTCTTACTTTATTTTTATTCAGTGGCCTGGGAAAAAAGCGACTAAACCTAGTGGATGGTCAATTCCCGCAAAAATTAGTGTTTACCTCTGGCTAGGAGAGCTACATGACAAAAAACATTATATCGATGGACTACCAAAAGGCTATGAGCTTACTTCAGAGCTTAAAAATGCTGATAAACCTCGTTCCAACGCTCCTGCATCCATATTTTATGTTGAAAAACACGTAAGTGGTAATCAAAATTAATAAAGGTCATCGTTTCCTTTTTGGATCCTTATATAAATACATCTGTATCTCCATTACTGGATACACATTTATAAACATGTATTTTAATGATTTTGGGTGCCCTATCAATTGTAGGAGACCGCAAACTAAATTAATATGAGATGTACACAGAACATGAAATAATAACTAACTGAAAAAAAATCTAAATGTTAATCTCTTATTCTGTTTTTTCTAGAACTTCCAAATGAGAGCTTACCTATATCAGGCGCGTTCTTTAATTGGCTCTGACTCTTCCGGGCTATCCGATCCGTTCGCTAGGGTCATAATTGGTGAAAGTACAGGGACAACACAAGTAATCGACGAAACATTGAGCCCTACTTGGGATGAACTCCTGGTATTTGACGACATTTTGTTGTACAGTACCATTGAGCAAATAAAATCTGATCCCCCACCCATTGTTATTGAAGTTTTTGATCAAGACAAAGTCGGAAAGTCAGAATTTATTGGACGAACGCTTGCTCGACCTCATATTAAATCATACGAAGATACTCATGACAGACCACATAGCCTACCTGCATTGGAATGGCATGAAATTACCAGAGGAGACGATAAAGCTGGAGAATTATTAGCAACATTTGAACTTTTGGAAATTCCACCTAAACAAAATGCTTCTATTTTACCGCAACTCCCAAGCCCCAGGGAGCCCACTGGAAAAACCCCCATAGATGCCAATAAGGGTCCCATACTACCTGTGCCCCGAGGAATAAGACCGACTCTCTCTAAATACCGCATTGAAGTGCTATTTTGGGGATTGCGTGATCTGAAACGAATTCATCTTCTTACTGTGGATAAGCCACGCGTAGATATTGAATGTGCAGGCAACATTTTGTATTCTACAGTCATACAAAATGCTAAGCGCAACCCTAACTTTACAAACCCAGTAAGATTCGTAGATGTGGAACTTCCGGATCAAGACTTATACCGACCCCCACTGACAATCCGTGTTATGGACTGCCGCAGCTTCGGTAGAATTACTCTGGTTGGAACTCACACCATAAATTCAATCCATAAATACATCTACACCCCTATGAGCAAGAAAGAGAGGGAAATTGAGGACAGGAAGAAATCGTTGATTCCTTTACAAAATATAGATCTTCGGGCTAATTGCATTATCCATGAGAATGCGTACACCATTGAGAATGAAAAAGAAAGTTGCCCGTTGTTGAATCGAGAAGGACGTGGTACAATGTCGTATGGATCAGGAAGTAAGCAAGCAGTACGCACCAAGTTCAACAAGCGCGAATCTTTGAGGAAAAGGAAGATGAGCGCTGACTCCATGCATCCCGATGATGAAGGTAGCAAAGATTGGTGGACTAAATACTTCGCCTCCGTTGAGTCCATGATTGAAGAGGAGAAGGAAGCTAAAAGGGAGCGTCAAGGATTCCAGCAAAGTTCGCAAATTGTGTATGTGGATGAAACACGCTCACCACGGTCACCTCGTGAGGAAGTACATTCCCCTCAAGCGGAACGCGAACGTACTCGGCGCCGGCAAACTTCGTCACCATTACCAAGGGCTAAACTTAGCCTAACCATCTCTAAGAAGAATGAAATACCCGGCTCCGCTTTGACAAAGGTGTGCGAATGAGAATAATAATATTTGAGTGGTAGAGCCACGCTGTAGACAGTTTTGTCTACAGCATAAATGGGCTGGCTCGACCGGGTCGTTACCACTGTCTCACAGAAAACCGACGTAAAGTAGCGGCTTGCTGCTGCGTTTCGTACGGTGAGTGAGATATCCGGAAGCCCAAATCACCTCCCCTTCCCAATCTTTCCTTTCCTTTAAGGTCGGCAACGCGCCCATGATTCTTTTGGTGGTGGGCGTACATGGGCGGTGGAGATCACTTACCATCAGGTGACCCACCTGCTAGTTTGCCGGCCTATGCTATAAAAAAAAAAAAGAATGAGAATATATTTTAATATATTTTATTACTATCATACATATTTGAAAGATGATTTTTAATTTTAGATATACCCACATGAGCTTGAGGCTGTCCCAGAATACGATGAATTCAAAGAATGGCTCCACTCGTTTGAACTGTATCGCGGAAAACAAACCGGAGATGACTCTGAAGATGAAAACAGAGTTGTTGGTGTATTCAAGGAAAGTTTCTAGTCGTAATATAATCTCCACCATTAATGCATAATTAATTATAATAATCATACCACACATATACCTCAATACTGTTATTTTTGTTAAATAAGAAACGAATAATAATATTTAACATTTATGTTTCAGGGTGCCATCAAAGTATACAAATGGCCTTTGCCTAAAGGCATTGACGACCACACTGTTATGGGATTTGACCCAAACTATGGTTTCTTCCAAGGAGTACCAAACAATGAGCCGATCCACGTTCTTGTTCGCGTTTACATCGTAAAAGCAACTGATCTACACCCCATGGACTTAAATGGCAAAGCCGATCCCTACATTGTACTGCACTTGGGCTCTAAAAGAATCAGCGACAAGGAAAACTATGTATCCAAGCAGCTCAACCCTGTTTTTGGCAAATGCTTTGAAATTGAGGCTACTTTTCCTCAAGATTCCATGCTGACTATTCAGGTATTCGACTGGGACTTGCTCGGATCTGATGACTTAATTGGTGAAACCAAAATTGATCTCGAGAACCGCTTCTATAGCCGCCACCGTGCCACATGTGGCCTTCCCATGAAATACGAGGAGTACGTATTTATGCTAAATTTATACTAACACAATAACTGCAAGCTTTTATTTACTAATATACTAATCCATACAGGCAAGGGTACAACCAATGGCGCGATGCTTTGAAGCCAACTCAGATTCTGGCTAAGCTCTGCAAGGATGGCAAGTTGGATCCTCCGGTTTATGAGAATGGAAGGGTCAAAGTCGGCAAGACCGTATTCAATATGCCTATGGACGATACCGAACTTTTCTCCAATCCTAATACTATTGAAGAACAGATGGCTTTGATTGTGCTCCGCCGCTGGCAAGAGGTGCCGCGTGTTGGCACCCGTTTGGTAACCGAACATGTGGAAACGCGGCCATTGTACAATCCGAACAAGCCTGGTAAAAATAATAATTTAAACTTTTACATCACATCATGTCCATAAGCTAAATAAACGAACACACTAATATACATACTCATTCTAAATAAAAATTGTACATTAATTTTACGTATTTACACATGGACATTGTTCGAATATTTTTAGGAATTGAGCAAGGCCGGCTAGAGATGTGGGTAGATATGTTTCCGATGGATATGCCTCTACCTGGGCCACCAATGGATATATCTCCGCGCAAGCCCAAGTCGTATGAAATGAGAGTTATTATTTGGAATACTGATGAAGTCGTTCTAGAAGATGATGCTTTCTTCACTGGCGAGAAAATGTCAGACATTTATGTAAAGGGGTACGTAGATTAAAAAATCAAAAATAAGATACTACATTCGAACGCTGTTTTGAAACATACCCAATAGTAAAGAGATTAACTCTCGTATTCACAAACATTACTTTGAGCTCTCACATTGTCCACGAACGGATAGTAGTGATTTCTATACACGTGATTAGTCCGTTTTTGGCGCTAAACATTAACTTACCAATCACGTATACCAAAATCGACACATAGTAAATAATTTTTAATTTAAAGAGCTCACTTGAGTGTTGTTAGGCCTTACCGTATTAGCAACCAACATATGAGAAAGGTCTTTGCCAAGACGTGTCGAATTATGTGTAAATGATTGATCTACTAATCACCAGATTAATCACTTACACATAATTCGAAAAAACTGACCAATGAGGTTTAAAGCAATCGTCACTGCGTTCGCGGTCACTATGAGGCCTCATAGTAATAACGTTTATAAATACAAGGGCAGGCGACCATTCATAAAACTACAAGTCAAACTCTTCCTGTAACATATTGTGTTAAAAAGCATGTTGCGTCGACCCCACTGCATTAACAAAATAGCAACATTTGTTGGTATTTTCAGATGGTTGAAGGGCCCTGATGATTGCCAGTGCACAGATATTCACTACCGCTCATTGACTGGCGAAGGAAACTTCAATTGGCGATTCATATATCCATTCGATTATATGGAGGCTGAGGAGCGCATCGTTATTTCCCGTAAGGAGTCTGTGTTCTCCTGGGATGAAACTGAGTGTAAAATTCCGGCACGGTTCGAGTTACAAGTGTGGGATGCTGACCACTTCTCAGCTGATGACTTTTTGGGTGAGTAACATCCCTTATCTTCTCGTCTGTGAAGTCGAATCGGACTCTGTTATATAACATTGTTCTACACGTAAACAACACATACTACATAACATGTACAGGTATTTGAGTTATATAAACTAAATATTTTATCGTGTCTACGTTTTCTTTCAGGTGCTATCACCCTCGATCTGAATCGTTTTCCGCGCGGAGCCAAATCATCCAAGCTCTGCACATTAGACATGCTGCGCAACGATGGCTCAGTGCCGATGGTGAATATTTTCAAACAAAAGAGGGTTAAGGGTTGGTGGCCCTTCTATATTAAGCGCGACACTGAGGAAATGGAACTGACAGGCAAGGTAGAGGCCGAGATTCATCTGCTGACACGAGAGGAGGCCGACAAAGTACCTGCAGGCCTTGGACGTAACGAACCAGATCCTCTTGATAAGCCAAAGTAAGTGTATTATTGTTCAACAGATACTGTGTTAAAAACATTTTTACAATCTAACATGATAACTTAAATAAATAATGGAAACTAAAATATGTTCTAATAATATGCTTGTATCGAAATAAACACTCATAAAGCCATTTGTTTGACTGACAACAGTCGAGAAAAATATAAAATAATTGAGCTCATTTGTCTCAAGTTATTTAATTACTAGTTGATGGTAAGAATCACCATTGATTTGTTTAAGTGCTGTATTTATAATTGTTTTACAGTCGGCCGGACGCGTCATTCATGTGGTTCCTGAACCCGCTCAAGTCTATCCGCTACATCGTCTGGCACAACTACAAATGGACAATCCTGAAGGCGTCCATTATAATCATAGTTGCTATAATGTTTTTGCTTCTCGTGTATGCAGTTCCAGGATACACCGTTAAGAAACTATTGGGTGCTTAAGTCGTTTTCTGTAATCTCCACATATTAACAATATTTTTTAAGACACACTATTTAACCACAATATATTATCATATAATAACGTTAATTCCATATAATTTGTTACTTATAGTCAAAATATGTAATCATCGATGTTATGGTAAATGTATCAAATTACGGGATATTAGCAATTAATTTATGGATATTTTATTTATTATGTCAGTAGATCATGTAGCAATTAATCAAATGGATATTCATTGTTTATTATATTTGTTATATAAAATTAGTTCAGAATAGTTTGCTTCTAGGTCGTTAATTTATAACAAGTAACCAATTATTGTCATAATCTGATGTGTTTTAATGATCTTTATTTATGATTTGTACTTATGTTGTAAAAGTAGGTACTCAATAATTAGTGTTTGTTATTCGATCACAATGATTTTTATGATTAATTATTATTATTGACTTACCAATCTGGCACAGGTACCTACATCAGGACCTTATATCATATTATTTCAAGAAACTAATTTACTTTTTTTATTACGTGAGTTTTCCGGGATAAAGGACTTAGTTGAAAATTCAGTATAAGATTAGTAGTTCCAGAGATAATTATGTAGTAGGACCCTACACACTTACCTACTTAGTAATAATTCATAAACTAAAAAGGATTATATCTTTATTTTATATTATTATCTAGTATGTAGATTCGAAAAATAAATTAAGTAAGTACCTACCTATCTGTGGAATAAGCAGTTTTTTATTTACACTTTATACATAAACAATATATAGGCGGACTTAAAGCCTGAGGCATTCTCTACCAGTCAACTGGATATCGGAGATAAGATAATGTCACTCCTCAGCTGGTTACGCTATTTCCATAATATCTAAAGCTTATCTCACTTCAAGGTGTAATTATAAGCTATCTGCCCTATCTATGTAATAAATGTTGTAAGTCTAATTATCTGAGAATGGAAAAATAGGCCATTAGTTACAAAGAACATGTAATCACTATGTTTAATATATAAACATTTACCCTGTCCCGTTAATTACATACAACAATATTTATGTATAGAATAAGTCAGCGGCGCATGCGCCTCGTTGTGTCAATTGTCCCCGAAATTGTTCGGGACCCATATCACCTTAGTAATTGCAATTGGCACAACGGTATCGATGGGCTAGGTTAAATACCAATACCAATAGTGCAACAGCTCAAATTTGTTTTGTGTGCCAAGCTTAAAACTATGTTTTTCGCTACTACTTCTAATTTCAAATTTGACCGTACATCCACATTTTAAACATGCATTTTCAAATTAATACTCTACCGATAAGTAGCCTCGGTCTGTCGATCTCTGGGTTTGGCCAAAGAGCAGAGGCCCTGTTATAAAACATCGAACAAGTCACTGGACCTATATTTTATTGGCATTTTACTGTCTATATTTCAGTTACCAATTTAGTTAATGTGTTATTGTTTCAAACTAAAAGCTCCTGCTATAACGCACCATCTATCCCGTAATAAGTAATATTGTTTATTCACCATATTATTATATTCTATTATAAATTGAATATATTGGAACCATATATTAACCAGTTTGTGTAATTATAAACAATAATAAACGTATATCTCACTAGTATCGAATGAGTTGTTTTATTTATTGCATGTTTCTTAATGCCCACGTGGGCTCGCTCAATACATAGCGTAATGAAAAACCTTTGATTTTTATAGTTATATAGGTACTTCGAGAATGTTCCGTTTTCACAAATTAGTACGAATAGGTTTACAACGTGACGACACATCCTACTATCCTACTAATATTATAAACGCGAAAGTTTGTAAGTAGGTACCTATGGATGGATGGATGGATTGATGGATTTTAATGAAACTTTACAATAATATAGCTTATACATCAGAATAGGACATAGGCTACTATGTTTTTCAAAAATCAACCCATGAAGGGTTTACAAAGGGGATGAAAGTTTGTATGAAAAATTTAAACCGCTCAACCGATTCGTCCGTTCCCGTGGGATCTAATACAAAATTACATTCACGCGGACAGGGTCGCGAGCAAAAGCTAGTAATGAATAAATAACTTGGCCATTCGGGCTGTTGGGCCTCTAAAGATAAAAATAAATAAGAAACTTATGTCGTAACATGTTTGTACCTACTAGGTATGTAGTCATCATCGTTTGTATGGAATATGTAATCATCGTATCTTCGAAACAGCCGAAGATTGCCGAGGCGTATAATTTAAATTAACAATTTTTTGTAAATGTGCCTATGTCAAATAGATTTTTCTTATATTCAATGCTTAATGCCTATATGAAGGTTACTGTTTAAAGTGACATCGTGAAGCAGGCCCTTAAATTCCTGTACAAACACTATAAAACTTAAATACTTACCGCCCATGAACATATAAAGCATGGATACGTTGACGACCTTCAAGGAAAAGAATAAGAATTAAGGGATTGCGCCATTAAAAAATAAATTGAACTCTTGGTAGAAGAAATAACCTTTAGGCCATTTTTTAATTATGCTGCGACAATGCATCTAGAGAAAAATAGACAGTCGTAAAACAAAACAAAAACAAACTGGTAGCCATTTTTTTCAATCCTAACGCTGGATAGATATAACTTGTGACTGCGGTGCCGCTCCAAGATATCAGTCTCGGAAAAATATTTTGGGGATGGTAATGTTACCCGTAGGTTATTATTGTATAGTATCTACGTACATTTATTTATTAATTTATTTATTGGGTATTACAGTAATATAATTTCCTTCTGTAATATAAATCCACACTTGCACAACGATCCTTAAATCGTATTTAGCCACTAACCGTGTTTAAGGAACGTCAAACTGTATATGAACATGTTTTTATGAACATAGCTTATAATTACATCTTGAAGTGAGATAAGCTTTAGATATTTCGAAAATAGCGCAAACACCTAAGGAGAGACTATCATTTCCTCCGACGACCACGTATCCAGTTGACTGGTAGAGAATGCCTCAGGCATTACATAAGTCTGCCTGTATATACTTTATGTATAAAGTGTAAAAAAATAACTGCTTATTCAAAAGACCTATCTAGGCACTTACTTAATTTATTTTTCGAATCTACCTACTAGATAATATTATAAAATAAATATATAATCCTTTTTAGTTTATAGAGTTATTACTAAGTAGGTAAGTGTGTACTACTACATAACTATCTCCGGAACTACAAATTTTATAAAAATGAGCCTGCAATAATTATGATTTTTAATATTGGTATGAGCAAAGGTGGGCGCGTAGTGGAGACATATCACTATCTGGTGCTAAGTGTGAATGCATAGTAAAGCCTCATTGGCTAGTTTTTGACGTTAAATAAAAATACACCAATCATGTAAACGAAATTCAACACTTGGCAAAAGGTTTTTTTGTGATGTACAGGCCTAACACTGGCATTTTGATCACTGGTGGCTGGATTCCTAAATAAGTAAGGTTACCTATTGGCCATACAGATACATTTCGAGACTGTACCGAAAACGACATTTTCATAGCATGCTAAGATACACGTAATTAAAATAAAATAAAATTCCAAATCTCTGATAAATTATTTTTATTTTTACTCTCAAATAATATTTACACGTCTTTAAAACATATCCATATAATATTAATCAAAACATTTTAACTTTTCGAGTAAGAGCTCACAGGTTCAGTACAATAATATTAAAATCATTAAAGGCTGTACTCCGAATTATTCTCATCATATTTCATTCTCAAGTTTCGATAAACTTCACAGTACTTCGGAGAAATTCCGGTTTTATTACTAATATTACTATAGGACATGCTCATTTTCCTTTATTAGTTGTTATGTAACAACTTTGTTAACGATCTAGTGTGTACAGCCGTAATAGGGACGTCTACACGAGGAAAATTATTTATCATAGAAAATTTCGATTTTCCATAAAATAATTATAATTTACTCATGAATTTCATTCAATCATAAACAATTTTAATTAACGCTAATTAGAGTAGGAGACAAGGTGTTTTAATATAATATAAACGATTCTAAAACAAATCATTTTACATAGATTTCCAAAGTAATAGGGGATTACACGCACGGCCTAATTGTACAAATGCCGTTTTCGACTGAGTTCGGAGACAATCCCCAAAACACTGGATTATAAGTTAGTTCTTCAATTTCTACATCTACATATAAAGAATCATTAATGCTAGAATATCTTTATGTGTAAAAAATACATTTAACATTACATATATCTAAAAAACACATCGTCATCTACTCAAATTTAAACGATGCAATGTATAATTTTCGTAAATATACTGTATTAACATCCAATTATTCGTACACACCGATTAATTATGGCAATAAGAGAATTTATCGAAAACTGTACAACGTCATTAATATCTATAAAGCTAATAAAACCGGTACAATTCACAGGCAAGTTCGTCCGGCGTGATGTGGCGGTTCGTACAGGATCCTAATGCACACTACAGGATGATAGCGGCTTAAACACATGTTAAATCAATAACCACATTACCACCAGGCACAGTAATTGTGCACATAAAATCAAACTTCACTGTAGGAATATAGATAGGCACTATGGATTACAAAAATCATTGAATATTGAGCTGTAAAACCGGGGACATACAATTTTGCGGGCGACAGATTCTACACTACACAGAGAATTAATTCTTAGGCCAAGTAACTGGCCATTTGTTCACAATACTGAGAAGTAGAAGAGAGCACGAATTCTGAGACGGCAACAGTGTACACTGCACACACTAGTTTCGTGAGCAGGTAGTTACAATAAATTATACTTTTGTCAAATAATAATAATCATTGAATAGCAATCTACACAACACTATTGGAAGAGCCTTATTTATAATAAGAAACTAAAAATACGAACAATACCAAACAAAATGTATGTACAAAATATTAATACAATCACTAAAACATATTGTATGTACATACATAGATGCGAAAAAATCCTTATAATGTAAATAAATAAAAATTAAACAACAAATCCGGACTAATCTAAGATTCTACGAAACGCATTAATTGAATTTAAAAACGGTTTAATTGTACACATCGCTCATAATGCTATTTACGGATATACTACAATATGATGATTATTTGAAAAAAAAACATCGTAAAACTTACATACACACAAACATAGCGTATTTTGAGACTAAAATATTTAAAAAAAATTAAGTGACAAGTGCCCTTACGAAAAACTCTGAGCAAAATACTTTTATACTTTTACTACTGGCTAGGCCAGTGTTTCCCGACCTTTTTTAGGCCATGCCCCACTTTACACTATTTTTGTTAAATTTGTCACCAATATCTAGCATTGCATTTAAATAACCCAAAGCGAAAGTATTAAAGTCGTATCGAGACCATTTTTAAATTGCCCCCCTTAACTATCAAATTGCCCCCCTGTGGGGCGTGGGCCCCACATTGGGAAACACTGGTCTAGGTACTGTTAAAAAATGGAGAACATTTATTATAATATACGTTTTGTACCTTGAAAATTCCACTACTCGCTTACCAAATGTATATATATTATATGCTATATATTTTCGATAAAAAATAGTCGATATTAATATTGCAATTGGAGATTATTTTACAAATAGTTAACTTTATCTGCAAGACGGCCACATATTGCAATGGGTTAATAATAATTATTGCTCTTCGTTATATATCTAAGTTACATAAACGAGCGGAAAAACGTGTTTAGTACTGTATTTAAACAAGAACATGCATGTCGTAAGTTTTAAATAAGACCTAATTGTTATAATCCCCGACAAAAAATGGGGTGTTATAAGTTTGACCCCTTTTGAATTGTTTGAATCTAGATTTTATTTTATTAATATTTTGGTTTTATCAAAATATTTATGTTCAGTCATTTCGAAATATGAATAATTAATAAATTATTAATTAACAACAACAACACACAACCAACAGTCCTGACCCTACACTAGGTTAAACCTGTACCATGAGTCAGGAACTACAACCCACAACACCCAGACTCGAAACAAATATTCGTGGTTTACACAAGCATTTGTCTCGGTGCGGGAATCGAATCAGCCGCCTCTCGTTTCACAGCCGGCTACTCGCCCACTGCGCTACGAAGGCTGTTAAAATAATGACAGCTTTATTTATAATTGGTGAGGTCGGGGGTTTCTAACGGTTCGGTTACGTCGGCACTTACAATTTATTTGGTATATAGTACTGCGCACTTCCTAGGTCTTTAAATTCGTTTTTATTTCTAAAGTGATACCGAAATGCAGCATTAAGATTTTCTCGTTGTTCGACTTATAACAGAGTACATAAATAAAAATATCGTGGAATACGATTTAAATAAGAAGCTTCGGCAATTTTGTTCTTTTTTGAATATATAAACTATTTCCAACTTGTCTGGCCTTGTTAGACGAGACAAGATAGAAGAGAAAAAAAGTTAGAAGAGAAAAGTACACCATCTAACGTTATAAATGCTCTACCCAATGCATTGCTCATTGTTTTTCCAAAGATAAACAAAGACTGCCGAAGCCATATCTTAAATAGTACTACGATAAGCTGTGTAATTCATATAAAATTGAGTATCAATTAGGTATATGATTATGAATAATAATATAAAAATATATAGTTCAATCATAAGATGGTAACACGTTCACTAGCAGCGCAGTTTGCGCTACATAATATTATCACAATAATATGTATAATTCTCAGATATCAACAAGCAAAGCTAATCAGACGATAAGTAAAATGGGCTGAATTGATACATAAATTGAATAAGTTATATTGAGATTATTACACAGATGGATCAACCAAACTATAATGAAAATCATAATTTATAGAAGTATATCCTATTTTAAAAAAAAATTAAATAATTGAAATCTATTTCATGAGTAAAAAAATTAAAAGTAAAATGTTTTGTCCTCGATCCACCCGGGTGTCCCAATTATCCCCAGCTTTTTACGGTTCGCAGAGACAGAAGCGCTTGCCTTTGTGTTTTAACTTAAATTAAAATGTGCCACACTAATAGAGGCCAAGTCAATTATTAAAACCAAATTAAAACGATACCTAAGATTTAAAAATTATAAAACATTTCCATCAAATAATTATAACATTATGTTGCACACTCTTATGCGCATGGGTTAAAATAATAAAAACAAAAGTTTCGTCTATATTTTAAAAGTATCGTCGAACGAGAATTCCCAACGTTGCGATTCGAATTAATATTAATTTAGCGTATTATAGCTGAGCAATTTTAAATTACATTTTATCTATATATTAAGCAATGCACAGGATAAATTAATTGTCCTACAATAAACTTTATAATATATGGATAATATCTGGGTTCGTAAATTGCACATTTTATATACGTTAACATTTTAACACATTCAGTGCAACCATTGTGTACGAGCGTTTGTTTAACTATCACCGTATGCCTTACTGGCTAATGCTTCCCTTGTATTTTTGTTTTCCTTTAACATGTGTCCGTAACGCATATTAAAGTAATATCATTATTCCGAGGTGCCCTCCGAAGCATCTATTCTTTCAACTTATGCTCGTGAGAATAGATGATGTGAACGATTGATTATACAGCATCAATTTATGGGCACAGAATAACGCTATCGCGACGACGCTCAGCAGCTCAGCGTACCGGGCTGTCAGTTAATATGCATTAAAGGCACATGGTGTATACAGTTGCCATGAAAGTGTTAATTGTTTACTTTTATTATGTTAAAATTATACAAAAATTGGGTAGTTCCACACTAAAATTGTACGTTAAAATCTCCTCTGTGAATTATCACAATTAGTAAGCTGAGTTGACTAGAAAACTGCACAAGAGCTACTGTCGTGTTAGTGCTGTTAAAATATTTTGATTACACTCATGCATTACACGAATAAAACAGGTCCGAGTTTACATACTGATTGAAATAAATATACATGCATTATATAAACATAGACATACAAAAACGGATTAAAACTCTTTTCGAAGACGATGCACCGACCTAACGGTGAGCACTCACAGAAGGCACGACGTTTGTTGTTCACTTACTATGCACTAGCGACCAGTACCCTCACGTGAACGCTATCCGCTCAACTGAGCACTATCCAGTGGACAGGTACACGGTTGACTATAACTACAAGTATCTATGTTTAAAAGGTGCGACATAACGCGGAATAAATACACAGTATAGAAAAATTATAAATATTAAATTGACGCGTCGATGTTACCCCAAGGCGGAAACCCATTGTTCATCTTATTATACTTAATTTATATTTGAGTTAGACAGTAAATAGTCTTTATGAGAGTGTCGAGCGCCGATGGATGCCATCGAGCGGCGGCCGACATGATCGGCGAGAACCGGCGAGGCCGAGGGGCTTCGGTAGTGGACACGTCACTACAAAACTGTTCGATAATTGTCCGATGAATTAACTATATCACAAAGTGAACATTGCATGTTCATCCTCGTCTCAAGCGGTGTCGATGTCGCCCACGTTAATGCGGTCCTCGGCGGCGGTCACCGAGAATCCCAGTATGCGCGCGTCGATCTTCAACATCTTATTCTTTTTGGTTTTCTTTCCTTTACCTTTCACTTCTTGGTAGTCGGAGCCGGAGATGGTGCGAGGGTTAATCGCCATCGCAGGTGAGCACAGATCGTCCGAGGGCGTCACCATACCCACGCGCAAGAGCTTGGACCTAAAATAATCACTTGCCATAAGGTGACCTACTTGCTCGTTTGCTGGTCTATTCTATTAAAAAAATATTCTCAAAGACTTTAGAATGGCTTTAAACTACTTCAATTTAAAATACTTTATTTAGTCTCTGTTTATTTTCAGTTAAGGGATGACAACAAAGTTGACACTATAGAATATAGTTTGTTGGTTTGGTAACTACTTACCTTCGTTCGAGAAACTGACGCGCGAAATCACTCGATTCTTTTGTTTCGCCCAAATAACATTTAACATAATCTTTCACTTCGTACGGTGACTCGATGTCCTTCAGAAAACCGACGAATGTTGGCACTGTAAAAAAATAACAATAAAAATAGTTTCCAATATAGTTTCGCTCACATACACTAAACCCGTATAATTATCACTATGTCGATGTGGGCTTATTATCGAATGATTTTTGTTTTTTTTTTATCCGAGCACGGCAATGTGACGGTGCTATACCTGATGGTAAGCGTAGTGCAGTCCAAAATACCAGCAACCACAATAACGAGCTTGGATGAATGACCACCAAGAACAAAATCTCAACTCGATATATCGTATAATGCTGGTCATTTGAGGTCGATAGTTTTCTCATTAGCACGCAAAATATCTAGTGAGGTGCATACTAGGCCCGCTTTAACATTAATAGTCTGTCCCGTAACTGTCCATAAAAAAGTTGGTATTTAAAATTAATCCGTGTATATTCCGCATAAATGCAAGCATAGAAAGTCTCACCATCAATCTTAGAACTCCATGACGTGAGCACAACTGTGCACCAGTTGTCGAAGTCCGCGGCGGGGGAAACTTCCTTCTTTGCTGGTATAGTGACGACAGGCTGGGGTTTCTTCTTGTTTTTGCTGGCCTCCGTGATCTTTGGCGACTCCTGATTCTTTTCCGGCTTAATGGGCTGGTTGGGTAGCGTGTCCCAGAATCCACCTAGTAATCGGTCAGGTCATATTTTATGTCTGTCCCGTGGGAATTTCACACATTTTAACTTAAAATTAGCTGTGCTACAGAAACTACAGCGCTTATTTGTAATTCATAGACGTAGGAGGGCAACAGCCATGTAGATGTGGCTCCATTTGAAGGTATCTATATGCCTTGAATTTAAGCTTAGAGTCTTTGCACACCACGTTTTTTTAACGCGCTGATGACGCGCGTAGAACGCAATCAGTGCGCTTTGCAAACGCAAGCCCGTCGGTCTATGGAAACCTTTGGACACGATCCTCACGTTTGTATCGATACAAACGCACAGAAAGCCGCCGCCATTTATAAATTATGACCACAGTATAACGATGGCGTCGCTGGAGACTACTCTGCTTACGCGCGCTTCATTTGCGTTCGTATCGATACAAACGCACGTTCGGCGCGCGTTTCATATGCGCTTGTATCGATACATACGTGTATTATCTGCTAATACGCGTTGAGAACGCACAGAGAACGCTTTTATCAAAAACGCGCGTCGTCAGCGCGTTAAAAAAAACGTGGTGTGCAAAGGCCCTTAATTAAATTATACTACTGTAGCGACACCGTACGATGGTACTTGGACAAACGCACAATCATAATCTTAAAATAAATTAAGGTAATAACATCAATTGTATAAGGGGTGATTGAAATTGCATTGTAAAAGGGTGGCAAATTTGACCGGATTTTGCGCGATTCATTGACGAATTAACTACCTACGGATTCGTAAGCCGGTGCGCGATCCCACAAGCTTAAAAATGATGTATCCCACTTTTGGGATAATCCTTAATCCCAAGTGACAAAAGACTCACCACCTCCACTTCCATTATGAGAACTGCCCCACGGTACGTTATTAATAGGCAGTGGTGGAGGCGCCTGGGCTTCTTCTAGAGCCTGAGCTGCCGCCGCCGCTGCGACCGCGGCAGCCGCCGCTGCGGCCTGCTTTCTGGCCTCCGCCTAAGAAGAATAGCTTCAATTAAACTCAATCGCGCTATGGCGATGCGTCCCATATTCGACATGTAACAACACTAAATTATAAACAGCTGAGCTTTTGTATTACTCCAGTACTGTTAGTCTTGCTCACACACTTCACTTGATTTGTGATTGACATCGATTATTATCGATCGTAGTAAAAGAGTGATTAAAATTAAGGTGAACGTTGTGATTGATAGTTACAATACCTATTAATTTTCCTGTGATGATTTTTTTTATGATGAATGATGAATACCTGAATTTCCGCTAAACTTTGTCCAGGAGTAGTCGTAGAGTTATTCTTCTTTTTCGCCCATCCCAAGCCAGCTTGCATCTCCTGTGTCCAAATTGTAGAATATTAACTTAACGCAAGGTATAATAGGCCAATATCAGCATTTTATTTATAACAGAGGCTGGCATTAGAACTAGTGGGACACACCTGGTGGTCATCTCCACCATTTATGGACATCTAAAATATCAGAGAATCATGGATGCATTGCCAATGAAAGAGATGGGACTGGAAAAGAAACGGGGGGTTTGGGAAAACCCGAAAATTCCCTCCGGAAATGTAACACTGTTACGAACCTGTTCTCTGGCTAACGCCGCGGCCTGTTGTTGCGCTATTATATGCATCATCTGCTGCTGCTCCTTGATCTGCTCAACTTTCTTCTCCCTCTCAAGACGCTGGATTTCGGCCAGTGTGAGGCCATCTTTATTCATCGCCTGCATCACCTGGTTGTTCGCGGTCGACCATGGCGCCTTCTTGATGGCGGACTCAACCGCTTGTCTCTGTTGCTGCTGCTGCAATTCCTGCATCATACCGACCGACAAGTTAAAACGCCTTTAACATATCAACTAATACAATATAATATATAACTAACATTGCCTATATTGAGTGAGCATTATTTAGACGCCGTATTATAAAAATGTTACAACCAATAATCTTAAAAAGGAAAATCTTAAAGACATATCACCCTGCAGAAAGCATTTAATAAAAATAAAGTTTTATTGCAAAAACTTTATTAGATAAACCTGTTGCTTTTTGATGGTATCGGCTTGCTTTTTCTTTTTCTCTTGTTCTGCTGCTTGCTTCTCTTCTTCTCTCCTGTTACAACAATAATGTGTGAAACACATAATTCAGTATCAATCATATAAACGTTTACTACACTAATTATTAGACCGTTTATTGAAAAAAACTAACCTTTTGCGCTCCGCCTCCTCCGCCACTTTTATTTCTTCCGCCTTCTTTTTACTTTCCTTAGTGACAGTTTTCTCGGAACCTTTGACTAGAGTGAAACCTTCTTTGATCCATTCCTAATAAAAACAATTAAAAATATTTATTAATTTCTCATATATTATTCAATGACCAACAAACCAATTGACTAATAATTCTTTGTACCTTTTTTTCCTTATCTAGTTCTTTTTTGCTAGATTTTTCTTCTTTTTTACTTTTAGACGGAGAAGGCTCAGCTGAACGTTTTGGCTAAAAAAAGGTTTTTTTTTAATTTAACATGTGTGATTATTTCACACAATTTAGAAATAACACAATACAGGGAAAGAAAAAATTTAAACAGTAACATAATATGGTGAATTGATGGCATAAAAATATTAATGAATACTATAAAGTAGTCGCTAGCCGCGTCTGTCTGTCTATCTCCTTAGTTCTAGATTTTGATGAGTTTTCCGTTATCATTTAGAGAATACCAAAAGGTTTACAAGTATGTACGCTATACCCCATGGGAGAGAAGCAGTAAGATGTATGCGACAGACAGCTAGACTTTAATAATCTCACTTTATTTATTTTCGTCTGGCGTTATTCCGGCCTAATATGTCAGCATCCGCATTTTAATTATGATTTGACAGTATAATTTGGTGCGACCTGCCCTCTGATCTCCACGACCAGCAACGGGAACAAGTTTCCTCGTACGTTTGTCCGCTGAGTGTACCACGTGCGTCTACCAAGTAAGGTTGGCTTCGAGCCTAAGATGTTTCTTGGTCCAGTTATAGTCTATTTACCGAACCTATCAGACAAATGTAAGGAAATATCTACCCACTATATAATATTTCCTTAATTTGTACATGTCAATACACAAAATACAAAAGAGTTAATATATATGTATACTCTTTCACTCCGTTTTTGCGGAATGCTTGTTTGCTTGCATGGCGCGATGATGCAAAGGGCGCAATGTACAATATTTAACAACGTATAATCGACAACAGGATAATAACATCTCATCTCTCTCTCATCAGTAATGTGCTATACTTTGCGCAATAATAATGTCCAAATTACATTATTGGACCATCTCTACTTACCGGATTGATAATCAACCTATACTGCAAAGAAATGAAAAGATTCGAAAAAGAATCGCAAAATGAAGGCGAACGCTTCGCTTCGAAGTCGCAACAAAAAATTTGACATTACTAAAGATATCACGCAGTTAAATATGATTAAGGATCGTCGTGCTAGTCGGTCTTACAGACTACGGACGGACGTTAATCGCGATTTAAGCAGCTGCTTAATAGGCAAATTATTATTTTGTTAAGATCCGGTACCTATATAGAAACATTCACTGTCAGATGTTTATAACGATCCGTAAATATGACCACACCTTTTTGTCTTGTTCTCGTCATACTTTATGGCCGCTCTGAAGTAAGTTACTTCACCCGCTCTCTACGCCTCCCGTCATCCTTTAGTATCTTAAAAACTATAACTGCTATGCCACTTGTGACAACTTCAGAGCGGCTATAAAGATTGACAAAAGCTGTAACACGATATATGCCTATAAGTGCTGTAAAAAAATTACAATGTACCTCGGCCTTTTTATCTTCCTCTTTGTCTTTTTCCTTTTCCTTATCCTTGTTCTTCAGCTCAACTGGCTCATCCTTTTTTTCTTCTTTAGCCTTTTTGCTTTTACTCTTTGAGGTATTCTCTTTACTTTTAGCAGTCTTCTCATTGTCACTCTTAGCTTGCTTGTTCGCTTTATTTTCTGCAGATTTTGTTGGTGTCGACTGTGGTTTAGGCTCAACAGGAGCAGGTTCTGGTTTTACGGGTTTAGGTGATTCTGATTTGGGCTGAAATAATATGTGTTTGTTTAAAATTATACATATCCCATAGCCAGTGTTATGATTAAAACACTGCATTTTTAGATGAACAATGTCATGAATCAATTCTTTCAATTTTCACTTTAGTTATTCTAAATTATATCTATCCTGTTATGCGGAATAAATGAAATCCTTATTAAACCTCTACGCGAAAAGAATCCATATCCCCCAATTGAAACTTGGATAATTTTCGCGAAGTAGTCAATGAGGGTTCGTTCAGCTTTTTCCACAGAACGTGGTCCAATTATAAATTAACCTTTATTATTACTGCTAAAACTTAAAAGTCCCTTTATACAAAGTCTAAATTACATGGACGCTATATATTTACCTCCTCAGGAACATCTCTATCGTTGCTAACGGTTGGCGAGGCGGGCGAGACAGTCGAGACGGGTGACGCAGGCAAGGGTGGAGACACTAGCGCATCTTTCTGTATAAGCTTTTGCAGTTCCTCTAAGTTAGGAGTCGCGTTCACGGTGAGAGTGAAATTGTCATCGGATTTAGTTGTAGTCGGCGTTGTTGCCGACTGGTCAGCTATAAATGGCAGTGTTTGTTGCGATCCCATATTTTGATTTGCCTTCAACTGAGCGAGTATCTGATCCTCAGTCTTCATCTCTTTCACTATTTCTTCAGGGAGCAAGGAGTTTGAAGCGATGGCAGACGGCTGTAATCATAGATCATATTTTTTTAGACAATGACATATGTAATTTAATCTTTTTTTCCATTCAACACCAATTTTAAATATATATATGAAGCTGTACGTAATAGTTCAAGTGCGTTGAGCCTCTAGTATAAGATCCCGGGTAACATTGACCTTCAACCGTCTGTTTACCGGATGAAAATAATATTTTAGGGTATAAAATGTGTTGCTGAACACATAACAATAGGCTTGCCTAAAAAAATATGGTCAAGGATATGATTAATTAACATTTAAAAAATATATATTTTTTTTATTATTTCCGACTTCCTTACCAAAAAAATGAACCCTCAATGAAAAGTGTACAATGTATACTACCTGCAAAAAATAGGTTGCCTACCTTTTTCTGGCCACTACTACCTGGTTGCCGTGTGCAAACAGGTAACTAAAGAGTGGTCATTGCGCTCATCTAGCTCCTAGCTTTTGCAGGTAGTATAATTTTAGGTTTTCATTGAAGGTTCATTTATTTGGTGAGCACGCCAGTGAAATAATATCTTTTTTTTAATTCGTAAAACACATCCTTGATCATATTTTTTAGGCAACCCTATTGGTATGTGTTCAGCAACACATTTTATACCCTAAGATATATTTTTCATCCGGTAAACAGACGGGTGAAGGTCGATGTTACCCGGGATCTTAGACCACTCGTATTTTTGTCTTACTTATCAGGTGATTTACGTTCATAACACCGTGTTGTGAACGTAAACCATTTGAATAAGTGTTTTTAGTTTATTGTTTTTCCTTATATAAATATAAGTAATACAAGGCATAAATACATTCGAGAGTTAATTTATAACAGTGAATGTGGAGCGCTCAGTATCAAGATTCAGATACTACATTAATGTCATACAAAATAATATAATAATATATATTTACAACATTGAACAAATTCTAAAAAAATATGTTAAACACTCCTGTCGATCTCTTCACAATATAATAAAAAAATAGTGAAAGCCTTTTTAGCCTTTTTTGTAGCTTTAACACATATGAAACACATGTGTGATAGCGATGCTTGAAACTGAGCGCTTCGGGATATTATGAAAAAAGCATTAATGTTATTTAAAAGCACAAATATAACTTTGGTATACAGTGGTGGGCACATAATTAGAAACACCAAGTACATTTTTTTAAATTAACTTCAAATTAACTCTTAATTAATATATTACTTATTGTATAGAGCTAATATTTATTTAGCAATAATGTATGTACACCATGAAGTATTATTATGACAGTGTTGGAAAAAGCACGCAACCGTTTATCTAAAAACTAAACCGTTAAACTAAAACTAAACAAGATATATTATAGCACTGACTTTAAATTTTAAAGTCAGTGCTATAATATATCTTGTTTAGTTTTAGTTTAACGGTTTAGTTTTTAGATATTAAATTAAAGCTAAAATAAAAAAAAACTATTATTTTACGGATTTCCCGCGCGAACTTATCGCCATTTTTCACAGCTCTGATGATTTTTGTCTTTGTTGTTAAGAGCAATGGGTAAAAAAAAAGAATTGTGATAAATGTACAAGAAATATATTACCTAGTAAATTTGCATCAAAATTGAAACTAACAGATAGATTGCAAGTTATTTAAAATGCTCAGTGAAAAAAGTATTTAACATGGTACATCAGAAAAGCTTTCAAGAAAAATTTAGACGACTATGTACAACTCGTTAGGACATGCTCATCATTAGTTTGACTAACGGTCAATTTCAATCACATCATCACATTCATTCACAATCTTACATTCGAGAGTCCTGATCGATCCCACAAATGAACCAATAAGAATACTGTTTGAAAGTCACGCGTACAAAGGGAACATATAATCCAATTACCTATTGACTCCATGTGAACAAAGTATATAATAAGTGTTTTTTTTTTCCTGGGATAAACTACGGGGTCCCCGCTAACGGAATACTGGCGATCCCGCAGTATCTCATCCCAGGGCCAAGGGGGAAGGGGAAGGAAAAAGGTATGGGAAAAAGGTTAAGATCAAGGGGCAAGCCCCCTGGGGAGAACCGGAAATACACTGGCTGACCCTGGAACGAGACCCACACAAGGTGGGCCACTATGGCACCAGTGTACGGCGGTAATATAATCTAGTTGTACCCAGAAACAAAATTAACCATACCTAACAAGTGTAATTTATAGTAATATTGTCAGAAAAGTCCATAAAACAAGTACCTACTTGTGTTTATAAAAGTGATTTGTCTTTCTATTAAATTGTTGTCTATCTATTAAAGTGATAACGTCTTATGGGAGGGTAAGGGCCGGCGCTCATTGACGGCATGGCACGGCATGGCACGGCAGGTCATGCTGCGGCATCCCGCGGCGTCCCGTGGCATGCCGTGGCATCCTGCTGAATGCCCAGCCACTCTCTCTCTCTCGCGCACCGCGGCAATCCGTGGAATGAAACGGCATGCTACGGGACGCCGCGGGATGCCGCGGCGCGTCGCGTCATGCCACAGCATCCCGCGGCACGTCGCGGCACTGTGGTATTGAAATAAAGTAATGTGAATTCTAAACTCGTGGCAATAAGATTCAAAATAACTTGATTAGTAATAAAATCCTTTGCCA
The DNA here is from genome assembly GCA_949126905.1 of Amorpha juglandis. Lineage (NCBI taxonomy): Eukaryota > Metazoa > Arthropoda > Insecta > Lepidoptera > Sphingidae > Amorpha > Amorpha juglandis. The sequence goes on from OX421367.1 coordinate 9,673,072, forward strand.
TGCCATGCCGTGCCATGCCGTCTATGAGCGCCGGCCATAAGAAGCGAGCGGACCATCGATCAACGGAAGGTTCGAGAATATTCGAGAACCTTCCGTGAGACATCACGCGGGCCGTTTGACCAGCCAGCGTTAGCCGACCTCCCTGGTACTTCGAGATTTTTCGAAGTCCCAGGTAGCGTCACACAGTGACCAGTCGGTTTTGACCGGGTTTTGACCGGACTTTGACCGGGCTTTGACTGGACTTTGATTGGACAGTGACCGGACATTGGCCGGACTTTGACCAGGCTCCTCCTCTCACTTTAACCCACATTAGTTTAAGTTATCACTTATAGTACAAGATCCCGGGGAACATTGACCTTCACCCATCTGTTTACCGGATCAAAATAACATTTTAGGGTATAAAATGTGTTGCTGAACATATACCAATAGGGTTGCCTAAAAAAATATGGTCAAGGATATGATTAATTAACATTCAAAAAATTTTTTTTTTTATAATTCCCTGACTTGCTTACCAAAAAAATTTAACCTTCAATGAAAAGTGTACAATGTATACTATCTGCAAAAAATAGGTTGCCAACCTTTTTCTGGCCACTACTACCTGGTTGCCGTGTGCAAACAGGTAACTAAAAAGTGGTGATTGCGCTCATCTAGCTCCTAGCTTTTGCAGGTAGTATACATTGTAGGTTTTCATTGAAGGTTTATTTATTTGGTGAGCAAGTCAGTGAAATAATATCTTCTTTTTTTTTAAAATTCGCAAAACCTATCCTAAATCCTAACAAAAAATAGATTTTTTGTATATCAATGGTTATCAATATATTATCTCAAAACCGGGCAGGCGCCATTATATTGCTACAAACATTGGGAGTAAATAAACTTAGATCACATTCACACATAATATACGAAAGCAAAGCGAATAACATATGATAAACTCGTTGACAGATAAGTACTTATTATTGCCAGTTAAAATTATATCGATTTGATAAGTCGCGATATTAATCGATTTCCACGTGAAAATATTAATTAATTAATAAAATACTAATTTAATTAGGTAGTACTTAAAGGTTTTATTTATACCTAATGTGTTTAAACTTAAATGTTTATTTGTGTTTTTATTTACATATGTACTGGTCCAAATCACTTGAATACGATATTTCTCACGGAAAATATGATGAGTAAAAATCGATACTTTAATCGATAATATTATTATATCAATTCAGGATATAACTTCATTAATTAATTGGTTACACAGAACTAAAATAGGATTTGCGGAATAGACAAAAATACTTATTATTTCGGTTTTATTTTTCATGTAAATTTGAACAAAAAGACCTGAATAAATTATAAGATTGATATGAATAAAGTTTTTAATAAATATAGGTACTTTTCGCTAAACAACTTGTCCACGAGAGCCTTGATCCGATTACTCCCTTTACTTCGTTTGCGTGGCCGATTATCGGTTTTGATCTGGAGAAGCGAACCAAGATCGTTAATTGAAATCTGCATTAGACGGATTATTATAAAGGTCAGGATTTAAATCAAAAGAAAGTAGTTTTTCTCGAGACTATCCATGAAACATATCCGCAAGACTAGTCCACAGCCGCTTAGTTGTAGCAAAATTGTTTGAAAGGCTTGCGAGAAAATACCACTTTTTACCAAGTAACTTACAGAAAATTGTTTAACCTTTGCAAAAAAGTATTGTAGTTGAACCATTTGCGGAAAAACGTTTTCATTATTTATATAAATAATAAAAAAATTGTGTCTGTTTCCGATTAGTTGTCCACTTTAGTTTGTCTGATCTCTGGGTTATTATATTATTTAATACTATTTTTTACACAAACGGTTGTATATTTCCAAAATTGACTTCATAATAATTCGTAATATGGATACACTATTTATAAATGGACATTATTTGATAATTAATATATTAATTAATATGTAATAAAAGTAAAATTAATACTTAGTGTTTCTAATCATAGTCTACCACTGTGCATGTCACGCAAAAATGAACTTCTACTTTATACGCATAACAGCATTGAACACGGATGCGGTCAGGGCCTGCATAATATAATTCATACATTAAACACCAATGTAATGTATAACTCAAGGAATCTACTTACATTTCATTGTGCCTCCTTAACACACAACAGAAGTGTGAGGAAAATTAGGATTCATACCCGCATCTTAATATGTTCAGAAAACACGCAGTTTAAACAGCGATATATGCAATTAATTCCAGAAGTGTTAGTCAATGAGAATGGCTCATAGATCGAGTCATTAATTTTATTGTGCAATATGAAGCTGCAGCGGATTAGACCTGCACATTGATCAATTTCAATAGTCTTAATATTTTTTTTTTGCCTTTATCAAAGCAATCTTTTTATTGCTCCTCCATGGCTTCTATCTATATAAATATATAGAATAGTATATAAATAAAAGAAACAAAATGAATCCACGAATGAATGGATTGCGATCAACATCAACACATAACTATGATGTTTTCATTTTAGTATCCACGATAACAAATTTGGCTCATAATATTGATTGATGTCTCTTTTTCCCTGTTGATTTAAATACTGACGAAATTAGTTATTTTTATTCATTTAAGATGAACGTACACCTATCCGCACCACACTAGCCAAATGGGCCGCAGTCATCGAATTATATGAAGTGTGACATCACGATACCTCATGCGGCGCAGTTCGATTACATATAATTTTATACCTTAAATTGCATGACTGTGGCGCGTACAGGTAGTACGATAAAAATAAAGGTACGTCCTCCTTTACAGTACCCTTTTTTGCAACAACTTTTATCTCAATATCAGTAGGAATTTATATGTTAGTCTATAGTAACTCGTCTACGGCTCTTATCTCAAATCAAAGTCATCATATAAACAATATAATTTACCACTTTCCACTTCGATTGCGAACGATTTAATATTTCTGTCGGTAGTTGATTTTTTTCCTTCAATCGTTATATTTGAATATTGGAGATCATTTTTGCGCATCTTGCTATATTGTGTGTATTAAATGACTTTGTACCTGGACGGATATAAAGCATAGGACGATGCTGACGATGCTGCCACTGATCAAAACTATTTATAAAGTCATATACACTAAGCACGACGTGTAAAAATGAACTGCAACAGCTATACAAAATAGTTGCATACTTGTCATTAAATACAATATGTAAATGAGCCTGCACTGTTATTGTAAGCGCCGTAGAAACGTGCGATGCAAACGCAATACATGGAGAACTTCTATTTAAACATATATATTTTAATAAATAAGTATACAAATAAAACCTAAAATGTACGTCTCCTGCGCGTTGAATAGCTGTTTTAGCTATTTTTATTTTATTTTAATCGCTTGTTTCTTCTTCTTCTTTTTAATTTATGGCTTCGCATTATTATGCATTTCGCCAATGACAAGTATAATTTTATTCTCAAGTCTTCACAAGAACGATGAAATAACGGTGTGGACGTTATCACTCTTGATGGAGTTTTGGTGTGAATTCCTTCCAATGAGATGCGTAATTCAATTCAAATACTTATTTCAATGTTTCCATACACTGCTCATCGCCGTCAATGTTTATTACACAAATCCACACCACTTTTATACAACAAACACAACTTTAAACTAGTTTTTGAAATAAATTAAAATAAGCGATGAACCGCACTGTCAGAATTCCCGCCAAAACTCCTTGTTTCTTCTTATTCTTGCAAGAAATGCAAACGTACCAATTCTGCTAAAACTCAACACCCCGGCGACGACTCGTTATACAGGTAGGCGCGCATCTACGGCGCAAAAAAAATCTTCTAAAAGGCCCGAAGATTTAATGATATTTTATCCATTTTAATGCGTAATAACAAATAACACATTGATAAATATTAGTACAAATAAGATTTTTTAACATAAACGCCCTCTTTTCTATACTTCCTTCTATTGACTGAAGCTGAATTTTATTTCGTATAGTAATAAGCCGAATCGAAACATTTACAAAAAATATGATGCGAACTTCGAAGATGCTAGTTTTATTTACCTATAGTTTTTACAGGGAAATTCCTATCTCGCGAAACGCAGATTAGTAAAAAAAATAACAGTAGAACTGGGTCGATCCACAGGCATTATATTTACATCTGGAAAGCCATCTAAATTCTTACTAAATTCAAATTCAATAGGTAATTTTATAATATCTCATATTATCTCGTTTCAATTTTCTCAGTGCGATCTGCCAAAACCATTATAAATTTATAGTGTGAATAATTAGGAATATGAAATAAATTGAATTTTTGCGTAAATTTTGTAGGTAGATACATATAGGTTATAATTATGGAAATAATTTGTCGACATGTTTTTTAGGTTTTTAATATTCATGTGTTTGACTCGCAGTAAATTAAAATACAATAACGCATTATAATTATGTAGGGGTAAATTGAAACAATAATTCATAATAGCAAAAGGTAGAAACATTTATTAAACAGAAAAAAGGTAATAAATCATATTATTAATAAGGTCCATACAAGTTTTAACACATTGGAATGAAGGCAACGTTCTTTTCATGACTTAAGTCACAACAATCATCTGTGCATACTTCTTGGATTAACATTAACAAAACTGCATCCACACATATGGCTAGATAACGTTACAAATTCTAGTTACATTTCTCCACCACTTACTATTTTAATACCGGCATTACACACTGCGCGTCGGCTTGATTATACCAGTACCTCACGATAAACCAACTTTACGTGGTAACTTATTATTGTGCTTCGTACAACATACTTATACCCATGATTTTATTGATATTAGGAGCAGTGGAGATCAATTATTATAAGGTGACGCACTAGATCGATTGACATGCATTTGCATTTTAAAAAAACTTGTGAAGATGTGGCTTGCAACTCGCCGACAAGAAAGATCTCAAGGAAATTGTACCCTGTACAGTTCTCGAAATATAATTTACACCTATTGATGTACGAAGCCAGCTAAATCGAATCGGTGCAAATATAGCGCGAACCATGTACAGTACACTTATTAAATTATTCGACCAAAATGTGAGTCTATGAAGCCCTTTAAATCGAACGAATCCTATCCTGATGTGACCGAAAGCTAACGGCATCAGGCGAATTTCAACGAGACGAAACAAGACTAGTCTCGGCGAGTGTGTTCACACAATCTATATACAACAATATGAAAACAAAAAAATAAATACGCAAGACGTGGCACGCACGTGGATACATGGTTTTTTTTGTTATAAAGAGACCACCATAAAACGGATAATAGGAAATATGTAGAAGATTTCCTATAGTAATAATAGATAAAAACAAAAAGTCGCGTCATTATTATCTAGCCAAAAGTGACAATGCATATTATGCGATCGCATGTCTTCGCATTATTATTACTATTCCTAACATCTATTACTTTGGTAACTTAGAAATAAACTATACTAAGTTATACAAAAATTTAATGTCCGTCTAATAGCTTTACTCATGCCCCAATTTACCCTTCTATAATGTCACGAGTCTTGAAAACATCAGTCTTGCTAAAATAATAACAGCCACAAATTATAATAAACTCTTGAAAAACATAACTTTTGGAATAGAGATTTCAAACTCGCAACTTTCTCTACTTTTACGAAGTATCGTTCAACATTCTTTAAATTTTTGGTTCTTAATCCTAATATTATGAAAAGAAAAGGTACTAAAAAGAAAGTAACAAAATGATGATTACTTAAATCACCTAAATAACGTTTACAGATAAGGCGGTTGAAGTCGTCACATCAAACTGTTATACAATTGAGAACAAGGATTGGCCATAGTAAAAAAGTAGGTAATAAATTCAGTCTTGCCATATTTGTTGAGAAAAATATAAAGTTTGAATGTTTTATATATGTCAATATGTGTTGTATAGGGACTATGTACGTGACTTATGCAAAGAATGCGGCAAGTGCGACTCATTCGTCCAATGCAAAAGTCGATAATCAATTATTAGTTTTGTCTGGCGTTATCCCAGTGCAAGAATCAGGTTCAAATAATCCATAGTAAATTAGAAAAATAACTATTATTGCCTTGCTCCTCTCAAAATTGACAGTGATACAACGAAGCATTACTTTGTTTCTCTTTTATTACAAACTACAATGGAACATTTTACACAGCAATGAAGGACTGAACGGACAAGGCTCGAATAAAAGAAGCATATCGATGCTTTCATATCGATGAACGATAGTCGGAGGACAGAATATTACGCGGCCAGCCGCAAGTGAAGAAACGAGGGTGTCCGCCTAAGCCACGCCACGTGTCATTTCCCGACCGCCACAAACATAGTCACTATATTAATTTATTATATTCATATTTCTTTTAAGTGTTTTTGGACTTCCCGATTTGTATACATACTATAATATTTAAAACGGATTGACTCAACCCATGACCACGGTCGATACAACTTAGTCGAAACTTCGGAAAATTAAGAAATTAATAAACATTACTCGATTTAAGACCTGTTTTAAATATTATAGTACGTATTTTGTATATTAGGGATAGGTCGTTGACGTATCATGTTTGAATTGTCGATTTTTATTTGTCAACTACTTGATTAAGTAGGACGTGAGAGAGCGGTGGGCATTAATTCAAGGTAAATATTAATTCAACATTTCATTATATATCAACTAATGAATTGTTTTATTTTTGTAGTCCCAATGGTCACAACACCCATAGTCCTGTTCCCACACTAGGTGAACCTGTATCGTGGGAATCAAGAACTACGAAGGAATTTCCCATTAACATCCAGACCCGAAACAAATATCTGTGGCTTTATATCAGTGCGAGAATTCGAACCCGCTATCTCTCGTTTTATGAAGTAGTTGGAATTTAGACAAGGCTATGTTTGCTTTAACTAGTTGAATGACTAGTTTAGTTTATATACCAGCCAAGTCTTAACAATAGATCTACAATTTGTGACTATGGGGCCGCCCAACAAATAGATTTTTAAATCGGCCTTACAACGAAGAAAAACAAAATGGTGGCCACCTTTTTTCAACCTCTGACAAAACTATTGATCGGTAAATGGTTAGCCGTTAATTCTTCGAAAGTTAATTAACCATTGGTTTAACGAATTTCTTCATTCAACGGCCATCAATAATTTATATAATTTTTAAAACTGTAACAATCCTATCCATCTATTATAATCCGAACACCCAATCTACAAACGAAAGCACATTTGACAAATATTACATATTCAACCGCCTTAAACAAAAGAATACGGTAATAGCAAAAATGTACCGATGAAACATAAAATGTCAGATCAACTGATATCAAATACTGATTCACACAAAACAAAATTAAACGCTTTTATAAGCAATTTATGCTAAACCATAATAGTTAACAAGTAAAAAAAGTTAATCAACACAAAATAACTACGTAACGCACGCAATATTTTTGTAATTTTCGAGCAGCCCAATCATTTTTAAATAGGTATAGCTAATATTCAGCCATACTAGCTGCCAAAGAGCGTAGCCTAAATCATTTTTTTTTCATTTCTTATACTACATAGTGTTATAATCATATATTATTTGCCAATGCATGTAACAAAGAAAAACATAATATATTAAACAACACCAAGTTGTCACAGTTCCATTAGTCACTAGGTTTTAAAGTTTTCAAATAAAATTTATTATATCTTCTGTTTGATTCTTATTAGACTCTTCTCTCGGCTTTTTTCTATGGTTTTCATTATGATCTTACTTATGAGCCTGAAAACCACAGGTCATTTAGGTATCTATGTTAAGTATCGTAATTAAGGTTACCATTTAATGATAATGAACAATAAATGAAACACTATACTGCGAAAATCAAATATAATATTACAAAATAGATATTTTATGGATGTTCAATATATTCACATTAATTTTTTTCGTACTTTCTCATGCCACGCATAGATACATATGCATTTAGCGGAAATCAGGAACGTAATTCACTCTAACACAAATCATAAAAATAAAAAAATTATTAATATCTAAAAGGGCAAATGTAGAAGAGAAAAACCCAAATGGTAACCCTAATTTTTAATAAGTTAAAATTAAATCAGGAATCATGAAGGTATTGTTTGGGGATCAAATAAATCAAATTTATAAACGAATCACAAACAAAATCTTGTTGGTTCAATGACAGCTGGGACTACTTTTTTATAATTGCATGCAAATTTAGCTTTGTTCCAAATCAGAAATGAATAAAATTCAATATAAAGCCTAACCACACATGTCGTCGTGGTGGATGCGCCTTAATTTTTATAACAAACTGTGTGTAGTGCCAAATACTAAGACACTATGCAATATTCCTAATATTTGATTAAAGCTTCCACCGCGCCGAGCTGAGTACTGCTTTATATTTACTCCAGTCAGTTTCAAATCTAGTAAATATTTGAAAATAGCAACCGTATTGATTTAAATAATATTTTATGCGACATTTTCTAAAAGTCCACCATATGCTAATCACAATATATAAAATATGATTTCGAATTCCCATAATCAATAACCAAATCTACAATAGACACAAAAATATGGCCAAATTACTGTATACATTAAGGGGTTGTCCAGACTAATACAACATCCACGTTATGACGGCGTCGTCACACTGTCTACGTACAACGGTTAGTTTACTGTATGTTCATGAAGCGTGTTTACAGAAAGTGGTAAATTATATCGCAATCTTAAAAAAAAAACAATAAATATAATCTCAATTTATTTTTTGTAGTCGTAAGTAACGTTTTAGTATGGATAAATAAATATTATAAATTTATACACATAAAACTTACATACTTTATAAATATAATCATATCACAAGGAGATGACGAATCGACACTTCCGACTTCCGTGACTAGATCACGTACGTAACAAAACATAAACCCTATTCGTACAACAAGTAAAATTATCAACAATGAACACTACTTGATGACTACAACTAGTTTATTCATGAATGATTATCTGGATGCTGTTATTACAGTACAGTTGAAACTATTATGACATGCGGACGCTTGTTGTGCGAACGAGGTGTTATTTCGGACGCGTTTTAACTCCACCAAAACTTACCTTTTCATTTTTAAGGATCTAGCTATTGTTCATTTGTGCATTAAAATCATTATCCATTCAATCAATGATATTATTTTTCTGAATTAATAAATGTTAGTGTTTGCGCAAAAGACGGTGTAAAATTACGCTTGAATATTTATGCAGTAAGCAAATTTAAAGCGTTAAGGAATCATGAAATCCGTTTGAGCCTTGTATCTTAGAATTTGATATGACATGTTTATTCTAACCGCCTTACTAATTATTTATTACAAAACGAATTCTAATTTTAAACTAGGTGTCTACTAAAACTAGTAACTATGGTAACCCATACAAACTCACTATTATAAACATAGTTTAAAGATAGAATACGTTTTGTAATAAGGCCCTTTATAATTTAATACCGTGTGTGATAGTTATATAGTGTTTAGTCTTGGTATATTGAGTGACGTTTAGTGTCACGGTTGACGAAACGAGCAAGGCGCTCGCCTGATGGTAAGCCCCACGCCTGCCCATAAACAGAAGCAACACCTGAACTTTGAATTGCAAGGCACTGCATGGCACTGAACTGTGCTTTGCACACCGAGACATAAGATGTTAAGTCGCATAATGCCCAGTAATTTCACTGGCTTAAGTATCCTGTAAACCGAAACACAACAGTGTTTACACACTGTTGCTTGGTGGCAGAAATAGACAAAGCAGTGGTACCAACCCAGTCGGCCTCTCGCATACGAGGGACCTACCACAAACCTCCATTATTTAATGTTTATGTCATGATTAGGAACAAGAATTTTTGAACTTTACATGGTTGTCTTAAGGCTAACTTCAATAAGAACGCCGTTTAGTCTAATTTCGTGTTAATCAATTACAGTTTGTACAAAACTCTCAATATTACATAATTTAAGAAAACGAATGTACACTAGTGATACCTAATACCAAATACAATTAAACTTTTTATCTCTAATTTGAGGTGCTTATACCCAGATGCACACCACTGATCAATAAACGATTAGCGAGTTAGGCAAACCCTTGGCGTGGTCAGTATATGGATGGGTGATAGCTTAGTGGTACATATTTCAACTGAACGCCTCGGTGCTTCGGAGGGCAATAGGGCGGTCCTAAAACCTAACACTAAGTTGGCCATATATCTAACTATAGATCTCTCAGAAGTGTTTATTATGAAATGCTAATTTACAACATCTCAATAAAATAATGTGTAAATAAATAAGTAGTAATTTAAAACTCATTCGTGTAAGGGGCCGGTTTTAGCCTCTCGATTGCCCCTGGCGGTGTGTTAACTTTCCCTTGTTTAGGATTGCATACAATCTTGTACGGTTATTAAACGCGCAAGGGTATATTAATATGACAAAAAATAAATGTAAAAAAAATATTTAAAAATAATAATAAGTATAGTTATAACGCGTGAACTTTATCTTTCTATTACAATTGAGTTTCTATCATAATACTATTAAAACCCTATGCGAAGCGATAAGATTTCCGCCGTGTGTGCCCATCGCCATATCGGTCACAATAACCAATGCCGCGCAACTCCTGTGTGCGTTGTTAATTTTTTAAATTCAACACTAAATTTGATTGCTTTTCCTGGGAATCAAATCTAGCATCCCACCTACTTTACAGCCCATGAATTAAACTCGACGATATAATAATACAAGGAGTATAATACTATATATAGATAACCTAACCGGTAAAACTCCCGACGTGATCAGAACAAACATCTGTTAATATGAAACGGCTGATCAAAATGTTTAAATATAGCCAAGAACAATATTGCTTAAAGTATCATTCAAAGAAAAAAAAAGGCATTCAAATCGGTCCATTCATTTAGGCGCTATGGTGTTATAGCCTCGCCACGCCAGCCATTATACGCACGCTCACATACCAACAGACAGACCAAGGGGTTAACCTTATACCACTCCTCTTAATTGTCGGGGGTTAAAAACTAGTATTATATGTTGGTCATTTTCAAAAAGAATAAGATGAAAAACTAACATTTTGAAGTAGTAAAAAATTGAAAACCAAAGCATATTTTATATCACCATACTACACGTCAGTATTGTTAACATAAATCTTAAACACTAACAGAATCTGCACACAGCATAAGATAACTTAAAAAAAAAACAAAATGTAGTTTTGTAACATTTTCATAATACTAATACGACGGCTATGGGTCCGGAACAAACTATAAGACTGTGTTTGTGAATTAAACCGTTCAACTAAATGTCATTCATGATTCCTTTGTAAGCGTAAATGACTCAAAAGAGACTACGCCACAAATCGTCACAAAAATTGCAATAATTTTAAAAGCTGCTTATCAAACAGTAGCGATGTCATAATATGTGCGCGTGGCAAATTCGTTATGTATATACACACTTCCGTTGAATGTGCCTGTGATTGACCATCAAAAATGTCGTATGTGACTTTGCCTGAATTAAAAAAATAACTAAATGCTTGGATGCCGTTAGTTTTGCCTCACCCTGTTAGTATGAGTTAATTAGTATTCAGCATTAAATCAATTCGAAAAAGTTACTTGTGTCTATTTCTGGCATCACGACACAACTTGGCTAATAATAATATTGTTACCACAACCGTTTTCGACGATGATTATTTTCCAAATAGCCCCATAAATATATATAAACCAACGTTACGCACCAACTCCTTGCGATTGAATTATTTTATTGTTTGGCATTAAGTATCTGTTGTGCATTGTGGTTAATCACCATGAAAATTTTACATGCCAAAAATAATCACCGATAAAACAAAGTGTAACAAACAACATTCAATTTATTATGAGAACAAACAAACTTTAAAAAATTACGTATAACGTATTTTAGTATTCGTATATAAAAAAAACAGTTTTTTTTTTATGTAGTTGAAGCAAGCAACACAAGGCACACAGACTTTATAAAGCACTTTGTTGGAAATGTTGAGAATAAACAAAAATAGTTGATGCATTTCCCAGGACTCATCATTATGCCAAATTTGTTGGTTTTATATATTTATGTTTTCGCCTTACAACAGGCTTTATAAGCAATTTAAAACACATGCACGTCTAAAATTTTGCGACTACTGAAATAAACTCTACGGATACCAACTAGCATTTCAATTATATAAACAAATTCTATAACCGCCATTTATGGTACATGGTAAATATATAAACTATAGCTAAAGATCTCAGATATTTCGAAATTGCTTGAATTGGTGAATCGATTGTTATGAAATTTTGGCATGGTTGATAGCTAGAGCACTGAGCACGGGCTAATTTTTAATAAAAAAATTAAATCAACTTTGTAGTCGTGTCCTACTATTTTCGTCCTCTAAACGCTGGGCCTTAATCGCTTTTCGGCAGCTTGATTCAGCGACTGATTTCTAAAGCCTACATAATCAATATTCAGCCTCAAATTGCTGATCGCCGAACCTTTAACGGGTGAGATGGAGGATGAATGTTTAGATGAGAATTCATAAGCAGTTAACATTTTGATGGACAGGTATCACTTATATTTCATGAGTCAACCCCTATGACATAACATAACGGTACCGCGTCCCCTGATGCGGGTCGGTTATAAATTAGTTTTTCCAGCGAAAACAAAAAGAGGCTTGGAACGGAGTTATTTAGCATCATGATTCTACAGGTATGCTTATTTTGTGAAGTGTATCATTCTTGCGATTTACATCTTGGCCCCATAGTATGCGCAATTAAAATATGGGTGAGGCAGATTCAAAATGGTTAAGTTCAATTTTTCCCTCGAACCGAGATAATAGTTGATATGGTTGGAGCTGCGGGCAATAGCTAACAACTAAAATTGATCTAAAAATAAATTGTTCAAGATACTGAAAACTTTAACTTTTACTGAACTATTATTGCCAACTTTTAGTCTCTTTGGTGACGTAAATGTGATACGGTAATTGCACGCATGTGTCGCACAATTTTAGACATACACGAGTGGTGTCGGTGCATGACGTACCTGCTGGTCCCAAAAGAACATGGGCAAGTTGTTGACGCGGTTCTCGTTGCGCGAGTTCATGGCGTGCTGCATCCACATCAGGTCAGCTGATGTTGCCGGTTGACCCCATAGAGACTCCATCTGAAGTAATACGCTCACATTCTATCACATCGCTTAATTTCATGTAACTTACGTCGATATTTATCACTTCAATTTTTCACCTCTTCTTCGTGGGCCTGTGCTTGTATATATTGTGTAGTTTAAAATTGTGGTACAGTTACGCGTCAGCCATAATTCTATATATTTATGTCATCTAAACAGGCACACAGTCACGGTCTCAAGTCATCATAAACAAGGCATAGTACCTACAAAACTGTAACTCCTCATCTTACTACTATTATAAATGTGAATGTTTGGATGTTTGTTAGTCTATCCCACCTCAACGGTTGAACAATATAACAATATCGTTAAAATAATCAATAACTTTGTTTTTATTTTAAATCAATAAATGTAATGCTAGTAAAAAATCAGCCTGTATAAATGCTTCTTCACATTTCGGAGAGGGAAGAAACAAATCGAGGGGTGTTCGACAAGACAGGCGGATGACCGATGCATGTGGGCACAGGGATACAAGCCTCGACCCCTATACCCGCCCCAACTAACCATCAATCCATGTCGCAAGCCTCTCGGGAGAACCGGATATACACTGGCTGATCCTGGATCGCGATCCACACGAGATGTGTGGATCACTATGAGAAATATTTAATAAATAAAAAATTGCCATGCCGTTTTATTACCTATGCTTATAATATGGCATCAACATATAATTTGTGCAACATTAACTATTTTATAGAATAAATTGATTATAATATTTACCATAGGAGCCTGGCCGTATGGCGGGTTGCACATCATGCCAACTGATCCAAATTGTATGGGATCAACAGAGTTGTTGTCAGTCAAACTCATATTTTGCATATTCATTACCTAAAAATTGTATATCAATATTATTTTGCAAGTGTAATTATAATTGCCAAGTAATAAGTTTCTTTTATGCAGGAGCCTAGCTGGGTAAGTAGTGTACCACCATTTTGTATAGTCCTGTCGCCAAGCAGCAGTGTGTGCCCCGTTTGAAGCGCAGCTGAAATTATTGTGCTCTATGAAACTTAACTAATGTCTTGTGGTGACTAGCGTAGTGCATGGTGTACAGCGCTTTACACTTCGAAGTTCTGGGTAGTTACCACCGTTTACGGCACGTTTACGGGCAGGCGTGATGCTTGCCATCAATTGAGTGACATACTCCTCTCGTTATTCAGGCAAATAGATTTTTTAAACTGAAGTAGCAGAATAATTATTTACTTACGTCTAGGCCGAGGCTCTGTTGAGAATTGAGCATATTATCGTGGGGAGCACTACACATTTGATACGGCATCATATCCTGTAAAAGATGCGAGGGTAAATCTATATAATATAAGAAAAGAAATGAATATATGTTAAATAATTCTGGATTTTACTTCATATCGTACCAGGGGTACGATCCCGTGGACGGCCCAAAAAGCGTTGGCTTGACGTATTGGAGGGAGACATGAGAGCCAATGGTCTCACTATAGAGGATGCTCAAGATCGGGCGAAGTGGAGGCGTTTTAGTAGGAAGACGGACCCTGGCACTAATCCGGGATAACGCAAGGCAGAAAGAAAGAAAGAAGACTTCATATTGGGCGGAAAGATTGCGGAGCATACATAAAAAAAGATGCATTAGGAACCGTCTCCTTTTTAAGGAGCTCTCTTTGCAGCCAAATACCAAAAAGGGACACCTTATAATTACGTCCTGTCCGTATGTCATTTTAGTCAGAGACTATTAGCAGAACGAGAATGAGTTACAAGACGTCAAAGTATACAAAGAGTTGAGATGTATGGGACTTGAATGGAAACTGTTTACTATATTATTTGAAAAGTATTCATTGCGGTACCCTTTCTCGTCTAGTCTTTTTTTATAAACACTGACGAAATTTTTCGATTATAATTTTTTTAATTATATGGATTAAAATTTATGCAATAATGTCACATATTCAACAAAGTTAAAAGACTATGAAATGCGTCATCTGCTATGGTTAATGAACTTTATAAATGACTTTCTTTGTTCTTCGATACCAGGATCTCCACAGCCTTTTGTAATGCGGCCTTCAATCACAAAACTTTTATTACGAAAACAAAGATTTGTTTATTTTGGTTTGAAATATGCAAATCCATACACAAAATTCTTCTTTATATTTATGGGTTTCGCAGTACTATGCATTTAGCCAGTGTCAAGTATAATTAATACTCAAGTTATTTTTACAAGAACGATGAAACACGGGTGCGGTCGATTTCAAGGTATTGTCGGAGTTTTGGTGTTAACTCCTTTCAGTACGATGCTTTATTCACTTATTTCAATGTTTCCATACACTGTTCATCACCGTCAATGTTTATTGAACAAATCCACACCACTTTTATACAACAAACACAACTCTAAACAAGTTTATGAAATAAATTAAAATAAGCGATGAACTGCACTGTCAGAATTCCCGCCAAAACTATAGACAAACTTAGAATATTTCTAATTACAGCATTGTTTAAGCCATGCTATCGTTACATTTACGGACTCTTCAGTATGCGTGGTCCGACATCACGCACTTGATGGTTTTATCTTTAATTGGCTTCAAACATAGACATGAGGATACCAAGCCAACTGTAACAATCATTCGCTACTAAGCACATACTCACCAATTGCGAAGCGAATGGTACAATCGGCCCGTAAGATCCGAGGGGTCTCATCACGGAATCGCAGACCCGACGCACCATCAAAGTCGGGCTAAAGAACCCAGCTATATACCAGTTGAACATATCTTTCGACGAAAATGGGCCTTGTATAATTTTCTGCCAAACAAAATAAAGAATTAAAATATTCCATGTCGTATAAAAAATTCACTTCCATGACGTTACAGAAGTATCAATTTTTTTCTTATTATGTACTATGAATAGTGTATTCTTGCCAAATACCCATTTGTTTATATACTACTGGGTAATGATGAACTAAAATGCCATGGCAACTAATTTTAGTTTGAAAGGTGACATATACATACAGAGACGTTCAAACTAAAATTGGACCAAGTGTGAATTACAACAGACGTCTGCTTTAATTGCTGGTGCTGATGGGATGATACCTGATAGTTTGTACCCGACTGGATGGCAAACTCCGTACAAATGGTAAAAAAAACCAGCTAGTGTCGCGCTCCGGGGTCAGCTAGTGATAGCGTAACGTCAAGCTGATATTTTTGACGACCGTCGTGACATGCAATGTCCTTCGACGGATAAATATATTTGGACTGCACTGTACTTACCATCAGGTCCACTATAGTCAAATTAGTTATGGCAGGATAAAAACAAGTAAAAAGTTATTTTAACAAACGGTGGTTCACGTAATTCAAAGGATGTATCATTTGTTTCCATTGTCACACAAAACTTGTTGATATAGTCAATCAAAGTTTGTTGCAATAGATTTGACAGATGGATGGTACAACCCACACAAATTTACACAGTTTTAATTAAGTAGCACTACAGTAGCAACACTATAGCGATGGTATTTGGGAGGATGACACATATACAATAAGATCAGTAAACATTGACAACTATGTGTGAAAAAATAACAATAATTTCGGTTCGTAGTTGTTATAGGAACCACAACAGTGACGTACTGCTGGAACTATAATATATCTATCTGAAAGTACACTATGTTATACAACATGTTAAGATGTGGTCAAATTTAAGCAACAATAAAATAGATAAAATACTAAAATAAATAAATATAATCAACAATGGTATAATCCAGTAGTACTATATCGGATCGCATTGCTAGGACATAAATAAAGATTTTCTTTTTTTATCAAAGGATAACCATGTCAATATTCTACTTGCAACATTAGACAACACTAAACGATAAACAGTTACACCACAGACCTCCTTTCATGTAAACATATATTATTAAAAAACAGTTAAAATTTAATTTCAGTTCATTCATAATTAATAGAGATGTGACTGATCTTAATAAATAAGTGACTAAGACATGAATTTTTTGGATGTCTCGTTTTTGAAAAGATTCGATACATAAATACTCACTGTAAGGAGTCATCTAACACACTGTATCTAACATATATTGTACTATATCTAACAACCTTTAAATATGACCACTCTTTTTTGTAACATGTATAACATATTATTGTATGTGGCAAGTAACATAGCATAGTGTTGCTACTTTAGTTTTTTCATAATGTCTTGTTACCTTTGGATCTTCATAATACCATTGGTCACTGAGACTTTGTGCACTAGGGGCTGCCTGCCTGGGAGTCTGTTGCATCATGTTGCTATATATTGAATTTCCAAAGGCGTTTTGGGATCCAGAATGTTGCAACGCATGTAGTTGAAAAAAACTACTTGCACCACTGTGGTTTGGCATTTGGATATCATTTGGTGACTGTAACTGAGAAAATATAATAAATATTGAATTAAATTAATGCATAATTGAATATTAATAAATATAAATCTTACTGTTGAATTCCCTGTATTCTGTCCCATAAATAAAGAATTATTTGCAACATTAGAATTCGTCGACATTCCCGAGAGGGCAGAAGAAGAAAATCCTGCCATTCCAGAAGAACCGCCCTGCATTCCAACGGCACTTATACCGGCCTGCAATGCACTTGTACTCAATCCCGAGGTACCCATGCCAGGTGAACCAATACCGATTGTACCCCTTCCAGATGAACTCATTCCAGGGGCAATTAATCTAGGTGTCCCTAGTCCAGATGTGTTTAAGGCGGGAGTTCCCATGCCCGGTGTATTCATGCCAGGTGTTGCCATTCTCGGACTCGGTAACACTGGCGCTGGAACTCCTTGCAGTGGTATCCCCATATTAGTCCCACCTAATGGCAGACCGAGAGATGCATTTAAAGCTGAATTTGTGATTCCAACTGGCTGCATAGATTGTAGTCCCGTCGACTGCATTCCCTGCGCTGGAATGCTAGACTTGTTATTCTGGTTCAATGACATGCCTTGGTTGGAAAGCATTGTGTTAGACAACCCCATCTGCATTGGATTTAGTAACTGGGGCCTACTTTGTGATACAGTTGGCATTCCTTGTTCATGAGCTGTACTTGAAGCATTTGACACAATCAATAATGAATTATTTGTGACGTTTGGCAAGTTAGGCATCATTTCTTTATCTTCCAATGCCAAATCAAAGATGTCTTCAACGATTTTGTCTTCGGGGGTCTTATGCGCTTTTTCCAGTGGACTAAAACAAGAATACAATGTATATAATAGAATTTAATGTGACTTTAAAAACATCTCTAAATTATTCTGTTTACCCACCATTCAGCTGAAGGATTACTAGCCGAGCGTGGTACTCGTAACATGCCCGGTTTACGATTACGCTTCGATGGTGCTTCATTGACAGGAGATACAATATTTTGATGTTTCTGTCTTAAACTATTGTTAGGCGTAATCATCACTGACTGGAAATTGCCTCTTTCGTCACTGGCTTCTTCTAAGTTAATATCAGATCTCATGAGTGCATCAAATGTTTTACTCTCTGTGAACTTTGATTTAGCTATGCTATCCTGGGCACTAGCAAACGATTGTGGTGAATTAGGCGAACCAGAGTTGGAATCCAAATCTTTCTGTAATATATCCTGATGATCATCTTTATTTCCTGTTGATTTGTTTGCTGTTGCCGATACATTATTGCTAGTCTCAGAGATCCCCACACTAGGTGTCTGAAATATGAATGTATATTAACACACAAATGATACTTTTTCACATTTTATTAACTAGTGGTCGAAGTTCGACCATAATTTATTATATTTCAGCATTATTGGGATCCTTTGTCAGAGAATATATCTGTATAATAATAATTCAGATATTTTTAAAACTTCGTTCTATTACATCAGCTGCGAACGTGTACAAGTTTGTACATGCTATGAGCGTAAATAATTAACGTATTTGTAATATATTAATTATAAATTACAGCTTTCTGCAATCCTCTATATAATATGCCAAATGACTTTAATAATAACTTTAACTATGTCAAATCTCACGCTCCTATGTGCGCGTAATATCCTTAAATGTCCAACAAAGTTGTCTCTTCACGTATAAATTTAAAGGTAATATTAAAAACGTCTGTTTCTATTTAATAATCATACCTTTTTGAACTTAATATCCCCCGCGTCAAACCGCTTTGGCGATAGTTTTTTTGCTTTCTCAGATGCCCACCATTCCTCGGAGCCTTCCTCTACTGTCTTCTGTCTTACACAACTCCCGTGTGTATGAGAACGCGTCAGTGCTACGGTTAAACAATAGGCAATCCATTGAATGTTAATCTTCAGAAAAATATAATTTATCATATTGCGAGAATGAAACTTAAATAATAACGTGCGCACTGCAATACACAATATTTTGTCACTTACGATATGGAGATTCTTGACTCTTAGGTAAGTTACTATCGTCATTACTGTATCCGTGGAACGCACCAGACGAGTCGAATGTGCCACCGCAAGCTTCAGAGCCGTCCATAGCCCTATTAAAGATCATCGTTTTCCTTTTACAACTTTGTATTAGCCAAAAAATCAGGAGTAACATATTATATTAAATTATACAATATGGTTTTTAAGTACAACATGAGGGTTTCGATAAACGTGAGCTTATCACCTATCTGTTCAACTAGTAGGCGTCCTCACATAATTACAAATACCTAAAGTATTACAAATAATAAATGCGTTGTCGGGGATTTTTATTACTAAATATTAAACATAGCTATTGAGGATTGTTTTGTATGGAAAAATTATACACTCTAGAATCACAACAACCAGTGGCGAATCTCAAATATTTTTGTAATGTTACTCCATAGTAACGTTAAAAAAATATTGTCAATGTGTATTATAAAAGTATTTAATACCTCATGGTCTTAGGCCCGTATTCTCAAATGACAATAAAGTGAGCTCTTTACTTAGTGTCAATTACACACACGATTTTATATATAAAGAACGTATATAGTTACGGCGTGATGCATTTATAATACTAACCATTCTGGTAAGTTCTCATCGTTCGTATCGCCGCCCCACGTCCGACGATTTGAATTCCATGATGACTGTTTATCCTGCGCAGCCCTCTCACCCCAATCTCGCTCTTGAAAATATTAGCTATGCTTAGAGTTGACAAATACAAATTGCTGGACACTAAATTCTCCAGAATAGCTTTATAGTTTAACCTCTTTCATTAGTACAATAATATATAATAAGATAATGAAACAGTACAATCATAAAAGCCTTATATATACTAATACTACATATTTGTTTGAGATTAATAAACTTCGACACCGATAAGTTTGCATATATGTATTATCCCATTAAGGTTTTTATAGTATCCATCTTATTGTAACGCGCCACAAGTGGCCGTGCAGCAAATCAACTCGTGTACTATTCAACTTGACCGCCATGAAAATTGGTATATACAGTGGTGAATATTAAATAAAAAAATCCCAACTATTCAACACAAGTAGTAAGTTCTAGGCTTTCAAAAGTTCGCAATTGGTGATATGTATAGTGGCACAAAAAATAATGTCTTGAATGTCTTTATCTTACAGAAACATAAAGAACAAAACAAAAACGCATATTCATCGTTCGAATCGTCAGTTATGGTCTTAAGACTATACAAAAATTCCATAGAAAAAGCACTTTCTATTTTCATGAAATTTCTTATTTTCAGGGCAACTTTTCCAATTTTCTATAAAATTCTTACTACTACACTACTAAACAATTTATATAATTGCCGAATCGGTACAGCCGTTACCAAGTGATGCAATTACCAACGAACAATATTTTATTTTTGTTGATATAGATATATAAATAGTATAGCTGTTATAAAAAATATACAAAGGCAGTAGGTCTGTTGGGTTTTACTAGTGTGACCATAGACAAAAATAGAAAAGGTGCACTACGTAACGCCATCTAGCAACATTTTTTAAGCTCACGGTTTCTTATTAGCAATTGTCATTTGTCCTTTATAATTCACCTATGGTATGACGTTAAGTCTAAAATAATATTGCTCTAATCGATTTGTGTTCATTAAGTATCGGGCAAACTTAACAGTCTGTTATTCAAGCAATAATTATTTTTCTTTCTTTAAACATATAAACGACTCCAATAGAAAGTTTTTAATGTGTAAAACAGATTTACTTACCTAAATAATTAATGAGTGACTAAATAAAATTAACAGCCGTTCCTTAAACTCTTATTTATAAGTACGAAAAATATGAGCCAAATTAATTCATACCCCATTTGTCTTGTTGTGGTCTAGACCTTCCTAAGTCAGAACGCCATTCATCGCCTTCGTCGCGCGTGGATTGTCTCCAATTTGTACTCGAGCCTGGTCGTCTACGAAAATATTTCTTTTGTTAATAAAATATCATTTAAAACGTGTATTTTATGTAGGCAAATAAAGAGACGTTTATGATATTATATCAAAATTTTATTAGTTTTATATATTAGATTAGTGCACCCCTATCTCTTGTGGTCATAATAACCAATGAATGAAAATTGGTGTCAGTTCCCTGATATTGTGTCTCTTTTCCTTCCTTATATTTTCTACCTTTTTCTTGTAATTGTTACTACTACTACAAGTAAAACTTTAGCAATAAAGTTGCCATACGGACGGATGATATTTTCTTTGGGACTTGCGTGGTAGTTATAATACTTTTTATTCCGGCAGCGGGTTCAATTTCGAACTCAAGATAAATATTTTTATTGAATAATGTTTGATGTACGATACAATCCCAACCGTACCTACATGCCTTAATGTGCAACCGGAGCTATGGGCAAAATCCAATATATATCATAATATAGTTACAACGTACATTACTATAATTATTTTAATAAAATTTAACTTCCAATAATCAAATTATCTATATTCGGTTATGCATTGCTCTACTCAACTGTACATGCAAAAGTCCAACATAGCGGCTATATTCGCTTGACGGCTACGTTTGTCGAGATATATGCCCTAGTTTTGTGAAACAAAAATGAATAAAAGATTCACTGAATACAACAGAGTTAAAAGAAAAAGAACACGTTATCTGGCCCATAAAATTTAAACAGTCATTATGAAACGTAAAAAAAGAAATTTACTTGCGAAACATTTTAGTCGCCAGCCACTCGGCTGTTTCGGTGGTGCTTCTGGTATTACTGGGATTCGGGCCGGTGTTATTGCTCCAAGATCTTATTGGAGGCGCAGATTCTTCATCAGCTCCACCACTGTAACCTGGCATCCTAGGATTGCCTGTGTGCCATGACGATCCCCTAAAATTAATACAAACATTGAAATAACAAAAAGACTGCAGATTCATAGAGTCTCAGTATTTATTTCCCATACAATGGAAAATAGAATGATGTAAATACACATGGGGAACCTTAAGATGAATGGTGCTAAGCCATTTATTAAATCTCTTGTGAATTGTGGTATATTTTTTCTTACCAACTGCTTGATTGGTTATATTGACCTTGGCTAATAATAGGCTTAATTGCGCTTTATAGCGCTGGACCCGTGACAATATTATGCTCCAGGTTAGTGAACATTTTACCCTCTAGACTCCAGAGAGTCCTCTCTAGAGATCTCTAAGGGACAGTCCAGCGGGAGAAGAAATTCGCAGGCGGTGGCGTGCATTCCATAGAGACAAAGACACTGCATACCCTGACAATTTGCTAATTAATTAAAAAGAAATAAAAAACCAAAGACAAATATTTTCTAAATTGCCGCGCTTGTTTTTTTTTTTATTTTTATTTATGGCTCTTGCAGTACTATGCATTTAGCCAGTGTCAAGTACAATTCATTCTCAAGTTATTTTTACAAGAACGATAAACACGGGTGCGGTCGATTTCAAGGTCTTGTCGGAGTTTTGGTATTAACTCCTTTCAGTACGATTCTTAATTCACTTAATTCAATGTTTCCATACACTGTTCATCACCGTCAATGTTTATTGAACAAATCCATACCACTTTTAAACAACAAACACAACTCTAAACTAGTTTATGAGATAAATTAAAATAAGCGATGAACTGCACTGTCAGAATTCCCGCCAAAACTCCCGCGCTCGTGTTCGTATTGACGCGCCCAGCGCTAGTGACCCGCGGCGCCGCGTAGGAACCTAAAGAGACTGCCTGAATTTATACACAATCAAAGCCATTCTACAACGAAATAAATGTTATCTGCAAAATGAAAATAAGATAATTTTCCATTTAGCTTTTTAGTTTTTTTAATATCTATTGTTTTTTTGCTGAAATTCCCTTGTGTGTAGTGGTGAACTAAATTAATTTAAATAATCCAAACATGCCGAATTTCTTCTGTGAGCGTTGTGGAAGTGTATGTGTACATAAAAATTAAAATAAAAGCCTTTTTCTAAAGTTTCGGATTTAGATTTAGTGCAATCGTTTACGGTTAATCGAACATTCATTATTAAACATTACGGCTCGCCAGTTCCAACAATACAAAATATAATCTATTTTGTTTTGATTCTGGAAATTGTTTTATGAATATTTGAGGTAGCCCATCAGACCCGCATCCTAAAGGGGGGATTGCCGCCAGGGGGTGGGAGAGCTTGCAGGCAGACAACACCATGCAGAAGGTACGTTTCACGTTTAGGCTGAGCGCATTGTTGCCATTACGGTCATGACACAATGGTCTCTAAAGATCAACGTGGCGGGACTATCAAGGGGTGGCTGAGCTGGGCAGAAATTGACAAATCTAAAAGGTGCAAACCTGAAAGACAGCCATTATACCCCAAAGGCCTGTCTGAGCTGCAGCCGAAACTTCGTTGGTGGACACTATCTCTCAGAGGGATGCGGGAAATCGAGCTGATCCGAAGCTATAGTGTAAGTGCCACCCAAACTGGGATTAATGGTGAAATGGTCCCACTAAACTGATCACCCGTCTGTGCAACTCTCAGACATCCCCATCATGAATATAAATACAATGCTGCTTGACGATAGATATAGCGCCAAAGGCATGGTATTGCGGTGGGACTCTCGCATAAAGACACCTACAGCTAGATGTTTGTAACAAAGTTATTTATAGAATAGTTTTACTAACCTCCCAATTGATTGTTGTCGTACAAACAAACCTCGACCTCTTCCTCGTCCTTCCACAGGAGCTTGGCCGCGACCAACGCCGCGACCAAGAATAAACCTTTCTCCTAAAGATAAACCTCCTGCTGGCGGCACACTCCGCAAATTATCTCGCTAAAACAAATAACAGGTTTACATTTTTAGGCGAAAAATGACATACATTCATTTTAATATTACTTTACCTTAGGCTGGATTGCACCATAGCAGTTATAGTTAAGGTGTACATCAAATTTGACGATAACAATAACGTCGACTTTAACATTGACTGCGGAATGTGTTGCACCATCGTATTCCGATACTACTAGAATCCTTGATTAATTCTAGAAGCTGGGACATAATATTATTTTGGAGCACAGACGCTTTAGGAGATATATCGGGATGGAGGTAATAATTGAACTATCTAACAGATATTTAACTTAAACAATAGCTTTAACCAGCCAATCTTTGGAGGTTAACAACTAAAGTTATGACGTCATATAACATTATCAAATGGTGCAACTCATTTTATGATTAAGCGGTACTTTAACATCTTAAACACTTCAACATCATATTTTATCATTGCTAGAGTAAGATGGTGCAACCCACCCTTAGTGTATCTTCGTCAAAACTTTTATAAAAATGATTAGAAGTTCCTGGCATTGATAACTGTTTCAAAATAAATATTAAAATGACTGTTCATTAAACTGCCTCGGTAGCGCAGTTGTAATGCATATGCGATTCGACTACTATGGTAAAGCCTCGGATTCGATCACCGGGTTGGGTTACTAATGTTAATTTTTTCGATCACGAAATGCTCAGTACCAACCCGTTTCTGAAATCGTGCTCGGTATGGCGATAGGCTCGCCCGTTTATTACATCATGGGACGGAAATAACTTCGGCGAAATGTGGGTGTACTAGTACTATACAGCTATGCCTGCTCCTTCGGGGATTACAGGCGTGAGTGTATATATATAATCACTTTTTATAGGATGATAATATACGCATGTATCTTAATTTAATTATATCACTCACCTCCTCGTCGAATGTGCTGTTTAAAGCTGAAGGTGGTTTTCCCCGCGGTTGATAAAGCATATCAATAGTTTTTAACTCGGGTGGCGCTTCTGAATTTCTATCATATAATGCCAACATCTCTTCTCGTCCGTATCTGTTAACAACAAATAATTTAAATTGCAGACTCGGCCCCAGTCCCATCCAACCAATCAAATCGCTCCGCCGCCACGTAATAAGTCGCACAATCAATCAAGGGACAAAGTGAAGAAAGGGGCTGAAATTACTTGATGTGCTATTATACTCGAATCGGAGTTCATCGCACACATAATGTGGATGCACGACACATAACCTATAGCATGCAAATCTACACAATAAAAGGATCCATTTAATTTTTTAACCACTTGTGTCAAGTGATTGTATACATGCGTTTATCCGTAGTACTGGTTCCAATTGTACGTAATCAGCATAAGACTTTTGAAAAACATCAATATAAATATAACAACATTCTTGAGAACAGGTTTCTTGAATATGCATTGAAGACATTGCTTATACTAAAACACCCATTGAAAAGCATATAATGTAAAGTACATCACTAATAAAAAGATTTACCTCGTTTTAAACAAACTGCTGAGGTAAGCATAACAAAACAATGATAAATTTTATAAACAGTTTATATTTTAAAGAATATAAAATCAAGTTTCAGTATAATTTGGAGATAAGTCTGGTTATTGCCATACCCAGCCTACCCTTGTGTAGGCAATAATTAATCTGTGTTTTTCTTCTCTTTAAACTATGATACTATAAACGCCATATAGTGGTGGATATATCATTTGAAACCACGAGTATGACTTGACTATTAGTACAAATTAACTTGACAATTCACATATTACTTATCAAATTGGGCTAATTCCTATTTATCAATAATATGTCTGTATCATAAAATTAAATTAATTATGTCAGTTTTGAAAATATCATACAACCTGTTTATGTAACAACTATTATATTATGTTGAGTATATAACTAAACATTAACATTTTAAAATAAAAGTATATCTTTAAATTACTTTAAAGAATTTTCCCGCTATCTTTGCGCAACCCTAATCATTTTTATTTAACTTTATTGTTAAAAAGGAATAAAAAGCAGTTCTGATGACAAGACATAATAGTGAATTTTATTTAAATCTAAATTTAAGTTACAGAAAGACCGCAAATAATTTCGCATGTCCAGTGAAAAAACAGACGGATCTTTTTAATCGACTTCATTAAAGAATCGGTTTAATTCGAAACAAAGCTCTACTCGACTCACGAAAGATATCAACAAAACCAATGTTTTTAGTTATATGTCCACCACTATAGCTCCAAGATTTAATTACTGTGACATATTATGCATGTTATATTTTTATTGCTTTAAATGGTATCTGTTCGTCGAATAAATATAAAATAAATAACTATCCAATTTACCACGATCAATCGATTTACCGCGATCATTTCTAAAGATACTTACCACAAAAAATAATTCCGTCAATGATGAAAGTAATTTCTTGTAACATGCATTGGAACCTTATGTACATTTCCATCGTAAAATATGGTATCACTTATTATTAGTAAAATATTTTAACAATTTTCTTTAACGTTTACAAGATTTTCGAAAGGGTTGGTCATTCCTTGTCGTGAACTTTAATTATTATATTATCTATATAAAATTGGAAAATTGTGCTATCAACAACCGACAAAGAGATCTTCGGGATTCCATAATTATCAAAATAAATCAACGAGAAACAACGATTATTTTCCAATTTTTAAAACATTCCTATATTAATTATATTATATTATATATTATAACTATTTCACTGGTTTATTTTATATTACAAATGTATCATTTTTCTTTCTTTAGGTGAAAATGGTCAGGTAACCCTCAAAATTCAAAAGGAAATCGGTTTTATTTTTTCAATATGTTAGTTTTTGTTCTCAAATATTAAAATGATATTTTTGATAGTATAACAGAGTATGAATCTATAAAATGTGACATCAATGACGAGTGATGAATTTTACGACGCTGTGTTGATCATAATCGATGCGGAAACAATAATAATATCAAACTTACTGAATAACATTGATTGAAACTATGAATATAGGTCTTTATGCAATAGCTGATGATTTTTTTGTTTTTACTTAGTTAATATTTATATAATTTAACAGTCATATTGTCCTACAAATAAAATAATAAATTTTTGGGACTCATCAAATCGAAATATTCTATCCTTGCTACATCTGTTAGCTACCATAATAGAGAATTTTCGCATAGGGAATTGTTGGACGTCTCATCGAAACGAAGCTACTCACTCACAGATCAAGATCACAGAATATTATAAAAGTAATACAAGATGCAACTTCATTTAATATTGATGGATAATTCGATTTAATCACTGGATGGTCTTTGATTTGCATTGAATAAAACCTGGTAAGTATTTGTTTAAATAAGGGCCGGCGCTCATAGACGGCATGGCACGGCATGGCACGGCAGGTCATGCTGCGGCATCCCGCGGCGTCCCGTGGCATGCCGTGGCATCCTGCTGAATGCCCAGCCACTCTCTCTCTCTCGCGCACCGCGGCAATCCGTGGAATGAAACGGCATGCCACGGGACGCCGCGGGATGCCGCGGCGCGTCGCGTCATGCCACAGCATCCCGCGGCACGTCGCGGCACTGTGGTATTGAAATAAAGTAACGTGAATTCTAAACTCGTGGCAATAAGATTCAAAATAACTTGATTAGTAATAAAATCCTTTGCCATGCCATGCCGTGCCATGCCGTCTATGAGCGCCGGCCATAAGGGCCACTGAAGCACTGTTTCATGGTTTAGACACCGACGCCTTATGGCCGGCGCTCATAGACGGCATGGCACGGCATGGCATGGCAAAGGATTTTATTACTAATCAAGTTATTTTGAATCTTATTGCCACGAGTTTAGAATTCACGTTACTTTATTTCAATACCACAGTGCCGCGACGTGCCGCGGGATGCTGTGGCATGCCGCGACGCGCCGCGGGATGCTCCGGCCAGACGTGTCATGCCGTTTCATTCCACGGATTGCCGCGGTGCGCGAGAGAGAGAGAGTGGCTGGGCATTCAGCAGGATGCCACGGCATGCCACGGGACGCCGCGGGATGCCGCAGCATGACCTGCCGTGCCATGCCGTCAATGAGCGCCGGCCATAAGGCGTCGGTGTCTAAACCATGAAACAGTGCTTCATAACATTTCAGAGCAAAATGTACCAAAATGAAAAATTACTATACATAACACAAAATGTGCAATTAGCAAAATGTACAATACGCAAAACGAAAACTACACGAGAAAAGTGAAAATAGCATAGACCCACATTCACAGTTGAGTTTATTTATTTATTTATTAATCAGGCAGGCAGTTGTCATGCAACTGATAGTGCCTGTATCCTGCATTTCACTATATTAATTGCGTTTTTTATCTTTATACATATTATTATATTTTATTTGAAACGGGTCTTAATCGCGTGGTTTTAATTTTTTTTTTCAGACGTTTCGACCGATTTACATCTCTGTTTAACGAATACACAACATTTTAGTAGGGGTGGTAGTAGTAACTACACTCACTTGATCTTCATTTTCATCCACTGTATTGATTTATTTAGATATATTGTAATAACATGTATATTAATGTTGTGTAAATATTGGTCTATTTGTCCATTGTGCTATTTGCACTTTCCACGAGTGGTTTCCCTCTTGCTTTATGTATATTTTACGTGTGGTAGTCATTTTGGGTTTTGTACATTTTACTCTAAAGGGTTTCGTAATGCTAGTTGTTTGGACATTTATTGAAATGTCGAATATGTAATAAAAGACTCACCGGAGTTTAGCGAGGAGAATTTTTGATGGGGCATTTGTATTGTTGAATGTATTGCCTTGCATTAGATTGGTGGGTGTTGTGCCACCACCGCCCGAGGGACCCGAGGTCCCTGGGCTGGTGCTGGTGGCCGCATTCGTGGCGGCATTCGGACTGTTAGTGTTGCCGTTGGACGTGGATGTTGCTGCACTTCGTTCACGTGACAGATTGCGGAGCCACTCGGGTCCAAACTTAATAGGGTTGTTGCGATCTCCCATTGTTGTGGCGATTAAATTCACGTTAACGTAACGCGCTACTGGAGTAGCTGTGAACAAATAATAGCACGACTATAAATGACAAACACTTTCGTTCATTCAAAACACTGGAAGTGAAGTGGCGAATGCCTGAAGTTAAATTTTCTGAATAATATTAAAAAAATAAAGTTAATTGTTTGTCAGACGTATATTACAAGAAGATACACTGGGGGCATTTCACGTGAAGCGCAAAAAGGCGGGCTCCTGAAATTTGTTTACATTCGGTGTGAATGTAGTTCTAAAAGGTATGAATTTGAACACACATTTTCTAACGCCTATTAGTAGCTGTAAAGTTATGGGCTTTAAAAAAGACGTAATTGAAGAAGGGATTTTTCGGAAACTGATTTTCGGAACAAACTAATTTAGTTTTTTCAGTTCAGTCAGTTCAATCAGTTTCCAAAAAAAAACCTTCTCCAATTACGTCGATTTTTTAAAACCCATAAGTTTACATTTATATGTAATAATAATATTGTATTCCCATTCATACTTTCTGGAAGTATAATCAGGCCGAACATGAACGTATTCCAGAAGCGCAAACAATCATGTACACAATGTTTCAACTCAATCGTGCGAACAATACGCGAACGCATAGAAGAAAGATAACAAAGATGAATAAAAATATCAATTCCGGTAATTTAATTTGTAGTGAGGACCATTTGGACGTTTGTCCTTACAGAATATAACACGTTGGTGTCGTGAAACTGTGAAGTAAGAATTTTGAAACATGTCTGGCAATGACCATATAGATGGAGGTATTAATTTTAAAGGATTACCAAATTTCGAAAGAAAGGTCTGTTACAAGATACCAGTCAGTTGCACCACTTTTACAAAAACATACGGGTTTAAAACCCAACATCTATACATCTATACTCAATACAAATAAACACAATTGGAGTGTCTGTTTGTAATATTAAAATAACCGCTTTTTACTAAGTGCATTTGGATGTATACACGATACATATACCAAAACAACGTTTTTTACAATTTTTGTCTCTGTCTGTCTGTTTGTTCCGGCTAACCTCTGAAATGGCAGGACCAATTTTCACGGGATTTTCATTGGCAGATAGCAGATGTAACAAGGAGTAACTTAGGCTACTTTTATTTTAGAAAAAAAAATGGTTTTAGAAATTAAAATGGGATCTCACGAAAAAAAATAAACTTAAAAAGTAAACTCTGCGAACTGAACAATAACCACCCGGACGAAGTCGCGGGTAACAGTTAGTAAAATATATAACCTAGTAGTTGTGCTCGACAAGCATTGCTATGTCGCATTTTCTTTGTAAGTATGTAGCACATGGTAGTTGGTAACTTAAACATTTGTTGTTATTTTTCTTTTTTACACACTACAGCTCAACGGAGTTTTATCACAACCGAATGAATAGTATACAGAGGTCAAACAAAAAAACTTCATTTTAAAATACATTAAATTACTTATTATTATTGAAAACAAACATGTCGCAAACATAAAAACTTTCGCATCAGACGCTGTTATGATTCAAAGTCAGAAAAAAACAGTGAATTATTTAAATGTTGTTAACGATTTAGTTATATTGTTTTCCTATATCATCTTAGATACGGTTGTTTAAGAAAACCGTTAACATAATCATATAGGAATATATAGGGCAAACAATATAACTAAATCTAAAAGTGGCTTAATTCATAGTTTTGTATTTTTCAGTTGATGAGTTCTTGCAGTAAACCGACGATATATTCAATATCATAACGGCTCCTACACAACTATAATTAGTTACCCGATAACTTTCGTGATCCTGAATTTGTAGCAAAATACTATAAATGGCGTCGAAGATGTGCTTTTTAATTCAAACTTTTGAATTGAACCACTTAGATCAAAAAGTAATCGATTGTCCTTTCTCCGTCCTTTCCTCTACCTTAAGCCACGAATCCATCCCCTTCTTTTCCTAGTCATTCTTAAGTTAATACTTGTACATTACTTTATTCAATTAACGCTTTTATGACAAAAAAACATTGTGAGAATATCTGTATGTGTAGGGTTTCTACACAAGAATTTCTAAGTCAAGTGAAGTCTACCAACCCGCATTAGACAATCATGGTCATAGACCGTACCAAACTACAATGGTACATAAAATGATACAGATTTGATATTATATTATTATTCCTGCTTGAATTTGTCAAAATACAAAAATGTTATATCGTACTACAGAATTTACGTAAAACTTATACTTCCTACTCTGTATGTTTATGAAATATACTAAAAAAACTGAAATACAAAACATAAACTCAATAAATTATATAACTTAATAAATTCGCATTGGCAAAAACAAAAATGTCCATCCATGAAATAAATTTCTTTAATTAAATGGATTCTGAACATATAAAGTCACATTTCTTTCTATTAAGTTGGTACTATTATAAAATCCGGAAATCAAAGAGCTGTAAATAAACTCTATATGCTGACATTTTCTACTAAAAACAGGCAGATTGAGTTTTGTTTGTTGTTTTTTACATTTCATTAATTTCATGTAACAGCCCTTCCAATTATACCTGTTTAAATTCCCTTCAGACCTACCGTACCACTTAAAAAAAATGCCTTTAAAAAAATTGCGCACATAAACTGTTCTTGCCTCAAGTGGTTTTAACTAGTCATAGCTGTTATCGTTTAACTTAAAAATACCCATATTACTATCAGAGGTATGGTGGCTCTGAAGGGATTTCAATTGGGAAATGGAAACAAAATGTATTTAGAAAAGGAACAGTTTATTTCATGGAATAATAAAATTAATATTATGGTAATAAAACAATATTATTCGCTATAGGCAAGCTTCTCCAATGAATAAAATAAACATATTGGTATAAGTTGGCATATTCGCATTTATTGCACAATCATACTTAGGGAAAAAATCATTACAAAATATCATATATTATTTACAAAAGATCATTTTCCATTTATATTATATTTAAGGATTTATCAGACTACTCTTGAATATGGTAGCATAATATGGCATTGATACCAAAAGAAAAGCGCTTAGCATTAAATCATATGGACATGTTCATACATCACTTATGTTTCGTTCACATATTTATTTCATTTTCCATATCAATAATCATTGCATTGGTAAAATAATAGTTCATTATTCCAATATTTTTTTTATTCGGGGGCAACGCAAGCAAGACATTATGGGCACAAAACGGGACAAATCATTTGAACCTTCCAATCCTACTATTATGAATGTGTGGATTGTGAGTTTGTGAATTTGATAGATAGATAGATAGATAAAAGTTTTATTTCGGCTTATGTAACACATCACACAAAGAATATAAGGAAAATAGAAAATAACATGATACAAATTTGGATGTTAGTTATTAAATTATGCCTTAATAACTAAAGGAGTCAGGATGAAATTTGGCACATATGTTGACCATTATCTAGATTAGCATATAGACAAACTTTTATTCCGAAAAAGATAGCCACACGGGGCACATGCAAAAACTAGTCATCAACATTAAAGATATCCATAGTGCTATGTAAATATATAAAATAACTAGATATAATAAACTGACGTCATAGTCAGAGGCACTTACTTGTGCGCCAATGGTTTGCCAAACATATTTCTGTCCCACAATATGTCATGTAATACGAGGGTATACCATACCTAACACAAATTCTAATCCCAGGCAACTCGTGTGTCATTTGAAAACTCGAAACACGAATTGTGATTGCCTTACCTGGGGTTTGAAAACCTAAGTATGTGCTGGTAAAACAATAACAATTTATTGGGAATCATTAAATTTGATGATAAACTCACTAAAACAATTATAGAATATAATGTTCAAATAAAGGTTGGCAGTGAGGTGGATGTGTCGTAATGTTAACTTTATATCTTAATTTCATCTTCATAACAGTAAATACGAATTGGTGGAGCCCAGAATAAAAGTTTTATTTCTATAATTATATCTGATGAATTTAATACTGACACTGAATAAAACTGTGAAGACCACTGCTGTTTTTAATGAAACATGATATTCTAGTACTCTTGGAAAACAATTTTCTTTTTTTGAACTAAGTGTCTTGAGAGACATTAGGAAAAGTGGCAGTCTTGGACAGGTAAAAATTGTTATATGTGTAAATAATACTTAAACACCTCTCATTTGTGTAGGAGGCCAGTAGCATAGGGACAGTATTTATATTATAAGAAAGCTAAAAACAACTAACCACAACATAATTATTTACAATAATAACAAACATGTCTGACTTTATTGAATTCGAAAATTAGCATGATGGTATAGGTGCCCAAACCTAGGTATGAATATAATAAGGAATAAGAACATAATATTAGGCACAAGAGGTTCACTGATAGCTAAAATCTTGTATCTTTCAATAGGATTGGCAAACAACAATAATGAGCTTCAAGAAAGCCTATGCCCAACTTCTTGACATAGCTCCTCGATTTGCTTATTCCCTTTGTAATGTGAAGAAGTATTTATACAAGCTGACATGATTCTGCTGACCACCGATACCCATTATGTGTTGGTAGTTGCTGGCTTTTTGGACTACACTGTGCTTAATCAGGTGTTGTGCAGTCACTTTGGCATGGTTGGATAAACAAAATGGCACCCAAATCTGAATCTGCAATGTTGCTTAATTTAATAACTTATTGGTTTACGTTATGCTGGAGAAGCTTTAACTAAATACCACTCTGAATTAGAAATAAATCCTCGAATGGTCCTTATTCTGTTGAAAAGACTGGTATTCTTGTTGCTTATGTTTTTTATTGATAAACCTAATTGTCTAACCATCATTTGAGATGTAGAGATGCAGAAATGTCATCTTCAACAATAGACTGATATTTTAGATATTTTCTGGTTAAGCTGATGTTTTGCATTGAACAATGTTACAAAATGAATGTTTATTCTAGTTTATTTCACAACATAAAACATACTCTGACACTCATACACTTTATATACAACGCTGGATCCAAGATGTCATAGATTTCAGCAACCTTAGTTTATGGAAAACATCATCACTTATTTTTCTCTAAGTTCCTGATGGAGCATGGATGGCATGAGATTGCATATTCACACTAATTTGTTAAAACAGGTTGCCAAAACACATAATTTCAATTTTTCAATATATTAACAAAAGTCAGCAACTATTGTGTAAAATGTATGGCTGGTTCTTTAAAAGGTTTATTCAGTACTAGCTTTTGCTTGCAGCTCCGCCCGTGTGATCTGCTTTTTCCGGGATAAAAAGTAGCCTATGTCCTATTCTGGTGTATAAGCTATATTATTATAAAGTTTCATTAAAATCCATTCAGTAGTTTTTACGTGAAAGAGTTAACAATCATACATTCATACTTACAAACTCATATAAATCATAATCTGTATAATTAGGGAACAATATTTTATTATCTTTTACATCTGTATTAAGAATAATCCTTAGTGTTTTCATTGTTAAAAGTACTAAAAAAAGAGCAATGCAAGTCATCATACACAAATAGTTAATGGTGCTTAATGATTAATTATTACTGGGTAAAGTTATTCAGTTATTCCATAATAATATTTATTGTCTTCATAGTGATGAAATTAAAAAGCAATGATTAAGCACTATACTTTAAGATTCAAAAAAATATTTTTACAAAAAGTCGTCATTTGTAAGTCCAAATACTCATAGGACAGTTATCAATCATCATTCTAAGATTTTAGTAACTCTGAATGGTATCTATACAAATATTACAACTACCTACTTTTGGCTAATATTTTTATATTGTAAGTTAACACAGAATTTCAGAATTTTAAACAATTAGTGAACCATATTAAAACACTGATTGAACGTAATCGACGCGTATATAATCAGAATAGGTACCTGCCAATTTCAATATTTTTGTGTACTAATGTATCTGTGAAACTTTATACAATACCCCCATTCAGAATAGAAAAATAATATTAATTCCATACATAGGTACCTATAACGGTAGGTTAAATATTCGTATCGTAACTTTGCAAAAATCAAAACAGAAACACTATCCATGGATGATGAACGGCGCATCACTCTAACGCACTAAGGTAGAAACTGCGAAGACTCTGTACACCATCCCAGGGCTTGAGCAGCCAGATGTGTCCAACAAACCAATAAACTATTTAACACTGTTAGCCCTTTATTTTGAAACAGAAAATATTGACGGTAATACAATTATGCATAGAATTAAATTGGATCATAATTACCTAAGGGTTTCAAAGACTCAATAAGACGCACGCACGGCGGCAACAGCAATATGGCGGACCAAAGTGAAAAAGTTACAGAGGTTCTCTTTGAGTTTGAACGTCAACGCATGCACATTGCACGTACCATAGACAAATGGTGTTGACATTCTCGTAGTCATGATTAAATATCGATCATCGATATCGATGATATCGCACATCGACAAATATATGAATATTTGTCGATGTGCGATAAAATTGATAAAATAATAATTGAAATTTAAACAGTATTACTGAGTTTAAACATTAATTTAAATAATTTGTATTAAAGCTTGTAGTTAATATAACGATAACTTTGTGTCGCAGACGACGGTCGGTTGTCCATTTTTTCCATTAAAATTCTTGGTGTACTAGATCTAGCACCAGTCTGGAAGATGTAACTAATTAGGGTTATTTTTTGTTTATACAGAACTAAGAGCTTAATTACTACACTGTTGTGTTTCTGGGGCTTGAATCCAAAATGGTTGCACCTCATTTTTAGTGGATAATATATATTTTTTATATAGCACAGGCCAGCAAACAAGCAAGTAGGTAACCTGATGGTTAGGTTTTTTTTTAAATACAGGAGTCCCTGCTAATGGTATAATTAGGGATTGGGAAGGGGAAGGGGATTTGGGGGATTCCGGATATCTCACTCATCGTACGAAACGCAGCAGCAAGCCGCTACTTTACATCGGTTTTCTGTGAGACAGTTATTACGACCCGGTCGAGCCGGCCCATTCATGCTGTAGATAAAATTGTCTACGGGGTGGCTCTTCAACTTGAATCTTAATATTCTGAGCTCCAAATTGTAGATAATAGTAGTATTTGTTAAATTATAATACGCATGATATGATATTAATGAATGTGTGATTTAATGAATCAAATAATGTTATAAGTCATGAACACACTGCTATAGCATGGAACATTCTTTAGATTTACGAGGAAAATATTTGAGAGGATATTATATTTATTGAAGTCAAACTTCTTTATCGGCGTTAGAAAAATAAAATCGCCAGATTTTTCGGTTACGCGTCGCGCGTCAGATTTTTCGGTTAACACTAGCAAACGGTTTTAACTGGACTTGATTAATTTAATTTATACGTATATTATATTCATAAATTCATTTGTCTGCAGTAAATATTAATGATGATAAACAGTATATGGAAACATTGAAATAACTGAATATAGGTAATTTTTGCCAAGAGTATTGATCGACCTTGTGCGTTAGTAAAAAAAAATAATTAAAGAGAATCATACTAAAGGGAATTAACACTACAATTAGGGCAAGATTTTGACGCACCCGGTTTCATAATTCTTGTAAAATAAAGGAATAGCAAAAAAAATCTAATACGAACTCAAAAGACAAGTGTCCAAACCTATTAAATAATACTAGTCAACAAAATCGGTTTCCTGGAGTTTTGGCGGGAATTCTGACAGTGCAGTTCATCGCTTATTTTAATTTATTTCATAAACTAGTTTAAAGTTGTGTTTGTTGTATAAAAATGGTGTGGATTTGTTCAATAAACATTGACGGTGATGAACAGTGTATGTAAGCATTGAAATAAGTTAACTAGGCATCGTACTTAAAGGAGTTAACACCAAAACTCCGGCAAGACCTTGAAGTCGACCGTACCCGTGTTTCATCGTTCTTGTAAAAATAACTTGAGAATAAATTATACTTGACACTAGCTAAATGCTTAATAATGCGAAAGCCATGAATAAAAAAGAAGAAGAAATCGGTTTCTTGAGTTTTGGCGGGAATTCTGACAGTGCAGTCTTCACCTCAAAAAATTTCATCAAACATTCAACAACAACATCAAACATTAGAGATAATGATCTTCAAATACAAGAAAGAAAGTTAGTTTCAGATACCAGTAGAATCAGGAAAGAGTGTGTCTATTGAAGAAGTAGAAAAATACTATCAAGCAACAGACAAAGCCAAAAATACAATAAGCATTTCTGGGGTAGTAAAGAAAAAGAGTTGAACTGCAGGCTCTAAAAATAAAACTGCTAATAAACATGGTAAAGCTCCGATTCTATCACTTGTTGCTGGTCCTTCTATTTTAGGGCAACCTCAAGCTTCCTCAGACTTGTTGCCTGGAAACGTTTCGTGCTTTCCCGTGCGTATAGAACAAGGAATTGAAATAGAAACCTCAAATCATAAACCTCTACTGAACATTGACTCCCAGATGAACCAAGAAACTCTGAAAAATATGATATTGAGGGAAATTATGAAATCCATGAAGGAATATTTGAGAAAATAGAAGAAGAAAGACCACAAATAAATTCCGAAACAAGATTTAAAAAGGGCAAGGGCATAGGAAAGATAACTGAAACCGCTGATACTGAATACTGTGTTGTCGAATATGAAGAAAGTTTTTTCACAGGAGGAATCATACCTGAGGACAGAGACAATGTGTGAAAATTTCAATTATGCAAAAAAGTTTTGAAGGGTGGAAGTGACCATCAAAGCTTGACATATTGAATTGTCGCCCCCAAAATATAGTTAGCCAGTTTGGAGGATCTAAAATCACAAAACGAGGCAATTCGTATGCCACTGATGATCAATTCTATACATGGAATGGAGGGCCATTCCATGTATAGAGAGGCAATATTATGGTTATTTTTTATATGTGATTGAGTTTGTTTGATTATTTATTATAATTCTAGGTATTGCTCACTGATTATTATAAGTACATCATAGACTGATTAATAGAATAAAAACGTGATTTAAGAGGTTCCTTTTTTTATTCTTTTTCCTTCGTCTATCTGCGATCAGCCAATAAGCTATAATGATATCTGATGGCGTTATTTGATGACAATTTGAGATTGTCGCATTCTTTGATGCGTCATCTCATCAAATTATAAATGCAGAAGTGGCAATTAAATTGAGGCTATTCTTGTCCTTTTTACCCGGAATATTGAGTCTTTAGAGTCCAATAGCGTAACAGCGAGTTGATTCTTATGCATTTAAGAGGTTCCTAAAATAAAAGTTGGATTCAATAAACCAGACAGTTTCATTCTGTATTAATATGGCAACCCTACATTGCCACTAAAAAGGAAACGTAACGTAATTTTTTATATATATACTAGCTGTCCCTCGCGGCTCTGCCCGCGTGATCTGCCTTTTCCGGGAGCCGCTTTTAAAAGTAGCCTAACTGTGGCACCATCTGTCGAAAAATGCATAGTTTACGATTCTTACAGTTAGAAATTACCTGTCTGAAGCCTTTAAGAAAACTTTTAGGACCCCAGGAAAATAAGCAACCAATTGAAAGTTGATATAAAGGCGAATATTTTGTACAATGAGTGAGGTATTGCCCTCTCCCTATTTAGCTCTTACCATTTTTTTTTATCTCCTATCCTTGCGTCATATTCCTCAGTATTGAAGGTCGTGACCTTCCTTCTGCATCACTTTCTCTCGTATGATCTTCCTCCATTTGTTTCTATCTCTGGCGGTGTGGAAGGCGATTTTTTTTATATTATGCCGGCAAATGAGCTACTGGGGCACTTGATAGTAAATGATGTCCACTGCTCATGCACGTCCATAATACCATTTGATAAATAAGGGATTGGGAAGGGGATCTGGGACTCCGGACATCTCACACACCGTATGAAATACAGCAGCATGCCGCTACTTTATCTATAGTTTTCTGTGAGATAGTTGTAACTACTTGATCAAGCCGCCCCATTCATGCTGCAGACAAAAATGTCTACAGCATGGCTCAACCACTCATTAAGATAAAATATCAGCTGGTACAGGTCGGTCTGGAAATCTTTGGGGGAGGCCTATGTTCAGCAGTGGACGTCCTGTGGCTGATGATGATGATGATAGGACCAAATTTTTTTTACTAGCCCTGTATTATATACGTCCCACTGCTGGGCACGGGCCTCCTCTACTGAATGGGAGCGATTAGGCCTTAGTCCACCACGCTGGCTTAATGCGGGTTGGCAGACTTCACATACCTTCGAAAAATCTTATCGAGGACCAACATACTAACGAATATTATTTCAGAAATACAAATGAAACGCAAATATCTCTTAACACTGATTTATTTAATACTGTAACAAAACAACCACTACTTGTATACTGACAGACAAGGTAGAATAATATAACAATCATTATCGGTACTCTACAAATCAAAAGATTTTAGCAGGTCCATCAGAATTTCGATAGTGAAAAGTTTACATAGACATCGTAGTAAAATATGTCAGTTATAGGTATTGCTAGTTCACATTTTTCGTATCTAATGGACTTTTAATTTTTGTCATTATTGTTTTACTTAAATTGACATTGATTAATATGTGAATATTTTTACAAATTGGAGAAGACATTGACACTAGATATAGATATTAATAGTGGTTTTTCTAGTCATTAATAATAAAAATTAATATTAGTTTTTAGTTCATTGCTGAACGTAGATCAGTATTCCTCTTGCTCCCTCTAGGGTACGGAGGTTATGCTAAGCAATGATCACTTAACTTGTCAGAGTGGACTCCGACAAGATAATTACTATATTAATGCACTCGTAAATTAAACAAATGGAGAACGACTATCATACATAGTCAGGCAAAAAGACCCAACTTTGATAAAAATCATTCTTGTTCCTCTTACGCACTCATTAATCACAATGTCACTCTTATCAATCATGCAACCTGTTAGTGTGCACTGTGCAATTTATCATATAATAAATATCCGGGATCTAGTATACAATAGGAACATACTAACAAAGATACTCTATCGCTCATCCTAATGAGATTTTCTCGTCAGATTTTAGTGTGATGTGTATTATTCGTTAGTTTACCGACATTACTTTTGATTATTTCCAAAACGCAATCACATAATTTTGCCAACATATTATGGAAATATCTAAATAGAACTAAATAGAGTAACTCTTCAGAATTATTAGCTACTTATAAATATAAAATCGACACCAATTTTGAGACAATTATGAAGATCGAGTGAGGACAATACAGCTTTTGTGTCAAACTAATAAAATAAAAATAGCCAGTCTTTAAAAGTAGGTAAATTGGGTAATATTTGGGTTTATTACCAAAATATATTCGTTTGGGTTTCTATATTTAATTTTCTCACTAAACGTAAGTTACATGATCCATACAATAGATCTTAATAGTATACCTAAAGATACCTACGAGTTAAATGCTTTAGTTCACAATTTCTCAAAAAAGCTCGATATGACATGTTTACACTACTTAAGCACA
Source organism: Amorpha juglandis (assembly GCA_949126905.1). Classification (NCBI taxonomy): domain Eukaryota; kingdom Metazoa; phylum Arthropoda; class Insecta; order Lepidoptera; family Sphingidae; genus Amorpha; species Amorpha juglandis. The sequence continues at coordinate 9,713,896 of OX421367.1, forward strand.
TATATTTTTTTGGTACTGGAAATGCCATAGAATCGCGAATAATGCTTATACAATGTAACCCCAAAATAGTAACTCATTTTTCTTTTTTCAACAAGTTTTGATATTGGTCTAAACTGTTTTCATAAGTTAATAATATTGTCCATCTTCAAAACAGATAACATATTTATCCAAAAAAATATTTTTCCATTTAATGCCTTTTCTTTAAACCTAAAGTTGTATCACATTTCAATAATGCACTAGAAAAATTCTCACACATTTGTATATTTAGACATATTATTTATAATTCTCTTAACATCTAAAAATGGCTACAGAGTTTCGGGGCTAAAATTATAAAAAACACAACCTGTCCTGTACGTGAACTAGATTTTAACTCAAAATTTAGAAAAATGGTTATGAAACATGAGAGCTCAAACAAGAGTAATTTGAGCAGTACAGTAACGCAATTGGACAGAATTTACAAAATATAAAAAGTGATAAAAGCAAAATTAGTATGTCTAATAATAATAATTCTTAGCCCTTACAAATCTTGTTGATTGAGCCTTAAATACTATGAAATGGTTTGCGCATCTAGGTTTACTCATCACCATGGATTATACCTAGAATACTGACGTAAGATCCCGTCAAGAACCCGAGAATACCAAAGGAAACCATGAAGATGTTCTTCCACAGTACCCAGTTGAAACGTCCAAGGCCATTCGGTCGATCCCAAAACGTGACAGTCTCAATAACGGCCGGGAAAATTAGTCCGAGGAAGGACAAACAGACAGCTCCAACGAGCGAGATGAACGGCCCCAATTCTGGGATAGCAATAGCTATGCAAACCGTCAAGGTAATGACGGCAATCCTTATACTGTATTCGGCAATGTTTTTCTTGGCTCCAAACAAATGACGAACATTCTTCCAGATCACTTCCATTGGCACGTAGAACTGCAGGCTGTAGGTAAAGAAGATGGCTACGGCGATCATCAGTTTCACAGATTGACCCAATCTGGAAATCAACAATTATGTTGTTAGTTAAAAACGTAAAACAAGCCAAGTAATTTATTGTTTTTTTATAACACGCTCCAAAATAATTACAGACGAACTAATATCCAGTATATTAGTTCGTCTGTAATTATTTTGGAGCGTGTTTGTATATAGTGTCAAAACGCGGCTTTAAGTAATACTTAATAAACAGGAATACGTACTTAATATACAAGGACAGGATCGGGAGCAGGAGTGTTTTCACCAGAATTGAACATCAAGATATCAATGGCCTTGGGCGAATACAGTTCCATCTACCAATGTGAATGTGTCGCCATTACACAGGCTGCCAAAGCAGTGGAAAAACGGGGCCTTACAGGCTATAAAATACGAATTGTATCCGATAGCGCTGCGGTATTACGAGCCCTAGACAGCAAAATTATCCAGTCAGGGCTTATACTAGAGTGCCACCAGGCACTGGAGGGTATAGGGAAAATAAACTCAGTTACCCTGCAGTGGATAAAAGGGCACAGTGGCTCTCTAGGAAACGACGCAGCTGATGAGCTGGCTAAAAGAGGGTCAGACCAGGCATTGATGGGTCCTATTCCAATACTGCCACTGCCCTTTAACCAGCTGAGGACATGGCTGCGTCACAGAACACAAAAACAACACGCAGAACAATGGGCGAATATTAGTACATGCAGACAATCCCGGGAAACCGTGCCACACCCGGATTTTCGTCTGACTAAACGCCTCCTATCTTTGGACAGGGCATCCCTACGCATAGTCGTAGGTACCATCACTGGACATTGCCCGCTAAACAAACATTTATATGTTCTAGGTATGACTGACAGCCCCCTATGTAGGGGATGTCTGTTGGTCGATGAAACAGCTGCCCATGTCATCCTGGAATGTGAAGGTGTAGCTGCACAACGGGCAGAAATCCTCGACTCACCGGGGTCACTCCGAGAAGCCTGTGGAGAAACCAGGAAGATCCTGCGCTTCTGGTCGGAGTTAGGCTGGCTTGCACTATAGCCGGCACGGATATCACGCACAATGGCCTGAATTTTTACAGGCTAAGTGCGGGAAAAGGAGCCCACAACCAATACCAATACCAAATACTTAATAAATACGTTTTTATACCATGACGTGTAGACAGTAGAAGAAAATGGCGACAGTTATGGCGATGGAAATCAACAATTATGTTGTTAGTTAAAAACGTAAAACAAGCCAAGTAATTTATTGTTTTTTTATAACACGCTCCAAAATAATTACAGACGAACTAATATCCAGTATATTAGTTCGTCTGTAATTATTTTGGAGCGTGTTATATATAGTGTCAAAACGCGGCTTTAAGTAATACTTAATAAATACGTTTTTATACCATGACGTGTAGACAGTAGAAGAAAATGGCGACAGTTATGGCGATTAAGGCTGGCCTGCACCTGTCACATTATGGGGCAGAAATAAGGTCGACAAACTGTTGGTGTAAGTAATACTCACACCTTAGCCTATCCCTGCGAGGATACCGGCGTGAACTTTATATTCCAAGAACACCTAGGTACATTCTATAAGAATCGTGGATGCTTTGCCGAGTGAGGTAGGTAAGTCTTACTTTTAAAATTTCATGTTCATTCAAATAAGTATAACATTACATACAGCCAAATATCAATCAGAATATTATTAATCACTCTCAAAACCTGATCATGAACTTTGTTTTTATTAGCGTGAATGACGAAACGAGCAGATCGCTCGCCTAATGGTAAGCACGACGCCTGCCCATACACAAAAGCAAACATCTTATAGTACTTTGAATTGCAAAGCACTTCATGGAACCAGACAGCGTTCGTCACCCCGAGACATAAGGTGTTATAATACCTAGTAATTTAAATAATTTCAATATCCTTCAAACCGAATAAGAATAGTGATTACACACTGATGCTAGGCGGCAGTAATAGACAAAGTGGTGGTGGTCTACAACCCAGCCGAACTCTCGCATACAAGGAGCCCACATCCTAATTAGCCCAAACATGATATCTTCTTCCACCTGCCTTTATCCCAATAGCAGTGCGGTCGGCGCAACGTGCTTTTTTAATACATGTTACAGAAAAAAATTACTTGTAGTTTTTAGGCTGGCCGCCTGCCTGACGTCAACCCAGGGTGGAAAACACTCAGACCCGAAACAAATACTTGTGGACCACACAAACATTATTGTCATATTAGTAATCTTCGAGTAGCTACACGCTGCAGACAACTTGATTGTTAGGTCAAGGTTACCTAGCTTAAAAGTCACTCGGTTAATTAAGCTTTCTAATAAAAAAAGTCGTATCCAACTTGGTCCATTCGTGTAGGCGCTACGATGCCACAAACAAAAATAACAACTTCAAATGTACTAACATACGACTTTTTTGTTCGTTTGTTCTAGAATAAATATTAACTGTATTTTGTGTAGTATAAAAAGGGTGTAAATGAAACGCTTCGATATTCTTATGTAGCGATGTTCGTAATCACTAGCAACTACCACGTGCTTTAGTTTTCGGAAGCGTTTCCCTTATACCCAATATTTAATACTTACATTTCGTCCGGTAAGTTCAGAGTAATACTGCTCATGGTATTACTGCCATACTTCAGATAGCCGAAAAATCCAACGAAGGCATACAAGGAAACAACGAAAAACATGCCAAAGTTAAGTACCCCAGGACAGCCAATGAAATGAGTGGGAGTCTTCATATTGTTCTCGAGAGGCATCACAACACCAATACCTTCAAGGGCAAAGATGGCGGTACCGAAGAAGGTTGGCAGATCTTCTAATCGGGTGAATTTATCACGGTCTTCAATGCTCGGAATGTCTTGGAATAGATAGTAGAAAGTGATTCCCATTCCAACGCCAACTAACAGGTTAGCAAGCATAGAAAACGGCGCCAAGTACTTAAGGTTCCTGATCAGATTCATCATAATAAGGAAGGGGAAAAGTATCGCCATGTACACTCGAATGTCCGTTTCCTCCCAACCAGTGCCTTGCACGTAGTTGTCGACTACTTGCTTCACATTCTTAGTTATAAATACGATGTATACGCAACAGCAACCGAGCAAGTCAATCACCAAAAACCAGTTCACCATGGCCCTGTAAAAAGATAAATTTTGACAGTTAGTTCTTCATTTTTGAGCAGACTTATTTATTTCATTAATTTTGAATGTAAACATGCGTGAAAGACAAAGCTATTAAATCGAATAATGATATATTTTCTAAATTGAGTAACGTCGTAGGACTATAAGTTTTGACGCACCTTTATTTCTAGCTAATAATAATTTATTTCAGTTAATTTTCAAGTTACAGCAAATATGCTTTCTGGCTTTGATATATTCCAATCCGCGTGGTACGGCGCCTAAATGATGGCAATACGACTTATTTATATAGCTTGTGCATGACAATAAAATAAAATGTGTTGTGTTTTGCTCTATCACCAAATGTGACTAAATAAAATATAAAATACTAGGTAAATCACCTATAAAATTTGCTATTCAACCGTGACTTTCACGTGAGCGGAGCCGTGGGTAATTTCTGGTCATCTATTGGTTGCAATATATATCTACAATAGGTACTACTACAGATTAATGGTACTACGATTAGTGTAATGTGCTTTGACAATTTTTTAACGGGTTTGCTACAGTTGTACGGCCCCGGTTGAGCCAGTCCGGTCCATTCATGCTACAGATAAAACTGTCTTTTATACTAAATTGCTCTATATTGGACCAGTATCTTTATTGCTTTTCGTGTTTCTCAAGATAAATTAAGATTACTAAAGCGCATAATTTAAATCACCTTAACCACAAGAACCTTGCCACCTACTGTAAATTACTGAAGTGGATTCTAGTTAATTATATACCTAGGAACAATTTAATTTTCACCATTGAAGTATTTTAAATAGCCCATTGTATCTAGTTTTTGTGTCTAATCAAACCTATATATTATTTTGCCATTTTCTACTTACTTAGCAAGGCGCGAAAATTTGTGCATAGCTGGCGGTCCAGATAAAAAAGCGGCTTCCGCGGTCTCAGCGAATCCCAGCGATGGTTTTTGCATTCTTCTGCAGAGCTCGTGTGCAGTTTTCACAAGTACGTGCACACAGTAAGTGCAAATGCCCCCAATGGCGAAGGTAGCCACTAAGCCGAAGTATAGGCCAGCGTTGCGGAAAGCCATAGGCATGGCTAAAATTCCACTGCCGAGTGATCCCTTCAACAAGTGTATGAGGGTGTCCATATCACTGAAACAGAAGGTTTATCTGAGTACTAGGACACTAATTTTATGTATATAAATAAGTATGTTACAACTAATTGGCCACTCAAGTGTGTAGCTAATTAATGAAATATAATTATGTAAATGCTTTTGTGGAATCACTAGTAGTAAGTACTGTTGCTTCCATATTGTTTCTATCAATAATTACTATGAATATAAAATAAATAATAACTGCAATTATTCTACTGATACTAGATGCAGCCGGTGCGGTTGATTAAAGTTATGCCTGTGACATCTTAGGTTAATATTAGTTTTCATGAATAAGTACGAATATGCAATCAATTGCCACTTCCACTTTCCGGCCACTCCCGAAAACCCCCGAAGCACATAATAATACCTAACTATAAGTAGTACTTTTTTTATGGCATAGGTCGGCAAACGAGCAAGTGGGTCACCTGATGGTAAGTGACTCCACCGCCCATGTATGCCCACAATATCAGAAAAATTATGGGCGCGTTGCCGACCTTAAAGGAAAGGGATAATTAGGGATTGGGAAGGGGAGGGGTATTTGGGCCTCCGGATATCTCACTCACCGTACGAAACGCAGCAGCAAGCCGCTACTTTACGTCGGTTTTCCATGAGACAGTGGTAATAACCCGGTTGAGCCGGCCTAATCATGCTGTAGACGAAACTGCCTACAGCGTGGCTCTACCACTCATAAAACTTACTTTATTCACACAGTTATTATTTTTAAGTAGGTATTACTTACGAAGTCGGATGAGCAAGTTTCCTATGCTCGAATGGATTATAGTCTTCATCCGCTTCCACGTCACGTCCTGGTATCTCCATGAGGGGCAGGGTGGAGCCCGCCTGCTGTTCCACCGGAATTTCATTTGGGTCAACTTTATATCTGTGGAGATGTTAGTTAATACTGTTATAGCTTATGTCTCGCTTGATATAACAAAATAACTAAAGTAATGATGTTGATTGGTTAGAAGTGAGTCGGTACTAAAGTGTAGTAACAAAATCATACAAAGAATTTAAGCGTACCCTCTAGTGAAGTCTAGAGGTGGCGATAACATACAAAGCGCCACATTTCAAGCTAAAATGAAACGAACGGGTGAATCGTAGTGTTGACGCGGTCGCGAATCTGGCTGCTAAATTGCTCTGCATAAGTACAATAAAAACTAAGTCGTCGGATTGTGGCAAATAAAACATTAATGTTTCTATTATTAATTTAAATAATTTTACTTATGTGTGAGTGTCTTCATGTGTAGTGTGGATATTTGTTATGGTCTCCAGTACAATGTCAATGCCGATTATTTGTGTGCGCTTCACTCTGTTAAGACTTGGCATTTACAAAATAACGGGCTCAACATTTAAATTTAATACAGCTTTACGTTACGATGATGAGCGTTATACTGTTAACTTCAAAAATCAGTTTGATAAACCTGTTGTCTAACTGAATATAATTTGTCAAGGAGTGATTAATATCTTATTGGGATTCAGGTATAGAACAACGAATTTAAATATTTTACAGGGACATAAAGCTAAATCAAATTTGTACACATCATTAGTTTTAGAGCCAATCCCGAGCCTGAACAGAGATTGCGCACGAGTGCCCACCTTTGTCCAAATAAAAAGGCATGGAACACTCCTTGTACAATTATTGTTTCCATAATTTTACCATTACCAAACAATAATATAAATAACAAAATTGAAACCATAAAAATGGAATGATGTACCGGTGTATGAGTCCATTGCAAGATGATCAAGAACGTCGAACGACTTTTATCTCGAGGAATCAGCACACGTCTTCCCGGATCATCTCCGAACGGCGTTCGAGCAATATAGCTCGTTATAAGGAGCAAGTACTTAACAGTCAACATACAATATAAAATACCACGAAAAATTAATCATCAATAAACATTGATAGTATGTCAAGCTCGGGCCTCTACCTTGCCCTCAACTCTTTCATCAGCTCAGTCTTTTTGAGCTTCTAATATCAAATACATATTTTGTTATAATAGGTAAAATCTATATTTTTTTCTTTTCAATGTCCTGTTGAATAAAAATTGCAATATTATTATTTCTAATTAATCTGTATTTGTAGGTATTCCACAATCGATTATCAACTCGCTGAAGAAAAATGGAGTTAAGCTGTGAAGCATGCTTAATGTTGGTTCAGAACTAAAAGATATTTATTAAGCAAGAAACATACAACTCGTTCAAAGGTGGCACCATTCATAATAGACAACATGTAAAAAGGCAGTTAAAACTACATCAATGATCGTGAATCTAATGACCATCTTGAAGTATTGAAACAATGTCACTTACTTGACCATAACAACATCAGACAAGTCATTTTTGACACCTTTTTTCTTGGGATCATATTCGGCTATCATAGGCCGCATTTGAGGTTTCTGAAACAAAATAAAAAAAGTAAACGTTATTCGTAATACATTACAATAATTGCAAAAGATTTATATACTGAAACAACGTAATGAGTCGGTCATTGTTCTATTATTTATTTCGTATAAAATTTACGCTATAACAATTAATTGCTGAACAACAATGACGCCACAGTGACGTTCCATCTGGCATTCAGTACAGGGGCTCGGTTAGCTCGTGCTTTTGCCACGTGACCATGATTTGCTATTTTAGGAGTTTAAAAATAGCCAACGTTCCCGTGTAATATAGAAGTAGATTTTAGTTAGAATTTCTCACAGTCACCTACTCGATGTTTTCTTAAAAGAAGGCCTAAGTTATTAAACTTATTGTGTTACGTACAAACGTATTAAATAGACATAGTTACGTAAATAATACACTTGTGGCCATATCAGGCATAAATACATACAATATAGGGCCTTGCTCGTCTCGTCATTCAATCAAATATAAATAAAAACATGAGTTTATTGCAAAACAATCGCTAAGTTTAGCATTTCATAGGTCGACGTTAAATTCTCGCCTTCTCAGTTCTCTTTAAAGTATGTCGGGTTATCGCCCCAAATAAAGTCCTTTCCTTTTAATGCATTTATTTTGTACAAAGTCCTTTAGCCGTAAATTAATGCAATATTAAAGTAAGTTATTTTTAAAGAATGCGTAATTAATTAGCATCATAATTATCTAAACACAGCTGAATGATAAATTTATACAAAGTCATTGCAAAAAGTAGCCCAAGAAATGTCAATATCTGTAGATCTATTTCCTGTAGGTATACCCCATGACTATGTTATGAAAATTCCATTTAAGATTTGGTTTTTCTTTTGTCTTGGCATGGCGAAGTGACCACACTGGAACTAATGTTAAGCACTGAAGTGCAATCCACATAGAATGTTGACCGTCAAGAGGCGTTGCGTCCTTCGACAGTCGGCAAAACTACGCCGGCCTGAAGTGACTAGGGTATACGTACACTGGCTGAACCAGGAACACGATTCGCCTGAACGAGCCACAACGGTGGATTTTTCACTAAGGTGGAGGTTTGTACTTATGTATAACCATGTATAACTCTACAAAATGTGGATTTGGGTGATTATTTTTTATTCGAAAGATTATAAGCTCAAAGTTGGTCATTTAAGACGGAGAAATCAAGGGTGAAAGACAACGTCACTTATGCACCGATATTTTACTAAAAAAATAAGAACTCTCACCAAGTATCAGATACATTCTATAAAGGGAATATCCAACATTATTAACATGTCCACATATATGCGGAGCAGAGTATGTCAAATTTGCCCTTCCTAATATTTTAGCTATTTAATGTGTTAACTAGCAGTACATTTTAACCTAACATGGAAAAATCTTGATGTGCCGTGTCACAACATTATTATCTGGTAGAATCTGGCAAAAGTACCTATCAAAGCATTTCCGAAGTCTCAATGTCATAAACAGTGTCTTCCTGATTCTATTTTAGCTCATCATAGTCAACATGTTTGTTACAATTAATCTATGGTATAATAGCAGACTCAATAATAATTGTATTCTTTGCTAGCAGCAAGACACAGTTGTCCAACGGATTTTAATAAGTAACTGATAATAGGTTCAACGTTTGATACATGACATGTGGCTAACTGATTTAAGAGAATCGATTGCATTGCCAACCTATCGCCTCCTTGTCAATGTCCGCCATTGAGTATGCTCGCAATCTGAGAACGTATTGAAATAATTTATAGGCCGTCGTCTGCTGTTTGCCCATTGCGCTATATGTTCTTGTTAAAAGCACTCTACTAAAATCGTAACCCGTCTTTGAGTATGTCCTTATCGGGTAAAAATGCGAACCTTCCCCATCAATCGACCTGACCGCGATATTTTAAAGTTTAGTGACTCGAGTTGAGCTCGAACACTAGTATATATTTTTTATTTATAGAGTAATTCGCATTTAATAAAGACATCTAATTTCATAGTTTAGTTAATCACGACTCACGAGTCGTAGCGGTCATGTGAGACCATGTCAATAATTACTACAAACAGCTAACTTTGTCAACAATTATGGCACGACACAGGTAGGTAATATTATGAACTCTCAGTCAAGTTCCTGAATAGAGTATATCGTACCCGTTACTAGGCTAAACATGGCTGTGTTCCACATCGAATACAAGATACTTTTTGCTAATTATTACAAATGCGCGCAGTAACATCTATATCAATTTTCAAGGCTGTGTAACAACCCAACAATTACTTACGTATAATTGTGGACACTAAAGAGACACGCCTTTTGACGTCAATATTGTCAATATAAACTAATATGAAACATGAAAACATTATGATCACGATCCGCAAACAAGTCGGAAATAACATTCTATTGCGAGTTTATAATGTAATGCGTCAATGTACAATGCACTACGAAGTATTGTGGTGATTTATTGTTCAGTTTTAATGATGATAACTGAAAATTCTTTATTCTTCTTTAAAATTCAATTTTAGAATCTTATAAATCCCATTACTGGGGTGGTAATAAACAATGAAATAGATATAGACGCAGAAATATAAAATCAATAACAAGTTGCAACACTTTCAATGTGTAAAGAGTTTGTGCATCCAAATATACGGAACCAACATATTACGTATTCCGCAAAGAAGCCATTGTTTTGCTGACAGTCTTCATAATTTGCATTTATCCCCCTGCACCTATCTGTTTGTACGGGGCAATTGATCCACTGGACATTCAAATTGAACCTCTATAGCAGTTAATGTAGCCTGGTAAGTTCTCTACTCATTAAGCAGATTCACGTTTTAAACCTGAATTCGGCCGCATTTATCTGGTCGTCTGTGAAGACGACATTGAATTATCTAGTAAAACAATATACGCGCAGAGCGCCTTTCTTCTTTCATGTGCGGCGGTACATACCTACTACCTAGGTCATTTGATCCGGTAACCCGTAAGAATTGTGTCGCTGCTTGGGGAAAGTAGCTGTCATGTGAGTCAATTATACAAGTTTACTTGTCTTGTGTACTACTACGCAGTTTTTATAAAATTTGAATTATTTATGGTTTTTAGAACACCTTGGTAAAGTTGCCGTATGATGAATTTTTCGCTACAGTTACTGTAGATGACTTGACACGAGACCTTATTGATGTAATTTATTGACCGAAATCTTTCAGCCATTCATTTATACATCCATTCACAATCAGTTAGTTCATCTGGAGAGTCTCTATTCACATAATACTAATAATGGATATCGCGCAGTGATCAGTAGGTATACATTGGCATAATTATGAGAGTTGTTATAGTTGTTAGGTACATGAATGTGTGAAAGTTGGATTGCCCCGTTGATTTGGCTCTCTGTTGATTGTTGATTTTGTGTCTCTGAACTGCACTGTACCTAACATCAGGTCCAGTGTAGTCATTTTGCTGTGTCAGGATAAAAAACTAACTGTCAAGTAAAAATATAACCACATAATAGCACCACACCACAATATAATAGCACCACTGGCGGACCATATTAAAAACGAATTAGCTAAGCTGAGCGCATATTCATTTCTCGTATCTGAATGACGTGACAACTCACAGCTATCGAAAATACTCGCACTACAACAGCTACAGTAAGTAGGTTTGTGTATTATTTAAATTATACGCTTCAGCAATTTTCATTCTAATTAAATCTGAATATGCAACAAATGCCCGGCCATATGTTTCTTGTCATTTAATTAAGCGCAACGTTATATATGGGGCATTTCACGTCAAGCGGACAACGAAAAAAAAGTGAGGTCGTGAATTTTGTTTATACTCTGGTCAGTTATACTTCTAGTAGACATGGATTTGTACACACAATTTTTTTTTCGTATGATGCTTTATTGCTGAGTTATGAGCTTTTAAAAATTTACTAAGTATGAAGTCATGAATTTTTGGATGCTTATTATCTGTATCAATTAATTAGTAAAAAAAACTACAAAGTATTGTTTCTTATAGTTCCAAAGTTGAAGTTTTTAATTTTTTTGTCGAATTCTAAATTTAATTTTTTTTACGTATAGTAAACCGGAAGTGAAAATTTCAAATCGATATTTGAGTAACTTCGACCAATTTTTTTTTTAATATTTTAACCTTGAATTAAAGCCTTAAATGTACTAATTCATCACCAAAAAAATTAAAATGGGACAGCCAATAGTTTAAGACTTAGAGCATATAGAGTACATACACATAGCTATGAGCTCTTTCTAGGCAATCGCATTTATGCTCAAATACTGCGCTATTAATATTTTATTCCTTTATTCTAACATGCAAAAATATAAAAATAAACGATTTCTTTAATTCTTCATAAAAAAATTAAAACGTGATCACAAAAAAAAAATTAAGACTTAGAGCGATTTCATTTATTGAGATTGAAACAGTATTAATTAAAATAGAGAGATTTGTATTGTAATTTTTATTATTTTACTATTTGCTCTAGCATTAATTCTCTTTACACATAAGCCCTCGTTGGTTGGAAGAAAAGCATGCAGTTTTTTTAGTTCCTGGAACAATGATAGCGTAAGCAAAACAGACTCGTAGAAAATCTCACTCTTGTTCAATACTTTCCTTCGAGCAGTAGTAAATAGAAGTCTCAGTTAATGATGACTTGGCCCATTCATATAATCTTATAGGTGTCTGGTGTAGTTGGGCTCCCCAACATTTTAAGAATAGGTTAAATTTAGTGAACCTATACTACAACAAACAAGATTTTAAGAAAGAAGCACAGTTACACTTCCATGCCACCGCTCATAGAAGACGGCCATGTGATGGTCTTGGGGGAAACCTCAAAAGTTTGGTAACCCGTGCAAGTGTACGGTCTGCGAATAACGCTATCACTACACCAGACACCTATAAGTTTATATGAATGGGTCAAGTCATCATTAACTGAGACTTCTAAAAGAGTGAGATTTTCTACGAGTCTGTTTTTCTTACTCTATCACTGTTCCAAGAACTAAAAAACTGCATGTTTTTCTTCCAACCAACGAGGGCTTATGTGTAAAGAGAATTAATGCTAGAGCAAATAGTAAAATAATAAAAATTACAATACAAATCTCTCTATTTTAATTAATACTGTTTCTTCTTAAGTCTAATTTTTTTTTTGTGATCACGTTTTAATTTTTATATTGAAGAATTAAAGAAATCGTTTATTTTTATATTTTTGCATGTTAGAATAAAGGAATAAAATATTAATAGCGCAGTATTTGAGCATAAATGCGATTGCCTAGAAAGAGCTCATAGCTATGTGTATGCACTCTATATGCTCTAAGTCTTAAACTATTGGCTGTCCCATTTTAATTTTTTTGGTGAAGAATTAGTACATTTAAGGCTTTAATTCAAGGTTAAAATATTAAAAAAAAAATTGGTCAAAGTTACTCAAATATCGATTTGAAATTTTCACTTCCGGTTTACTATACGTAAAAAAAATTAAATTTAGAATTCGACAAAAAAATTAAAAACTTCAACTTTTGAACTATAAGAAACAATACTTTGTAGTTTTTTTTACTAATTAATTGATACAGATAATAAGCATCCAAAAATTCATGACTTCATACTTAGTAAATTTTTAAAAGCTCATAACTCAGCAATAAAGCTTCATACGAAAAAAAAATTGTGTGTACACATCCATGTCTACTAGAAGTATAACTGACCAGAGTATAAACAAAATTCACGACCTCACTTTTTTTTCGTTGTCCGCTTGACGTGAAATGCCCCATATAATGTTTTAGCAGGTCTATGTTAGATAATCTCCAAGCGTTCATATTTTTGAAAACTACTTAGATTGTCGAAGCGCATAGTTTAAATATTTCAGAATAATCATGAGAGTAGATTTTTTAAGTTATCAGACTCGTCTAGCGTATGATAAACAGGCTACGTGGCGACAATAACTCAGCATTTTCTAAAACGAACGAATTACAATGTAGTATGTAAACTTCAGTCAAATTCTACTATCAATTTAGCGGCCACTATAAATATTATTTTCTTAGACTCATTTATTGCATGCATATTTGATCAATTTCTTCATCGTTAGTTTTATAATTTGTCTAATGAATAAATAAGCCATAAATGTAACGCTTTAATGATTACGGAAAACCTACACTAAATAGGAAATTACCACGCCCTAATCACTTACTATTACAATGTATTTTAACACGATGACAGTTTTCTCCACTGGTATATATGGTGTTGTTGGGTATGAGGGGCGAGGGCTATACATACTACATTGGGACACACTAGGAGCTAGCTTGGTGTGCACAATCAGTTTTACACCAACCTTTAATTATCTAAAGACTGAATCAAACAGACAGTACCTACAGAATCACACTACATAACACTGTAGTTTAATACACTTCGCCGAGTTCACTTCGAATTCGCTTTGTTGCAGCAGCGACATATAGTTATATCGATACATCTAGCAAGAGGTATCCATAAATTAATTTCTTAAGAATAAAGATTGACTTGCGCGTCAACCAAGGGCCCTTTGTATACCGGGCACATATCTGATCGAAGGATCAGGAACAATCTGGAAACATCGCGAAACATCTCTACGTTTCTAGCAACTTGGGATCCGCTCTAGCCTTCCAGAAAAATCTCCAACTAACTATGTAGATGTGTCTTGATGATTACATTCAGAATATTGCACACACATATTTAGTTCCGTAACTCGATTATAGGTGGCACTAATATCGATTTATTTACTCCATACCTACTTGCCAGGATAACATTAATATACTCGGTAAAATTATACATGCGATGTGGTAGAGATAATAGGTACTTAAAAATTTGTTCCTATTATCACGAACTAAATTCAGTTTTTGTTTGGAATATAACCAACACATATGCCTATGACTGAATTTTGTGTTATTTGTGGTTACCTAAAATTGTTAATTATTATGTGCTCATTAATTTAATCAATTTTGTTATAGTCTGTTCTTCTTCTGATTAGGGCTGTTAAGAGTTTTTATCAATACTTTATGTAGGTAACTGTAAGAATTGTTTACCGCATAAGTACCGTAATAAGTGTTTACCGCACCACAAAATCAAACTAAAGAAATTAAGTAGAATTAAACGCTCTTAATTCATGGTCATTAATATACGAACAAACACTAAAAGCGATATCAGCTTATAACATAGAAACTCGTATGGTTTACATAGGTAAATCACTAGTTCAATCATTATCAATCCTTCATCTAGCTCTATAATTTTACATCGTTTGCAAAGTGACGCCAATTACCAACGAGTAAATCCTGGCGCATTAATCTCGGGCTTAGCACATATCACGCACTTTGTCATGCAAAGAAAAGGAACCTCTATCTTTAGTTTGGTTAAAAATGATAAGTTAGTAGTACCACATCACGTACCTACCACCTTAAGTCCAACACTCAAACCATTGCTTATAAACT
This sequence comes from Amorpha juglandis, assembly GCA_949126905.1. Classification (NCBI taxonomy): domain Eukaryota; kingdom Metazoa; phylum Arthropoda; class Insecta; order Lepidoptera; family Sphingidae; genus Amorpha; species Amorpha juglandis. The sequence goes on from OX421367.1 coordinate 9,728,945, forward strand.
TGTAAACCACGTAATATAACACATTATTATTTTAGTAATTAAATACAAGAGTTAAAGGTAAAACGGTGATTATTATTTAAAACACAGCAGATAATAAGGTAGAATTTAAAACCCTGACAGCGGACACGAGGCGCTATTTGACTTAAATTAATCCCTCGCTAATTGGCAGTGTAGGAGCTTTGCTTGCTTTGATGAAAATACTGGTTTTCCAATTTATCAATACATAGTTTAAAACAAAGTCGCTATATGTATCTGTCTGTTTGTGAGCTTATTTCTGATGAACTATACAACGAATTTAGATGCCGTTTTCACCATTATTTAGTCTTTTATATAATTTTTTATACCATGGGCAGTAACATGCCTGCGGTGGAAACCGCAAGGGACAGCTAGATTATGATATCCCTAGAAAATGTTTTATAATGCGGCGGACGACGCGTTGTATATTATTACTATGTTGTGAGTTACTCGTGACTTCTGACTTATCGTTATTACAGAAATGTCCTATATGAAACGCACTCAGCCTCATATACGCACTGACGCCTGTAATCCCCGAAGGGCTAGGCAGAGATGTAACCAGAACACCCACATTTCACACAGCGTATTTCCATCCCATGATGTGATACGGGGCGAGCCTATTGCCATACCGGGCACAATTCCAGATTCCGGGCTGATACTAAACATTTCGTGATAGAAAAACACCTATTATCACATTACCCGACCCAGCGATCGAATCCGAGACCTCGGCTCATCAGTCGTACCGTGTACGCAATACAACTGCGCCACTGAGGCAATCAATTATAGTATATGAAACATAAGAACATAACATGCACATGCTTATATCGCGAGTACTTATGTCCTACATGATAAAAGATTTTCAATTGGAAATTATGGCTAATTTGATCTCTGTGCCGGATCATAACGATTTAACACTTTAAAATAATCATCGAACCACGAGCGATAGGAGAGGCAGGCAACGGCAAAAAAGTGACTGTCAATGAAATGAACCTCCATCCTTGATGATTCAGCGAAGCATGGCCCTATCATTTCCTATTCCTACTATTGTTCATTGATGTTCGATCGCCGCACCGACACAAATGTTAGTGTCATCCACAGATATGTATTTCTATTCTGGATGGTGTGAGACCGTAAGTCCCTCGTAATTCCTAATACCCACGACCAACTTTAAAGTAAGTACTGTGGGGTCAGGACTATGTATGTGACCGTGGGGTGTATTTATTATTGTTATTATTTAAGATTCAGATTTAAAATATCTAAATAAGCTCACATCTTTATCCCCGAAAGGGTAGCCAGAGGTGTAGCTAGTACACCCACCCGCCTTTCACCGAGCTTATTTTCGGCCCATCATGTGATAGGGGTTCGGATGGCGATCCTACCGTCATACCGAACACAAATACTAATAGCGGTCAATTTATATGTGATTTATCTATTCGAAATTAAATCATTAATCCTACGATATAGTTAAATACGGAAGTTTAAACTCTTTTACACTGATAAACTGATCAAGGTCTAACGAAGGAGCACAATTACTTTACTTGTTCATTATTCATTTATTAGACTTCAATTATTTTCACTATAAGTGGTAGAGTCAGGCTGAATACAGTTTTGTCTACTACATGAATAGGCCGGCTCAACCGGTTTCAAATGTTACCCCTATATCTCGAAAAACCGACGGAAATTAACAGCTTGTTGTTGCGTTTTGTACACTGATTGACAGATCCCGAAGCGCAAATCCGTACTTCCCCTTTATTTGACCCTTTCCATTAAGGCCGGCAAAGCGTTCACGATTCATCTCGTATTGTGGATGTTCAAGGTTAACGGAAATCACTTACCATCAGGTACCATTTGCTCATTTGCTGTTCTCTGCATTACAAAAAATAAAACTCAGAGCCAATTAATGAGCTCTTTACTACGTTACCGAATACAAAAGAGCTCTATATTTCATAACAGACTGCCGATATAATCTTATTTGTCGTCTTAGAAAAATATAATCATTTTAAGAAGTTATTAAAAAAAAAAAAAATTATGGTATTGCATTTGGCAGTTATAGCGATTATAACTCACGATTACCACCGATGGTAACCTGTCAAACTAAAGATGAATTAAAATTGAGAGGTATTATGCCAGTTAGGAAGATAACTCATACTTCATAATGATATGTTTTCGTTAGTTCCAAAGATACAGCCCACCAAAATCTTGTAACTCGTCCATCAAAACTTTGTCATCGCTACGAACTAAACATCAATCTCTCGACGCAAAAATGGCGGATCGCGGATGTCTAATAATAAAATATGTAAACAAGCGATTCTGGGGGCTTGCCATGTTTGTTACTGTAATATATTTTTAGTTTAATCTCTAACCAACACGTGATTTGTATATTATTTTAAATTAAATAAGTTTTTACTACGTTATCGAGTTATGATGACTCTCTCATGACCGTTTTACGTATTTGGGATATTCAGGACACACAAGAAGTAAGTAACACTTTATCGACCAACTTCATAAAAGATGAGGTACATACTCAATTCGTCTGTATTTTTTAATTTAATTACATATTTTTTATTTATTTATGTTATACTAGGTGTCCCCCGCGGTTTCACCCGCTTGCATATTACTGCTTTGCTCCCGTGCATTATAGCATGAGTTTATATATTTATGGACCTACGTCTCAACAAAAAAAATATTTGGTGTGAATATGAATGACCTTAATCTTTCAATTGTCCCGAAATAATTTTACCTGGAAACTTTTTCAGAATCATAAAAACAAAGAAAAAAGAATTACGCCTAACTATTGTTCGAATCGTCTTAAATTCATACAAAAATCGTATAATAAAGGCACTTTTAGTTTTTTACAACTTAAAAAGTTTTAAAACTTTTCCGATTTGTTTTCCAAAGAAATCCTTATTATTATTATCTTATTATTCTTTATGACGAACCATTAAAAAATAATTAGCCAAATCAGTCCAGCCCTTCTGGAACATCATTTACCTACCAAACAACATATCAATAATTTACCTATCTACCAACGACCATCATCTCATTTTTGTATGTATAGATTTACTAGGTCCTTCATATGCGAGAGACCTTCTGCGTATTTAGCTGCTCGTCTCACCTTTAACAATAATATAAAAAAGATCTCCGCTATAAAATATGGTATCTTGTGTTGGTTACTTGTATGTTCCATAGGGTTTGCTCCGAGAGTAACCCCATATAAATTTGCTTGTGATCTGATAATGGTTTATGAGAGGAAATAGTCCTCAACACCAAACAGCAAATGCTTTGTGATCGGGGTTTTGAAGGCGTTTTTATTTTTATTATGTACCTATAACCATTATACATTAACCAACCATTGACATAGTCGGTTGTTTCATGTCTTATTATACTTACATTTAAATTAACATCAAATTCTGTTAAAATGATAACTTGCGAATTAAAATTTTAGGTGTTATGATGTCATCAAACCAGTAAGCAAATTTCTAATTTTTAAAGTAATTACTTTAAAGCGAAACAAGTTACTTGCCACATGCATAAGTTAATAAAACACTCATGTTATCTAGTTTAATGGTAGTTTTGATATCACCATCGTTCTGTTACATTATTGTTAAATCGACATAGTCAAAATAAGTGTGTAAAGTAATATTTATTAAAACATTCTTAATACAGTACCAACTCTCTAAGTATTATGGATGTGTAACTACTTATTGTAAATGTATGGATCGATTTGAGTGTGGAACATCACACAAGCTACATATAAACATATTTACAATACTACGCAAACGCCGCCTGGCCTGGAGTTAATTACTTCAATCACCCTCTACGCCTCTCGTAGTCTCCGAAAACAATTGCTGTGACGCGATGAAATGATGCCTCTCTTCACATACTTCAGACTGGTCAAAGTCAAGTTATTGGGCCCGTATAACAAACTTTATAGATAAAGTACACTCAGAGCAGCGATAGCAGAGCAATAAGTGGTACTGACTATCGAGACGTCAGTCGCAGGTTTGAAACCGGCCCCAAGAGATTGCACCTTTCATTTTTTAAATTACCGATGTATCCATTATTAATTATCACTTGATTTAAACAGTGGAAGAGACATTGTGAGGAAGCCAGCATATCTGACATGTTCTTCATAAGAATTAGAAGGTATCCCCGCACCGAGACAAATGTTTGTGTGATCCACAATTATTTGTTTTGGGGTCTGGGTGTTGTGAGACCGAAAGTCTCTCGTAGTTCCTGATACCCACGACACAAGACTGGTATCTTACTGTGGGGTCATGACTATGTATGTGACTGTTGGGTGGGTGTATTTATTTATGTACAGTCTGCCAATCCGCAATAGGCTAGCGTAGTAGACCCCTTACATCTAATAAGAGGGCCTCTGAGGCCTCCTCTACTAGAATAGTGGAGGCCCGTGCCCAACAGTGGTACATATATAATACAGGGCTAGTATTATTTATATCAGAATGTCAGTGCCTGTAAATTGGTTCCAAAAACTAATAAACCAACTGTTCTGCAATTCACCTCGGCTACCAATACATTGGCTTCCAATTAAGGGGACTCAGTAGGTGTATCTGACTTGAGTGGGTACAGTTCAGGTAAGTTCCGATGAAACAATGGAATGACAACACGACGTCACGGCAACTGCATTGCTTCACCGGAAACAAATGATTACGATAATAACTGTAATCAAGACAGTCTATAAATACGAAAATTAACGTTTCTTTGTTTGCTTCTGCTTTATGCGTTTCTGTGTACCATTCATACGATTGCTGTGGAACTTTGAGGAGCTTTCGTGCGCATGTCCGCGAAGATTTGTGAGGAAATTGTATTTGTGTACTTATCTTAAAAAGAATTGAAAAAAAATAATTCCGACTACAACACCGAAAAAGCTAAAAATAATAACCAAATACGAAGATTTATGATATTTATAATTTATGATACAAAGCGCCAACTCAGAATCGGTGATTATTTTAAGCTTTTTAATTTCATTACAGTCCGTTTAACATGGTAAAAAAATTCTACATATTTTTAGTGAAAGAATTATCAAAATCAGTCTATAATTAATGACGAAATTGAAATCTTTCATCCCCAATTTCAGTCCCTTTGTAGGAATTTCATCTTTTTATAAATGGAATCAACTTTGGGCTATAATTTTTTCAATGACAAAAGAATAATCCAAATCGTTCTACATTTGGCGGAGTTACGTGTTTTTCGTTTGATTAATTATTCACGAGAACGATTACAAAGTTTGGAATTGAAAATAATGAATGGAAATACATTTATATTTTCAATTACAAATTTTGAAAACGTGAATAAAATTGATAAACGCAATTAAGTCGTTGTTCTTTTGTATGATCGGTATATAAATAAAAGAAGTAATAATATACTAGTCGAATTGAGTACATCATTCGTTATTTTTTCGTCGGTTGAAAAAAGACATTGCAATGCATGCTGGGCACAGCTGCTTTCTAATAATTTATTCCGCCAAGTGCGCTCTTTCTTATAATAAATATAATTCATTGAACGAAAGAAATAATCATAACTCAAAATATACAAAATATACTCAGTAACTTAATGAAATATTATTTAATAACAATATGTTCTAATTTTAGATAACATTATTAGAGTATATTATTGTTTAAAACTCTTCGTCGCTCTTCATCAAAATTGATCAAAACGATGTTCGGGTAAAACAAAAAAATTGCAATTTTGTATGAACCCCTCCGTAGCGCAGTGGACGAATAGCCGGCTGTGATGCCAGAAGCTGCGGGTTCGATACCCGCACTGCGACAAATGTTTGTGTAATATAAAATATCTGTTTTGGGTCTGGGTGTCGTGGCACCATAAATGTTCCTCATAGTTCCTAATACCCACGATTCAGGTTAACCCCGTGTAGTCAGGACTGTGTGTGACTATTGAATAAAACTTCACTTTTCATAAATTTTTAGGAGAAAAAAAGAAGAAGCTAGTGATAGCTAGCTGTATTTTCCAAGAAATATTTCTTAGTCGATTTTCCTATTAGTTACATAATGCTTCTTTAGAAATGTTGAGACCCATTTCGAAACTAGGTACGTATGTTTTTTTTTACTATCTCAGCATGTGTAAAATATTTAAAATTATGTGAAAATATGTTTTTATATTGGACATTGATAAACTGTATGTACATTTTGATTAATGATTTGAAAAAATGCTTAGTCAAGCTTTTTGCTCAGCTCGTGTCGTGAAAGTAAACAGTAGCAATTCGGATGCCAATGTCGGATGTCATGCTGTCAACATTCTAAAGGTCATCCAATCTGTCACTCTCCGTCGTCAATCTTTCAGAATCTGTTTGCACGCGCGCGAGTTTTACGTAGTGTAGTTGAGTGCAAATTGTGAGAGTACATTTTTAACATTGAACAATATTGTCTATATCCACGATGTAGTATAAACCTCAGAATCGACATAAATCTATACTTCATGGAAGTGTGACACTTAACTTTTGGTAATTAATTTATTTATGGCGTCGCTGTCTACAGCCAAATTATGTCTAAGAACTAATATCCATCTTTCAGCTGTAAAAGAATAAGGCGTCTGCCAAGTGGTTAATAATAAATATTTAAAACTGGGTACATTTCCTTTACAGTCCGTTTGCTACATAAACGTTATATTATAGATAGATCGGTTCTTTTTTGCACGAGTGCATGAGCTTGTAATTGATTGGTTTGATTTGTGTAACTGTAATACGTAAGCGAACACAAATTTAGTAGTTTATTATCTAAATTGTGTTTTCTTCTACCGGCATCTTCAATATAAAGTATAAAACTATAATGCAAGACACAAATATTTCCCGAAATACTTTTAAGCTCAAAATAAACTTGTGCTGAATCAAATGACATTGGACTTTATTTTTTCATCACTTATCGTGATTGTAGATTGCTTCCTTGGAAGCCGCAAACATATCTCCAAGGCCATTCTAATCACTGGGCCGTACTTCACTGCTCTATTTGACACGAAATTGACTTGCATGTAAGGCTACGAGATGATTAGGCATGCACATCAATGTGGAAGTAAATTTATTTGACACATAAATAGGAGCAGGAACCGCTTGATTACCGCTGTGCGCTTATAATTGCTCTTCGACGCAAACTTAAATTATATTATATGAAAGACAAAGTAGACTGCATATATCTATGCGAATAGTGCATCGCAGTTGCTATTATAGATATTTCATAAAGAGGCAATTAGATTTTTATTTTCAGAGCATAATTTATTAACGACGAAACGGTATTTTTGGATTATTGTAGTTTGTGTTTTTTGCAGCGCGGCGCTGCGTAAATGTTTTAAGTAAATTTGCAATGCAATCCTAAGCTTAAATCTAATTTTAATTTGCCAATATACATAAATGTATACCTACGCTCTGTGTGCCTAGCAGCCCATGCGGACACACACAACGCTATAAAACTGAATGTTTATGGCAGGAAGCGATTGAAATGAATAAACGTTTCTCTAGTAACTCTCGAGTAGCAAGCACCACATAATTGAAATTTGATTGAAGCACGGTAAATGTAGAGGAGAAAATGTGTTGATTTCGCACGTTCCAATTATTCCCGCTGATTTGCCTTGTCATTCAAACGACAACAGTTTCCTGTGCGTTTTGCTTTCGCAATCAACAAAGCTCAAGAGCAGACATTGCTTGTCGCCAGAGAAATTTAGAAAATGCATGTGTTTTGCATTGTCAACTGTACGTTATTTGCTCTAGAATACGAACCACAAAAACTCTGTACATTATACACCAAACCAAAAAAAAACAAAAATCATCGAAAAGGTTGCTTATTCAGGTGAATTATTAATATAAAATGTATATTTATCGATATTTTATATTAATGAAAATAATATAGCATCATAAATTCATTATATTTTTCTACAACGAGTAGACTCTAGATTACCTATATACAAAACATCCATTATTATAATATACAGATGTAAATTAAATATACACAAACACGTCTGCTAAGTTTTGCTATTAAAATATAATAAAAGACCGCATGTTTTCGACATATGTTAAGAAAGTAATTTACAAATAAATAAGTATGGAACGGAAGTAAAGAAATCCTGGGGTCCGAATGCGGCAATGCATTAATTATTAAATAATATGAGCAAATTCACATAATGAAAAGACATTTCGAGATGGTACGGCATTTTATAGCACGGTAACAGGTTGTTCAGTGTGTGCCCACAGAGGGTACCCTCAACCCTGGTTGCTTAAATGTAAGGGTTAGGAACGCCTAAAGCGAAAACAGCCGACTCGAGTAGGGCTATCAGCTAAAACCGTCCAATAAAAAAAAAACATAAAGCGGCGCATACCCATTTAAAGGATGACCTATTATCATCCCTTACCCTCCAAGGGGACTATTAAAATCGGATGCTACTTGTTAAGGATGTGAAACAAAACAGACGTGAACGGCCAATCTGAATTATTTGTGCTATTTTACAGCTGGTGACCTTATTTATTTTCAGAGTAGATTTTAAGAGTTTACATAGATTACTTAAATTCTTATATGTATAAAAAAATCAAAGCCATCGTCTTCCTCTATTTTACTAAAATCATATTTATGTAGTGTATATTATGTACATAATGCAATGGGCACCAGAAAATGACATCCAGATGAAAAAAGAAAATTAAACATTTGTTTTTATTAAATATTTAACAGTTTTGTGCTGTTTGCAAATAGGTAGTTATGGTATACATTCGAAAATATACAAGACATTAATGGAGCGTACATATTGTAATTTGTAATACCTGTATAGTTATATATATAACACATCAATTATACTACACTCGCTCTTCCTTCAGTGATCGATAGAGATCAATTGACCCTCATGACTCGATACTAATCAATTGGAATTACTAAATGCCAATGGAATTGCACACAATACATTCTAAAGTACCAAGCTCTAAAATTATGGACTTGTTAGATATTCTTAAAGAAAACTGGCTGTGCGACTAGGGAAAGCGTGTTTTTCACGTGACGTCACCGTCTGGCCGACCGCCGCGCCGCGACGCGCCGACGGAATGGCACCCCGCTCAGGCGCCAATTTTGGCATCCAAGGGGACGCGCCGCGCGAGCCCGCACTACGTGATTACCGCTTTGGATTAACGATATACACGAAAACAACCATGTCACGTTTTGTATATTACGTTGGACGCTCATAACGCATTGCCAAAAAACACCAGCTATGAGTGCAATTTATTAATAATTCTTTAAAACGTATTTACGGAGCTACGCTTGCTTAGTAAATATAGTTATTTCAATCTACTTTCAAAATTTTAAACTACATTTTTATTACATCGTCAACGTCATAGTAAGTATCATAGTAAGTACATATATAAGTATCTATTAAACTAACACTATTAAATATAGTAAGTATAATAAAAAAAATAGTGTTAATTTTTACAGCGACGTTGAAGTAAAAATCTAATAAGCAGCAGGACGCCTTTACAAACTTTAATGCCGTATAAGTTACTCATACGTTACTCTTGATAAGTAATCTTTAAACACTACGCAATGACGCATATATTTACATGATAATATTTAGTTATCTTCAAAATAGTGCCTACATACTCATCAATATTTTCACAGCTGTCACGTAAAACAACTTGTCCGGGTGAAGTTAGCCACAAGCGAGTGGAGCGACTTATTTCACCCTGGCCAAGTAACTAGAAGTGGAAGGTTTTATCTGTATGTGTTGTGTTGTATAGTACAATCATAAGTCATCAAAATGCAGTCAATTTAGATCACTCACGTTTTCCCACACGTTATATGCAGCGGAATAATTTAATATAAATTGTACATATCAATATATTTTTATTGTATAAAATATTCTAATGAACATCAATTTTACAATGACGCCAATTAACGATATCGTGTATTACTAGATCCATGGATGATGCCCCATAAACCACATGACCCTTCATGGAGTACTCTTCAGAACTAAATCCATGTAAGTATATTTCTGTCTTCAAATTGTACCCTTGACCCAAAACGGATAAATATACTGCAAACCAAAATAAATAGACGCATGTCAGTGATGACATATTCAATATAATTTAATACGAAGTTCCAACCTTAAAGGAAAGGTATATAATAAAGGCATTTGGGCCTCCGAATATCACAATCAACATATGAACCGCGGCAGCAAGCCGCTACGTTACACCGGTCTCCTATGAGATTATGGTAACAACACGACGAGCCAGCTCATTTAAGCTGTAGACAAAATTTTCAACAGCGTGGCTCTACCAATCAAATTACTGTTACAAATTAAACTTCGGAGGAGATTCTCAATTCGCGAGTTTTATATTTTTTTATATTTAGTTTATTTGTTGAAGAGTTTCATATGTTGGGGGCATCGATGTACACTCATTACTAGTTGTTGAATATTTTTTTACTATTTCATATAACACTAGTCGGGATTATTATATCCGCTCGTCCGACGAGCCTCAATATACACTCCCTTTGAACGTGCAAAGTGGAGACGTCCGCGTAGCGTCCTCACTGACCCCGACGATGCGACCACTCTGGCCATCCGAAGGAGAGAGGAATTCATGAAAAAACACTGCACACAACCGACATACCGTCCTCGCCGCCGAGGACCGCGCCGCGTTCCCCGCAACGCCCCCGACCCTAGTACCGGTCCGCGAGCCGATGTTAATGATGATGATAATCATCAAGTAGAGTCCTAAAAATTGTCCCCTAAACCCCAATCGCAGATGTCTCTGCCCTCTCCGGTGACCGTCCTGAGCCGAGGTTCGTACCCCAAAGGGGGTGCCCTCAGCGGTGGTCACCTAGTCAAGGGCTGAGAGCGCCTGAAAGCGCTCACCCGAAAGTCCGGTGAAGCTGTATACAGCCGACTAGAGTCAGGCTTACAGCAATCCCATCACAAAAAAAAAAAAGTAAATATACGTACAGCATTCTGGCACACTATGGGTGCTGCACTTGCGATGTATGAGACGTGATATCGTTTATTGAAGTCGATGTAGAATTTATATTTTTTTTAATATCTATCGCCCTTTCCATGAATCTCATTACTTGAAATTTGGAGCGAAATTCGATCACAAACTCTCAATGATTGAATTAGACATTTATCATAAAATTTCAAATAAAATTTTCTAATTCTTTATTATGTAATTAGGCCGCCTTGGGCAGTTTTACACGACATCAGCAAATTAATGTAAATATTGATGCCTTAAAGAATGCCCGACGCAAAGTTAAGTTAATACTTAATAGTTGCGTAACTGAAGTCGCACATCGTTTTACTGAATAGGGAATCGCATGCAAATCGTAAAGCGATCGGACACTCGCGCATCCCATTACATATGTAATAATATCACAGGTCGTGAAGATGTGTATGCAGTTCGATTTGTGATTGTCTATACATTTTCTAAGGCCGCATGTTTATGCGATATCTGATCGATATCGTCAATCGACACAATTCTGTAATGCGTCGCATCATATGTATTTAAACTACCTAAACGTTACTGATATCAAATATAATTTAAAAAGGCATTTCGCGGAATGTCTACATTGTTGTAAATTAATTTTATCTGATGAAAGATAAATTACACAATGTTACGGTAAAATATTTGAAGGAAAATATGTAATATCAAATTAATTATAATGCAAAGAAAACATGCGTGACCAAAGGATGTTTAGTGTAATGACATATTGTAACGAAATGTGATGATATTTTATACAAGCAAAGCAAGAGTTTATTTAAATAACAATACCGTGTGTTTAAAAATTTACAAACCCCCGATGACATAATTATTTAATACAAGAGCGGCATTAATAATATTTTTAGATACTGATCAAAACGCAAGACTGTTACGCTTTGAGAGTTTTAGTATAGGGTAGCAAAAGAGCTCAATCATTAAACCTTAGATTATAAACTTACGCGCCGTGCCGCGCTATTTGTCATACTTTTAACATGCTCTATCTTTTTTACCGAAAAAGTAAAATTTAAGAGGGCCGACTCGCACTTGGCCTGTTTTAAATCCGTTGCATGAACAAAGACTACAACAAACCTGTGCATGAAAGTCAGTGCAATAACTGAGAACACGTCACGTACTTGTTACGTAAATTATAACGCTTAACAATAGGGTAGCGGCGCCACGAGGAAGTTTACAGACATACCTATACACATGGATAGATTTAAGTTGAATAACTACTTAGTGCGATTTAAATCGTCTGAGCAGACTTTCAATCGAATTTATCAATAAAATCCTTACATACTTTTGTTGATTCTGTTGAATCAAGAGCATATCGACTCATGTGAACCTATCATTAGACATCAAACCCCTTTATTACCTTTTTTAATTTTATTTATATTTATCCTGTAGATAAATACATCAACAGTTTTAATTTTTTTTTAAATATCTTAGTAACGATAGCTCGTTAATAAGATATTTTTAGATGAAGTCGGCAAGTATTTTTTATTTCGTCGTGTTGCAATCCTTGTCCGTATTACATTGATTGTACATGAAGTTAAAGCAATTTATCAGATAATAGATAGCAAAAAAAGCGATCTACACATTTTACTTGTATTTCCATGCTCTGTACCTGCATGACCTGACCCAGGCACCATACAGTCCTGAAACATCTCCTTTCAGCTCAATCGGTTGTATGAAATTGTTTAGTTGCATTTTTTTTTATAGTATAGGCCGGCAAACGAGCAAGTGGCTCACCTGATGGTAAGTGATCTCCACCGCCTATGTACGCCCATAATAACAGAATAATCATGGGCGCGTTGCTAATCTTAAAGGAAAGGGATTATTAGGAATTGGGAAAGGGAGGGGGATTTGAGCCTCCGGATATCTCACCCACCGTACGAAACGCAGCAGCAAGCCGCTACTTTACGTCGGTTTGTCTGTGAGGCACCGGTAACGACCCGGTCGAGCAAAAAACTGTATATAGCGCTCATAAAATCCACATATACTAACTGGTGATATTAAAAATAAAAGCTTATAATAATAGAATAGCAGCATGATAGTTTATTCCAAAATTATTTTATTTATAAAGAATGTTATTTAATGATAAGTTTAAACAGGACATTATTGTAGCAATATTATGTAACCAGCGTAATAACAGATTACTCATATTATTCTACAGTAATACGTACTAATAACTGATACACGTATTACATAGTTGCATATGCAATCTCCTAGAGTTTGTCCAATGAGATCACCTAGTTAATGTTACTGCTAGAAGAGAATAGGCCTACATAAAGTTTTTGGAAGTATTAATAATGTATACCCGATAAATGTCATGTTTAAATAAACACAAAATATTAATGCATTTTTTTTGTATATCGGAGTCAAATAGAAATGTAGTAATATAATACGTTAAACAACAAACAAAGGTCTACCTTAATTCATTTCCGAAAAATGGGTTCTCTACGCCTCAAGCAATCGACTTTTGTACCTTAATTTAAACAGAGTAAAATAGGCTGAGCCAGTCGCAAGTCGCAACGGTCGCGCGGTCTCGCGGTGTTACACCAAGCATGCAAATCAATTCCAATATAATAGGGGCACACATTACAGTCACGTCATGACAACTCACGCACATCTCTGTTGTTGTATATTTTTCATATGGACACCATACAAATATTTATAAACGTTTTTGTAAAATATAAATGTGACCTTTTCCTGTTATGCATTTCACTTCACTAAGAAGCAAAATAAGTCACACTTTACCAGTCTTGTATACAACACTAACGGAGCAGCTCAACCAGGATGTCCGCCTTACAAAAACTTCCTAGTGGTTGCAGCGTTGCCGTCAGACTAGAACATAAGCTAAACTCATAAAAAGCTGTACGGTAATCGGTTAGATAGATAGCGCCTATTACAGCAAAGAATAAGCTCTTACAGTAATTGTATAAGATTGTAGGATAGGTGTGTTTTTTCCTGACAAAATTTTAAATACTAAACAAAACTGCTTTGTTTGGCTAAAAAATCATAAAAGCTATATGTACTCCTACCAATATTGATTCTTATAGTACGATTACCAGTATAACTCTCTTTCGACATTTCGACGCGTATATCTCATTGTTGGAAACAGTTTTATTTGCCTTTCCTACACACTAAACAAATAAGCGTTTGGCTAGTAACGATCGGTTCACATAGGGGCAGAACGTGTGCCAGTGTCTATGTTGAGTGACAGTACATTTGCCCCGTACATGTTGAAATAAAGGAAGAACGACTGGAAATTTTTACATACTGTACTACTTCCAGTTTTATGTCGCGTTAGGGCCTGCGCCCACTGGCGGCATGGTACGGCATGGCAAGGGATGTTTCGTCATCTCTACATGGAAGCGCATACTGACGGCAACTATGCGATGGTATCCATAAGCATGCCGTGACATCATTAGTCACGCCGAAGCGTATCGTCGCGAAATATTGCTTTTGCCTAGATTCTTCTCACGACAGTCGTTAATACTTCTTCAGAAAAATCATGCCGTGTGAATGAGTAATTAAAATTACGTACCGGTGTGAATGCAATTTGTACATAAAAATAAAGTAAAATACTATTTTCCAAAAACTAATATTTTTGTGTGTGACATTCTTACTCTTTATTTCTTTTCTTATTCTTTATTTCTTTAAAGTTTGGTCAAATTTCGAATTTATCAGATGCAATATAATATAGTGTCGCACAAAATAATTTATGACCATGAGCAATTCCCGTGACCAGGCACGTATAAATATAGTCATGGAATATTTTGAATGATTAAGCACGCGGCCTGAACGCTAATATTTCTATTTTTGTATAGTTTCCTTGTTGTACGTAATATTAGTATTAACTATTTACCCTATATGTGCTACTGAATACGAAAAATATCTGACTTTATAAAACTAAGATCGCCGGTCATTAGCGGTTTTACGTTGAGGAGTTTCCCATTTTCCCTCGTACATTTGCGTAGGTATTTACCGGAGCTATAAGTACGTGGACATACATACAAATATAATAAAGATTACAAACGATATGAGAACCTTCTTTCTTTTTTAAGTCTCTTAAAAAAATATATTATGTACATATATCTACCTCAACATCTACAACTAGATTGATAGGTTTTACATAAAATCTTGAACTGGTGATGATCTATGAAAGTATGAATGTTTGTAATTTGCCATCGTTGTTTATCATTATTTTGTTGTGTGTAGCATAATTATGGTATGTATTTGCAGTGTATAAGCATTCGCGAATGCTGTAAGCACGTACTGTAAGTGATCGACATCCAGCGGCCAGTTGCACACTGCATTATGTATACGTAAGTGTGTGTAACTTCCGCACAATTCTCGAAGAATGTGGCGTTATCAGTCTACCTTTTACAATTAAATTGCGTTAATGCTAAGAAAAGCCATAGCGCAATTGCATTTAATTATTGTCCTGAGTATGAATTACACCATGCGTCAGTTAAAGTTAAATTTATTGTATAGATAGATAGTGACATTTTTATAGTACTGTTAAAAATATATATATAACATATATGTACAGCTTTAAATAAACTACCATTGCTTGTTACAATAACTGGCAACTAAATGAAGGATGGTGCAATTCACATTTAGTTTAAAGAAGGTATTATATGGTGTCATAAAAATACAGGTACGCACGAATAAAAATATAAAAAGAAGTAAGCATCCATAAAAAGTGCATGCTATAAATTTCATTCATGCTGTAGACAAAACTGACTACAGCGTGGCTCTACCATTTAATGTAACCTATTTTGGTTTGTCAAAATAGATTAATTTTAGTGACTTTGTGGTCACCAAAATTAATCTATTTTAGTTGGTATTCAAATTTTATTTTATAAAATGTTTTCAAACGGTATTTTCCTGCAATATAGTAGGAGTATGCAGCATATTGTCGTTAAATGCACTCTATCTGCGAAGTGCGTGCTTAGAATCGGCATGCAATTCTTGTTCCGGAGACGCAAGCACGCGGTCACCACGCGGTCGTCGCGTGCGCTTCTAACTAACCACGAAACTACTGAGTTCGAAACGTATACGTTATCGAGTCATAGCCTAAAGGACATAAAAACGCTCGGCGCACACTAGTTTGATCAATTAGGTACACTTATATATAAAATACAATCAATAAACGAATAGCCATGGGTTGCCCACTCGATCAGAACGGAAAACACCCTTACCAACTTTTCTTTACCGGATCTCGTGTCACTACATTAAAAAAAATGTAAACTGTAACCAAGTTTTTTCGATGCCTGTCATTGTCAAATTTCAAGCCGTTAACTTTAAATTTTGCACACTACTGTTTAGTAGGGTGGGCCGAAAAAAAATCCCCTAGCATGAAGGCAGGATTTGTACATTATAAAAAATTTAAATTTTTCAAAACAAAATAAAAATATTACGCAACATTTTGAGGTGGCCCACTCGATTTTTAAAGAAATATTCGATCAATTTCAAGGTGGTTGTAAAAAATATATTAAAGGTGTTCTAGAATCAGTAGGGTGCCAATCTCGAAAATCAGAAGATGGATTTTTTTTCTCGTATTATTTAAATAGTTTTAGTAAAAGATCAAAAAATGAAATGCCGTTTATTTCGTATCAGTATGAAGAGGATAAAAAAATCATATTCGAAAAAATTTCGACGTTTTCTACGATTTCGGACCAAAAAAATTAATAAATATAGTGTAAATTAATTCTTATGAGGTAGGTATGTACTACCTGATCCCCTATATGCAATGACAGCTACTGCATACTAACATACGTATGTATTAATAAAAAAATACTGTCATGTACCGTACGCACACGGGTATAGAACTTACCGTACGTAGCCGGTTCTACGTTCGTTATCACTTATTTTAAATTCAGTCTGAATTCATAATGGGTCCATTGTAGTGTTTGTTATTTGACATTGTTAATAAATATAATTATCAATATATTTGAAAGCAAACAGGAATGTCTGTTTTCCACATTATGAATGATAAAGGTTTGTCACACAGTAGAGATTTGTCTACAGCACTAATGCGGCTTCAAGGGACCGAAAAGTTTAAAGACTTAAGATTATTCTGGTATAGTGAATGTTTATAGGCAATAGAAACTAGGCATTAGGTGGCCCACGCTCTTTTGCCTGCGTCTACCTTAAAAGCACCTTAATTATTACCTCTTACGGTCAAACAATAACTTTGGCACTACTTTTGTAACTTGCTACATATAGCTTTCCGGAGAGGGTGTGGTATTGGCTAAAGTCGTACTTGAGCAATCGCTCCTATTATGCGGTTTTGGACAGTTATCATTCTGGCATTTTTAATATCAAATCTGGTGTGCCACAAGGTTCATACTTAGGGCCTATTTTATTTAAAATTTTCGTTAATGATGTAACTAATTGTTTCCAGCATAGTGAGCCTTATCTTTATGCAGACGATTAAAAAAATTCTCGCTAAATCACTAATAACTGCGGCGTGGATCTGTTACAGGAAGACTTGCACAGATTAACTCACTGGAGGACGCTCAACTGAATGGAGCTTAATGTCATAAAATGTGTGCGATATCGAACTGAGCACAGCTACTTTATTGAAGGAAAAAATGGTATAATCATGAATGTATTAATACATCGATAACACACTTATAATTTTATAAGTAATTCTTATAAACTGTGACATCTACATACATTGCTTAAATGGAAGTCCGTAAAATAGGTCCATTCATTTAGTTTTTATTAGACAACACGAGGTTATGTAAACTAGTTCATTTTATCTTGCTCGCAATTTTCACTTTTCAGACATAAAGCGTCACGACCCACATTTTTATTAGATTGCTTTGAACAAGAGATTAAACTTGGTAAAAAAAACATAGCGCTAAACTATAGAGAAGCGACGCGACGACGCCTGGAAGTTGCTTTTCTACATCAATCAATACCAGCGGTGTAGCTAGCATGGGGCAAATTTCGGTGTCACCCCAAGGATGAAAATTTAAAATGATATTTTAAATGGGTTTTTAATCAATTTAAAAAAGGAGCAGGTTCTCAAATTCCGAGTATGTATTTATTTTTTAACGACTTCAAAAAAAGGAACGGATTCTCTTTTCCGCGCGTTTTTGTCAGCTTTTCTATGGGTGTTATTGCTGTTTTTATGCTTTGTTAAAATGTACCTATGTTATTACAGATTATGTTAAAATAAATTGTTTAATAGAGATTAGCTGCGATGTAATCCTTTCAACTACCCATATAAAGTTGTTTAACATCTGACAGAGTACTCAGTATAAAATGGAACTCGTCAACGGATAATAGCGCACTCGTTTTCACTACCATTTAGAGAATTTATTCCGAAAGGTCTAGCAGAACAGTAACATACTTGCTGCTATATCTATAAAGGTAAATTATGCAAGTACATAACTGTGAAAACTTATTTTAAGTAATAGGAAGGTATAATTTGCCTACAGGTTATTGTCTATTTTAATTGTGATAAATAATGTTGACAATAGTAATTATTCTTATATATAAAAATCAATTGCCATCGGTTGGACCGATTTCGATGAATTTTTGTGAGTGTTTGAGAGGGTCCCAGGTTTTTAGATTCACAATTGGACTGGTAAGTGGCGTGGCATTGTAAAACTTTTAACTAAACTAAACTTTTAACTTTTTTTACAGGGGAAAACGCGCAGGACATATATAATATATTGTTTATATAATAAACAATATATTAATATATTCACGCATGCTATTTTAGAACGACATATTAATCACTACATCAGTTATAAAATATTACTTAAAGTTCCATTGGAAATTATACATAGTATAGTTTATTAACATAGCTAGTAACAATAAATATCATTGACAAAGTCATAAGTAAAATATAGGCTCAACTGATGTATAAAGCAAAGCCAGATCAAGGCCGTAAGCTTATCTTATCGAGTGTTTCGTGCTCACAACAATCGATGGTTTAGTAAAGCACGGCGATTTTTATATTAGATCCAGAGGTTTTACCTTATATTGTATGCTTGAGTAAAATCTGACAGAAGACTTGTTTAAAAAAGAAACGCTTAGATATAGGCTTTTTTCAACCCAAAAGGTTGCGCCAAACTACTATGAAATTGAAACACGTCAACCGTCGCCAGTCTTTTATTTCAAGGGAGAAAAATGATGAAAATGGTATGTTGGCGACGTCTGATACGGTTCCGACGTCGTTGACAGGTCTTAAAATCTTAAATTTCTATAAATGTAATTTTAAAACATAAAACTTTCACACAATTCCCAAACCCATTTCACCTTCGTGGAGAGGGCCTTTTTAATATTCTTTCTTAGCGGATTTTTACATGCCGAGAGAAATTATCTTTGAAGGAATTCATCTCCTCTCTCTGAGTAAGGAACTCATCCAACCAGGATTTAACGTTAGCATCTATATATTTATATCATAATCATAATGCGAAAGATATTTATCCAATTTCTTAATAACGACTCATAAGCTAAAAGGTGAATTTTCTGAGGCGTGTACGATATAAAACTACGCAAACACCAACAACAATATCTTGATCGATGTACTTCCCCCAATTAGCGGAAATGTAATTGTATTTATGTATTATTGCGAGTAATCAAGTATAGTGTGTACATTGCAGGTATTAATAGATTATTCGAATATGTCTTAGAAGTTTTCCTTCTAATGTAAAGTGCGGAACCATGACTAAGGCGATAAATCGTCGTACGCGAGTGACTATGGAATTTTTATTATTAACTGACACTGAAAACTATACCTACATATATGTACAACCGTTAATTAAAATTTTAGTTAATCCATAGTATTCGCATTTATATAACGCCAATTACACGTATTTTATATGATTGTGTGCGTGTGCGTGTGTGTGTTTATATGCGTATGTGTGTGTGTGTGTGTGTGTGTGTGTGCGCGCGTGTGCGTGCGTGTGTATGTGTGTGTGTGTTATTGTGGTTTATGGTCCTACACTGAATAGTTTTTTACAATATTCTACCATCTAGTTATTTAATCCAATTTAAAATTTAGAGAATAACGTGTAAGTAATCTTTAAGTATACTTCAAAACGCGAATCACATTACGACTGATGTTGAGGAGTTTTCCAATTTTGCGTTATACTGCGCCATCAGATCATAATCAAATTTAAATAGGTCTATATCGGGAATGGCTCTTTAAAAGATTTGTTTTGTTCTTCGTATAAAAAAGCATTTTCTGATATCTATTTTTGCATGTAAAAGCCGCTTCACGTTATTGATACCATCGTGTTAGTCATAGGAAATATTTGTTTGTCGCGAGTACGTACCCTAACTAGCTACACGGATGTTTCTGGAAAAACCCATATAATCAATACTTATGTCACGAATGTTCATTCTACGACTTACCCCCTTGGCTAAAGGGTTTAACATCATAACGGGGGTTAAATGGCAACCACTCTATAGTAAACGTAAGTTTTAGGGGCCTGCCCACGGTACTCTCTTACAAAGCTTATATTGGATTCGTCGGCACACGTCGCGTCGCTCTGTCTGTCTGTCTGACATTTAAAATACTTTATCTTTGAACTGTAGTAGGCAGACGGCTGATTTTTCTCAGAATACGAGCTTTTATGGTAGATCCATTAAAGTTTAACAAAAATGTTAAATGTAAGGATGCGGGATCCTTGATGAGTTGCACTCGCCCAGGATTTGTTTACAAATAATTTTTAAAGTACGTAGTAAGTAAGATGTACTTAACATCTTTGTCGTTTTCGTCATACAGGTTATCATTTATGATTCATTTCAAAAGACATTCAGAATTTAAAATAACGAGTACAAATATTGCCTAAGTTGTCGCTTGACAAAGTATAATAGGCGCCGAAAGTGTTTCTTGGATTTTCTATATAACACAGCGATTGTTTAAGGCCTGGCGATTGTTTGAGCGTGTCTAACGTGCGACCTCATTAGTATTTCAAGTGTATTCAAAACAATGGCCACGTGAAAGCTGCGGAGGTAATCCGCAAATTCACAACCACCCACGTAGCGGCGCGGCGCAGTTTGCACCCACACCTATTGAATTACGATCGATTCATTCGTGATTCGTCAATATATTTTATCATAAGTGGTGAAATGGGCCACAACTATCTCACAGAAAACCGAAGTGAAGTAATGTTGCATTTGGTACTTTTAGTGAGATATCCGGAGGCCCAAAAACTCCCTTTCCTTCTTATGATTGGCGATGCGTCCATAATTCTTCCGATATTTTGGTCTTACGTACGTACGTGGGCAGTGAACATCACTGACCATAATGTGATCCACTAATTCTTTTGCTTACTTAGTAAGTTAGTCTATGCTATAAAAACATAATTCTATGCCAGTTTTAGTTACACCAGCATTATGTTTTAAATAAATATATGCACCCTTGAGTCACACACATAGTCGATTTATGGATATCGGAAATACCATGCATTAAGCACTAGCTGCACTTCTGAATACCTCCTCGGGGATACAGGCGTGACATTATGTAATACCTTCATCTCTTGGTGACGAGTGCAGTGCAGTACTCTATCATTCAAAATTGTGACTGGTGTTACCATGAGAGACTATCCTGCCCACACACTCGCCACTACAACTGTTGCTATTGTTTAAGCACATGGCACTTACCATCAAGCTAGCGACCTGCTACGTCTCATCATTAAGACTAGTAAAATATATTTGCTTCAAATGACTTCAGTGCGTTATACGGTCTTTTACTGGTTTTTTAAAGAAAATTATAAAATCAAACATTAAATTGCAGGACTTCGATTTATACGTAGACATTTGTTCAATCCTATTTATGAAGTAATACAAAAGTACAACGGTGTTATCAGTAAAAAGTAAAAAGTCGCAATGTTTGTTATTTTATCTTTTGGAGATACATATATTAAGGTCTTCAACGTTGCACTGTGCGAAACGCTGCGCTACGTAAAGCGGACACAAATATAAATTATCGTTGGTCAAAGCGGTATATTAAAGTGTAAACTTGTACTAAGATATTTGATTGTGAACGGGCAAAATAAACTTTAACGTAATAAACATAAGAACTGATTTAATTTACAACCCTTGCCAGACGTATTTAAAATTATCTTTCTCCAAATCTAACTCTCGAGTTAAGCCCGCTGCGAAAGCAACGTCTTACATTTTTGAGACCAAGTGTTTGTCAAGTTTCATCTGTTTGTCAAGTACATACTCGAAAAAATCAAAAGGTGGTCATCGTTAATCTAAAACGGTAACGTATTATAAGTATTCTTAATGGCATTAATTTGAATTTTCACTGACAAATCATCTTCTAAACGATAAAATATTTTCTATAAGCAATAAACTCATTACAAAAATATTCTGTGCGCTTTGCCGTTTATTTTTTTAAGTAACAGCGGTACAAAAAATTCCGTAACAGTTTCTGGAAAAATCCGATAGCCATTGTTGTGAATACCGGGAACCATCGTCAGGTAAACTTGTACACAATATACAGTGACAAAAGGCATCAGTGACGTTCATCCAATAACATATTTTGCGTCGATAAATTTCACACAGTTTCGACCATGGCACTTATAAATCAGTCGCTTTGATCTTTTCGTTTAGTCATTTGGTTTTGCCAATCAATGAGCGTTTTATATAAATTCATTGCTTTTATTAATATTTATGTGAACAAAATACCAACTCCAGAGGGACTTCTTTAACGCGGTATAAAGACTTATTTAATGACAGAATGCAAAATAAATGCTAATGTAATCGAATAGTAGGTCTGAAATCATTGCACAATGGTTCTTTTATAATTTCATATAAGGGGCTTCCGACTGGCCCGTACAACAAGCTGCAGCGGAGAAACAATCTATAGAATCCTTTTTAGAATGGTGTACGCTGTGAAGTCGAGGGGAGAGGTCGCCATGAGAATGGCATTCGGGTGTAATCGGGGGGAGAGCCGCGGGGCGGGACGGGACGGCGGCGCTGGCGCGGGTCGCGGTAAGCGGAGCGCCGCATCGCCGCACCGTGCCGTGTGGAAATTTCCATTGCCCAAGCGCCTCGATGAAATACCGCGCGGCGTTCATAGCGGCTATCAAATATGAGGCTACACTGCGTACCGCGAAGCAATGTGCGGGGATTGATTAACGAATGAAGCATCTTTATTAACAGCTATTACTCGTATATCGCTACGGTTTGTGCTATCTCACTACATAAAACACGTGGAACAATTACTTATCATGTAAATGATGAAAAATGTTTGGAAAACCGTGGTATACTGCATGTCAGACCGAAGCAATCCCAAAAGTCATAAAGTATTTTTCATAGAACTCGCGAACTAATATAAATTCCCATGAATGATCTAGGTTCTGTGTAAATATTATGACAAATGTCAAATGAGTTTTAATGCTCATGGATTAAAATCAATACTCAATGTGCAATTAATGTTATTGGTGAAATACTAAGTAAAATGCCTGTACTGAAAATAGTCTAAGCTTAAACTCAGTATTGAAAAACTTTTCATAAAATCCCAGACTTCTTGGTGTCTTTGCTCCATATAGGAACGAAAAAAAGCTGCTTCGGTTACTTACTTATCTACTACTATATTTAACTATTTACTATTACTACTTATATTTAATAGAACTTAGACTGTCCAGTCACGTCCCGCAATTACTGTGTGGTATCTATGTCTCTCTTGTATATTAATAAACTAGCTGTCCCTCGCGGTTTCACTTGCGTATGTTACTGCTCCGCTCACGTGGGTCGTAACTTTATGTTATATGGCTATAAACTATCGTTTTAATAAAACAAATATATTATGTTATACGAGCTTGATTAGCCAAGTCGTTCAAAGGTTATAATATAATATATGAAATTAAATATACGAATAAGGGATACAATTAAGAATAGGATAACTTTTCAATTATGTACTGAGACATCTTAATTTAAATTAAAATCCAAATCAATCATTTGTCAATCAATCCCTCATTTTTAAAATCCAAATCAAAGTTCCCATAGATTTTGTAATACTAATTTACTCAGTTAAATAATACAGAATAACATATTTTCAAGTAACAGGTCAGGTTGACAGGTCATCTTTCATATTCTTATTTGGATCGCAAAGAAATAAAAACTATATCACTTTGCCAACTGCGTTCACAGACGTTTCAATTTACAAAATTCTGACTCTACATTGCTCTACTCGCAAAATATATAATTTGATTCAATATAATTTTATTGTTCATAGAGTATTATATTCTATTTCATTCCACGTTATGGAACTTTAATATGCCTTAAATAGGTGTTTAAGTCGGTTTAGGAATAAGTGAAGTGTATGATTCAATTAAATTTATTCGCCTGCGTCGCTTCATCATGTATCCAAAACTTTATTTAACTCGCGTGTCGAGTCGAAAACGCGTAGCGGTTCGCAGTCGCGACCGCCTCCTCTCTACTCTTCGCACCAATTTGGAGGCCATGGATACTAGTCACATCAGATATAAACGCTGTCCCTATGGTTTTAAAGCTCAATTTCTAGTACCCTCCTACCAAAACTCGCGTTTACACGGTTCAGTAATGTTGAGGCCGGTAAGCGACTGACGAACGTATAGCAGAGATAGCATTGGTTCAGTAGCTTGCCTGTTTGTTCACTGATCATTACCAATAAATAATGTTGCTATATGGCATTTCTAGATAGAATTAATTACCCGTTTATATGTATTTCAACGACTATTAAATTTACTGATAGCGAAATTATGTTATGTTTTGCGAATCGCACAGACGTTATATAAATTGTTATTTGATCTTATTTTCAGAAAAATCGTAAATAAAGTTTATCTATATCCTATCCTGGTTTAAATATTTTCAACCGAGCAACCGGTTATGTTTGTTTTGCGACATTAACTTCTTAGATACAGATTAAAGTTTAACCTGTAGATATTGATTCTAATTTTATTACATAAGTGCGACACTACACACACTAGATTATTACTCTAATCACTAATAACCTAATGTAATAATCTAGTATGTATTTAAATAAACCCTTTAAAATAACGGGTACTGTACAATAGCTATACAGCTTTTATAAATTATGAAGTTGACAAAAAATAATCATTCGCACTGCACAAATATGAAGTATACGTAGTAAGAAATTAAATATGAGACGTTTTTCGGGTAGTCATCAAATATTATATAGTAATTACATAGATAATAATAATAATCGTAACATAATACTGGTATAAATATAAAAAGTTATGAAATTAGAATATCATACATATTTTGTTTCATAATAGATTTATTTTCGAGCGCGCATAGAAAGTTTTCATAAATCCATTTCAGTTTCCATTCTCGAAAGACACAATTAGATACCAGAAGCGCTGTATGGTCTCATTGTGTGGATGCACGCGTTGTTGACAACGGATCAGATGGACAACACACCTGCTACTACGAAGAATGAAACCACGTGAACCATATTTCTATAAGTCCATGCGTACAGGTATTCTAAATGCCTTTGTTTTCTATTTATAATAATTATTGTAAGTTACAATTCTAGACGTTAACCATTGCGCAACGTGCGGTCGCGTCGGTTTTGAAAAGGACGCGGTAAGCTATTTGCAATTTACGTACGTACATTTAATGTGAAGATATTATTTTGTTAATTGATTTAAATTGATTCGAGAAATTAAATCAGCAACCATTGTTATTATAATCATGACCAAAGTGTGGGTTACATGTCCTTAACTAATAAGTCTATCGCAATTAAAAATATATTTAACACGAAAAGAAGGGTGAAATAATTGGCATTTGGCACATCTTCCATTACGAAAAATATAGTATTTCTCGTAATAGTGAAAGTTCAACGACTCTTAATGCCTCTGATATTTCACACGAGAAAATTCACATCAAGATGACAGAGTAATTTCACTTATATCTTTATAACTACTCTGGCCATAAATACCGTTACATAAAGACGTTTCTTTTTTCATCTCTTTTATTATTTTGAATTTAGAATGCGTTTATTACGTTCAAAATATCTTTCGATTTCCCGCCATTTCATTATTTTTTCGTGTTTATTATCACATTACAATATTGACTGGGGTGTTAAAGAAAATAGGATTGCAGTGATTAATTGCCTTGGGTATGGAGCCGTCGCGTCGGTCATATTAAAGACGCTTCAAAAGGTTGGTATCAGCCGTATGTACGTATATCATACTTTCGACAGATATAAAAAAAGGAGTGAAGACTTTCGCCAAAGTGTATGAAGAGACTGTCTTGGATCTTGTTGTGAAACCTCTTAGCAATAAACTTTTTAAAAATGTACCATGGACTTTTCAGCAGGACTCTGCATCTGAGGACAAGGCACGAACTACCCAAGCCTAGCTTAAAACCAACGTTCTGTACTTTATGAGAGCTGAAAACGCCCTCGTCTAGCGTCTAGATCTGAACTCGTTAGACTAACAATTATGGTCAGTTTTAGAGGGCATTAGTCACTACACGCCTAATAATCCATGATCAAACGACGCAACACAAATAGACGCAATTTTTTCTGTATAAAGTTCTGGCTTCCCGCCTTGCTAGCACATTTTTTCTTGGCATCATATTGCAACCATAGACTATGGGGGACACCACGTCCCATACATCGAAAGTGAAGTGACCCATAGTGTGCCAGAATGCTGTACGTATACGGGTCTCACGCACACACTCTCATCATAGTGTGCCAGTTTCCGCCATTACGCGACACGACCGCCTTGTGTAACGTTCACTCCAACTTGGATTTAAAAAAATATAATAATGCCGACATGTGTCATAAAACATTGTAAAAACAATTCGACATCGAAAAAGAAATATCAAGGAATTACTTAGCACAGGTAACATATAAATTTATAATCACTTTTATAATGTTTTTGGTAAAATTATTTACGTAATATTCGGAATATAAACGTCAACTTCACGTGCATGTGTTGCCAGAAAATAAATGAGGTATTTTCCCCAAAGTGTGAGTATTCCGTTGTAATTAAGAACATTAGTTCAAAAATTACTAACCGACTTTAAACCAGGAGGAGGTTGTCAATTAAGCGTATATTTTATTTTTAATGTACGAACATATATTTTCCCATCAAATATGGACCGCTTTGTTGAAATATGTTGATGTTCGATAAAGTTTAAGTACTAAGCGGTCTCCTATATACAGTGGCGTAGCTAGCACGGGTGGCACCCGGGGTGGATTTGATTTGGCTGTCACCCTAAGAATGAAAGCTTTAAAATGATTTAATGTATTTTAACCGATTTCAAAAAAGGAGGATAGAGGAGAGGATTTCCCAATTTTTGAATATTATTTCGGGTTATATCAGGTCGAGTTCCCAAAACCGGTGACAACCGGGGTAGAGTGCCCCCCTCTCCCTTCCTAGCTATGGTACTGCATATATATTTTGTTAAAATCTGATAACGGAATATGGAGTAAAGATATTAAACTCCTCGAACAAACAAATAAATAAAAAATAAATTCGCCGAATTGAGAACCTTCTTTTTTGAAGCTTAACCGGCTTCATATTATCAAGATAACCAAAACATAAAATTTATCTTTAGAAACTCTGTGAGAAGTAAATAATAACATTAATGTCTAAAGGTATTTTTGGATTCGGTAAAATTTGTGTTGCGCGGCAGCGGCACAAGCCCCGACTTTTTTTATTTATAATAATAATAATAATATCATTTATTTCAACCAACATGGATCATAATAATTACATTACACATATTAGAATAAAATTATTTAACATATTACGTATACTATTTATTTATCAGTGCGTTTTGAACTTTGTTTTGTACAGTACTCTTTATTTTAAAAGGATGTTTTACATTTTTAAATAAAAGTTACAAACAAAAAACAAAACATTTAAAAATATAAAAATATTACTCTCCAATGGCGAGGCCTAGGACCCAAGCCACCGGCGGTTAGGACCTAAGAAAGAGAAACCTCCTCACAATGCGTGCTGTGTCCAATAACACCGCTTTCTGTATCTGGACTTTGACCCAAAGACCAATTGAGAGCCTCTGAAGATGTTTGTCGAGGCTCTTCGGTATCAACCCAGAGACGACTATCGGTACAATTATTGTTGAGTCAACATCCCACATCTCGGTAACCTCGTGTGCCACATCTAAATATTTGGTAGTTTTATCTTTTTGGCTTTTACGAGGTTCTCGTCATGCGGAATGGTGACGACATTTTATAGCGAATAGTATTTTTTTTTTCAATTTGGAATTAAAACACACTCTGGCAGGCACCGAATATAGGATTAATCTAATTAAATGTATTTTAGAAAAATATTTGAGCATTCGAGATCACCATATTTCCAAATTAGAAGCTACTGAACGGTCCGTGCAAAGTAAAAGGCATGTTTATAAAAAATTAAATCATTTTAAAGGATTTTAATTTAATTTTTATCTTTTCATATACCTACCCCACAATTACACGAATCAATTAATTGTTTGAACTAAGTACTTAATTACCATGTACATACTTTATTCAATACACACGGGTCGAATATAAAACCTTTTAGGAGTTGGTTAAAAATGGGGAATATTTTCATTTATCTGGTATCCCTCAACTTTCGCACACATACATCAAGAACCTGCATCACTGTCGATATTAGTAGCGCTCCGTCCTCCTTTTTTTATAAGTCGATGATTGCAACGTAGTATTTTTCAATTCGGCAGGTTGATAACTCAGTCGGTCTCCTACTTTAACAATTTTACATCCTTTATTATTTTTATAGAATTCGCTCTCGTTTCCTAAGGTACGTTTAAGGTATATATGTACAAGGTGCAACTTTGCCTCCACTATGTCAGGCACGGAGATTAATGTTACTTTAACAGGCCTACAAAAAGATCTCGAATTATCAATGCTTTGTGCATTTCATTTCATTCATTTCATTTCAGTATGTCAAGTGCCACAGATTTTTAATGTAAAGATTTTTTTTTTGTCGCGCCGTTTTTTCACATAATATATACGCTATAACAGCATGGTCTAAGCTGGTATTATTTCAAATCTGTAGGAATAGTTCAATTGTTCATAACAAGTGTACACGTAATTTAAACAATTCGTCAAAATCTGTAGACAGCGTGAACCTTACCAACATTAATTATTTCTGATGGTCTGAAACTATGCACCCTTAATAACATGACACTATCTCACACGTTATAAGTACATTTTAATATAACCATAGATAACAATACCCACCCAACATCACGTAGAGCCGGGAGTGCGTATAAATGGCACGTTTCCTGCATTCGATGTCAAACTCAAAATCGAATATGAAAGTGTGAAGTAAGCTGCATTTTCCGATCAGTAATATTTTTTTGAGAAGGCCGTCAAACGTTACAAGCATGACGTGCCCCAGAGATCACCTGTCATCAATCAGGTGATCTTGAACACCCCTGCACGACCACAATACCACAGCGTGTCATCCTGGTCGTGTCGATTCAAATGGGCTCTACCAGCTAACCTCAAAAAAAATTCAAGCTAGTTATGATTATGTATGTCCTTTATAGAATCGTAAACCATGCATTTAAACATGTGATAATCTTTAGCAAAGTTGTTGTGCATGAGCCCACGAAGGTTTCTGCGTTGGTACGACCAATTTTCGACAGATGGCGCCACTGTTAGGCTACTTTATCCCGGAAAAATCAGATCACGCGGGCGATGCCGCGAGAGACAGCTAGTATTATATAAAACACAAAGATTACTGAGTTGATCCTTTTTTAATATGTTTTGATGTTGTGATGTAACTACAAGTTTATAAAATCTACAAACACCCAGACTCACAATCAAAATATATAAAGTTTAACCTCCCCCCTTCTCTTATACGTATAATTTCACAAAAATATGAATCTTATTTTAAGATTTTCAATAAACAACATTTATACTCAATTTTCGGCCGTATTCCATTCCATAAAAAAATTTCATACAACATTCAATCCCCGCTTTTACCCCCTTAAAATGTTAATTGCCAATAAATTCTTTCTTAGCATGCCCCTACATTACACAAATTATCATCGGACCAAATTTCATGACCCTATCTGTAATAGTTTTTGAGATATCGTAATTAATCAGTGAGTGAGTGGTATTTCGCTTTTATATTGACTATGTATTTAATACCACTGCGAGCTGCATCAAAGTAGGACTATGTACTTGTGCCTTTACTTAACATGTTTCATCCTAGACTGCATTGTAACTTATCATCATTTTGATGTAAGAAATCTTTTTTAAAAGTTCGAAAACTGTCAAGAAAAATTGCTTTTACCTTTTTCTATTTCTCCTTATTTATATTATTTTACTTTCAAAATGCTGGTGAAATAAG
The DNA here is from genome assembly GCA_949126905.1 of Amorpha juglandis. NCBI lineage: Eukaryota > Metazoa > Arthropoda > Insecta > Lepidoptera > Sphingidae > Amorpha > Amorpha juglandis. The sequence continues at coordinate 9,759,263 of OX421367.1, forward strand.
GTTAAAACATATAATGTATTAAATGTTATGAATAGTTTTAATGTCCTTAATTTGATAATGATAATGTCTCTTAAATTGTCTTTTCGTTTTAATGTAAAATTCAATAGCTCATAATATATTTTCATGCCATATTGAAACTTTTGGTAGAGTCACGTTGACGGTGTACACAACTTTTATCTTTTAGTTTTCCAACAGCGTTGCCAAACATCGAGTGTCACATTCGATTATTAATGATACCTAGTGCATTCTTTCAGCTTTTCAATAAGGGTGCGTCCACATTGGAGAACGTAGATTACAATACAATTACTAATTCTGTACCAGTGCCATGCACATGCACAAGGTTTCACTTCGTTATGCTGTATGTCCAACAAATTAAAGTTTTTCTCTAGACTTACGCGAACTTTACACAAAGTGTGGATGAGCATTATGTGCATGTTGCTAGAGACAAGATATGCAGCTCACAAGATTTGCTTGATTCAAACACTGGTCTCTTAAATGTTTATGATTCAGGTTGTAGGTATATAAAAAAAGTATTTTACTTTTTTAGAGATGATGTAAGTAGATTAGACAATAACACTATTATTATTGAGTGTTTATATTGGCAAACTTTCGATAAATGTGCAATATAATATTATAGCCCGGCATAATCAACGAACCATTATCGCTATCATAAAATCACATGTCAGTTATCTAAAGTGATTTTGACCAGACTAAGCTCGGCAGAAGCTTTGCAGAGCATAGTTGCAACTGACTAACTACTACTAACTGAATATAGACGTGTACAATACCCGCATAATAACTTGGCGGACTCGAAGTTAGTCACGGCGTGGCATAGCCTATTGTTTTAAGAGACTAAAGCAAGGGTTCCCAAAGTTATTTGAGTTATGCCCCTTTTGTACAGAAACATACATTTCGTGCCCCCCAACACTATTTGCTTACCTACTTTCCGAGCATTTAGTACGATATTAACCAATTCAAAGGGACTGATGAGATTACATTGATATCACGAAGATTCTAATTCTCGGTCCAACATTAGAAATAGTCACCGCAAATCGCTAGCAATATTTGAATTTTCATTTTATAATGATAAACTATAAAGGTAAGAAATCTAATATCTACAACTAAATATATGAATGTACGGCGAAGTTTTCATTTTAGGTCCTAGATTAAATACATTTTAAATTCTAATATTCAGCCTACGATCCTCTCACTACACAAATAGCCCCAGCCTCCTTTACAGGTCCTTGCGCCCCCGTTGGAGGCAAGCCCCCCACTTTGAAAAGCACTGGACTGAAGCGTAATGGAAGGCGTAGCGGGCAGTGGAAGTGACATAGGTACTTCAGCGCGTCTTAAGTTATTTTACGCGTATTGTATATATCTTTGAACATAACAGAAAGAAAAAAAAAATACTTTTTTAGTAGGCACACACATTCGGTGCATCTTTTTTTAATATCTCCAGCTGCGCACATCTTGTTTAGCGGTTTTTTTATGTTATAGCAGCGCACTATTTACAACGTCAGTTCAAATGCTATATATCAAACCGTGGAATAAGCGTAACGAACACTATGGCGCGGCAGAGGAAATAAAATTGATCGTGTTTAATATTCGTACATGTATTTTCAAACCGCACTCACACCATAAACTGAATGCATAAATAAATATTAGGCATGTTGTTAGAAATATCCTTTGCCTCGAGTGCGCAAAAAACTCTAGATGAATAACATCACTGTGAAAGCGGTCTGCGACTATCGCACAGCATTTCTGCAATTGTTGTATATACACGAATAATAAAATAGAAGTTATTTCATTGTATTTATATCGTCACTTATTGAAGTTTCAAAACTCCAAGTATCATGTAAAATGCGTGTTGAAACAGTATTTCTTTAGCTTTGCGATAAACTCGTTTTATGTAAGGTTTATGAAAATTAGTAAAATTTCTGAGGCTACTTCACCACTCCCATATAAAATGAGACTAGACAGTTTTACGACTTAGAAAATGCAATTGCATATTTCCAGTCAGAGACCACATATAGAAACTAGTCTTTTTAAAATAACCACTATGAAGTATATTTTATAAATGAAATTATCGCAATGCATCGCTTTTAGAATTTGAATATTTTGATAATAATTATGTATTATCATAGTCATTGTTTAAATACTAATAAAATAAAATTCGCATATAAAGCAAAGCAAAACTCAACTTACCTTAAAGACCGCCGGAGCTAACGGTATAGCAGCTTGGTTGTGAAGATGTTTTTTCGACATTTTCTGTAGTTTCCGCCGCCGTGTCTAATGAAATTAATTACTCGGTTTCGTCGCAAAATTAGTAAAACCTTTAAATATTGCTTTTAGAAAAGAATTCCAAACGAGTCGCGATACTGAAAGTCAGTTGCGTACCACTAAACGCCGTCTAAAATTTTATGCGAAGCGAAAATGTTATTCGAAGAAGTCGCTTCTAATTGAATATAGCCTGCTTTCATATAATTTATATTCGATAAATTCACTCTGTGATGTTTAAAAAAAATGTAATAAAGATGTCAAGTTTATGAAAACTTGCGAGACGCGTCAACGGTAGTTACGTCGTGCCACCGTTGCGGTCAAGTCGGCAATGAACAAGTGGGGCGCGTCCGTTCGCGGCGAAGAGAGTGATTCAAGTTCGGTGCACGGTGAGAACTGCGAGCGAAGGCGGCGTGCCAGCGTATGGGAAGTGGAGAGCCCGAGCGGCGCTGAAGCGGAGGCGCCGCGTGACGTACACACTACACAGAGTACGTCTCGCGAACCAGCGGACTGAAACGGCTGAGCAGCCCTCCTGACCATGTCGCGCCCACTTGCCTTAAGGCGAAACAAATTCGCCAAGAACGCACTTTTTAGCGCGCGGTTTTGCGTCACGCTAGAACGATGCCGTGAGTCCATGGAACATGACAATTGACAGTCGAGTGTCGACGATACTCCGCGCAGCTACAAACAACTGAACCTGGACGCACGTGACACACGCACACGACTCGCCGCACAACGTCGTCCGCCAACTATTAACGATCTTGGCAATTACCTGTTAAAAATACTTTCTGCTTAAAAATAAAATGGCGCCTTCAACGATACAAATGTGCAAAACCATGAACGTAAATAAAAAATCCGTCGCATGTTGAGCGGCGAAAAGTAACGACGCCCTGCGTTTCTAAAGTAAAATTGAAAATAAATTGCGCTGCAGAAGTGTAGTTGAAAAATTTCAAGGTCGATTTGTATTTACTTACATGATTTAACATGACAATCAATAGCTAGTCCTACGAATAATTTCCCAAATATACCTACACAATACATACCTACGAGCTGCACGACTACAAAATTGTTAATTGACACGCATCTATGGAGAATATCTACAATAATTTAAAATATATACATATATCTGATATAGCTCCCCAGTTAGCCTTAAACTTTTAATTCATGTATAAGTAGAGGTATATTGAAATGAAACTGAGTAAAATCATACCAATTGACACCACTAATTTTAGACCTACCTCTATGCTACCATCAATAATTAAAATCTTTGAAAATCTTATGTTTCTCGAAACATAACATTACTTTAAAATCTTACGTCATAAAAAGAGATGGGTCGCTCTACCATTTTATGCTGCTATTAAGCTTTTAAATAATATGTTTGATGCTTGGAAGAGTTTAACAATATGCTATACAATGTTTGTGTTTTATAATTTATCCAAATTTTTCGATTGTATTCATAATGACCCTCTATCAGAAAATTGAGTATAACTATGGAGTTAATAGTGTTGCTCTTGATTTATTTATTTTTTACTTAATTAAGCAATAGTGTACAACGCGTTGACGTCAATGAAAGAAGATCGGCAGAGTCTGTGGTTACAATGGGCCTTCCATCGACAGAACTTGATTGTTAGACGTTTTGATTGTCTAGTTTTTATTTAATTTTATACTAATCACTTATTACATATTGTGGGTTAACTATGAGGTTGTTCTGTTTGCTGATGATATTTCTATAGTATTTAAGTAAAAAGACCACAATCTCTTCTTGACTATGTAAGTAATACTCTCTCAAAAATAGTATAGTGATTTAGCTTTAACAAAGAAAACCAATTGGATTGAATTATTTTGCATATTTCTATAGTTTGATGAGTTACGAAATTTTAATCTGGGGTTGCACTGTTTAACCACGCTCAATCCCAGACACTACCATAAATATACTACCCTGCCATACAGCACTTGAGATAAAGTATTTAGATGAATTATACTTACACTGAGTTTAATTAGGCAAAACAAAAGGTTAGCCGCAACAAAACACATATATATACGCATGTTGCAAATACTCATTTATACATGGTCGGGTTTTTCCAATATTACATCATCCAGGAAATTTAGCATAGGAAAATTCCAGGGAACTCGGGAATGAGGGTCAAACTTAGTGGAAAATTCTATAAGGCCAACTCTCACAACATATCAAATAATTTCAAAAAATAGATATAATCCGAGCTACCTGTTTAAAAAACAAGTAAAGCAAAACAAAAACATGAGGGAGGGAGAATGAGGCCAAAGAAGTGGGCAAAAATCACTGTAAGTGGAAATCTACTGTCTCTGTCTAATGGAAACAGACATTAATCTATACATGTATGTATGTAAATCAAAACGGGAATTGCTATAATGTCGTAATTTTTCTTATTATATTAATTAATTACATCATTAGTAGACGTACCGAATTATAAACACTATACTTACCGATGCTAATATATTCGGGATTGTTGCATTACAAGAAAAAAATCTTCATGTTTATACATTTTGCCTTTCTTTAAAATAAAAAATAAATAATATATGAGCAATCTTACATTTAAATTTGAAATTCGGCAATGTTATATGTTTTCGTGTTGTGTGTGCTATATGTTTACCGTATTTAAGCGGACTGAATTATTTTTGTAGAAAGTTATTAAATTATATTATGTATAACTAATTTTTAATTTCAAAGGAAAAAAATCACGTACTTAAGTAAATCATGCGAACACAAATTAAAAACATAGATGATCTAATCACCAGCCTGACTGAATATTTAAATATTTCAGATTGCGTTCATGATTTTAACGAACATTCATCGCGTGTGCACCTTTCGTATATACTTCTACGATACCAGTAAATATAGTCATTAATGTATTCACATACGAAGCATAATCGTGTGTATAATATTTAACGCAGTACACTTAATTATGTGTCACTAAATAAACGGGAAACCTGATAAGGATTTATTACTAGCATACATCACAATAAAAACTTTATGGACTTAGACCTATTTCTGAATTCAAAAGCTGTGGAAAATAACCAATGAATATGGTCGGCGCGGCGCCGCAAAATTCTTCCCAATAAGCTCGTAACAATGAAACTGTATTGTCGAAACACGAGGCATTAGCAGTCGTTAATCATTGAAATTACGAGTATTTTGCTATAAAACTGAGATATAACCGACCCAAGGGCAGCGCACGCTTGTTGTCGCCGAAGTATAGCGCAGTTGATTGTCAATATGCCATAAAACCCACTTCATGACGGGGAACTAGGTACCCATTGTATTATCTTCGTTGGATTGTTACTGTGGTATTTATCGCGATTACCAAACTAGCAAGTTATTATTTAGTTGACGAACAACTATTCGTAGGCTATTAAACGTGCATGAAAAATTATATTTTTAACCCGAGTTCTATATGTCATTGGACGTAGGTTTTGGCATTTATGCCAAATTTTCATGTTCATATTGTTGGCAAAATTACACAGTACAAGTTGTCATTCACAGATGTTTTATTGTTTTTTTTTTAATTTCGTACCGGCTTAAAAAACGCTCTTATGCCTTTTTTAAGATTTTTTTGATAGCAAACAATAACCGACAAACAAATAGATCACTGGTAAGTGATCTTCATTGCCCATATACGCCAACAATACCAGAAGAATTATGGGCGCGTTGCCGACCTTAATAAAGGGATATTTAAGGGTTCTGGAAGGAAAAGGGGATTTGGGCCTCCGGATATCTCACTCACCGTACGTAACGCAGCAGCGAGCCCCTACTTTACGTCGGTTTTCGGTGAGATAGTGGTAATGGACCCGATTGAGCCGCCCATTCATGCAGCGTGCCTCTACCACCTAAATAAATACGAAAAAGGGTATTTCAATTGGACCTAGTTACGCAAAAAGCAACCAACCCACAACAAGTTCAAATAGACATACTGATTTTGTTTTGCTATATTCAATAATTTAAACTAAATTAATTTCGTAGTTTTTTGGAAAATCGGGCATGAAATATATTTCACGTATTTAAATTAATTATTTACCAAAACAAAATCAGTATCTCTATTTGAACTTGCTGTGGGTTGGTTCCTTTTTGTGTAACTACGTCCAATTTTTCATGTTCACTATTTAAAAATGTATGTATATGCAAGGACAACTCGTCACAATAAGCATTTTGACTTTTCCCTGATAGGTCACATTAAGTCATAAATATCACTTTGTTTAACTAGTTAGTTTCCCAAGTCTCAGTGTTACTCGCGATTTCTTTGTTGTATTATATCCGTAATCACTACACCCAACACTACCATCTCACACCTGTCTCAGTTTTGGGAAGCGTTTTCTTTTCAACCAGTGTATAATATACTCGTATGTAATATTGTACCTATATGCAAATTTAAGTCAAAACAGAATTTGTATGTATCGACATATCGATTCAAAGGAATCTTTCACCAAAGTTATCCATGTGGTCGAATAAATAAACTCGACGACCAACATCCTAAAGAATTGAATCAAGAAGTAAAAAGCAATAACTAAAAAAATTCCGAAAAAAGTCCATGCGAAACCTCTATTCCGGTATATTTTTGTGTAGTAAAAATTGTAGCTGTAATTGGCGTGGGGTAAAAGTCATAATATACTTAATTATTGTTTTTTGGTAATTATGATTCTGTATATTTTATATTACTTGTTCCAAACTCAGCAAACATTAATAACAGTTAGTACTAATAATTAGTGTCACTCTAGTAATTACTGATACCAGGAAATGTACGAAACAATAATATCATTGTACGAAGACGCAATAGCAATTCTTACGTACCTATATCGAGTGTCTAGTTATGACCATCAACATCCACACATCATTCCCCATCAATTTACATCAGTGGTTGGCAACCCGCCGCGGCACATGCGGACGCGAGCCTTCTCTCTTGCGGCCCACAAGGCCCCAAATCTTTTGTAAAATTATTATTATATATGTGATTATATTAAATTTTTGTACCACACCAAGCCCAAAATTTTAACAATTTAATTTGGCTCTTCTTATGCCTCACTTTATGTTTTTAGCTAATGTTCTTAGTGGACTGCTTAAAAATAAAATGTAAATGTATCGCTCAGTTGTCTATACAACTGACGCTTCTTCAATATTGTTGACGAAGGTGATAGCGCCTTAAATACCCAACCTGGGAGGAAGCGCACAGGGTTTCCAAAATAGTCGTCGATCAACCTTTCTTTACCGACTGCTGTTGCTGCAATGGCAGACACAGGTCCTGACTCGTGGTGGCCTGCGATAGCCTCTTTCTGCAAACGGGTCATGCCGGACAGGGATAATGGAAAACAAAATTCACATTCAAGAATTTTCACAACTTCGAGATGGACGGCGCGGCAGTGTGAAAATCCTATGCTGCAAAAGACGTCGAAGGTATCATTATTTTGTGCGGGCTTTTATGCCCTAAGGGAGATAGAACACAAGTCAGCGCGATGGCAGTAGTAGTCAAAAGCAGTACCGCCAGCAATCCAGTTTTATCAGGGTGTATACCAGGATTATAGTTGGTGGGAAGGTACCCGATATATATTTGTACCCGACTGGATAGCTCCGCAATTCGTTGCGGATTATAGCATAGCAATAAAAAGAAAGCGCGTTGAAGAAGGCCACCGCAATGTTTTTAGTCTATAATGCCGGCCTAGGAAGTTGGTTAGGGTTCTTCATCTAACACTCAGAGCGTAACATCACGTATAATCATCCTTTCACCCCTAGTGTGGAAAAATTATCAAAATAGTGCGAAGAGCTCAAATCCTTAAGTTCATTGTGATATGTAATATATGAGTGCACGAATATCACATCATAAAGATTATTGGTACATATGGCCTGCCGTTTTTACATTTTGCCACTATGCGGCTCTAGCTTCCTAAAAGGTTGGCGACCGCTGATTTATTTACATGATCAATTCTCTAACTACGCCGCGCACTTATCAAGATGCTACCAGTTTTGACACGATCAATCATTGTAGAGCAATATCTTTTATGGGGATACAATATGAATGTTCAAATAAAGACATTATGTGTTTATCAAATTATAACATCCATGTTAGTAATGTGTTCAGCGATACCGTACCTGCGACGTCAATTAGGTTGCAGGTATGATCAGAAATTAAACCACTCTAAACCTAGGGCCTTATGACGCGACGGTGTGAATTTGTAACGTACCCGCGGTACGTTAACGCGACCACATTACGTTGACTTCGTAAAATTGGCATAGAGTAGTGTTCTCTATGCCAATGTTTGCCAGGTGCTCCATGTGCTTTATTATGAACATTCGACATTGGCTTAAAGAATGCCATTTGGTGCTGATATGTCAAATACTAGTTAGAGTTTTCTGGAAGATTAGTTAAGCCTTGATCATAGTTAATTCTATCATCAAATGGTGTGTCAAGTAATTAATAATTGTTCGCAAATTATAGCAGAGATTTATATTTTTTCACAAAATAACGTTTCGGATACTCGAATTGATTTAACAGCGCTATCAAACCCAAAGTTCAACAGAACGTTAGTTAAACGTGGATTTGATTGGACTTTGTGAAATCAGGTCTTTAGCCATATATTACAGAAAAGTCTGTCTTATAGATTTTACGACCAATCGCCTGCCGGACATCAACACCTCTGGGGAGTTGCCTTTTAAGACATCTTAGTGACAATTGCTGTTAGAAGCGATCCTTATCTCTTCCTAACACCTCACATACAAACATGGTAACGTCAAATGTTAATAAAAATGTTCAGAACAATGAACAGCATTAATGTTTAACACTTCGGTGGGTGCTAATAAATGGGTAAATTTTATGACGTGGTACGTCAAACTCATATACCATACCTATATATGGGGCATTTGTTGTTTATTAAATCGCTGTCGATATTCCAGCGAGGAGGTAAAGGCTTATTAACACTTACCATAAAGCATTTTCGTTTATTAGTTCGATGACTATTCAGTTTGTTACATATTTCTAGACCTCTGATATTATTATATTAACTCTCCTTTTCCGTATAAAACATTATCAGTTTCTATTATAATTAACGAACCATGGTGAAATAACATTTGCTCTAGCGCTCAAGATGTTTTACAATTCTTTTGTAAAACATCTTTACTGTGTTTTAGAAACACTGATCATTGAATGTATTTAATGTAATATATGTAACCACACAGAAAACGCCGTCATTGCAATAAGTTTCCTGAGAGATTAATTAGTCAATTTAATTAGTATGGTAGTCTGCACAAATTAATTACATCAAAGAGCTATAATGATGCGGATGGTACTAGTATATGAACTCAGAAGACTATAAGAACCAGTACGCTTTGAGAGACTTTAAAATGAAACCTACTGGACATTAACCGTTAATGACGATGTATGATGCATCGTGTAAAATTGTCACACTGTCAAATTAGTAAGACCCCTAAATTATCTTCAAATCAAACTTATTCTAGTTTCAATCTGTCGTTGCTTATGCTGAATTTCGCATGTTCACAATCAAATCTTTGCCTGTCATGGGCAATGCGAAAGGTATGATGGATTTCCAACACGCGTCGCCACTCCCGTTTGACTTCGTAATATTGAATTGAATCAATGTCACAATGCCCATGGTAAGGCTTAAGGGCTTTATAAGTGAACCTACCAAAAGGACAGTAGTGCTAAATATTGCATAAGGTCTAGGTTATATTTATTATACAAATGAGATGAAGGTCTCCTAGTAAGTATGACAATACTTGTAGCAGGAGACCCCGCTCTTCCGCAGGTTAAAAAAGGTAAAAGTTACAAATTTTGTAACTTTTACCGTAAGCACACGTACACGTAAGCTAATTAAAGTAAGCTAATTAAGTAAAAAAAAATTGATACATTATGAATTGCCTATTGTAAATATTATTAAATTATAGGTAGTAAGTTAGGAAACATATTATGTCTATTTACATAATTTATTTATGCTGAAAATATCAGAAACTGACCTCACAACGCAAAGTGCGGTGCGTTAGTTGTTTTTCCTTGAGGCGTTTCCCATTCTTGGTTACTCCAACATCATTTTAAGGGACCATCGCAACATTTCGGAATGATGCGTGATGTTTACTATGTCGTCATGTATATACCTACTTAAAGAATTGAACACCTTTTTTGTTAAATTGGTTATAAACCAGATTTTACACATTTAAAAGCTACATAGCTTTTAGAGGAGCAAATTCAAATAATTACCTAACTACTACGTACTAAGAGTTACATGCAGGTAAGTGTATGAATTGCATATGTTTCTAATTATTTTGTTTCTCAAACATTGATGACTTAAAGGACGTTCAATAAAATTTCCATTCATGAAAACATTTATTTTATATATATTTTTTTAACTTTATTTCTACTTGCTGGTGTTCTAAACATAGAATAATAATGTTATGAAATCCAAATCAACAAAAAAAATTCGAATGACACCATTTCCTCGAATTGATATATTCAGGGAATTTTATATGCAGTTATCGATGTCTCATAGTTTAATCAGATATGGCAGTACGGTTGTCAATGAATACGTAGCCGTGCGCGTCAGTTAAATCTATTTTTATAAAATACTTATATCGATAAAAATGTATAAGATTGTGATGAAAATTCAGATGATTTACAAAGATACAAATTATACATTTAGAAAATATTATGCTATCCTTTAGGGCATAAGGTTGATATATCTTATCATATATGGTATAGACTTGACGAAGACTTTTCTGGAATCGTGTTTCAAGTTAATGCGATATTTTTTGTAACAGAAGTCAGCAAACGAGGAGGTGGGTCACCTGATGATAATTTATCTCCACCGCCCATGAACTCATTACATTATTTACATTAACAGAAGAATCACGGATGCGATGTCAACTCTAAACAAAAGTAACAAGGATTGGGAATGGGAGGGCGAGATTTGGTCCAACAGAGAACTACACTTCACATAGGTTTTCTTTGACTCAAGCCGGCCGATTTATGATGTAGATAAAAAAAGATCCTTTGACAATAAAGAAATACATGGGTTCATTCTATTTACTAGCTTCCTATTCACCTATACTTGTTATCCTTTCTCTCAATCTACATTTCCCGCTTCAAAGGTGGAAAATGCAGGAGGCACTCATGTTGCCTGTAACAACGGCAGTGGTTATCACTTACCAGCAGGCGACTAACTTACTCATTTGCTGACCTTTGCTATAAAAAAAATATATTAGATTATTAAAATAAATTGTATTACATATATCCATTATTTTCCACTTTTTACCTACTTAAAATGACTGAAGAGAGAATTGGTCGTTCCGCTTTGATTGTAACAATCGCCACGTAAAGGACAGACTTTTTAACGAGATAAAAAATCCGGCTGTAAAACTCAAACGCGGTACAAACCTCTATTGGATGTTTTAGTTGATTGTAAAATATCTGAATTAAAGTAATAAAAATACATCTAAAGTGCACACATACATGAAATGCATATATTTTCATTGTAACATTCACTTTGCTTTTATTCTAATAAGACGAAGTTATATAATCTTTTAATGACACTATCATTTTGTGACGTTGTCAGCACTTAACCAAAATGAAACCGACTCAAATACGATCTAAAAACCAAAAAAGAAACCATTTTAAGTAGAAGCTATTGCAGTTTAGTGGTCAATTATAGGTAGAAAACACGGACTTAAAATTATTAGTTTAGTAGTTTTTAGTTGGTTTTATTTTGGTGTGTTATGTTGGTTAGAAAATCTATATTTAATGGAAAAATCATCAAAGTAAGCGCCATAGATGGCCAAGTTTTAGTTTTTTATTCCACCATTTCACCCCCTTATTAGTGGAATTTCTCCATAAAATTTGAATGGGACAAACTTTTAGCTAAGTATTAAACTCTTTCGATTGAAAAACCATCCAAATTAGTCCATATTTGCCGAAATAATTTAACCGTGTCGAATTAAGAATCTTCAGTAACTTCAAAAGCATGCATATGATAATTTACTCTTTCATCATGAACAAGAAGATTGTAGCTATGGGCCTTTAGTTGAAAGGATCTGAGCGATCACTTCTTTTTTAGGATCGGGTGCACTAAAGCTGTCTTCAATATATTCGGGATTATGCCTTTAAAATAGGAGTATCGGAAAAGGCGCGTGAGCACGGGTATTGACTCCGAAGCACATGTCCTTACCACATAATGTGAGGAATCTCGTCAGGCCTACTGGACTTATGGGGTGAGAGCAGTACTTTCTGCACACCGCTTTACCAGAAAACGATATCGAGCATAGAGCTTTTGTACCATGGAATGGTCGGCGGTGGGCTCCTCCCGGTTGGAGATTCATCCTCCCTGCGCAATTATGGAGGTGATTGATGAAAGACCTTTCACAGAATAAATAACCTTGGGAAAGATTCTTTTTTGAGGCGCTATTGTTTACATCTAGCAATAACAATACCATGATCCAGGTTTGCTAATACTTCTGTTTCAAGCGAGAATCTATTTCACAATAATGACCAAACTAGTGCTGACATTTGTTACCGATGGGTACTATGGATGTTAAAAATGGGAAGTGCTATACTCTGCAACACCATATCTGTTCAATCGAGATGTAAACCTGCCTCCATGAGTAGGTTGCAAAAATGTTTGCATCCTATCCCAGGCTGCTGACCTGTACTGCCAAACCATCGATAGCGTGTAAAACGAGACATGATAAACAAATGACTAATAGGCACGTGTGGCTCCATTCTCAGGGCCAGACAGTGGAGGTCCAAGAGGGGTGTCGATAGCGACTTAGTATCTGTCCCGATCAGGAGTCAGCAGAAGGTCTAACAGAGAAGGTGATGAAATGACCCTCCACATGCGGCAGCCACAGAAGCAAAGAGACTAGTTGTTAGCTGGTATAGGCTAGGACAAGGTCACGAACAAACTCTCTGCGTGGTCAGTTGTACGTGTCCTAAGCCATTTGGCGTGGTGGACGTTAGAATCGCCAACAAGATGACATCCGCTGGTGGAATTTGTTATAGTCGGCGGAAACATATTAGGTATGTAGCTATTATAATTTTATAATAATAACTTATTTTCCGCATACTATATAAGCTAGCCCAATACTCGTGTAGGGTAGACCGGGTACAGTTGTAGCAGGGTACGATAGTACCAACGGGAATATTATTTTAACTACGCCTCGCACACACATTTCTTTCCCCTTGGCGCCCCCCTTGGTTGCTTGCCGAGTAACTATCAGTTGCTCGCGCCTGTGGCTCGACGCATACGCTTATGACGGCGAGATGAAATTTTGGTGCAGTCAAAGTAAGTTTTTCCCATCTATTATCATTGGTCATACCAGGAAATCAAAACATCATTTTTAACTCAGTGTAAGTTTAAACATTTCTCACTATTGTTGCTCTTATTTGTAAACGTATTTATTTAGATTCAAGTTTATAATTTAGGAGATTTTTTATAATATCGATGAAATGAGTATATGAGGACAATTGTACCAAAATTTCGGGGACGTTTGTAACGGCACAATTGTCCCCGTGGTAAAATTGACCCCATATTATATATATATTTATTTATAATCTATATATTTATTCTAACTATAATTTTAATTCATAACTTATTATTAACTATATTTTTTATCCGAGCACGGCAAAGTGACTGCACTACATCTAATGGTAAGCGAAGCGCATTCCAAAAAGACCAGCGACAATCGACAATAATGAGTTTATCGGCGGTCACCAAAACATGCCGGCCTGTAAAAATGGTTCTTCACACTCTGAAGAGGGTAGAAACAAATCGAGGGGCATGCAACAGGACAGGCGGATGACCGAGACAAGCACAGGGATACAAGTATGTGCCGCTAACCGCCCAAACCAACCATCAAGTTATGTCGCAAGCCCCTCGGGAGAACCGAATATACACTGGCTGATCCTGGAACGCGATCCACACAAGGTGTGTAGGTCACTATGGCAGGTTTTAACACCATGTGTACGGTGGTCGCTATTCGGGCGGTTATGAATATCTTACCACCAGCAGTTAGAATTTAGAAGATAAAGATCATTGGGATATCTGTGTAACTGTAGTTATTGTTAACACTTGGGAACTGCAGTATTAAGAGACGCAATTCAGCGATAGACAGACAGACAGACAGTAGACAGTTTTGTCTACAGCATCAATGGACTGGCTCGGTCGGGTCGTTACCATTGTCTCACAGAAAACCGACGTAAAGTAGCGGCTTGCTGCTGCATTTCGTACGGTGAGTAAGATATCCGGAAGCCCAAATCCCCTCCCCTTCCCAATCCCTAATTACCCCTTTCCTTTAAGGTAGGCAACACGCCCATGATTCTTCTGGTGGTGGACGTGCATGGGCGGTGGAGATCACTTACCATCAGGTGACCCACTTGCTCGTTTGCCGGCCTATGATATAAAAAAAGAGTAGCTATACATAATAAAAAAAATTGATAAAATTAAGTATGCAAGGGACAATTGTACCACGGGGACAATCGTTCCAAATGCTTTACCATACAACATTTTAATTTGTGATCTTCGTTGTTTTTGACTAATTATAAGTATACGACACCACAAATATGATGGTCAATACTTAATAAGAACTTATAAGAATACTTTGTTGTAATCTTTAATTTAGTTATTATCGTTTAGGGTGAGAAAACTATTGTTTTATGTTTTTAATTTTTATATTGATTAACCTTACGAAGTTTACTGTATTTTGTTTGTCATTAGATTACAAGCTATTCTGTTGGGATATTACCATTTAGAGAAGTATATTTATGTAATGATAACACTGAGTTTTATTAAATTACATCGCTGGTACAATTAACCCACTGGCGGGGATATTTGTACCAGTTCACCCAGTCCGCTTTAATGCCTAATATCTATGATTGTATTATTGCTACACGTCTAAAGATAATGCGAACTTATAGCCGAATAAACTACGTATCAATGGTTATTGACACTTTTGACACAATATCAATAATAAACTCAAAATTTAACGCTAACCAAAATATGCTACAATTGTCCCCGGTCTACCCTATTATTAAATGAAGTTTTCTTACATTTACGCGTATTAAAAATTGAAATTTTAAATGGACTTTATAGCGGTTTTTTTTGTTCTTAGTCCCGACGTTTCGAAAACTTTTTAGCCTTCGTGGTCACGGGGTGGACTATCACCCCTGACAGTCCGTGACCACGAAGGCTGAAATACTTTCGAAACATCGAGACCATATTTAAAATAAAAAACCGCGATAAAATCCATTTAAATTACATAGTTTTATTTTAATTAAATGATGTTCCACGAG
The DNA here is from genome assembly GCA_949126905.1 of Amorpha juglandis. Taxonomy (NCBI): domain Eukaryota; kingdom Metazoa; phylum Arthropoda; class Insecta; order Lepidoptera; family Sphingidae; genus Amorpha; species Amorpha juglandis. Next base: position 9,774,853 of record OX421367.1, read on the forward strand.
TCCCGAAAACAAACATTTTCCTGTTTTTAAACACATGATATTGGTCGTCCGTACACATTATTTTATACATATGTTATTATTATTATGGGATTATAAAATACGACGCAAAATATTTTCAATCCGGTTAATTTTAGGCATATGACGACATTCGTAGTGATTTTCCTGAAGAAGCGTTATCTATTATTATCATTATTTCAATAGATTCGTTGCGTCACCTCTGTAGTCTGTAGATGGGCGTGTTGCATACTGAGTAGTAGGTACTGACTCACATCAGATAAATGATGATGGTTCTTGTGATTTCGCAGCACCATATTATAATAATTGCACTAATTGTGATAAGATCTGTTTTGAGACGCCATTGGTCGAGGTTTGCCAGTTTTTACGCTGGCGTCACACTTCACTAAACATGGTCCGAAAATATTATGTAACGCGGAGACTAGTGTCTGTTGTCAGCTTGTTTACATACGAGTAGCTAGAGTCATTAAAATATGAGTGTTACGAAATATATGGCTCTGATTATGAAAAATTATGATCCATTCAATTTTGCTCACAGAGGTTATATAGAACCTGAGATTTTTTTTATGAAAATATCGCATAATCTAGTAGGTAATAAATAGTGACTTGCTGGGTGGCGATTTGATCATGTTTGTACCCGATTGTATAGCAACCACCGTACACATGATGTAAAACCCGCTATGGTGGCTTTTTCAGGCCATTCACGTTCTAGGGCCAGCCAATGTATATTCTGTAACATCAGGCCGGCATAATTCTGCCGACAGTCGAAAGACGCAATATACATTCTATAAAAAAATATATACACATGCTATAAAAAAAAAACATTGGCGGCTAATTTGTTGTGTAGACTGCACTGTGTCTACTTAACATCAGGTTCATTGCAGTCACATTGCCGTGAAAAAATCTACGAGATTGATTCAATCAAGATATAACATAATAGAAAGTCAGTTCATATTTTTAGTAGAATCAATCGCTCTCCCAGTTTATTTATTTAAACATGTTTTACTTTTAACTACTATCGATACTAATTAGATGATATCAGTAACAGTTAATACGCTTTTTGGCTGATATATAGAATGTTCGGTAAGTAGCTAAACTGAGTCTTATTAGTCATTTTGTTTGGTCTGACTGATAGACATCCTGTTTTAGCGCAGATAGGTTGTCAAATGATATCGTGTCATAACTGAATTCTTGCTGAAGCAACGTGGAGCGGTAGAGCCACGCTGTAGACAGTTCTTTCTACAGCACGAATGGGCCGGCTCTACCGGGTCGTTACCACTGTCTCACAGAATACTGACGTAAAGTAGTGGCTTGCTGCTGCGTTTCGTACGGTAAGTGAGATATTCGGAGGCACAATTCTCCCTCCCTTCCCAATTCCTTAATTATCCCTTCCCTTTAGGGTCGGCAAGACGTCTACTTCTAGTATTGTGGGAATATTTGGGCGGTAGAGATCACTTACCATCAGGTGACCCATTCAGTCGTTTGCCGGTCTATAGCATAAAAAATTACCTAATTCAATACACAATTTGTTTCCATTATTTTATTTGTTATAATAGGATGTTAAGAGTACGTCAAAGAAACTAGGTGTTTTATGATTATTACCTATTATGCAGAAATTTACATTGCCAGTAGCGCCATCTATATCTTTATAGAGTAAAATATCCTCAACTAGTATTTGGTCGCGATTCAGATTTATAACATAGTTTTAGGATTGCGACTGACTACAACATTTAAATAAGACAAATCGGCGTCAAATACGTTATTTAATACAGCACACGTTGCTTCTTCTTTTTATTACTTATACCTTCGCTCTTGTCGGTGGAGCAATCACCACTTTATACACATCTGATTTTGTCCTTATCATTTTAAGAAAGAAAGGAATTAAAAACTGGATGAACGATATGTTCGAATTAAATTGAAATTAGAGTGCAATAAAAGCTATGAAGCTTTTACTGACTAAGTAGTTGATCGCTATGAATGATAATAAATTACAAACGATTATAGAAAAATACCTAAATGCTTCGATAATGTGATGACTTGTTGATTAAGAAATTAATTTATGCTAACAAGTCTAATTTAAGTGAAATACGTAGGTAGCTGTAGTTATGTTTATTTATTTGCATTTTTGCCATGTTGTTATGTTTATTGTTGAATTATTAGGTTTTTTAAATTGATGGATACCTACATTATTTTATGTTTGGACACTACCAACTTGATAATTACATCAATTGAGATCAATAACTAAACACCATACATTGAAATTCTTATTTATAGAATGCTAAATCTCTTTAATAAACTGCTTTCAGGCATATTCCAACCAAGTCAGCGGACCGTCGCGGCAGTGCGTCCTGTCTTTCAGCAGTGGCTGGACAGGCGCCACGGCGCGGCGACGTTCCGGCTGACACAGGTCCTAACTGGCCACGGAAGTTTCGGCCAGTACCTGTGTCAAATAGTCGGCACAGAGGAGTCGGCCGTGTGTCATCATTGTGGCAACTGTCCGCAAGACACGGCCCAACACACTTTGGAAGTGTGTCCAGCCTGGGACGAAGAGCGCAGCGCTCTCGTAGCAGTCGTCGGAGGCGACCTCTCGCTACCGGCCGTGGTGTCCGCCATGGTCGAGAGCCGGAGGTCCTGGCGTGCGGTGGCCCACTTCTGTGAGGCCGTAATCTTGCAGAAGGAGAGTGCCGAGAGGGATCGTGAGCGGCACGATCCCTCCCGCCGCCAGAGGAGACGTAGGAGGCGCCGGGGTGACGACTGACCGGCGTCTCCCGCCCTGTGGATTGGGGGCGTTTGGAGAATTCCACCACGGTATCCCCTGCCTGTCGTAAGAGGCGACTAATAGGGGTCATCAGGGGTCGCGGGCGCGCAGCGGGGGGCTGTCGTAGCGCCCAATTAGTACTTTTGTACACGTACTATTGTACGTGCGACCCCGAGATGGATGGCAGCACGGGTGGTTGGCCTCGTTGCTGCCGTTGACGCCGAGGGCGTCCTTCGGTGCGCGGGGGCTTCTGAGCCCCCCCACATTTGGAGACGGGCCGCAAGGCGGCACCGCGCAGGGGCGGTTCCGGATGAAGCCGGGGCACTCCTTGCCTCGGGAACCCGGGGCCGTTCTTAATGCGCCGAAGATGGCCACCGCGGGGTTTTTAGTTGGTATTTGCCGGCATAGGGTGTAATTGTTAGGGACTCGGCCCAGCGGTCGCCCGGATGTTTTCCATCTCTCCCGGGCGGCTCAGCGCTGGGTCGTAAGGCCGGTAGAGTCCAACATAACCGTTCCACCTCCCCCCGGTGGGGCGGTAGTGATAAAACGCTTTTCCCCGCGACAACAAAAAAAAAAAAAAAAAAAAATATTCCAACCAAACGTCCCTGACCTATTTATTATTGACGTCAGCTAGCTGAATTCCGATTATTAAGTAGATATATATTGTACTTAAAAATATTGTTATCAACAAGTAATGGCTTAAATAGCATCAGTTATGACTATTTCCGTTCGACTAAAGGTGTTAAAGAAATTTAGGAAAATATCGTGGAAAAATAACCACAACGCGCCTGATTTGTAGAAAAACCTCAAAGATTTTGGTATCTAAATGACAAAAATTGCTCAGTTTGTTCCCGAATATTATATGTTATAACTTTATACGAAAATATTGTCGTTTTTCAAGACCATTATATTATTATACGGCGCCGCCGCGCCGGTACACAATATGCACTTTTGTACAGATCAATGCAATTATATCCGGTTTATATGTGCATTAAATATTAAAAATGTTTCTCGATTCAAGACGTGTTCATACTGTTCATTTTCATATATGTGAAAAATTTAAATAAGTAGTCTTCGAAAGTGAGTATGATAAATATTGTCATTGATGTACATATTAATAATACCCTTGCTGTATAATTGTAGTACACATGGACTTACGCCTATAATCCCCGAAGGGGTTGAGAGAAATGTCACCAGTACACGCACATTTTGCCGAGCGTATCTTCGTCCCATGATGTGGTAGGGAGCGACTCCGGGCTAATACTGAGCATTTCGTAATAGAAAAACCCAATATCACTTTTACCCGACGCGGGGATCGAACTCAAAACGTCGGCATAGCAGCCGTATCGCGTGCGCATGATAACTGCGCCACCAAGTATAGCTATAATTTTAGTCTTGTAAGATTATAGTAGGTAGCAGTCAGGATGCCTTTTAATCGCCCTTGTAGATGATGCCAAAGTGAAAGATGTAATTATACCGTAGGTGACCTTACTTATCAGCATCATCAAAGTTTTCTAATAGATTCAGACGAATAAAATAAAAACATTCTCATGTCAAAAATGCCAAAGTGTTCTTTGAGAAATTGTAGAAATATCACGTCAATAATGGGTCATTCCATATAAAATCGTCTGAAAAAAAAAACGACTAATTTTAGAGTTTGGTGTAACTTTGAGAAACTCTACTCTAGGGTCCCAAAGAACAAAATTTATACGAGTTTGATTTTTACAAGCGCTTGTTTCCGCCTATTTAAATATAGACTTTTAAAAATCGATATTTTTAAACCTTCTCAACTTTTTCTGTTTGAAGCTATCTGCATGATCAAGACGGAATTCACAGTGGAAAAGATAGTAGTTTAAGTGTAAATGAGGATAATTGGCTCGGACGATCCCTTTGAATAATATCAGCATGCTGAAAATGAGTGTTTTTTAGTCATTTTTCGTGAATTTTAATCGACTCTAGCGTCTTAACTGTTGAGAATTAAAAACTCATGCTCGGCGGGAATTAAGTATACATATCATAGTCAAAATTCAGCCACAAGTTGACTTGAGCAGCCCACTCTTCATAGAAAAAAACTTTGCTTCAAATTTTGGAATTTTAAAAAATCCCAATTTTCAGGTTATGAAACGAACGTGTTGACTGCGAGATAAAAATCTGATACTCACAGAATCTTACCTTCAACTTAAAATTACTACATCACAGACCGGTTGAGCCGGCCCAATCATGCTGTAGACAAAACTGTCTACAGCGTGGCTCTACCACTCAAGATCTCTCTTGTCGGATACAGTTGTGATATTATACATGTATGAGAAAATACTTCAGAAAAGCGACTTCCATTCTCCCGTTGTACCTATGACCTTTATAACCCAATAGAAATTGGACTCCTGCCAGGCTCCTTTTATGAAAACATTGTAATCGTTACGTGAATACCTATACGTCATTGTTGTTTACGAATTCTGACGTCAGAATAACTTTTCCCATTGCAATATTTATTTTATGTTCCACGGTTATTTTGCCTACCAAAGTGGAGCTATATTGTTATTCTATGAGCGTGACCATGATGACAAAATAAATCTAAAACATAAACAATTTATAGAAATATGTGAACAATTCAATATTTCCACATGGGGTGATTCAATTTATCTGTCCTTACAAAATAGTAATGACTCATTAAACCCATTTATGTTAACCAGATCACAAAGTATGATCACGTATGTTATTAGTAGCTATGAAGTAGCTGTTTGTGGTTGAAAATTACATACACGCAGAAACTAACGAAAAACAAAACATTAAATATGTAATGAACTCACTAAAGACGCTTTTAACCGACTTATAAAATTACTTATATCGATTTCTTCACCAATTGAAGACCAATTAAGTAGGAAAATATTTCATTCGATAGAGTTCAACTGCAATTTGGTCTCATATAAATTTAGTTAAGATCTGATGAAAAACGTGCTGAATGTTGGGGTTCTTAAGTTTTATGTAGATGAGCAATATTCATACTTATTCATTTATAAACAAATCGAGGGTCTTGATCGAGATAGATATGTATAGGTACTCTTAACTGTACATGCATCCCTGAAAGTTGTAAAGGTCGCTACGATTGTAGAGCACGCCCATGGCCTGGATATGGCATTGAATGGAGCCGGGAGCCAGATCAATGATAGTGGCGCCTCACTGTCTGTCTCCCGTTTGACCTCACTAGGAGAAAGTACTATCTATGGCTAGACCCTCGCACACACCAAGCTGCCAACCTTAGGGTGGGAATCTAATTGTGGAATGACCCACCCCGCTACGCGCGCACCGCCTAGGCCGGTGGATGTATTATTTGTAACGAATAAGCAATATTTTTTCAAATAAAAAAAATCTTCATTAAATGCAGATGTTGGTATATTTGAAACTCGCTTGCTAGAATCTATTTAATACATTTATATTATTCAATAATTATATGAAACTTTTATAACAAAAATTAAATCAAGTCCAAAAAATGAAATGAAATATAACCAAATAATAGTCGGAGAAGATCTTGCATTTTTGGTGAATTACTTATATTATGTAAAAACACTGACTCAATGAGTTGTTTTTTTGTCATGATATTTTTATTTTGTTATTACTTGTGGAAGAATAATTAAAAACGATGATTAATACCGAATTTATTAATTTCATACCCAATTTCATTGCGTTGATGATGAAATTTCCTTTTGAAATTGAAGTGGGACCAACTTTGAGAGCAGGACACTCTATCGAATGGAAAAAAATGATCCTAAATAATGGCTCCACATTTAGAGGAGGTAAATATATACATTAAAAATATATACGCCAAATTGAGACCCCTCGCTTTTTTTTCATTAGCTTAAAAGCGATACAACGCTCACTTTTGTCTAATCATCGATTCCTAAACAATTTGTTATTCAGGATTACATTTCATATAAAGATTTTACGAAATATCACCTCTAAAAAGGTGATGTGACAGTTTCCGTTATCGCAACTCACGAGGGCAGAGCCGCAAGCAAAAGTTATTTTTGGCAAATTTAAAGAACAAGAATTTATTTGACACTAGGTATTGCCCTCTCCTTCGCCTGCTTTAAAATGTCGGTTGGCAAGGGCGAAACTGTGTGTATACCTACGCATACTATAATAATCTAGCATGAAAAATGCGCTTTGAAATTTATAATAACTAATCAGTATTTAAAAAAAGAGATTAGTCCCTGAAACAAGCAATAAGCCATTATAAGAAAATAATACCTTAATTAATTTTTCAGGGTACTTCTTCAAGTATGTGAATTATGTTAATTATATTTTAATTGAATGTAAGTGGGTAATTATAATAGCACGTAAAATTTTAACCATACATGTAATACATCTTTGTGTCTAGAAGGTCTACATGGTATCCTACTATAACATTCTCGAAGACCAAAAAAGAATACTTTCTTTTGTATTTCATTTGTACTTTGCGTACCTACTCATAAGAAAACATTAGTATCTTTCATTAAACTTGAATATCGACTCGATACCTGGCCGTGCCTTGTTGTTTGTTTTGTTACTTACTCGGAATTACGCGAGTCCTGTTTTTAGTTGACCTCTCAAAACCTTTTCCCTTTGTTTTAAATTTTGAGAGGTAATTCGAAAGTGGGCTCAAACACATGAAAAATATTCATCCATCACAATTTATAAATATAGTTAGGTGTTAATTTTTATTTTAATTTTTATTAATCTTTGCGAACGGTGTTTATGAAATTGTCGTCGGGTAGATACGCCTAAAAATGTATAAAAGAGTGGCGCACGACTCGACAGGGACAGTTCGCATTCCGTCATCGCGTAGTAAGGACCTTAGTCCCAGTCGTGGTCGTTATTGTGGTAGTCAAGCCTTCTGCTTGGCTGACCGTTACAGCAGTAGTAATTCTGTCGTAGTTAATCATATTAAGTGTGTACAAGTGCAATTAAAGCAAGGCCTACCATTTGTTATTCCTGACACGAGTTTGTTCTTTGTGAGTAAAATAAATTAGTTTGAAAGTGATCATTCCTCCTATTATTTTTACTCATCTCACTTGAAATTCCTTAATTCAGAAGTGGGATGGGCTCCGCAGCCCATCATCATCTTCTTGACAGTTAAACTTTCAAGGCATTACTTAATAACTAATGCTAGAACTTTAAATGCACTTGTGTTGGTAACTACGCGACATGTCTATAACTGCGCGATGACTGCGACTGTCTACGAGGTATTTGGTGAGTTTGTTCCAATTTTATTGGATTTTTGTTAAAGCAAAAATTGCCAATAAAATTGACATGTGGTGAGTTGGTTAGAGATCGTCACGAAGATCCATGGTGCAGCAGTTTAGTGTCATGCAATAGTTCATTCAGTGTAAAATCATTGTACTCCTAAATTTGATGGTGTTCAGAAATGTAAATGAATAATTATCTACCCGATAATTATTAACAATTCCATGTCTTGTACATTTTACAAGATATTTTGAAAATAACTTGTCAGTAATAAATTTATTGTGAACATATTAGTTTGCTGCTTATAGATACGAAAAATCTTACATATTGGGTTCAAGTCTAATTACAGAATGCATTCATGGTTGTGTCTATACCTACGAAGTTATTAATTGTGTACCAATTGTTGTCAGAATTTATCTAGGACTATAATGGACGAGTTCTACTGATATGGCACCGGCACTGGCATTTGACCATATCGCCGTGCCCACAGTGTGATGTTTCCCCCATACGATTAACATAGCGGTTTTGCGGGACGACTGTGATAAGTATACATCGAGAAACTTACAAGAATTTGGTGAGTTCTTTCCAGTTTATACAAATCTGGTATAAAAGTAATTTGCAGTACCTACAGGTTTTATAAATTTATTTTTATGACTGGGTGACACGGATTTCTCTATCGAGCAATGCTGTGTACTCAATTTTTTTTTTTGTAGATGTGAACGATAGTTTCTTTTCAATTTACTACAGTGTTAATGAAACAATGTTTCCTAGAATAAAAGTTTAAAGTATTTAAGTATTGACGGTTGCACCAATTACACTAGAGAAGCGACTCGGATTCCATTATAAGATTTATTGATTTGCTTGGACAACCTATTAGATTTTCAATTATTGTATTTGACTACGATCTGTGATTGAATAATTAATTGAATTAGATCTTTGCTACAGACATTTTTGAAAAGAAAATAACAATTGAGACTTTTTTTGTGTCTGCCTATCTGTGAAGATGACAGCGTGAGGATTTCTAATTTTTTACAATGTAGTCAAAACTTTTCGCTAAATGTCGAAATGATTTTATAGCAGAAGTATTTCTTTTTAAAACAATAACTCTTATAGAATCACAATTAACCATTGTCTACCCGACAAGATGATTTATTTTATTCACATGATATTTTCATATCTGTCCTTGTACATCACATTGAGAAATTCAAAAACCGAGTTTTTCTGCTCATTAGTGTAAAAGTACCTAAAGTGTTCATTGTTATCAAAATTACAACTGTAATTCCTGTAGTACAATCGTGTTCCAGTAACATTTATCACTTGTGAATTGCGATAATAATGATGACCTTGTCATACGTTGCCAAGTGTGTTCCATGCAACGTTAGGACCACTAATGAATAATAGCTCTTAAAAGCCACGCACCGAGGACTCTGGGTTTGATTCCCAGCTTGAGTTATTACAAGACATATTCAGTATGAAGCACTTAGAAATTTGTTTTTATTAAAGGCAGTGATGGTACCGACATCTTATAAGGAATTAATTCAATCTGTTTGCAGAGCATTTTGTTTCCGACACTGTGATTCACATTATGATTACCTATGCTGCTGCAAATTACTGTAACTGTAAACGTAAATCCGACGCTTGATTTTTGTAGTTAAAGGAGGTTGACTATTAGCTTATGATGAACAATTCGCAAACAGTGGGGAACCTTCGATACCACTTGTTCAAAGCTTGGATAGCCAACGGTTTAAAATAATGTCGGATTTCGCCAATTTAAGTCACTGTGTTATGTGTGTTGTTTAGTGTATGTTGATCAGTGGTCTTCACACTTGTCTAGTCGATGACTACATAATTCTATGTGTATCACTGCGGGCCGAACATTCATGGGTTGGGTAGTGAACGCCACCAATCAATTGACATATTGTGTTATAAAGTTTTATACATGTTTCCGTCTCGCGTTCTTCTATATGTTGTAGACTGCACGAATCGTGGGTAAACGATTACGGTATGCGTGGACTGTACAAGATTGTGCTTGCATTACCGTGCCATCGCTACGAGTCCGAGCTATTAGTTGGTTCTTATGGAAAGAAGACTCAGGGCCGCCGCAGAACATATGATGTTGTGGCGAGGCGAGTGGACGCCGGATGCGAAAACACGCTTTCTTCAAAAGTGGTGTAGTATCATGCGATCGTTGAGGCGTCTAACTAGAGAGATCATACAAAAGTATGGTTCGCGCGGTCATATGAGGAAATATGCAAAGTTCGGGCCCCTGGACTGGCAGACTTATTTCCCAATACGTATTAGGCTTTTGCTTGGCATAATTTAATGCGGGGAGAATTTTACAAAACTTATTAAGATGATAATTGCCTGCCTTCTCGTTTGTGATTGTTTTCAGAAGTAGTGATGACAAGTAATGCAGGGTGCCGCTTGTCTAGACGCGTGTGGTGAAGTTGCGCTGGGCGCCGCTTGTCGGGAAGCGCGTGACGGTTTTCCGCTTTACAGGCGTTGATCGCTCATCAATGGCTTACGTGGTTCTCTAACGGCTGGAACTGGGACATTGAATGGGCGCTACAGCCCGGTTACACGGTTTGAATCGGTTTGTTTAGGGTGTACACTCTTAGTTCTTGGGTGTTGTGAGCTGGTCTTAAGGTATGTGGGTGACAGACGTACGTCTTCCCCTTAAAGATACCTTCCGTACTGGCGGCGCAGGCTAGGAGTGTCCATGAGTAGTATTTTAAGGCGATGTGCGCTTACCTCCGGGCAGCTAACTAATGGCATCAGCCGGTACACGCGCGCTTGCAATATTGCAGCTACTATAGTGTGCCATGTGGCAGTGTATGGGGAGTGACGGAGGTCCGGAGTCTGTCGTTCATAATGCGCTGAGATTTATTTTAATTCGTGTTATGTCTGAAGCTATTAGATGTTTAATCAATTATTTTTATTACTCGCAAGACCCTTGTCTGTGGGCGCTTGAGTGCACGCTTGCGCCCATAGTGATGGTTTGTTACGTCATAAGATATTAAGAAGTTATGCTTCAGACACACACGAACCTGTATAACCATTTTTCTCCGTGTGTTTTTCCTTATGTTGCAGGTACGAGGTGGGCCGGTTAAAAGAGCTCACTTTGTACAACAGGCGCAGTCCTGGCAGCCGCCGTGCTGGTTCACGTTCTCGCGTGGTAACGGGCAATGTCCCAGGTAACGGACACAGTTCCGTATCAGGCACAGTCCTGGCAGCCGCTGTGCTGGTTCACGTTCTCACGTGATGACGGGCTCTGTCCCGGGTAGATTTATTCTTATTTGTGTTATGTCTGAAGCTATTAGATGTTCAATGAATTACTCACAAGATCCTTGTCTGTGGGCGCTTGAGTGCACGCTTGCGCCTATAGTATAATTTGCTACTTCATTTGCTTCAGACACACGCGACCAGTAACCATTTTCAATGTTCTTCTTGTGTTATTTTTTTTTTCCTGTGCAGGTGTGATGTACGCTTGCATTTGGCCGTGGGACGATTCCTTGGAGCGGAAGAGTCTTGTAGTTGCATGTAGTTGCATGCAGTTGGCGTGCTCGGGGGCTGAGTGCGCGAGACGGCTACCCTATATGTGCTTGCTTTCAAAGAGAGAGAGCTACCTTGTGAAGTCTTTCCGCTTATCGGCGAGCCGTTGGGGGAGGGAGTGTACACTCTTTTTCCCTTCCCCGACGTGGAATGCTTTTCACTTGGTGAAAAGTCACTGGAGGAGTAAATGGCCTTTTGCCTCCGGTGTAGGTAGGAAGCTCTTCAGTATGGGGCCCGTATTGAAGAGTGAATTTTCGTTTTGCACCTGTTTAATGATTTGTTCCGTTACGTGCCTCGCTTGCCACCTAAATTCATATCCTTATAATTAAATATCCCTGACTCATACTGATTTACTTACTGACGGACATCTTATTCCTATAAACGTTGGTAGTTCTGTTTCCCCCTTTTAGTGAGGTAACGCGGCGGGCCTTTTCATTGAACAGGACTGCGATTTTATTTACCTGCCTCTTTTTAGTTTGGACGTGCGATTCAGCGATGCCTCCGTCCAGGGACGTGCGATTCAGTGATGCCTCCGTCCAGGGTTTATTTATTTATTTAATAAACACCAACAGCGTACACATTTATTCACACACAGGGGTTTACATACGTTTATCAATGGACGTGCGATTCAGCGATGCCTCCGTCCAGGGACGTGCGATTCAGTGATGCCTCCGTCCAGGGTTTATCAATGGACGTGCGATTCAGTGATGCCTCCGTCCAGGGTTTATTTATTTATTTAATAAACACCAATAGCGTACACATTTATTCACACACAGGGGTTTACATACGTTTATTAATGGACGTGCGATTCAGTGATGCCTCCGTCCAGGGTTTTTCAATGGACGTGCGATTCAGTGATGCCTCCGTCCAGGGTTTATTAATGGACGTGCGATTCAGTGATGCCTCCGTCCAGGGTTTATTTATTTATTTAATAAACACCAACAGCGTACACATTTATTCACACACAGGGGTTTACATACGTTTATTAATGGACGTGCGATTCAGTGATGCCTCCGTCCAGGGTTTATTAATGGACGTGCGATTCAGTGATGCCTCCGTCCAGGGTTTTTCAATGGACGTGCGATTCAGTGATGCCTCCGTCCAGGGTTTATTAATGGACGTGCGATTCAGTGATGCCTCCGTCCAGGGTTTATTTATTTATTTAATAAACACCAACAGCGTACACATTTATTCACACACAGGGGTTTACATACGTTTATTAATGGACGTGCGATTCAGTGATGCCTCCGTCCAGGGTTTATTAATGGACGTGCGATTCAGTGATGCCTCCGTCCAGGGTTTGTTAATGGACGTGCGATTCAGTGATGCCTCCGTCCAGGGACGTGCGATTCAGTGATGCCTCCGTCCCGAGATTATAGGTAGACGTGCGATTCAGCGATGCCTCCGTCTACCCCAGGCAGTAGGGACGCCTTCTGCCTGGTTTGTTCACAGATGCTGTTCACCTCTCGGTGTGCAGAAATACGAGGTGAGCCGGCTAAAGGAGCTCGCTTTGTACAACTGGTGCTGGGCGCCGGATACAGCGTTGGGCAGCCGCTGTCTGCCAGCGTCGGGCAGCAGCCCGCTGCACACAATGCTGAAGACATCTAAGGACTGATGTGTATCCATGGTGAACCAATTCTCGTTTGTTTTATTTGTAAGAGTAAAATTAATGTCGAATCCCAAGCTAGGATTCATATTAAGCTTTTCAACTTGAAGCTTTCACAAAGGCTATCCCAGCAGTGATTGTTGAAAAAAGTCAGGATTGGTCGAAGCGGTGCATAACACAGCTAATGTTCCTGAAATTTTGTAATATAAGACAGTGTCACATGGGTATAGACATCGTATCTGATAGCAGTCGGCCTTTGCGTCGAGCGGATAGGCATCAGACTGGGTTCGATTCCCGCACCCAAGACAACTGTTTTGTTGTGTGACTATGAGCTATGTGATTCTGCCGTGTGTTTTTGTTACCTAGGAGGTGCGAGATGCTTGTCGGGTGCGTCATGCAGGCAGATGGAAGCTGTGAAGGCAATGACTGAGCAGCGACCCAGGGGTTTTTGAAGAATACACCACAGCGTGGGTGGTACGGAGTAGTATTAAGAGCTGGCTCCGTCTAGAAACGAATCATTTGCATTGTATTCTTCTAAACTCATTGTCTGTTCTGTAAATACCTAATATGCTCGGGACGCGCACGCGTCAGGAGAGGCCGAGTTAGGTGTTAATTTTTATTTTAATTTTTATTAATCTTTGCGAACGGTGTTTATGAAATTGTCGTCGGGTAGATACGCCTAAAAATGTATAAAAGAGTGGCGCACGACTCGACAGGGACAGTTCGCATTCCGTCATCGCGTAGTAAGGACCTTAGTCCCAGTCGTGGTCGTTATTGTGGTAGTCAAGCCTTCTGCTTGGCTGACCGTTACAGCAGTAGTAATTCTGTCGTAGTTAATCATATTAAGTGTGTACAAGTGCAATTAAAGCAAGGCCTACCATTTGTTATTCCTGACACGAGTTTGTTCTTTGTGAGTAAAATAAATTAGTTTGAAAGTGATCATTCCTCCTATTATTTTTACTCATCTCACTTGAAATTCCTTAATATATAATATCAAGCCGTAGATAATTTTTGATTTTTACGTTCTTAATAATAAATGAACATACTAAAGATTTCTTCTGTATTCTACATATCTAGATCTAGACATGTATTTTTTTTTTGCAGAGATCGGTAATAGAGATTCCTAGTATAAGTCCGTGGGTTTTCTGGTGTTGGATCTGATTTTAAATGATATCCGTCAGACATGTATGGGTCCGCCCGATGCATGTAGGTACCTAACTCCGCAATTTCCCTATGTTATTTTATATTACAACACTTTTGCTTTATTTTTTTGCCCTTTGCTTTCTTGTGTGTATTCAATTTAAATAATTGTACTGACTTACACAATTAAATTCTATATTGCCACGAATTATATTGAAATCTTTTTTTAGACCCATGTAGAGTGTGTGATTATCCCGCACAAACTAAATCGCAATAAAGATTATAATATTATATTGGAATTATAAGTATAATAAATATACCATACCGCACATTTTGTACAGGTACAAACGCAGTAGGTATGTAAGGCACGTAATTTTGTTTCTTCCAGGACATACAGTTGGTGTCTAAATCAAAGGACGGACATACGGTCAGATTGTAAATACTACAAAATAATGAGGAATTTTGCGACGCTCCCAATTTTAGTGACCTACGCCATAGCGTGACTCAGAGCTCCATTATCAATCGCCTATTTAGTGCCATTGATCACAGCCTGCTGTACAGACTTACCCAATTTTTTTAGGTTTCTCTATCATGACACGAAACGTTTCCATAATTTGTTTGTTTGCTACGTAATTTGCGCTATTGCAAAACGCCATTACGCTCGCCATTTTCACTATAGAATTATAATAAATTTATTGCGTACAAATGTAGAACTATGCAATTTTGCAATATATTACTTTATATGTTTCTACTCTCGTTTTGGAAAACAAAATAAATTAAACCATTTTGCCGTACTAAGGCACTCTGCACAGCGTAAGTTATATTTTGGATCTAGGGCCAAAGAGTCGGTAGCACAGAGTACATTATTATATAGTCGGTAGTAAATCTATCCACCTCCGAATTGTAAGCTCAATTGATTGAATGACGGCAGCAAGAGGCCGCTAGTTACGTCATTACGGGGTTCGTGACTAACGCCCATGTGGAAAGAAAAATCTGTACTAAGACATCTTAATTGCATTTATAAGTTAGAATGTAAAGCAATAAGCATTGCACTTGGTAATCACTTCGTTTCTATAGCATATTTTTTTCGTTTACTGCGTCACTTGTGACACAGCAATCGCCATCTTCCTTGCCAGTTTTAAAATATAATATTTTAAGCAGTTACTAAATAATGACTATGTAATTTGGCATTTGCATTGATACCTTACTATAACACATTGTTTATACAATGTGTTATGATAAGGTATCAATGCAACGTATCGTGCACCATACCTCTACATAACCTGTCTATTGTCTGGTGTATATTAATATATCGACCCTTAATATATGACCACATCTTTCAGTAATGTGTTGTACATAGAGAGTACGTTGTTTTCTATTTCTCAGTTTGAAAAATAGATATTTAATTCATCAGAATTCATCTTGACGAAGTTCGAAGCACCCTTACCACGAATTATTTGAATCTAGCGCCATGCTGCCAGTGTAGTTCCAAAACTGGATGTGACGACAACAGCAGAGGCCGCTAGTTAGGCAATTTTACGGGGTTCGCGGCCAACACAAGGGTGAAAAGAAAATTTTCTACCAAGACATCATAATTACTTAGAACTTAGAATATATTGGAAAATGATATGCACTGCGCAAGGCAATTATTTACGTTACGTATAACGTACCGAAGCATTTCTTTTTTTACTGCGTAACTAGCGCCACTGCTAACACCATTATGTTTTCCACATTTAAAATATTATTATTTATGCATTCCCTAATAAAAAAATTGAAAAAATAAATAAAATAATAATTAATAATATTATATAATTTAAAACATTAAAATACATAACATTTTTATTTAACACCAATTGGACCGAGTTACGCAAAAAGGAACCAACTCACAACAAGTTCAAATGGAGATATTGATTTTGTTTTACTAAATTTAATAATTTAAACTAATACTGTATGTCCATCAGTCCGAGTCGAGTTGAGTTGAGTCGCGAGTGAGTAATAAATATACATATGTACTTAAATTATAAGTTTACACTTCTATCGGCAGCCCCTATGATTTCCAATTCTTTTATTTAGGGAGGGATTTTATGATATCTAACTGGTCAAGCCTACCCATTGAAGCTGTAAAGTGTAAACAATACTCTTTACAGCTTCGCTCTACCACAAAAAATATTTTATGTTTGTTTAATTCCTCGGTAGCGTCACTTTTGTGGTGACGACGAGTGTTACTTTTCAAGCAATCCTGTGTAACTTTTGATTACCGGGTGCTGGCAACACTAAGTTCAATGAACTTCAATGCGTTCGTGTTACAACTTACAAGACTTTAGTTCGATTTGTGTTGTTATTTTCCAACAATACTTAAACAAAAAGAAAACAATTGTTTGTGCTTTTGTAGTTTCTTTGATTGTGGTAGTATCTACCTTCAAAGAGTTTATTCAGGTATTAACAAATTTTTAATTATAATACCGCCAAATCAGTCAACCTTATTTGAATCTAAATACATATGTACTTTTATTAAAATTGCAGTCAGCGCTGTAAAGAATTTACCTAATTATGTATGCACATGAGGGCGAAATCCTACTCAAAGAGAAATATGGTTCATTGGCTAAAGAAAGATATTATATTAAACCTCCAGGTAATTACTGATTAATCGTGTAAACCTTTAAACCTACTTGGATAATAAAATTATTTTCTAAATTACAGAACAAGTAAACATTGTAGTAATAGATGAGGAAAAAGTTGGTAATTTCACCAATTGGTTTATGAAGATACTTCTCCCCCAAGGATATCCAGAAAGTGTAAGCGGGGATTATATATTGTACCAAATATGGGATACTGCACAAGCGTTCTGTAGTACTATAAGTGGTAATTAACATCATAGTTTTCCTTATAAACCAAGCTACATATTCTCAGACAAAAATAGTTTAACTTAGTTAAATAATAAATACTAAAAAATATATAGACACCCTACTGATAATAAATCGACTATCAGAACTTTTAATTACTAAATATTAACAACATTATTGATGGTTCTGGAATCAGTAGTTTCTAGTACTGACAAGGAAATATAAGATACACCCAACAGGTGACTATATCTATTATTATACATAGTCCTAACTTCATACTAGGTTAACCTGTATAGTAGGTATCAAGGGCTATGACGGACTTGCTAATGATGCTCATTATATTATACTAACGATTCCACCTGCATGTCACTGCCCTGCTCCCATGGGTCATAGCGTGATATACATAGAATACTTCATTATGAATCACACTATTGCTGAAAACTGCATTAAAATATGTTGAATAAACATCTAAGCAGACAGCGGAAGTGACTTCATTTTATATTATGTAAAGAAGTAGCCTGGTGCACGACTGTTCTAAATTATTTATCAGAGTTAAAATTATACTGTTATTAGTCAACATTTACATTATAATTTTTTAAGCTATTAATTTTGACTTCAGTTAATTTTCTAATTTTGCAAGGTATTTTGGCAACTCAAGCAGTACTAATAGGTGTGGGTGTTGGAGATACCACTGCTACACCTCTGTCAGCCACCATTACATGGGTTGTTAAAGATGGATGTGGGCATATGGGTCGAATATTATTTGCTTTCACCCATGGGTAAGTTGGCACAATAAATAAGATACCTTCTAATAAAAAATTTACTTGTCAAAAAAGAATTAGCTCCATACCTTACCTATTTTATGTTTGTGCTTTGAATCATTGTTTTAAATGCAACAGCAGACTCAATATTAGTGAGATTTGGAGCTAATTATTTTTATTTTTATTATTAGTTGTTTTTTGCAGTAGATAAAATTTTGTTCAACTTTCTTTATTTTACAACTTTTATTTGAAGATGTCTAGTTTTTCGAATTGTGCACCAAGCATTATTGCCGAAGTTTTAGTTGTTTTTAATAAAGGTTTTACTTTTTTATAGAAAGAGTAACATGTCAATATGTGATTTGCAATTTTGATTGACACTAAAAGATAAACAGGTGCTATGAATGAACTCCACTTATTCTACTATTCCTAACCACTGGTAGGTTAGGTTACAACTAAGACATTAAATGTGAGAGCCGAACACGCAAAGCGAGCGCAACTCCCGCGATCGCCAGCCACAAATGAAAATTTTATTTATCCAAAATTGTTACCACAGTTGAGATATTATGCCATAAACACGGTTAATGTATTTATTTTTGAATATTAAGAACGCATGTGCAGTACCTGACCATAGGAAACGCAGCGGCACGCCGCTACTTTAAGTCGATCTTCTGTGAGACAGTGGTAACGACCCTTCCGAACCGGCCCATTCTGTATACAAAACTGTCTACATCGTGGCTCTACCACTCTTAATATTTTACGATATGATCATACAATGTTTGACCATATCATGAAATAGCCTAAGTATATTTGAATATATCGTTAAAAGATCTCCAAGTAACGCCATCTTAACATTTTAAAGCCGCGACAGCACAACGAAGAGAGGTATAGACTCCTGAGACGAAACTCGTGGTTTCTCGAAATACACACCTCTAAAACTAGACGATACGAATGTGGTTATTGTTAATTATCTCTCACTTTGACAGTGAAAGAAAAACCATGAAGAACACTTCCATTAAATCTAACACATTAGTAGAGGCATCTAACACATTAGTAGAGGCCTATGTCAGCAGCGCGACAATGGTAATACAGGGAAATTGTTACTATAGGTATAGCCATTGTTGAGTCAGTTAATTTTAGTACCTATAACGACGATCTAACTTTAGTACGAAATAAATATTAATTTCAGAACTAATCTATCCTTTTATTTACAGCACTCATTTGGATGCATATAGTAAGAAGTGGAGATTATATGCGGACATTTTAAATGATGTAGCAATGTGTACAGAATTGACTCTACCCCTATTTAAAAATTATAGTACTCTTATATTGTGTACGAGCACTGTCATGAAAGCTGTTGTTGGAGTAGCAGGTATGTGTTTAATTATATTTTTGAACCCCATTGTGTTCAGACGTATAATACCGAACCATAGGCAAGGGCATATTTTTCTCGCTCCATCTTAAATAAATAAATAAATACACCCAACAGTCACACACATAGTCCTGACCCCACAGTAAAATACGACTCTTGTGTCGTGGGTATCAGGAACTACGAGAGACTTTCGGTCTCACAACACCCAGACCCCGAAACAAATATTTGTGGATCACACAAACATTTGTCTCGGTGCGGGGATCGAGCCGGCGGCCTCGCGCTTCACAGCCGGCTACTCGCCCCCTGCGCCACGGAGGCTGTCAAAATTAGTCTCGGGTCGGCACGAGCTGTCTGTTTGATAAAGGCTTTCAGACATGTCCTCCGGGAATACTTTGTTCCCACTCATAGGTGACTCAAGGGTATACTAAAGTTTTGTTGCTCTTAATTTACAATCTTCATTCATGCAGTCTGGTGTAGACCAGAAGCAGCCAACCCACGATATTACTCTCACTAGTCTTCTCTGGCCATCGTCAGGTGGGTTTCAAATTTTGAGTGATCCATTCTCCCAGGTTTTTTTTTTTTTTTTTATAGCATAGGCCTGCAAACGAGCAAGTGGGTCACCTGATGGTAAGTGATCTCCACCGCCCATGTACGCCCACCACCAGAAGAATGATGGGCGCGTTGCCGACCTTACAGGAAAGGGATAATTAGGGATTGGGAAGGGGAGGGGATTTGGGCTTCCGGATATCTCACTCACCGTACGAAACGCAGCAGCAAGCCGCTACTTTACGTCGGTTTTCTGTGAGACAGTGGTAATGACCCGGTCGAGCCAGCCCATTCATGCTGTAGACAAAACTGTCTACAGCGTGGCTCTACCACTCTAAAATTTTTTAATTGATGGTTTCTAATTGATCCACATAACACTTGTATACCTACTAGCTATCAATAGATTTCAAGATGCAATCTATTCTCGGTGACCTTTTCAATTCTCCGATCATATTAGTCTGTATGTCACCGTGAATTTCCGAAGCACAGTATACAGTACGTTAACATAACTTTGCCGATTCGAATTTTGCTGCAAAAGGTTGAATGAAAAGTACACAAAAGTCCGACCAAAACAGCGCTGTTCATGCATAAATAGAATAAACCATGATCAATAGTGTACTTGACTGCATTAATTAATGGTAAATTCCGGTGTAATACTAGAAGATTACAATTTTAAAAACTATTTTATAATTAAAAAGCCCAACTTTCTGTAAAATAAAAAATAAATTCACCGTTGTTTAAATGTCTGCAAAACGCTATACTAATGGTCGCTTTACCTAATATTTAGTGACGTCATGTGGTCAGCGTTTTGAGGAAAATTAAGTAATTGAAACAATAATTGAAATTCTATAACACCATTTAAACATTTTTTTAATAAATATTGTTGGATATAAAACGCAATATGCCTTCATTATTATTATAGACAACTTGATATAATTTTCTAAAATCAATATCTACCCTATATACATATATCCCCTATTCAATAATAATGCATAATCTCACAAGAAGTGTTTGCTTAATGGACAGATTCTATGTAATTTAATGATAAGGCTAATTAATTATTACATTAATTTTTGCAACTACTGTATATCATTTGCAGGTGGAGCCACCAGAGCTGCAATGACACAACATCATGCACTCCGCGGTAACTTGGCAGACGTAAATGCCAAAGATTCAGCCCAAGAAACTGCTGTGAACCTAATTGCTTCATTTACTGCTCTTTTAATTTTATCTCTCTTTGGGTTAGATCAACATTTATGCAAATAAAATATGGTTGAATCGTTGAAATTACAAGACAGGCTTCCGATGCTGCCTCTAGGTAGAGCGATAGAGCCTCTGTAACCATAGCGACCATAGTACCTTCTATTGCTTCAGTCGCTCTATTAAACAGGGCTTGCATACTATGTTGCCTCGGGGTGACGAGCACAGTCCAGTGCCATACAGTGCTTTGTAATTGAAAGTTCTGTGTGGTGTTATTGCTTCTGTTTATGGGCAGGCGTGGCGCTTACCGTCAGGCGAACGACCTGCTCGTCTCGTCATTCAAACCAATAAAAAAGTACATCACAAAATCAGCTTTGCGCTACACTATAAAAGAAGAGTTAACATTTAGATACCGCTTTGCTAAAATCGACACTATATCGGTTCTGATCATAGAGGATAAAAAATACGGGCTATATACCAGAATCACTGTCCCGTCCGTCACTAAAACTTCCGTCTTAAGTTTTGAAATGCGGTGGTAGGTAGGTAAGTATGTGTTTCTAAATGCAGGTTCGATACGATGCGGAAATCGCTCTTGAGAGCTTTATCCAAATTGTCCGACCGAACGTTTATGAAAAACCGGACTGGAAACCCAAATTAAACTAAATAATATTAATTGCTCACTTGCTAGTTTTTTAATATCTGCTATTAAACAAATGCCCATCGAGACCTGCTGGTATTTATCGTATATGATAGCAGATAGTGCTATAGCTGTCGCTACGCTCAGTGTTGATTTCCACAGCCTCAAAATACAGGTGCCAAGATACACATTACATCTATGGATAGGTATATAAAATATATACTTAGCTATGTGCTGTTTTTTCACCTGCTTCTGTAAATTTTACTATATAATGTAACGTTTATGTATTCTAATAATCGAAGATTTATTGGTCCGAAAAATTTCAAATCTATTCTTGTCAATTATGGAGATGTAAAACCTGGGCTTATAAACTAATAGCTATACTCCATTGATCATTATATATTTCCACCATGAACAGGAAAGATTTTCTTTCGGAATTGGAGACATGTACATTAACAACATTTAAATATTATTATTATTATCCATAAACAGACCTACAAATGCTTTAAAAAAGTTATAACCCTAGGAAATCAAGTGATTGCTTATGTGCCGCCCAATACTTATGTTGCAATACGTTTATATACAAATACTTTGTTTCAGGGATTCCATTGTAATTTTCCTTGTAATGGTGATTCTACATATTATTTTCAACTATTTTGCTGTGAGAGCAGTATGCCTAAGGACACTAAATGAACCGAGATTTATGCAACTAATTGATTTGTACCTTAAGAAAGAAGAAATAGCTACTACTTGGGACATAAATCGAAAAGAACCAATCTTCTTTTATCAAACGGGAGCTTATATGTTAGGTAGATAACGCGCATAGTAATTTAAAAAAACGAGTAAAATACCTTTACTATTTAAAGTCTTATATTTCCTGTAGATACGAAGGTATGTGGATTTCAAATTAAACTAGGACAATCAATAACGCACATAACAAGGAGTAATCCAAATGCGTTGTATCTAAAACGCGTCAAAGAAATGTATGATGAGAAGAATTATATATTGATACCAAATGTCCGCAAGAAGATAATGTTTGTATTAATTAGAGAGAATTCGAGCACAGATGATATACTGCGTGCATACTTTCATGCTGTGTTACTCTCCATAAGCGCATGTGCTATAAACGACGAACCCTTGGTAAGTATTATTTTTTACCGTTTGTATTATAAAGCAACTAATAACCTTACTTACTCCTGTCTTTCCTACCTTCAAATCTTTTGAACTGCGATATGTAAATCACTATAAATGTGTTCCTAAGGAGATATCCTTACAAATAATGAAAAACAAACAGCAATTATTGTAGTTCAAAACCCTTTAGTGCGCGAATTCGACTCGCACTTGGCCGACTTTTAAACTTTTATAAGCTTCCAAATTAGGAATATATGCGTAATTTTCCAGGCGGTTTTTGAAGATATTGCGAGTTCAAATCCTTTTGCACAAGTTTGTCATACATTAAAATCTGCTGAGTGGAGCCGAGACGAGACAGATGGTGTCTTACATGGTGGGTTTAGATATGAACCATCATTTGATTTGATGAAATATGTGGATAAAATTGCACAAAAAGAATGGAACAAAATAAGCACTGCTTTGGGACACATGGGTAAGACTTAAATATTAGTGATATTTCTAGTTTTGTATACCTAAGTTATATTGTGATAAAATAATGATAACAATTATTAACTAAGAGAGACTTTTTAACTAACTGAGAGGATGACCGGTCTAAGAAAATGATCCCAAGATTAGTTTCAATTTATAATATTTACCTGTAAAGTATCTGTCTTTAAAGGTATAAAATATGTGCTGTAAGTTACATCTGTTTGTAAATAGAACATTTATTTAAATATACCTAGTTGAACCGACGCACTCATCGGCCTCAATTAAGTTTATTTTTTATTTTTTATTAGCCCTATATATTATATTCGTCCCACTGCTGGGCACGGGCCTCCTCTACTGAATGAGAGGGATCAGGCCTTAGTCCACCACACTGGCCTAATGCGGGTTGGCAGACTTCACATCCATTTCGAAAAATCTTATCGAATTCTCAGGTATGCAGGTTTCCTCACGATGTTTCCTTCACCGTTAAAGCAAGCGATAATTAACAATTAAGTTTAATTGATATTAATTAATTTCTTGAAATTTCCCTGAAACGTCAATTGAAATTATTTCTATACCCAGTAATAGAGCACAAAGCAATTTCTGTATTCAGTAATAGAGCATAAGGTATGGAAATATTAGAATTCTATGACTTGAATGACAATTAAAGATTTTTGACTTCTCTGACTGCTACGATAGCAAGAGAGTGTGACATCTGCGTTGGCGATGTCGTGAAACAGTCACTGGCGATTTACGATCGATTTCCAATTTTAAGATTAACTGCCCCATTGTCCCAATTTAAAGATTTTGCACTACTATAAGAAGATATTTGCCAAGACGCCATTTTCATCAGCAATTCATGGCATGTTGCATCCTTCTAGAAAACACAAAAATAATACATTATGCACGTAACGACTGCCTATCTATTTCTGCAGCAGTTACATTCTATTGAATACTAAAGACAGTACGATAATTTTCTCGACTTTTTTGAAGTGATAACTTCTTATGGGAGGGTGAACCGAAACGTTCCGTAACGCGAGCGCTCCATCGACCAGCCAGCATTAGCCGACCTCCCTGGAACATCGATAATTTCGAAGTCCCAGGTGGCGTCACACAGTGACCAGTCGGCTTGGACCGGACTTTGACCAGACTTTGACCGGACTTCAACCGGACTTTGACCGGGCTATGACCGGAGTTTGACCGGACTTTGACAGGTCTTTGGCCGAACTTAGACCGGAGTTCAACCTGTATTTGACCGGACTTCGACCGGACTTTGACCGGACTTTGATAGGACTTTGACAAAGTTTGACAGGACTTTAACCGGACTTCAACTGGACTTTGACCGGGCTTTGACCGGATTTTGACAGGACTTTGACCGGATTTGAACCGGATTTTGGCAGGACTTTGACCGGACTGACAGGACTTTGACCGGGCTTAGACCGGATTTTGACAGGGCTTTGACTTGACTTTGACCGGATTTTGACAGGACTTTGACCGGGCTTTGATCGGATTTTGATCTGATTTTGACCGGACTTCGACCGTAACTTGACCGGACTTTAACCGGACTTCGACCGGCCTTTGACTGGACTTTGACCGGATTTTGACAGGACTTTGACCGGTATTTGAGCGGACTTTGACCGGACTTTAGCCGGACTTCGACCGGACTTTGACCGGATTTAAACAATCTTTGACAGGGCTTTAACTGGACTTTGACCGGATTTTGACAGGACTTTGACCGGACTTCGACTGGACTTTAACCGGACATCAACCGGACTTTGATAGGACTTTGACCGGATTTTGACAAGACTTTGACAGGACTTTGACTGGACTTTAACCGGATTTTGGCAGGACTTTGACCGGGCTTTGATCTGATTTTGACAGGACTTTGACTGGACTTTGGCCGGATTTTGACAGGACTTTGACCGGTATTTGACCGGACTTCGACCGTACTTTAACCGGACTTCGACCGGACTTTGACTGGACTTCAACCGGACTTTGACCGGGGTTTGACCGGACTTTGACAGGCCTTTGGCCGGACTTTGACCGGACTTTGACAGAAGTTTGACATGACTTTGACCGGACGTCGTAACGTAACGCGTTACGGCGCCACTCTGGCTTCCCTTTTTCTCACGCATACGGCAGCAGTAGGCAGGCTCCTCCCGCTCTCACTTTAACCCACATTAGTTTAAGTTATCACTCCTGTCGAGCGTCCCGAGACGCACACATTTTTTTATTACCAATTCTTTTGTATTAAATTTAGATATTCTTGTAGGTTGGGATTTAAGCAAACATCTACTCATAGTCGATGAGTGGCGCATTTCAGGCTCAAAATTATCAGCTAGACGTATATCCATGGAGGAAAAAACAACAAACTACGAGATCACAAGGGATTCCAGCTCGAAAATAGAACCCATTGGAAACAACGTTGATGATAATATTCATACAGATGATCAAGTTAAAAGCCAAGAGTTCACTATCGAACCCGAAGTTTCTACATTTAGCAACAAACAGCTATCCTAAAATGTGACCAATAAATAGTTAGACTAGACACAATTCAAGGATTAACCTAGATAATATCTAAGAACAGAATAAAAACGTTTGACCAATCTTAAAGTTAGTGAATTAAATAAATAAGAATCTTTAACTTAATATTGCAGCACACCTGTAGGTTAATAATGTTTGTTAATATAACAAATTGTATGTCCAACGCTATTTTGTGTTTCTGCAAGATTCATAGATAATTCTATCGTCAAATGGTGTGTCAATTACTAACAAGCGATTGTTCGCAGATTAGATTGAGTTTAATATTGTTTTTTTACAAAACGTCCCAGAAACTCGAATTGATTTGACAGCGGTGTCAAAATCAAAGTTCTGTTAGTTGAATGTTGATTTTGATCAGCCTTTGAGAAACCGGATGTTAGTCTAATAAAGGAATTGAATTTGGTACTATGGGGTGAGATACAATGAGATAAAACTTATAATTATGTACGAAGCTATGCTATTGCAGTAGAAATCAATTCGAGTTTCTGAAACGCTATTTAGTGAAAAAAATATTAATCTGTGATCTAATTTGCGAATAATCGTTTATTCATAATTGACAGACCATTCGACGATAGAATTATCTATGAAACATCCACAAACCCAAAATAGCGGTAGACATACCATTCTTCATATTAGTTTGAAATCCTGGTTACCTAACAGGTATGTCTAATCAAAAGCGGTACACACACTTGTAGCAACTCAATTTTGATTTAACATGAGATTTGACAGATGTCCAGTTCAGTTCAATTTTTAGATTTATCAGCCTTTCAGAAACCGGGCATAGAGCCGATTTCTTTTTATCGAATGACTAACATGTCGATATTTGATAAATTTTGACTACACTAAATATCAAATAGCTAATATTAATAACTCTAGGTTTGGACTTGAATCGATTTTACAAACATTCCAATTTGTGTAGCCATCTCATATTTCACCCTTCACGTTCGTATTTGCTCAGAATTCCTTATTATTAGGCACATGGAGTAGTAACACGCAAGCAGGTGAAACGGCGAGGGATAGCTGATATTTTTTTATAATTAATATATTTTTACATTTGTAATATATCAATCGTTATAATATATGGAATAGAATGTTTCAATAAAGCGAATGTTTGACAATATAATTGTCTCTTTTATTACCCTCAAATACGTTAATCAAATATTTATTTATTTATTTAAACACAAAACAGGTTACAATCAGTATATAAAATCAGTAATTAACAAATGTTGTATGTACATAATTGCAACCCAAAACATGTAATATGTCAATATGGCTATAATAATATCAAATCTATCCATGAATCTTGAGACCGGCAGCTGTAAACTAATAAACAAAGCCGCGCAGTACGCTCTACCTTAACCATTGCGTAGTTTCTGCATAATAAAAGTAAAGTAAAGACAAATTTCCCATGTCACGTGACTGCCGCGCGTCACTAGCTGTCAAGCTGAATTTTAGTATAGAATTGACAGACGAGATCACTGATATCCTCTTAAACTTGACACGACTACACAAAGAATTCACCCAGATTAAGCTTATTATTCTGTGATTTAAACTTATTTTTTATTTGATTGAATGACGAGACGAGCAAGGCGCTCGCCTGATGGTAAGCGCTACGCCTGCCCATAAACAGAAGCAACACCACACAGAACTTTGAATTACAAAGCACAGCATGGCACTAAACTGCGCTCGTCACACCGAGACATAATATGTTCTCACAATGCCCAGTGATTTCACTGCCTTCAATGTCCTTCAAACCGAAATACAACAGTGCTTAAACACTGTTGCTTGGCGGCAGAAATAGATAAAGCGGTGGTACCAACCCATACCATACCCATGCCCTCTCGCATACGAGGGACCTGCCACCTTGTACCACCAACTGAGACAATGACGACTGGTGGTGAAATATTGAGTAAAATTTTTGTTTACATTGGCTGCATGTTTCATTGGAATAATAGGAGGAAAAAGAAAAACATATGTATACCATACCAATTTATTTTAGTATTGTCAAATTGTGAAAATGTTGGTGATGCCGACAAACTTTCAAATGTAATAAATTAATTCCAATAGTAAATTTATTAAAAAGTATGGTTTTTCAACAACAAACAAATGAACTTATTCATTTCAACATCCGCAAAATCAACAACACTCACTGAAGAAATGCAATTACACATATTACGTTCTTTATAATATATTTCCGGTAATTCATTTACTAGGCATTGTTAAAATTGCTTTACATGTAAATCATACAAAATGACGTTACTGTTTAAAAATTATACAAGTACTTTGGTAACTTGGTATAATAAATAGAGGCAATACAAGATAAAATAAATTACAAAAGAAAATACATTTAGGCGCAGAAGTGAATATTATTGTCTGATAAGCTAATATTCTAAGTACCTATTAACACCGTTATAGCACGAAGCTAAGTACAATAAACGGAAAGAATATCGGACCATAACCCTATTCAATTCGTAATATATGACGACTTTACGAACCAATCATATTTCTATTTTTAAAACACGACAGTATGCACGGCACACTATCACTATATTTATAAATTCCGCTAAAATGTTTCAATACTAAAACGACTCGAAACACAGTTTCGACTACTGTCCAACTTTAGAACCTATGTGAGAATTACAGTTGAATCACACCACCAAATTAGTCAATTTATACTAACGTCTGTCTGTATATCTTTGTAAGGTGGATTTTTTAAAATAATATTGACAATAATCAAGTTACCATGATCTTGAGCATGTAACACATAGCATTGTAAATTGATTTATTCACAGCAATAATACCACAGGTATAATCATAAAACGAATCATAAATATAACTATGCAACAATATTAAAAATAATTATAAAAAAAAACACAAAATACATCATTTACGCTTAATACTACTGAAACAAAAAGGGGAATAAAAAGATTACTATTTTCAAATAAAATAAATAAAAATAATCTTAAATTGACAATTGGTGTTTAGTGTGAGTCGAACTGAGCAAATTTACTAGGGCACTTGTGTAAAAGTGCTGCTAAACTAAGCGTATTCGGTACTGTTGAGTCCTGCGGCCTGCCCTAGTAGTTAGCAAGTAGGTGCGTCGAGCTGCGAGCTACTGGCGGCGCTTACTTGCCGAGCTGCTTGATCAGGTGGTCGGTGCTGAGGGACTTGGGACGCTCGATGGGGAAGCCGAGCGCACGAGACCAAATCATCTGCGCGAGCACTCCTAGCGCGCGGGACACGCCGAACATCACAGTGTAGTAGTTCATCTCCTTCAGACCGTAATACTAGAAAAACAACAAACATACATCGCTTTTCACATCATATCAAATATACGAAGGTCCAGCGCGGCGCCTTCTCCACGCACGGATGTATCACCGGCGATGGTCTCGCTGTGCGGTCAAACTTAATAGTACAGCTACAAAAATAATGAAAAACACAATTGCAGCCACTTTATCCATTGTACAATATGATGTTCATATAAATTACTTCATATTTGGTGACCACATTCGATCACGCCCTAAAGCTTCTTTATCGTGACTAAAAACAATTAAAAGTTAACAAACTGTAATATTTTAATATGACATGACTAATTCAGCGCGGATAATCTTTATATATATAATTCTTCTGTGAGTGTGTATGTTCCTGAACTTCTCTTAAACGACTGGACCGATTTTGATGAAATTTTTTGTGTGTGTTCAAGGGGATCTGAGAATGGTTTAGATTCACAATTTTGTCCGCTGGACAATGTTTTTTTTATTAATTTTTAATTTATTAGTAGTTGTTGATTTTGCTGTTCCTGGGTATGAAACACTTGATGTCTTTTTGATGTGAAACATCTATAAGCGCAGGTATAAACCGGTTTGTTGGTATATATACTAGACAGGACAGGGACAAGCCAGGACAGGGACAGGGACAGGGACAGGGACAGGGACAGGGACAGGGACGGGGACGGGGACGGGGACGGGGACGGGGACGGGGACGGGGACGGGGACGGGGACGGGGACGGGGACGGGGACGGGGACGGGGACGGGGACGGGGACGGGGACGGGGACGGGGACGGGGACGGGGACGGGGACGGGGACGGGGACGGGGACGGGGACGGGGACGGGGACGGGGACGGGGACGGGGACGGGGACGGGGACGGGGACGGGGACGGGGACGGGGACGGGGACGGGGACAGGGACAGGGACAGGGACAGGGACAGGGACAGGGACAGGGACAGGGACAGGACAGGACAGGACAGGGACAGGACAAGGACGGGGACGGGGACAGGGACAGGGACGGGGACGGGGACGGGGACAGGGACAGGGACAGGACAGGACAGGACAGGGACAGGACAAGGACAGGGACGGGGACAGGGACGGGGACGGGGACGGGGACGGGGACAGGGACGGGGACAGGGACGGGGACAAGACAAGAACAGGACACATTTTACACAAATATATGTAGGTGATACGAAGTTCACCGGGTCATCTAGTATATTATAATACACTAGGTCCACGTTTTATAGCACAGGGGCCCTGATACTAAGATTATTCTGCACACACACATACACCTGCCACTGTAACTTTTGTAATGCAGAATTATCAATTTTGAGACCAAGCAATGCAGGCTACTCTGGAAATACGAAATTGTATTCCCACAAAGAAATTAATAAAATAGAAAGCAGGAGTTGGAATTATGTTTTTTACTTAACACCTGGTACAACACATTGTTATGAATAAAGTCCCACTACAGAACAAAGACGATGCTTTAGATTGGTCCCTACTGAGGAGCTCCGTCGACCAACCAGTCTTTCTTAAGAAAGTAGTAATTGGTCGCCTCGGCTTGCCACGTCGTCTTTTTCGATGACTTTTTAATGATTTAAATAATTAGTATTGACTATAGCGGAAATGGAATCAATATTTACCTGTAAGAGGACGCCGGAGTGGGAGTCAACATTGGGCCAAGGGTTCTTGACCTTTCCGAGCTCAGTGAGAATCGGAGGCACAACCTTGTACACGGCAGCGACCAGCTTGAACAGTGGGTCGTTGGGCAAGTGCTTCAGGGCGAACTCGCGCTGGCATGTGTACCTTTATATGAACATAAAGCGTTAGCGTTAGCACATGTTTAACAATAAAATTTTATAATTGGTCGACTCCACTCTGTTACCACTCTGCACCCTAACGATTTGTTCACAGACTCATGTGATGGGGACGAAGCACCTACGGCTTGTTTAGTATTCATGAAACGTATAAAATATACTTTTCTTACAGTGACTAAGTAGACCAATAACTATGACAATGATAATTTAACAAGTACTGTAAAACGTTCAAATTTATCCCATAAAATAGTGTCAAGTAGAAGTACAGAGGGAGAGTTTGTTTGTTTTTTTGTTTTTTTTTTGTTTCAGGAGGATAGTATTGTCCAATTCACAAATTAAATTTCGTTGATCATAGATCATATTTGTAACAAGTACATGCGCAACCTTGGTGTCTACGACGTGACAGAAAAAAAATCAACAATGTCTTGTCACGGAACTTTCTGGTGAAACGGATATTGTATATCTAATATATGAGCGATAAAGTTATGAAAAAAAGATTTAAACTTTTAGAAACCTCCACTTTGGTAGATTTTTGTATGGCGTAAATTGTCATGGTCATACAGTCCATTTGCCTGACTCCGCGATGCTTGTCACTCGCGTTAGCAGAAACGTTAAATTCGTATTGGTATTGAATATTGTTTCACCTGGGGTCAGTCTTCCTGAGTACAGCGTGTCCGTAACCAGGCACGACCAGGCCAGACTTGAGGGTCTTCCAGATGAACTCTTTCAGTTGATCCTCGGTGAAGTCATCGCCTACCTGTTTGCGAAGTTTCTCCAGCCAGACGAGTACCTATATTTAAATAGAGAAATATTTTGTTTTATATTACTGAAGAGACGAACAGGTCGCTCGGCTGACGGTGAGCACCGCCCACGCCCACGCTTTTGTGTAAACACTATCATACCACTCACAACAAAGTACGCAAAAGAAACGCACTATGCTCATCATACCGACATATAAAATTATACATCTCATGATGCCCAATTATGCTTACACACTGCTATTAAGGGCAGAAATAGACGAAACGGAAATTATCTAGCCAGACGGACTGTTGTATACGACAGATCTACGACTCATTTTTCATCATTTCATGTCAAGTAGATTTGTCAATATCTTTATTTAAAACAATGATTCTGTAATAATATATTTAGTACAGTAAACACTAACATATAAATTATGCTCTTTGGCAATCTTGGTATTAATAGTTCTTTATCATTGTATGATGGATGGATCATGGAAATTTCTTTGGACATTTCGTGATAACACTGATGAATTATAAAATTAACGTGAAAGGATAATAAAATAAAGAAATATCGTGCAATTTCTGTATTTTTAAAATATGTGTATGAATATAATAATATACTGTATACACAACTGGTTTAATACATTATTTTTCTATACTAAATGCAAAGTTAAACCGTTCAGGTACTAACATTTGTTATTTTTAATTAAAATGATAATAATCGTTAAAAACGAAACACGATGGTTACTTCAAGTTTTAAAAAAAAGTTTTTTAATACGATAATATTATCCGCCACAAAAGGCCAACCTGATCGCTATTTCATCAGATTATTGAATAAATTATTATGTTTTATTAATGAAGCTATGCTTTATGCAAGAGTTTG
This sequence comes from Amorpha juglandis, assembly GCA_949126905.1. Lineage (NCBI taxonomy): Eukaryota > Metazoa > Arthropoda > Insecta > Lepidoptera > Sphingidae > Amorpha > Amorpha juglandis. The sequence continues at coordinate 9,807,346 of OX421367.1, forward strand.
TCTGAGTAGACACCACCGCTTTATCTATTTTTGTTGCCAAGAAGCATTGTGCACGCACTGTCGTTTCCCGATTTGTAAAAAAGTTAGTACATTACTACATCATGAGATTTCTGTAACATGTTATGTTCCAGGGTGATGAGCGTAATATTATTAGTTCAGTTCCATCCATCCAGCAGTTCCATTCAGTACTTTTTATAAAATTATCCTGAATGGCGCTGTTACTGTTCATGGGCAAGCGTGGTTCTTTACCTCGACTCTTCATTTAATTGTATAAATATTATATACTAATCATAGGTACATGTTGAAGGCTAGCAGAAAATGTTCAAATTGCTTAATCTCATTCAATGACTCAGCCATCATTTTCCAACCATTGTCGGTTGACGATTGTCGTCCTGTTAACCGAACTCGCAAATACGCGCGTATAATGCAATCTACATCTTGTACACAACATCATTACACAAAACACACAGACAGATCAAATATAAACTACAGTTTTTTTTTTCTTGGCCCTGGTGAAGTAAATCTGGCAAAAAATTCTCTTACAAACTTTACTACACCCATTTTCTCCTTGAGGGTTTAATGACGAGAAATATGATGCCTATAATATAAAAATTACATCCTCTCAAAATGTGTAATCGCTATCGTTAATGGCTCTGCAAGTCAAACAGGACTTTGCCTGTTATATTTACAGATTAATGGCCGATTACAATAAACAATCTTTGTTTGATTCTTTAGATCGATCCCGAAAGTCGACAAACCATCTAAGTAGTTTGTACGCGTGACAAACTGTTTAAACTGTATTTGTATTGGTTCATTTGTGAGAAACGATCGATACGATCGATCGAACGATATTCAATCTGTGGTCGCTTATTGAAATCGGCCGTAATGGAAAGGGAATATTACCTCCTGGTTGGCGAGACCGTGAAGGGGTCCGGCGAGTCCGTTCAGACCGGCGGCAAAGGACAGGTAGGGGTCGCTAAGAGCTGACGCTACCAAATGCGACGTGTGCGCGGAAACGTTACCGCCCTCGTGATCACTGCGGACAATGAATTTACACCCTTCGTCATTTTTTTTATACATCATCAACTAAAATGTACCATTAATATTAAGGAATAATGATTCGAAAATTATAGCGTACGCGTCGTTCATGCAAATTAAATATAATTACGTAATTGATTTAAATGTGATATATTTTGTAATATTATCATTTATTTCAAACCATTATTGCCGTTAATTTTTCTAATAACTAGTATGATATGCATATTGCACAAGCGTTAAAAGTAATTAAAATAAAAAACAGTATACACTAAACAGCATCATACAATAAACAAACATTACAGATGTTTAAAAAAGTATGCAAACTGAAAACAATCCAATTTAGACATTTCGAGACACAGGATTTCAATATTTTATAAATACCGAAAAAGCCGTAAATAAAATTAATACTGCGGGTTCGGTTTAATAACCAGTATTTATGACCTCCCTTTATCATTTAACGTGCTATTACCTAATGCGTTGGTAATTTGATATGTAATAGATAACAACATTGTAATGGAGTGAGAGAACATGGTGCATGATAAGACAAAACACATAACGACCACGTATCTAACATTTTAAATACGTCATTAATAGATTTTATAAAATAAAAATAATATTTCATAAAAGACCGTGACATCTATGGAATATCATTGTTGAACGTAGTATCTAGAAAAACGTATTAACAAAAAAAAACCTGCTCACAATGACTAAAAAGCTAAAAATAAATGTAAATTTGAATCGGTGGTAGGTACTTACGTTAAACAGTTTACCGTAGTTAAATGATAAATCGTAAAAAATTTATACCACCGACTCAAAATTTATTCGTTTTAGTCTAGATTTTTGAGTTTGGTTTTATTTTTGTAAAAACGTTTTTGTTTTACTACTTTTAATGCAATCCCCGTGTTTACCCACTATTTTCGGTTTAAAAATCACCGAAGTAAACACTATCGAAAACAAAATCACCCAAATTGATCCACATTTGGTGAAACTAATCCTGAACATGATATGTAAAAATTATATAAAAACGAATTGAGAACTAATTTGGCCTTTAATAATTTTACCAACGTGAACATGATGTGGAAAAATTATATAAAACGAATTGAGAATTAATTTGGCCTTTAATAATTTCACCAACGTGAACATGATGTGGAAAAATTATATAAAAACGAATTGAGAATTAATTTGGTCTTTAATAATTTCACCAACGTGAACGTGATATGGAAAAATTATATAAATACTAATTGAGAACTAAATTGGTATTTAGTGTCGGTTAAAAATTTATTAAGTTGTTATTTATTCCTGTTAATATTACTTATTTCAGAGGTATAAAGATTTTATGACAGAACTGAATCAATTGCATGCTAATGCGTAGATAATATGGAGTTCCGTAAATCGAAATAATTATTGAAAACATCGTAAATAATCCATTCACAATACATCAAGTTATAAACAATGGAGATCATATTGTATTAAATTGACGTTATCTCTTAGATAATATATCATTAGCTCCACTTACGGATATAATCGTAGCTAGAATGCCAGTAATACAAGTTTGATAAAGTTAATACACGATAACGTTTAGTCAGGTGCTACTATATGCATGAAATCATTCGCAATGTGTTAAGTGATATAACAAAAATGATGGAGGACAGAAATATTAAACAGCAAACAAAATCAGCAGCGTGTCGTGCTATATTAATGTTATTATTACAACAAAAAAACATCGAAATAGGTGTATGAACATAATTATAAATCATAATAGGGTAGTGTTAAGTAGGTACTTTAAAGGAAACCATTTTTTTGCGCCCTTTACCCTGAGACATAAGACGTTAAGTATCATAATGCCCAGTAATTTCACTGGCTTCAATATTCTTCAAACCGAAACACAAAAGTGCTTACACACTTTTGCTTGACGGCAGATATAGACAAAGTAGTGGTACCAACCCAGACGGCCTCTCGCATACGAGTGACCTACCACCTTGTTAATAACAACCGAGTATGGTACTACAGTACAACGACTATAAGTTGGCAGTGGCAAATGTTAGAGCCAATGGTACATGACTGAAATAATCTGTTAACTAGGGTATGCGATGACTGTGGAATGCCTGGCCATCTGAGACCAGTCAGGAACTCAAGAGCCAAATAAAAACATAGGCTAATGTTGTAAAACGTCTGTATTAGATTATCATTACGAATTTATAAATAAACCGACATAACCCAGATAAAGATGCCTACAAGGTCACATATCAATGTGCATGGAATCGCTTCAAGTTTGTATAATTCAGCAATTTGTGTGAACGTTCAACGTAATGATAAAAGTGTTAACATCTTGAACACGTTATTCATTACGTAACATGCGTGGGTCATGCCTACGTGAATTGTGTCGTGAAAAACGTTTATTTAATAATGATGAATTTTGCAAACTATGTTAATTCTGGCCAATAAATAACGCGCGACGCCAACTTTAGTAACACCGTTTCTAAAAATATTGAGTCCTTTCATAATCGATCCGCAATATTGATATATTTTTTTATCACTTATATAACGACGAGCAAGCGACTCGACTCATAGAAGTCAGTAACAGCCGCCCATTGGCAATAGGGTAGCTGATTTGATTTTATTGTTTAAATCAATAAGTTACGTTTTCCCAAATTACAGTCAATTACAATTACATTACATTGCATAAACAGTAATTTTATAAATCTATACAAAAGTAAATCATTTAAAAGCTACTCAAATCCGATGCAAGGGGTACTTCTCGAATGACAGACAACGCAAACCTTGATGTCACCGGTGCACAATAGCCATTACGGTGCGAGATAGTGAGATGTCCCCATCAAGATGCCACTTTTGCTTGTCGCAATATATAATTTTCCTCTTCGTATAATTTTCTGTTCATATAAAACCTTTTTCTTCTTCCACCTGCCCTTATCCTACTCGTAGTGAGTTCGGCGCAACATGCTTTTTTGTTACGTATAAAATTCTACATAAGAAACTACCCTACACCAGGGACAGATGAATAATGTATTTAAATTTCGATTGACGAAGGACGCATCATAGTGTTTAGGAACTAATGAGTGGTAGAGCCACGCTGTAGACAGTTTTGTCTACAGCATGATTGGGCCGGCTCAACCGGGTCATTACCACTGTCTCACAGAACCGACGTAAAGTAGCAGCTTGCTGCTGCGTTTCGTACGGTTAGTGTGATATTCGGAGGCCCAAATACCCCTCCCCTTCCCAATCCCTAATTATCCCTTTCCTTTAAGGTCGGCAACGCGCCCATAATTCTGCTGATATTGTGGGCGTACATGGGCGTTGGAGATCACTTATCATCAGGTGACCCACTTGCTCGTTTGCCGATCTATGCTATAAAAAAAAAACTTTGCCTCTAACAAATGGCGACTACGTCTGTTAATAATAACAAATATTTATTCGGCATGTTGTTATGAAGTATACAAGTTTGGAGCCTTCTATTATGTAACAAAATACTTGTGCCGGAGGAGTCCGTGCCTCCATCACAAAAACATTACTAAGCTATTAATACTTAATTATTATTTTAAATCATTAAAATTCTTCTTCATAATTATTAAGGATTATCTTTTATAGTAATTATTAATTCATAATTTTATTAAAATAATATCAACTGGACCTAACCACAAACGTGACTTTTGACTAACCATCAGTGTCCTATATGATTTAAAACTATACGAAGCAACGATGTTCGATATTGAATGTAGACTGAGTAGAGTACGGAATATTTATCACAATAATTATAGATAAAGATTTGTTTAGTAAAAGTAGTTCTATAATGAGAAGTGAGATGATACAAAGAACAATTTTATGCATATAAAACACAAGAAAATATTACTCACAAACTAAGCAAACATGCATTATACAATTCGCTGTCAGCTATGATAAGATGTGACCATTCAGACAAATACATTCGCAACGCTTCACATAAAATTAAATGCACATGAGTCCAGCTCGCAAATAACACGATGTACACTTGTGGATGTGTAGGTATCTACTTGAAGCATGTTAAATATTTATTAACAAGAGAGTAATGTTCTTTTGTTGGCTTCCCACTCACACAGGCAGGGATTCTCAAAAGCCGTTATTACGTCCAGCGTTTACGTGAACTAATTATATTACGTGTGTAAACCAACGCCGAACAACTTCAACATCCATTACATAAACGATAATAAATTATTGAACATAAAAATAGCCTAAGAAAAACGGTATTGAAAATGTTAACTTTCTGTATCTAGTCGTATACAACTTATTTGCAATATAAAAATTGCACGAAAATATTTCTACTACGAGAATATTAGTTTTGTTTTGATATTAGATATAACAGATAACAAAAAAGTTTGTCAAAAGAACCTTAAGAAGATCCCCTAGGTTTATATAGAACTTGTATTGCTATAGTGAATCTTTAGCAATATAACACTAACGGTAACTTGTATACGTCACGTAATAGTTACACAATGTTTTTATCTAGCTACGTTGAAAGCATTTTATTATTAAGGCCCTAAATAATTCAGCAAATATAATCTCTAAGAATTTTTACAAGATACACATCATCTGCCCTGTATGTTTTATTAAACCACCATTGCAACATAGGTCCTCGTAGATGTATGGTGTTTTTTTTTATGGCATAGGCCGGCAAACGAGCAAGTGGGTCACCTGATGGTAAGTGATCTCCACCGCCCATGTACGCCCACCACCAGAAGAATCATGGGCGCGTTGCCGACCTTAAAGGAAAGGGATAATTAGGGATTGGGAAGGGGAGGGGATTTGGTCTTCCGGATATCTCACTCACCATACGAAACGCAGCAGCAAGCCGCTACTTTACGTCGGTTTTCTGTGAGACAGTGGTAATGACCCGGTCGAGCCAGCCCATTCATGCTGTAGACAAAACTGTCTACAGCGTGGCTCTACCACTCTAAGAGATGTATGGTGTTTTGCAGAAAATAAATTAATAGGGGGTTATTTTTCTGAGGCGAACGAATTATTATTAGTAGACGTACCTGTGGATGGTGAGGTAGAGGCGCATCAGTTCCGTGAACTGGGGATCGTCGAAGCCGAGCATGGTGCAGTAGTTGGCGGACCAGTCCTTGTTGTCGTCGATAGCCCCGATACCCTTGCCGTCGCGATACGTGTTACGATATATCGTCGCAGCGATCACCGGCAGCTTTGCGATCAGATTCATCGAGTCTTCGTACACATACTGTTAGAGAAAATAATGCGCCGGTACACTATTCTGTATCACAATTAACTATATATTAAAATACGCATTATTAACTTTGGCTCGCGGATCTGCCCGCGTTGAATGTCCTTTTTCGGAATAAAAAGTAGTCATGGATATGATCATGATCATTTCAGCCATTACAACGTGATTGATTTACAAACATCCAAATTCACAAACTCACAACATCCAAACATTCACAATTTTTATAGTAAGTATGACAGAAACCTATCTTATCTTCAATCTTTTTAAACTCTAACAATATCGGATAATATCAAACGTACTGTTGTTTGCAGTACTTGTTGTATTGCAGACCACATATTATAGCTGTGTCGTAACACGAAAAGTTCCGAATTTAATCAGAATTTGTTATATTGATTGATAAGATAGATGTTTGATACACAGTAAAGAAACATATGAATAAAAACATTAATCATTTTTAGATAAAAGATGTAGAATAGACTTCTTGAGTTAGTGCAATTTCATTGGACCTACAAAAAAAACTGACACAACTCACTTTAGAAAGTATAGACATTTATAGAATATTCTCGATATTCATATTAGGCAACAAAATATTAGGTAGTAGGATCACTTACCTCCCAGTACTTCGATTTATGTACACCTTCAGAGTAAGCCTGGGCGAATTTGGACTCGCTGTTGAGGGCAGTGACGGCGGCTGAGAATTGTGTCATAGGGTGCAACTTGCTCGGCATGTTGTTCAACATAGTTACTACATGAGCTGGCAACTCGGCTCTGTAATACAAACATTGGCAGGAAACTTTGTGAATACGATACCAGCTATGTTTGTTTCAGGATATTGGCCTAATATCATAATTATAATATTAGGCCAATGATACATATAGCCAAATAATATTATGTATATATTTGGCTATTTATACCGACGAGATCATAACATGCAACGGGCCGATTTGCCAAGATAATTTACATTATCCAGGATAGTGAATTATCCTCATATATGGTGTTCCGGGAACAACTAACTATATTTGCAGTTTGGCATATCGATTGCGCGCTGTGATCATGGTCTATTTTTAGACTATAGGTACGAATAATCAGATCACATTGAAGAAGGGTATTATTCCTCGTATACCTTACGAAATATACTAATTTTAAAAATTTAGACAAAGGATTTGACGAGCTAAAATATAAAATAGCTTCACCAATCTTATCATAAAATATTTATGCGATTTAATTCTAAAGTGGGTGGTACATACATATATCCAAAATTAGTCATTTGTGAATGTTCTGGAAGACTCGCCGGTTCGGTTCGCACATACAAACTCAATTCAACACAGAGTAGTCCATCCACCCATCCATTAAATGTATTTATACATGTGAACACTTGTTCTGTTTTCTTTTTGCATGACGATAGGACGATTATTAGATGGTAGCCAATGATGAATATTATTAAACTATGTATTATATTAAATTATAGAACAATTTTTCACCTTTGAGCCCATTCCTTTGAAATAGCTTTGACTTGAGCTTCAGTAGGAATTTCTCCGGTGACAAGTAGCCAGAAAAGACCCTCAGGGAGGGGCTCTTCTCCGCCCTTGGCTTTGGGAAGTTGCTGTTGGCACTCAGGGATGGATAGCCCTCGGAAGCGGATACCTTCATCGGCGTCCAATACGGACGTTTCCCATACAAGGCCTTTAATGCCACGCATACCACTGTACATCTGTAAATTATATAATATATGAAGGCATGACGACTACATGTAGAATAGACGCTATATACAGAATAGTGTTGTTTTTATAGGCAGGGCCACACTTGTCGAGAATATAGTTGTCCCACGTACGCAACTTTCCGTACATTGCTTACCAAGCCAAATTGAATGAACTCTATTAAACAATAACATTTTGACATTATATTTGTAAATTAATCCATATAATAAGGACAATGCTAAGATTACAATTATGCGCTTCGGTAATCTTCGGACATTTCGAAAATATGGACATATGATGGTGACGACCAAACATAATACCACAATGGACTATCTATTTTTCTATTGAGCAACTGGCCAAAGCAGGATTGCCGTGCATTCATTGCATATTTGTACAAAATCGTAAAAACTGAACATTTCGGAAACGCATAATTTATACCTATCGTCGAATTGTCAAATCATTGTGTTTATGTTGTTAATCCCTCAGTTCTTATTTTGAAGTACCTAATTAGTATTTTACAGTAGTTTGACAAGCGAGAACCGCATAATACGGTATACGTCTGCGCCGTATTTCGACGTAAAAATGCCAACGGCTCATATCAAATTATACTCGTAATGTGATATGTACGCGACGTTTCTTCAGCTAGGTAGCAACAGAACACGCTTTTTGCATAGCGTTATGGGACGCGCGACCGCTATTTCACTACCATTTCTTTAATTATCTGAGTGTCTTATTATATGTATATACATAAACAATAATTATTAACTGCAGTATTTCAATGGTTTTGCCACGGATTTCGTTTCTGCGTTTACAACACAGTTATGCCAAATTGATTGGAGTTCATAAAATCTTGCGAGCCCCGTAATGAACAGTTTCTCCCCGAAAAAAGAGCTCACTTACATACTTTAGACTAGACTTACTGAGCAACCACACAGTATCTATTTTCTTAATACATCGAAATGAAAAAGAAAAATATGCTTTTTAAATAGTTTTTGTCCGGAATTACATTAAGTATTCCACTTTTATTTGGTTGAGTCAACTTTAATAACATTATAATTTATAGTTGATAACCCTATATAAATCGGAAATTTATTATTGATAACTCTACGTAAATCGGATAACGGAAGCAGACACGGCCGAAATAAATATAAAAATATTTAGTGTTACTTGCCTATTTATAATATTAATTTAAAGCATTCAAAGAGTCAGTAATTTAGGAACAAAGTTGAAGGTTAAACCACAAACACACAATTATACCTATCATATCGACTGTAATATTCTATACATAAGTAGTCTTTGGGGACAATTATTGTCCTTTATAACCAATTCTAATTATAAAGTAGAAAGGTGTACATAAAATAAATCCTTTAACAAAAAAAAAAGTGTGCGTCTCGGGACGCTCGACAGAAGTGATAACTTAAACTAATGTGGGTTAAAATGAGAGCGGAGGAGCCTGCCTACTGCTGCCTTATGCGTGAGAGAAAGGAAAGCCAGAGTGGCGCCGTAACACGTTACGTTACGAAGTCCGGTCAAAGTCATGTCAAAGCCCTGTCAAACTTCTGTCAAAGTCCTGTCAAAGTCCGGTCAAATTCCGGTCAAAGTCCGGTCAAAGTCCTGACAAAGTCCGGTCAAATTCCGGTCAAATTCCGGTCAAAGTCCGGTCGAAGTCCTGTCAAATTCCGGTCAAAGTCCGGTCGAAGTCCTGTCAAAGTCCGGTCAAAGTCCGGTCGAAGTCCGGTCGAAGTCCGGTCAAAGTGCAGTCAAAGTCCTGTCAAAGTCCGGTCAAGGCCCTGTCAAAGTTTGTCAAAATCCGGTCAAAGCCCTATCAAAGTCCTGTCAAATTCCGGTTAAAGTCCGATCAAAGTGCGGTCGAAGTCCGGTCAAATACCGGTCAAAGTCCTGTCAAAATCCGATCAAAGTCCTGTCAAAATCCGGTCAAAGTCCTGTCAAAGTCCGGTCAAAGTCCTGTAAAAATTCGGTTAAAGCCCAGTCAAAGTCCTGTCAAAATCCGGTCAAAGCCCTATCAAAGTCCTGTCAAAGTCCGGTTAAAGTCCGGTCAAAGCCCTGTCAAAGTCCGGTCAAATACCGGTCAAAGTCCGGCTAAAGCCGGTTAAAGTCCTGTCAAAGTAATGTCAGTCTTGTCAAAATCCGGTCAAAGCCCGGTCAAAGTCTTGTCAAAGTTTGTCAAAATCCGGTCAAAGCCCTATCAGTCCGGTCGAAGTCCGGTTTAAGTCCGGTCAAAATCCGGTCGAAGTCCGGTCAAATACCTGTCAAAGTCCTGTCAAAATCCGGTCAAAGTCCAGTCAAATACCGGCCAAAGTCCTGCCAAAATCCGGTTAAAGCCCAGACAAAGTCTTGTCAAAATCCGGTCAAGTCCTGTCCAAGTCCGGTTAAAGTCCGGTTGAAGTCCTGTCGAAGTTTGTCATAATCCGGTCAAAGCCCTATCAAAGTCCTGTCAAAGTCCGGTCGAAGTCCGGTTAAAGTCCAGTCAAAGTCCGGTCAAATACCGGTCAAAGTTCGGTCGAAGTCCGGTCGAAGTCTGGTCAAATACCTGTCAAAATCCGGTCAAAGTCCGATCAAATACCGGTCAAAGTCCTGCCAAAATCCGGTTAAAGCCCAGTCAGTCTTGTCAAAATCCGGTCAAAGCCCGGGCAAAGTCCTGTCAAAGTCCGGTTAAAGTCCGGTTGAAGTCTTGTCGAAGTTTGTCATAATCCGGTCAAAGCCCTATCAAAGTCCGGTCGAAGTCCGGTTAAAGTCCAGTCAAAGTCCGGTCAAATTCCGGTCAAAGTCCTGTCAAAATCCGGTCAAAGTCCTGTCAATGTCTGGTCAAATACCGGTCAAAGTCCTGCCAAAATCCGGTTAAAGTCCAGTCAAAGTCTTGTCAAAATCCTTTCAAAGCCCGGTCAAAGTCCTGTCAAAATCCGGTTAAAGTCCTGTCGAAGTTTGTCATAATCCGGTCAAAGCCCTATCAAAGTCCGGTCGAAGTCCGGTATAAGTCCGGTCAAAGTCCGGCCAAAGACCTGTTAAAGTCCGGTTGAAGTCCGGTTGAAGTCCGGTCAAAGTCCGGTCTAAGCTGACTGGTCACTGTGGTGGTGTGACGCCACCTGGGACTTCGAAATAATCGATGTTCCAGGGAGGTCAGCTAACGCTGGCTGGTCGATGGACCGCTCGCGTTACGGAACGTTTCGATTCACCCTCCCATAAGAAGTTATCACTTCAAAAATAGAACCTGTTTAGCAAAAATAAAAAGACTAAGCGATTTTGAGTCGGTGCTATCAATCATTGAATAAAAATAAATCTGCTTTATTATATAATACAGCACCGACCCTGAGCTTGACTCTTTTTTACATTATACCGTTGCTGAGAAACACGTGATTAAAAGAAAGAACTACTCACCATGTCCACAGTGACTTCCCCAACTTTGGTGGCGCCATGCTTTTTGCGGAACTCTCGGATCTTTTCTTGTTCCTTAGGGATCTTCTCTTGAAGCACACTCTTCAAATTGGTAGATTCGGCACTGAGATTTCTCAATAAAATCGTTGTTGCCGGACATAATTTCTAAACAAAGACATTAAACAGGCCATTAGGACATTGTATTGATAAAGTAATTTGGGGCGGCTAACTTTGATCCCACTTATGTTTAAATAAGACAAGATTGTGTTATTCAAACAGATGCATACTCAATGGTTTGAGCACAATAGTATCAAACCATTGAGCTGTATTTTGCCGTGATTTGACTTGTAATATTAGTAAAAATACAAGTCAAACCGTCCCGTATTTTTAGGGTTTCGTACTCAAACTACACAACGGGACGCAGTGCATTTTATCTATCTAGGACTTCTTTTAAACCACAGTATAAACGCAACCCTATGCTAATAAGATTATGTATGGCAATTCTCAATGCATTCAACATGACAAACCAAACCATCATCACAAACAATACTTGGGTATATACTACTTGTCCAATACATTATTGCAATGTCGATATTTTGATCTATGAAATTGGATTAAATTAAAAATATCTAGAGTGGTAAAAAATCGACTTAATTTTTTTAATATATTCTACTACGTCAGCTGCGAGATTTGACATTCAAACATTTTCAATGGATGTTTTATTTTAATTTAATTTTGGAACATATAATAATGTAACATTATTACATAATATATTATATAAATAGCACTCCTCCTCCATACAAACTTTAACTGTGCCAAATCTCAAACTCCTCCGTACGCGCAATATGCGCAAAAGGGGTCCAAAGTTTTTTTGGACGATTGTCTCGTTGTCAAAGAGTCATCTATTAGTAACATAATATCGCCGGTTTACTGCAAGAATTCATTAACTGACAAATACAAAACTAAATTAAGCCACTTTTAGATTTAGTTATATTGTTTGCCCTATATCATCTTAGATATAATTATGTTAAATGTTTTCTTTAATTGTGAGCCTATTGCCATATCGGGAACAAATTTCAAACAAATAATCCGGAAAAATCATACATGATTTACCCGGAATAAAATCTCAAACTTAGGTATAAAATCTCCTGAAGTTTGAATCTGGGGCCTTATTAGTGTTACAGAAGTACGCTGCCGCTAGACGCGAATTAAATAAGTTAATTGAGCGAAAGTGAGTGTGTTTGCAAGTCTAAACAAATGGACCGATGTGAATACCGATTTTTGTTTGGAAGCTCGCTTAATCGTAATAGTTGTTAGCATTGTTTGAAGAAAATCTGTACAGCCATTTATACAATGCAGATATTTTACTTATTAATTCCGGGGTTTTTAAACAGTAAGGTTATTTTTTACATAGACTCAATATATCTATATATATAAAAATGAATCGCTGTGCGTGTGTCTCGCCAAAACTCGAGACTGGCTGTACCGATTTGGCTAATTCTGATCTTGAAATATTTGTGGAAGTTCAGGGAAGGTTTACCCGGTGAGAAAAAATGAGTAACATAAATAATAAGTAAAGGAAAACACTAAAAACGACAACTTAATTTTCCAATACAAACTGTTCCTGGGTATGATAATAAGTAAAGGAAAACACTAAAAACGAAAACTTAATTTTCCAGTACAAACTGTTCCTGGGTATGAAAAACTTGATGTCTTTTGATGACGGGACGGGACGGGACGGGACGGGACGGGACGGGAAAGGACGGGACGGGACGGGCCACGGACAGGACACGGACAAGACACGGAAAGGACGGGACAGGACGGGACACGGACGGGACACGGACGGGACGGGACGGGACGGGACGGGACGGGACGGGACGGGACGGGACGTGACGGGACGGGACGGGACGGGACGGCTCGGGACGGGACGGGTCGGGACAGGGACAGGGACAGGGACAGGGACAGGGACAGGACAGGACGGGACAGGACGGGACAGGACGGGACAGGACGGGACACGGACAGGACACGGACAGGACACGGGCAGGACGGGACAGGACGGGACAGGACGGGACACGGACAGGACACGGACAGGACACGGACAGGACGGGACAGGACACGGACAGGACGGGACAGGACGGGACACGGACGGGACACGGACAGGACACGACAGGACAGGACACGGACAGGACACGACGGGACACGGACGGGACACGGACGGGACACGGACGGGACACGGACGGGACACGGACGGGACACGGACAGGACACGGACAGGACACGGACAGGACGGGACACGGACGGGACACGGACAGGACACGGACAGGACGGGACACGGACGGGACACGGATGGGACACGGACGGGACACGGACAGGACACGGACAGCACGGGACATGGACGGGACACGGACAGGACACGGACAGGACGGGACAGGACGGGACACGGACGGGACACGGACGGGACACGGACAGGACACGGACAGGACGGGACAGGACGGGACACGGACGGGACACGGACGGGACACGGACAGGACAGGGACAGGACAGGGACAGGGACAGGGACCGGACTGTCCCACCGGGGGGAGGTGGAAGACGATTAAATGTGCGACGGGCTACCTCACGTGCAATGGTGCAGTACCTCAATTGCATTTAATGTAAATGAAACATTTGTATTAAGTTTTGACCACATTTTACACAAATATATGTAGGTGATACGAAGTTCACCGGGTCATCTAGTAATTTAATACTTTTTTTAGATGCTAGAAAACATATTGTATTATGTGCCTACTGTTGATTTAATTATACCGACGCGTTAATAATGATTCTATTCCTATTTTCATGTTAATGTCATATTGATAACCTGATTCACTTACCGTTAATGTACTATATGTAACGGCAATGTATATATCAATTTAGTATACTATTTTTTCAACTTTAGCTATTTTGATATAATAAACATGAATAAGCGGAATTTGAAAACGAATTAAAATCTAGTTATTGGTCACTTAAAACTGTACAACACGCTAATGGTGTTGACGTTTCGCCGCGGTTTTCGGTCGCGCGACCGTTTATAATGTTGTAAAAGTAATACATTGTTTATTCGTTGTTATTCGATAACAATGTTTATTTAGGTGAACACTGACACTTAATAGCTCACAAGTATTAGAATCGTGCTAAATCCTGTTTTGTCCTTATCTTTTAAACGAGAACAAGACCCTCCATCAAAGGCCATCAAATTAAGGTCAAAACTATAATTACCTACGTATTAACCACAAATTTCCTTGTATTTATTGACCAACTTTTCCAACGCACTATAGGAGGACAATTTTACGTTTCGTTACAAAATAAAAATTCTGAGATATCAACTGTTCCGTTTTATTTTATCAAATTAGCTTAACGTTGTTTAATATTTGCAGTATAAATAATAATTATAATTTCAAAATAGTGGGGTAGGATTGGCTGTAAACCACACTGAATTATTTCTTATGTCGTGAGTATCAGGAACTATAAGAGGCAATAGACCCAACAAAAAATCTACTTGTCAATAAAACAAAAAAATGTATTTTTAAATAATCTAACTATACCTACGTATATATATATCTAAAATAATCTCATATAACTCGATATGGATATCAATTAGCGATGTATTCCCATAATTAAATACAACGTTGGTGGCCGTGAACATATCTTACATAACAATATTGTGATCATGAAAACAATGTCAAAGTCACATGAACCGTCTTCCACATATCGTTAATATAGCGTGTTGAGTAGTTATGTTTAATAAATCCAATAAATCGTGCCCAAGTAACGTTCTAAATATGCTTGGATGCCGAGCACAAAAATAATCATACATGAACCAACATCTATCCCCGAAGGAGTAGGCAGAGGTACCAATAGTGCACCGACCGCGACTGTTCAGCGAAAATTTTAATTACTATCTACAGACAAGTTCATTGTTTAACTCATAACGATGTGTTCATACTATCGTTAGGACGAATTTCTACGGTTATGTATTATACCGAATTAAAACTAACCTTCGTCACGTAACTCAACGATAGAAAATGTTAAGTATTATATTTATTTTTTGGATGTTCGTTTTATCGAACATTTATATTATTTGCTAAATAGTCCGGCCGCGATGCGGCTCGGCGTTGTCCTTCACTAATGTTCCGCTCAATTAAGTATTCAGAACTTAACACATAATTTTACCAATGAGTCCACGTCACGCGATAGCCACGACACACATGACTCAGTTTTATGTAAATTCCCAATAATGCGTTCTTTAGTTAAGGCTTTAAGTGTAAGGGGAATAAACTGCCAATTAAATGTCATTAACAAACATGGAAATTTTATTACACAGTTAAACTACATTGAAGCGGACAAAGACCTTGACAATTTGCGCCATAAGAAACATCTGCGGGAAATCGGAATGGAAGTTTTGCACGACGCGACCGAGACCGAGGCCGCGATGCAGCGGCACCGTTTGTAATAGATTTTATTTGTTATTTCATCTTTTTATTTCTATTTAGGTTTTTACTCCGTCACGACTATTATTTTGGTTATACAGCTGTTAGATAGGCAGATTTATCAATTAACCAGTATTGTAACCTAGTCGTTTTAACAATTTAGCCTTCTTTACAGCCTTAAAATATCTGGTTCTAAAAAGAAAATATTATAATAACATAGGTTAAATACATCAATAAAACTGACTCAAATAAATAGAAACTACATAAATCGCAGATATTTTGAGCTCAGAGTAGGTATGCTTTGATATATTTAAAGTATTCTATTTTAGTAGGATCTATCCTAAACCTTAAATGATACATGAAGCAAATTGCAAGTATTATAGCGAGGTATTTACATATATACCATTGGAAGCCATGGCAAGACGGAAGTCGGACCAATCATGTCATAGAACTTTATTTAATTCTGTATTTTCACTGTTTTAATATGAAACACGCATGATATAATCATTGTATGTATTTTTTCTAAATCTTGTATTACAAAAGCGTAATTGGGCGTGTGCCCGGTGCGTGCCAGTTGACCTGTGTTATCTTTAGAGTAGAAACATTGCAGAGGACACGCATCGTGAATGTCATTGCTGTCATTTCTGTGTAACAGTATGTTAGTGATAAATTAATTAAGTACTGATAACATGATAAAGATTCATGACATTTTAACGATGGCTATTTCCATTCTTCATTTTAAATAGATTTAATTTTGTGTTACTGGCATTAAAATGAGTTCATCAAAATGAATAGAAAATGAACAATGAAGTTAACATATATTACCATTTATTATTATGCCATTTTATTCTTGCGGAAAGAACCCATATTCTTTGGAACACTGCGTTGCCAAGTCACGGCTGAATAAATATAATCATGCGATCATTCGTAGGAAAAAAGCAATGTTTTTGTATCACGTCACGACTTCAAGGTTAAAAGAACCTTTGTTAAGTATGGCAATGAATGGCAGCAGAAGAGATAGGGTCAGACTATCGTAGCTTTCAGACTGATTCAATAGATGTTTGCCTGATTATACAGACGGTCATTCGTGCTAATGAAAAGATTCTATTGATTCCAGGCACGTCTAAATCGCTTACGGTGAAGATAATCAACACGTCATATATAGACCCTGAAAACATAACACACCTTTCTATAGAAAAAAGGCCTATATAGGCCTATAGGCCATCATCAAAAAGCAGTAAAGTCAGAGCGCCCCACATACATCCGTGTATAGCGTCCTACACCATCTACAGTAATCTATACGAAAAAAAAACATAATATATTATAATTTATACTCCACCAATTTAGTAATTTAAAACAGCACTAGACTTGTATCTCAGCAACAATTTGAAACTATTAATTTACGTTATTGGTGTAATTTATTTTTGCATTAAATTATGTAACATAATTAGAACTTCATGGCAAAGACGTAGGTCTATATTATACGTAATAAATCAACGAGAGAGGCTTTCGTAGGCGGTACTGTAATAATGAGGCGGACAAAGCCTACAGAGTGAGTGCACGTGATTGACAGTGAACTGTACAGATACGGTCAAAATGTGTGCTCTCATCGGTTATCACGTGACACTGACATAGATATATCTCAAGGCCATTGCCAGCTAGTAGCCACTGACACAGTACACGCAAACGTTATGCATAAAACTCACATGACTTGCTGTAGCAAACAGATTAATCATTGTAGTTTTCACTTCTATAATCTCATTATGTCATGTGTTTAGACTATTGATAAGATTACGGAATGAAAAGATAATCCTTTTGATTTTTTTTTTACAAATTTTATATTTTAAGCTGACATGAAATAGCTGTTTCAAACAGCCAGTGAGATTCCTGGAAGCCTAACAATTTCATTCTGTAATGGCATTAAGCGTAAAAATGGACATTGCGGATAAGCGCCATGCCTGTCCATAGACAAACACAGCACCACACAGAACTTTGAATTGCAAAGCACTACATGACTGGACTGCAAACTGCATTCGTCACCCTGATATATAGGTTGTTAAGCCTCATAACGTCCAGTAATTTCATCGATCACTTAAATAGAAATTTTCATCTGTTCAAATTTAGCTTTTTCCTTGTATATTGTAATCCGTCCTTGTATCCCTGCCCTACCAATTCAAATGGTTTACGCATGTTCCATCCTAGTTTATTTAAAAACAACGTAAAGTTATAATACCTATTTAGAGTACATATTGTTTTTATAATATATTGACAGGATATTTTTTGAAGTGAAGACTTCTTCAGCAATGTTGAGCACTTTTTGGTAAGGGGTAAACTTATGGTTTCGCGTCAGTGACGTGTTAATTCAGACTATACATGTATAACACATTGTATATACCTGACCGTGTGCGCGTTAGACTCTTTTTGGATGGGTGAGCTCCGAGTATCTGTAGCTATATTATATTTAGTCAGTCAGTCTGTCAGTCCGAGTCTTGTTGAGTCGAGTTGAATTGAGAGTGAACACTAAATAAATATACTTAAATTATAAATGTTCACTTCTATCGGTAGTCCCCATGACTGCCATTTTTTTTAATACTAATTCCTCCTATTAATGCAGTGATGGTTTTGTACATGGTTCTATTATATAAAATTATGTGGGCCTATGTATGTCTTAAATATATAATGTTTGTTTTAGATTTTTCAACTGCAATAACCAGGTATCTTTCATCTCACTGGGCACAAACTCTTTAGCTTATAGTGTAAATTTGCTAAACGGACAGCACAAAAAATAATCTAAACAAAAATTACTCCCTATTACCAATTTCACTTTAGATCTGTTACGACTATGTGTTCAAGCCGATAGTCAGAAAACTTGACAGCAGAGAATTATTGGAGGATGAAATTTTTAATTGCACAGTAAAAAATATTGTGATCTCAACTTATCATAGATATATATACTTATAGTTCCAAATAAGCTCAGTTGTTTGCCAGTATTGGAAAATGTACATTATTTTGGGATTATAAAAAGAAACTATGAATAATGTGCATTTCTTTATTACCACCTATAAAAACGAATTGTATATGTAGGCATCTGTATCATAGGAATTTGCAAAAACCCATAACTAGCCATCCCTACTTTATGACTTGCTTATATAAACAAATAGGAACTTAGATAGGTATCATAAAACAATGCATTCACAAATATTATTTGCAGATTTTGGAAGTATTCACCATTCCATGCAAATTATGCACCTATCCATGGATCCATGTATGTAGGTAGGTACTAAACATAATAAGAAACAGCTTTAGCTTAAAATCTATTCTGTTGGATATTCAATTGCAATTAAAACAATGCTCATATTAAAACTCCTAAAACAAAACTGCCCAGGGCTTCAACAAAAAGAAAAAAACTATTAAAATACAGTTTAATAGAAAAATATTATTGAATAAAATCTGAGTTTTATTAACAGCCTATTGAGTTTCTCATAAATTGTACTTTGAAACTAAAGGTTAACTTTGCAATAAATAAAATTATCACAAATGGGAGCATAGTAACACTAATAGACACTACATAACTTAGCATAGATACTCAATCTATGCTAAGTTATGTAGTGTCTATTAGTAAGATTTGTAGTTTTGACTTATAGTTTGTTTTCTTAGAAAGTTCTTCATTGTATCACAATATCCAAATAAATAAAAAGTTCCTGTTCTAGTCTGAAATTACTATACTAGGTAATGCAACTTGGTATGGAATATAATCAGTCAAATAATATTTTGAATAAATTTATAACTTCTATCTTCTGTATAAACAACTTTTATCAATATTGGTGATAGTATACTTCTGTTAGAATTTTGTATAAAAATATTCCAACAGGTTATAAAATATCACTGTGGAATTGGAATAAAATGGGTAGTCCTAATCAGATTACATAAGCAAACAAATGTTTACATAAACTGTAAAAATCAAGGATTATTTTTAATTTCTGAAATAAATAGGAATAACGTAGCGAAACACACGTTCACGGCTAATGTTAAATGCGTTGAACAAAATGTCTAGAGGGCAAAGGTTTAAATGTCAAATCACGTGTGTTTTAAATAAATTTACAAAGATAATTTAGTCCGGCAGGATACTGAAGTCGATTACGCTATCAATGTTACACAGCAATGTTACAGTGTACACTCTACTAAAATAACCGGGATTTTTAAACAATAGTAACTAATCAATTCCAACACACCTGAAAAAAATCTATTGTTACTCTAATTTAAAGGCTATGACCACTAAAAACTGTTGTATTCAGCCCCGAAATAACTTTTATTCATATTACATAACTTCAAACTCAAAATGTGGATAACAAGGTTATAAAATTATGCACCAAAAATATTATCTTGGTAAATTTATAAAAATAGTATGAATATTTAAACTTATCAATAAAAGTAAGTTAAACTTACCTGCACTTCTGCTAATCTTAAAGATGTGATCCTGAAAAGAGCCATCGTCGAACCGACCAAGCGCCAACTACCACACACAACTACACCACACCTCGCTCACGAGTCGCGATCGATCGAAGTCGCAAGTAGTTTTTTTTTTATTAGTTTATTCATAGCCATGGATACAAGTCCTTACTCGCAAATAGTCGCATGCAGTGTTGTCAGATGGACAAAACAATATTACGGTACATAATGGGTCAAAATTACCGGAAATACGGTGTTTCTGCTTCAATATTAACCTTTTAGAAAATAATTCTTTGGCTATAAAATTGACATCGTTTTTCTGACATTTAATTTTAAATTTCTTAGTTAGTGTAATTTCCAAATGTATTTTGATGATGCTATGTATACATTATACATCGGCTGCCGAGATAATTCACATTTGACAGTTCATTATCGGATGCTAGATATAACTTTGAAGTTGCGAACACATTAAAACGAAAATATTTTAATCGTAAATCGACACTTAATAAGACTAAAAATGATGTAATTATGTCAATTTACAAAAAATGTACACGTTTAACTCTAAAACTATTGGTTAATAATTAATATAATATAATTAATCACTATTTTTCGTGATTTTTTCAAATCCCTACTCCGCCGTTGCGAGGTGACGTCAACCGGCCATTCTCGTAGTGATGTGCTAAAAATATTAGGCAATTGTATCGTACTTAGAAATTATTAAACCGGATTTTTATAAACCGAATAAACATTGAAATTTCAGAGCATTTGTATTGTATATGATATGTTTGTATATAACATACTCTTTACATAGTAAATAATAAAATTAAATCTCTGTGGTAAAAATGGTGACACCGTGTTTATGTCGATGCATGGCGTGGTCCGCCATTACGTAGCGCGCCGAGGTTAAGAACTAAGGCTGAGACTACGGGCCGGTAACGCCACAGAGCGGCGGAGTGACCGGCTAATCAAGGCGATCATCCATCATTACGAGAAGTTTATTAAATGGAGGCAAAACGGCTCTATCCCGAATTTTGTAGAATATTGTCTATCAGTACAAAAATACGGACAAAGGAAAATTCTCATGGAGAGATATGATATACTTTTAAAGAGAATTGATTTTTTAAGAGAAGCCAGGAAAATAGAGAATTGGCAGAACGTAGTTTTTGTAGATGAGACGTGGTTGTATGTCAATCACACGGTCTCTCGCAATTGGACTGATGACACACAACAATCAACATCGAAAGCGCCAATGCGTAAAGGAGCCCGACTTATCATTTGCTACGCTGGGTCAGCTGGATCAGGCTTTCTTACAAAATGGTTTACCGACATTTGAGGCTAAAACTACTACAGATTACTACGAAGAGATGAATGCATTTACTTTTAATGAATGGTTTGAGACCGTATTGTTGCCTAGCCTATCAGAGCCTTTCGTAATTCTAATGGATAATGCGCCATACCATTCGGTGCAAGTAGATAAGGCGCCTACTCATGCCAGCAAAAAAGAAGTATTGGTTGCTTGGTTACAACGCAATGGCGTAGAAGCTAATACGCAGACGCTTAAAGCTGAGCTGCTGCAATTGGTAAAAACGCACAAACCAGCAAAACTGCGCTATGAAATCGACGAACTGGCTCTGGCGTACGGTTATCGTGTTCTGAGAATTCCCTATACCATTGCCAATATAATGCGATTGAGTTGATTTGGGTTCAAGTTAAAGGTAAGTTCACCCAGACACTACAATACACTTTTAATAAAAAATGATTTTGCATCAGAAATACCTATTTTATTTTATAATAATAGGTTTATTTACAGTCATTCCGGGTAACTTTGGACCAGATATCAGACATTTGTCTAAATTTTATGATTAATTTGTATGAATCATTATGCAATACATTGTAATTTTCGTGATCTTTTGTTCTTGTAAATACCACTTACATCGAAAAATGCATGCATTATGTGCAAATCCTGAGAAAAAGGCAGAAATAGTGATGGTCCAAAGTTAACTGGACTTTGGGGTAACATTGGACCATTATTTATTTTCCTCTCAAAAATCCATTTTATTGCGTTTTTCTTCATATTGGGTAACATTAAGCCATATTAAATGAAATTATAATATAGAATAAAATAAATATATCAATGTTTTATGTAGAAAAAAATATATTTTTATGGCTTTATAACAATATCAGTTTTATCACTTACAAACTTAACATAGGAACAGACATATTGAGATCAATTAGGTACAAATCACTACAAATATTCGGTAACAGGAATTAATTCTCATACAAAGATATTAAAAATAATAAAAAAAGCAATTACTCCCCCCACTCTAGGCATAGAAAGTCATCTTGTATATATAACGTTTCCGTGTCGAGTGATATTTTCATCCGCTATCGGCTTTTTCAACATCTTCGAATCGGTAATTTAAGTCACACATAAATTTGTTAGCCAGGTCCAGCCTCCTCTTACCTTTTATTCAGAGTACTCACCCACACTGAATATGGTGATTGGAAGATTTTCGTGATGCGCCCTGGAAAAAGACTTCCTTCTTCTTGAAAAGCAATGAGAAAAATATATGTAGATGGTATTATAACATTATTATCGAGTATTAATTCATTGTACAAAGATACCCATATTTATTTATGCACTTTTATAAATAGTGTAGGATTAATATAGAATTGGACCGGTCCAATGTTACCCCAAATTTCTAACTATTTTGGATGCAACAATTATTTGAGTAATTACGAAATAACTAAGTGTGAAACAGTTAAAACAAATCATTCAAATAAAAAAAACAAACACTTTAGATCATAAAAATACTATCACTTACCGGTTTTTATCGTAAAACACAAAATTATTGCAAATTGAATACTGCACTTTTTCATCAGTCAGCTGCAAGGCGGGAAAGAATCAGTTGTTTCTTTTGACACTTGACATCATGTAACTGTCAATATTCTTATTTTTAGTCTTTGGACCAATAAGTTCACGTTCGCTATCACAGATTTACCAAATTTATGTTCGGTATTGAAATAAAAAAATTAGAATTGTTTCAGCAGGGTGTGGTCCAATGTTACACAAGTGGTCTAAAGTTACCCGGAATGACTGTAATGATAGAAAAACTTAAAAAAAAATTGATAAATTAATTCCAGATTATGCGGCCCGCCACAATACAGCTCCACCATTAGGCACCAAGAAAATGTAAAATTTTGTTAAAAGAAGCATGCTCAAAAATCATAAAAGAGGACTGGACTAAGGTCGTAGAAAAAATAAAAAATAAAACATTTTTTGCAGATTTTAAACGCGATATCAGAATAGACAGCAACATCGAGAATATTATTGTAATACAAGTCGGTAAAGACAGCGATTCCGAGTCCAATTGTGAACAATAAATATATTTACATTATAATCATATTTTTATTTTCTTGATTAAGTATACACGACGCCACATAACCGTTGCTAATATTTTGTGTGGCGATTATAGCATCTATATGTCTAATACTGTTACTTATTGCCCGTCACTAGTTACGTCAATCTGTCAAATGTCAAATGGGAATTCTTTCGGCGGCCGAATAGTAGTTGATAGTTTTATTAATTATTTATTTGTTCTAAATCGTGGCTCCTGCTCGCCAGTCTCCATAATATTTAGAGTACAATAATAAAATGATTATTCCTTGAATTGTAGTTATTTTCATTTGAACTGAGCTTTTGAGCCAAAAAATCTGACCAAAAGTATTACGTTGGATTAATTTAATTTTTATCATAATGCGAATTCTAGTTTTGGTACTATTAATTTATATATTAAGTGTGGCGTATTGTGGAAAAGAATTTCGCCTCGGTCGCCGTAAAGGTGGTAATTTAGGTGCGCCGGGAGATTACAATGATGACAATTTACCGCCAGCTCAATGGTTCAAACAAAAGTTAGACCATTCTACTTTTTCGGATTTAAGAACTTGGAAGCAGGTGAGTGATTCCGTCCGAAAATTCTAAAATCTTTCACATTATAGAACATTTTAAAAAATGACTCATGTACATACCTACCAACATATTATATCTCGTTGAGGCAATTTACATGAATAATTAATTAGGCAGTTTTGATAGAATAACCTTTATTACAGCGTTACTATGTCAACGACACTTTCTTTGACATCAATAACCCAGGACCTGTTTTTTTAATGATTGGTGGTGAGGGGCCAGCTGATCCACGTTGGATGGTCAAAGGCACCTGGATATTATATGCGAAGAAGCACAAGGCTCTATGTATTAATTTAGAACATCGTTATTATGGGGAAAGCCATCCTACAAAGTAAGATTTATTTCTCCTTTATATTTATCCATACCACCTTTCATAGGGAATTGATTTTGATGATTCCTTTTTCATTTGATAAGTCAATGTAGATCCCATTTAAATATCAAGAAATATTCTACAGTTATGGAAGTAAAGTCATTTATGAGAGAATAGCTTAATAGGACCTCGAAAACTATTCACTGAAATTGGTGCTTCTTTCCCTAAAACAAATAAAATAATAACCTTTTAACAAAAACAAAATATACTAATTTGAATTATTGACCATTAAATTGCTATAGCACAAACTCAAAGCTAGATAATCTTATTTTTAGCTGTTTATAGTTTTTGGAGTTGATTTTATTTTTCTTAATAAGTTGTCTTGTAAAATTGTAATTGTGTGTGTGTCAGCCAATCTTTACCAGTATGCTTAAATCTCTGGTACAAATGGTATACAAACACTATTTTTAATACACTTAATTTTTGTCGAAATATACCAGATTGACAGAAGCATTACACAGACAATTTAGGAAGTACCAATGTGACATACTTTCTGTATTGACAGTATGATAATTTGGTGTATTGATATCTTTTATTTTATTTGACCACATTTACTTGGAAATTATGAAATCATATAAAATTATGAAAGGGGCTGACCATTGTCAATTGCTCTGTTATGCGCCATCCATTAAGGCTTGTCTATAAATAATTGTATGTTATGTTAATTCTATTATATTTTACTCTTCAACTGTGAGTTTTGTATGACATTTCTTATCTGTTCCAGTGACCTCAGTGTCAAGAACCTGCAGTACTTATCGTCTTATCAAGCACTTGCTGACTTGGCCAACTTTATTCGAGCCATGAACAATAAATACAAGCTCAACAAACATGTGAAATGGGTAGCATTTGGTGGATCATATCCAGGCTCGTTAGCTGCTTGGCTAAGGCTAAAGTATCCACATCTAGTATATGCTGCAGTATCTTCTAGTGGACCACTACTAGCCAAATTGGACTTTATGGGTACATTCATTGATTGTTTGATTCTTAAGTGTATTTTATTAACACTGAGCTGTACAGTTATCACCTAGCACCACAAATGTAGACATTTATCTGCTGTCAATGTGTAATTGACATTGATAGGAATTATTTGAAAGGTGAGTAGATACTTGTTAAGTTTTTGGTAAAGTCTAGCAAATAGGGTATAGTTCCTATGTAAAGCCAGGTTTGGTTTGCAATAACTCACATAATGATTATGATAGTTATCCTAAAGCATATTTATTTTGAAAATAAAGACATTGTAGATGATTATATTTTTAGATGTAAGAAAATGAAATATTAAAAATATTTTCAGAATACTTTCAAGTAGTGGTGAATGCGTTGCGCGAAAAGACTTCCAGTGAAGATTGTGTTTCCATACTAAAACAAGCTCATAAGCAAATTGACGATTTTATCAAAAATAAACCTGCTGTAGTTGAAAAAGAATTTAAGTAAGTGTACAAATAACAGATATGAAGAAATATAAATTACAAATCATCTGGAGTATATTTTAACCTAGTGCTTCCATTTTTTTTAGGGTTTGCAAACCTTTTAGTTCTGCATCTAAAAATGACATGAATAACTTCTATAATTCCATTGCCGATGATTTTGCTGATTTAGTGCAGTATAATGAAGACAACAGGATAAGTGGTAACAAGAAGTATAAGAATCTGACAATAAATACAGTAAGATCTTATTTGTAAATAAAAATGTACAGTATAATCATGATCATTATGATATTGACATGTTTATTTTTCTATTCGGCAGGTTTGTAATATGCTCACTGCAACAGGAGATATACCTGCATACAAAAAGTTAGCAGATTTTAATTCCATTATGTTGGAAAAATCTAATCAAACATGTATGGACTATTCCTATGACAACATGATTAAAGATCTTCGTAACATGACATGGGGATCAGAAGGAGGTAGGTTTAATTATAATGAATATATACAAATTTAGCGCACCTACAAATATATAATACTAGATGTTACCCGCGGCTCCGTCCGCGTATGTGTATTTTTCTGGGCAAAAAATAGTCTATGTTTTAATTCAGTTCTTGGTCTACCTGTGTATAAGATTAAATGAAATCCATTCAGCCGTTAAGTCGTTATTAATCTACAAACATATAGAGTTTCACGTTAATGATATACAACATTCAAGCTCCCTGCCCCGTGTCTCATTCTATATTTAATAAGTAATATTTGTACTGAATTTCACAGCCATATTACGTTCCATAAAAAACGTTTCATTCAGAGTTAACCCCACCCCCCTTTTTCCCTTAAAATGGAAATATCCAGCATTGCTTTCTTAGCACACCCCTACATTACAAAACCCATCAACTAACCAAATTTCATGATCTCCTAGCTTTAGTATTTCGCTTAGGCGTTCCCTTGTATATATTATATGTGTGTATTTTACAGGTCGTCAGTGGATGTATCAAACATGTACAGAATTTGGTTTCTACCAGACGTCATCAGGAGAGAATGAAGTGTTTGGGGACAAGTTTAAAATAGATTTCTTTACACAACAATGTCAGGATGTATTTGGCAAAAAGTAAGTGCAATGATGCATAAAACTATGCCATTCGTAACTACAATAAGCTAGCTAACGGGATCTTGAGCTGGCGATTGACCTTTATTTTAATTTTTTAATTCGAGCACGACGAAGTGACTGCACTACACCTGATGGTAAGCACAGTACAGTCCAAAAAAACAAATGATCACCAATGAACAATGACTATCAGTGGTCACCAGAATCATGCCGGCCTGTATAAATGCTTCTTCACACTCCAAAGAGGGAAGAAGCAAAACGAGAGCCCTGCGACAGGACAGGTGAATAACCGATGCAGGCACAGGGGTACAAGGATATATGTACCCCTATACCCGCCCCAACCAACCATTAAGTCATGTAGAAAGCCCCTCGGAAGAACCGAATATACACTGGTTGATCTAAACGTGATCCACAAAGGTGTGTGGGTCCCAATAGCAGGTGATTATATACGGTGATTGCTATGTGAGGAGAAGAGGGGAGACCTTAGTCCACCACTTTGGTTTTATGCACATGCATGTTTTGAATGTTACACACTTTTTTGTACTTCTCTTTTAACACGATTAAAGTGAGTAGAAAAAAAAATTAAAAACAGTGTTTTAACTAAGCAGTGCTTAAACAGTATAAGTAAGGCCGGTCATTGGTAGGCTGCGGTTAGACGACGCGAAAAATTTCGTGCGGCCGCCGCGCGGCGGCCACGCGGTCGCATCGCGCGATCGCGCAGTCGCCGCGTGGTTGGAGCGTTGCGAAGAATTAAACATTATGGCTTAGTCAATAGGGTTTACATTAGTTTTTCGAGTTATTCGAGCGAGGCGCCCCCCGCGCGGCCGCAACGCGGTGGGATTCCTTGTCATATAAATGCGCCCTTACCATTTTCTAATTTCTAAATTCCAAAGGTATATTGATCATATTCATTATTTTTATTGATTATTGAATTTCTTCTAAGATATGGGGCTGATTTCATAACAAAAGCAGTTGAGTGGACCAACAGTAACTACGGCGCGTTGGATGCATCTATATCGAGGGTTGTGTTTGTGCATGGCTCAGTAGACCCGTGGCATGCTCTGGGAATTACCAACAGCACAAATAAAGATGCTCCTGCTATTTTTATACAAGGTTAGTATCAATAAGGTTGAAATCAGGTACTGCTTTTTAATTACTGCAATACTGCTAATGGGTGAAGTTGGAAGCAGATGGAAGGCTGATCTGTCTGGCAACGTTGATACGTTTATACATGTGATAATCACACTGTTATTTGACTTGATCGTTTAACTTAAAGTTAGTGACTTGAGCCACCCTCTACACATGCTACTCATTAGTTTCAGAGCCGCTCGTGGCTTTTAAGTTCATTCAGGCTAACAACAGTGCCAACGCTTGGTATCAATCGAGTGGCCAATATGGCCTTTATACTTTATAGCCTTGGCCCATCCCACCAGAATGTAGCAACACTGGAATTGAATGAAAGATTAGAGCAATCGCAAACGCACGGTGATCTGGGATGCAAAAGTTAAAATAAGACGTAGGTAGTCTAAACACAAACACAAACTTTATTGTCATCAATGGTTGATTTGATTAGGTTTCGATAGCCTCCGTGGCGGAGTGGACGACGCCGGCTGCGACGCGAAAGGCCGTGGGTTCGATTCCCTCACTGAGACAAATGTTTGCGTGGTCCATAGATATTTAATGTTGATATCAAGCACATATTATAATAATATTATGGATAATTTGATTTCAGGAACTGCTCATTGCGCGAACATGTATCCTCCAAGTGAAAACGACTCGATTGATTTAGTAGAAGCTCGTTTGAAGATCGATGGCCTCCTTACCACTTGGCTTAAGCAGGAATAAATTCTGCTGATGGTGTTTTATTTTTATAGATCTATGAGTTTCCTGATCTTATTTTAAAATATTATTAATAAGTTATTTAAATTGAACATAAAATAAATATGTACCTAAAAGAGTACAGTGTTCACTAATTACTTTGATTATGACAACCTCCGTGGCACAGTGAGCCAGAGGCCAGCTGTGAAACAAGGAAGATTCAACTTCATTTTTCGCACCTTAACCAATATTTGTACGATATACGTTTAGTTCTAAGTTTGGATGTTATATGGATCATAAGTTCCTTGTTGTTCCTGATACCCATGACACTAATTTTATATCTTAGCGTTAATTTTGTGATCTGAAACTTGCTTGTAGAATATTATGTTTTAGTATTTTTAAGTAAAAAAGTGAGTTTTTTAAGTGAGATGTAGTTTGTTTTGAAAATATTACAAACTCTTTTATTTTAAGTTTATATTTTAATGGTCCATATAACTAATAAATAATATGAAATGTTTAGTCCTTTTTGTATTATAAACATGCGTCTAACTTGAACTCGACAATGTATTAAAGTATATTATATCAATGCACCTATAACTGATTTGTTTTATTCACATTCTTCCGAATTTTATAATACTGTATTAAAATTCGCTAGAGCGATCATTTAGATTGCGTAAGAGCTGGTTCCCACTTGTCGGGTGTCGGATCCGAATATTAATCGGACGTCGGCGCCTTTGTTCACACTTCGGTTAATAATCGGATGTCGGCCGCGGCCGAAGCTAGTGCCAAATTTAAGCACTATACGCGAGGTGACTGTGCACGTTGGACGTCGACGAAGATCTTGTTGTTATGTATTATTATTTAAGGAGAAAACAAAGAAAGAGAGCGAAGGAAAGAAAATATTGGGTGCACCCAATCCTGGGGGAACGATTTAGTTTGGGAATATTCCAGAACTTAATAACAGAATTGAGGAGTGACGAAATTAAGTTTTTCAATTATTTTAGGATGTCAATATCTACATTCAACGATCTACTGGCTCAAATATTAGTGAACATAAACTACAAAACGGCCCCGACACCCGACAAAGTGTGAACAGCGCTATTCTTACTTAAAGGCGAGCGAGATCCGACACGATTTTTTTCCAGGCGTAGAGGGCTGGCAAAACACCCGACATTTACTGTCGGCGCCGACACAAAATCGGTTTCCGATAAGTGTGAATAGCTTCATATAAAATGCTCTGCTACTACAACCTCCGATTAATATTCGGATCCGACACCCGACAAGTGGGAACCAGCTCTTACTTGTAATATTGATTGGGTTCATATTATTATAACATCAGCCAACGGGCAAGTGGGACACCTAATCGTAGAGCATCTCTTTTGGTATCTACAGTAATAAGAGTCGTGGATGCGCTGACGAACGTTATTTCCGTTTTCTCGATATACAAGTGGCCCTCACAGTGGCCCTCACACAATTAGTAACTACTAATATTATCAATAATAATAACTAAGTTAAGTTACAGGATAGATTTTTCTTTTTCTCAATGTTTACTCGTCATATTAGAGGTCAGACTGGTAGGAACGTTGCCTTTTCACCGAGCCGTCAGTATGCTGCCGCTTTATATCTATGACCCCTCTGGTATTGGCGGTGATCATCTTACCCTTATGGCTTTAGCTATATACATAAATACTTATTTGAAAATAAGTTATTCCTACTGTCACTAGCATTTTAGAGGGATTTATAAAACAATAAAAATGCGTGTAACGTTTAAAATAGTGGAGTTTATTGAATACCAAAACAATATCGATTTATTGCACAAAAAGTACTTGTCAAAACTTAACATTATTCATTTTCAACAATCTTGTATAATGTATAGCGCTTATTTAATAAAATATAATCACAACTCTCACAACTCTTATCTCAATAAAAATATAATACTTTCAGGAATTGACATACATATTTTATAAATTAAATGCTTGCAACGAGAGTAAATTTTACTAAGATTACCACACGTGTATAATAGGAAAGGCACCTCAATACTATTCGATTATCTGTGCTTACTTTATAAATAGCACGTATTTTGCAAACTTTTGCTTATTTTGTAATATTAACTAATATTCGAGTCAATGTGAAATTTCCTTCTCGTCTTGCTCTAATGATTCCAGTTTTTTCCCTCTAAGCATAAGCTCCATGGTGCTGAAAAATAATAAACGAAGTTAAATATCACTTGTACCTTGAATATATATACAATACATTGACTAAGTATTGAAAACACAATACACATACAATAATACTTTAATTTTTATTTTTTTTGGGTCTTGGGTGTTTTTCATTTTTTAAGTGTATTTTTAAACTTAATTTTATTTTGATATTTTTTTTGTGTACAGCACGTAACAAGTAAAGTAAGTACCTACATTATTATTTCTTAATATTATAAATAACAGTTTTTTAATATTAAATATAATAAATATTATATAAACAGATTCCAAGTTGAATGACATTTAATAAATGATGTGCCGTTTTGTTCTATAACTTGTTGCCATCTTGTAATAGTGATATGATGTCGTTGCTGTGGACATTTTGGGATTTTTGGTCAAAAACCACCAAATAAGTCACTGCGCTAAACTTGATCCATGATTAATTTGGGCAAATTAATCAGATCAAATCAAGATTTTTCTACCAAAGTACTTTGACAGTATAATTAAAACGAGATTGCACTTATGACGTTCTTGCTCTCGCGGGCCGCGGGGCACATATTATGTAGGTATATACCTACAAGCCACATCATGCTTACACTCTAAACACACTTGACAATGATACGCATCATTTGATTCACAAAACATAATCTAATCTGTATGTCCGACGTAGGTATTAGGATTTGTCGGTAACTGTGTAGTCAGTCTTGGAAATGAGATATAATACATGGGAAAAACCCTTTTGATAATTTACACCGCGGCGCAATGTTTTAATATGGAACATTTACGTATTATTTTGCAATTTACCCAGTCTACTCTATTTAAAATCACTAAAAAGAGATCATATAATCATACCAAATAGTTTTTTTTTATTTGTAATAGGCTAGCGTTTGGCCACCATCTCACCTGATGGTGAGCGATAATGCGGCCTAAGATGGACCACGCATATTCACCTACTTAAACCGTCCATGGAAGATAAAAAAAAAGTTAATCTTCACTACGGTCGTATAGACCAATGTCTCCATTGTATAGATTATGAATACTCACAAGGCACACAGGAATACGACTGCTTGTGTAGATATTGTGAGGTAGAATATACTATTGATGTAGTCAGTGCCGAGGGTGGCCTTGTAGATCTGCGAGTACAGCACCGATGCAAACATCGCCACCGCATTCTCCATCACCGACAGGAACGCATACGCCACGCCTGAACAAACACATTTATTTATTTACACTTTATATACACTGTATAAAGGCGGACTTAATGCCAAAGGCATTCTCTCCCAGTCAACATTTGGGTAATGCAGAGATGTACAAAGTAGGTGCAAAAAAAAGATAAAGAAGATACATAATATAAAAATATCACACGTTTGGTACATTAAAGTACCGAATTAAAATACATTAATATATACTTAAGTATAATATTTATATAACATTTATATATATATGTATAATACATACAATATATAACATTCACATTCTCTTGATCAAAATTACTTCGGCGCAATCTTAGGCCGCAATGTACGGTCAGTGGGAGTGAGCAAAAGGTCCAAATCACAAAAAGATCAATTCTGTTAAATAAATATTCAAACTTGTTTCAGTTCTAAGAACCCCTCCAATACATTTCTACTTACAGACTTTTGAACTGTTTGATTGAAAGATGGCAGTTTGAAAACCCATTTATGCCCATTTACCTACAAACTACGGGAAACCGAATGATATAACGGTCTCTTAATAGCGTGGGTAATACTTTTCAACATCACCCACGTATTAAGATTTTAATTTTCCTAGCTGTTTCGCACTCCAGGGACCCAGGGAGAAATATTACGTTGACGGGGTTCTCTTATCCCGAGGACATTGAATATTGTGTATTTTTTACTTTATTCACAAATTCATCATTGTCTGCGATTTTTCTTACAGTACTAAGGACGAAAAACGATTTCCAGGATTTTGTTCTAATTATGGCACGCGAAGTATATAAGCTTGTTGAATCTATCAGATCTATGTGGGAAATTTACTTTTTGTCCCGGACAATAACGCTTTTAAATGTTTTTACCTCTTTCATCCGGTGGCAACACTTTCGAAGTCATAGATCTGATGAGAGGCGCTACACAGGGGCCCAGTGCCGCTGCAGTGGCTCCTATGTACATCGCTTTGTCGAAAGTCGCATGCGCGTATATGAGATGACCAATTATGTGTGACGTAGCACCCAGCATCACTATCAACTATAACAAAATGTATATAATAGATAAAAACGCTCAAAAGTCACACACATAATCCTGACTTCACAATAGGTATAACTTGTATCAGGGGTATCAGGAACTACGACGACATCTCACAAACTCAACTCGACACCCAGACGCGAAACAAATATGTGGAATTATGTGGATCACACAAACATATGTGTCGGTGCGGGGACCAAACCCGCGCCGTCTCAATTCAAAGCTAAATTATAAGTATAAACAGCAGCAGTTTCCGAAACAAACATAAAGGCATTTTTTGCGTTATTTATAAACATAAGTTTTAACGATTTGACATCTTTAAGGTCAAATCATTTACTGAT
Source organism: Amorpha juglandis (assembly GCA_949126905.1). Taxonomy (NCBI): domain Eukaryota; kingdom Metazoa; phylum Arthropoda; class Insecta; order Lepidoptera; family Sphingidae; genus Amorpha; species Amorpha juglandis. Next base: position 9,841,063 of record OX421367.1, read on the forward strand.
GATAACAAAACTATGTCCAATAACAAATTAAATGACTATAATGAGCATATATGTACAAGGGTTTTATATTTAACATGTTTCAAAGAGAGGACCCACATTCACGCTATAAATATACAAGGTACATGATTTGTGATTGATTTGTATTTCTAACTTAACAATGAAGTTCCTGAGTAATAGAATTTAATATATATATAGTATAGTAATCGAATTCGTAGTATCATAATGCCCAGTAATTTTATTAGCTTTAACTTCCTTAAAATAAAAAACAACAGTGCTTTCACATTGCTGCTTGGCGGCAGAAATAGTCAAAGCGGTAGTACCAACCCAGACGGCTCCTGGCATACGAGTGGCCTACCACCATTCACCAATCATTCTCCTTTTTTGTCTGATCCACAAATATGTAAATAAGTTATTGACATTTTTTTTGTAGTCGTCTGGTCTTTCGTAGTTCCTAATATCCATTACACCAAATAATCAAATCTTATGTGGGTTCAGAACTAGATCTGTGACTGTTGGGTGTTATGTATACATTTACTGACCGTGTCGCTTAGGTGAATACACTTGGTCATGACAGGGATGCCAACCAACATGGCCAGCACATACAGCGTGCTCAGATACGTGCGGAAGTTACTAAACGTCGTCGCGTTCCATTTGAACACCGTTGATGTGTACATATACATTACAGGACGCTCGTCTGGAAAAAATCAAAATCAAATCAAAATCTTTATTAATCATGTAGGTTAAGAAAGCGCTTATGACAGGTCAAGTACAGAAACTTGTCATTAATAAGACTAACTTAGAATTAAGGGAACTTTGGAATAACCGCCGCGCTAAAGGCTGGCAGGAAAAGGCACACCAACAAGCATGGGAAAAGGGAGGGCATCCTTAAGTGAAGGGATTCACGGACTATTATAACAATGTATAAACATAGTTTGAACAAATGCCTTTTCAATTGAACTTACACGCGATTCAAAAACACGTCGTCCTTGAGATACCATAAGCAACGGAACAGCAAAAATTGTTTGGTAGTAGTTTTTTTGCGGCCCCGCCACCTCCACAATGCAGGTACGACACGAGACATGTTATTTCTGCGTATTTGAAACGCGAATGAATGTGTAATAACTACAAAATTAAATTGAAATCTGTATAATACTGTATGTAGTAAAGTTTGGATACCGGGCGAAAAACAGATGTTATGGGCTGCATGGATACCATGGCTTCATAAAAGCTTATAGTACTAACAAAATTAGTGTAATTTACTATTATTGTAATTAAGTGGAGCCTAGATATGAATACCCCGAAGTACCCCATAGCTGGAGATCTAAATAAATACTAGTAAACAACATAAGAAATTTACTACCTGAACCGTTTAATAGCTCAAAACGTGACATCACTGCATATTTTCATTTTTGACTGAAAGATTTTATAAGAATGACATCGTATTTTCATTTTTAACTAAACGATTTTATTAGAATGAAAATTGCAGACAATTTATGCAATTTTTAGTTAAAATCTTTTAGCTCCAAATCTTTCCAGTAATTTCCTTTCCACTTTCATTTTTTTATCGGAACGTTTCAAAAGTATGTAAAGTTTACGACATATAGCGAAGACGAATAGCCGTAGTTTATTGAAATTACAAGTCGGTTAAAATGTTTGTTCAGTAAATCTTGAATATGTAATCTGTGGTTAATTTTGCAAATACGATTAAAAACAGTTTCAACAAAACAATATTTAATTTCTATCGAATCGTCGTCGCGTACAGGAATTTTCAGCGAATTAGACGAACGAACGACGAATTAGTATAGGTTAATGTCTTATTTTTTTATTGATACCGGTGGAATATATTAATTTCTGTATTCGGGCCTCCTGCATTATACTTGCGTACTTAGGTCATATCATCTATATTGCTGTGATTGATTGATTTAAACTTATGTGATATTACTTCATATTGTGTATTTTATTCACTTTTTTCATGTGCTAATAAAATATCGTAGATTATAGAATGTCTGTGTATATGGATTTCATATTACTTCTGAAGGGTAAGGGTAATTTCGCCCAATGTATTTTAGAGAATTCCTGTTTTATTAATAGCGTCGAAATTTATTTGCTTCAATTAAATAATACTAAATAAATACTATAAGCAGTGGACGTCCTGTGGCTGATGATGATGAAATACTCATACCGTTCATAATATTCAAATCTATTTTCCAACTCGGTTACCTAATTGTTATGTTAGTAGCTAGCGACGTGCCGAGCTGTATTTAGTTCTTATCAACGCGTCATTATGCGTTATGTATTAGCAATAGTAGATGTTTGTGTCAATAATATAATAGTTTATGCAATTTTGTGTTATGAAATGAAATGGTCATACTATACATACATACGCTCTCACGCCTGTAATACCCGGAAGGGTAGGCAGAGGTCTAACACATTCACATTTTGCTGAACGTATTTCCATCCCATGATTACTATCGCCATACCAGGCACAATTCTAGAAGCTCGGAAGCTACTACTGAGCATTTGGTGAAAAACCCAATATCACTTTTACCCGACCCGGGGATTGAACCCGAAACCTCGGCAAAGGAGTCATTTACAACTGCGCCACCGAGGCAGTCAATATAATCTGATTGTATCTGCTCTTCACCTAATAAAAAAAGTGCTTTAAAGAGTTTACTTTGTGTATCGCGTCGATTTTAACACGATACCATTTTTTTTAGTTTTGGCCGGCCAAATAGGTCACCTGATGATAAGTAAGTGATCTTCACCGCAGCTCATGTACACCCATCTTAATAGGAAGGGAAATGGACACTTGGACCACCGGATATCTTACTCACCGTTCGAAACGCAACAGTAAGCCGCTACTTCAAGTCGGTTTTATGTGAGACAGTGCTAATAAACTGATTGAGCCGACCCATTTATGCTGTTGACAAAATTGTCTACAGCGTGGCTTTAGTACTTAAAAATATTACTTAGGTTAAAGTAGCAGAAACCCGACGGGCGATGACGCGACGCATTTGACACGAAAAATGTCACCTGTTATTTTTTATATTTTAACATTACATTACTTAATTGATTATTACTTATATATACTACCTACACATTACTTGATTAACTGCAAGTGATGAACTGTTCGGCTAACCTAGAAACCTAGAAATTGTTATGTTCAAGATTTTCAATATTTTCGGGGCTTTGGAATGACAGAAACATAACTTATTCCCCAGTTTAATATGTTTACATAATATTATAGTCAGAATATTTACCTCTTTGGAAAGTATAAAACGCCATAGATATTAAAAGGAACCACAAAAACAGTCTTCGGTTTTTTGTTCTCCTTTTTGTCAGGGTGTTCACTGTTCGGACAATGTTGTTTAAATCGAAAAAGTCCGTGATTGGATTCTTGACGCCGGCTTCTTTTAGCGATTTCTGTTCAGGTCTCGTTTGCCATTTCAAAAAGAATAACGCGTGGAGCGTGGCCAAAACCATTAACGCGGTATTGATAGCAAACATGGCTGTAAACGATCTATAAAACACTCTGCTGTACAACACATTCCCTAGAAACAAAAAAGGACAGTTTATTATGTTGATCAGAAAGTTTGAAGTAAGAAAACGTAATGTATTAAGCTAAGGCTAAAGGCTTGACCCTAGCTATAGTTTTCGGCAAGAATTCTGTTGTTGCTTTCTTTAACAAAGATAAATATGGAAACATTAAATTAATCGAATGTTTGTTCGATCCAGTTGGGGAGAATCGTCTATGAAGCATCGCACTGAAAGGAATTCGCACCAAAACTCTAACATGACCCATGCCCCATCGGTGGTTTATTGTTCCTGTGAGGCCTAAAAATATTTAATATAAGTACTTTTCAATGGCGATATGCTTAACGGTGCGAAGGCATTGTAAAAAAGAAGAGTTTAGCTGTAGTAGAGTCCAGATCTCATATTTGATCGTTATTTTTTCTTCGGCACCTTTCAGACGTTCGCTATGAACTTTGAGTATAATAATATGCATGTTTAAATAAAAACCGCGGGAGAAAAACAAGAACATATAGCCAGTAACTGTTAGAGACATGGGCCAGCTTGAGTCGTGTTCGGAAATTTACTGACAGTACTGTATTCTATATTATTATGGGGCCACAACCGAAGTACACCATAGCAGATACGAAAATAATCATCCTAATCAGTATAATTTGGCCGAGTTATTTGTAAGCAAATATAAACAATCCAAAGCCTTATCAGTAAATCCAATATTCTTCTTATTAGTACAAATAATTGTTCAGATGATTTGCAATTAAAAATTCGCAATGCAACAGAAATAACAAAACGCATACGCGAAGCGAATAATATAACAATGGCTACAATACAAATTAGCACCATCTAATATATCAACCCTTTACAGGAGAATGATTTGCTGAATTTCGATCCTTTTAACATACATAATATGTATGCAATATACAATTAAATAACAATTTATGTTTTTTTTTTTCAAAAAATTGAATTTTAAATCACTCTATTGTAAATTTTACTCAATGTCGCTTAGATATTTTTGCCTTTCAAGAGACGATATATATCCAATATATCTATACTATGTATGTATCTACTATTCCATATGCGACCGAACAAAATTTTAATAAGGAAATGGCTTACGTTAGATCGCGGTGTATAGACAGTAAAACCGTCATAAAAAAGAGAACATAATATTATCCACATTTTAAATATAGGTAATAATATAATAGGTAATATATAATTAAGCTATTGACGATATATCTATTATATAGTGTGAATATTTTACTGTGCACTGGGTACATACAATACTTGCTACATTTTGTTTCGGCACTTCCCATCATTTATCTTGGAAAACACGAAGCGCGATAACGGTTCAATATAACATAGCTGTTACAACATAAGATTATGTACTTATTTATTCTTTTAAGTACCTGGCAAGAGTCTAAATCTATTTCGTACTACTTCGTAAAAAAATAAGGTTTACTGAATCGCATAACTTAAATCGTAGTATTGAAGCTATCATTGTTTAATTTTATTACAGGCTGATTTAACGGAAATACAATAAAAATAGAATAACAAAATTTACACCAAAATTTAATCAGAATATTATAACTAATAAGTTAATAGTCCACACAATAAAGATGCACATCTATCAGTAATTAAACACTGCTTACAAAAACAATAGTTTATAACAATATGCAATAAAACGTTCTAATTAAACACATGTCTGTACGACAAATAAGATTTAATTGTCGTGATTAAGCTAATGTTAGTGCAATACACTTACCCACAGCAACTCCTAAAGGCATAGCGCTAAGGTAGACAACATCCAAGATACCTACTCTGAGAGTCCTGTTCTTAATAGAAGACACATCGGCTATGTAGGCAAAACAGCCCGCGAATATTGCTAAATCAGAGCCGGTAAGAGCACTGGGAAATGCTGCCGTGTATATCACGTACTCCACTGGCCAGTCTGAAAACACATCACAATATAAGCCCTGAATTACATTTGTAACTTTTACTTACGTCATCTTATTTTGTACGTGGACTTACGAACACTTACTTAATAATGTAACTCACTTGTGTACACAGCATTGTAATTACGTTATTATAAATATCATTAAATCAAATTACATTAATTACGTCTGATCTAAAATTCGATCAGGAATATTGTGAGCCACTTACGTAAGTCTTACATAAGCCCGTAACTAAAATTTACAAGTGTAATTCAGGTCCATTACTTCCCACTTATTTGCAGCCTGACTTAGATAACAATGAAATGGAAAATAAAATTTTCGAACATGGCACATAATTACGACTTTTAGAGAAATATATCAGGTTCCATTTTAATAATATCAAATTCGATTTCTTGGGAAGGCTCAAGCATTTGAAAATAAGTAACTAATTAACTATAGCTGCAGATGAGTGAAGGTTTTGCAACTCCCTCGACATAATGGCGGTGGCCGCGGTCACGGTGCGACGGCTGAGGCAATTCTGTGAACCACCTCGGCGTCTCTTCCGAGAAATAAGGATTGCACATCGAGCCCAGAATCATATATTTTGTAACATAAAAATCTTACCATTCATAGTATTAACAGTAATCATCACAGAGAAGTAGAGTTTGCCAATAAGGCCTGCGAGCAATATTAATTTTCGGCCTCGTTTATCACTATACGACCCCAGGAAAAACGCAAGTAGAAGAGGCATGACATGACTCGCAATGCCGTTCCATTGGTGGAATGTTGATACTGTAGCCTGTCAATATACGCATTATAAAACTATATATCATAAAAACAACGTATATCCACAACAATTGTATTTTATTCTTCAACTGAGCTAGTAATATAATACAATTATGGAAAAAAAATATGGAATGAAAACAAACTTTATTAGGCAATTATTACCGTCACATAAGGCGATAGGTTGTGAGCCTAGCGTCAAATAGCTTGCAACCTCGGGTAATTCATGTGTAATTTTTTCGCACTGATTAACTGAAACACAAATCGTGTTTGCCTTGTCTAGGATTTGAACCTAGGTCCTCGGCGGTTCCTCAGCCCAAATACACTGTCACTAAAGCAGTGGTTGGCAAAAATCGAAACACGACTGGAGAGACTTATGTGGCTGTTTGGACCATTAAGAACGGCTCTGCTTCAAATTATCAATTTTGGAAGTTTTAGAGAAAATGCTTTTTTCGAATTGGAAACTACGAGGAATACTGTCTTTTTTTAATATGACTCAATTTTTTTACCTTTGTACTATTGTTATGTTGGTCTTTTGAGATATAAGTTTGACGACCACTGCAATAGTTCATTTAAAGGCGACCAGAAAATATAAAATACAATTAAATTATATTAAGCCTTTACCTGAACTTCTAGATTAATGTCCTCATAATCACTGATGTTGTGACATATTTCTGCACTGTACCCATGGTTCACTTTACATGTTTGAAACACGTAAAATGTTTGCTCAATCACATTTGTGATCATATATGCCATTATGTAAAAAAACATACAAGGCTCTACGGTTATGTATTTGTACCATGATTGCTTTTTATCGTGCTGAAATTCAAATTGTTTATTTATTAATTGTTACTGGCCACCAAGAGCACTTTAACAAGCCTTGTTAAAAAAATCGTCAGAACGCCTACAAATGTTGTGGTCGGAGAAGACGCAACATGAAACTATGTTGTAGCTTTTATAAACGAATATTAGTCTCGATATAAACGTGCCCCGCCAGAGCGTGTTCTTTGAGGGGCAAAAAATACAAGTTCCTTCTTTTTATGCGTAATTATATCTTTAAATGTATGAATTTATATGTTTATACTGATAATGTAAATTATATTTTCCTTGTAAAAATAAGTTTACAATAGGAACCATATAATGGGTATAGTTAGTTATACAGATAGTTTTGATATAAAAGCGTGACAACAGTTTGATAACGGTGAAGTGATTATTTGTAAGGTCAACAGATGATATTGTGTCATCAAGCACATAAGATACTAGATAATTTTACATTGAATCAACTGTTATAACATGCAGCATTATCCCATGTACACTTATAACCATATATGTAATATGAAGTAAACAAAATTATTAAAATAAAAAAATATTGGTGTGTGTCGTGGGACACCAGGTAGGAACGAAGTTCCTTCGGCTAATGTAGAATCGACACAAATTGTAAAAAATACAAATTATCAACTAAAATAACAAAATATGTCTCTTTATTTTTGTTTGACAACATAAAATTACATAGAAATAGAATAGAAATAAAAAAAAGACGTGTAGCACTCGGAGACTGCCGCGGTAAAGCTATTGTATAGCATTTTTTATTAAATTATGTAATTATAAATAATAACGAGCTAGCGTAATCTTTTAAAAATCGAAGGAGATATAAAAATACTTCAAGTATAACTGGCTATATTTTAAAAAAGGAACTAACGCTGGCTGGTTATGCGGCGCTTTTAACGCTTTTTTCTTACGCTTTTTTCTTACGGTTTTACTATCACATTTTTTTCAGTTCGGTCACGCAGCAAAATCCCTATCCCCTCCAAGCCTGCCGTAAGGAACTTCGTTCCAATAAAACATGACTGCAAAAATCTAAGATTATTATTATTCTTCTAACATTATTATTTAACAGTGAACATGTCCTCCATTGTCTTTGCATAGTTTGCTTGTGCAAAATACTTTTTATTCAGCATAACCATTATGGTGGCTAATGCTTAATATATTGCATTTGTACAATTTTGTTATAGCATATGCCACTCTTGTATACAATATAGTTGTTGACCACCTTAAGCTAAGCTATATGAGAGTACTCAAAATAATCACAACAAATTGTTATGTTAAGTACTCAATTAACGGTGTAGCATCTATTGTATATTATACTACTAGGCTTCTTTGAAAATAAATGAAGTTTTGATATGATGATAATTTACATGTTGATAATAATGAATGGTTAAGTGGACAAGTTGAGTAGTATGGGCTGTCGAAAAGAAAGTCGCGGTTCCCAAACCAACCCAGCGGTGGCCTTCTTCGGCGCATGTGGAGTGGCCACGGGGTATCCTTGGATAAGCCAAGAATTGCTACCAGAACCACCCTGCGCAGAGCCGCCTTGCGGCCTGACTCCTTGTGGGATGACTCCGAAGCCCGTGAAGGTATATGAAGTCTGACAACCTGCATTAGGCCAGCATGATGGACTAATGCTTAACCCCTCTCATCCAGTAGAGAAGGCGTGTGCCTAGCAGTGGGACGTGTATTATATAGGGCTAGTATTATACAAGTGAATAAAGGTGTTACTGGACAAGTTTAAAAAATATTATAATTATATGTAGGTTGTTACTAACCTTTATAAGAAGAAGAAGATAAGTTAATTTATGAACTAAAACCATAAAATATTCATTTGTTAAGTAGTTATAAAATATAGCAAAGGTGTGTTGCATTTTAATGCTATATAAGTATAATTTTTAGGTCATAAATGTGCTTTCAGCATATGTGTAATATTTTATATAAATATCTTCATTTGGAGCATAGGTGGTATCAATGCCCATGCCCATAACAATAACATATTATGTATGTAAAAAATGCATTAGGATTAAGTGTAAAATTGTTCCAGTAAATTGAGCTGATCACCGCTCTGTTGCAAATTGCACACATCCTCCATCATAAATACAAATACAAATGTAAAAAATGCAACAACCATGTTAAGCATTTATTTCTAGCTACTATTTCACAAGCACTAGCTATTATTTCTTTTCAAAATAAGTCTAAATTGAAATGATTAAAGATTTAGATTAATAAAATTTCATATTTTTAATATTTTTTTATTTGTTATCCAAATAAAGCTTTTTTCATTCATATCAGCATTATAAAATTTTGTCTGTATTAACCCTTCAATTATCTTGAAAAATATAAATATGGATTGATGGGATTGGGAAAGGAAGGCAGATTTAGCCCACCAGATATCTCATTCACCATATGAAACACAACAAGTTGTTACTTCATGTCGACTTTCTGTGAGAAAGTGGTCAATCTGGTCTAGGCAGATCATTCATGTTGTACAAAACTGTGTACAGTGTGGCTGACTGATAAATTGATTAAGATTGAAATACTGGGCACATATGGTAATGGGCTCGTCTCGTATTGTATTACTATCGTATATAGTAGGACAAAAATTACATCAACAAAATAGAAGAACCTGTCTATACCTTCAGTGATATGGGCTTGATCATATATTATGTTAAATTTGAAATTGGAATAGTTTAAAAAAGTTTATAGCTACTTAACAAGTTTCATGTGAATTAACACAAAAGAACACTTAGATGATCAACTTTTTGTATCATCTGAAATATTTGCAACTATTCGATCACCATCATTAGCCAAATTTCATGTTTTAGCAACCTTGTGCAAAATAATCATCAAAGAAGTTTGGTGGACGAAAATTCTAACCCCTCTAATTATATTAAATTATCTAGGACATTATTTTACTAATTTTTAGAATATCTACAGGTAATTGGAAAATCATTAAAATAAACACAACATGTATGACAATCATTTCATGCCTGAATAATAAAACAAGTAGTATTAAAAACTCACCATGTATGTTTCTTCTGATCTTGTAGACATTATGCACTAAGTTCACACGATGTTCATACGAAGAATAAACTAAATATCACAGAAATAAAAATCATTGAGTATATAAATTCTAAGAAGTGCATTTAAAAAAAAAATGCATTCGTCTGTCGTAAAAAAGTTTTGCATTTCAAATTATCAAGTGTAGTGCAATATTGTTGCCGCCTTCGGCCGATGACCAGTACTGCCACATTACTAAATTTACTAATGTTACCTACCTAATACCTTAGTATCCATAAAATGTAATTTGTCTCTGGTAATTGTAATATTAAAGTCTTAGATTATCTATTCCATAGATAGGACCATCACAGAATGATTTCCCTGCAAAACGAGATAGTTATATAAGTAATTTAACGTGTTAGACAAAGATGCATATATAATATTGCTGTCACTTTCAGCGTAGCCTATAATTTCTTGTTTGTCACGGTTCGAAGTTTGCCAAACAAACCATAGCGTGATTGTTTTCTGGACTTCCTGGCGTTTTTAAGGTGTTTATAGCGATTATTATTAGTGTTTGTATTAAAATAGTAATCAAATCGTATTCTAATGATGGTTGGGTGTAGTATTTTTGAGTGTAAAAGCCGTAGCGAGCGAAAAAATCCTGGTGTCTCATTTCACATGTAAGTACCTTATAAAATCTGTTTCTGGGAATTAAAATAGTTTCAGATTGTTGTATTGGCGAGTATTTTCACAAGATTTTGGTAAAATTGTTACGAAAATCTTATTTTAATGCATTAATCTAACTTTATAACCTAAAAATAGTGTTGCCGGTTACTAAAGCTAAATGCCGATAAATTATTATTAAAGTAGATAATACATTTTTATAATATGTTATAATACTCAATACTTATTTCCTGAAAGAAGTGAAATTTATCTTCCGTTTTGTCTTATTTGCAGGTTTCCTAAAGATCCATCACAAAGAAATCGGTGGATCTAAGCGACCGGTGGAATCAATTGGATACCAACTAAAAATGCTAAGATGTGTTACCTGCATTTTTCAAGGAGTATGCAAGTCACCAATGATTTCGTAAAACATAGAACGTATCAGAAACTTTCATACAAAATTAGTTAAATTTAAAGGTCAATGAAGGGGCGTGTTAGCAAAACGACGCTCTATTACTCTCTCTAACACCGAGGGTCGCAATAGAGCATAACAGGAGCTTCGCTTCCGGATGTCATTAAAAACTAGACATCATATAATATCACGTTAATGCCGACATGTATGCCGACATGTAATGCCATCTTTGAGTGGTAGAGCCACGCTGTAGACAGTTTTGTCTACAGCATGAATGGGCTGGCTCGTCCGGATCGTTACCACTGTCTCACAGAAAACCGACGTAAAGTAGCGACTTGCTGCTGCGTTTCGTACGGTGAGTGAGATAACCGGAAGCCCAAATCCCCTCACCTTCCCAATCCCTTATTATCCCTTTCCTTTAAGGTCGGCAACGCGCCCATGACTCTTCTGGTGGTGGGCGTACATGGGCGGTGGAGATCACTTACCATCAGGTGACCCACTTGCTCGTTTGCTGGCCTATGCTATAAAAAAAAAAAAAAAGACGTTACTCATTAAAGGAAAAAGAAAATGCTCTATTTATGTCCTAGCAATGCATTGACATGATTTGGTACTACAGTTGAAATACTTATACACTAGTACTTATATTTGCTTCAATTTGACTACACCTTAGAAAGTTATTAGCCCGTGTATCATAATTTGTGTTAATAAAGAAATTAACCATTCACATCTTTTTATTACAAAAATTAAGTGAAACCTAACATTTAATTCACTATCCCGTAATTTTAATAACACTAATTGGTATTATGAATAATAGGATATTCACACTATTCGTAGGGTACACGCGATTTTTTTAATTATTTTAATATTTTAATTAATGTTGCATATAAAATAATGTGTAAATAAGGATATAGGGCAATATACTATACATAGCCTTTAATAGTATTTTATTTTACTTTTAAGAATCTTCACTAAAATATAATAAAAAAATAAAATAAATATGGATTTTTTTTACATTCTGACAACACAAGCGCTGGGTCTCTCTGTCTCACCACAGGCTACGCTATGGCCGTATCTTGTTCATATTTGATCTGAGATTAAAGTCGTTGGATTACCCGCCTAATAACCATAAAATACCCGTTTTTACTAACGGGTAATATGGGGCTACGAATCAGACAATTAAACAAAGGTAATAAAACCAATTTAAAAGCCTTTTTAATAAACTTATAATAAATCAGCTTTAAAATGACAAATTCAAAAATATCAATTATATTACATAGAAAGATCAATTAATTTCTGCTAGTAGTTGGTTCAGAAGTGTAGAAGATTGTTCGCAATGTATGAACACTGAGCTGAACACAATAGCAACACCAACACTAAAAAACTGGTATTTGTCATTACAATAGCTGCTTACTTCATGGACTTAGTATATATACTGCTAACTCTCAATAAAGTATATAAATAACAATGAGCTTCATCTTTAAGGATTATTTGATTATATAAACTCGCTATTTTATAAGTGTTATATATAAAGCCCCCTAAAGTACCCGCTTTTATCCCGATCACTCGCCTGAAATCGCCTGAAAATAACCGCTTTTCGGGTAAGTATTTGTCAATTGGCAACACAAATTAATTTTTTTTTAATTATTTTACAGCTGGATGCTTGGCTTTTGAACTCGTCTCAGATTTTTTTGCTATTCCTGTATTTTATATTTTTATATTACGCTGAAACATGGTTGCAGTCAATTTTAAGGTCTTACCGGAGTTTTACACTTGTTATTGGCGAAATGCATAATAATGCAAATCCATAAATAAAAAAGAAGAAGAAAAATCTTATAGAAACTCAGATCAAATATGAACAAGATACGGCCATAGCGTAGCCTGTGGTGAGACAGAGAGATCCAGCGCTTGTGTTGTCAGATTTTAAAAAATCCATAATTATTTTATTTTTTTATTATGTTTTAGTTAAGATTCTTAAAAGTAAAATAAAATACTATTAAAATTGGCTATGGATAGTAGAGGTGTGTACCGGAGCCAATTTTATCCTCCGGAGATTATGCGGAGATTTTATTGAATAACCGGAGATTCTCCGGTTATCCTCCGTTTTTTTTTTTTTTTTACTAGCCCTGTATTATATACGTCCCACTGCTGGGCACGGGCCTCCTCTACTGAATGAGAAGGATTAGGCCTTAGTCCACCACGCTGGCCTAATGCGGTTTGGCAGACTTCACATACCTTCGAAAAATCTTACGAGTTCTCAGGTATGCAGGTTTCCTCACGATGTTTACTTCACCGTTAAAGCTAGCAATTAATATACACGTGACTTAGAAAAGTCAGTGGTGTATGCTCTTGGGGCTGGTTTCGAACCTGCGAATTTCGTCTCGACAGTCCATACCACTCCCCGCTGAGCTATCGCTCTACTCCGGATAGTCAAAATAATTTAAATCAATATAGTTCAAGAGAAAACAAAAACAATGCTTTCTGAAATATGAATTCACTTTATTAAAAAAATCGAATAGAAAATATCTAACCTACTAGGTAAAAGCAAACTATATAAGTATATTTATAGTATACTAGCTGTCCCTCGCGGCTCCGCCCGCGTGATCTGCTTTTTCCGGGATAAAAGTAGCTTATCAGTGGCGCCATGTGTCGAAAATTGATCGTACCCTCTGAGAAACCTTCGGGGGCTCATGCACAACAACTTTGCTAAAGATCATCACATGATCAAATGCATAGTTTTGTCGGGAAAGATTTGATCGTCTTGGTCGCGGCATTGTTAATGATGATTCAAAGAGAAAACAAATTACTGATGATATGATAAATTACGTTTAGCTATAATTTTTATAATTGTCAAATTTTGTACCATACTTAACCAAAGACAAAATTACGTTTAGCTGTCATTTAAGTTTTGTTATTCCACTGTCATTTGCCTTTTGTGTCATGTCAGATGTGTTTTGGTTATACCACGTTTTATAGTGACTTGACTGAAACGCGGTCGAATAAAGATTTTGATTTTGAACGGGATAAAAAGTATCCTATGTCCGTCTCCTGGTTCTAAGCTACCTCTCCAACAATTTTCAGCTAAATCCGTTCAGCCGTTCCTGAGTTATAAGTGGTGTACAATTACAGTGGTTGTAACTAACACCACTTTCTTTTATATTTATAAGAAAGCAAGATGAGATTATTATTATTCTTTTAGAATATTCATAAGAGTAGTATCGAACAAAGATACATGCGTAACCGCGACTTAATAATTCGTTCAGACATTTTTACCAATCAAATAACCGGTAGTTAAGAGAAACACCGATTAGGCTCCGGTACTCACCCTAACCGGTAATTATCCGGTTTTTTAAGAACCGGTGCACAACACTAATGGATAGTAATAGTGTATTACCCAATGTTTTAATTTACACAGTATTTTACATACACCATTAATTTAATGATTAAAATAATTTGAATAATCGTGTGTAATTCATAACACCAATTATTATTAGTCAAATTACGGGATAGAGAATTAAATGTTAGGATTCACTTCATTATTATAATCAAAAGATGTGTATGGTTAATTTCTTTATTAACAAAAATCATGATACATTGGCTAAGAAGTTTATAAAGATTTTTTTTTATCCGAGCGCAGCAAAGTGACTGCACTACACCTGATGGTAAGCGTAGTGCAATCCAAAAACCAGCGGCCACCAACAAACAATGACTTTATCGGTGGTCACCAGTCATCAGTCAGTCAGCGTAATATAACAAATTATTTGATAATATTTACTTAAAAGATAAAGCAGGCCTTTGTATAATAACTACTAATTACAATACAAACCGAAGATGGAGCAAGCGCATCGATTTTTCTTTTTCAACAGCTACTACCTCAGCTTTAAAAGCATGTGTACATGACTCTTGATTTACAGGTGAGTATGCCAAGACAGGAATTGATGTATTCTTAGACAAAAGAGGGTAAATCTGTAAGGAAATATCCAGGTATTACAAGGTGGTAGGTCCCTCGTATGCGAGAGGCCGTCTGGGTTGGTACCACCGCTTTGTCTAATTCTGCCGCCAAGGAAGTGTGTAAGCACTGTTGTGTTTCAGTTTGAAGCCAGCGAAATTACTGGGTGTTATTAACAGAGATATTATTATTATTGTTAATTTAACAGAGACTTAACATCCTATGTCTCGGGGTGACGAGCTCAGTTCAGTAGGATAGGTAGGAAATCAGGAGGGGGGATTTAGAACTTAGAATTACCAAGCAATGCATGGCAATTCTAAGTTCTAAATCCCCCTCCTTTTTCCAATCCTTCAATTGCCATGCATCCATGGTTCCCTTTGTATTGTAGATATTGATAGCGGTGGAGACCACTTACTATGAAATGACCCACTTGCCTGTTTGCCAGTCTCTACTATAAAAAAATATGAAGTATAGTGGTGAAATAAAGTAATAAGTATAACACCTTAAAAATACACTCACCACTACAGAGGGCCCAGTTTTCTCCTGACTGACAAGGTATTAACATACCATTAATCTAGTGTTATCTGGGTGTATTAAGAGTGTTCACAAGCAATGTGCGATATGGGTCTAGTTATAAGGGGTGGTTGTAGGCTAGATAGATACACACAAACATGGAACACCACATTCCTTAAATTTACTTACATTTTTAGTGGGAACCGCCATTGCAATCAGTTTTTTAATAATATTTTTGTGACTATCTCATCGTCCTCAAAATGGAGGGAACACATCTTAGTATTTTTACTATGTATCCAATTGATTCGACCAGTCGCTTGGATCCACCGATTTTTTTGGGATGGATCTTTAGGAAACCTACAAATAAGACAAGACGGAACATACATTTGACATCTTTCAGGAAATAAGTACTGAGTATTATATGACATATTATGAAAATGCATTATCTACTTGAATAAAAATTTATGGATATTACGCTTCAGTAACTGGCAACACTATTTTTAGGTTATAAAATTAGGTTTATGCATTAAAATAAGAATTACTTAACAATTTTACCAAAATCTTGTGAAAATACTCGCCAATACAACAATCTAAAACTATTTGAATTCCCAGAAACAGATTTTATAAGGTACTTACATGTGAAATGTGACACCAGGATCTTTTCGCTCGCTACGGCTTTTACATCCAAAAACACTATACCCAACCATCATTAATATACGATGTAATTAGTATTTTAATATAAACACTAATAAGAATCGCTATAAACACCTTACAAACGCCAGGAAGTCCAAAAAACAATCACGCTACGGTTTGTTTGGCAAACTTCGAACCGTGACAAACAGAAATTATAGGCTACGCTGAAAGGGCCAGCAATATTATACAGGCATCTTTGTCTAACACGTTCAATTACCTATATAACTATCTCGTTTGCAGGGAAATCATTCTGTGATGGTCCTATCTATGGAATAGATAATCTAAGTATAGAAATGATATTTTCAGTTTGCCACTATTTTAAAATTGTCAGGGCAAATTTTCCAAAAAACTTTATTCTGATTATTGCGAACAATTTAAAATAATTAGTCAAATCGGCCCAGACGTTCTCAAGTGATTGATGTTTTTACAAACGAACAGCATTTCATTTTTAATTATATATATAGATTGACGGTGATTCGTATAAATAAAGAGTGTAAATACTACTTACGTTATAAGGTTCATGAAAATACATAGGTACCTACGTAATAAAAATCCCTGTGTAAAATATTTCAAAATGGGAATTGTTTGATTTAGTAATCTATAGGTACCACTTCATTTGCTTACAGAGAATCTGGAAAAACAATGGGACAGAGCGTTTTAAATTATTATTGCCCGGTGTCAAAAAGATGTTGTTTTTGCATATCGCTCAAGATGGGCACTATTATTATCTCCCTCCTAGGATTCCTGCCTAGTATCGCTTTAATATTGTTATTTAACCCTGGAATGATCTTCTTGGAAAGCAATGGAATCCCGAATACAGTGGCTGAAGTCATTGTTCACATTTACGCCGTATTAGGCACATTACTATGCTTAGTGCATGCCATATTGCTTATTGCAGCTATTACTTACAATGAGATACTTATTTTATTATACTTGTGGTGTGGCGTTGTATATTTTTTTATTGATGTGACGATTGCATTCATTCTTAGTATATTAGCTGTTACAAAAGACATGACAGTTGCCGGATTAGTATGCCTCCTCGCCGATATTTTGTATTGGTTAACTTTATATTTATTTGTGTTTCCTGTAGTAAATGGATTCAGGAGGAATATATACACAGTGGTTATAATATTAGCATAAATATACTTTTTTGGAATTCTAAATAAGTAGCATTATTTTGATGATGCAGTATTTTAAATTAGGTACACGCACAATTTTCACTATTTCTTGGACAGTGCACCACATTATAGCTAAAGTCAAGTAGACAAAATAGACGAAAAAAGATGCTGCATTGATATCCAACAAACTGGTTTTTTGTAGGTACAGGTCTTGCATATGTTATTACGAATGATTTGTTAAAAGTCTCCATCGATCCTACTTGTGCGTTGTTTTTGGGATTGGGAATATTGGTTTTAGTGACTCACGTACGCAAATACGGGACAAATATACAATTTTGAGTTAGTCAACTATCCGTCTCTAATTCTAGATATACGCAAAATACAGAAATTGGTGATTATTGACCTCGAATAAAAAACAACGCACAAGCCGAATTGATGGGGACTTTTGACACATCATTTAAATTACGTATTCAAGACCTGTCCATAAATCCAGCTTTTTAGTGCGTACTCAATCAGATCTTAACAAATTAGTATAGGACCACATTGCAGCTAAACTCTATCAAATCATTTTTTTTCGACCAAATCGGTCTACAATTGGCGGAATAATCGATGTACTACTTATATAAAAAGGCAAAAAGACCAGAATTGAGAACCTCCTTCCTCCTTTTAGATGTCGATTAAAAGTTAGTAATAATAAAGTTATCATTGTATTTTATAATGTGATATTTAATAATTTTTTTCTGTCTTATGTTATTTGATTTTTATGTACACCGATATTTTGAATAATTATAATATTACGTGATGAGTGTAAATGACATCCAAGGTCTTATTAAAAATAAATTAAACAATGCACGTAAGGAATAAATATATTTATTTTATTCATCAAATGAAACCAGTAAATATATTTTCAGTGTAATAAACAAAGTACCTAGTTATTATGACTAGCGCACGTGGCGCGGACAGCGGGCGCGCGGGCTATAAACATTTGTCTCCAGAAATCGACCTCACCCCGCTTCACAGCCGGCTACTCGCCCACTGCGCCACGGAGACTGTCACACGCTCGCAGCTAACGTAATAGAACAAAATACTAAAACGTTCAAATTAAAAAAAAAATATGGCACAGTATAACTAAATAGAAAATATGAGTTTTCATTACGTCATTATTATTACAGTTTTAAATCCTGTTTTATTCAAACACTAGTTTAAACTGGAATAAACGCCAAGAGAGAATGATCTACCGTCCGCGGCTTGCGCTCCGTGCACTCACTTAAGTCATTTCGCTCGGTGTTTCTTTTCATTGTTCTTCAATCAGCCTATCATCAACATTGCACGGCTGTGGGGCTAGTCGTAGCAGCGGCAGTGATGGTATTGTCGGTCGTGATAATGGTGAAGGTTATCATAATCGTATGGGCCCTTACTAATAAACTTTTATAAGTAAGGTTTATAAGTAAGGCCCATGATCATCACCACTAATTGAATTTCATTTACTTCAGAACAGTTTTAAACGATAGGTAGACAGTTCAATGAAACTAGCTAGCTAGACTTTCACCTTTCAGTTTGAACAAGTTAAAACTAATTATAATTATCGCCTTAACATGAAAATAGTTTACTAGAAACCTATTTCATTAACCCGTTTTTCACATTAACTCCTATTTCGTTAAAATAATAAATATCTATTTTAAAATTTACAATGAAATATTGTTTTTCGATTACAACTGGGGGCCGTTCAAGTATTACGTAAGCAGATTTATTGCAATTATTTACCCCCCCATCCCCCTTGTCAGCAAAAGTAAGCAAAGTTCTTACCCCCTCCCCCCATGCTTACGTAAACATTTGTCAATTAATGTATTGTTTTTTTAATTTTATAATGTTATAATTATAATTTGAAAAATAAGAAAATAGATTTAGGATAGAGATTATATTTTACTGAAACGGTATTCAACATAGAGTAAAGGACAAAAATATTATATCTTACTAACATAACAAACTTATTTTAAATTTTTGGTACATATATTAAATTCAAATTAACAGTCTTCAGTCCATGAAACCCGAATCCATGATTCTAAGTTTTCGATGACATTGGATTGCTTCGATTGCTGCTCAGTGTTGTGAGTCTGCTCGCTTTCATCCGATTTTGGAATGTCTACGTCATTCTCATCGAGCCATTCAACATCATGGTGCTCTAAATTTTGAATAATGCACATCAGTTCATTAGCACGACGAGCAGCGACTCTTACAGGTCTAACTTTCCTATCAGTGTGCGTGTTTACTTTCTTATGGATCTTTTCGATGTGACGATTTAGTGACTTGACGGAAGCATGATAAAGACCACACGTTTTGCATGTTCGACTTGATAGCCTCAATTGTACCGTCGGACAAAAATAATCGTATGGCATTTGCAGGAAATCTTTGAGTGAAGCACTTAAGCGTAGAGCTAAATTGACTGGAAGATTAAGAAATTGCCCTCCTTCATCTAAAACCAAGTCATCAACTGTTTGTTTTACTTTTACAGGTGGTGGAAGAAACCTGTTGTCTAGTAATCTATATAGTCCACTTCTTGGACGACAGCATTCTGTATTTCTACATTTTACAATTTGGAGCAAGTATTGGCTTTCACGCACATGTTCTGAATACCATTTAATGTCTGGAAAATCAGGAAGATCTTGTTCACCTGCCCCAACATATTTTGCATTAACATTATAGCCATCAATTTCCATTGAACTCCATACTTCAGCTAATACTTTTCCTGCAAATTCGAAATTAGATCTTTCTAAATGTTCATCAATTATAACGCCACGTTCATCCAAATGAGACCCAAAATGGTCATGAGGCAATATTAAACCAGCCAGTTCCCGACTAAGAGGAGCCATTCTGCGCTCTACTCTGTTATACGCACTTCTTCCGGGAGCATTGGTAGCTAAAAACAATGCATCGAGATCATGTCGCTTAAAGTGTTGTATAGCAAACCCTATGACTTTTTGATAACGCGGATTTTCATCTGGCCCTCCATCAACCGTCATGATTACCACTGGTTTTACTAGTCCATGGTCAGTTTTAGCTAATGGTCGAAACTCTTCAAGTTCGAGAAGCGTCTCGAAATCCTGAGCATGAGTATTAGCAGTAGATGAACTATGCTTTCCACTTCGAATAGCGATGTATGTTGGTCCAGAATATCCAACGGCTTGCGGTTGTCCTAGCATATTGGAAGTGATTTTGATACCAGCATAAACAGATGGTATTAATTTATGACGCTCAGCGATTACCCAATCGTGATCAGGCAATTTGATTCTATATTCCATGTGCATTAGAAGAGGTGCTTGCTTATTTGCCGCAGTTACGCCAATAGGGACTCGAGCTTTATCATCTTGAGATATGAAAAATACTTGATCTGGTCCTAGTATGGATGCTATGTTCTCTAAATAATGAATTGATGTTTCAGCGAACTTGCTATCTAAGTGGCTCTTGTGGTGATCAGTTTGAGCCCGAATGAGCTTAACAGGGACTGTCGATACATGTCTTCGTCCCTCTGCAGAATTAGATTTTCTGGGAATCAAACGAAGATATGTCCCACTGCGACTAATGTCAAATCCCATTTTACGTAATTCTTGTGTGAGTTCATCAAGAGTTTTTACGCTGCGAATTGATTCCGTTCGTCAATCGTCTTCTATCATCTGCTGCACTCCCAAATAAAGCTATATCCGCGATTGTTTTCAATAGTAAAGGTTGATTGCTTTCAAGATTAGGACGTCCCACTGAATCCCTCAGAGATAGTCTTTTTTTCATTTCTGGATTTTCATGACAAATATCTTCTAACTTTCTTTTCATACCATCCCTGTGTTTCTTCTGGGCAACTGCGTTTTGAACCTTCCTGTTTAAAGACTGTTTTGCTGTTTTTATTTCCTCGCGCAACTTAATGATCTGTTTACCAACTTCAGCACGGATTGACATAGTATCTCTGGCAGAATACAAAGCATTCAAATTTTTTTCGAGTAGAGCAATCTTATTTTTCATAGCTTCCTGAGAAGGTTTTGGTCTCTGTTTATCTGTATTTTTATTAATTTCGCATTGCTGTTGTGATTCATTACCGGTTTTTATTTTATCTTCTTCCTGTTTTTTAATATTTGAAGCTGGCTGTGTAATTTGTGTTTTTTCTGCAGGTTTACAGGTTGCCTAAAAATAAAAACTTTCTATGGGTTCTGCTAAAGATTCTCTTATTAAGCTACATAAATACAAAGTATGGCAATAAATATGGTAAATACAAAACCCTATGGCTTTAAATCTAATATCTTTAAACGAGCAAATCGTTCCGGTCACAAAATACAGGGTGTTATAGTCTATTCAAGTAGGTATTTAAAAGAATATAAACAATCTTGATATGTCTTTTTATTGAAATATGCAATTATAAAATCAGATATCTGTAAAGGTGCGTACAGACATCGCGAGGCTTGCGCCGCGAATGGTTCGTCTCGCATACATCAACCTGAGGCATGCTACGGCACATGTATACGTGCAAACCATTCGCGGCGCACGCCTCACGATGTTTGTACGCACCTTTATGTACTTACAGAAAAGCAATTTTTTAATATTGGTTGAGTTTTTAAATGAATCACAACAGATTTTACACAGTTTACAATTTTAAACCACATATGTCAATAAAAAGACATATAAAGATTGTTTACATTCTGTTAAATACCTATTTGAATAGAGTATAGTTTTCTGTAGGTATATATATATATATATATATATATATATATATACCTACAGAAAACTATACTCTATAAAACTGACATCCTGTATTTTGTGACCAATTGACGGAATCAATTATAAGAAATAAATCTATATAATGAATATTACCTCTATACTTTAAGATAGGCCATAATATTTTCTAATTAGCAAAGAGAAACTTTTTGGCGATTTCTAATATTTCTAGTAGGTACTCATAGGTACCTAAAATGATTTCGTCACTCACCTTAGAAAAAAAATGTAGTAAATTGGATTTATTCTTAGTCGCTGCTTGCAATTCTTCTTCGATTCTCTTAGATACAATAATATCTAGTTCCTTGTCGGATTTTGCTTGTAATTTATAATTTCGCCACACTTCGTTAACTAACTTTTGTACATTTTGTACTTTCGTACTTGTATGAGATTTTTTAAAACTTTCAAACAATTTTTGGTATAACTTGGATTTGTCTATTTGAAATGACATCTTATTTAAACATTAAACTTTGGATAATGGAATGAATGGTAACACAAATGTTAACTTGCTTTACTATGCTTACAATACGTCTACTCGCTATAGCAGCCAAACGAAACAATACACTGATAGAGGAAATTTAGACAAGTGAACAGCGCGCGGTAATTCCCTTACTCGGTTCTAAAGCGAGTAGGGGAATTACCGCGCACTGTTCACTAAATGTATGTATTACTTGCGGGAATCCCCGAAAATGCTTTTCGTTTTCAAGCAAAGACAATGTGTGGGTTGCCATTCGTGTAAAAAAGAAAATAACTACCGATGACGTAATCATCATCTAGACTCCCCTACCCCCCATGTCATCCAAAATAAGCAAAGCAAAGACCCCCCCGCCCACCCATAGTGCTTACGTAATAATTGAACGGCCCCAGGTCTACAATACTATTACAAAGTAACCCGACCCTTATTTAACGCAATAGTTATCATACATATGATGTAACTACCTTATGTATTGTAATAATGTACATTATTTTTTACATTATCTACTTAATTTCCATTTTCACTTAATTATAATTATTTTATTAAGCTACATTTTATGACTAGAAACTGTTACTTTAATAACGTCTAAATACTGACGCGGTACTCAATGGAGGACTCTAACGGGTACTTATTTCTCTACTGTTTCGACAGCATACATGACCAACGCTTGAGTAGTTTTTTAGTATTCGACCCGACCGTAAGGGTCTTAGATTTGTTTGTTGACTTTACAGGTACATTATTTCGTAAAATATTGAATTGATGTATCTGAAATTTAAAAGTCCCAAGTGATAAACAAGGTCCTCCTCTACTAAATGAGGGGTCCATCTTTCTCGCCTAATGCAGGTTTTCAGATTTCACGTACCTTGGAAATTAGGTATCTTAGATATGCAGGTTTCCTCGCTATGTTTCCTTCGCCGTTAAAGCAACCGATAATTAAACAGTCAATACACACGTAACTTAGAAAAGTCAAAGGTGCATGTTCTTGGGGCTCATTTCAAAACTTTCGTCTCGACAGTCCCTACCACTCCCCACGTACGTGGTACGACGTATTAAGTTTAACCACAGGATGCGTGCCCGCGTAGTCTAGCACGGTGCGACAGCGCGGTAATAACATCACCATAAGTAAACTACGTATTACTGAAAAAGAAAGTGAGTGTCTTCCCTTACATTGAAGTATACAAGAGTATACGTGACAGAGTTGTGTTAATCTCGTCAACGCTAGAAATTGGAAATAGAATCCTTTCGAGCACATTGCGACTTGCGAAGCAACACACGCTCGGCAGGAGTAGCATGATTCGTCCGAATCTAATCACTTCTTTCATTGCGCAATGCTTTTGCAATAGTATTAGTATTTGATCTTGCAACATCTCTATGTTGAAAGATATCGGACTTCCAATTGTATCTGTAAAGATAATAGTGTACAGTGAAGAAATTGAACACAAGAACAAACTAAGTAGGTTTAATACTGCAGTGCGATTATAGGTTATTAATATTACCTGTACGATATAGTAAAACGGCTTTTATCCACTCGTATTCGGTTTTATCTAATCGGTATTGAGATATTGTCTTGAGCAGGTGCGTTAACTTTTTGAGATCTTCTTTGATATCAGGCCATTTTGCCGTGACTTCCGAACTTAAATGATCTACAATAATGATTGTAAATTGTAAACGGTTACGTGATAAGTTACATGAAAGCATTTTAAACATAAGATCATTAATGAGGCCAGGTAGTAACCACGTCGCAGTTGGGCGAAGAGACGAGATGTAAGGAGTATCGGTCTGGTTGTTTCCATAAACATGTAGAAGAGTTGGTGAGTTCGTGCTTACATATCAGTAGACCAGGTGAAGACGTTC
The DNA here is from genome assembly GCA_949126905.1 of Amorpha juglandis. NCBI lineage: Eukaryota > Metazoa > Arthropoda > Insecta > Lepidoptera > Sphingidae > Amorpha > Amorpha juglandis. The sequence continues at coordinate 9,865,559 of OX421367.1, forward strand.
TACGTTTTCGAAATTCGTTGTTTCGCACGTTTATCATAGGGGCGTCATAGAGGCCTTGGGTCGAACACATTTTAGGCAGGTTGCAATCAAGATCGCCATATAGCAAGCATTCAACTAATGTTTGTTATGCACTAGGGTGGGTCGAAAAAAAAACAAAACGTGTGGATCACTATGGCAGGTTTTAACACTATGTGTACGGTGGTGGCTATCCGGGCGGATATGAATATCCTACCACCAGCAGATAGTTTCATTGAATAGTGGACTTATTTGTCGTGATATTTTTTGACGTACCTTCATTAAAATAAAAAGAACATTGTGCAGCTGTAAGAATAAACAATTCTTTCCAATTGTTGTGCAATAAAGAAATCTGTTCAGAATTTTTCATTTGTACAAAAGATCCAAGACCGTGTAGCCATTTAACAGTAGCCACTAGTAGTTTTGCAATTGGATCGTAAAGTGTGTCGCCAATTAGTTTCCAATCGTCTTGAAGAGATAACTTTTTTGATTCTGTTTGTATATTATCTTCGTAATATCTCTTTGAATTTTCTGTACAACGTTCAAAATTTTGCCGCTCCTCGTAATAGTCGGAGAAACCGGAGTTTTTTTTGTTATATTCAGGTGAGTGTGCGTCTATGCTCTCTGATTTTCTGGTCACGATATGTGCTGGTGGATCGAAATTATCAGAAGAATTAACTGTGATGTTTCTTGAATCTACAAACACATAAAACCACATGATGAAATTGGACAGTAATTCTTAAATCTAAATTTCGCGATAACTCTATCATTTTTATCACTGGTAGGTACATAACATAAATTGTTTACAGCAGTAAGTTAGTACGTAATTAAGTAAGTATATAGGTAAATACAATATTTTTAATGATTCTATATAAAACATAGTATTATATGCATGGGTACATAAATTTACCTTTTTTGTTAACGTCTCCGCTTTTGCAAACGGTCTTGAATACTTCTTCTGAACTAGACACTTCGTCTTCTTTAAGATTTTCTGAAAGTTGTGAGTCAGGCTTTTCCTGGACACCGCGGTCTTGTATTGAAGATGTTAAAGAGCGACTTATCTCATTCGCAACAGGTTCTAAAATAGTTATAAATTATGCCCGTAATTATGTTGATATAATGAATACATAAGGACACGTCACGTTTAGTAAAAAATTGAATACTTTCGTTAAAATTAAATGTAGGTATTTATGACTGAAAAATTAATATTCCAACTTACTATTCGAGGGAGATGCTGAAGATGCTGATGCGTCCGTGGGAACGACAGATGGGTAAAATATATTTGTTGACAAATATCCGGGATGTGTTACAGGATAATGCAATGGCGTTGAAAACAGCGGTATTTTGAATGGACTGAGTGGATTCAATGAACTAACTTGAGTACTTAAAAGTGGATTCAATTGCGGAATCTCAGCTATGTTGTCAGGAAGCTTCGAAGAGGGGAAATCTTGAAATGGCGACCTGTCTAGAAACGAATTGTGTACATTTGACTCGGGGAAAGCGGGTACAAGTCCATTATATGCTTGTAAATGTGAAAAGGTTGGGAAATGCAATGACGTCGAAGTAGACACAAAGGGTTGCTGTCGTGTAAAATTATAACCGAGTTTTTGTAGCGTTAATTGGTGTTGGGCGGTGACTACTGGGCGCGGAGCTCTTTCGTGTTGAACAGCTGTAAATAACACATAAAATATTTATGTATTTTATTTTATAAATCCCTTTAATTAGAGTTAGTGATAGAGAAAATATACATTTATCATTTAAAATACTTGTAAATAAAGTAAAAATAAAGCTAAAATTATTTAGATACATTAGTAAATATAAGAGAACAAAAAAAATACAATTTTGGTGATTTTTCAGATGGCTGCAATCTTTGTGAAAATATCGGAACCATAAAAAAGCAATTAAGTCTCTAGTTTCAAGATTATGGGATGGGATTTTTTTTTCGAGCAACGAGTATCGCGCAATCCTAATGAATACCATGAAGAAAACATTTTTGATTTTATTTGGGTCCTCGGACCTGGATAAAAATATTTTGTACTGATCACTCTATGGATCGGATAGGCTACTTATCTAGCTTTAATTTGTGTATTTTGTAAGTTTTAATATGACCATTTCTCTCTCAGCTATCGGATTTTGAATGGAAATAGATCATTTTGTCTTTGATCATCAATATCTCAGCAACCAAAGGCCCCACAGAGAATTGAAGAATGGTTATACGGCTATTTTTCACAAAGATACAGCCATCTGAAAAATTTTGATGTTTTAAATCCTTTAATTTTTTCCTCTCATCTGCTATCGTGTTGAATTCATTTTTGAAAGTGATTTGCGTGTATCACTAGAAATGGGGCGTAATATGCTATATAAAGGCGCGTTTTGAGTGAAGCGAATTTTAGCGCTTCTCAGTGTCATGAAAAGGTAGAAAGGCCAGAGGAGAATTACATATTTTCGACGTATTTACTCAGTGCATTTGTATTGACCTATCTGAGTGCCTATACACTGGTGATTACAGTAAACAAAGTGGTAAACAAAAGCTCTTAAACCACCCAATCACCCCTTTTCGTAACAAGTCAATTTAAAAAGCCAAAAGTAAACAAATCTCGCGCTTAAAATTACAAGCGGTCTGCAAACAGCACATAGGGTGGTGATGAATATATATCTAGTACAGTTAGTGTCATTGTATACACATATCACGTCACACCACACCATCGCTTCGCGACATGTCGCGCGCATCGTCGGGTGTGAGACGGGATGCAATCAATTTAGTAAGTAAATAAATATCTGTGGGAACATCGGCTGTTATCGACAGCCCGCTTTCTTCGAAAAGTGTTTGTTTGCCTTAACGAACAATCTCGTACGATATACTTTTGATTTTACATTATACAAAACATGAATTTATCATCACATTTGTTAAAAAATGGTTACAAGTGCTGATTAACAAATAACAAACATTAAAATAATGATAAAAGATAATTTCTTTTTTTTTATTTGGCATTATCTTTTTATACATATATCATGTACCTACCTAATGTCGCGCCCGCGGCGCCGCCCGGGTCGTTGCGGGCGCGAACTTCGCTAACAGTTTTCAGTGAAAAGTGGAACTGATTGATCTGTTTAAGTTGACACCAAATGAGATTGGATATCAATAAATATAAGCTGCAGAGTGAGTGACTTGAGACGAAAATAAAGCAATAATTTTGAAAAATAATCATGTATTATATAGCTATTTATTAATTAAAAAAAATAGATAATTATTAAATAATAAGGACACAGAATCTAAAATTTGTGTGACGCACTCAATTTTGTGTGAACCAAAATTTGAGCTAGGGTTGGGTTGTCGCCCCCGCATTTTTTCTCTTGCCACTTATCTGACACTCGTGTACCGCAAATACTTGAAATGTTTCCTAATGGAAAAGACATGCTGCGATGGAGGAGCCCTGGATAAATACTTTATTGAGACAAGTGCTTGGCAATGTTCGCTATTGATTGTCGCTAAACGTCGTTTTATGCTTCATTTCTATTTTATCACAGGAAACAAAAATGTCTAGGTAGGTCTGTACTGATGTATAAACTTACGCCACAAAATAATTCAATTATAGGTAAGAGATGATAAAAATAAATAAAGATGATCTTATAATAATAATGTAGTAAAGAGAAATAATATTTTTTCTAATGCCAGGTAATTTTCGAGTATGGAGTAACCGGTTAAAAACGTGGGCTTGTCCCACTGAGTTTTTTCGCACAGCCTCAAGCAGCTTCCCGTTTGTTATAAATGTTAGAATGTTGTTGTTACAGTAAATAGGGGTCGAATACAGAATATCACATTTTAACTCTGTTATAAATAAAATACATTAAGGTAGGGATTTTTTTGCAGAGGCCGATAAAGAAGCAAGTGGTTCACCTGATGGTAAGTCATCTCAACCGACCATGAATATCCGCAAAACCTAAAGTATTAAATTATATAGCACGGTGGGCATCTCTAATGCTTACCCGCTTATGAACTATACATATTTTTGATTTTCAAACCGAGACAACTGACTCACTGGCGAGGGGACACGAAGATATACCTAACGCGACAAAACGGGACTTGTCCCGGTGTACTGGATCGTATGGCAGCCCCACCGTAGTACCTAGTCTTTTAACACGTAACTATATGAAAATAAGTAGCTTGTTGGAACCCTTGGTCTGTATCAACGTAAATGGGAGTAATTCTTCAGTTGAAACTCCCTTTTTCCCTGTGGGGAAAATTCCGATTACAAACATCTTCCCATCCTTGGGGGAGGAGGGACGGTTATACTAACTCACCAACCTTCCGATCCAGTTGTCTTTATCCGCATTACCACTGGATGGGGTCCCTAACTAAAATAGATAGACTAAAAACCCCGCGGTGGGCTTCTTCGGCGTAAGTTGGACGGCTACAGGGGATCCTGAGTGTACTTTGGATTACTACTTTTATCACCTGAATCTAAAACAAGCCTACTGAGTTGGACTCACTGGTAAAGTAGAAACCAGTAAAATAAGCCTGTTGAGTTTGTTTCACCAAATCAGGAGGATCGCCTTTAGACTATTAGAATGGACTTAAAGAATAATAAAAATATTGTTAATATACATAGCTATAAAAATAAGCTCGTTTAACATATTATGTACATTGAATACGACATCATAAGTATGTCTAGAGTATTGCTGACTTTGCTATGTATAATATTTTGTTTACATAAATAGATATAAATATCTCTAGTCTTAATCTTTCTATTTTATTTGCTTATTTCATGTCATACAAATGTATGTTGTTGCTATATATAAAAGTACGAAAAATTACCTTCCTTCTTCATATTTACTCTTAGACACTTCGCAAAACGGCAAGCCTGACACTGATTTCGTCTTGTCACGTCCACAATGCACCGTCCATTTTCTTTGCAAATGTAATCTAAATTACTGGAATTCAAGATATTATAGTTTCTGTAATACTTAATTAACTTGCATTTATTTTACGTAGATAGGTAATTAGTTTAATTAAAATCATTTTTATTTCTTTGTAAATATAATAATATTGATGAGGGCACTTAGGTAAAATAGTCTTTCTTATTTAAAGGATAATAATACACGCAACTATGGGCGTCGTCAAATACAAATATAAAAATTAATTATAATATAGAATATTTCGTACTGTTTCACAATGTCCAAGTGAACGTTATTCTTCAGTTAGGATGCAAGCCAAATGCAAAACAAATTAGCTGTCAACAAAAAAAGATAGCGTATTTTATAATTCCTTTATGGACTACCTAATGCGTTTTCTAGGGGTTAATATATAATTGGACTCTAATAAAATTGGCTTAGGGCTTAAGTTAAAAAGTTAATAAAATCAATTACCGCCGTATACTTCGTTTGAAAAATCCTCTACATCCGTCACAGGAGGGCACGCCATAGTGTTTTCCTGAAGCTTTATCTCCGCAAACTCGGCACATAGCTTCCAATTTACTGTTGCTGATTTCCATGATCTGTTGGCGTTTACATAAATATTAATAAAATTGGATAAATTATTACATATGTTGTACATTGTTACAGTTGGCACTTAGTCTGACGCTAAGTGTAGTAGTATTAGCTAGTATACCTCATACTCGAGCGTGTTCACGTATCTTTTCGCCTTATGGTGGTTATACAAGCTAGGGATTGTATTATGGTTATAACCTGTGATTAACGATTTTTAAATACAATAAATATATATAATAAAACTATCATCCTCCAATGGCGAGACCTAGGCTTAGGCCCTACGGGCGGTTAGGCCCTAGAGTGAGGAACCTCCCCACAATGCGTTCCGTGTCTAATAACGCTGCCTTTTGAATCTGCCTATTTTATCCGTCTGTTGGTATACAGGGTGGAAACCGGTGGAGAAACAGGACCTTGATATAGGGTTGAATCTGGCTATTGACTCAACGACCAATTGAGAACCTCTGAAGGTGTAGACCGAGGCTTTTTGGTATCAACCATGTAACGACTATGGGACAATGTCAAATTTGCTATTGATCTAAACATTTTTTTTTATCTTGGAACAACGAAGTGACAACTCTGCTCCCGGTGGTAAGTACAGTGTCGTCCAAATACAATTTTGAATGTCGAGTGATTGCGTCTATCGTCGGTCGTCAGAATTATGCCGGTCTGAAGTTACTGGACATATAGTAGCTGACCCCGTAATGCGATTCGCAGGAACACGATGGCGCGTTTTTCACCATGTGCATGGCGGTGGATATTTTAACTATAATAACTATAAATGAAGAGAATTTTAACTGTGAACGGCCATCTCCACTATTCTCGACTACGACTGCGACACAGCTGGTTTATTTCAATTCTAATATTAGATCTATGATTTTGTGTTTAGCAGTACTGATGCAATTATACTACGATGATTCTTAGTCTATGTCACACTCGGGACCTCCTATAATATATACATAGTATATATATACATTAACGGAGGAGATACAACTAAGTGGTCATATTAATCAACGTATCGAGATCTCTTAGGTAATGTATGTAAGTATGTAAAATAGTTTACTTATCGTATACTGTGCAGGAATAATTCCAACACAATAGCTCAATCAAATTTTCATCATAACCCACCGTTGTGGCACCCTTGTTGATAAGAATGCACAAAGTTTGAAAGAATATTGCCGCATCATCGAAGAGAGGCATTAATAATAGATTGATTATTCTAATGTGGAGACACCGGTGTCACGTCACATTGCCATGTTATGATAAAACTTAAAAAATAAGTCTCCGGTAGCAGCCGGGATGAATGACTTTTTGATATGCATTACCGCTTTTCGTTTAATTTACATATTACAAAATGTGTGATATTATCCTATCTTTTAGTTTCATATATATGTTACGTAACACACTAAAGCAAGTCTTAGGTAAATGTGACCTACGTACGCAACTAAACATACCTACATGTAGATATTCCAAAAAAGGAATAGAATTAAGTAATCGATACTACTGCAACGGCACTTTGTCTGTAAATTAAATAATTATCCAAATTTTGATTAGGTTCCGTTATAATATCGATATAAAACATTTCATCATATTTTTTATAAAATTATGGTCTGTTTGTCTGTTGTATCTGTTAAGGCATTACGTATAAAGAACGGAATTCAAATTTCATTTCAAAATAATCGTTACTCGTTAATCGTTAATACAAAAATCAAGTAGAATAGTTGTTTAACAGTGTAATCGATTGTACAAATGAGGTCATTCATTAGTTTGTTTTATTTTTATGCAATTTTTTTAACCTGGCGCAGCAAAGTGACGACACTGGACCTGAGGGCCAATTCTCGTATTTAACTAAGACTGAAAGTTAACCGAACTGAGATTAGATTGCGAATTGACTATAATAAATGATGTAAAGCGCTACGCCCGCTCATAAATAGAAGTAACACATCACAGAATTCTGAATAACAAAGCACTCCATGGCATTCAATTGCGTTCGTCTTTCTGACACATGATGTTTAGTCGCATAATATCTAGTAATTTCACTGGCTTCAATATTCTTGAAACTGAAACACAATAGTGCTTAGACACTGCAGCTCGACAGCAGAAGTGGACAAATGGTGGCATCAACCCAAACACCCTCGCATATAAGGGGCATACTACGTTAATATGACTATCTATGTCTGTATCGTAGAGTCTACGTCGTAGACTATAATGATCATAAAGCAATAGATATGCAGGCTTGGTGGAAATACCCGACCGTCACTTGGGACCTAGGGGATATACAAGGGTTTAGCTGTGATGGTATATATGTATATAGACTACGTGCAAGCGATAAGCTTGAGTTTGGCTGTAGGTTATGTAAATTATAACTTGGCATGAGTCGCCCGTATGTCAGACCTGCCGTAATTGTTTCGTGGGTGGGTAATTGTTCAGCAACGGGTGTCTACATTCCCACGACACTCAAATTAGGGGAAGTGACTTTCCGTTAAGCTATATACCAAGGTAGAAATTGATAATACAAAGGATTATACGAGTAACGCATTGTGCTATGATATTAGAAGTCACTTGATAATACACGTCATGTCTTCCTCGACCATAGTTATATATTATGTGATAGCTACGCGAGTGTCGTCGGTAGTCGGTAATTATGTGACATGACGTATTACTAGTAGAGAAGGTATATCGAGCTTTTACCATTGACTTTTACTTACTTATATTTTCTCGGAGTTCCGCCCACAGTATTTTTTGTATTATCATATATATTACTCAGGTATCAGGATAATACGACTTCTCATTGGAGAAAGTAAGCAACCAATTCACAAACAATGCACTTGCATACAGACAAAACTGTCTACCGCGTGGCTCTACCACTGGGTAGAGCCCCGCGGTAGACAGTTTTGTCTGTAAGTATATTAAATATGCCATCTTGACCGAATTTTTACCACTGTCTTACGGAAAACCGAAAATAAAAGCTTACTGTTCTGTTTAGTGCGGTGAGTAAAATATTCAGAGGCCCAAATCTCCCTTACCATCCTATTACCTTCATAATCAGTTTCTTTTAAGGCCGGCAATGCGACTATTATTCTTCTAATATGGTTGTTCATAGACATCGCTAATTTACCGGTGTCCAACTTGCCCTATTACCACCCTCCACTATAAATAATCTTATAAAAAATAACGACAATAATAGGAGAGCGTAATCGATTGCAAATAATTGTAAACAAAATGCTAACATATTTTCGTAATTGTGGCATGACGTACAGGTTACAATTACACCGTATGTGCGGTGAAAATGACGGGGGTCTTGCTACAGTTATTATCTATTAATGATAAACGCCGCATATTTTGACTTCACTTCCCCCTGACAATAATTATTGCGGTATAGGCACACGAGCTTGTCAAATTAACTTTATCTTTTCCTTGAAAAATCAATGAAATCACGTTTAATTTTATTTTTGATTTTTTTTAATTCTGAAACGGCAAATTGACCACAATGTACCTGACTTTAAGTAGAGACAGTCTAAATGTAACGGTCCAGTCAAGAGACATCGCGCCTCTCGATGTTCAGCAGAATTTTGCTGGATGGAAGTGACTGGATATACACTGGCTGAACTTGGAATGCGACTCGCTTGAATGAGCCATTATGTCGGGTTTTGTTACTATGTGTACGGTGGTCGCTATCCAGTAGGGTAAATAAAGTAATAAGTACCCACGAGCAAATGTAATATGTTATTATTTTAAACTTATTATTTAGTAAGATTCAACTCATACCTATTAACCTAGTTAAATGACTAATATGTCTATTATAAAGGTATTTAGGCATTTATTAGTGACAATAGATATACCTAAACAGTATAATAGATATACCCATTCTTACAAGATAAATCAAATTATAGACTACTAGCCAATATTGTGTAAGCGCGCTTTCAGACATAACTGCAGGCATTATATTTTTTTGGTATAGATAACAAACTCAGATAAGTATATAATTTTTACGGTATATAATTTTTTACAACTTAGCTCGTGAACCTTCCCCTCTTGGTACGGTCCCGCCATATTGTTAGAATTATTTATGTAACATCCACCACCCCAGGCCTGGTTTCAATAGTATAAAAGTCAAAGGGCGACACACGATGACATTCAACCATATGACATTTGAACTGTGGCCTTACTTTTTGGAGGCAAAACAAATTATTATTTTTTTACCAAATTTGCGTTAGCTGACTCTAACGGTATGAGAGTAGAGCCTCGAGGTAGAGTACCTCTACATGTACTTGATTCAGTCGTGTATATTCAGTTATTAACGTTGTCATGTGTCGTTTTAAATCAAATTTTACGCATGATGTCGAATATAATAAACAAGGAGAAATTTCCATTTGGGATAGCATTATGAACAGTACGTATACTTAACGAAAACCAAAAAATGACCTAGACCAAATAACCAGATATAAATATTTGTGGATCACACAAACATTTGTCTCGGTGCGGGGATTAAGCCCGCGATTAAACCTCTCGATTCACAGCCGGCTACTCATCCACTGCGCTACGGAAGCTGTATTAATACATTTTATATCAAAGAGGCCCAACACGGTTAAGGAATAAAAGACCACTTGCGGTGATGATGCTGATGGGACTACTGGGGCAAGAATATTGGTGCCACTTGTCGAGCTGGGATATACTCCTATTTTCACTCTATTCCTATAATATGTACAATGGCCTGATCCAGATTCTATACAGTACTGAGACATCTAATTAGATATAGTCATCTAGTTGGAAGGAGTTCTTTAACAAAGTAAAATACGCGTAAAACACACGCAAAATAACTGGCCAGCTGAAGTTACTCGCGTTACCCGTCTTCTGTGCCTCTATTCATCCTTTATTCTTTTAACAGCAATCACGTCCCGATCGGTCTAGTTAGTTTGCGCTTATGCCACGAAATTTTAATTAGTTACACCTTTGTCCGAAAGGAAATGTCAGTAGTCGATTCGAAAAAATATAGTACATACAACACATTTAAAGTTTTTAAAACAGGCTCCTCCTGCGTCTATAAATCATTTCTAGCAATATTTGAAGATTGCAAACTTCATTATGATAACGCGCCTAGGCACCAACCCACATTGCCTATCTCGTAACCCGCTTAATGATCGATTCAAAGGTACCAACGACTTTCCGGCCACCCATTCCTGACATGACTCACTCAGGCATTCTGGGGACTCCTTTGGAGCCTTGATGCAAGCCTCGTTGACTTTGTCAAATGTATCGAAATGTCGTCCTCTCATGAAATTAGCATAAAGTTTGTGGAAGGGGCACGTCACGTCACCATTGTAGGGCGGTTAGGGTACCGTGGACATCTTTAAATCGGTCAGAAAGCGGGTCATTAAGAGATTTAGCTGAGAGAGTTCTTAACACAAAATGGAAGTGTAGACTGACGCGTTATCATGATGGAATTTCCAATCAGCAATTCCTAAATACTCTAAAGGGCATTAGGGAGGAGGTTTATATTGTCGCCTTCGATTCTTGCACGCCTTGACAATACAATATTCTTTATATTTTAGACTGTATTGCGAATAGATCAAGTATTATGATTAAAGTAATACGTTGAAATAAAACTAATTTAAACGGATTTTATCGCGGTTTTTTATTTTAATTATGGTCCCGACGTTTCGAAAGCTTTTCAGCCTTCGTGGTCACGGGGTGGACTGAGGTGTAGGTTTTCCAGAAAAGTTAATGTTACAGTGTCTACCTTCAGTTTACAATTATTAATATAATTTAATGTTTGGTCCGATCTACGCAGAAACACACCCCGTCCAAGTCCACCCCGTGACCACGAAGGCTGAAAAGCTTTCGAAACGTCGGGACCATAATTAAAATAAAAAACCGCGATAAAATCCGTTTAAATTAGTTTTCTTTCAATGAGTAACATTCGCGTAAACGTAAGAAATCATTAAAGTAATACGCATCGACAATTTCCTTTTTATACGAATAATGGCGAATTATGAATATGTAATCAATGTCCTTCCATCCAGGCCTGGTCCGGCACTCAAGAGTAAAGACAGTGTTCGTAAGGTCATCATCATTTAAACGTTCGTGTTTCCGAAGTGGACGAAGATTGTCGAAGAGCATAACTTTAATCGTAGTAGGTAATGTTGTGGGTTTTACACACCATCTTTTAAAATTATTGTAACATTAAATCAATGGTTGACTGCATTTACAGATTTTGACACTTCGTTAATAATGAATACAAATGATATAACTTTAAGAACGTAAATTTTGCTTGTTACAATAACTTTAACTTACGTACGGTATAATCCATACTAAAGTATGTACATATAGGTATATATTTTTAATGTCGTCAAGCACAGCAATTATGACAAAAATAGTTACGCAATTTTAAAATAATAATCACACCTTTTAAATAAAGAAATAAATACATGACTACATATAGAAAATATTGAATTTATATGGTAATTACCTGATGCGGAGGTGTTCGTTGGAGCAGGAAAGCACGACAATCGGTCAACACCAAATGATAACATTCTCAGCGCTAAACTTAATGTCGGGGTGGTGACGACAGCCACGGTGGACGTCCCGGAGGGCGGGGCATTCTATCAACCCCGTATTTTAGCAGACCTTCATTGGATCGTGCGCTGTGGGCGTGACCTAACATAATCTTATTCTCTAGGACCTTGAATTTTATGCTTCATCAGGTACCTGATAAGTATTTTCTACATTGGACCTGTAATTGTTCCCCATTGTACTGATTAATATTAAAATTATTCTATGATGTTAAAGTGTGCTAACGATTTCACTTGACCATTATTATAAAAGTTTAGATACATATTGTTTGTCCCAGTAATAGTATCTATACAATTCATCAGTGCAAGCATGAGTTGAATTATTTATAAATACACCAAATGTGTCTACGGAACATAAAGTTTTTTTTTAAATATTTTTAAACAATTAAACCTAAATGAAAATAACTATCAAACTTGATTAGATAAAATGTTTTCCTATGTTTTTTTTTAATAACGGAGGGCGGGATACGAGATCATGGGTCACCTGATGACCGCTCATCAATATCCACAATACCAGGTAAAACATAGCTGCATTATCGACCTTAATGGAAGGAAATGGAGATTGTGATAGGGAGGGACGATTTAAGCCACCGAAAGTCTCTCATCTTCATCTCGTCGCTGGTGGGAGGATACTTGTATCCGACCGCATAGCGACCACCGTACACTGGTGCTGAAACCTGCCATAGTGGCCCACCATGTGTGGGTCGCGTTCCAGGGTCAGCCAGTGTATATCCGGTTCTCCCCAGGGGGCTTGCCCCCTGATCCTAACCCTTTTCCCATCCCTGTTTCCTTCCCCTCCCCCTTGGCCCTTTGGCAGGCCGGCTTAATCTTGCCTACCTACGATGGAACATTGTTTATCGTTGGTCGACACTATTCTTGGATTGCGCTACACTTACCATCAGGTGTAGCGTAGTCACTTTGCCGAGCCAGGATAAAAAAAAAATGTTAGTAGGTAGGTGTCGCTATTTATGTATTAAGTAATAAGGTAGGTGTCGCTATTTATGTATTAAGTAATAACGTTATTTGCGATTTGCTATTTTTTGCAAATTGTTGGAAAACGGCTTTCTACATACCTATGTCATCTCGTGGAAGTAAAGCATTGAGTGGAATCGTGAGCAGAATTGTCTTACCTGCCACCAAAGGATATGAAGATTAATCGGTGTTTCCCACCGTGGTGGTGTTCGTGAATTTCAACATGGAATTTTTTGCCTGTCATAAAGAGATGGCCAGAGTTACTGAGGCTACAGGATGTTTGTTCGCGATGTTTCACGGTCTGAGTGTTTGCCGACTCTATGCCTTGGGACTTGAAAGCCATTTTCATTTCGTAAGATTTCTTCTAGCGGGTGAAGATGGTCTGTCTTGGGTTGAACCTGACTCCTAGGGAGGTTAAGGCCTAACTCGCCTCCCTGTGCAGTATGTACTATAACGAGTGGCAAACTTGGTTCGAGAGCCCGCAGTTAGACTCATCAGCCCTAGTGCAGGGTTGAGTAGTTAGGTACCATCCCGGCAGGGCGTCTTATGATGGCACGCTATACATTTCGCCTATCTCCTCATGCCGAGTCGTGATAACTAGGCCGCGGCGACTTTTGCTCTCCATCCGATGAAACAAACCGATAAACGGCTTGGCGATAGGGTGGTTGCAGCAGCAGACGAAATTTATCTAAAGATCACCCACCAGTAATCTGAATGCGTAGAAGATTACTAGCACAAGATTTTGTTGTGTATGTTGGTGTAGAAAATTTGAGTATGGCCTCGTTTCAACGGTCGCTTGGATGATTACTCGGGCATAAGGGGAGCCATATATTATGGACGACTGAAACATTTTTTTTTATATATCTCTGTGTAAATATGTGTCCGTATTGAGCCTACGCGAGCGGTCTAACGAAAGGCTCTTAAACACGGCCATGTCTACCATATGGTTCATTCGGACGAACGTCCATCGGGCATTTGTGTTAGAACGAGTTATTCCTAGGGGAAGGGGATGAGGTCAAAGTGAACTTTTTGATCGCGTGTTTGACTTTATAGTTAGTCTTCAAGATGCAGTCATTCTTTCCTGTCCCTTACCAGGGCAAGGCTGGGTTTTACTTCATCGAATAACTCTAAAGTGGAACTTATTTAATTTGGACATCAGCAATGTCTCTAGTACTATAAATAGTTTAAATCTGGCCAATAAGTAAAAGAAACTTTTTTCGGTTTGAATGACACTTTAATTTTTCGGGCACTGAAACCCGGGAAAAAACCATATGTAAGAGCCGTCGGTACTGGAGCATAACCGATGATGAAGATTATTGTATGGTACTCTTAGAACTTAAGTAGGCTTAGGTACTCCACATGCATGTTACCTATATGTAATTATGTACGATTGAACTATGATGATACGTCATTTATAATCAGATTAATCATTAGTAGCGTTTTTGCTTTTTGGTAAATAAAACGATTATCCACGTGGAACCTATGTATTCCTAAGTTCCATTTTTATTAAACAGAATGAACTAACTTACAATTAAATTATTACACAAAAGTGCATTACATGCGTTGCGTTAACTGTGATATATGAATTTCGTTTAACATACAAATATAATACATTAGGTTACTATAACGTTAGTAAACAAATAAGTATAGATTGAACTAACTTAACTCATTTGTGCTATATAAACGACAACGACGCATATAAATTAACAGGGATAAACAGTTGTGCAATTAATAATGTTATAATATGAAATATCGAACCGGTCACTTAATATATCGTATTATTTTTCAAATAACAAAGTAGCTACACATAATACATGATCTCAAATAACATTTACAAATATATAATTATTTTTATATAATAAGTTTATGGAAATACAATAATTATATTGATACCTGCTCACTATTTTTTACTAGACGTTTATGAAAATGGCAGTTAACGTAAGAATTGTATGAAGTTCCAGCATTCTAAGCGCATGTTCTAACACCGAGAAGTAAACTTCAATACAAAAAAAGATAACATCGATATGAGAATACTCTGCTAATTGTTTAGTTTGTCGATATTAAATAAAACAACTTCATACCTATATCTTCAGATGGTTAAAAATGCATACTAATTCCGCTCAGCTTAGTCCCAAAACACTTCTTGGGACCAGCCCCATGGCGTGGTATCCTATCGCAATATATCTGGCACTAATTTTGCCGTCATAAGAACAAACGGGCAAGTGCTATAAACACTCATAGACTAAAGGATTCCGTATCAATACATATTTAAAAATTATTTGGGTTACATATTAAAAACTAAGGGACTGGTAAATGTTTTAGAGATGAAATGAATTTTTGCAGTTTTCTCTAACAAATTCATTCATTCATTATTTGAATATAATGATTTTATATTTTTTCCTTCACTTCCTTAATCCTCATTTACTACAAGTTTTCCTTACGTGCCATGCAAGGTCAACTGGAAGCTTTCTAATAGGTTTGACTTTGTTACAAAAATAGTGTAAATTATAAGTTAATGTCTAAAATACGTAAAACTATACATATGCATAATACGTGTATGGCCCTATGCAATATGAGTACATTTTTTGAACATGTAATGATACGAACGCTCAAAATGCGAGTCCTCACATTTGATCGTATTTTGTCTTATGATGTCGGAACACTAATATCGTATAACTTAGGTGTTTTGCAACTCAAAAAATTTACTCAATTAAATCGAAGCCACGACCTCACTTGCTAGTGCATTGCCATTAATGACTTGGCATAATATGAGAGGCTGTCTGTCAGATATTTTAAAATAAGAATCTAAATTAATTGTAATGTATGCCGGCGTTAGATCATTACGTATCGCCATAACAATTATTTTTGAACGTGGTAGAGATATCGCAGCCAATCCAGCAATACAGCGCTCTGCGGGGTTAGTATGTGGCGTTAACACCACAGACAAGAGTACATTATTATATAACTGGAAGTTAACACGACACGTACGTTCGTTCCGTTTGGTCGAGAGACCAACGTATGACATTTTCCGATAAAAATCAGAGACCACGCGGTGCAACGTTTCGTTTTTGAATTTTTCATTCCAGCAGTTTCTAATTCGCCGCCCCGCGCCGCGCCACCCCGGCACACCGCGGTCTCAGTTAGTAGTACACCGCGTATTCAGTCGGATTGTGGTTGCGATACGTTTAATCTAAAATATCTAGTTTCGATAACTCTTTATATATATGTTGGCTTGGGGTGGCCCTGAGCACCACAATCTATTAAGATTGCTGTTTAGGACTTCAGAGATAGCCGTTTGTATATTTCCAAAGTTGGCTCGGCACAATCATAATCCGAATGGACAGGAAGCAGCGTCATGCTGTGACGTATTAGAAAATACGTATTATTGTTCAAAATGGCTACGACAGACACACGCTGTAGACACTTCTGACTACAACATGAATGGGCCGGCTTGACTGGGTTGTTGCTAGTGTCTCATAGACAACCGACATGAAGTAAAAGCTTCCTGTTACTGTTGTTATTTATTGCCGAATCTCGGTGGCACTTCAAGTTTTATTAAAACAATACTTTCATATTGTGACTTTAAAAATCTTTTTGGCTTCATAGAATACGAATATTTAGATATCACGGAAGTTTTTACGACACTTAAGTAAATATTAGGTATGTTATATTCCTTATATCACATAGACATCGTTTATACAATATACATAGAGCGATGGATTGACAATTACAAAATTGACCACTCCTAATAAGAGACAAAGCGATTATGCTGTCCAATGCGGATGGAGGAGTAAAAGAAAGCGGCCAGGGAGGCAATTTTCATTTCCTTCTAAATAGTATCGGACGCGAATCAGCAACTCCAGTCAGTTCTCTAATGTAAAATTTCGAATGATAAAGTAGTTTTCTTGAATTTTATATTCTCAGCAACTAATTTCGATTTTTGCTGAAAATATATGATTAGAGAAATTTAGCATTCGAAATTTTACAGTAGAGTACCGATTCGAATCCCTGATTCGAGTCCGAGATTATTTCGAGAAAATGCTAATTGCCTCTCATAACATGTTTATTCAGCTGACTTTGAGATGCTTAATCCACTTTATATGTCAATGGTTTACAAATTTTACCAATGTATTTTATGTGATATCATAGATATAGCATCACTTTTACTTGGGGCCGATTTTTCAAACTCCATCAACGTTTTTTTATGATAAAATATGACACGGCAAAAGATAATTATCTCGCTGTCATTATTTACCAACGACGAAAGAATCTATCTAAGATAAGATTCTTTTGCTATTGTTATTTGCGGAGAAGCGTATTTTATGAAATGATGAAAATATAAATTCCTAAATCATTAGTAATGGAATTTATGCCCCAATAATTAATAAAACATTTGCGGCGATAGAGTAGGTATAGTTTATTTAGGTGTCGATTTTTATTCCTGGTTAAGCAATATACAGCCCTATCTAGATGAAGAGAGTTTATCATAGGACACAGATGAGAAAATAATAGAGAACTCTGGTTTACGAGGCCACCTCATATAGTTTGAAAAAAAAACATATGACGCCCTCGAATGACAATTTTCTGTTATATTCTCGCCTATGTTGTACAGGAAACGCTCTACATCTATATGAAGGTTTAAGATGGTTTAATAAGTCCGTGACTTTGGTTTGTAAAAGTTTTTTTTAAATGAAACTGTGTGCAGATTCGAATTTATTAATAAATCTAATTATTTAACAGCATTTCAAATCAGACAAAGACAAGTTAATTGGTTTCTACAAGAAAAACGAAAATGAAAAATACAATGGAAACCAAACATAAAAACTGCTTGATCGAATAAAATGTTTTTATGGGTTTCTTTAGGGCCTTAGCAGGTCAAAAGATTCTTAGCGCTCAGACCTTTGGGTTGCTATTGAAACATGTTTGTTGGATGTTACTTTCTAGAATATTTTTTTTACCTAACATGAAATGTATTTTGTGAACCATTTCGCCATTTTGGCATATTTATTGGACTTCTTGGAATAGGAATAAATATGGCAGGCAAATATCACCTACTTACGTCATATTGCTGAACAACAACGAATATAAATGAAAAAATCGTTTCATTGATCGGGCAAAGGCAAAGTTTCCTCCTACCCGTGAATATACGTTATCAATTTCTGCATCGCTCAAGGCCTGGCAGGAAGAGAATGCCTCAGGCTTTATCTTTTTTTATTTATTTTGTCCATTTCGAAAAAAAATATTATTACATATAAGAAGTATAAATGCACCAGTCAAATCACAGCAGCACAGTTAGCATTTACACCCTTACCCACTTTACTATTTAATTTGCAAGCAATAAGGGATGTTTTTTAATGATTCTGTGATTCACGAATATTTTGAAGTTTATTATAAGAACATAAGTGTCATGTAGTTGTTGATACTCATGGGGCAACAAATTACAATAGTTTTATAATTTTTAATTGTCAAAGACGACGAAGCTTTGCTGCGCTGCTTTTATTACGGAAAAAGGTATAGTGTTGGAAAACAAAATAATTATAAGTACTAGAGATTAATATTTATTTCCCTCAGAAACCACGGACTTATGAAACTACCTATAAAATCTGACATCTATTCGTAACTGAATATCTAAGCAAAACTCATTCATTTGTACCTAAAATTCGCTACTCCTTGATGCTCGATCGAGATTGTTTATATTTTTCGTTGTTCAATTAACACAGAAATGCTTTAACAAAATGTATTTCGTTTACACTTGCTTAATGTACATATTTTAAAACAGCATTTTATGTTTCTTGTAACACACGACAATATTTTTTGATCATATTGTTTGTAGAAAAGCAAAAAACGTTTAACATTTCGTGAGAGTTTATTTATATATTTGTAGTCTTGCAAGTACATTATGATGCCCAATTCAGATAGAAGTTTTGTATACGATTAATACTATCACAGTAATGCTTATATAATTACCGCACACTTCAAAATCGCTACCGTTGCATATTAAATCAATGTTTAGATTTTAACGAGTTACTTAAAGGTATATTTCGTAGTTTAATTACAATTTCGATATTATGTTAAGTGGTACGTCCTTTGTGAGATTATATTATCATGTAACACATTAATTTCTCACATTCTTTAAGCTCCATTCATCCTATATACATCGTACGTAGCAGACATGTATCAGCACAGACGAATATATCATTTCATAACTACATTATCTATGAAGGTATTCACATTTCAGGAAGAGACACGTGCCGGCATGGCATTTGCTGATAGTCCCCGCCGAGAATGTTTTTCCGTGCCGTTGCGTGTCTTTACGGGTCAGTAGATTCGAATGGTCCGTTAAAACTTAATGTCTAATAAGCATTTACGGTATAATAAGGCTAAACTGTAAACGGAAATGAAACAACAGAAGTTCCGCAAAATAAGTATACACAAAGCGGGTATAGAATAGTCAATACAATAATAATATTTCAGATAATTACTATTACCATAAGAATGATTAGAAGCCGTATGTTAAAGCGTGCATGAAAAGTGACAGTGGTTTTTCAGAACTTTGATGTACTGCCATTCAGATATTTTTTACTTTTTTTATAGACGTTGTTATCTGTGCTTTTATTTTAGTCGTAGTATAGTAATTTATGTTCCAAATATAATTAATTATTGTGATGGCTATTCCATACCCACTGCACTACGTCTATGTTTTCGAATTTCGTTGCCTTTTTTCGTTTTACGGCACCCCATAGCTTTGTACTACACACATTTTATTGTACATAGATACATAACCAAATTACTTAATACAAAACGACTTATGGAAGCGTAGATTAAATCAGTAATGGTTCTATAATGTCGACAAATAATGTTTACCCATACATCTGCCATATACGCATCTGTAAACGCTAGTAGAATTTCTCTGGAGTTATAATTTGCTGGTGCTAGGATATTTATATCCGCTCGGATAGCGACCACCACACGCATGGTGTTAAAACCTACTATAGTAATCCACAAGCCTTGTGCGGATCGCGTTCCAGGATCAGCCAGTGTATATCCGGTTCTTCCGAGGGGCGTGCGACATAACTGGATGGTTGATTGAACGCGGGCGCTTTAAGAGTTTACGTGGTTATACAGAACAAGGGCGTTATGTGCAAGTTATCAGTAGCGTTCATAACTTTGCAGAATGAATCGTGTGATGACCGATGGTTTACCGCACTTGTATCGACTGATAATGGGTGTGCCTCCGTATTGCACCCAGCAGTAGACCACATATAGTGTTACAGGTGTACCGTACCCGCGCTGTCTGTGGGTTCTGGGCGGGTCACGTGCCGCATGGTGCTAATAATTGCCATAATTATCGACAATGATGTCGGGGGCACCATGCTTTGGCTGCGCAATTTGTACCCATATGTTGATTATTCCCACTTACAAACCTAAAATATACTTTATTTCACATTAATTAAGTCCGTTTTCCAAACTCTATTTTGAAGCGAGACATGAGTAAATGAGGTGATGATGAATGAATCACGGTATCTTAGTTGATATTAGTAAATATAAAAAGTTATAAAACGATTACATAATTATTTAATATTTTATAATATATTTTTTCATTTTGCAGCTATGTACAAGTTTACTTTAAATAATACGGATTGAGGACGCCCTGCACGACGATCGTTAATTATTGTAAATTGCTAAATGTTTGGAAATGTCAACTTTCATACGATTTGACGATGTTTAAACACGTTTAGTGACAACATTTCGTTGTGCAAGTGAACGTATATGTTGGACACATTCCAACAACAAACGTGAGATTCTTCCCATCTTAGGTGATACTTGTAAAATTAATAGATACGGGAATAGAGACGTAGACTGGTCAACCGTGCATTTTGGCAGTAATTATTTTGTTTGCTAGAGGACTCATTTATTATTGAGTATAAATGAGTTTTTGGGATGGCGATTGGGATGGCGAGTCACCCATTAGACAGTTATCTTGACCCAATGTCTTTCTTCCAATATATTCTCGAGAAACGCTAGGTCCGAAGTACCCTAAACAAGCGTGCTTACATAAACAGTTTAGTGAGAGTGAGGGCCAAACAATTGTGCAAGGATCGTAGCAAGGGGAAATCCGTTCTCTCTGCTTAACCTTATGGGAAACAGGCGTGAGCGTATGTCTGTATGTAGTCTTTTTAATTATTACGTAACTAAAACCCTACAAAAGTTTCAAATGTAATAAACCAAAACTCGATTGGTTTCCTTATAGCCATTAAGGAGTTCCGTCACCCGCCTTCAGCTCAACCATCAGATCAGCTCCATGGTACCTACTGTATGTATTATTGTATAGTCCTCAAGAGTACACACAAGTTACATGATAATTTAAATGTGGATTAAATTTAGTTCCTTATTGGGTTGCATGTCCAAAATAATTCATGAAGTTTCGCTCATACATAACCAGATTTCATACATTAATTAATGTAAGTACTAATAATTGAAACATACTCGTACTTTACTATTTTTTAAAAGCTCATCGTTTTACATTGGCCAATTGGCCAACATTAGCTCAATAGAAATAGCCTTTATAATAACAATATGGACATATCACGACGCTACGCGACGCGGACGGTTGAAAAGCTAAAATGGTTTAAGGATATTTTTATGATACTTGGATATACTGCGTATGAATTTAACAGGTTGACAAAGCTATGATCGAACATTGTGAGAGACTTGCAGTAGTAGACTTGGACCCCAGGTGTGTGGCAGCCAATGTATTAAACGTGTAGAGCTGACTATTTCGTTAGTTCAAGATTGTACCCCACCTAATGACGGTGATTATTTGAGGTTTGTATCCTCATACGAAAGAGCTACCTTAATGTAGAGACCAGCGCAGTGCGGTATAAAGGTTTTTTATTCGTGATCACTAGCTTAAGCTCGCCATTCCGTTTGTGTAATTAGGCTTATCGGCACCCTAGGGAACGTCTGTATTCTGTATCCTAAATAATAAAACCCATCATTTTCCCCCAATAAATAATTTACCCGTCTTGAGATTCGAACCCTCTGCCAGGATAAAAATTACTCTTTTTGTTAGCCAAAACTTATTCCAATACATCAGTAAAACTTTACAAAATGTATACGTAGTACATTGCCATTGCTAAATACATGATGTAAATTGTAAATCATATGATTGAAATTAAAACAATCTTATGATTTGTGTCATTTAACCACCAGAAACGCATCGACGATCGATGTCCTCTGAAATAGTGGGTGTTTATGGATAGTGCTCAACACTTACCATCAGGTAAACCACTTATTCGTTTGTGCCTTCTTCCATAAAAGAGTAGGGACACATCATCTTAGGTTTTGTACTTACTAAATAAGATGACATTTAAATACACTTTGACATATACCCAAGCAGCGATAGCTCAGTGGGGATTGGTACTGACTGTCAAGACGAAAGTCACAGGTCCGAAACCAGCCCCAAGAGCATAAACCTCTGACTTTTCTAAGTCACGTGTATATTAATTGTTAATTATTGCTTGCTTTAACGGTGAAGGAAACATCGTAAGGAAACCTGCATACCTGAGAACTCGAAAGATTTTTCGAAGGTATGTGAAGTCTACCCACCCGCATTAGGCCAGTGTGGTGGACTAAGGCCTAACCCCTCTCATTCAGTAGAAGAGGCCCGTGCCCAGCAGTGGGACATGTAAAATATAGGACTAGTAAAAAAAAAAATATACCCAAAGAAAAAATCTACTAGAAAGGTACTTACAAAAACACTGTCTTATACGTTAATTGGCGGTTAAATCTCACTAAAATATTATGAAACGGACCCTTATGGCCGGCGCTCATTGACGGCATGGCACGGCAGGTCATGCTGCGGCATCACGCGGCGTCCCGTGGCATGCCGTGGCATCCTGCTGAATGCCCAGCCACTCTCTCTCTCTCGCGCACCGCGGCAATCCGTGGAATGAAACGGCATGACACGTCTGGCCGGAGCATCCCGCGGCGCGTCGCGTCATGCCATAGCATCCCGCGGCACGTCGCGGCACTGTGGTATTGAAATAAAGTAACGTGAATTCTAAACTCGTGGCAATAAGATTCAAAATAACTTGATTAGTAATAAAATCCTTTGCCATGCCATGCCGTGCCATGCCGTCTATGAGCGCCGGCCCTTAGTCTGTATTAATTAGCAAACACAAAGTTTTTTTGTAATTCAAGAAGTATTTAGATTATTTTACTCACGCCTGCATGTAGGTATAAGCCACAAGACATCAATTCGTTTGCCTGTCGACTGGTCTAGAGTGAAATTCATTATTTTAAATTAAGGAACTGCCCTTACAGTCCTCTCAGACTTTGTGTTGTGGCAAGTCAGTTAGTTTTCTTTGGTTATGCCGTTGTATACGTTGGAAAACTTTTAACTTATATGTCCATTGACTGAGTAGAATGTTATTTTTTAATGCAATTGGAGTTATTGGAGTTGTTTTACTTTCTTTTCGTAATACTTATTTCACAAAACAATCGAATCGAGCCGGAATATCCGAGCGGAAATACCTAAATTTTCTATCCGTACCTACAAATTTAAAGCACGGTAACGGATATATAAACTTCTCTTTTTAATCACTTCACTAATACAAATTGAAAAAGGAGCCATTCATCATCACTTGCGTGAACTTTTACAGAATTCCAATCACAATTTGCTATCAAGACAACACTACTTCGTCTCGTTAAACCGTTTTAATCTCACAATATACGTTTTAAGAATTATGATACAAACACTACACACTGTTAACAAATGGTAGAGCTACACACTCAGTGATAAAGTAAATAAAGTACATTTTAATGAATCAGAATGCACATAAGCCATTGATGTAGCTAACTCTTTACAAAATTACAATAGTATTTATACTGTATGCTATACTGGCAAGAAGTCTATTTGTACTCAAATGTGTATTTTAATGTTCCTAATACAATAGCGGTAAGAACTTAGTTAGCTCCACATTTAATAATTAATTAAGAGAAATCAATTCCACCTACTTATTATAACTGTTTATTCTATTTAGTTATTGCATTTGAATATTACTGATATGTGTATGAATGTACGCATGACACTATTTGACTATAATACGACAATAGTAGGTACCTAATAGCACAGTCTAGGCATATTACAATCTGTAAATCTGTCTAAACTGTGCAATCGTGTGATGAGGCGCGACGCGCGTGGTAGGCATGCCACCCGAGTCGCTTTGTAGCACGCATCATTATCAACAATGTTACTCATATCCATTATAAAGTGGTTTTAACATGTCTAAATTCTGTCACGCAGTGCCCAATATTAACCATCCACAATATTACTGGAATAAATCTAACTCTAGCCTTTTAAACAATGACATTTGACATGAAATTACTACATATTGCATATTGGTCTGAATAAATGTTTACTTATGTATCACGGCTGCATGTAGCGCAAGATTGGGATAGTTCATGAGACATGTACCAAAGCCATACCGAATACCACAATAATATTTTTAGCACAAGCCTCGTCGCGGTACAAAGTGACATGTTTTATAATATATTAAGATGTCTTCCGGTTATCACGAGCAGTTAAAATACATAACTATGTTGATATTGCAATTTATGTACAATAGGTAATTTATAACACCAAAAATGTTTATGCACTAAATTACAATTTTATGTTAGTATCGTATTAATATCATTATATTTCTAAAGCGATTACTAGCGACAATAAATCTAATAAGACTATTTGCCGGTCCGTGTTATAAACACTATAACATAGTTCGTCTATGCCTTCGATTACATGAATATTTGTACTTTACTCACGTTTTAGAATTGGATCTCTAAAATATCATAATATATTTTATCAATAACACCTGCCAGAGTCCGTCGAATATATTTTGCGTCAAACACACGTCAAAAGACGTACTGGACAGGTAACTTACATTCTAAAATTGGTGTTCTGTTATTTGTAATTAATTATATTATTGCATAACACCGACAAATCGTCATGGGCTCTTATAAAAAAAATATCAGATCGGATTATGTGCAAACAGGTACCGACCCGAACAGTATCAGATAAATAAACCATATACAGGGTTATTTTTAAAACACCAGCAACCTCGCAGGGGTAGATACCTAAGGTTATAAGCTACTACTTTTGTTCTACGACTTTTGATAATTTGTTAGATTTTATTTTCATACAAAAATAAGTATTCATTTAATTTCCGTCTTGAATGTTACCTACACGCATCGCTTTACGTTGCTAGATTACGTAAGCAAACACGCGAAGCGTGGGGAACCGGGCTAGCGTTGAAGGTCATCGCCCGAGCCAGCTGAGCGGCGCCTTTGAGTCGCGCGCGCACGCCGAACGCTACGAAGAAAAATACGACACAACAAAAACTTGTAAAATCATTTTTTTTTAAATATATTGAGTTATATACAAACTCGTAGAACAAAAGTTGTTCCGTATGGGGTCAGCTATCTGGTCCTGCGAGGTTGCTGGTGTTTTAAAATTAACCCTGTATAGTTACGATTAAAGTTAGGAGCTATAGCATTATTTCCCTTTTTCAGAAATAGGAACGCATGATGTTGATGACCTACTAGTCCTGTTAAAAACTCGATTATTTTATTTCCCTGAGTGACTGACTAGGAGAGGATAGATAGCCAATCATTTGTTGTATAATCATACTAACTTGTAAAAAGGAAATACTGTCGAAGTCAAGGGCGCATTACTATAATCATACTAGTGTAGTTTCTTTTTACTTACTTTGTGAGGTCATTGTGGGCGGGAACCTGAACGGCCACGTTGGTAAGAAATCGGGCATGTATAGATGGGTAGAGAGAATATTAACACTTTTTTTAAACATGCAAATAATGACTGATGTATTCCTTGTCTCAAAATATATGCATACACGAAATTACGAGCAAATCTTTCGGTTTCCATGAATTTAAATGTTACCTAACAGATAAAATAAAGACTGCATAAAATAAAATTATCAATATATAGGTACGGAAAGGAGTAGGGATGCCGAGCTGGTAATTCTTAATTTTTTTTTATCGAATGTACTGGACGAAAATAGTTCTTGATTGTGAATGGGGTGTTACGACGTAGAAAATACAAAATACAACTTTCATACCATTTTAAATACTATAGGAGTACTTCGACTCGAATTTTATGTAAAACTTCGTTGAGTTGGTTACACTGTGCCCATCCTAAATGTCCGTCGTATGCTGGATCTCAAAAACAATAAGCTTATGTAGCTATAAGAAGAAAATAAATAAAGATATTAAAAAACGAAAATGCAAACAATAATAAAATGTTCTTGTAATAATGTAAGAATACAAATAATTTTAATTATAGTCGTTATGCAAGCGTTATTTTTTAACAATTTATAGGTGATAATATGTGTCTTGTTATATCTTATAGTGTAATAACTTATAGTATACAAGTTACGGTGGTAATCAAGGCATACATGTATTGTTTTTTTTCTTTATTCGACGGCGCGGCGTTCGTGAGTACCAAAATCACATTTTAATATTAAATATGATACAAAAAGTTCTACAAGCTCTTGTTGGTAAGTATATTAAAATAACAATAATATTTATGGTTAAAATCATAGATACATATATTTAATTTTCTATGATCTTTGGTGTCTTAAAAACTGTATTACGCACTACTATGCAACTGAAATAAGAGGACAACTGTAATTATTGCAATAACTAATTCGTATGCAACTTCGCAGCACGCTATACCAGGGCTAGTCCATAACTAAGTAATGGAGCGATGCGGGAGGGGTATGTATCCTATATCATATCTGTACCGCGACATTGCTGTTACATCTTATTACGCTCATCCCGCACCGCTACACTACCTACTTCGTTATGCGCCACACATATGACAAAGCGAATATCCTCTAGTGAGCAAAAAATTTACTACACTTTCTTGATGTCAAATCATTCTTTTATAATTTTATTATTGACAGTACAGTTATGCCACGTAGGTTATTTCGTTTCAGCTCGCAATTATATATTATTTACATTAGAATCGCATAGCAAACATTCGCACTAGAGCAACTTAAATTTATAATTCACTAATTTCGTGCTGTCGCAAGGTCAGATACTTCGGAAACCATGCGGATGCTCTTACATCACTGTCACACATTATATTCATCCACATACACCTGCTCCATAAGAGGTGATCCGCGCAATTCTCTCAGCGTCTGAGTGTAGTGCATCGAGGAGATACGAGCTCGAAGGTGCTACGTCCTGTCGTGTCTATAAAATACACGATCACCATCCATCCATCCGGAGTACCCACCGCACTTTTGTACCTCTTTTTATGATTATTTCATATAACGACACCGCACAGCAGGTTATTAGATTTCCAAACGACATTTTGGCTATATCGTTGTT
The DNA here is from genome assembly GCA_949126905.1 of Amorpha juglandis. Classification (NCBI taxonomy): domain Eukaryota; kingdom Metazoa; phylum Arthropoda; class Insecta; order Lepidoptera; family Sphingidae; genus Amorpha; species Amorpha juglandis. Next base: position 9,893,014 of record OX421367.1, read on the forward strand.
GCTGCTGTGCTGTCACGAGCTGTACGAAATAAGTATGCTCTCTTGTCACCACATTTATCACAACAATATAAGTAGTATTTTATCATCACGCCTGTAATCTCCGAAGGGGTAGACAGAGGAGTAACCAGTACACCCACATTTCGCCGAGATAATTTCCGGTCCATGATGTGATAGGAGCCTATCGCCATACCGGGCACAATTCCAGTCGTAACGCGACCGCAATACAACTACTCCACCGAGGCAGTCATACAGTATATCGCATACTATCGACCGATATACCAACACTTCCACTGTTGAAGAATATAAAATATTGGCAGAAGAAATTAAAATATAGAGGCGGCCGCTTGCTGTTAGAACTACAAAGGCTGTTAATGCTGTTAAAGCCGGACTTTGCGCTCGGATCAATTTGCACCATTGATGTATGATGATCTAAGACTAAATCATAATAAGAATAATAAATAAATGATAATAAAGCGTTTCGAGCGCAGGACAGTTTGTTCTGTTGTTTGTTTGGAGTTCTACAAGTTTTTTTTATACTTCACGCGATAACATAAAATTAATTCAGTGTCCTGAAACTTTGTTATTATTCACTTATGCAAAATGTGTCTATGTAAGTTAATATTGCGAATAACCAACGTAGTTAGTATATGATAAGAAGCGTTATGCTCCAAAGAAGTCATTTTTGCGAGATCATTTTATCGACCCGCATTAAGCCAATGGGATGGACTATAGAATAATCCCAGTACAATAACAGTATAATACAGGGCTGATATTATTAATATTAAATTTGTAAATTCGTCTAACTTCGATATAAAGGAGTAATATACACGTGTGAAGTTGTACTCATATAATGCGTGCGGCTACCATATTTCCTATACGAATGTAGCCTAATTATTAGATAGTTGTTTAATTTAATAATCTGGTAGCGCGTAAGCTACATGCGAATGTTGCGTACCTCAGTTACATTGTTATAATTATACATACCGTGCTATATAAAAAGAGCTTCATTATACAACTATACAACCACAAATAAAAGTCAAATTACATTATTCTATAACAACTAAATTACATTACCTACAAATAATGTAATACAACAGTTTAAGCCTTAGTGAGCAATTAATTAACGCGATTGTTATCATTGTGGCTTTTAAAGGCATTTTTTATCATGTATTACTACTATATTGCATTTAACAGCAGCGGTATAGGTATTAAAATAGTTCATACACATCATACAAAATATTATTTTATATACTGAATGAACCTAGTTCACAGCAAGTCGAGTAAAGCGTGTACGTATTAATTTGACTCTTTGCATGCTTCTGTTGCAAATAATCACTCCGTGAACCACGTATCGTCTTGATAGTTACGAATAATGCCCGTTTTCACTAACAACAAACGAATCTACATTTTATGATACAACGTTTAGTGTAAGAAAAACCTTTGCAAGAACTATATTACACCAAAAAAATAGACCAATTATATAGATTCGTAATAATGGATTATACCACTTTGTCCACCTGGGTGAACAAAATGGAATAAAGTATTACCTCGGAATTTGTACACCTAGGAGATAAGCCCCAAATGCACTGTGTGAAGTACTTTATTCCTCTTTGTGCACCTGGATGACCGAACCCGTGAGTGTCTTTAACATTACGCACTGTCAAATCTGTGTCGTAACTCTTAAGGTTGCGCAGTTGGGACTTAACTATTGGTGGACCTTTTTTATTTGTTAGGTGATGGTTTTAAAATTGAATTTATGCGATTCCAATATTTAGTGAAAACGGTCATAGCAATATTGCCGCAGATAATTAGACGTGTTCATCACGCTCACGCTCCAAGTAATTTCTTCAGTACCTATTAGTAGTTCAGTACATCTATGACCTTTGTGACCGGGCCTGGATACATTATAGTGTTAACTCGCAATGTGGCTTAAACAAATAGTGAATAACACTTATATGTACACTATTCATTATCAAAATAATTTATATTTATATTATGTCCATCAATATCCCCTATAGGTCGTCGATGTGTCGCAATAAGCTAACCAAACATTTTATTATTTGATTATGTTGGTGAAATACATATTCACAAAAATTGTTTTTATCAAACTCTTCTTTTGTACAAAACATTAAGTCATGTAATCGATGAATTGCTAAGAACCACGAGTGAAGTTTCTATTTGCTAAATAAGTTAAACGACTTCAATAAATACGCATAAATACTTTTACTTAAAATTACTTTCCAGTAATACTCATAAAAATGTACCTAACGCATCGCAGTCAAAATCGATAGGCGAGTTTGTTAGAAGTAAAACTCTCGTCCAGTGAACCCGTAGGCTATACAATGTACACAACACTTCAGCACACGACACTTCCACACTCGATACTAAATATCAGCGAGCAGCTCAGAGTAATAATGCGTAGCACTCAAATAGTCGAGAAGGCGCCGGGGCAGAGGTAGGTTACTTATGAGATCGCGCCGCACGTACTTTAGTATCACAAATCTGAAACAAAACGCAGACACCATCATTACATATTAAATTTTCAAATTTTCAGATAGATATCATGATAAAAAAAAATAGGACTACCTTTTTTAACTAAATAAAAATTAGTTATATTATAAATATTATAAAATTTTGTTTATCGTTTCACACAAACTTAGTCTTGTATTATTTCAGGGACATTATTTGAATTATTTTTGCTCTGATTAAATCTACCATAATTTCCAGATTTTTTTGGCTTGCACCCGGCGACTCGCCTTCGTGTTGTCATCCGTGGCAAGAAATGGAGATTGCGAAGAGGAGGACAACTTTGAACTTCAGAAATCTCACTCACCTTATGAAACGCAATAGCAGCTAACATTACAAGTTATTTTTTATGAAATAATTATACTAATCCGGTCAACTGTACACTGTGTGACTGTACTTACTTGGCGGAAAATGTTTAAAATTATAATATTTGATCCTATATTCTGATTATTATAACATGTAAATTATAATCTATATAATCACCTGCACATATGCTGTAAGCTCTGCACTCTCTTAAACCTGGACACCGGGTAAAGGAGTTGCACTCGCACAGGTCCCAATAGCGGACGCAAATTCAAAAAGAATAAGTATCTTCCACTGCGCGACGTTTCAACAGCATTCTCTATGAACTCTACTATCGTCTGCGCCTTGAACATTGTACAGCCACCAAAACAGAAGTTACCTGAAACACGTACAATATTGTCATTAAATTTACTGTTGTATAATTTGCATATGATACGAAGACGCGTACTACTACTACTACGCGTACTACATACTTTAAGTCACATCGTGCACTTAGCACTTAGCAATGTAGTCAGTGGCGCAGCTAGCTCCGGTGATACCTGGGGCGGATTTGATTTAGGTGGCACCTCAAGGATGAAAAATTTAAAATTATATTTTTAATGTATTTTAACCGATTTAGAAAAAGGAAGAGGTTCCCAATTTTTGAGAATTTATTTCGGGCTATTTCAGGTCGAGCATCACCCTAAAAGCGGTGACACTCAGGGCGCCCCTCAGCTACGTTACGAAGAGTAATGCATAGCATAGTAACCACACGCAAGCAGAGTAGAGTTCCGAAACAAAAGTGAACGCGTTTTCGTGAAATGCACAAACTATAAAATATGATGTCATACAAAAACAACTTTTTTAATCATCTCACGTACCCTGATCATGTTCTATCCTTACATGCCTAAGGCCATTCAATTTGAACGTTAACGTAAATATATAATGATCATCGCTGCTATCTCGGACTATGAATGAACCGTCAGGCTCGTTGGAAAGTATCTTTTCTGCAGCTTCAACAGATATCGGGCCCCAGTACCAACCATACTGTAAACATAAGAAAAGAAGGCATATTCAGTACAATATAAAAACAGTGCAATTACAATATTCGTTATCAATATTTTAATCCACGGTTACTCTATAAACGAGCAATTCAATTCAATTATTCGAAATTTTTGTTGACATGACGTGTCATTTGAGCTTCAATATAACTAAAACTAGCTTGTTCACGCAAGTCGGTCCGCATGTATATAATTTTCCGGGACAAGCAATTAGTTATCCCTCGCGGTTTTACCACAGGCATGCATCAGCCCTGCTCCCATGGGTCATAGTGTAGGTAATATATATGTATAAACCATCCGGATAAATACTCTTAATGATAGAAAAAACAGCTTCTAAATCCGTACCATACTCAGGAAAAATAAGTGGACAAACAGACATACAGACGAGGATAGTGTCTTTGTTTTATACTATGTATTGATACGTCATATTAGTAGCCAGTATGAGAGCAGGATTACGTCATTGTCCTATACGAGCAGGTATGTATAAGATATTTTACATTGGGAGAATTACTAGTATGAAATACGGGCCTCTGTCGTACAATAAAGGTTAATCTTATTAGACTAAGTCCATAGCGAAAGGGGCTTGCTTACATCTTTGACTTTCTGTATCGACGTGGCAAAATCTGTTACATTGTCATCCTCGTTTCCAGCTCTTCTCGAAGAGTGCGACGTCGGCTGTGACTGGGGAAGCGGCGGCAAAGCCCGGCGAACAACTGCTGGAGGTGTGTCCTCTTTCCCACCAAACTTCTCCATTTCCGTAACATTATCTACCACAGGTTGCCTTCGCCATCGAAAAAGATTACAAAAACTCTGTTTCAAATTGATGGACAAAATTCTAACAGGCGATAATTTCGCTTTCTGATTCTGATTACACATATTTTTCTTTACCAATTTATCACTTTTACCAACTTCTATTATATCCTTCGAAATGTTTTCTTTATGTTTCATATGCTTTGTATTCATACCAAACGAATTCTTTGCTGTTTTCCTGTGATTGTTGTTTGTCTCGATAGTTTTTGAAATATCAATATTTTCTTTTAAGAATACAGACGAACCAGTATCTTTGTTAACATGCCTCGTGTGAATTCCGACACTTGTTACTATTGTGTTATTCTTTTTATTGATTGTATTTCTACATTCAGAATCGCTCGAACTAGAATAAAGGGTATGTAAATATTTCCTCATCTCTCGTAAGGTTAAATGTAGCGAATCTGTGTCCGAATCCGTGGCGCTCTTTTTATACGAAGAGCTCGGTAAACTATGTCTTTTTGTTTTAATGTCTTTATGTCTATTTGATTCCTTTGGTTTTAGATTTTTTTCCACAGAATCGTTAACAATAGCAGTACTCTGCGGAGTGCTCTTTACACGTTTCTTGTTAGATCGCGGACCTTTTTTAACTTTATTTTTCATATGACTGTGACCAGGGTGAACCATGTCTACAGGGACAGCATATATATCGCTGTCAAAAGGGACATTGTACATGTCAGTTATATCAAACTTTTGAGCGGATAAAGTATCATGTGATATTGCCTGTGTTATAAAACTTGAATCATCCGCTTGAAATTGGGTAATTAAAGAATTGTGACTGCTCGATAGCCGTGATGAAAGCGAATTCCTCGATGACGGCCTGGTTCCGCGACAAGGGCTCAAGTGCAATAGTCTCGGGCTCGCAAATCTATGATTTAAACCTTGACGCCGTTCATACAAACATTCTGGTTTCAACTTCCTAGGGTACAAGGGCGACAAACGCCTTATACTACTAGATATATCTAAGTTTGACGATTTTGATTTACTTATACAATCATTGGTAAAAACAACAGATGGAGGCACATACACAGCCGTACATTTTTCTATATTAACGGGGCCAGGTAAATCCTGTAAAAAAACAATGTTAATGTAATATTTATTGTATGCTTGTAAAACTTAGCACACTAAATACCATACAAAGAAATTATACGTTTTATTTACCTTTACCTCTTGACAAGGTTACATCAACTATAATTTTATTTTTGACACATAAAATAGAAAAGTTATAGTGATTCACCAATTCGGTTTTACTTAATATTTAATTTAATTTTATTTAAGTGTAAATTTGTTTCATTTACGTGTAGTTATTTTTACATACATACGTTTACGTCTGTATCTCCGAAAGGGTAGGCAGAAGTGCAACTAGTGCATTCACAGCTCACCAAGCTTATTTCTGTCCCCGGATGTGATAGATCGGCGCGCTTATTGCCATACTGGAAACAATTTCCAATTTCGTTGATTCAACTCAAGCACAATTATTAATTTGAATCAGGACCTCACGGATTCTCACACAAAATGTGCTGCAAAGCTGGTATACATTTTATCTTGACGTATTGATGGGATTCGAAGATATAATAATTTACATAACTAATACATATAAGGTGACTATTTCAAGTACGTGTATTCCTTTATTATAATAATAGGTAATAATTATTCAGCTATTTTAATCGATTCGAATGAGTTTCATTTCCGATATAATCGGATCCCCTGAAATTGAATTGCGGTTGAGGTAGCCTTATCAAGAGGTAAAGCTAAATAAAACGTTTTACGGAATTTACGTTGGTGATTTAATGACAAATTTAAATCGTTGACTTCCTGTCAACTGTCAAAAGTATAATAACTAAACTACAATTTTTCATTCCGTGGAAATCTGATATTTCATAAGTGTTGCAAGTTATAAAATTTTCCCACTAAGAAAGGAACCTATAAAGTGGAATAAAAAAAATATACGTTGCTTATTTCGAAAATTTACATATAAAAATGATAAGTTGAAAATGTATTTGACACGTTAAATTGTAAAAGTTCCATTTATTAGAAATAGAATACGTTTTACAGCAAGGTATCACAACCCCCTTTACCAGATGTAACAAAATTTCACGATACATGCCCAAAAAGTGAGAATACAACAATGAAAGATAGGCGCTGATTGATGCCGAAGGAAGGATCGACTAGTTGGGTTGGAAACGATATCCACGATATCCCAAGCATTCTTCTCCAATACCATATTTCAAGGCCACAAACTGAAGCAGTCATTGATGTTGAAATACATATACATTTATTGAGCATTTAATACAGATTATAAGGAACATCGGGTTTATGAATATTTTTCCCGGGTCCGGCGACTATAAAAACTACCTAGGCTCAGCTTTATTGACAAGTCGTACCTTGGCACGTACAACATCTAGGCTTGGACGTAGGTACCTGATGTCTTGTAATTTGTACATACCTGAAATTCTGGTGGTGGTTCTATGGTAGTAGTAGTACTGAGCACAACTTTTCCAGGACCTTTCTTTACTGTGTTGAAAAAATCACCACACATACGTTCCGAAGTTTCGGTTGATTCGCAGAGCGAAAGGGACCTCTCATCAAAATCACTTTCTTGTAACTGCCAAAAAGTAAGACATTGAATAAACAGCATTAATAATGTCAACAATGTTTTAGAGTTCACCAAAAATGTAAATTTTTAAAAATCATCAATTCGCATCAGTATAAATAACATAAAAATGAATGAGTACTGCTCAATTATGAAAAAAAATATTATGATACACCCGCAATGAACGCAGCTAATTTGTCGTTTCGGCAATTTTGGTTTAAAAGGACAATTTACACAATGGTATGTTAATTAATAGTCCATCAAATGGCGGGTGCAGTGGTTACAATGCATATACATGATGGCAAGTGTAGACGTGTTCAGTCATTGGCCTACGATACTTTGATGTGATTTTGCTGATAATCGACATTGAATCCGATCCCAAAGCCATCACACGCGACATTAGCCACTAGACGCCATCACGGCCCCTACATGATGGTCCATCATAGTCGGGCGATCGTGTAAGGGAGCCCGAAATTACGAACGTGTATACAAGTACTGATAATTCAGCAGTAATACAATAGAAATTAGAATAGTAATTTTTAAACAATATTGATGCTCTTGTTCGGCTATTGGTCATATATGAGAATAAAAAAATCCGCAAAGCAGCATTTTAATTATGGTGGGCTTAGGTAATCTTAAGAAGTAATACAATACATTAATAAAACAATATAATAATAGGTGTCAACAATCGCTAATTACTGCAATTTCTTTATAAATTATACCTCTTGTTAGTTATACCTGTAGAATTATTTCAATGTAACTTTTATCTATTAATGACATGTAAAAGAGCCCTTCGTGACATACATGTAAAATAAATGTTTTGATTCTTATTTATCTTTTGTTCTCTGACAAAATGCCATTTGATGTGACAAGGCAAAACAGTATATTAGTTATAAGATTTGCTTGCTGCTCCACTTGCATGATCATTTCTTTCTTTCTATTGTTATCCTATTATACCCTACATAATTAATAAATACACCCAACATTTTCCTACATAAAATATTTTCATGGTGCTGGAATCAAACCTGCTATCAGGTTAAAAATCACCAGAGTATTCAGTTCAACCAATTTCATAAAAATTGTAACAGGTACACAAGATTAGCAATGAATGCAGATAAATGAAATCAGAAATAAAATGTAGCTGCATAATGTAATAAAATAGTATAAATAACTATGAAACATAATAATTTTAGATTAAGCTAAAAGAAAAAAATTACACAAGCATATAATAATGTATCAATAAATAAACATATTTCAAGAGCAGTTATTAAAATATAGGCATTAGCATAAATGTAAATACATAAAATGTACATGTTTCAACATAATAAAAGCCAAAAATAAACCTACACAACTTATTTATTCTCACAGCTATATTATTCAAATTTATGGAATTTTAGTAGTGTTATTAATTTCATTAAAGAATTTTTCAGTAATTTTACACATTCCATTACCTGCAAAATAAATTAAACAATATACACAAAGTTTGGGTAAAACTCACCCATAATTGTAACAAAGTTCAGAAGAAGCAATAGTTCATACTGTTTTAAGATACTTTAATTTGTTTACAATAACAACAATATTTTAAAATCTGTTGATAGTGTGAAGCATTGCTTCTTATATGTCCAAATACTGAAACGCTACTTAGCTGTCTGACGGCTAACAGCGACTTATTTTCATACAATTTTGACAGCTAAGAGGGACTTAACTTGTTTAAAACGATCTTAAATACTTAAGTAGCGTTTCAGTATACGGGCGTTAATCACTTAAAATTGACAGATGGATGAAAAAATGCAACCTTAAAATAAAATAAACAAAGGAATTCGCTAAGTAATGCAGCTTAGCAAGTTTGGTTGTTGTGATTTAAAACAACTAAATGAAATCAATAGTAGACAGTATTTGAAACTATATATAAACAAATATTTAAGCCTATTACACACACAAACTCGCAGAATTTTAAAACAATAACATTTGGGATACAAATTGAATTTAGTAGGCTTATTTTATCCAGAATTTAACATTATAATTTAACAAATTTTACAATACAGCTTACTGATTGGCTAGAATCTTAATAGTTATACTCTAGATATATATGTTGTATTAAACACGTTAAGATTTTACTGGGTAATAATTTAATAAACTCAAATTATAAATTATAGTTATACCCTGGATATAGAAGTGGAAAATCAGCAAAAATGACAAAGTATGTTTGTTTACTATTACATATACACACAATATACAAAATAGTATACCAATAAAACAATAACTGATATTCATCGCATTAGTAGATAGACTCATGTACTTGTGTCATTATTATTAGTCGTAAGTTATTGGTGCAAAATACACGAAATTGAACGAGTAGGTTTTACATCATAAGTTATGAATTTGTAGGCTATCATTAAAGAAAAAGGATAAATTCATTAACCTACCTCAGATGCAACGTGATGCCATCCACTCGCAGAATCACTTGAAAAAGAACCACTTGTAATCAGTAAACCACTATCTTCACTTAAAGGAGGAGCTTCGGAATGTGTCGAGAAGGGTGGTGACTCCATCACCCCAGATACAATTCTATTAAAAATATCTAAATAGAAACATAAAAGACACTAAACATTATAAAATTTCTTAAAAAAATACGATTAAGATAACACATGGTAATTTTCACTCATTCTCCTCCCTGAATAGTTTGTATCAAAGATACATACCACAGAGTACATTATTATATAACTGAAATAGAGGCCCAACTCAGTACTCAAAACAGGCACCGCATATGCCTATAAAGCGACATCTATATTCTCTACATAGTACCTTTTCATTGAAGTCTTCCTCCGCTCATAAAATTACTCATACATGTTCTGCACCGAATTAACATTGGTAGTTAATCAATTGATTTTTAACAATAGATTGACTACCAATGTTAATTCGGTGCAAAACTAGATGATTTTAGGAAAATCATAAATAAAACTATGATTGTTTATATGTATTTTTATTTTTTAATGTTTGAATATTTAGAAAAGTATTTTTTAGCCATTATTTGTACGCTATCATTGTTGTTATCCACGCTCCGTCTCCCAAATATAATTTTATTTATGTGTTTACAATACCCGATGATAAAAAACTTAATTATTTTATTAATTATATATTCTCGTAGTTTTTCCTTATGTGCAGGATAATTAATATAATTTAAATACGTAAGGCAAGTGACTATCATCTTCACATATATTGTGGCTTATTAGTATACTTTTTAATTACGTCATCGCATATGTCCTGCCTTTCTGAGAGTGTTTTTATTAATAAATCATTGGGATTGTAAGGCCAATTTCGACCTGCATATTCTCTGTGCATGATATATTTCCTTTTGCAGCGTACTAATTAATGAATTGCTGCATACTTCGCAACGCCTCCAAATGCTTTGTTTCGAGATTTTTATAAAATAGCCAATTACATACTTCAGTGGCGCTAATATTCTAGGTTCGCACTTGACGCTATTGGAGTGTATATCAATTTATCATTATGAATGCCATTATTCTTATTATTTATGGAGCTGAATTGAATAACATCTTAGTTTTTAATAAATAACATATTTTTACCTTTAGAACATTATGATATATTAACCAGTACATTTTGTTTTTGTAATTCGTAATGTTCTACGTTCAACAATGTTCAATGCAGGAATTGCCAATGGCCCTGTAAATAAAAATATTGGGTTAATTAACTACTGGTATGTGACATAGACTGTAGAAATAGGAATAGGACATTTGTAGCATAGGATGTTGAATGAAAGATTAAGTAAAATAGGTACTATAATATGCTACTTAAATCTTAAATTAAGACATAATATTTTCATTTGAATCACAGTTCATGTTTTTAAACCAGGATCAGTAGCGTAGCTAGGGGACGGGGACCTGGTCCGCCCGGGTGTCACCCATTTCCTGTTGGATGACAACCAACTTGCGCGAAAAAAGGCTAGCAGGTTGACCAAGTGTACTGTTAGTATCTCGGCATAACATACTACACAAAAATAAATCAATAAATACACAGTAAGATACGAAACTGTATCGTGGGTAACAGGAACTACGTGACTTTCGGTCTCAAAACACCCAGATCCAAAACAAATATTTGTGGATCACATAAACATTTGTCTCGGTGCGGGGATCGAAACCGGGGCCTCCCGCTTCACAGCCGGCTACTTGCTCGCTGCGCCACGGAGGCTACCAAATACACAAAACTTTGTTCTCTTTTTTACTGACGAACAAATTGGCATTATTGATTTAGCATGTAAATTCCAATACAATAACACAATCACAAGTTATGCATTGACCAGTTTCATTTTATTATTAGTAGTGTGAAGGACTACGACGCAGCTCTATCTAAACTTTATAGATTTTTTTTTTACAAATTCGGTTACAAAGTAAATTTTAACAAAACTTTAACAGATATTTAAAAAGAAACAATGACAAAGGCAGCAATAATAATTTCTAGAGATCTTTTTGGAGACAGTAGGTGCAATTTATTTTTATCAGTGCCGAATTGAGAACATCCTTCTTTTTTTGAAATCAGTTTAAAATAAATACTCGAAAGTTGAGAACCTCCTTCTTTTTAAAATCGGTTAGAAACATTAAAAATTTGGTATTTTAAAGTTTACATTCTTGACACTGAAATCCACCCCGGGTGCTACCAGTGCTAGCTACCACATTGCCCAGGATATTTAATTTATGACAATAAAATTTAGACTCACCAGTTATATTAATTGTTGGTACTGCTATTTTACTAATGCCATTGAAACGAGTGCAATATTTTTGCTCAAAGTGAGCATGATAGTCTTCGAAGTCTATATATACTGGTTAACCAGGCCCAGAATATCACCTCCTATAGTTTTAATCCAAGATCTAAATAGTTCTCGATTCTTTTTAGTATTTGGAAATGGATGCAACATAGTGTGAATCTGTAAAAATGCACATACACATTTGGTTTGTATTCATATAATTTAACCAACTAAACCACATGCAAATGAAATGAATGCATTTACCTGAGTGTATCCTACTTTTTTTATAATGAAATAGCTTTTGCCTGAATAAAACAAATACAAACTTTCAAGTAACCGCCATTTTTATAATTTTCAGTTGTCATCAGAGAATAGAGGTGTGACTAATATATTCGTGTTAGGTATATGTAACAGGTACAAGACAGAAGTTTAATATTAGGTAATATAAATTTTGTCGTAATAGGTTATTCATTAATAATCAAATAAAGAATAATAAAAATATAATATGTATGTGTTTCATTAATAGAAACACATACAAAGCAAGCATATCGGCGTTACTCCCGCGAGCTCACAATTACGGCAAATACCATTTAATCTACATTTATACTGTAAATACAACTTATAAATCATTGTAAATGAAATATCGTGATTGACTTTGTAAATACGCCAACTATTTCGTTGACTGTTCTAAGCCTGTTAAAGTATGAAGGTAAAGTAAATCACTATAAGGTATACCTAATTATATCAATAACGTGAGCGATTTCTCAACTATTTCACATAATACTTTAACCAATAACGGTTATATTGCGCGTCTTTTATGAACGAATAATATGATAAGTTCTCAGTTTTCACTATTATTTGACTATTACCCAGTAACAGGATAGATAACATAATATTGGCTAAGCGTTATATTCGGTAATAGGAATACGAATAAACGATTCTAATATAACACCTCTATCAGAGACAAATAAACTAGGTTGTCATGACAACCTATGTCATGTCACACATATTGTATACCAGCATTAACCATTAAATTGTACCAAACTTGTCAAAATTAAAATATTTTTCTAATTATACCAATTATTTTATTTTTAATTGTTTTCTTATTATTTTATAAATATTTTACATGACTACTATTTCACTTAACTAAAATTATATTTTATTAATCTTTTCTTATAGCATACGTGGATAATTAAAATGTTTTCTACGGTCCTTATAGTGCAAATACTACTAAATAGGTAGTTAATGTTTTTTTTTTCATATAGTGGCAATAATATCGCACCTTGAAAACTAAACTGACTAAACGAAAAATGTGTTTATGGGAGATTAAGCTTAAATGTTTCATAAAATAGCGTTCATAACTAAAAATTGTCAATTTTCGTTTAGTGACGGATTTGTGCGATATAATATTGCATATTATTTCTATAATATTGCGACATCTGTTTTGTGTATATTGCATTTTGTTATCTTATATATCTATTTTCCTTAGATATTTGTATGAAGATTGCACCGCCTGATACATACGTAATAGATGTTTGGTTTGTATCGTTTCGTATCTGCCTTTATCTCTTTGGTTAGTAAAATTGTCTATGCTCAATAGTGAAGTAACAATTTTAGAAAAGCATGTATAAAAACGGTGTTTATAAAAACCGATATTCTCCGGTTTTAATTTAGAAATACCGATTACTTTTCGCAAATCATATTATGTAATATTTTTTATATATCGATTTTTGGTATATGTCTACCGACATTTCCGAATATATCTACCGATGTCGCATTTTGGCGTTCGAGACCCCTGCCTATGAATTTGAGTAGGTATATTTATAATACTCTGTGCTTATGAGTTACGATATACGAGTGGTATAAGAAAAATATCAATATTAGGTTTTTGACTTAAACATTTAATAAATATTTTTTTGTAAAAAGGTACCATAATTCTGACCCATGAACGATAATTTTATGCTGATGGTACGATAAGTGTCTCGCCTCAGGATGTGAACCCTGCAGTCAATTAACATCAACCAATCAGAGACCAATTAATCAATTATTGAACCGTTTACCATTCACATCACCGGTTTAAACCAATTATTAAAAAAAACGGATTGTTTTGTGTTTTTGTGAAGGTTATTATTGTTTTGTAGATAAATAAAAAAATCAACCAAAGGCGAATTATTTATTTTTCTTATATTTAATAATAACAATTACAATCATATTGTATACGAGCATTCACTCGCGGCTCCGCCCGCGTGATGTTCTGTACCGTTATATTACCGATAACTTTAAATTGGCATAACTTTTTTATTTATGAACCGATTGACATGAAACAAACGCTAAATATTAAACAAAGCTTATTAGCATATTAGTGAAAACTACGTCTAAATCGGATAAACCGTTTTTGAGATCATCGTGCACAAACGTACAGAAAAACAGACAAAAATTATAAAAATCATTGTATGGGGTGCTATTGCGTTGATAAAGGTCCTTTATAACATTTTTTCTCATATATCTTCCATGTAGATCCATACAGCGACCCGTTACATTTTTATTATATGTATAGATTACAAAATAATTAACTAGCAATGAAATCACAATTTTGATTGATACAACATATTTGGTTCACCTGCTTCTTCTCGTCGACATTAAGTATTCAGATTTGAAGAACATCCTCCCCGAAGGCACAGGCGTCGCCGGTATTGTTGGATTTTAGTGCTATTGTCTTAATTGGTGGTGATTTGGTTGGTAAATGTTTATTGTGGGTCGTTACATACGTCCGTTATCCCGTAATTTTATTGATACCTTTTCTATATAGGATTGCGTGACTATGTATATTCAAACCCCCGACAGTCATATGAATTCCTTTCTGGAGCCATCTGTGAAACAAAGCACTGCTTTGTTGTCATAATATATACCATAAGTTTCCAGTTATCTCTTGATCCTATAATTATATATTCTGATTTATTTGTAGAAAATATTTTATTTCTTGATTAAATCATTGGTGGCCATGATTATCGACAATTTTCTGTTTTTGTATCTATTACTTTTGTGTGTCTTTTGTTTATGGCAATTTGTTTTCCATAAATCATAGCACTTTGGTCTGTAACATTGCTCTAATGCTCTCTTTTTAGCCTCCAGATCCAAAGTAAAGTCTAGGGATATAACTAGTACCACTGATGGAGTTGTTTTTAATGCGCTTTTTATCATCAACCAACTGAGTCTTATTACTTGGGCTAGATTTCTTAAATTCTATCCCAATCCCTATGTTGATGGCAGCCCTGTGCCACCATACTAAGGACCCATAGAGTAGTCTTGGGAGTATGACAGCACTGTCGATCCAATTTATTATACTTGGTTGGAGACCCCAAGTCTGACCTATTGCTCTGCTGCATTGCATCATAGCTATTTTCACTTTTTGCGTTGCTAGCTTATATGTGCGTTAAACAACAGTTTTTCGTCTAACATCACACCTAAATATTAACTACCTCTTATTTTATACCGTCCATTGACATAGGTATTATTTCATTGGTCTTCCCTTTTGTAGTGAATATAATCAACTTGGTTTTGTCAGAATTGAAGACAAGTCCTCTTGCCATGTACCGCTATTCAACCACTATTATAGTCATGTTCATTTTATTTCTTAACATATTAAGATCATTCCCTGTTACCAATTTGATCCCGTTTTCGGAATACGCCTCCTTATATATAAGTCTGCGATTTATCTCCTTGATGAGGTTATCCAGCAGTAGGCACCACATTAGTGGAGATAAGCAGCCTCGATAAGCCCCTGCGTGCTTTTACCGTATATGTTAAACCGTATAATACCTAGTTCTGCTGATATTGGTCTTTGAGTCAGCATATTCATTATACCCTCCTTTATGTGTGACTTAATGTCTTCTCTTCCTAGTGATAATTAAAAGAGAATTACGGAACTGAGCGTTTATCAATAGTGTTGACTGACGGCTGCAAACGCTGCAGTGATTCCCCAATCAAAGACAATATAAAATTAGCCTGATTGTAGTGTTCGGATACATGAATAATGAAACATAAATAAATACAATAGTAATCAGTTTCATTAAACTAAAAACGGTTTTTATCGGCTTTTACCAAAACTGGTACCTCACTGGCGGTACATCACTACATTCTTTAGCAAGCAAACACGGGGACGCGATTTCTATGGGGATGAAGTGATTGTATATATTACAGTTAATTTAATAGGAATAAATAATTCCTTATAAATATCATGTTGAAATGCACATCGATTAATAATTTATGTGCTTTTTGAGACCAGCCATTTTGAATAGTAATAATGTCAATAGTGTGAAATTGTGAATCTAATGATGCCGTGTTGAATACTTTAATCCCAAATCTCATTTAATAACAATTGACGCTTCTGCAGAAAATATATTCTTCATGAATCACATCGGCGATATGGCTGAGACACAAGTAGCTAATATAGTCAATGAAATATTGGTGAGTTAATATTCTACATTGTAATCACAAAGGTAAACTAATATTTACCTAAGAATATGATATTGATTGGCAAATGGCTTTGGATGCCTATGGTATGTCTTCGTTATAAGTTCGCTTTGGATATAGTTTAGTTTAAGGCAAGTTTTGGCAACTGATTGAGACTTGGTAGAGTTTTTAATTCTTGATCATGAAATCACCTGAAATTCCCAACAAAATCATGAAGTGAAGAAGATACTTCATCCACAATTATATGTCATATAATAATATCGTAAAAGTGTTGTGAGGATGTTTATGCAACATTGTTTGTGCCCATTTAATACAACAGAAAGTCATAAAAGGATCATGAAATAGTCATATAAAGACTTATTTTGTCATGTTATATTAATGTCATCTATATGGCAACTAGTTCTTTAATGATATATGAATAAAAGTTCTTAAACACCACTATATAACTGTCATATAAAGTAAGTTAAGGAACGAGATACAATTAAATGACAAAAATGATGTGTAGCTAATCAGAGTAATAGTACACCTATATTTTATTTATTTATTAATAATGACACACTAACAGTTAATAAGCACACTTATAAAGACTCAATGTTAAATAATTTTTGGGCTATATGACCAGATTGTTTGTCCGGTGGCCACTCACTAGAATGTAAAGTGTAATTTCATAGTTTTTGAGAAAAAATATTTAGTCAATTGAAGTATGTAAGAAGCTAACAATGCAACAGGATGTTGAGACATAACAAATTGGCTAAGAAGAAATAAAGCTGTTTTTTTATTCAATTGTGTTATGAAACTAGGAAACTAATGAAATTATACCTATACAGGGTTATTTTTAAAACACCAGCAACCTCGCAGGGGTAGATAGCTGTCCCCATACGGAACAACTTTTGTTCTACAAGTTTGGATATAACTCAATATATTTAAAGAAAAATGATTTTACAAGTTTTTGTTGTGTCGTATTTTTCTTCGTAGTGTGCGGCGCGGCGCGGCGTGCGCGCGCGACTCAAAGGCGCCGCTCAGCTGAGCGGCGCGTTGACCCTCAAAGGAGCTAGCCCGGTTCCCCACGCTTCGCGTATTTGTTTACGTAACCTGCGTTGCGCGTTGTAACAATCAAGACGGAAATTAAATGAATACTTATTTTTGTATGAAAATAAAATCTAACAAATTATCAAAAGTCGTAGAACAAAAGTAGTAGCTTATAACCTTAGGAATGTACCCCTGCGAGGTTGCTGGTGTTTTAAAAATAACCCTGTATATGTTTTACTAATTGTACAACATTCTATGTACAATATTCACAAAATAACTTGTTTGGGTTGAAGCTAGCCATGTCACCCAGCTACTACACCTCCTGCCAACATTAAGTCTTTAAAAACATTGGCTGTGTTGGCCATTCGGACTTACTATAACTGAATGGTCAGGTTAACATGTACATAATGTGTGTTTGTATACTACAGTACTACAATATCATTGTAGTTCTATACAAGCATTGCAATAATTTTTAGGTTACGTTGGAAATATGTGAACACTTTTGTGAACTCTCTACTCTCTCTCCTGTTATCTTTATATTATGTACAATATTCTACTCTTATTGTTATTTTTACACTTACTGTAAATCATAAAATAAATAAAATCTGTGATTTTTCTCTGTAGGCTCATGATTAAATTTTAATGAAAAATATTTTTGAGTGAATGTTCATGATAAATATACCTGCTACATTCCAACTTACAATTTATTGTTTTTGGCCGTGTTGTGAAAATGACTATTTCGCCACATTCAGCCTGCTACATTCAGAAAACATATCATAAAAACTTCTGACATTTTCCATTCAATTTATTATCATAATTATTGTTTCAGAGAGTTGAAGCTGTAGAAGAAGCATTTAGTTGTTTTTTGGTCCATAAACCTGATCAAGAAAATGAGAGACTGGGCATATATCAGAAGAAACTTTCAACCATCATGACAACACTTAGTGTGGAGTTACAAGAGTCTGCCATTCGGCAGTACTTGACGCTGACTGCAGTTTTGACAAATAGATATAAAATGAAACAGCTGCTGACTTTGTTGGAGAATTTAGTTAATACAAATATACTTCAAGCACGGTAATATGTAATGTATTTGATGTTGAGTGTAAATGTAGCTGATATTAAATTGCTGCAAACATGAATTGCTTGCTATATTCAAATTTGAAATATAGGTATTCCAAAGTCATAGTACTTTACAAACATTTCAGTTACAATTTTATTTTAGTGTTTCAACAGATAACATACTTTTTTTCTGCTGTTCCCTGTATTTGCTGCAGTTTTTAAGGATAGGACAGTCTGAAACTATCTGCATAGGTTTTTTATTTTTACAAACTTTTTACTTATTTAATTTTAACTTATTTTTACATCTAGCACCACATTATATGGGGCATTTCACGTCAAGCGGACAACGAAAAAAAAGTGAGGTCGTGAATTTTGTTTATACTCTGGTCAGTTATAGTTCTAGTAGACATGGATGTGTACACACAATTTTTTTTTCGTATGAAGCTTTATTGCTGAGTTATGAGCTTTTAAAAATTTACTAAGTATGAAGTCATGAATTTTTGGATGCTTATTATCTGTACCAATTAATTAGTAAAATAAACTACAAAGTATTGTTTCTTATAGTTCAAAAGTTGAAGTTTTTATTTTTTTTGTCGAATTCTAAATTTAAATTGTTTTACGTATAGTAAACCGGAAGTGAAAATTTCAAATCGATATTTGAGTAACTTCGACCGGTTTTTTTTAAAATATTTTAACCTTGAATTAAAGCCTTAAATGTACTAATTCTTCACCAAAAAAATTATAATGGGACAGCCAATAGTTTAAGACTTAGAGCATATAGAGTACATACACATAGCTATGAGCTCTTTCTAAGCAATCGCGTTTATGCTCAAATACTGCGCTATTAATATTTTATTCCTTTATTCTAACATGCAAAAATATAAAAATAAACGATTTCTTTAATTCTTCATAAAAAAAATTAAAACGTGATCACAAAAAAAAAATTAAGACTAAGAACGATTTAATTTATTGAGATTGAAACAGTATTAATTAAAATAGAGAGATTTGTATTGTAAATTTTACAATTTTACTATTTGCACTAGTATTAATTCTCTTTACACATAAGCCCTCGTTGGTTGGAAGAAAAGCATGCAGTTTTTTAGTTCCTGGAACAGTGATAGCGTAAGCAAAACAGACTCGTAGAAAATCTCACTCTTGTTCAATACCTTCCTTCGAGCAGTAGTAAATAGAAGTCTCAGTTAATGATGACTTGGCCCATTCATAAAATCTTATAGGTGTCTGGTGTAGTCATAGCGTTATTCGCAGACCGTACACTTGCACGGGTTACCAAAGTTTTGAGGTTTCCCCCAAGACCATCACATGGCCGTCTTCTATGAGAGGTGGCATGGAAGTGTAACTGTGCTTCTTTCTTAAAATCTTGTTTGTTGTAGTATAGGTTCACTAAATTTAACCTATTCTTAAAATGTTGGGGAGCCCAACTACACCAGACACCTATAAGATTATATTAATGGGCCAAGTCATCATTAACTGAGACTTCTATTTACTACTGCTCGAAGGAAAGTATTGAACAAGAGTGAGATTTTCTACGAGTCTGTTTTGCTTACGCTATCACTGTTCCAGGAACTAAAAAACTGCATGCTTTTCTTCCAACCAACGAGGGCTTATGTGTAAAGAGAATTAATGCTAGTGCAAATAGTAAAAATTACAATACAATTCTCTCTATTTTAATTACCTAATACTGTTTCAATCTCAATAAATGAAATCGCTCCAAGTCTTAATTTTTTTTTGTGATCACGTTTTAATTTTTTTATGAAGAATTAATGAAATCGTTGATTTTTATATTTTTGCATGTTAGAATAAAGGAATAAAATATTAATAGCGCAGTATTTGAGCATAAACGCGATTGCTTAGAAAGAGCTCATAGCTATGTGTATGTACTCTATATGCTCTAAGTCTTAAACTATTGGCTGTCCCATTATAATTTTTTTGGTGAAGAATTAGTACATTTAAGGCTTTAATTCAAGGTTAAAATATTTAAAAAAAAACCGGTCGAAGTTACTCAAATATCGATTTGAAACTTTCACTTCCGGTTTACTATACGTAAAACAATTTAAATTTAGAATTCGACAAAAAAATTAAAAACTTCAACTTTTGAACTATAAGAAACAATACTTTGTAGTTTTTTTTACTAATTAATTGGTACAGATAATAAGCATCCAAAAATTCATGTCTTCATACTTAGTAAATTTTTAAAAGCTCATAACTCAGCAATAAAGCTTCATACGAAAAAAAAATTGTGTGTACACATCCATGCCTACTAGAACTATAACTGACCAGAGTATAAACAAAATTCACGACCTCACTTTTTTTTCGTTGTCCGCTTGACGTGAAATGCCCCATATATCTAATTCATTGCAGGATGCTTTGTGATTGTATTCTAACCAATGACAAACTTGCGTATCAAAATGCCGATTTCTGGATAGAATGTTTTAATTTAATAAGAAGAATAATTGGCGGTGTTGATTATAAAGGTGTAAGAGAAATAATGAAGGTAATCTAGCCTCTAACATACCTTTTACTTAACAATTATTAATTAAAGTATTGTATTTTAGTACTTTTAATCTATCTTGTCACTTTTAAACTTTATTGATCAGTGTTTTAACCAATTATCATTATTTTATCAATTTTTTTTACCTCAAAATGTACTTTTTGACAGAAATACTGATTAAGTTAATATATTTTTTTAAATCTACGCCCAATGGACCTGTTTAGGTCTTTCACTGCGCTAAAACAGTGCGCGTATTGTACTACATATGAGCGTTTTGATGCCTAGTGCGAGATTTTCTTCATATTCCATCACGAGAATTACACTCAAGGTTCTGGCTATCGTATAGGAAGCTCTTGCACACGGCACACAGTTGACGTGACGAGACTAGAGAGAGCCGAGCCTGCAATATACCGTCGCGTTGTTTTGTCGCTTTACTAAAACATACGACCTAAGATAATAATTGAAACAAATGTTTCTTTAATTGAAATTTTCATTTCAACTATTAAATAGTTAAAATGCTGTCAATAAGAAATGTATTCATCATATAATATCAAATAATATGAAAACATGATTTTATTTAATACAAATTGTTGACTCAACTGTTTTTTTTTCAATAGGGTTGCAGAGAGAAAGCGCACACATTACCAGTAAGGTTAAACTCTAGTACGATGCCTCAGTTAAAAGCACTGTATAATGTTATAGAATATATTTTTGATCGAAATGCTTCATTACTGCCAGCATATTTCATAGTTACTGAGATCCAGAAAGACTATCCGGACAATAACCATTGGCCACATTGGGTAATAGTTGTTTTATTAATGTTTCATACAATCATAAAATATTGGAAATTCTTTCATAAATTCAACTTATAATAATATGATCCTATCACATTTCCCTATCTAAATTATGCAATTAATCATTTACACTCACATACACAGCCACACATTTGTTTATTGTTAGTAATAACTGTATCTATTTATGTAATACAAAATCGCATTAGCAGAATTAGCACAAGCAAATTAACCCCA
The DNA here is from genome assembly GCA_949126905.1 of Amorpha juglandis. Taxonomy (NCBI): domain Eukaryota; kingdom Metazoa; phylum Arthropoda; class Insecta; order Lepidoptera; family Sphingidae; genus Amorpha; species Amorpha juglandis. The sequence goes on from OX421367.1 coordinate 9,915,143, forward strand.
TGTTTCAATTTTGTCTTTTTACCATATTATTTTTCATAGTAGTCCCGCAAACGAGCAAGTAGGTCAGCAGATATTAGGTAAATGATCCTTACTATTCTCAAACATAATAATCCAGAAGAATCTTGCGAATCTTGTGTTTATATATTTTAGCTTTTGTAATTATAAGTTATTTCAATTTGTGTTTCAGCAACTAGCTAAACTATTGACCAGTTTTGTTGAAAGCTTCAAGCCATGTGCGCAAATGGTTTCAATAATAGGACACTCGAATATGCTGCCTGTGGTAGAATTTTCTGGTTATGCTGATCATCTTGTAAATCCATGGCGCTTGGATCCTACAACTTTGAAATTTTCTCTAAAGGGCAACTTGCCATATGATGATGAACTTTTGAAACCTCAAATAGGATTGTTGCGACATGTACTGCAACAACCTTATTCTAGAGATATGATGTGTTCCATGCTAGGCCTCCAAAAACAACACAAACAAAGATGTATTGCTTTAGAAGACCAACTAGTTGAACTGATGATATTGCCCATGGAAAAAAGTGAACAAGAAAATGAAGAAGATGAAATGTCATCATCACATTGGTGTTGGCTGCATTTGTCCTCACAAGTTATATATCTCATACTGATTGGATTTGCATCTTTTCCAAACATTGTTATGGGTTTACACAACAAACTGATTGGGCATGACATGAAGAGAGGACGAGACCATCTAATGTGGGTGCTTCTACAGTTCATATCGGGAAGCATTCAAAGAAACCCATTGTCGAACTTCCTACCCATCATAAAGCTGCATGAATTATTATATCCCGAAAAAGAGCCTCTACCTGTGCCAGACTACACAAAAGCTCATTGTACACATCAGATGGCTGTTGTGTGTATATGGATGCATTTGTTGAAAAAAGCTGAGACGGAACACAAAACAATTTCTATGCCTCCAAATTTAAAAGCTCAGTATGAGTAAGTTATTATTATAAAGTATTTCTTATTTATTTGAATTTTAAAAAAGTTAATATTCTATTTTGTTGACAGATTTTTGCAGCACCTAATGAGTTCGAACAACACACCCACATTGATGGGTGCAGATTATCGCATAGCGTTGCTTTGTAATGCATATTCTACTAATCAAGAATATTACGCAAGACCAATGGGAATCATAATTGAAACTCTCTTTGGAAGTCAAAAACCTATGCCAAATGGAAACCCAGGGACTCCTCTGCCAACAGTTCCACTTTCAATGTGTATCCTTGATAGCTTAACCCTCCATTGTAAAATGTCGTTGATCCACTCCATCGTAACGCATGTTGCTAAATTGGCACAAAATAAGACTAATATACCGGGTAGTAATACTATGATGGCGCCGGCGCTCGTTGAGACTTATAGCAGGTTACTAGTCTACACTGAAATAGAGTCTTTAGGCATAAAGGGATTCATTAGTAAGTGTTGTTGCATAGATGCCAGACATTTACTTTTTATTTCATTTATGGCATTAGTCACTAAAATATTGTGATGGTGATATTTTCTTACTTTCAGATCAACTTTTGCCGAATGTGTTCAAGTCACATGCGTGGGGAATACTCCACAACCTGTTAGATATGTTTTCGTATCGTATCCATCATATACAGCCACATTACAGAGTACAGCTTCTGTCTAATATACATTCATTGGCTGCTTACCCCCAGGCCAATCAGACACAGTTACAATTGTGGTATGTTTCGAGGTTAATATGAATGTTGTTATTTTGTCTGAAACTCATTGTGTGCTTGTAATATGGATAAGCCTAAAAAGATGCACAACAGTACTGAATTACATGCTGCTCGTGAAAAATTGCCGACCCCATCTCGGCTCCAGGCTACAAATAGCCTGATTTTATTAAATCATGTTCATTGGCCATCAAGTATTAGTCGGTATGAAATGTTATTAAGTAGTAGTGGCAGCCAAGTTCCATAATAGTATATTGTGTGATCCACCATATTATTTAATAATATAGTGTATTATCTATGTGATCCACAAATAGTAGTTTCGGAAGTGGGTGTTGTGGGGCGTAATTCTCTCGTAGTTCCTGTTACCCACGACACAGGTTAACCTAGTGTTGGGTAACCTCATAGTGGTGCTATGTATGTGACTGTTTTATTAATTACTATTGTGATAAAATATTTTAGTTTCGAGAGTACCGCTCTTCGGTTGATAACAAGCCTGGGCAGTTCCGGTGTGCAACTGCAAATGTCGAGAGTGGTTTCTGAACCGAAGTCGCTGGTGTCGTCAGAGAGTGAGGAACTGAATCGTGTGCTTGTACTGACATTAGCACGAGGCCTTTACATGACTGGCGCAGGTAACTATCAATCCTAGTAGTTTTATAAGATAGAAAGGGAGAAGAGGTAGGATGGATATCAAGGGTTTTATACGAAGCCAATACTCAGTCGTACGAAACTGACCGAGTTTTTTTTAGAATACTGTTATTTTTATATGTAATTATATATTATACAATATGTACAATACAACAAACTTTACGTACTGGTCTATGCATGCTATATGCATAGTTTGCGCTTAATGTACATATTGTTTTCAGTGAACCATATAGCTATTGTAACCTTGTATATTTGGTAACAGGTAGTGACGGAGCAGCTGTAAAAGAATTGCTGACGACTATAATGACGAACACTCCACACATGTGGTCCCAACATACGTTGCAATGTTTCCCGCCAGTGCTTGTTGAGTTTTTTGAACAGGTTTGTGTGTCTTGGTATGTCGTTACGTAGATTTTATGATAGATATATTTATTTTATATGTCATAGTTAGGCACATGATAAAAAACAATAAATATATTTACTTTTCCAAAAATGTATAGTTTATTATTAATTTTATTACAATTTATTAGCAAGTGCAAAAGTACTCAGTAAATAATTTTATTTATCGACACTGTATGGCTCTCATCAGCCCCTTGTTTATGGGTGAATTGGCTGTATATAGGAAATTTCAATCACATTAAATTATCCAATTGAATTTAATGGATTAAACAGGGGTGTTCAATGTTTATGTATGTAAGACTGTTACAACTTATACTCAACTAATCTAACCGCCGCGCCGTCTGCAAGACTACTAATGCAAACTTAAATTATCCTCTTTTTATGTTATCATTTTTAGAATCCAGCCCCAAAGGAAAATAAACAACTCCTTAAGAAATCAGTCGAGGAAGAGTATCGCAAGTGGACGTCTATGGCTAATGATAATGACATTATAACACATTTCTCCGTCCATGGAACTCCACCACTCTTTTTGTGCCTTTTGTGGAAAATGATATTTGAAACGAACAGAATCAATCCTATAGCATTCAAGTAAGTGCCGACTGTCAAAGTTGTTATTTTCAAATGCTATTTTTTATTTGATTGACATGAAATCGAGCGTAATCAAGCGGATATACAAGGTGATAGGTCCGTCGTATACGAGAGGCCGTCTGGGGTGGTACCACCGCTTTGTCTATTTCTGCCGCCAATCAACAGTGTGTAAGCACTGTTGTGTTTCGGTTTGAAGGACATTGAAGCCAGTGAAATTACTAGGCATTATGAGACTTAACATCGTATGTCTCGGGGTGACGAGCGCAGTTCAGTGCCATTCAGTGCTTTGTAATTCAAAACTCTGTGTGGTGTTGCTGTTTATGCGCAGGCGTGGCTTACGAGCTTGCGAGTGACTTGCTCGTATCGTCATTCAATTAATTAAAAAAAGAACATTAATAATTTAGTTGAAGCTCTATGTATAGATGTAATAAACAACATCATTTAAAATATAATATTGTTCATCAGGATTTTGGAGCGCATAGGAGCTAGAGCGCTTTCAGCTCATTTGCGAAAATTTTGTGATTATCTTGTTTTTGAAGTGACAAATCCAGCTGGAGGGCCGCACATCAACAAATGTGTGGACGCCATCAATGATATCATATGGAAGTACAACATAGTTACCATTGACAGACTCGTCTTGTGTTTGGTAAGAATACTTCTTACACATTTATTAGTCACTGTAACTCCTGTAAGCTAGAATCAACAGCGGCACGCATATTTTGAAACCGAGCAATGAAACCCAGCGAATCTCTGGGAACGCAAATCTGTCTTTCTGTCGCAACACACTTAATCAAATAGAAAGACAGCGAGGAATTGGAACTGTAAATTTCTCCACAGTTTCTCGGAGTACTCACCGTAGAACAGTTGCAAAAAGAACCAAAGACTATATTGTCATAAAGGTTTCAAGTTGTCTATGATCGGGGTTACCGATGATTCGAATAGTCCGCTTTATTAGGAACTAGCTTTTGCTCGCGGCTCCGCCCGCGTGATCTGCTTTTTCCGGGATAAAAAGTAGCCTATCACCCAAGTCAGCTCATACCCTGTCTGTATACCAAATTTAATCAAAATCTGTTCAGTAGTTTCAGCGTGATTGACGGACAAACATCCAAACATCTAAACAAACAAACTTTCACATGTAATATATTAGTAGGATAAAGAGTCAAGCAAGTATTTAGGGGCTCCTGCGCAGAGGTGAGTGCAGTACTTCACGTAGGGCCGTACTAGAGCTTTATAAGGCACTAGTCTATAGCTCGGAATTAAGTACCGCCTTCTCTATTCAGGATGCGAACCTTTTTGAAAGACAATTTGACTATTCCCTCCAAATGACTCATGTACTAGACTTTACTCCAGATTTCGACGTATTGCTAACGTTATTTATTTTTTAAGGTACTACGTCCTAACCCTGATGGAAATGAAAGTCAAGTGTGCCTTTACATTATACAGTTACTATTACTAAAAGGATCTGAATTGAGAAACAGAGCACAAGATTTTGTAAAAGAAAATTCCCCTGAGCATTGGAAACAAAATAACTGGTAAGTTTATCACTTTATATGGTATTCTTCTTGAGTATGTACATTCTAACTAAGTTATAATAAGTATAAGTAGTCAGTATGAAAGACAGGAAGGAGCTTTTTTTTTTTATTTTTTTTTATCCTGGCTCGGCATAGTGACTACGCTACACCTGATGGTAAGTGTAGCGCAATCCAAGAATAGTGTCGACCAACGATAAACAATGTGTCCATCGTAGGTCGGCAATATCATGCCGGCCTACCAAAGGGCCAAGGGGGAGGGGAAGGAAAAGGGATGGGAAAAGGGTTAGGATCAGGGAACCGGATATACACTGGCTGACCCTGGAACGCGACCCACACAAGGTGGGCCACTATGGCAGGTTTTAGCACCAGTGTACGGTGGTCGCTATCCGTTCGGATACAAGTATCCTCCCACCAGCCAGCCAGCTAACGCTAGTTCCTCTTTGCATAATGAGATCACAACTTTACTGTTAAATTAACAGCATTCCATTAGAAATTAAGCCTGACTCCGTCACCAGACTCTGGTTAGCATGAGTTAGTCAACCATCCATCAAAACCTATTAAAGGAGCTCAAACACGAACACGGTCAATTAGAAACTGGTTATACCACCATTTGAAAAATCGATAATTCATTATTTAATGTGTGTGCGCGCGTGGCAGCATGTGTCTTGTATTTGAGTTTAATTATATCAATGTATGTATCTAATGAATCTAGTAAGATGTATGAATGAATGTAATAATGAATCTAATGTATCTTATAAGTCTTATTAATTTGATGTCCAAAATCAATTTTCATACAAATGTATACTACAAGCCGGAATTTTCTCGGAGATAAATTCACACGTAGTATAACGAGTATGCAGATTGTTCTCGTACCGTTGCCACTGGGTAAAGCACTTAGAATCTTTTCTGGTTAGTTCAATGTCCTAAACTTTGCACAAAATCAATTTCAGAATCAGTTTTTCAAAATGGACCCCAATGTTCCCAACGTAATTTTCCCATAATATCCATAACCATTTTGATTTTAACTTCAAATATCTTCGAAATTAACTTCATCTGTATAAAAAAATAGATGATTGGGACCACACAATTTGTCCTTTTAATCGGAGGATATAATTTTTTTAATAGGATATCATATAACATGTATTTTCGTTGTCGTCTGTTCCCAGGTATGATAAGCATTTAGCTTTTCACAGAAAATACCCAGAAAAGTTCGCTCCCGAAGAGGCGAGTAATGCGTACGGCGGGCCGATTCCCGTCTACTTGAGCAATGTGTGTCTCAGGTTCATTCCCGTTCTGGACATAGTTGTGCATAGACATCTGGAGATACCGCAAGTGAGCAAGAACTTGGAACAATTACTCGAGCATCTCGGATATTTGTACAAATTTCATGGTGAGTTAAAGAAATGCGTAGCTCAGTTAATGAAATACACTTACTCTCGCAATCACAGACATTACTTTAAAGTCTTATAGTGTGCGCCGACCTGCAGAAGCGATTTCTGTTCACGTGATTGGTCCGTTATATCAAATAGGACCAATTGTGTATATAAAAAAATTACGCACATCAAAGAGCTCACTTGAGCATTGTTGTTGAATAGAGGTGTTAGACCTCATTCTGGTAATATTTGTACACAAACTACTATAAGTAGCACTATTAAGTATTGTTTTGTTACAGTTTTAAGTTTAATTTAAAATTCAATCTAGTTTGTAATTAATTTCAGATCGCCCAATAACATTTCTTTACAATACACTACATTACTATGAAAGAAAACTTCGTGACAAACCGTTGTTAAAGAGAAAACTCGTGAATGCGGTACTTGGTTCGCTGAAAGACGTCCGTCCCGCTGGTTGGGCTACCACTGATGCTTTCCAAACGTATTTAGCCAAATCCGATGTCGATGCCACAGGATGGATGCCAGATCTCAACTATTACATAAATCTTGTTAACAGAATGGTGGATAGTATCCTTTTTTAATAATCTAAATCGCTATCATATCCAAAAACTCCTTGTGGCAGTGTTTGTATAAGAGGGTGGACTATTTGATACTTTTGTTACTTTGATCAATAAGTTACGTTACCTAAAATGAGTAATCGAAAGAATTTGTAAATCCGTTTAAAAATAATTAACACCAAGGCCATTAAAATCTTGTGGAAGGGGTGGGAGCAATGGTGAGATGTTCCCACTTGCTCGTGTTAATAATTGAAATATGTAATGCGGCGTACTTTTGCGGCATTTTTATATTGATTTTTTATACTTATTTTGATTCTGTTGTTATCACAATAGGTTTCATTTTTGTATTTTGTTATATTGTGTATTTGATTGTGCAATTTCGAAGACGACAACTACAATATTTTTAAAATCCAAGGAATTGTCTCTGGTCTGTCGTGATTCTTCTGTATTAATGAGCGGCATGCGGCGGAAATCACGCACCATCAGATGACCCGCTTGCCTAGTGACCGTCTACTATATATTTTTTATATAAACGATAATACTACGAAGTAACTTGCAAAGAAAATATTTTTTATGTACCTATATACGCACACGCCTTTAACCCGGAGTGGTAGACAAAGATGCAACTTGTACTGTCAACCTATTTTTGCCGACCTTATTTCTGTTGTATTATAGGTATATTATTTTATCTGTATTATAATAATATTAATTCCTTAATTTTACCTCAGCGATGACTGGAACTTCCCATTTTCCGAATACAGATTGGCGATTCAATGAATACCCCAACCCTTCGGCGCATTCCCTTTACGTTACTTGTGTGGAGCTTATGTCGCTTCCAGTTGCACCCAACTTCGTCGGTAATAGCATGCTAGATGTGGTCACCAAAGGGTTTGTCGTTATTCCTGCAACAAAAATACAGCTCTGGATTAACGCTATCGGTCTTGTAATGGCTGCGCTGCCCGATCCGTACTGGACCGTGTTGCACGACCGTCTTCTAGAACTGATTACCAACAGCGAGTTGTCGGACTGGCCGTACCCTCATACACCGTTTCAGCTTTTCAGTTTGACCACCACAAATGACGCCATGCTTGAGAACAAATATAGCTTGACGTTGGCGTTGGCCCACGCTATATGGTATCATGCAGTTGTTGGACAAATTATGCAAATACCTCAGTGAGTAAACATTTTTTGTGTTTAATTCCTTTTGTGATCGTATGCACGGTTTTTAGGGCAATATATCATGACCGTTTAAAACTGGATGAAATAATGTTTGACTCGGGAGTTCGTTAGCCGCTGGATAAGGACGCGCCAGACAGACAAATTATAAATATTTAATTTAGGTACTTAAATGACTTGTAAACTAAAATTTGTATTTTCCATAACAAATAATTCCAGGTTCATAAAAGAAAAACTGGCTGTGGAAGTTCACATGGAGATTCAGTTACTGTTTCTGTGTCACATGGTGGGACCTTTCCTACAGAGATTTAATTCCGATCTGTCACGGGCCGTCATGGACATCACTATAACATTATACGAACTGCTGGCCCACATTGACAAAAATCAACCACATCTGCAGTTTATCGACCCCATCTGTGACTTGCTGTATCCTTTTTTAATGTCACGTGACCGTGTATAAAGTATTACACAGTTTTGCTAAATAATTTGAGGGTTAAGTAGACAAAAGAGTGATTGATAAATTTGTAAAATATAACATTTATACACATAATTCGTTCGTTGTTGAGCTATGAAGACACAGACGACACACGGCGCTCGTAAAGAGTATGAGTAGTTTCATTTCGCGATTTATTTGGTATAATGTCCGTAATCACCAGCACTACCGCCTCTCTTAGTTTTCGAATGCCGTTTCCCTTATACTCAATATAATATGTATGTGTAATATAATATCGTAAACATGTATTATTATAAAATGTACACTAACTTTAAACTAGGATTAAATAAACTAGTTACTATGGTATGTAACCTATATAAACCGACCGATATAAACTTAGTTTAAGTTAGTATAATATGTTTTATATTATGACCGTATATGTTTACGATATTTGAAAATTCAAATTTCAGTAAATACAGCGAATATGATAAAGTTTCTTAATCATAAAACAGCTATCACATCAAATATATGTTCGTCGGAGATACGATGAAAAATGAAGTTGAAAGTGTTATCCGTAAATTGCGTCCGGCCCTACAGATGCGCTTGCGTTTCATAACTCATTTGAACGTGGAACAAATTAATACCGCCTAGCAGAACGACTACTACAGCTACACGCCATCGAGTTCGAGCTCCAGTTCGGAGTGAAGGCAACGCTGTAGTACCTATATATTTAATTTTGTATCTATAACATCTATCTATACGTTTAATTGTATGTCGTTCACGTGTCCATATTCTACTCAATGTTCTATACATTACTCACTGAACAGTTTGGGTAACATAAGTTTTGCAAAGGAAGAAATGTTGATACTGAATGTTACGAGTCTGATAGTTGCCTTCTTATGGAACAAAATGCACAAATCTGATGGTAAATGAGATATTATAATCCATTACTGTTAGGCAATAGTTAAATATCCAATCTCGGAAGTCAATTTTCTAGGCATAATTACAGTATTGTCGAAACAATAAGTTTGCGCGTGATTTCATGTTATGATGTTATTCACACATCGTTAAAATGAGACACAAATTAAGTCTGCTAGGACTTATTACATCTGTAAAAGTATATCTATGGCTTTACAAATTTACTTAAGTTTTTTTCATACGTCATCACATGTTTTGCAATAAATATATGTGGTATTAGAGATAGGGAACAACATAAATATATACTTGCAGCAATAGCTTGGTGCATCAAAATAAATGCAATAAGAAATAGCATTAAATATGTAAGTTAATTTAGATGTCTGTTGTAATGTTAAACCCGTTGACTGAAGATTAGGATTATATCAAGACAATACAATGTTATATTAATAGTAATAATTCAGCTATAAACGCGTCACACAAAGTTAACAGATACATCACTGTAGCACGCAAGTACTGAATTTATCTAGAACAAACGTTAAAGCCTCATTATTGTTAAGAGACACAAACGGACCTATATCTGTAAATGTTGAATAATTATAATATTTTTATTGTTTATGGACAATTAAGTATTTTTATATAGTGTTGTCGGACTGCTAACGTAATAGGGGACCGGAAAGTAATGTCGTTTTTGTACATTCAATTCGAAGATACAATTAATTTTTATAATCAGTGGCGTAACATTTTTCTTCTAGTCTGCATATTCTCAGTACTCTAGATCAATAAAAACAATTAGTTTTTGTGTAAAATAATTGATTACCAAATTTTCTGGTAATTTATTCGGAAAGAACTACTACTGTCTTTCGATTTTTCAAATATCACGAAATACTTATTTATTGCCGCTGAACAATATGCTGCATGCATCAAATGATAAACAAATATTGACATGGGCAACAAAGACATTGTTTTCTGGTCACTCTAATACACTATATTTACCATTTAGCTTAAGCCGCGTTAGTTGCAATGTAGCTTTGGGATATTGCATTTATAGACAATGCAAATATTATTAATACATAACGGGTCACAGAACGGTGTGGTCATATTTAAGGGTACAGTGAGTATTTTAGTATCGGATCTTTTCAAAATCGAGACTAAAATTCACGTTAATTTTAATCATTCATTTATTAAGATCGATCACATCACTATTAATTATGAATGACATTTCCTTTTTAATAAACATTATGTGTAAATATTTATTATACATATAAATTTGACCCACCTTTCTAAAACACGTGGTATAAAGAATCAAATTGTAAGTGTGATCAAGTAATTCGATCTAATAAAGTATCACAAATCTTTTGTGGCTTTGTTAGGATAGTAGGTAATAATTCGCTCTTTCTATTGACTAGTATATTAAGACAATTAACAGAAATATCACATTTTATTTACAATTGGTGTTAATAGGTCTAATATTTTTTTAAGCCTTTTTACATTATAGTTATAGAAATTAGTGTTTCATTTGGTAGCATACTTTTACGTTTCTATACAAATGAAATTATAATTTTTTACAAACGTGTCTATAATTCTGGTAAGGTGACAAATGATAAAAGCAATAGTTAATGAGTACAAGATTTTAATAATAAAGCAAGGATGACTGTTTTTGTGTTGTCTACAATTCAAAATAACATATAAATGCAATGAAATATGTGTTTCGGTACTGATAAATGCCACTGTAGAGGATGTTGACATATTATTTTAATTATTGCGACTGGATAATTTAAATTGAGATACATTTTACATTAAATGGGCATAGTTTTAAGGCATTTTAAATATCTACCTATTGTAGAATTATAAAAAAAGTTAAGGAATGGATGAAAAAATATGAAACAGTCACTTTTTAATTTTTGTGTAAGGGTATCATAGTCATTATGCCTTATCAAAAGCATAGGTTTTGTAACTAGTTATAAGTATGATCATATGGAATTGAATAATTTAAACATTCATTGTATGTGAAAATAATAGTGTATTGATTTTTACTCGTTATTTATTATTAAAGCTACTTGCATCACATATAATAGTCAAGTAATATTGATTATTACTAAATCTAAGACGCGTAATTAATTACGCAGAAATCTTTATTTTCGAGGAACCTTAGTCAAAGCTAGAATAGTTCGTTTGTTCCCAACGGTTTACATTCTCAACGTGTCACAGTGTGACGCGCAGAATGACTACGGGAAAATATTCCCATGCAATTACACTAAGTTAGCCCTACTTCCTAACTGTAAACCATAATAAAGTCTAAAAAACTAAGTTTATCAATGTGTATCAAATGTTTTAATGCATGGTTTTTGAAGACATATAATTTTTTACCCTACAAAATTTTACTTATAAGTTTATTTATTACAAATTAAGAATGTATGACAAGACATTACGTGTTCCCATAAACAGTAGAACACCACTAAGAATTTTAAATTATGTAGTACTGAATGGCACTGCCCCGCTATAGCAATCCCTAGGCTGTGAAGTATGGACCTCTTACCGTTTTTTTATTTGATTGAATGACGAGACGAGCAAGGCGCTCTCCTGATTGTAAGCATATACATATTTTGTATATAAAGTGCAAATAAATAAATAAGCGCCACGCCTGCCCATAAACAGAAGCAACACCACTCAGAACTTTGAATTACAAAGCACTGCATGGCACTGAACTGCGATCACCTTAAGGGCCACACTCAAGAACGGCTGGACCGATTTGGCATCTTATTTTTTAAATTGGTTGTAATAATCCGAATAAGGTTATTATGGAAAAAAATAAGAAATTTTGTCGGGAAGTTGGAGAATACGGGAATAACTGAAAGTGCATTATATATGGGATTTTTGTATGAACTAAAGACCATACATCACTCACGATTAGAACGTTGGAATACATAATTAGTTTTTGTTTGTTGGTTATGGTTCAGGAATAGTTTATTAATCTCCGTAGTAAAGATAAATAATTCTCGAGATACGTGTCAAAGCGCGTAATCATCTAATGTATGAAAGCGTACAATGTTTAATTTATTATAATTTCCTAGCAATATTTATGAGGACATGTTTCACGATATTTGGTTAAATGTTAACCGCCTGATACCACACTATATAGCCAAAGTTTTATATAAAATTGACATGATTTGTGTTTTATAATCATATTTTACATGATATGTATTGTTTACTTTTACATGGTGAAACAGGCGTAATCGGTTAATTTCATTTACTGAGTGCAGGTTAGAAAAAACTAAATAAGTTTAATTATCACGAGCTGCGATGCGTTGTTTAAATAAAGAAGTGCTTTGCGCATCACAATGAACCGATTTATGAATAAGTCTAGATGACATATTTTATAAATGAATTAGTTTTAGGTAATAAAAGAACGCAATTGGATTGAGATATAAATGTTTTTGTTTCAAAATAACTTGTATGTATATAGATTGATAAAATTCATTTTACTATTAAATATGTCACTACGAACGTTTCATATCAAATCAATAGTAATTGTTTTAATTCATGTGAATTTCTCTTCATTCACAATTGTATTTTCATTTTAAACATAGATCAGATTTTTTAAACTGTCTGCAAGTTATGTTGTATAATATTTTATACCTACATTAGTTGCAATCATTTTTAAGCACATGGTTTATAGTTATATTTTTACTAAATATAAATAAATAACAAGATTATTGTATTTTGATAATAAAATAATCCTTTAGAGCTAGGAACCTATCTTCTTAGCTATAGCACAGAATACTTACTGGTATTAACAGAGGCAACACCACACTGTACTTGAATTACAAAGCACTGCATGACAGTGCTCTGCGCTCGTCATCCCGAGACATATGATGTTAAGTCTCATAATGCCCAGTAATTTCACTGGCTTTAATGCCCTTCAAACTGAAACACAACAGTGCTTACACTCTGTTGCTTGACGGCAAAGATAGACAAAGTGAAGTACCAACCCAGACGGCTTCTCGCATACGAGTGACCTATCTAGACATAAGATGTCTGATAATGCCTAGTAACTTCACTGGCTTCAATTTCCTTTAACCAAAACAACAGTGCGCACACACTGCTACTCGACGCAGAAATAGATAAAGCGGTGGTACCAATCCAGACGAACTCTTCCATATGAGGGATCTATCACGTAATCTAACCCAAACGAATACTTACAACGGTTTTGGACTCTACAAAAATAAACAATAATTACAAGTAACAACGCAATGCATGTCCGAGAATGCTGCTTTACAGTGTTCAACAGTCATGTTATTTTGTCGGAAACGCGGTGCAGAAGTTTAATAACGCCTTTTATGAGCACCTGCGGACCCCACATTTGCGATCGCAAATTTATGAAAGTGATGTTTAAACGTTTTGGCAAGTTCTGGTTGGCCATGTCATGAAATGCCATCATTTTTAGATGTGGTCGAACGCTTCATTTATGTGGGCAAGTCACCATCGGGTCCCGACATAACTACACTGTTGCGATACCTATATCAAGTTCAACTAGCGTCCTCCTAAGACGCCTGTGTGTAGCGTCAAAGCGCATGCATGCATTTGAACAGCTATCTATACGTATGCATTTTTTTGCTAACTTGCTGTTCGCTAACAATAGGTTTTTTTTTATCCTGGCTCGGCAAAGTTACTACGCTACACCTGATGGTAAGTGTAGCGCAATCCAAGAATAGTGTCGACCAACTAACTATAAACAATGTGTCCATCGTAGGTCGGCAAGATCATGCCGACCTGCCAAAGTTCCTGGGATGAACTACGGGGTCTCTGTTAACGGAATACTGGCGACCCCACAGTATCTCATCCCAGGGCCAAGGGGGAGGGGAAGGAAAAAGGGATGGGAAAAGGGTTAGGATCAGGGGCAAGCCCCGTGGGGAGAACCGGATATACATGACCCTGGAACGCGACCCACACAAGGTGGGCCACTACGGCAGGTTTTAGCACCAGTGTACGATGGTCGCTCTACGGTCAGATACAAGTATCCTCCCACCAGCAAATAGGTATTGTAAGTTATAAATTATAACACAACTTTCCTTACTACATTACCCATCGTTAGGAAAGACAAATTTTCTTAATGCATGATTAATAATAAATTAGTCGTTCATTGTTATTACAAATACAAGGATAAAATAAAATATTACTCATATTGCGATATATCAAGTTCAACATACGTCTTTCTACAAGTCCTGCGTGTGAGCATCAAAGCGCATGCATCTGAACAGCTATACCTATGTATTTTTTGCTCACACACTTGTACGTATTGTAAGTTATAAATTATAAGACAACTCCTTTTTTTTCTTTTTTACGTTGGGAAACCCTTTATGGGTACCGCTCTGCCACATGGTCAGTCAATGTGGTTATGTCCGTGTCCTACGGACTAAAATCCAATAATGTTCCTCCGGGTGCGCTTGTTCGGATGGGGTTGCGGCTACGCTTTTGTACTTGTCCGCAGCCCCGGCCCATGTAGAGGGCTTCTTTGGTCGGTGGGTGACGGGCGAGTGAACCAACCACCCTTTAACTCAGAGGTTTGCGCGGGAACATCGCGCGCATCTCCTCGAGGCCACTACTGTCGGGCGACGTAGTTTCCATGTGCCCGCCGCCCAGGCCTTAGTCAGAGGCTTAGGAGTGCATCCCGCAACCTCCTGCGCGTTACCCTTCGGCGGCGGATGGCGAGGTGGGATGTGATTTCCCGATGGCGTTCCGTCTCCTTCCGCGACATGACTGATTCGCAGAAGGCGGTCATCGCGATCCTCGACCTTCCGCTCTCGACCATAGATTTTTTGCTGGTGGGAGGATACTTGTATCCGACCGGATAGCGACCACAGTACACTGGTGCTAAAACCTGCCATAGTGGCCCACCTTGTGTGGGTCGCGTTCCAGGGTCAGCCAGTTTATATCCGGTTCTCCCCAGGGGGATTGCCCCCTGATCCTAACCCTTTTCCCATGCCTTTTTCCTTTCCCTCCCCCTTGGCCTTTTGGCAGGCCGGCATGATCTTGCCGACCTACGATGGACACATTGTTTGTCGTTGGTCGACACTATTCTTGGATTACGCTACACTTACCATCAGGTGTATAGCGTAGTCACTTTGCCGAGCAAGGACAAAAAAAAAAAAACCACGGCCGGTAACGCGAGGTCGTCCCGCAATTCTGCGATGAGTTCAAGGCGCTGCTCTCAGCTGCTGCAGGGCACTCCTTCAGATATTACAACTCCTTACTCAACGTTAGGCAAAACAATTTGACTTAGTCATTCAGTCGTTTATAAATACAAGGATGAAATAAAATAGTACTCAGTCTGCTATTTATTATCAATACAATGGCACGCATCGTTTAAGTTATAAATTGATTGACATATATTATACCTATATAGTTAAACTGTGTTGTTGGTTATTTATGTAGTTGTTTACATTTAATTACATACACTATCCGAGACAGAATGCGTTAGGGTAGAGCAGTCGTATGGATTGGCGGTGAATAATATACATTCGGTATTAATTTGAAATAGTAAAATCGCTGACCGCCACCTTGTTCCATTCGCTATGTTTTTAAACTAACCTCAATCGTATGTATAATTCTGGTTGGTTCGCTGCCAGTCCATCCATCCAAGCTGTAAGCCTTTATGTACGCAAGTTGAAGATGGCACACGAATGTGATCATATTTATATTGTATCTTTTTTTATTATTTAATTAAATAATGAGACGAACAAGTCGCTCGCCTGATAGTAAGCGCCACGCCTGCCCATAAACAGAAGCAACGCCACACAGAACTTTTAATTACAAAGTACTGCATGACACTGAACTGCGCTCGTCACCCCGAGACATAAGATGTTAAGTCTCATAATGCCCAGTAATTTCACTGGCTTCAATGTCCTTCAAACCGAAACGTGGGACTGAACGTGCGTGGGGAAAATGCCTTCTGGAAACGCGTTGGAAAGAGCATCAAACAATACTCGTGGGTCGTCCCAGATACCGAAGAATGGAATGGAGAAAGAATTGCGGCGGAGGTCTTGGCAATTTCATGGCGAAAGGTAGTGACTGACTATTCGTAACTGAGCTGCGGACGCCAGCACTAACTTCTGCTTATTGCGCCCACGAGATTATGATGAGGTAGGTACTAAATACTTGGCAAATAGGTAAGTACTAAGGCTGAGATCTATAAAACAAACTACGACTTAGGTCAAGTCGTTTTGTATAAAAATGCCCATGACTTCTCTAAGTCTTACCTAATGGTGCTGCCACACCGATGTTATAAAATGTTCACAAACATTTTCTAACATTAAATCTAACATTTTATAACATTTCTTAACATTTTCTAACATTGTCTAACATTTGAAAACATGACATCGGCCCTTCTTCTTTGACGGCTTCTTTGACGACGCCGCTCTCAAAAGTACCGCCGCCCGCTGTTAAAAAATGTTCAAAAATGTTACAAAATGTTACAAATTGTTAAGAAATGTTTACTAAATGTTGCTACCACACCGCTGTTATAAAATGTTATATAACATTTTCTAACACCGGTGTGGCAGCACCATAAATAACTACGGTGACTTGATCGCCCCGTGAGTTTTACTCATAATTACATCAGATTACAAAATGTTTGTATTTTTAGGTTAATACATTTTTTATTCTAAAAATAAATATGGTTATTTAGATTGCTTCTTAAAAAATAACTTCGTGTGAATTGAACATTCTTACGTTTACTTTAAAAAGTTTACTACGCAGTTTACGTTCATATCGAAGTTTACTACGCAGTCACTTTCTGGACGACATAAGTTAGGTCTTAGTCTATAGATCTCGGCGTAAAACTTTGCTTAAATGGCAAATTTGCCTTAGTACTTTAGTACTTTACCTTTAGTAGGTACTTTAGCGATTCTGATACCATCAAATTCTTTAAGGATGTAGTATGTACCTACATCTACCTATTTTTTTTTGTATTTCAAAAAGTCGAAATGTTAAGAAATAAAGAGCGTCACTTGACTGTCTTGATGTTAGTCATTTCCCTCGCCTTCTACGCCCTAGGGCAGCAATTTCTAAAGTGGGTTCCGTGTAACCCAAGGGTTCCGTGGAAAGTCAATAGGGTTCCGCCATCGATATATAAAAAAAGGGGGATAGAACGCTACTAATATCGTCAGTGATGCAGGTTTATGATATATGTGTGTGAAAGTTGAGGGATACCAGATAAATGAAAATTTTCCCCAGTTTTAACCAACTCCTAGGAGGAGGTATTATATTCGGCCCGTGTTTATTAGAATAAAGTATGTACATGGTAATTAAGTACTTAGTTCAAACAATTAATTGTTTCGTGTAATAATGGGGTAGGTATATTAAAAAATAAGTTAAAAGCCTTTAGACAGCCTCCGTGGCGCAGAAGGCGAGTAGCCGGCTGTGAAGCGAGAGGCCGCGGGTTCGATCCCCGCACCGAGACAATTGTTTGTGTGATCCACAAATATTTGTCTCGGGGTCTGGGTGTTATGAGACCGAAAGTCTCTCGTAGTTCCTGACACCCACGACATAAGACTCGTATCTTACTGTGGGGTCAGGTCTATGTGTGTGACTGTTGGGTGTATTTATTTATTTATTGTTATTTAAAATGATTTAATTTTCTATAAACATGCCTCTTACTTTGCACGGACTGTTCAATACTTTCTAATTTAGAAATGTGGTGGAAACGAATGCTCAAATATTTTGTAAGATACATTTAATTAAATTGATCTTATGTTCGGCGCCTGCCAGAGTGTGTTCTAGTTCCAAATTAAAAAAAATATTATTATTCGCTATAACCACTTGTACGTCCGACCTAAAAAACTATTCTTCGAGGCTTCTTACACTACCATCTCGTGATTGTTGTTGTAAACTAATTCGTCAGCTATCTAATAAACAAATGAAACATGCATTAACTACCTGCAATTTGTTAATAACGACGGTTATATAAAATATGTCGCTATGGCTACAAAAGTATTCTTGGACGTACAACCCAACTTTTTTTTGGCTAGAAAAGTATCCTTGGACGTGCAAGTGGATAAAAGAATCCAATATTTTTTATATTATGTACGTTTGTTGTTTTTCATTAGAAATTATAATGTTTTCTTTTATGAGCCTCCTGGCTGCCATCTCGCAAATGCAACATACTTTGTATAAATCTTCAGCCGGGAAATGTAGGCCCCCTTTAGATTAGACAGAGACACAGCACGCATTGTGAGAAGGTTTCTCTCTCTTAGGTCCTAACCGCCGGTGGCTTGGGTCACAGGCCTCGTCATTGGAGGGTTATGATTTTTATATTTTTAAATGTTTTGTTTTTTTTGTGACTAATACTTAAAAATGTAAAAAATCCTTTTAAAGAAATTATTATTATTATTATTTTTAATTATTATTTATAACAATTATTATTTTTAAATAAAGAGTACTGTACAAAACACAGTTCAAAACGCAATGAAAAATAAAAAAGTCAGGGGCTTGTGCCGCTGCCGCACAACACAAATTTTACCGAATCCAAAAACACCTCTGGAAATTAATGTTATTATTTACTTATCAATGGGTTTCTGAAGATAAATTTTATGTTTTGGTAATGTCGATGATATGAAGCCGGTTAAGCTTTAAAAAAGGAGGTTCTCAATTCGGCGAGTTATTTTTTAATTTATTTGTTTGTTTGAGCAGTTTAATATCTTCTTTACTCCATATTCCGTTATCAGATTTTAAGAAAATATATATGCAGTAGCGTAGCTAGGACCGGAGGGGGGGGGGGGGGCACTGCACCCCGGTTGTCACCGGTTTTGGGAAGACACTCGACCTGATATAACTACCACTACACACACTACTGTATATAGGAGACCGCATAGTACCTAAACTTTATCGAACATCAACATATCTCAAATTCGGTCCATATTTGATGGGGAAATTTATGTCCATACATTAAAGATAAAATATAAGCTTAATTGACAACCTCCTCCAGTTTTAAAGTCGGTTAGTAATGTTTGAACTAATGTTCTTAATCACAACGGAATACTCACACTTTGGGGAAAATACCTCATTTATTTTCTGGCAACACATGCACGTGTAGTTGACGTTTTGTGTTCCGAATATTACATAAATATTTTTACCTAAAACATTATAAAAGTGATTATAAATTCGTATCTTACCTGTGATAAATAATTCCTTGATATTTCTTTTTCGATGTGGAATTGTTTTTACAGTGTTTTATAACACATGTCGGCATTATTATATTTTTTTTAACACTAGTTGGAATGAACTTTTCACTAGGCGGTCGTGTCGCGTAATGGCGGGAAATGGTGTACTATGATGAGAGTGTGTGCGTGTGGCCCCTATACGTACAGAATTCTGGCACACTATAGGTCACTTCACTTTCGATGTATGGGAACTGGCGTCCCCCTTTTTTTATATGTCGATGGGTTCCGCGAATTAAGTTGGTAGTTACGGTAGTTACATTTGTCATTGAATTGCTGCGAATGTCTGATCAGATTCACAAAATATTTGACCACATTGAACATGAACTCATACACATCAAATTTTTGTTATGATTCGTAGCTTTAGTAACAACTGCCATGGGGTACCCTCTATAATATCTTAAAAAGGGACTAACTTCAGGCCGAGCTAGTTATTTTGTGCGTATGAAGTTTGGTCATGGGACCACCCTCGCGTTAAACCTTATTGAATACAAGAAGAATATTTATTCGCTTATATTTAAAATAACAAGCGAATTGAGAAACTCATTCTTTTTTTAAGTATATTACGAATGTCGTTAACATATTGCGTAATTGATTATTTTAACAACAATTAGAATTAGAAGTTTACTTCTGTTTTGTACTTTTATTCGCATTTCCCGCCAAATAACAATGAATCAATACACGTACTTAATAAGTTTATTTGCTTTTAAAACAAGATATAGCTATTTATAATAACAAATGAACAACTAATATTGATAATTACAATAATAGTGGTGTAAACTTCATAATAACTTTGCATTTAAAAAGATTTGTTAAATAAAGTACTACTGTAGATCTCAAGTAAAAAGCGCCATTTTGTAACGAAGCGTAGATTTGATAGCGTGGCCTCACAACGACTTGTTATTCGGTGACTAATGCGCCCTAGCCCCTAGCGGATGCGGCAGGAGGTACGAGCTTTGTATAAGCGAGTAGCGACGGTACCCGACAGTCGGCAGACCGGCTCGTCAGTCAGGCGAAACATAACGTTGCGCGCTCTCGTTTAGCGGGGAAGCGAAATCCATAAATTGCTCACGGGACTTTTGTGCAATTGGCTGTGCGTGGATTGTTTTAAAAAAAAATACTATAACGTATCGCAATGACTGCCGATATTACTAATAACACTCCGGAGAATCCAGAAAAAGAGAAGGCAATGAAAGAGGAAACGCCAGTGGATAATGGCCAAACTAAGGAGGAGGCACCGGCTTCTGGGGAAAAAGTTGACGAAAAAGCTGAAGAGAAAAAAATTGAACCTCCCGCGCCGAAACCAACTGTTCACAAACCCAATTTCGAGAAAGATATTGTCTATCTGTATCAATTCTCGCGGAATCCTTTGTTACCGTCAACATCATCTTTCTGCTTGAAAGTTGAAACATGGCTTCGTTTAGCCGGCATCAAATACGAGGTAAGTACATATTTGTAATGCAATCTTTCTTTGTTATTTAAGAATACGATGCGTTTTTTGTAGTTGGTTAGGTGTACAATTAGATTACCTACATTTCAAGTTAAAACGAAACCTGTGCTTGACGGTATGCCTATGATTGTCGATATTATTAAAAGCTTCATTGCGAATTGTGCTTGGCGAAAGAATTTTTATATAATTTGTATCATTTTTTTTAATATGATTCGTTTACGCGTTTAAATAGGTTGTTTACTACCTTCAGAATTATATAATGTAATACCCCGTTAAATTATCTTTAAATAGTCACCATGAGCTTTCATATTAAGCGCATACTTTACCGATCTACATTAACGATACCTTTAATTTGGCAGTAAGATGTATGTATGTGGATTTCAGTTCCATTTAGGTATTCATTGACATTTTTTATCTTGAAATTTATTTACTCACAACTCGGATTCTTACGAGTTACAACTGGTACAAATCACAGATGCGTATTGATAATGACTTTTAAATTACGATGTATCCTTATGCTAGTGGGTTACTATAGGTAGATATTTGTCACCAAAGCAATATTATTGTCGTAACTAACAAATAGACGAACTGCGGTACGGGAAATTGGAGTTGACTAATAATTTATGAATAGCTTTTAAATCAAAATATTGTAAATGAAGGTAGGCAGGCACCCACCTACAACGCTGCGGCGCGGCGCTTTAATAGGTAGGTCGATATTATGTTCCGTAATAGGGAGCAGGGTACCGCCTCAGGTCCTCAGCACCGCTAACCTGCCGAACTGGCCAGTCGCTACGGTTTAATGTAAATAGTCTAATTATTTTCTTCGTAACCTAAATTATTATAAAAACCGTTTCATAACACTTCTGTTAATTATTTTCTTCGTACCCTAACAAATATTTTATAAGTGTCTTATAACATTTCTGTTACATTCCTCTGGATCACGCTGAAGTTTTAATTAATTAATAACCATTATCAACTTGCTTTTGCTCGCGACCCTGTCCGCGTGAACGTAATTTTGTATTAGATCCCACGGGAATGGACTATCTGAATACAATAATATATTGTAAGGTTTATGCTAGATCTTATACTTATGTGCCAAATTTCATCCCAGTTTATTCAGACGGTAAATTATGATAGACCAGAAGCGATAAAAGTATTTCGCCATCAAAAAGCTTTCATTCAAACTTTCATCCCCTATTTGGGCCCTTTAGGGGTTGAAATTTAAAGAAAAAAATACCCTATGTTTAACCCTGGGTCATCAACTATATTTGTGCCAGAATTCTGCTAAAAAAAGCTGCATGTTTAAAACAATGAATAATCAGTTATCATAATAAAACATTCGCATTAGACTCAGAATTGTCTTTGTTTTTATACTTGAACAAAGGGTACATACACATCTAAAGGCTCAGTTTATTCTTGGACGATTTGACTGCGCACTCAAGGGCTTACTTCATTATGTATTTTAGACATGGTATACTTTGTGCAATCATTTAAAATATTATGTATTGACAATGGTTGTACTATAAAAGGTAAGGTATATTTGTGTATGTCAGACGATGAATATATTGATCTTTCTGTAGATACGAACAAGTCGAAAACAGATAATAAAGCCTTTGAGTGACTACAGTCTTAGATTGATAAGCATGTATTTATGGTTTTATAATTCAAAGAACCTTAAAATTTACAAATACGTTGTACCATCATAATCTCAGCCTGTTGCCGTCCACTGTTAGACGTATGCCAGCCCAAGTGAGCGCCAATCATCCCAATCATCTGAAACGGTGTATACACAAAGAAAATATCACAAGGAATTACTAGATATACTTGTTTACTGATGTAATAAAATCGAAATACCACTCACTGACTCACATATCACCAAATCTCAGAAATCATATACTAAATTGGTAGGTAGGTTCCATAAAAGGTGTGTTCTGCTATGAAAGGATTTCACGAAAATGCATCTTTAAGGCAACGCGACGCCAGCACTGTGAGAAACGTGCGAGTGATTTTGTAGATATTTCTTATTCTGTAAAACAAGGAATCATTTATGTACTTAGGTACGTACATGCATTGTCTGTTTAAAATACGCATGGTAAAAAACTTATAATTTTAGAAATATGTAGACGTTCAACGCACTGTGATATAAAATTCTGAAAGTAAGGTATCTAGATCCACTCTTCATGACATCTTGAGATACATATTTCGATATAATGCGCCCCGACTGAAACTGTATAGGACTGATAATAATCGATTATATCGAGATTCAGTTACATACGGAATGTAATCCACAAGAAAAAAAAATAGTGTGGTTAGAATTTGCAGTGCATGCTTAGCCTAAAAGGGGTCACCGAGGTCTATACGCCAACGGATCTGATGGCAATATTCATATTCTAATGATTTTAAACTAATAAGAATTAGGTTTAGGTTAGGTCAAAAACACTATACTAGCTCATCATAATCAGATAGATAGTTAATCGAAGTATTACCTATCTATCTGATTGTGATGAGCTAGTATAGTATTTTTAATTGTAAGTGTAATGCAATGTGTCAATCTTCTATTTATAATAATTTATGTGCGCAGGAAAATGTTTATAGGGATAATTCCGACTTGGAATATAGGTATTCCATTGCGGCCTTTGTTTTCATGTCCTACTATAGATTTATAAACAAAATATCTAATAGTGGTTTTAATATGACATAACAATATAATAAGATGTATTTCAATAGGCATTTGACTGTAGTTTACTGCGGTTGAACCAGTTATGTTAATTTGTGTTTGATAAAAGTATGCCGCAACTGGGTACATGAATAAGACCTATTTGTCAATTGGATGTTCATAACAGTAATAATATGCCATGTGCAGTCTCACTAGCCAACCAGAGGAGGGTGTAGGACGAGCGATATCCGGCCGCGGACATTGCCCTTTCTTATTAACCTTGTACATATATCTAGTGGTACTCGATTTATATTTACAACTTTACAACATTATGTATGGTTCCATGACATTTTATAAAACCCTTTAATTTCTTAAGCACTAAAAACTATAAATTTGATAAAAGTGTGTTAAGAATACCTTTTCCTTTGCTATATTTATTCATAAATCTGTAGTTTCCTTGCGTTCATGTTAATAGGAAATAAAGAAATATTTTACAGGATCTTGAGATTACGCTTGCCATATTTATTAAAAAATATATGGTGTGCGGTACCTGCATTACGTACTTTTTAAGATCAACAAATTGTGTGCTGCTTTTGTCACTTAGGTACTTATTAATATTTTGTAATTGAATTGCCTGTATAGCTATCTAAATGACTTTATAAAGTAATTATGTTTACATACAAATGTATATGTTCGCACAATGAGTTCACGTTATTCTTCATTAAGTAACGACGTTATTTATTTAGTTTCAATAATACATATTTTGCTCACTTTGATTGCCTCGGTGGCACAGTTGTATTGCGCACGCGGTACGACTGCTGAGCTTCATTGTCTCGGGTTCGATCTCCGGGTCGGGGTGGGTAAAGAGATAATGGGTTTTACAATCACAAAATGCTCAGCCCCCGGAGTCTGGAATTGTTCTCGATGTGACGATAGGCTTGCCCCCTATTACATCATGGGACGGAAATACGCTCGGCAAAATATGGGTGACTGGTACACCTCTGCCTACTCCTTCTGGGATGACATGTGCGAGCGCATATTGTATATTTATTAATTAATATTGTGTTTAATGAGCTCCGTCTAGAACATTATACCTACAACTCTTAAGATTCCCATCAAATATTGCGGATTGATATGGATTAGAAGTCATTAACGGTGTTAGATCATAATCTGAGGATCTTATTTTATCTATAGTCTGATTAACTCGATTGTGCAACTCCTATGTGATTTATATTAATAATTCAAATTTGGGCTCAAAGTTTATAGTTGTTTACGAGAGGAAATTAAGTTACAAACGATAAACATTATTATGAATGGTATATAGTTGTTCTTGATACGTTCACGTCACTCTAGAGCAGCCTAGGAGGAGTACAAACGCAGCAAGGTGGTCAGATGCCCTGTGTTAATAAGCTGTGGAATAGTTTGCCGGCACACGTGTTCCCTCCTTCCTATAATATTGGGTCCTTTAAACGGAGTGTGAAGAAGCAGTTAGGCAGGCCGGCATGATCGTGCCGACCAACGATAGACACACTGTTTGTCTTTGGTCGACACTATTCCTGGATTGCGCTACACTTACCTTCAGGTGTGGCGTAGTCATTCTGCCGAGCCAGGATAAAAAAAAAAAAAAAAAAAAGTACCAGCGCAGCTCAGATAGAGAACTGCTCAGGCATTTTTTTTGCAAAAAATTGCAAATTAATTTAAGAGCTGTATACAATGTACTTTTGAATTTTATCCGCAAAATAAAGCATTAAACATACAGGAAGCAGGAAGTAGCTAAGGAAGTAACTTTTTACTTTATTTGTTAAGTAACTAGGACATTGTGAAACAAGCGCTAGAAGTTGAAAATATTGAAGAGATTTTAAATTAGAATGTAATAAGTAAAACCGGCATCTGCTAGGGTTAATTTGGTATCTCTACACCGACCTTAAGTCTAATAAAAACTATTGGAGTTATTTACAGGCTGTTTGTGTTATATGTTCTGCAATAGGTTAATTGAAAGATAATATTATGTATTATTATGGTCTATATAGACATACCCGTACAGTGCCGGGGCGATGTATGGCCATGGCCCGTCAGGCATTTTGTGTTCACACACCATGTGGGGCTTTTCACTCTGTTAATTAATTGTAGCTTATATAAGTTGTTGAATACATCAAACGTGGTTAATGTTATTTAGTTATTGTTGAAAGCAATGGTCGATGAATACCACATGGCCGGGGACCCAGCCATTGCATATACCTATATTTTTTTGGTTTGAAGTGTATATTGTTTAGGTAGTTACATTTATAAACTGTACTGTGGTATAATATAATTGCCCGGTTATAAATGTTCACACGTGCTATAATTACAATGCATACAGTACAGAACGACGTAAAAAATAGATATACGTTTCTGTTACAAAAATAAAATATAATATTATTCTTCTGTCACTTGTCCTTATATTACTCCCGATGGCGTCGGCGTAACATTCTTATTAACACATGTTACAAAGAGATTTGGCTTGTAGTTTTTACGAAGAGCCGGCCGCCTGACGTAAACTCCTCTAGGGAGGAAACACACCTAGACCCGAAACAAATATTTGTGGATCACAAAAACACTTGTCTCGGTGCGGGGTGCGGGATCAAACCCGCTTCATAGCTGGCTACTTGCCCACTGAGCCACGGAGGCTGTAAACAAAAATAAATTGAACTAATATAGTGAATTTATAAAACTTAAAATTATCTACGCTTTAACTTGAACTTTTAAACTGCTAACGTTTATGTTTACACGTTATTGTACCCGAGGGGTCCCCGTTTCACTGCGTGCCTGATCCGTTTTTGTCCCTTTTTTTGTGAAGCTATAGAAAGGTGTTCAAAGAAATGTTCCAGATGTAATGCGTATTCGAAGAGTGCACTGAGTGTGTTGAATACTGGTTGAATATTCGTAGTTAATAATAATGAATCGCATTCGACGCTATTGTTTTATCATAATGTACATCATTTATTTTATTTTAAATAATTGAAATGCATAGTTTGTTTCCTTTTCCTGCTAAATATGATCGAATGTGTGTTCAAATGTACTTAAAATATTCCTATGTTATAATTGAACACATGCGTCCTACAAAAATTTAAGTAAGCTTGAAACGTGGTACCCATATAAACACATCTGACATCGGCTACTGGAGGGGCTTAAATGTATAACTGCTATCTTGGAAATTAATGATTGTGAACTGGGAGCCACTATTTATTAAATTGCTTTCCAGTGGAACTTAAGAGGTCGTCGACCGTCGTCGTGGTCATTCTTAACTCGAGCCAAGCTGCGTCTTATCTACTCTATCTTGTGCCTACTTGAACGGGTATCGACTATACACTATAGATATTTACACTAGCACCGAGCACGTTCCTCACGTGTAACAGCGTAAATGCTGTTCTGAGTTGTATACTACTTTACATGTAATAGCTACGTATTTCCTTTTTTATTACTAGTGAACATAAATAGTTGTTTTTAGTGGACAGCACCCTACGGCCCATTCCATAAGTCTTGTCAGATTTCTTAATTTAGTAAAAAAATTAAAAGTCTCACAAAGCACTCCCATGTTAATGTTTTGTATATTGTTTGCTGTAATCAGTGCTTACACAAATGCACGGTTAAATGCAATACATCCCATAATCTACCTACAAAATTCATAGGGAAAAACAAAACGAGTCTATTCGCATAAAAAAGTTTTTAATATGTTGTATACATATTTTTCCCACATAATATAATGTGGCTAGCGCTCTGATTTTTACGAATATTTCTTCACAAAAATGAGTTTCCGTTTTAACACAATTTCAATATCTATGTAATTAAAGTAAACATAATTTTAAGATACATGCCCATAAAAATAAAACATGCATTTGCATGGCCACATGTTTGCATATGTTACGCCAAAGAAAAAATATTTTGGGGCATGTCGGTCTCACGGTTTTATATTTAGGGGGCCAATCTTGTTTAATGTCGTCTTTCATCTAGCATTAAAATAAAACTGTATCTAGTGTAGTTGTATCACGTTTTTAGAAATGTCTCTTGGCGGAGTAAAATCGATTGCGACATACTTTCGTTTAAACCATGTACATTATTACTATGCGTAGAAAGTCTAAAGTCCCGCCGAGTGCTCTCAAATAGAAATTGTTTACGTCGTTTCATCGGTTACTTTTTGGTGCATTTTTTTAATGGGTACTAGCGGACCCGGCCACGCGTTGCTGTGCCTAAGGTATAGGTTAAATTATATTGTAGTAAACCATTCAATACAGTATGCGCCATGTATTGGATACTTACTCAATTCAGCCGATAAATTACCTTAAACCGCCATCTTTTAGAATCTTATGGAACTTACAGAATTAATTATAACTCTTTTTTCATATAACAAAGTCCAGTCCAGTCCAACTCCAGTCCGGTTCCCAGTCCAGTCCGGCCCCAGTCCAGTCCGGCTGCAGTCCGGCCCCCAGTCCAGTCCGGTCCTCAGTCCCGTCAGGTCTCCAGTCCAGTCGGGTCCCCAGTCCCGTCAGGTCTCCAGTCCAGTCGGGTCCCCAGTCCCGTCAGGTCTCCAGTCCAGTCAGGTCCCCATTTCAGTCCGCTCCCCAGTCCGGTCCCCAGTCCAGTCCGGTCCCCAGTCCAGTCCGGTCCCCAGTTCAGTCCGATCCCCAGTCCAGTTCGGTCCCCAGTCCAGTCCGGCCCCAGTCCAGTCCAATCCCCAGTCCAGTCCGGTCCCCAGTCCAGTCCGGCCGCAGTCCAGTCCGGCCCTGTCCAGTCCGGCTCCAGTCCGGTCCCGTCCAGTCAAGTCCCCAGTCCAATCAGGTCCCCAGTCCCGTCCGGCCGCAGTCCAATCAGGTCCCCAGTCCCGTCCGGCCGCAGTCCAGTCCGGCCCCAGTCCAGTCCGGCTCCAGTCCGGTCCCGTCCAGTCAAGTCCCCAGTCCAGTCAGGTCCCCAGTCCAGTCCGATCCCCAGTCCAGTCTGGTCCCCAGTCCAGTCCGGCCCTAATCCAGTCCGGTCCCCAATCCATACCCCAGTTGTCCGGGTCCCCAGTCTAGTCCGGTCCCCAGACTGGTCCTCAGTCCAGTCTGGCCCCAGTCCAGTCCGGCTGCACTCCGGTCCCCAGTCCAGTCCGGTCCCCAGTCCAGGCAGTCCCTAGTCCAGTCAGGTCCCCAGTCCCGTCAGGTCTCCAGTCCAGTCAGGTCCCCAGTCCCGTCAGATCTCCAGTCCAGTCAGGTCCCCAGTTCAGTCCGCTCCCCAGTCCCTTCCCCAGTCCAGTCCGGTCCCCAGTCCAGTCCGATCCCCAGACCAGTCCGGTCCCCAATCCAGTCCGGCCGCAGTCCAGTCCGGCCCCAGTCCGGTCCGGCTCCAGTCCGGTCCCGTCCAGTCAAGTCCCCAGTCCAGTCAGGTCCCCAGTTCAGTCAGGTCTCCAGTCCCGTCAGGTCTCCAGTCCAGTCTGGTCCCCAGTCCAGTCCGGCCGCAGTCCAGTCCCGCCCCAGTCAAGTCAGGTCTCCAGTCCAGTCCGGTCCCCAGTCCAGTCCGGCTGCAGGCCAGTCCGGCCCCAGTCAAGTCAGGTCTCCAGTCCAGTCAGATCCCCAGTCCAGTCCGGTCCCCAGTCCAGCCCTGTCTCCAGTCCAGTCCGGTCCCTAGTCCAGTCCTGTCCTGTCCTGTCCTGTCATCAAAAAGACATCAAGTGTTTCATACCCAGGAACAGTTTGTACTGGAAAATTAAGTTGTCGTTTTTAGTGTTTTCCTTTACTTATTATCATACCCAGGAACAGTTTGTACTGGAAAATTAAGTTGTGGTTTTTAGTGTTTTCCTTTACTTATTATCATACCCAGGAACAGTTTGTACTGGAAAATTAAGTTGTGGTTTTTAGTGTTTTCCTTTACTTATTATTTATGTTACTCATTTTTTCTCACCGGGTAAACCTTCCCTGAACTTCTACAAATATTTCAAGATCAGAATTAGCCAAATCGGTACAGCCAGTCTCGAGTTTTGGCGAGACACACGCACAGCGATTCATTTTTATATATATAGATGTACAGTGTAAATACAGTGGCATCATGGAATGAAAATAATTGGTCTTCGAATCTTATAAAATATACTACCCAAGGTTTTGATTCATTTGTTAGTCTCATATGAGGTTATATTATTTAGGTTATTATATAGAGTGGTAGAGCCACGCTGTAGACAGTTTTGTCTATAGCATGAATGGGCCGGCTCGACCGGGTCGTTACCATTGTCTCACAGAAAACCGACGTAAAGTAGCGACTTGCTGCTGCGTTTCGTACGGTGAGTGAGATATCCGGAGGCCCAAATCCCCTCCCCTTCCCAATCCCCAATTATCCCTTTCCTTTAAGGTCGGCAACGCGCCCATGATTCCTCTGGTATTGTGGGCGTACATGGGTAGTGGAGATCACTTACCATCAGGTGACCCACTTGCTAGTTTGCCGGCTATGCTATAAAAAAAAAGTTAAGTTTATTAGTTAATGGATGTGCCTGTCATGTGTTTCAATGTGTCTTCTTCTTTCTAAGTTCTTTTCAATTATTTACAAAGAGAGGATTATTGTTTTTTTCACATAAACCTTCACGGATCTGCGCATAACCCTCCATAATATTATAGTATTTGGTCTAATTATATAGGCACGTACAAAGAACGAACAGACAAACATTCAGATACCTCCGAGGCGAAGTGGACGAGTAGCCGGCTGTTTATAAAAGGCCGCGTGTTCGATCTCCACACTGATTCGGCCCGTTGCGACGCGTCGTTGTGATAGATTATACACGTTTCGCGATAGTTTCGAATTAATTTGTCTTATTCATATTGTTGCTGCTTTTTATTAGTGAGGTATGTGGTAAATTATATTGTGTTGTGTTTCTTTAATAAAATATATTCGTTTCTTTGTTCTATTTCACTAATATTTAAATTTAACAAAATTATTGAAGTGAAACTTCTTTATCGGCGTTAGAAAAATAAAATCGTCACATTTTTCCGTTACGCGGCACGCGTCACGTATTTGACTTTGACTGGATTTTGACCAGACTTACACTGGACTTGACAGGAATTTCATCGGACTTCGACCGGATTTTGACCGGACGTTGACCCGACTTTGACCGGACATAGACCGGGCTTTGACCGGATTTTGACCGGACTTTGACCCGGCTTTGACCGGACTTTGACCGGGCGTTGACCAGACTCTAACCGGACTTTAACCGGGCTGACCGGACTTTAACCGGACGTTAACCCGACTTTGACCGGACTTGACTGGATTTTGACCGGACCTCGTCAGGACTTTGACCGGACTCTGCCCGGGCTTTGACCGGACTTTGACCGGGCTTTGACCGGACTTTGACCCGACTCTGACCGGACTTTAACCGTGCTGACCGGACTTTGACCGGACGTTGACCCGACTTTAACCGGGCTTTGACCGGACTTTGACACGACTTTGACCGGGCTTTGACCAGATTCTGACCGGACTTTAACCGTGTTGACCGGGCTTTGACCGGACGTTGCCCCGACTTTGACCGGTTATAGACCGGACTTTGACCGGATTTTGACCGGGCTTTGACCGGACTTTGACGGACTTTGACAGGACTTTGACCGGACTTTGACCGGACGTTGACCCGACTTTGACCGGGCTTTGACCAGACTCTGACCGGACTTTAACCGGGCTGACCGGACTTTGACCGGACGTTGCCCCGACTTTAACCGGATATAGACCGGACTTTGACCGGACTTTGACCCGACTTTGACCCAACTTTGACCGGACATAGACCGGACACAGACCGGACTTTGACCCGACTTTGACCGGACTTTGACCGGGCTTTGACCGGACTTTGACCGGACTTTGACAGGACTTTGACCGGACTTTGACCGGACTTTGACGGACTTTGACGGACTTTGACAGGACTTTGACCGGACTTTGATCGGATGACCGGATTTTGACCGGACTTCTTCTGTCGAGCGTCCCGAGACGCACACTTTTTTTTGTATTAATGTCTATGATAATAAAAGCCTTTTGTTTAAACTTTATCTAATTTAACTTTATTAGACCAATTTCTGTAAAGTTGCATAATATAGTAGATCATTTTTTTTTAAATAAGGTCATAAAGAAGTTTCACTTCCTACGTGTGTACACTAGTACACGCACACATTTTTTTTTGTAGGGTAGACATGTTTAAATAGCGCTATAACATGCATGTAAGAGAGCATGAACCGCCCGATGGTCGTGATGATAGTAATCAAAAGAAGGCTCAGAAACGCCCGCTAGATACAGATGATTATGAACCTGCCATATTAGTGTCCCGTCTCCCAGAATTCCTTCTAACTCCCAATCCTTCCCGTCCCGTTCCTATAAAAAACAGTTCTGTCAAACGCCGCCCAGGAGTTAGTTATCCTAAACAAAAGACACGCTTCTTTCGCCCACTCCTTGTTAAGTTTTGTCAAGTTACTACAAATAAACAATGTGGGCCGTAGTTAAACAGAAGCAGTTCCAATATTTGTATTAAAAATATGTACTTATATGGAAAGCGAATTATTGCGATTTAATCGGACTCGACACTGCATGCTGGATAGTAGCCGTGTCAATTTATTTAGGGAAAAGGGTAAAATAATGACATAGTTCATCCTCTTTTCATCGTCATCATTATTAATAGATCACTTGGTTGCCTGTCCCTCTGTCTCTCCGATGGCCCATTTTCTCAGGAACGGGTAACGGCGTCATTGTTGAAATTATCTGCCTGTCAGGTCTATGATTCCCTGGAGATCTATAAATTCAAGTTCCCAAGTCAATGTAATCACAAGATACGGTTACTTGTGCCCATAATATGTCAATTACTCGCGAAATCACTCATCACGACTTATAGAGCACTTCTCAGTTACCTACAATCATAAAATTATATAGAAAAAATCCAAAAATTATTAATTTTCAAATACGGTATGAAATTAATACAAAAAGTGCAACACAAATTTTTACTTTTGTAAACCCGTTTTAGGTGTATATGTCGTATGTGTTTATACGATGTTAAAATATTTTCAAAATACAAAAATAATTTAGACCCCGCAATACGTCTCCTTGCACTTGACCGGTTTATTTTCCTGGCATTGTAATGTGTCTACACTGCAACTGATTGGAAGTATAGTACAGTCCAATAGTGTCAAATATCGATGGTCTTTTAACTGTAGAATGCGACATATTTTATGTATTATAATCAAAGAATTGTAGTTGAAGGAAATACGATGTCGCGACTCGCACAATAAGTTAAAATTTCTCGTTGTACTGAAGAAGTATACTTATCTTTTTATGTGACAATTTTGATTGGTCCATAGGACGATCGATTATAAAGCATTATTATTCCAACCGGGATTGTTGTCGCGCGCCGTATTTGGTGGTGGAATGCGGGCCGAGCTCGACAGCCCTCCACTGTTAGCCTTGCCTAACTTACTTTGAGTCGCTTAATGCTAAGTATGTTACAAACCATTGATTCGTATTCGATGCAGGTGGATCTCTATTAAAATATCTAGCACTTGCACCGTTACAGTGCGTCCTTCATTGATACATCGCAACACAGTCCCGGTTAGGAGGACAGCCATACCATATATTTCAATGTTACCTAATTTGTCTATGTTGCTTATGTATGTGTGCCGAGCGTAATAACGGATACTTATTAATTTTCATAATCAGTCTTGCGTTACGTAGGTATGCATTGTGTCTGTAAGTTTTGTGCATGGGCGACACCTTCGGAATATTTTCTATTAATCTTGGATATGGCGTCTGCTGAGTGCTAATGGTAGTAACTTTCATGTACAGTATGAATGGACCAGCTCGACCGCTGTTGTACCTACTATTCTCCGAACAACGTGAAGTATTAGCCTTGCTTACCTTAGCTTGTGTTTCATGTGGTCAGTGTCTACTGTACAGTGTGCCGCAGATCCGGAACCCCCTCACATGTTTACTACAATTACTTAAGATGCTGGTAGCGTTGCGGTTAATTTTTGTACCCGAATGGATAATGAGCATCGTACAATTGGAGATAAATCCGCTATAGTTGCACATTCTGTCTAGTCGCGTCTCCTTTCTCTGCGCATAGCCATAGACTCTGTCCTGCACGTACTGCTTCCATTCCAAACGTTTTAAAGTAAGAGACTGCCAACGAGAAGGATCGTTATGGCATAACTTCATGTGCCTTTTCTGTACATCTTTGAACCGCAAGTATCTCCTGATTTACGGCTGCCATGTTCAAGTTCGGAGTAGAAGATCCGTTTTGCCTTTGCTCTCGTTGGACATTCGAGACAGATGCCCGCACCAGCGTAGCTAACGCCTCATCAGATATCCCTCCACTCAGCAGATATTAGCTCATGGTAGGACATCGGTGTTTCGCACCGAGTCGGACCGTCTGATTTTTAGGATATCGCGAAGACATTTTAAGTGAAATCCGTCGTGTCGTCTGCGTGCCTGTGCCTGCACTATACTTCTGATGTGTAGAGGATGTTAGACAAAATAACTGTCATGTAAACCTAGATCTGAGTACTAATTTTGACGTCGTGGGAACGGAATACCCTGACTCGAAGTTTACCATATGCAGCCATACAATATAGGCAGAAGGGACCAACTTATTCGGCAAACTAGTCAATAGCTTAATGGTGCGGCAGAAGTAAGATTTTGCGATCCTAGTTCGACCTAGATGAAGCAGACCATGAAGCTGTGATTCCGTAAGTCACGCATGAATTTTTTTAAGGAATGCTGTGTATGGAATAACCTTGCAGCAGCATTGCATTGCAGCTAATGCAAATAACATCAAACAATTCTTGAGAGCATTCTCTTTAATACAGACAATTTTTTACTGGTGATAATTTATTAAAGTTAAATGCGTGGATAGATATGAGCGTGCGCAGAGATATGCATGCGGGCGTTTGCCCGCATGCTCAGTGCACACGCCTGCTCACGGACGCGGACCGCGGGCACAGTCCGATAGGATATAAGAATACTTGTGTGCTATTATGAACTGTATTGAAATTACTATTAAGAACAAAATTAAATTTTAAATCACATACAAAAATTGGCGCGTATGTGGCAGCTAGATTTCCACCTGGTTTGCGTTGATCCGTACACTCCGAGATCTGTATG
Source organism: Amorpha juglandis (assembly GCA_949126905.1). NCBI lineage: Eukaryota > Metazoa > Arthropoda > Insecta > Lepidoptera > Sphingidae > Amorpha > Amorpha juglandis. The sequence continues at coordinate 9,949,926 of OX421367.1, forward strand.
CAGACAAAGTTATATTATGCCATATCCAAATTAATTAGGTTTTTATGTATTTCAATTTGAGTCTTATTATTGAATTTAATCTGTAAGGGTAATCAACCCTAACAGATTAACAATTAAGTAGTAACTAACTACGATTAAATTATTGTCTAATCATTAGTTCTCGAGAATACATCTCACATAAACTACAAAATCGATATCTGTTGGGCAGCGTGGTCAGAAATAATTACAGTAAAATATTTCTTATGTTACTATGGGATAGTTTAGCTTTGTAATTATAAAAGAATTATTAGAATCTGTTATTAATTCCAGAGATTAATCCTTATTACAGATTGACTACAAAATCGCTATCTGGGCGCCCCTGTGATCACAAATTGCAATGAAATATATACGTAGCCTATATCACTCGGGATATTGTAAGTTTCTATTAGTATTTTTTTTTTAAATGTTTCAGTAGTCTGATTATCCACTACGGGTTAGCTGAAAAAATCAGCCGTGTAATGTCTGATAATGTCTAAAACAACGAATCCAATTTGTACGTGATTTATCGTGATGGGTGACCGCTTAGTGACATTTCAGCTGAGCGCCTTCATGCTTCTGAGGGCACATAAAAAGTCGGCCCCGGTTGTTATCGACTGGTTACAGTCGTGAAGCTGAATCGGAGGCTTTTGGGCGGCTTGTAAACTTTGACACTAGGTCGCCCACAAACCATTCGATATAGCATAGAATGACTTACCAGATAATAAATGATAATTTATTGGCGCGGGTACGGTATTTAGACCTAATTTTTTTGCGATGTGACGTTATGCTGTTAGCCTGACTCGAGTTGGCTTTTTATAGCTTCACCGGACTTTCGGGTGAGTGCTTTAGGCGCTCTCAACCTTTAATTAGACCTACATAGTACGCTCAGCATATATACGGTTTGATACTTAATTCAAATTGACAATGACGCTCGCATCAATACTACGGTCAAAAATAGCAATAAAGTATAGAAACGTTTATGTAATTTGGATCGTTTTGCCTTATAAAAGCCAATCGTAATAACCAACCAACTTAAGTTACATAATATAATAGCAACAAGGTTTATATTTATTTCATATCGGGTTGAATAGTATGTGAAGAGTATGTAGTTCACTTTAAACGAATCAACATGTATGCACTAATATTATTATTGACCTAAGCGTACGAAAACCTGAAACTTTGAATTTGCCACACAATGGTAAAGCGTTTCCCCGAACACTGGTGTTTAAGTAACGGTTAACACAATGTGTGATGCAGCGTTGTTTACTTAACACACGATACTTAACAGTAGCATGCGTTGTTAAATTTAGCTGCGATTCGGTGAATGTTATTTCTTCCACCTAACGTAGTATGCTACTCAATTAGTGCATATACGCTAAATACTACCGACTTTTATAACCACTTGATGTTTAGAATTACTGCTATTTGATTCTAATACTAGATGGTTTGAATGGCTACGCTATATTTCGATTGGATACAATTTGTGAATATAGTAGTCTATAAGTAGAGCTTTTACTGAAGACATATAAACTGAACTGTCTACGGAAATAAACATGTAAACGGAATATGGAATAACCGGGAAAATATGAAGAAAACCCATATAGATAAAAATAAATACATAGCCAATTGCTCGGGAAAACACTATTATTCCATCGCGGGTAATTCTAGGATCGGGGGTCGGCAACCGCGAGGGCTTCGACCTGTATACCCGAGGCGCCTGCGCGACCCCGCCCGGCCATCGACCAACCCCTCGCCTCCGAATCCAGGGTGTGTCGCCTGGGACACAAGCGCGCCCAGGCTCGCAATTTATTATTTGGGAACGGCGCTATAAAATACAACTAGTCTGTCACTTTAACTTATGAACACCCTGTAGACAGACATGACAAAATAGGTATATATATTCAGGTCAACATTTATTTATTTAAAAAATGATTTAGATCAGAGGTCGTCAAACTGCAGCCCGCGGGCCGCATGCAGGCCGTGGACCATATTTGTGCGGCCCACGACATAGCAAACAATTTTAGTAGACAATGACAATATTATTACATGAAGTTAACCAAATAGAAGACCGCGAGACGGAAACATGTGTCAAACTCATAAAAATATGTCGATTGATTGGTGGTGTCAACTACTCATCCCACGAATGTGCGGTTCGCAGTGATACATCACATTGATCTTTGTGGCCCTTGTCTAGAAAATTGTGACGACCACTGGTTTAGATGCTCATATCGATGCATTTTCTAGCAAGTCGGTTATCTCGCTAGGTAGTAGGTCCTTCGAATACGAGATGCCGTCGAGGTTTATGGGTTTAGGTTGCCACTGTTTTATTGAGTTCTGCCGCTTAGCAGCCACGTGTAAGCACTGTTGCGTTCCGGTTTGAATTACATTAAAGTTAGTAAAATCACTGGGCATTATGAGGCACGTCATCTTATGTCTCAAGGTGTGCTCGTCGCATCATGAACGCTAATAAAAATTATATTACACTACACAATACATTTTTGAATGTATTTAAATATAAACATATTATTTGCTATAAAATCAACTGAAGTTTATGAAAGTTGGTATTCGACTGTGTGATGATTGTGATTGTTTTAAATTTTCGTTTAGTCGAATAGTTATCAGTTATTAACATGTATAATAATGCTAATTATGGAAATTAGCGTTAATCTTATTAACACCATGGCTAAAATCCACAATCGCACTGTATTCGTATTTCGTGTTATTCATTATTAGACAGCATGCAGGTGATTTAACGTAACTGTTTTAATATAATCATATTTTGTATAATTATAAAACTTCCATTAAAAATAAATAATAAATACGAACATTACCTAATAATAATGTTAAATGATTAATGTATTCAATACATTAAGCTCATACACCCTAATTTAATTCAGTAGTAAGTATATTTTTAATATCTTTGCCATATTTCTCACGCATAAGTAGTAATACATTATCCACTCTAACAAAATGTGTCTTTCTGGTACGACTATGTGAATAATGTAATTTATATTATCGTGCAGTGCAACCAGAGGTTAGCCTTTTTCAGCAGGAGCAATGAAACATGCATGTTTCATTCATAGGGGTTGCGTTTAAGTAGAGCAAAGCGGGGGTGTGGCGGCCGGCCGCTGAACCTCTGCAGTTGCTAGTCAAAATCAATACAGCTGGTCCCGGAGCCCGGCGCGGCGCGGCGAGCTTGCGCTCGTCTCGAGCCGGCTGCTGCCGGTCGCCATGGATACGCGACCAGATAAATGTAGTCGATGGGACGTTCCACCCCCGCCTGCGCCCCCGACGCCCGCTCCTCACCTCGGTCGCTACGGGCTTCAACCCCGCTGACGTCTGCACTCCGCGTCATGGACCGCCCGACCCTATACATTTTATAAACCGCTCCCAGACTCAATTCAAACTTGGCTCATTCCTTTCTGTTATAAAATTGTCACATTCACAACCTGTTGGTTGCCACATGGGAATAGTAATATTTTTTGTACAAATAAATAATATTATTTACAATATAAATACAATTCATATTTATTTATTAAATTCATTTAGGGCTCTACGGTTTTTAATACTGTTAATTCGTACAAAGTAGTTGATGACTACTACTTTTATATTTTATGTGCTAGTTTACAATATTTCATTCAGTTATTTATGGAATCATGACAAATATTTAGAAAATAATATGATGCTATGTAATATTTATGTTGTGTATATATGAGTAGATATTGATCTCTATATACAGGGTTATTTTTAAAACACTGACAACCTCGCAGGAGTAGATTCCTAAGGTCATTTGCTACTACTTTTGTTTTACGACTTTTCATAATTTGTTAGATTTTATTCTCATACAAAAATAATTATGAATTTAATTTCTGTCTTGAAAGTTACCTACGCTCTGCGCGCATCGTAGATTACGTACGTACTACACGCAGCGCCCGCGTCAGTTCAATGACCGGCCGCGCCGTATCGATCGATAATACCTACACGTACGAACACAAACACTACACAACAAAAACTTGTAAAATCATTTTTTTTCTTATGTATTGAGTTATGTCCAAACTCGTAGAACAAAAGTTGTTCCTTATGGGGTCAGCTATATGGCCCTGCGAGGTTGTCAGTGTTTTAAAAATAACCGTGTATAAGTTTCTTTTATTTTTGTACTGTCATAAGCTCAATTTCATTTCAAATGTATATGAGGTACTTGGTCTATTTAATTCGAAGTATAAACAAACATCAATTAATTTGATAGGTATTTATTTTTACCGCCCCACGAAATAAAGGAGTATTTATTATTTGAATGTTACACCAGTTTGTCGATAGTTTAGAGTTATATTGCTACATATTTTTTTTAAATATATCATTATTTTTAGGTTGCATCTAATAATAAATCTAAGTTTCTGCTAAGTCATCAGACCTTGAATACTCCCTGTATACCAAAGCCTCTATAATGAGCCCAAACATGAAATAATTTTACAAATTAACGAGGAGTAGGAAGCTGCAAATTGCTCGGTTACAGCATGAGGTTAAGGTTGACTAGCTAAGAAGACACGTTCAAACTCGCTTTTTTAATTATTAAATCCGCATCTAAATCCGTTTTGTTTGGTCGTTACGATGCTACAGACTAATACACAGACAGACAAGAGTCAAATTAATAGTTATTAACACCCCTCTTATTAAGTATGAGGGTGAATACTATGTTTATACCTCAGATTGTTTTTACTGCAGGAAAAGATGTTTTTTTTATCTGACAAAATGACTGCACTATACTTGATGGTAAGCGTAGTGCAGTCCAAAAAACTAGCGACCAACGACAAACAATGAGTTCATCGGTGGTCACCAGAATTATGCCGGCCTGTATAAATGCTTCTTCCCTCGGAGAGGGGGTGTACGGTGTACCGTATCATGTATAAGGTGGTCGATATCCGGGCGGATATGAATATCGTACCACCAGCTAGGCAGGTTTTAACACCATGTGTACGGTGGTCGCTCTGCGAGCGGATATATATATAAAAGTGAAATACCACTCATTCACTGATTAATCTCAAAAACTAATAAAACTTACTAAAGGGTAATTAAATTTGCATGTTAAAGGGAAACACGGGGGTTCATGCGGGCGGAGTCGCGGGCAACAACAAGTATTAGATAATTTAACACTTATCGCTGTCCTCATACTCATGATGAGATACATAATTCGTTCATGTGAATAGTTTTGTGATAATAAATTGTATGCTCTTAGAGTTTATCGTATTTAGACAACAAATAATGATAAACGGTCTTGTCCATTTGTCATCGATCTATAATTGCACTGGCTAGTTTAAAGTTATAGTAAGATGATGATATTAAATGCCTAATATAAAGCATCAAGTAAGAAATTTAGCTGGAATCATAATATGTTCATGTGACAGACACTACGGCTAATATACAAATAACGATTCTTTGTCTGTCATAATATTAGTACTTTCAACACATATTAAACATTTATCGCTCTATACAAATAATTCTAAAAGTTTGATAGTTGCCATCAGGGCACTGATAATGTTATTGTCTTTGTGATGTTTTCTGAGAAAATATTGTGTGATTTAAACCTTAAGAATTCCTTTATATTCAGTTATCAGAATTAAGTAAGTTGAGAAGCGAACACCATAATGATGTCACTTCATATTGCTTTACTCTATTTCGGTAATGCTTTAATAGGGGCCGTAATTTACTTTTGTCACGAAACGTTAATAAATATAAGTAGTAGCATATTAATTTTGATCCTAGTCGTAATATACTTTTGTGTTTTGTCATTAAAGGAAACAATATTATACAACATATTGAATATGAACACATGAATAGTTAAGTCAAGCTCATGTCCTATATTTATACATACATTGTTCTGGTTTGAATTTGGTCCGAATATTCATTTAATTAATGCATAAATAAAACAATAACAATTATTATTCACAGTTTTTAATGTGACTGTGCGACTATTTATAATAGTAACCGTTGTTATAACAATATTCGATAGTCGATGGTATTGTAACAAGTTGAAAATATTATAATAAAGCTTAATACATTCATACGTATTGTCCACAGAATGTTGACCACCGGGCGAAATACCGTTCCAAAAAGGGCCAGTTACCATTTGTGGAACTGAATGGCGAGGAGATAGCCGATAGCACGTTCATTATCAAGGAACTTTCGGAAAAATACAACAAAGATCTTGATGCTGGTGAGTTCCATAAGAATACTTTATTATAGAATGTTATGTCACGCTTCACTATAATGTAATCCCGAGACAAGCGTAGCTGATATTATTACAGTGTAATTTTATATCTCTTGTAGGCTACTTGTATGTAATATTTCTAAATTATATTTGTACCGATTTAACAAATGTATAATACAATGATTGATGCTGCGCTTATTATTCTGCTTTAATAATACAACTTGTAACAGGCGTATGAAGCGATCCCATTTAAAACCAACTTGATCAAAGTTCCGGCGTAGTTACCTGTTTTGCTGTGGCTATTTTTAACTGCAGGCTAGATTTAGGTGACCCGGGAGTCCTAGTATCCTAGATATTAACGGGACGTTGCGCATGTGCACACGAATGATTGCCAGAATTGGCTAAGCTTCAGTTTACTATTTGTCCTTATACGCAGCCCTATCTCCGGAGCAGCGGGTGATATCGCACGCGATGATTTCAATGATTGAGAACCACCTCTCGTGGGTGATTTTGTGGTGGCGTGCCAAGTACCCCGAAAACGTCATTAAGGGATATCAAATCAATTTGCAGAATGCACTTAATACGCGTCTACCGAATTCCATACTCAATTTCTGCTACAAGTTCACGTATGGACGCAAGGTAAGGGCACTTGTATAATTAATTACATTATATGTACTAGAGAACCAGCTTTTCTTAGGCTCGTATTCGTTTTTACATCTAATATGGATGCAAAATAATCTTTCTACAAAAATATCTCGTAAGTAATTGTGAATAGTCTCAAAATTCAAGTGTGCTAATTGTGTTCCTTAATTACACTATCGAAGTGATTACATAAACAACTTTGTTTTAGGATCTGATTTTAAAGATTAGTTTTATTGACGCGTTTTTGTTGAATGAGTTGGGGTTTGATTATGAGATAGGTATTGATTTAATAAATGTATTTGTGTAAACTATATGTTGCGAGAATTAAAAGTAATTACTTTTAGTATTCATTGTTGGATGAATTCATAAGCTATTTGATTTAACTTGGTTTTATTGTTAAGATGTCCATTTTAATAAAAGGAAACCATGTTTCTAGTCAGCTTTTAATTAAAGCTCAATTATAACGTCTATTTATAAGAGAACTCGTGAGTGGGGATCATTGTAGAATGTGTTATTATACATGTACGCATGCTTAGTAAAAACGTATCTCATGGAGTCATGTCTTGATCTTATAGGGAATGAAGAAGGCTAAAGCACACGGTATTGGAGTCCACAGCCAGGAGGAAATCATTGAGTTCGGTAAAAACGACCTCCGCGTTCTCTCCGACTTGCTAGCTGACAGACCATTCTTCTTTGGTGACGAGCCGACGCTTGTGAGTACATACTTCACTTCCATTAAAAATAATTTAATGCAATAGGAGTAAGTAAAAAACATAACTCTCTCGTACATTGACATAAGCATAGAATAAACCATGCTGCTTACATTAGCACCGTATTTACCAATATATTTTCAAGTGCTTACCTAAAATTCCGGACTATCAGCATAATAATATCTTTCCAATCTTATGGCCAACAGAAGTTGAAGACATAGTATGGTCCACCAAGTATGGTCAACAGTGAGTCTTAAATTAAGATTTACAGCTATTATCCTATATCTAATGTATTACGTATCGTTGTCTGTGTCAGCTGGACGTGGTTGCGTTTTCAAATCTTGCACAACTGCACTTCATCGACAAAGAAGTGGAGCACCCGCTGCGAGATGCGATGAACGATTCCTTTCCCAACCTGGTGGGCTTGGTGTCGCGTATCAAAGAGCGCGCCTTCCTCGATTGGGACGACATTTGCACCAAGCTAGATTTAAACTCGCACGTGCCAAAGCCAGTTAAAGAGATCAAGGAGACAAAGGAGGGTACTGGCCCCGCTGAGAAGCAGCCTCTACCAGACGAACCAGAGAAGGGCAAGGTGAGGATCTTGCGAATTATAAAATTATTGTAGCCTATGTTATTTAAATCAGTCGATACCTATACAAAAATATATTTCTATGATTTTTGTTAAATTAGTTTGTTTAGAAGGTTTTTTTTATTTTCGTTGGGAAAAAGTGTTAAGCCGCCCGGGAGAGCTATAAAAAATTCGAACAATCGCTGGGGCGAGTCCTTCATCTAAGTCCATTCTACACCGTAATATACCAACAAAAACTCCGTGGTGGCTCTCTTTAGCGCATTAGAATGTGCCCCGGGTTCCCGTGGCGTAAAAAACGTACCGGCTAAAACCGGTTATTACGCTCTTGCGTCGTCTTCCACAGATCAAAAACATATTATGTTAATTGTAGTGCCGACCATTCATGTTATAGACAGAAATGTCTCAAACTTGGTTCTACCACGTAGTGACTTTGACACTTGAGTAGCCAAATCTCTCATCATAGGTGGGGCAGCATGTGGTTGTAGCCAACTGATAAACACTCGTAATATAATTAATATCAAATCCATTAAGAAATAGGGCACTATAAATATTACTTTAAACGAATTTCAAATTGAAGAAGTGTTAATTTTAACAATGAGGCGATTACTTATGGTTAATACTCGGTTATAGAAATAGTATTTAAAAAAAATAATGTTACTTTTCAGGGTGATGAGAAGGAAATGGAGAAAGAGCCAGAAGACAAGAAGGAGAAGGACAACGAGCAGGAGAAGTAAGGAGCGACGAGCGAGCGGCGCGGTGATCATGTGTTTACTGTATAACATACAAGTTGATTGTGCGTTAGGTAGGAGTCAGACTCGTAATAGTTCTGTAAATTATAAGCGCGTAAATCCATTTGTCTTTCCCGTATTTTCAGTTGACATGGATGCCATTGCGTCCTTATTTATAATTGTGTGTTTAATTTTCATTATTATATTGACATATAATATAACATAGATTTCGCTTGATGTCGTGTCGTAAATAGCATTGTGTCAGTTCATGTAGACGACGTACTTATATTATAACATATTTTGTCATAAAATTGATTATGCTTTGGAATCATTTGTTTATTTACTGTTTCGTTATCCTTGCACTGACAGGACTTTGAACATCATGCTTATTGGTCGGTGAAACGACTAAGGATTACAATACTTATAAATTTTTACAGTCTTCTCAAAGTGAGTGGGGTCTGTACTAATAATTCGAATGGTTACGTACCTAATTGGAATTAATTAAACAAGTTGTCGTATGGTGAACAGCTAACGACAACTGTAACAGTTTTAATTTGTATAAGGCAAAACATTCAGAGTTCACACGTGCTCCAGGAATAGTTTGAGTTCGCGATACATGGTAGTATTGCGCGACCCCGCACGCGGTTGATTACTAAATATTTTAGCTGTATACGTGAATACTTGGAAATTAACACGGTTCTCTTGCTCATATTTCGATTTGATTACGATTATACACTCTCGAATACTATGATTAAATTTAATATTATTTTAATATTATGATTAAATTTTTGAATATGTAGATTAATTAAAGTCAAAAGAAAAAATATTGGCGGACATAATTAGATAGATTATTGGACGACAAAGCCATTGTCGGCAGAACTACCGTTCCACACAAGTGGACGATGTTGTTGTGATTAGACTGTTTTGAGATTCTTGTACTTTATTAGGTTTTACAATGAAAATTATACATTTTACAACTTTTGATAAACGAAAAAGCCTGGAAGACTGTTTTTTCATGTTATTATAAAATCATAGTCCATAAAATTTTGATATTGTATTAATTGTTAAGATTTAGGATGGAATGTACTCAAAATTTATAATATTATATTAAATTGAATTGTGTCCAAGTTTGATGAAATGTAGATGAGTTTACGTTGAAGCACGTCCCTTCTCTCGCGTCTACTGAATGTGTGCAATGTGATGTGTCATACTATTATACATATGATAGGACACTGCGCAGTATCTATACACTGTGCAGTGTGCAGTGTGCAGTGTGTAGTGTGCAGTGCGTCGCGGCCGCTATTAAATTATATTATAACGCGCAAAATCTACATTAGCTGAACACAAAATACCGACATATTTACCTTATTTTTAATGTTTAGATGTATCCGACTGAATATTTGTCTGATTTTAGAAACTCCGAATGTGTACGAGTGCTGTTGATCATTGAAGCAGGCTTTACGTTGTAATTAAATTGTATAAGTAATATTAATATGTGCAGGTACTTTCTATTGTCACGTCATTATGTGGCCAATCACATAAATGAACTAAAAGTGTTAGGGCTATTACAAGCCTAAGTAGTGACTGTATTCAGTATTAAGACGATGATTTGTTTGTTGAAAGCGTATTTCAATAGAGCAGTGAGCTTCGGATAATGATTTTGCCTATGATATTGAATGTCATTAAATCTCTTGTCTGCTATCGCTTGGTGATAGGTAATATGTATTATTTATATTATATTGGTGGTGATATGTATAATTTAAACAGTGTTTTTGATTTTTGTTTAACATCTCTACAATTCGATAAGATTATTAATAGCATAAATTAAATTTAAGTGTTTAGGTCTGAAAGTAAATATACATACATGATTTGAAATATCGTTTATAAATATGGTATAATCATAGGGTAATAGATAAATGATCGTAATTGGGTATCATGTTATGGTATTTTAGGAGTAGATGAGTCGAGAGGACGGGGATGCTGTCTCCATGATGGAACTGCGGTGTGTGGTGTCGAAGTTTGTCGCCGAGTGTGTGGAGAGTGTGGAGAGCCGTACACTCTTATAGTCCAAGATCCCACCGCATGTTTTCTAAGTCCATCTGCTTTTCAGTTGAAATGCATTTTTTTAGATAATTATAAATTGGATAATACGGTTCTACTGATTACATAGTATCTAGTAAAGGTTACCATATAGATAACTAATAAAAATACCCAGAAGTAATTTAAACCTAGCTGCTAAGAGGTAGCGCCCAAGTGACAAATAGCATTTACATATCTATCTTACAAATCGGTGAACGAAATCGCTAAAAAAATAATGAAACTTTGGTAACAAGTACTTTTGGTCATATTTTGATAGGCAGCCCGGTAAATTGTATTTTTCTATTAGTAATATGCTTTATAAAAGCATTTCAATAAAAAAATAGATATACGTTGAAATCACGCAGTGGGATCCTATACTATTAGGTAATACAAGAATATCTTTTGTTTTAGTAAGAACCTTTTGTTCGATTCTTGGGTAAGGTTGACTCGTTCCCTTCCCGCAACTGCTGACCATCACTGCCATTAGATTCAAATATAAGGATTTAAGAATAAGGAAGTAAATATTTTAGGAAATGAATATATATTTCACGAGTTAGATGTCCGGTCTCGCTGCGCCATTCGATTTGTCAGTGTACGGACTGGGCGTGGCGCGTGGAGCGGACGGATTGTAGGCTAGGCTCACATGTATAGACAGTAGACACTCATGTTGTTAGTACCTACATTATACCTACGACTTACGAGTAGAGACGAGACTTGTGACAGTTGACACTTGACACTCGATACTTATCTAGAGACGAGACTTGTGACAGTTGACACTTGACACTCGACACTTACCTATAGACGAGACTTGTTACAGTTGACACTTGACACTCGATACTTGTCTAGAGACGAGACTTGTGACACTTGACACTTGACACTCGATACTTGTCTAGAGACGAGACTTGTGACAGTTGACGCTCGACACGTATCTCTCTCACTCACTTATCTTTCTCGGTCGCTTGGTCGCGTGGTCTCGTCGTGTCGTAGTTTCATCTCGTGCCACTCTAGAGCCTGCTTCAGTGTGATGCGACTCTGCTACTTCACTCGTGCGATATCCGATTATATCAGTAGTCACCTTCATGATTGAAACTTTATGAAATGATGTATCCCATATTACGTTACTCACATCTCTTAGATATGTTAGATACATTTACATTGTAATCATACGAGCATCACAGTTAATTCGCTCATGTTATTTCCAAAGTAATTACCGTATGGTTTGAGACAATAATTAATTGGAAAACATCTGAACCGTTAGTAATGGAATGAATGAAACAATGATGCGTGCCAGCCGTGTTTGAACGCTCTGCTGATTCCCGATTGAACACTTCACTCTAACCAATGGACACTGGACAAGAAACAAAACAAAATTGTTCTTTATTGTCTCTATAGATTTAGATAAGTACCTACATTTAATTAATTATATATTATATTATTAATATTACTTAACATGACATATTATTCTGACTCAACTTGTATTGTTGTAAGTTAGTGCTATTCTACAATTTAATCATAATTACCCTAATATTAATAATAAGTATCTGAAGTATGTTTATAATATTATAGAAAAGTAGAACATTTTAAGAAAAATATGAGTTGTAATAGATTTATTATAGTTCTTTATGTTTAAAATTTGTAATCGTTGTAATTCATTCACTTATAGTAATAACATTGTATTCTTTTCAATTATTGTGTCAATATTTGTCATTAAGAATATCTAGTAGATAGTAATGGTTCGCTATAATTGTACCATTCATACACAACTGAGCTTTCAGGTGGACGCGATAGTCTTATAAGGATTTCAATGTAATATTCTGTCGCCATTAAAATATAAATACAAAACTAGTACCGTGGAGTTAGTGGATGTGAAGTATCCTGAATACTTTCACATCGATCGAAACTACACGAGCGTATTTATTTTATCCCTTTATTTTTTTATACCATGCATTTCAAACCTTGGTACGACTTCACTACATTTCGACATTCGATTTCACTAACACGTTATAATACGCAAGTTGTACAATAAATGATGATGATGGCCTCCATGAACCTTGTAGTTCCGGATTACGTTTTTCGCTAATGTGAGCGAATATGGTTAGCTAGCCCTAATTTAGATTTCAAAAGTCCTGTCGCAGGACGCACAGAAAAGTTGTCCTGAAGAGTTATAAGTGTAATTGTACACAGCTTTAGGTCTTGCTTTCTGCAGCTGGCGCTTACTGTCTTATTGCAGGATCGGATCTTTACCGATACCGTAAAACAGACTGAGTGGTAGAGCCACGATGTAGACAGATTTATTTACAACATGAATAGGCCAGCTTGACCGAGTCGTTACCACTGTCTCACACTCAACCGACGTAAAGTGGTGGCTTGCTGCTGCGTTTCGTACGGTGAGTGAGAGCGGGGGCACACGATGCGTTGCGGCGCCGCACCGCAAAGATTTCACCGTATCAGCGGGCACACGAGCGGTGCGGCGCCGCAACGTTGTTATGTCGCAGCATCGCCGTCGCCCCAGCAGCGTTGGACAGTCTGTTAATAACATGGACAACTGTGCGGTGCCGCTCCGACGTCGCAGCCCATTCACCCCTCCCCGCCTCGTCTCGGTGATTGCAAGTCCGGTGCGACGCCGGAACGCATCGTGTGACATGCCACAAATATTTCTATGTAAAACGACGCAGCGACATCGCTCCGGCGCCGCACCGCCGCCGCAACGCATCGTGTGCCCCCGCTCTGAGATGTCCGGAGGCTCAAATCCCCTCCCCTTTCCAATCACTTACTTATCCCTTCCCTTTGAGCTTGCCAATGCGCCTAAGATTCTTCTAGTATTGTGGGAGGTAGAGATAACTTACCATCAGGCGACCTATTTGTTTGCCAGTCTATGCTATAAAAAAGACGTGTCATTATAATTTCATTTGAGTATTATAAGGGATAGAGCGCACAGTTTTTTTTTATTAGTAGATAATAATTGGTATATGAAATAAAATACAAAATATTATTTACCTTATTTGTGTCATTAATCAACAAAGAAGCCTAAGACAGAAGTAGACTAAGACAATAAAATGACTTCTTACGACTTATTAAGTTGCCAAGTTATCAGTTTGTATTGTTCAAAATGAAATTTATTTCAAAATTAAATTTAGCTTTTGATAATTAACTATCAATATTTTTTTTTACTAGCCCTGTATTATACATGTCCCACTGCTAGGCACGGGCCTCCTCTACTGAATGAGAGGGGTTAGGCCTTAGTCCACCACGCTGGCATTAGGCCCGCTGGCGGGTTGGTAGACTTCACATACCTTCGAAAAATCTAATCAAGTTCTCAGGTATGCAGGTTTCCTCTAATGTTTCCACTAAAGCAAGCGATAATTAACAATTAATATACACGTAACTTAGAAAAGTCAGAGGTGTATGCTCTTGGGGCAGGTTTCGAACCTGCGATTTTCGTCTCTACAGTCCCTACCACTCACCGCTGAGCTATCGCTGCTGTAAGTATCAATAATTAGATAATAATCAGACTTATTCAGGCTTTTGTTTATACCTTACAACTTAATATTCTTTATAATAACATAAATTTTTCCTTATCTATGATAGGAATCAGATTCAATCAATAAATCCTATCCTATTATAAACGCGAAAGTTTGTAAGTATGGATGGATATTTGTTACTCTTTCACGTAAAAACTACTGAATGAATTTTAATGAAACTTTACAATAATATAGCTTATACATCAGAATAAGATATAGGATACTTTTTATCCCGGAAATAGCATATTACGCGGGCGGAGCCGCGAGTAAAAGCTAGTATTACTATATGTTAATTGAAGACCAAAGTCTTCGATCAATGTGTGCTACCAGTGATGACATACGGCACTGAGACGTGGCCTCTGAATATGGGCTGTAAAAGACGGCTCACGGTCACTCAGCGAGCTATGGAGAGAGCTATGCTCGGTGTTTCTCTACGTGATCAAATCAGAAATGAGGAAATCCGTAGAAGAACGAAAGTCACCGACATAGCTCAGCGGATTAGCAAGCTCAAGTGGCAGTGGGCAGGGCACATAGCTCGCAGAACCGATAACCGATGGGGCAGGAAGGTTCTGGAATGGAGGCCAAGTACTGGCAAGTGCAGCGTTGGACGTCCTTCTACAAGGTGGACAGACGACTTGATAAAGGTCGCTGGATGCAGGCCGCTTTCAACAGGTCGGTCTGGAAGTCTTTGAGGGAGGCCTATGTTCAGCAGTGGACATCCTGTGGCTGAAGATGATGATGATGATATGAATTAATTAAAAATCACATAATAAGAGTATTTTAAACTTTCTAAATTTAAAGACATGCCATAAATAACAGATCTTTCATCTAACTATACTTACTTATATTCAAAATAAATAAAATCAATCTCTTTAAAGACTCGACGTAAACTAGTGACATCTAGCGTAGGGCTTACCGAATCTACTCGGCGTAACGAGTTGACTTGGTAACTAGAGTGAAAACGAACTCGAGTCAAATTAAGTAAAAAACGGCTGGAGTCGCATCACTAATTTAAATTCATAATTGCGGGGTCATTTTAAACTGATTTTGACTGTGTTTTAACAAAAGGGTTTCTTTTTGTATTATTTTCTGTTGCATATAAAATAATGTATAATATTCACCATAGGAAACTACCCTATTCTGTTTATGTACTGTGCAATATTAACAACAGTTTTTCTGTTTGATACCAAGATTTCTGAAAATTACCATTACAAATACTGCCATTAGTCTGCCGCTGCTGCTCAGTTGGCGAAACATTTATGGAAGCTTATGTTTAAAGCCCGGCCTCATGCCGCAACACTTTGCCGTTAGATGGCGTTGGATAAAATAATATTAATTTTTTTATTTACGACGAAACCTTTATAAAAGTTTCGATTAATAAGTAAACGGTCTGCAATTATGGGGGATATTACCCCACGATTTCGGGCAAAGTTGGATCTGTTCGATAACTAAACTCTGCGTGTTCGGTGGCTTGAACATCTTTTTTTTAGTCGTTGCGGGGTAAGGCCGCGTACCGCTCTACCCCAAGCGTAGATGGGACGGTTATGTTGGGCTCTACCAGCATTACGACCCAACGTTGAGTCGCCCTGGAGATATTGAAAACATCCAGGCAACCGTATGGCCGAGTTCCTAACATTATAACACCCTACACAGGCACTGCCAACTAAAAACCCCGCAGTGTCTATCTTCGGCGCATTTAGGGAGGGCTACGGGTTCCCGAGGCGAGAAGCGCCCTGGTTTCAGCCGTAACGCCACTGTGAGGTGCCACGGTCCATCTTTATATGGGCTCTGAAGTCCCCACGCTCCAAAGGACGCCCTCTCCGTCAACGGCAGCGAAGAGACCAACCACCCATGTTGCCTGCCGTCCCGGTTTCGCAAGCTTTTTTTTATCCGAGCACGACAAAGTGACTGCACTACACCTGATGGTAAGCGTAGTTCAGTCTAAATGACTAGCGACCACCAACAAAAAATGAGTTTATCGATGGTCACCAGAATCATACCGCCCTCTATAAATGCTTTTATATTCCTCTCCTATATCCTCTATAAACCAACTATCAAGTCATGTTGCAAGCCCCTCGGGAGAACCGGATATACACTGGTTGATCCTGAAACGCGATCCACACAAGGTGTGTGGCAGGTATTAACACCATGTATACGAAGGTCGCTATCCTGACGGATATGAATATCCTACCACCAGCATCATACATAAATGTAAAGTATAAAAGGCGTTACAACAGATGCGAAGCGACCCCCGATGGCCCCAATTAGTCGCCACTTACGACAGTCAGGGTTATTGTTTAAGACGGTGGAGTGGCTTGAGATTTTGTTATTGTGTAAGGTAAAATATTAATTAATAGTCTCGAGTATTTCAATTAAAAGCTAGTCAAGTCTAGTCAAAAGTTTGAGCCGTGATTGTGGGCATAATTGGAGCTGTTCGATAAATGTTCAGTAGGCTGAACTCTTATTCAGCCGATTAACTGACTTAAGAGTACCTATGTGTATTTTTTTATACCGCACAACTGCTGCTCTTCTATTTTATCGTTTATATAATTGTATCTTTTATTTCAGTTATCCAATATTTTTCCTTGTTATGTGATTCACTCGTTCCGCGTATCTTAACATGTTCCTCTTCTCGCAGTCTACTTTAAATTTGCTTAGCGAGTCTGTTGATTTCTATACCAATTACTATTTTACAAATGTATTGGCGTCTTCCAAATGAGTTTTTGAAATGATCACAGATTTACCCACATCTAGGCTGGCAGCACTGAATAAACGGAACAAACGGCAAAAACTGGACTAATGGAAACTAAACCTAGGAAAGACAATTGAAAGTCTCAAAGGGCCAGATGATTCAACCATAGCAGTTGCAACGATTTAAGGAAAAGGACCTTCGGAATCGGAGACTAAGAGGACTGGATAGATAATTAAACGTATAAAAAATAGTTATGTGTGTTTGAACTAGTGGAATCGTTTTGAGGAGGATGGCCCAGTGTAACAATTATTACATTCTGAAGCTTAGTTACGATTGCAACAATGGTTTATTCTTTTCTTTAAATAGTTTAATATTATTTGGGTTTATTCTAGAGTTGGGAAATGAGAGTGGTGATGTGAGGCAATAGAAGCCGGCGTAGGACGCTGAAATCATAGAATACATTGAATTTGCTAAAATATTAGAGTATTTAACTTTGGTTATGTACTCAAAGGACAAAAGGGATAGTCTGCGACGTTATGAATTAGTAGAACTTATAAGTAAAATCTGTTGTGGACTTGTATTTACAAAATGTGATGTGTGACGGATGATTAAAACGGATGTTTCGGATAGTTTTGTTTTTTTTTCACTTGCATTTAATTTATGCATTTGCGTATAAAAATAAAATATTATTACCCTTGGGTTTGATACTATGTATACGTTTAATATTATTATGTTGCAGATATAATATAATATTATACTTATTATTCAATTTCTCAGAAGCGTGGGATATCGGGTTATATAGCCCGTTTGTTTTTGGAATAACACAGGAAACTCGTTATCATACATTTATCAGAGTCTAAGGTCATGTCAGTTAAGTGATTACTTGAACTATCGAATATACGCGTATCCACTGATTATTAATAGAAATGCAGTAAAATTAATGCCGTACACGCTTTAGTGAATATTACGTTTTGTAATTGCTGTTATTACAATAAATTAGTAATAAGTAATATTATCCAATCCTATCGGGGAATGGAATTGGTCACACACTTGTTATTATCGCTCTTACAAAATGAAGGGGTACCTTATACCTATATGAATCTACGCAGATTTCATTTTCTCTGAGATTTTTTTGTAGATTATCGTGTATGTCATTAACTTCGCGACGTCGCATATTTTAATATTGCACTTTATCGTGTAATTGTGTAACATAGACTACGAGTATATCAACATAAATCTTAATTTAAGATACGATATAGATAGTACCTATATGAATTATGATGATGCCTGGTCCAAGTGCCTGGTAGTGATGACTGTGTCGATAGTCACGTATTTCGCTTTTGATGCCTACATTATTGAATACCTCATTTAGAATTCAGTTCGGATGTTGAGCATCGAGTGATCGATGCTACATTAATACGATGCTACATTTATTGAAAATACATTAAAACATACATATTTCGTATAGTGTGTGAACACTATACGAAGTATATATTTTTATTATCACTAATTTCAATAGGTACTTTATGAGAGTTACTTAGTATTTATCTCGGAAATTCAATCAGAATTTTTATTGTTTTCTATACGTGATAACAAGACAAAAACAAGGCACTTTAAAATAAAAACAATCTAAACCTAATGTGAATTAATGATAAATGAAACTAAACGTAGTTTCTTTTTTAAAACCAGGCAATAAATAGAAGCTAGTTCGCTTTAACTGGGCGCCTCAATCATGAAAGACAATTAATTCAATATGTAAGGAAGTAACTAACACCGATAATATCGTAGCCATCGACTTCTAAGTCGATGATTGTAGCACATAGATGTGCTACACTGAACAAAATTAGTGGCCTTAAAAGTTTCAAGCCGCACTGTGCTCAGGGGATCGTGAACGCTCCGTGCGATACCTAGTAGGCACGTCATTCACCGCTAAACAATTTTAAAAAATAATTATGATACGTTACGCTATAACAATAGTTCTGTACAATAGAAAAAGAAGATGGCGTGACATGTCATTGGTTATTAAACAAAACTTGAGGCCAAAATTATTAAATTCGACCCCCCCCCCCTTCGCCCCTGGCGCGGAAAACGCACGCGATTAGCAGAATTGTTTTGAATCAAATGAAATGTCTAGTGACATTGATTGTGTTATTAACACAAACCACTACACAAGAGGAATAATTGGCAGCTCTGTGAACTGCGCTGGATAGATTAATTAGGAAGCCGAGCGGTCGCGTCGCGGCGACGCAGGCAGCAGCACCATAACCCCCCACACAGCACACACCACTGCCGGCTACCATTGCTTGTTTGCTCTGTTACGTTTAAGGCCCTTCCGTGAGCAAATGACCTTACTGACTCGCGCCATACTGAGTCGTGTACTTGGCGTGTGAGTTTTCGTGCAAAATATGCACGTATTTAGCGAATAATTGATTTAAAAAATCTGGTTTTGGTCTTTTCGAAAATTTAAAACGGGCAAAATATTCGTTATTAAATTGCCTATCTAGTGATGTTAATCTCATATGAAAACAATCTGTACTTTAAAAGGAGACGCACGGAATCTTTGCATTTTTCTCATTTTTATGGTTCATTTATAACGACAATTTAAAAAAATATATCAACATTAACATTAATTTGAATCGAACAAAGTAAAGCTGACAGATTGTAGAAATATATTGTATATTTTTTTAATCAATATTTATTTTAATTAATGACTAGATAGCCTCTAAAAATCTCGATCGCGCGGCGTTTTGCTAGGGGTATGGCCTTAATTACTTATATCTGGCTTATGCCCGCAATTCAGCGTACGCGATTAGGTTTATCTCACAATAAATATAAATAAGTACACCTAAATTGATTTGGTCAGTAACTTTTACGCAAATGCCAGTTGTGACAAGTGTATATAGTCATGGTCGATGCATGAGCGTATTGAAGATGAGACAGACAAACATATCTTTGATACCTATCTCAACCCAAGTCTAGAAATTGACACATAGAACTAAATTACTTGGTTTGATACCAATGATACCAACCTTGTTAGAATAAGGCTGCGAAATGCGATGTTCGAAATGTGTTCGAAGGTGAGGTCTTTAACTCTATGCCCATGTTTGAAAGACGGTACTCAGTTGATATTGTCAATTCTTTGAATACACATGCCGCTATTTAATTTTGAATTCCCAAAATGGAGTAGTGCGAGCATCGTTTTCTGGTGGCATTTTTCTAAGTGGTAGAGCCACATTGTAGAGAGTTTTGTCTACTGCATGAATGGCCGCCTCGACTGGGTTGTCACCACTGTCTCACAGAAAATCTACGTGAAGTAGCAGCTTCCTGTAGCGTTTCGTACGATGAGTGAGATATTCGGAGCCCAAATCCCCCGCCCTACCTTTCCCTATCCTCCTTTTCCTCAAAATTATTATCATTTTCCTTTAGTTTGACAAGGCGTCCATGATTCCACAAGTACATATTTTGGATGTTTATGGACGATGGAGATCATTAACCAGCACATGACTTACTCGCTTTAATGTCGGTCGGTGTTATAAAGAAATCTACAAGAAATACATGTTCAATTCTTGTTTATGTATATACACAAATATTCGTTCAATTGTATTCTTTGATTAATTTCAAACTACAAGATTGAATTTCATCAAACGTTTAAGCCCTTTAATCTGGCCCAAATACAATTCTAGCCACATTATGGAGTTTCAATAATCTTCCGTTCTGCAAATACATCCCAGAACGTTCCGGATTACACTCCGTATGCTATTAGTGGCCGCTACACGGTGTAATAAGGCATTGGTAGTCCGTATTGGCATAAATGAAATATTATCTACTTCAAAATTTATTAAACTTCTTTTTAGTAATAAAGCTTAGTTGCTTTTTAGATTGGAGACGTTTTATGATATACCTATTAGATGTTTTATGTATTTATTTATATAATTCTTCTGTACGTGTGTTTATCACTGAAATTCTAAACGGCCGGACCGATTTTGATGAAATTTTTGTGTGTGTTTGAGAAGGTTCCTAGATGGTTAAAATTCACAATTGGACCCGATAGGTGGCGCTATTTTTTTAAGGGCAGGCCAAATATCACTCTCATAATGCTTACAGACAATGACAAGCTGAGTCTACCGCGCAGGTGAAGTCGCGTCGTGCCGCAAGCCTATCTCTCTATATTTTCAGTTTCATTTCTTTGAGTCTGCACAGGAATGATGCGTGATTCTCACACCTACGGAAAAATTTAAGGATGGCCGTACTCCATACTTATGTAGGCATTATGGCACCAAGCGCTTTACTTTAAACCTTTTTATCTTGAAAGATGAAATGAGGCGGTCACACCTAATCATATACAGACAACACCACGCAGCATCTGGAGTTATCAAGCACTGTATGGGATTTGATTGCGCTCGCCATCCGGAACAAACAATGGTTCGGTGTGTTGTTTTTCCTGAGTGTGTTTTTGGGTGAGTAAGATTTAACAACCAATTAACGTAAAAGGCAACTTTTGAATTCGAAGGCGTGATATTTTATTTGGTAAATATAGCACATTACTGTTAGGGCCTGATTCATAGTGTGTGGTTAAATGTTAACTGCCATTTTAGACTGTTAATTTGGTAGATGGGAATTTGACAACCGCATCTCTGTGTATATTGACAGCGAGATTACGGCCATCTGATTTTGAACGCGTATACATGGCGCAGGCAATAACAACGCTATAGCAGTGCAGCGTACGTATTTAAACAGAGATACGTTAAATGTTATTTTATACTGGAATCTCTCGTCACGTTCGTTCAGGGCAGCATACGCGGATTTTTATATTGTCATGCATTATAAAATCTTCATTGCTATGTGCTTCGTCGCTTGCGCGCCGGTATGCGCCCAGTGTTATAGGTAATAAAATTTAAGTATGTATACAAAATATTGGTTATAAAGTCTTTTAGGTACTTTAAAGTCTCCAATTATTTCCAATCCAAACAGTCACAAATGAAATAAATTGTAGCCAATGCCATTTGGATACAACTCCAATCGTTGTATTTGAAGCTTCTACTGTCAACATAATATATAAACTGGATATCTTATAGTAACTCGGTTACCATCCATAGCAGTCTTTTTAAACTTAACAGTTTCCTGATATTGTTATCATCATCAGCCACAAGACGACCACTGCTGAACATAGCCCTCCCCCAAAGATTTCCAGACCGACCTGTTGGAAGCGGCCTGCATCCAGCGACATCCTGCGACCTTTATCAGGTCGTCTGTAATATTGTTGTCAACTAAGATGTAAAGTTTATAATTACTCAACTATTCTGCACTTCTGCATAAGTTTGTCGAGCTCTACACAATAATTACCAATCAGCGCTACACGACATGAGTAACAAAGTCACTAACTCGTGCAACTCCAACGTTGCTTTCGTGATGTTGCGTCGCGTCGCGTCGGGCCAACTAGACATTGTATTTGGGCATCGTTATGTCTATCTAACAAAGTAATTAAGCGATAGGGATGGATTGACAATCTTATACAATAAAACGCAAAGCAGTTGTTGCTCTTTAAGTTGTTATATTTATCTTACCTAGTGTCCGGGATGTCATAGTTGAATGTATTATATCTTGTGACCCGAGTAAATAAGAGGCGACACATCTAACTATAATTAAGTAGAATTTATGCTACACTAAAGTTTTGTAAGTTACAATTATTTTTAGAGAAGCGGTATGAAGGCCGAGATGTATAGAATGATGTTGCCGTGTGTGGCGTCGCGTCATGTCCATAGCGTACCCGTAACCCTATCTAAAAGTATAATATATGGGGCATTTCACGTCAAGCGGACAACGAAAAAAAAGTGAGGTCGTGAATTTTGTTTATACTCTGGTCAGTTATAGTTCTAGTAGGCATGGATGTGTACACACTATTTTTTTTTCGTATGAAGCTTTATTGCTGAGTTATGAGCTTTTAAAAATTTACTAAGTATGGAGTCATGAATTTTTGGATGCTTATTATCTGTACCAATTAGTTAATAAAAAAAACTACAAAGTATTGTTTCTTATAGTTCAAAAGTTGAAGTTTTTAATTTTTTTGTCGAATTCTAAATTTAAATTGTTTTACGTATAGTAAACCGGAAGTGAAAATTTCAAATCGATATTTGAGTAAATTCGACAAGTTTTGTTTTTAATATTTTAACCTTGAATTAAAGCCTTAAATCTATTAATTCTTCACCAAAAAAATTAAAATGGGACAGCCAATAGTTTAAGACTTAGAGCATATAGAGTACATACACATAGCTATGAGCTCTTTCTAAGCAATCGCGTTTATGCTCAAATACTGCGCTATTAATATTTTATTCCTTTATTCTAACATGCAAATATATAAAAATAAACGATTTCTTTAATTCTTCATAAAAAAAATTAATACGTGATCACAAAAAAAAATTGAGACTAAGAACGATTTCATTTATTGAGATTGAAACAGAATTAATTAAAATAGAGAGATTTGTATTGTAATTTTTACAATTTTACTATTTGCTCTAGCATTAATTCTCTTTACACATAAGCCCTCGTTGGTTGGAAGAAAAGCATGCAGTTTTTTTAGTTCCTGGAACAGTGATAGCGTAAGCAAAACAGACTCGTAGAAAATCTCACTGTTGTTCAATACCTTCCTTCGAGCAGTAGTAAATAGAAGTCTCAGTTAATGATGACTTGGCCCATTCATATAATCTTATAGGTGTCTGGTGTAGTTGGGCTCCCCAATATTTTAAGAATAGGTTAAATTTAGTGAACCTGTACTACAACAAACAAGATTTTAAGAAAGAATCACAGTTACACTTCCATGACACCGCTCATAGAAGACGGCCATGTGATGGTCTTGGGGGAAACCTCAAAACTTTGGTAACCCATGCAAGTGTACGGTCTGCGAAAAACGCTATGACTACACCAGACACCTATAAGATGATATGAATGGGCCAAGTCATCATTAACTGAGACTTCTATTTACTACTGCTCGAAGGAAGGTATTGAACAACAGTGAGATTTTCTACGAGTCTGTTTTGCTTACGCTATCACTGTTCCAGGAACTAAAAAAACTGCATGCTTTTCTTCTAACCAAAGAGGGCTTATGTGTAAAGAGAATTAATGCTAGAGCAAATAGTAAAATTGTAAAAATTACAATACAAATCTCTCTATTTTAATTAATTCTGTTTCAATCTCAATAAATGAAATCGTTCTTAGTCTCAATTTTTTTTTTGTGATCACGTTTTAATTTTTTTTATGAAGAATTAAAGAAATCGTTTATTTTTATATATTTGCATGTTAGAATAAAGGAATAAAATATTAATAGCGCAGTATTTGAGCATAAACGCGATTGCTTAGAAAGAGCTCATAGCTATGTGTATGTACTCTATATGCTCTAAGTCTTAAACTATTGGCTGTCCCATTTTAATTTTTTTGGTGAAGAATTAATAGATTTAAGGCTTTAATTCAAGGTTAAAATATTTAAAAAAAAACTTGTTGAAGTTACTCAAATATCAATTTTAAATTTTCACTTCCGGTTTACTATACGTAAAACAATTTAAATTTAGAATTCGACAAAAAAAATAAAAACTTCAACTTTTGAACTATAAGAAACAATACTTTGTAGTTTTTTTTATTAATTAATTGGTACAGATAATAAGCATCCAAAAATTCATGACTCCATACTTAGTAAATTTTTAAAAGCTCATAACTCAGCAATAAAGCTTCATACGAAAAAAAAATAGTGTGTACACATCCATGCCTACTAGAACTATAACTGACCAGAGTATAAACAAAATTCACGACCTCACTTTTTTTTCGTTGTCCGCTTGACGTGAAATGCCCCATATAATAGGTTGATAGTAAATTAAAATTGACGATGATGAATGAAGATAATTCATTGATTATATCAAAGGTGAAAACTATTATGGAAAAATAAAATCGAGTTAGAACAACGAGACCAAATGTAAAGCAAAGCCGCGCAAGCAAGATTTGACGATTTTTTTAGTAATACTATTATGGTAATATAGTTTTATTTATTCATCATGTAATAAGTTTATAATACGGTTCCCTATGGATTGTTGTGTATAATATGTGTGGTGAATTATTCTTCTCTATGATTCCTCACCCTTCTTCATATGGCTCTAGGTAGAGGTACTATGTGCATATCAACACTTTATCAGATAGATGTACCTTATTAGCGTTTACTTTTACTGTTTTAAAATAAGGGATTCTAAAAATAGTAAATTATCTAAAAGAATACAAGGATTCGGTGATATTCCTTGACAATTGCGAAATGTTTGTCGAACGTGTGCGTTTATGACTCAAGCTGCAGTTTAAAATTTGAAACGCGATTAAGAATAGACCAATCGATGCTTCGTCATTTCCGAGGATTCCGTCCCAGTCTATTGTTATGACCTATAAATAATTTTTTAATGTGTGATCAGACGTGAGTCAGAGAAGAAAGAATAACATTAAACGTGTGCCGCATGTAATCTTTATTATCCCGGGCCTATTTGTCACATCGGGATTCAATAAGAAATTCTCATAAAATCTTATATAATTCTTCGATTCCGGGATTATTCATTGGTATCTTTGTAAAAATGGTACGTTACTTGCTTTTAAGTAAATATATAGGTGCATCATTTAATTTATGTAACAATAAAATAAATGATGAAATAATTATTATTTATAAAAGTACATAGCAATCCCTACTTATATCAATTATAGATCAGTTTTTATTTTCATTATTGTATCCACCGCTGCGGTATATTCATGGTAAGATGGAATTATGCTGCCAGATTGTATAATTTGATACAAAAACTTTGGACATGTTTATGGACTTTCATGTATGATTGCATATGTAAGCAATAGCATAGTCAATAATCCAAAATAAATTACTGCCTTTTATTTTCTTTCTGTTCTACATACGTTCGCGCTCACGCCTGTAATCACCGAAGAGATAGACAGAGACACATCTCTACTAATCTCAAACAAGTTGGTTGTAACCAATACACCCACATTTCGCCAATATTGTATCTGTGCTGCGTGCAAGCATATCGACATACCGGGAAAATCATTTATTCTGTAAATTAGATCATACATATCCCTTTTACTTTTCAGTAATTATTTAAACTATTATGTTTACAATTTAAATTGAGCAATCATATGCAAAACAAAAATATTCACAAAAGACAATAGATTATTATATTTAAATCGACTTGTTATTTTTCTCACACTGAGACGACTGTTAAAAATGCTTATATTTACATTAAAAATATATACTTTTCCTTAAACGTTTTCGGACTTCAGATAAGTAACTTATTTTGACACTGATGCTCGCAACTTAAATTTTAATTATTATGTCGTTAATTGATGGCTATATATAATTTTATACATTATTTATTTACGATCCCTTTCCAACTTCTCGTCAATTGTAATTTCCAGACATAACTAATATTGTCGGGACGAGACACATAGAAGTTCCCGGATTTCACGGGAATGGGAACCAGAAAAACCTATAGAGCTCAGTTCAATATTGATAAGCAATACATATACATTGGCGTATCTATAGCCATTCTATAACGTATATAGACAATGCAATAAACTTAAATGCATAATTTATTTATGAAACACGTTTGGTGTAAGTAATGATGGTGGATTTGTCCTTGGTTTAGGTCACTCACTTTCCGTCTTGAGTCTAGGAATTGTCAAGTCGTGAATTCAGAACATTCAAATAAAAATAATCCAGTTTTGTTCGACTCAGCACTACTTATGCCAAGAATAACTGAAACTGCAGCTTTCATTGCCGTGTTTGCTTCAGTATTTTTATTACCTCAAAGTGAATACTTATGTAAGTAACCTCAGAATAAAGCTTATGGTTTTCCAACACCAAAAAGATAAATTTATAAATGATTTTTAAGCTAACTGAACACACTAATATAATAAAATGTTGTAACATTGTATAATAATAACATTATTAACTTTCATTTATGATGACCTGTTTTCATTACGCATTGGCATCCTGTATGCTGTTGATGCCGATTAGCAAAAGTATCAAAATAATTATGTATTTCGTAGAATGTCGATAACGTTAATAATAAAACTTGGTAGAGTTGAAGTTTGGAATATTTTCTGAACCAGTATACGTCTTTGTAACTTAAAGTAAATATGATACCTACCTATTACAAAGTTTCTATTTTAGAAAGGAAGAAGAAGAAGAAAGAACGTCTTTAATTCAATTACAGCTAATTTAAATACTGTCCAGTCCTGCGTATGTGTATTATTAATATTTTCAAATATTATAATAAACTTTAATTGAATCTATACAATTTTAAAGTAGATAATTTAAGTAAATTCTAATACATTTTAACTCTACTGATAGTCGGAGGCGGTTTCACTAGAGAAGAATGACCAAGAACCTCGTTTCGCTTTTTCAAAACTAATTTTCAGTATTTACACATAATCATATTTCATTTCATTAATTCCCCATAGCAGAGATAACGGACTTTACAATATAAATGCACTAAATTAATACAATAATCTTTAACTCCACCAGAGTAGCTCAGTTTAAGCGAACTGGGAGAAATATACTAGCTAATATACAACAGAAACAGTTTACATAAAGTGGTTGAGGAACTGTGAATAAAATTGTGTTGCTTATTTTCTATTTGGCTGTGCACGCGAAGAGGTGAACTTATTACCGACAGCAGCATAAACTTTGTTTTCTTTCATTGTACAATATTATTTGAAATGTTATTGTAAAATTATTTAATTAAACATAAAATTGAAATTCTGTAAGGATCTTTATGGCCTTTCCAACAAATTGATACAAAAGTTTCCTGCGAGAAAACAGAGTTGATAAGAATCCAAATTTTTGTTTACTGATAATAGAAAACTAATTAAGATGTAGTTACATTGAACATACAGCACTTGTTAATATTTTTCGCTTCGTTCGCGATTACTATGTATATGTTCATTGTTTGATTAAACTACTTACCTGTTGGTTGAAATTGCATGCGTAGGCATGCTATGAGTGTTTGACCTCTGTTTTAGGTTAATATACATATAAACACGATGAACTGCATAGTGAATATACACTACCGTCTACAAGCCTGAATTATATTGACTGTAACATGAGTTGCGACTTGCGAGTGTATTAAGGCTATTACTACCTTATTATGTTGGTACAATATTTTAGAGTGATGTCAAGACGATGTCATTCAATAATTAATACTGATGGTCACGTAAGTGGGGACGATCGTCGCGTAGTGGTCGAAATTAGACCTTTAATTTAATCATTTACTTTTTGTTCTTTATCGTTAGCTGCGAGATTTGATGTTGTCATTTTTAGTATTATCGTAAACAAAGAATGTTTTATTTAATTTAATGTATAGTTGTTATGTATAGATAAGTATTATAATATTAAATGTCTTTCTGTTCTCCTTCTCCATGTAAACTTTAACTATGCCAAATCTCAGACACTTCAGTGGTCCCACTGCTGGGCAAGGGTGATCGCTATCAATGATGGGAGGTCAGGCCTTAGTCCACCCTGCTGGTCTAATGCGGGTTTGTAGATTTTACCTACCTTCGAAATTCTTAGGCAGAATTATTAAATATACTGATTTCCTTCATCCTTCAAACGATTGAGATAGGCAGCCTCCGTGGCGCAGCGGGCGAGTAGCTGGCTACGAAGCGAGAGGCCGTGGGTTCGATTCCCGCACCGAGACAAATGTTTGTGTGATCGACGAATATTGGTTTCGGGTGTGGGTGCTGTGGGACCGCAAGTTTCCCGTAGTTTCTGATACCCACGATATAGGTTCAACCTAATGTGGGGTCAGGAATGTGTGTGACTATTGGGTGTATTTATTTATTTATTGATATTAATAACAATGCAACACTTCTGAATGTTTAAAAGTGGCAATAAAAATATGTACATTTTTTAAATAACCGTTTGTTTATCAAAACAATTAAATAACTTCAAAGGCCCTGTCACTGGCGGGCTCTACCACGCCGCCCATGCCGCGCAAATAGCAATAGAGATCCAACACTAGCTAAGATTAAAATGTTTTTTTATTTATGCAACGTAATTTCGATATCATAAAGCTAAATATAAAAATTACAGCGATGAGCCCCAAAGTAAATTTATGCAAGGACATAACCCATTGACCTAGAGCAGCGCGACGCGATTAACGGCGTTTAATTTAATTGAGATAAACGTAACACAGCTCCTCCTCTCAATCCTCTCAATCCTAGAAGATGCCTACGGGGACTATTTAACCACATCATCATCATCAGCCACAAGACGTCCACTGCTGAACATAGCCCTCCCCTAAAGATTTCCAGACCGACCTGTTGGAAGCAGCCTGCTTCCAGCGACTTCCTGCGATCTTTATCAGGTCGTCCTTTAACCACATGGCTGATTATTATTTTGTCATTAAGTTGTATTAGCTTTTTTCCTTCGTTAGATAGCAACAATGTTTTAATATAAGAAAATAATAATTTTAATGTTGTGTTCAAACTAATTACAAAAACTTGGTTGGGGCGCGTATAGGGGTACATCCTAGTGTTACCATGCCTGCATCGATCATCCGCCTGTTCTGTCGCAGGCCCCTCGATGCTTATTAGGCTTATTAAGCATTTATACATGCCGGCATGACTCTGGTGACCACCAGCTTTTTGACCACTGGCTTTTTGAACTGCATTACGCTTACCATCAGGTGTAATGGAGTCAATTTGACGTGCTCGTAAAAAAATTTAAAGCATTTACAGTAGAGTCATGGTGACAATTTTTTTTTTATAGCTTAGAAACTTCTGGTGTACCGTGTAATGTACCGATAGCTCGAGCAGCAAGCAGTGAGCAAGGAGTAGTGTTGGTACACCGTACCCAATATCATGGAACATCTCGCGAGTTGCGAGTGTTGCGAGTCGTCGCGCGACGGGCCGCATCCGGCCGCGATCAGCCTGCCGTCTGAATAGTGAATAGCCAGTCGCCATCCGGGACTCGCACACGGCCATTCGCTCCGCGGCTCAGCGGTGCTGCGCGCCTCCGCACGTTTAACTTATATCGAATCGAAATATTTAAACGGTCCATTCATAATGAGACCTTTATATTTTTTTAGTTTTGTTTTACTTTTCAACTGTTTTTATTTGTCGTCATCGACTAAATTCTGTCCGCCGAAATGTCAATGTAATCGAAGTAAGGTTGGATGTCTTCATCAAGATTTGATGACTGTTCCCAAGACGCCGGCTGATACTCATACACTGTAAGTTTAAATTTTCAATAGTTTTTAACTTATCCTTTCCATTTATATCGCTGTAATTTTAAAAATAAATATGGAAATTGAAACAAGCGTGCGGGCTGCAACCGAACGCGAAATGTTATAATACTGTTGCGAAACCAACTGCTTGTGCTTTGACTAAAGTACCTATTTTTAATGTTTACTAAACTCAATTATTATGTACAATCCGCTGAGCGATTTTTACAAAATAGTGTCTTAACAAACTTCAAGACAATAATTGTAATGACATTTTTAGAGAGATAATTTGAATAGATTTTTGTTGCTTGATTATTTTTACTGTTTGTCTTCTAATATTGGTGCCCTTCCGTTATTTTATTTTTAATTGTAAAATGTTATGCTTTAATATGTTATTTAGCTTTTATAAACACGTACGTGGTTAAAACATTTTGGGTAGTTCACGATTTAGGATATTATTTATCTGGATAGGAGGATTGTATTTAGTTTTGCTGAGAGCTGAGTGCTGATTGGTAACCGATCGCGTGGCCGACACGACGGGACGGTTTTCCTCCTGTTTTATTCCAGTGCGAATGAACGCACATAACAAGTCACTGTCTTTTATTTAGCCATGTTATCGGGCATGCCACATATATGAGTCTCTTGAGAATGAGGTGTTAAGAGTGATGTCATTATTATCTGGTATAATCAACACGATTTGCCGTTTACAAAGTACATATCAACAATATTATACTACCAAATAAACTTGAATGTAACACAGAATATCTAAATAAAGTAAAATTGTATTTGACTTAGTTAAGTAAAAGGAATACCGGAATCCTATAAAATATTAAGTTCTTCGTAGAATATTTTTGGATTTACTGGATCAATTTCTTGACGGGATGATCCCTATTCTACCAACTTTAACACCTAGGTTTTTAATTTGAAAACTTACGCTTAACCAAGACTTCTGTATAATTAAAAAAACTAAAAAACACGCTTTTACATAAAATCCAACTAAAAAATAAAAAATAAATTTTAATGAATTCGAATTAGGAATAGTGTACAAAATTTAAAAATATATATAAATTAAGAATAGTGTAAATAAGAAAAAATATGTATTTTATTGTAAAAAAACGTGGGGTGCTTTTTAAGACATTATCAAAATGATGATCCTTCTACTCATATCTGTCAATAAAATATTTTTATAACTACATATTGACACCATGCACCCCACGCTTTTTTTACAATAAAATACATATTATTTCTTATTTACACTATTCTTAATTTATATATATTTTTAAATTTTGTACACTATTCCTAATTCGAATTCATTAAAATTTATTTTTTATTTTTTAGTTGGATTTTATGTAAAAGCGTGTTTTTTAGTTTTTTTAAACTATTATTTATTTTTAATTTTTTAGTTTGATTTTCTATAAAAAGGTGTATTTTCATTTTTTTTTTCTTTGTGTTTTTATTTTTTTTACCATTTTTTGAAGTGAAACTTCTTTCGAATCTTTGTGATTGGAAAATTCGCTGAAACGTAAAAATGCCACGAAGGAGGTAGGAAAGAAACAAGTTTTACGAATGGCTTGTTCAACAAGCCATTTGTAAAACTGTACCCGATCAATCGTATAACACCCATAGTTCATACAAAGCGCCGGAGGTAATGATTTGCTGGAGAATCTTGACATCGCGAGGTAGATGTGCCAGTGGCGCCATCTCTTGATTTTTTCTTGTTTTATTTTAATGTGTCATGTAGACTATAATCCAATGTTCTATTATATTGATGCCACTAATTGTAAATAATATAAAAAAGCGTGTTAAAAAAAGTGTTTTGCGAACATCCCTTACTACTGAAGTAATTTTAATAACAGTTGTAGGTAATAAATTTGTAATTTATAACAATTATTCAATGAAATATTTAAGGATGTTTTAATTTTTACAATATTTATTTATTTTGTTCTAAACTCGTATCAAAATAACACAACAAAACAACCAGCGCCACCTTTATTGCATTTAAGCTACAAGTTGACAAGAAAAAATCATGAGATGGCGCCACTGGCACATCTACATCGCGCTGTCAAGATTTTATCCGACGTTTTGAAGTAGGTCAAAATCACGTTCAAAGACAAGTTACAGACAAACCTACCAACATACAAACATACCAACATACAAACATACCAACATACATACGTCTGAAGCTAATAAAAGCGTGTTAAAAATGAAAATTGTGGCAATAAAATGAATTTAATAAAAAGAAAGAATAATGGTATTTGTAAAAATTTAATTATAATACCTTAAAAGTATAAATTGTATTGAGGCAAACTGGTTATATGTTTCTTTGATGTAAAACTAGAAATAAAAACTTTTAAACAAGTTGCAATTTTACTTATGTATGAAATATTTGCGCGCCCTGGTAAGAAAATTTTGTCGCTCGCCGAAAGGTTTTTTGCGCTGTGATACATTTTGTAAGTATTGAACATCGCATTCTATCAGAATCTGAGAGTAATTGGACAGGTACCATGGATAAATTATCATAAAACTTTCAACATTCTATAAATATAAGTATAATTATTTGCCCTGAGACGCAGAGAGAAGTCAATGCAGAGTTTTTAGCTAGGACTACAAACTTGAAGTTTTGGCAGTTGATGATTTTTATGTTGTAAGCATCTACTAAGGAAGGATTTTTGGAAATGTCACCCCTAACGGGTTAAAATTAGGTATGAACGGTTGTACGAAAGTATGATGGAAATATGATAGTGCAAAATTTCACGCGGGCGGTGCCGCGAGTAATTGCTAATTTAATAAATAAATAGGATAATATTATTAGTAGGCTTTTTTATAATTGGAATTTACTATTAATTAGTTTTAATTCGACTCCAATATCAGGAAAACATATATTTAACATTTGTCAAAATCGGTTCACTACGAGCGACGCTAGAGATACAGAACATCCAGAACATCCACACATGATACCTAAGTATATATAGGTTGTCAGTCATTACACTTCCTTGCTTCGCCGTAGTCGGGTAAAAACCATTAAAAACTAAATCCCCACGCTCTGCGAACCCTCCGCATAGTCCGGATTTTCTATGAACGAATTGAGTTAAATCCGTTGGCATATGTAATCCCCATAATGGACTAACTAAAATTCTAACAATAACGGGCTAGGTAGAAATGATTGGCTGAATCAAATAAGTACTTATTGTCTTGATTGAATGTCATTGGCGCACGAGATTTTTACACGTAGTTTTTATCTAGTACATCACAAACTAAAGCTGAAGAATTTTCGTGTCACAGATTGCATTTAAATTTCTAATATGAAACTGCTTCTGATGTAATTATTTCCTTTATTTTACTTGCTTTGGAATAACTTGCTTTCAAACTTTAGTATACGTTATTAATAACATAAGATTTATGATGGTAAAATACACAATTATCACGATCCTGAGACACACAGACAAGGAAATTGTTCCCTAAATTGATTATTTAGTCCCTTATATTGCAGTGTAATTTAGGTGGACATTATAAAATTGGCCCTTAAACGGACTTGAATAGTTAACACTCTGAAGGAAGCAGTTGTAAAATATTGCGATCTCCAAATAAACCTATATGAATATATCCCATATTAATCAGAGTACATACTATATCCATATTAATACAAGTATTAATAAAGCACATAGTTACGAAAGTAATTTTAGACTATTATATGGCACAATTATTATGTCAACCTATGGGCACATAGCGTAGACGATCTTGGAAATCGTAACAAACGATTAAACAAACACGCAATCCATTAACAAAGGAATAAATAAATAACAAATAAATGATTAAAAATAAAAACACATTTATTTTCCTACGCGGATCAATGAAAATGCAGAATACCAAGATGGCAATCAACTAGGGTTATCGGGACCTCTGTGTCTTTGAAAGACAGCACAATGCCCATCTAATTTCATTTCGGGAAGCAATTGATCTTGATTTTGATTTTTGAGTTGATTGATGAGTATGTCATCTTATAGAAATCAAGTATTCTATGTTGCCATATATTATTTTTGTATGATTTCGTAAAAATAGTAGTCTGATCGCAAGTCAATTACAAATCTTATAGCAAATGGCAATTGCTGATAATCTCCCACCATTTAACACAGACAATTACGTATTTCTTTACTGCCTCGGTAATGGTTGTAATACGTACACGGCACGTTGGCTGTGACGAGATCTTGGGTTCGATCCTCGCCTCGCCAATTTATTTGAAGACGCTGAAGTCATTATTACATTTCTGTATTTTTCGACTGATTGGAAAAAATATTGAAATGTTTAAAATAATAGTTGTTGTAAGTTATAACCGACGAATAATCACAAAATTGCTAAATGACTGCACTACTCCAATCCCAAATTTTATTTAATTTAGTTAAATCATCTTTAATCTATAGTGGTAAACGTGACTAGAAGTAGAGAATGTCCAAAAAGTTCAACTCGATGTGTTTCTTGTGTAAGTTTTCGACTAGAATTTAATAGGTCTACCCATGAAATTGCCGATTCTCAATACTTGCAATTTTGAACTCAGATATCTGTCGTTTTCGTTTTGTAATTCCCAATTGAAATTTATTTTAAATTAAAGGCTAAGTGTTGTATTCAAATTAGTTATTCATTTGTTTTCGTATCATTTGATTTTCCTGCAACAATGTTTTGTTCACCAGTATGGAAAAGTTAAAATATCGCGTTGTTTTTGTATATGAGATCTGCCATGGAATGAGCGCTGCAGATTTAGCTGAAAGAATCAGTTATGTGTTCGGTAAAGACACCGTTAACGATCGCATAATGCGTCGTTGGTTACAAAGTTTCCTTTCTGGAAAGTTTAATTTATAGAACGAGGTTCGTGGACGGCCTGAAACGAAAGTCAATAATGAAGAATTCAAGACGATTGTGGAAGCGGATCCATCACAAACTACGTCAAAGCGAGCCTTTGGTGTAAGTGAAAAAACAATTGTAGGTAAAGGGAAAAATCTCGATAAGTGGTTGCCGCATGAATTGAGTGAAGCCCATCGGCAAACATGCATTGAGTGCTGCATTGTGTTACTCAACCGGTACGATATTGAGGGGATTCAGATTCTTATCGTCCCTTGTAATAAAACATGGATCAAGTATAATAATCAGAAACGTTCTTCACGATGATTTAACGCTGGGAATCATCTAAAACTTGCCCCAGCTAAAATTGACTCAAAAGCACATACTGCTGAGTATGAGATGGAACACACCTTCTTGAGATCAGGCGAGACAATTACTACAGATATGTATTATTAACAATTGCAAATTATCCTATAAAAGATCGGCACTCAACAACGGAGAGGTAATTTGCTGTTGACAACTGCACCTGCGGGACAACGCTCTACGACTACACACTACGCAATAAACGATCTCCAAATTAGAAGAGCTGCGACTGAAAAGTCTTCGTCATCCACCGTACTCTCCAAACCTAGCTCCGACAGATTTCCACTTTATTCGGAATTTCAACAACATTTCACATAGCAATAAAACCGCCTTCAAAGAATTTATTGATTCTCGCTCCTAGAATGTTTTACTAAAGGAATAAATGAACATCCCATAAAATAGCGGAAGTGCGTTAATAACAATGGTACAAATAATGGTTTCGATTGACTGAATATAATTATTATTATGTTTAGAAAAAATTGTTTCGGCATTTCGAAATAAAACGACAATTTCATAGGTTCGATGTTACAATCTGTCCACTCCTAACAACTTGTCTGAGACTTTATATTAATATGGACTAAAACACATATTAAGTATATTGTATCCGACACCCGCCACTCAGCCTATTCTAACTTAGTTTTATTACTCGACTGGATACCGGGTAGTAGCTCAATACTATTTAGTCTGTGATATTATATTGATAAAGTAAGACACTAGTAACCAAATTAAACCTCCATAATCACACAAAATATTTTCAATAGTATCGAATCAAATTATGATGAACGAACACAAAATAATGCATTTGGCTTAGGTACATTGTGACTAACTAGTGCGACGCGTTCAGGACTGTTGGATAAATATCTAAATAATCGGCTATCCAGTATAGGCGCTTGCCGTTATATTCGGTATCCGATATTCGAATCGTTAAATTCGGAGGTACCTATATTAAATTAACTCTTCTGAAAAGTGGCCCACATTGGGGTTCTGTGCCAACGGAAAAAACACGTCGAATTGAGAGTCTCTTCCGTTTTTTTTATTGATTAAAAAGTGGTTCTTCTAGCTGATTTCTAGCTGATTTCTAGCTAATTTCAGGTTTTCGAGTAGCAATGCTCCTTTGACGACGTGAAATAGTCATTAATTATATTGATTTTAAAATTATAATATTAATCAATTAAGTTATGGTATCCGTATCAGACATTTTGTTTAAATACTCGATAACTTGAAGTTCATTCAATCAAAAACTGTTGAAGGACTGTGAAGTTTGATAAAGCGCGTATCTTATATCGTAGTATTGTATACAGCTGTCTTCTCTTTCCAATCCAGATATTCACATTAGTGTTTATATCGGATATTGTTGTCTAATTATAGTAAAAATTGCCACTTCCATATTCCACTTCACTGATTCATCGCTTTGTATCTGTTGCGTTGCATCGTTCTAGCTGCTAACTACATAGATGGTATTTAAAGGGAGATAAAGGGATTTTTAGGTGTCTAAAAATTCTTGAACGGAATTCGGACTGACGTCAAAAACATATTTACCTAATAAGACGAGCACAAAGGTTGTCATATAGTAACTGCCACTCCTTGTCATAAGCAGAAGTAACAACACTCAGAACTTTTAATTATAAAGTACTGCATAGCACTACATTGCGCTCGCAGAAATAGACAAAAGGGTGATGTCTAACCACACGGCTTCTGGCGTGTATATGCAGAACCTGTAATCAAATTAAATAAAACAAAAAATAGTCTTACATACATAATATAATAAATTTTAGTATGTCGAAAGTTGTTATATTTTGCTAATCATGTTATTAAAATAAAAAAAGGAACTCGCTATAACGAACCCTTTTTAAAAACTAATTTGAAAGCTATTTTATTATTAAAGAAAGTTTGCAATAAAACTGCATCAATTCCGAACTTACAATCACATAATTGTTATGAAGTCTCTCCATTATGGAGTAATGTATGTACACATAATTTCTCTTACACACTCCTCTACATAACGTTTAGAGCTTTAGTTCTCAAAGTGGTCTAGGTGGACCCTCAGGGGTCCACGGGAGACGTTGGCGTGACAAAAAAATGCCGGGTTCACAATTCGTAAGCGGGGACCACGAAAATTTATACATGATGGCAGAGTTTATATTAATTAAGCTTATGTTTTTTCCTGTTGCGCCGTAAGAGTTCTCAAAGTAGACATCCGATGGGCGCATCACGGGCGTCAATAACGCAGTGCAGACACTCTAGAACTACGCAATAATTATGTAAATCTATGGGTTATCATTCGACGGTTGTGTTACTAGCAGAAATATAGTAGACACTTCGTGTTAGCATCGGAAGTCAACGGTTACATTTTAATAGTCGCTTGAATTTAAGCAAGCATACTCCTTAAGTGGCAGTAGGCAGGCCACATAGCTCGCAGAACCGATAATCGATGGGACAGAAAGGTTCTGGAATGGAGGCCACGTACTGGCAAGCGCAGCGTTGGACGTCCACCTACAAGGTGGACAGACGACCTGATAAAGATCGCAGGAAGTCACTGGATGCAGGCTGCTTCCAACAGGTCGGTCTGGAAATCTTTGGGGGAGGCCTATGTTCAGCAGTGGAGAGTGGCTGATTATGGATGATACTCCTTAGTTTTAAATCTTAATTACCTATTTAAGCAACCAGAAATTGTAAAACCTGTGCGAATACTGTATTTATTTAAAAATATCAACAGCGGGCGATCATTTTATAAATAGACTCTGTTTACGAATCATTCACAGATTACTATATTCTCGTCTGCGTCACGAGTCACAATGTTGTCGTGAGAAATTCTGCTATGTAGTAAGGGTTGACATTAGTGGACAAAATTATTAGAAGATGTAATTCGTACTGTTCACCATATTTTTGACAGTGGTAATAATATTTTAAACCTAGTTATTCAAAATAGCCAAGCTATGCCTGGTACATAATTACAGATATAATTGTTCATAATTTTTCTTACAAATTTTATCATTCTATGTTAATACAAAGGATCAGTAATCAGAACATTTGATTAAATCTAAACAACTCATGTAAAGTTTTAGTAATGATACTATTGGTAGAGTCACATTGCAGATAGAATACTTTATGGATGCAAGTAGTAAATCCTTTCTTTCCTAATTTATATAAATTACTTACTTTCTTACTTAGATAGATAGATAGTAACTCTTTATTGTTGACACACACATAAAAATCAGAAAACAATACTAGATAAAATACAGCAAATAAATCAATGTACCACAAGTGGCGACCACTAAAGGCGATCTCTTCCAGGCAACCATTGGATGGAGAGAATTATCAAGAAAACATTAGACGGGGTGTAAGTGCAACAAAAGCGCTAAAATTATAATATACTATATACTACTTAAGCGATAACTTTGAAGTAGTGTTGTTTGCAGATGATATTTCAGTAATATTCAGAGTAAACCGTTATCAAACTGTTCCTGGCGATGTAAACAACATTCTCATAAATAGTTTTATGGTTTAGCATTAATAATTTGTTACTAAACAGTCAAAAACTAAAGAACTTATATTTTTGACACCCTATTTTAAAAAAACTTGACACTAACATTTTTGTGAATAATGATGATAAGCCTTGTGTAGTCAAAAAGAGCGATGTTATAGCTTCTTGCCCGTTCTTCTCTAGCGATCAATCTTCCGAACTGGCGGAAATAGTGTTATATAGCATTTACAAATACATATTTATTACTTATTGTTTTTTTTTGTTTGTTTTATTATGTACTTATCCATTTGATTGTGAACAGTAGTATATATCCATTCATTAGTAAACCAAAAAATCATGTCTATATCTCTTTATATTTTATGTAATTTTTGGCTTGCGATCAAAGCTTCTAAAGATTTTACATTTAAAATTCTTGGCTCCCGGGAATCATCTAAGATTAGCAAAAATATTACACAATCAAATCCTAAACTCACTAAATATTAAACACAGACTGAGGTATGGCGTATGGCGTGAATGAATTTACAAACTAAAATTAAAATATACTGCAGAAAACTGTTAAACATTTCGTCGATATATTATAAGTAACACGATGGATGGCGCCCTCGGCAGTAAAATAACCACAGCTGTTAGTGAACAGATATAACATTCATGGCAAACACAATTGTTTTCTCGAGTTCATTAAATATGTTTAAATAATAATACAATATATGTACTTAGTCTCTTTATACAATTGGCCCTGCACAATAATCGTAATTGTTTTTTGAGTAGAGGACTCATAACTCACAAAATCTAATTTGGATAAACTTATCAAAATTTTATATCAACAAATTTAGTGTGTGCCTTTCATGAGGCTAGTGGATTCTTAGCTGCATAGTAATGTATAAGTAGTGATTTTATTTGCATTTGCAAATAGCGATAGAAACAACTTGGAAGCTGCGTATCATAGGGAATTCGAACTGCGTGCTTCAAATAAACTAATCAAAATTATAAAATAATAGGCTTAAAAAGAATTATGAACAGTCTGAATTTGTCAGGCCTTTCGACCCTCTAGGAATATTATCATAAAATTTAAAAGATGAAGATACTGCTTTTGTTTAATTTTATCGAAACGAATCATGATAAAATTTAAATAAATCACTAGTCTTAAAAGTCGTAGGCATAATCGTAATGAATAAATCATTTATTTTATTTGATACATTATTTTTGATATGTCGATAAAGTTAGTAACTGGTATCAAGGCATGGGTCATTTTTTATCATTCGTTCTTTTATCATATAAGCGAATTGTTTACGATTTTATTATAATACAAATACCTATATTAAGATTGTATTAGACATTTTGGTTTTAGATATTTTATTTTGTAATACGTTAGTTAAGGACATGTTGCCAGGTATATACAACACTTGGTCGTATTTTGTACTTATTTAATAAACCAATTGACCTTCACTGATATACAATGAAGGTAGGGCCGTCACGCTTCTCGCTCTTTTAAAATACGAGTTGACTTCTTATTGGTTGCCATTGTTGGACTTCAATTGATTTCCTCGTATATCACAATCAGGTTTATGGACCATAACAAGGGGTTCGGCGTGCCATGCCCTTGGTATAGTGAATCCTTTTATATACTTAAATGTAAACGAATAAAAACCGCAAATATATATATTACGGAGATCGCTCGGGTTGACTTGTCATCAGATTGGCCGGACATAGTGTAGATCCAAAATAACATTCAGCAACACTCAATTACAAAGGTCCATTTATTCGGTAGTACAAAATTACTTTGAATACAATCGAAAATCAAAAGATTAATTTTGATTGGAAACGTGGTGAGTTCGATACCGAGTGGCCACCGTTCCCTTTCTACGTCCGAATCAAGACTGCCATTTCTCCCACCGGTTTGAACTTAAATACGCTAAAATGGCGCCACTAGTATCGACGACACCCAAGCAACAAAGTTGCTTGACGTTTCCGATTTTCAATAACGTTTCCGTTGGCGCTGTAATCGTTGTCGACGTTGCTCCGAGATTGCAATAGATGGCGCCACGTGCTGATGCTCCGACACGGCCATCTTGACACGTCACACGTCCCTGTGTGATGCTCCTGCAAAAGAAAAAAAGCATTCTGCAATATCTCAAGCTCTTAGCTCGGCCCATCCTGATTATCGTTTAAACAGTTAACATCAAGTTATTTCAATTACATCATATTATCACAACACATTATATCACGAAAGCAACTCACTCATTAGTGAACAGTATCATAGTAGGTAGTAAAAAGCATCATAGCATAGAATGACAAACGTTAATAACCGAAAAGTGTCGTTGCTATCACCTAAATCGAGCGATAGCAACTCATGCCACCTCCATCGAGTGACGATAACCAGCCAAAAGTGTCGTTGCTATCACCTAAATCGAGCGATAGCAACTCATGCCACCTCCATCGAGTGACGAAAACCTTGCCACCTCCATCGAGTGACGAAAACCTTGCCACCTCCATCGAGTGACGAAAACCTTGCCACCTCCATCGAGTGACGAAAACCTTGCCACCTCCATCGAGTGACGAAAACCTTGCCACCTCCATCGAGTGACGAAAACCTTGCCACCTCCATCGAGTGACGATAACCAGTCAAAAGTGTCGTTGCTATAACCTAAATCGAGCGATAGCAACTCATGCCACCTCCATCGAGTGACGAAAACCTTGCCACATCCATCGTGTGACGATAAGCTTGCCACCTCTATCGAGTGACGTTAACCTTGCCACCTCTATCGAGTGACAATAAAAAGTGTCGTTGCTATAACCTAAATCGAGCGATAGCAACTCATGCCACCTCCATCGAGTGACGAAAACCTTGCCACATCCATCGAGTGACGATAAGCTTGCCACCTCCATCGAGTGACGTTAACCTTGCCACCTCTATCGAGTGACATATCTCCTAAATCGAGCAATATGCTCCTTTTCCAGCTTAGTAATGATACCAATTACTGTTCACTAATCAGAAAGAAAGCACCACTAAATTTAACTCATCATTCAATTAAGCTAAGGTCATTGGACTCTACATCTTCTACATCACTAGAATCAAATATTATCATTGCCGGGCATTGTTCTTAAGCGATCATGGGCGTACTCCTTCGTTCTTTAGTAGGACATAATCACCCAAAGAAAAAGGAACAATTTTAGCCTTTGTGAAGGTTTAAAATTTTGGGATTCAAATTTTACTCTTGGGAACAACATAAAAGAGAACTAGTTCACATAGATACTCATCTGTCTTTAGATGTCTTCAGCAGGGCGTGCAGACAAACAACAGGGCAAATCCTCTGGATAGTCCTCTTCATCATCGTCAGCACCAGGCTCACCACCAGACTCTGTTTGAACCTCTTCATCATTGCCAGCACCACCAGGCTCAGCACAGGAATCCATGCAAAAAAACAAGGAGGACATTAAAAATGGTTATTACAGTGCGCTAAAACCCACAAGCAGAACATTAAAAACGGTTATTACAGGTTCGTATGTGTCTGAAGCATAACTTCTCACTATTTTTATTTTTCAAAAAAAGAACTGTACCAAATGAAGTGACAAACTGTACTATAGGCGCAAGCACACTCACTACCCTGCGACGCCAGTACGGAAGGTATCTTTAAGGGGAAGACTTACGTCTGTCACCAAAAAACCTTGATCTTAAGAATGAACTCCCTAAATAAACCGATTCGAACCGTGTAACCAGGTTATAGTGTCCATTCAATGTCTTAGTCCCAGCCGTCAGAGAGCTAGGTCCGATTGATCGCCACGAGTACTAAAAACATCTTTAAGGGGGAAACGTAAGTTTACCACCCACTTTATCTTAAGGCTCTGTAATGCGGTCGAGCAACCAAACCCAAAATCCCCGGCTCGGGTACTTGATACTTCACCTTGCGCGCACTTATTCATGCACGCACAAACATCCTGTTTCAGCAACCACGTATGCCATTGATGGTCGACCAACGCCCGTGAAGCGGAAAACCACCACGCGTCTCAATAAGCGCTGCCCAGCGTTATTTGTCACCACTGCTTCTGAAAACAAAAACCAAAACGAGTAGGCAAGTGATTATCACGATTATAAGTTCGTCAAAACTCTCCACACTAAAGTGTGCCAGGCAGAAGCAAAAACGTTTGTTATTATTTTTCTTTTCAAAAACGTATGCAGTGAAGATCTAATTAAATTTATCACAGATCGTAGCCAAATGCAATAGTTGAAAAATACTTTAACTTTACGAAACATGGGTTCATTAACCCTCTAACAAATCAAAAAGAAATTATCGTTCACATCTACAACGACAATCATATCAGGATAGATTTCCCTGCATTAGGTATTTAGTAAACACAGTACACAGCTTTGCTCGATAGTGACAACCATTTTGATTGCATGTGTACTGAAAAGTAGGCAATCGCTACACACTACACATTTTAACAATTCTACAAAACCTGTAGGCACTTCAAATTACTTCTTTTTTTTACGCGATCTAGAAAAAAATGGAACGAACTCTCCAAATCCTTGTTAGTTTCTCGACGTATACTTAACACTCGTAAATGCTTTCTATTACAGTCGTCCCGCAAAGCCGCTTTGCAGGCCGTAAGGTCAACCACCACACCGTGGGTACGGCGTTATGGTTCAACGACCGGAAACTCCAGCGCCGGTGCCACATCAGTAGAACTCGTCCATTATAGTCCTAGATAAGCTCTTACAACAATGGGTACATGATTAATAACTTTGTAGGTGTGGACACAATCATCACCACCATTCTGTCTTTGGGCTTGAACACAATATGTAAAGTAACTTTCGAAATATTAAGACATGGAATTGTTAATAATTATCGGGTAGATAATTAATCGTTTACATTTGTGAACACCATCAAATTCAACAATGCAATGATTTTACTCTGAATGATTTTTTGTATGGCACTGGACTGCTGCACCATGGATCATCGTTATGATCTCTAACCAATTCACCACATGACAATCATAATAATTTTTGTTTTAGCAAAAGTCTAAATCTCAATATAATTGGAATAGACTCTTTCTCTCTCCCTCAATATAATTGGAATAGACTCACCAAATCACTCGTAGACAGTCATAGTTCATCACGCGTGTTCAATGGATAGGCTGTGAGGCACATCCCAACTTCTGATTACGGAGATCGCTCGGGTTGACTTGTCATCAGATTGGCCGGACATAGTGTAGATCCAAAATAACATTCAGCAACACTCAATTACAAAGGTCCATTTATTCGGTAGTACAAAATTACTTTGAATACAATCGAAAATCAAAAGATTAATTTTGATTGGAAACGTGGTGAGTTCGATACCGAGTGGCCACCGTTCCCTTTCTACGTCCGAATCAAGACTGCCATTTCTCCCACCGGTTTGAACTTAAATACGCTAAAATGGCGCCACTAGTATCGACGACACCCAAGCAACAAAGTTGCTTGACGTTTCCGATTTTCAATAACGTTTCCGTTGGCGCTGTAATCGTTGTCGACGTTGCTCCGAGATTGCAATAGATGGCGCCACGTGCTGATGCTCCGACATATATTTTTTTATTTCATTGAATAGCGAGACGAGCAAGGCCCTCGCCTGACGGTAAGCGCCACGCCTGCATGGGCAGATCAGAAGCAACACTACACAGAACG
Source organism: Amorpha juglandis (assembly GCA_949126905.1). Taxonomy (NCBI): domain Eukaryota; kingdom Metazoa; phylum Arthropoda; class Insecta; order Lepidoptera; family Sphingidae; genus Amorpha; species Amorpha juglandis. The sequence continues at coordinate 9,994,699 of OX421367.1, forward strand.
TTGAATTACAAAGCACTGCATGGCACTGAACTGCGTTCCTCACCCCGAGACATAAGATGTTAAGTCTCATAATGCCCAGTAATTTCACTGGCTTCAAAAGTCCTTCAAACCAAAACACAACAGAGCTTACACACTGTTGCTTGGCTGCAGAAATGGACAAAGCGGTGGTACCAACCCAGACGGCCTCTCGCATACGAGAGACCTACCACCTCTAAGCGGTTGATAATAGCAAATATGTATTATAAAATAACAAAAATAAAATAGCATGTAATGCCGGTGAGCTTTTGCGTTGAAATCTCAGGTCCGGAGTATCATTACATTAATGTATTTGAGTTTTTTACTCGAAAAATCAGATTGCAACTGCCAGGAATTGGAGGTTAAGCCTGATAAAGCGGTAGGCTCGCTACCCGTCACATTGTAGAAGAGAATTAGCTATGCCAAACGTGAGTGCTATTACATCCACGTTACGCATTTGGACATTACAAAAAAAATATTTTGTTCGGGGATACAGGCGTGAGTTTATGTCTAAATTCTATATATTAATTATTATGCTACGTAAAAATCGAAATAAATTCAGATAAATCAGCTTCCATGTTTCAATAGGGCTCACCGCATATTATAAAGAAGAACAAATAAGTAGCTCCTATATTGAAAGCTAAACGCTCAAGGTATTTCGTTGTATTTATTCATCTGCATACGAGTTCAGTTCCTAACATTCCAAAGTGCAATCGTATTGTAAATAGCTAAAGCCAGCAGAACAAAGGTTAGATTGTTGTTCTAGTTAGCTGGAATTCGATTGTGTTCAGGGAGGAAACAAGCCTGTATGTATGCGCTTCGGTCATATTCGTATATATAGGTATAGATAGGTAAGACACGAAGAGCGATGACGAAAATTCAATGCAGTTGTAATAAAATTAGACTATGTACGGTCAACAAAAAATGACGCAATGTAGTCTAATATTCTTTGCGTACGTAAATCATCATTTGCCACCGACTCAAAAATAATTAGTTTTATTTTGGCTTTTTAGGTTTTTTGTGTTGCTTTTATATTTTGTTAAAAAGTTTTTGTTTTTGATTATTTAATGCACCATTCTTACTGTACTTTGTATTGTTTTATTTCAGTTTAATGCCAAGAGTGCAAAATACATTGATGATATTACCACGCTTCACATAATTTGCAATTGTTACAGAAGCGTCTTCACAAAGTCAAGTTTTTGTGATCTTTTGCGTTCATTCATATTGAGGTGTTTATTGTGTCTACAGCTGCTTTTGGGCGTAGCGTCTATTTGTGTTGTAGGCAGGCCGGGCACGTGTGATTCAGTATAATGGTTATGATATATGAAACCATCAACACACAATTACGCATATCGCAAAAAATTAAATACATCGCAAACTAGTTAAAATATTTCAAAGGACAAGTTTTACAACTATCGAACAAAGACCATAATATACCGCTTTAAATCTTTATTGAAACCTCAAATGCAGATGTTTTCAAACTAAACGTAGTCTTACTTCAAAAAGCTTTTACCTTTATACTTGAGTGCAGTGTTCAAGGAACTTGTGTACGGCAATGTAAAATATAAATCAACGGGGTTGACAGGTATCTCGATAACTTTGTAAATCGGTTTACTATGAAATCGATCAAGACTAAACATAGCTTTTGTCCACGAAATACTCTAATAATGTGTTATGGGAGCATACTCACAGAACCCTTAAGCGGTACTCGGTGGCAGACGCGGTAACATATTAGTCCTCGCTGCTTCAGTTCAGTCCACGAAAACTGGTTTAACGGGTTGCGTCACTACTATCATTACAACTGTTCAACGTGTTTGTATATACTCGCATGAATCATTCAATATGAATGTAAAGATTATTATTTTGCAAATTTAGGATTGCCCTTTACATAGAGGTAGCTGTACTGTTGATGTATCTGGAATACCTATGCCACGTTATGGGGGATTAAAAGCAATAAATTGCGTTTCGAAACATTCATTTTACATTTAGCCTTGCAATGAGGACAAATTTTAATAGGGCATTGACGTTGAACTGAATTTTGTTTACTATGCCCTTGGGCAAAGTATTCAATAAACGGTAGATACATATTATTATTTTTTTCCTAGCCCTGTATTTTATACGTCCCACTGCTGGGCATGGGCCTCCTCTACTGAATGAGAGGGATTAGGACTTAGTCCACCACGCTGGCATAAGGCGGGTTGGCAGATTTCACATACCTTTGAAAAATCTTATCGAGTTCTCAGGTATGTAGGTTTCCTCACGATGTTTCCTTCATCGTTAAAGCAAGCGATAATTCTTAAATAATACACGTAACTTAGAAAAGTCAGTGGTGTATGCTCTTGGGGCTGGTTTCGAACCTGCGACTTTCGTCTCGAAAGTCCATACCACTCCCCGCTGAGCTATCCCTGCTTATACAATATTCATATCATGAAATTGCAGTGAGTAATGATTAACGATAATTACTAGATTGAACCTTCCATTACACCTGTGACTATTCGGCCGCCACAAAATTCACTACATGCTAATAATTAATATGATACTCCAACTCATATATTATTAACTATCTTTTAATATTTTGCGATATTATTAAGCTTAAAGCTTTTTATTTAAAGTGAATGTAAAATTAAAGAATATTCCAATACTATATTTTACGATTTAAATTATGCGTTTCAACAATGTTCGGTTCTAGTGATTTTGTACAAACACTTTCGAGATACAAAAGTCTCACGTTGACATACTATAAAATTAGAATTTACCGGAAAACAGGTCTACTAGGACAAAGTAAAATAGCTATCTTACGTGTTAATTGGCGGTTAAATCTTATTAGTATGTTGCGAAACGGGCCTTATTAGTACAATTATAATTACTTAAAAATAAGCTCGGTTAGAATGTTGACGTCATGATCGACAAGATTATTTGTTAGCGCCAGTTTTTCAATAAAGGCACAGAGTACATTATTAAAGGTCAAGTGAGTGTAATCACGAAAAAGTATTTATAGAAGCAGATCCGTTCAGCACCCCTGCGGATAGTACCGGAAACGTGTCAATTTCATACATCATTCTCGTATTGGACGTGACTGATATCAACAAAACTCGCACTAGGCACACTGCTCAATGTCGAAAATCTCCCAAATTCCATATTTCATCCAAACCTACTTACTTTTTTATTTATTATGTTAAAATAATATTGTTCCCTGCGGTGATAATTTAATATGGCACATGTACCTAACATGTATAAGATTTTTTATAGCACAAGCCGGTAAACACTAAAACATGTTTATTTAATTATAGTTTTTTTTACGGCAAAGGTTTACGGGCTTGTATAATTTACAAACACTTAATAACAACATATTCAAGAGATATTACGCTATTTTGGGTAGGGTAGACTGGGTACGATTGTGACAATTTAAGTTTGACCGCCAATAATTTTGTTAATTTACTATCTGGTTGAGACAAAAATTATTTAAATCGTAGTTTGTACATTTGTCTACACAAAAATACTGAAATTTTGTCTCAAAATACGCTGTATTAGTTATAGCATCAAATGTTTTAAAAAAAGGGAAAATGTCACAACCGACCACACCCCAAGGACGGTTGTGACAGTGGGTGGGGTCAGACGTAAACATTCATAGAAATGGTTTATAATGACTTTTATTGTTAGAAATGTTTAACATAACACAAAATACTTTTCTTCTATATAAAGTTTACATTTATATATCAAATTAAATTAAATCTACAATCACTTCTACTCTTATAATTTCCGTAAAGAAGTGCCACGTTTTACTTCATCATAAGCATCCTTATTTTGACAAATATCAGACTGCGCTCTTTCTCTTCTTTCCGCAAGCTTTTTCTGGGCATCTAAAAGCAAAAACATAAAAAAATATATGTCACAACCGTACCCACTGAATTTGTCACAACCGTACCCAACGCATGCTTCTGAAAACAATAAAATACCATGACTAAACTAAATTATCTATGTAAAAAGTAATCATTTGTTATTAACGACTAATATTCAATTCACAACAAAAAAATATTTGCTATAGTATATCTGTATACCAATAAAAGTGGCTATTCAAAGAATTTGAACAAAAAAACTTACTTTTGGCTGTTAAAAAGCAATGTGGCCTCCTGCTTTTGTTTACGTCGCGCACCGGCTAACGCAATACTGGGCAACATGTGTAGACATGTATCGCGCTTCTTTTTCCCCTTACACTCTTCCCCGTATTCCGTATAGTTTCGCGATTATCACGACTGTCACAACCGTAACCTGTCACAACCGTACCCAGTCTCCCCTACTTATATTATTATGTAGACACATAACACATTGCCTAGAGATCCTTATTTTATAACGGTCGCAATTTTGAACATTTGCATTTTATTGCATTTGGTATGCGACACCGATGACAAGGTCAATGGCTATACCTGCAATGTCTTCTGTAAAATCAATTAGATCGTTCAATGTATCTTTATCATGTGTTTGATTGTTCGAGAAATTGTATGTATGTATCATTTATTGTTTATTATCAATTAATTAATTATTGTTTGTTGCAGGGATGTTCGGTTCAATAAGATTCATGACCTGAAGGCTGGCGTGTTTAGTCATCTTCATCAGTTGCGGTCACTTTTGCTGAATGACAACCGGTTGCGAGCATTGCGTTCGGGTGCATTCCACGGGCTACGGCGACTTAAATATCTGTATCTGTACCGCAACCGCATTCAACACATAGATGCTAATGTTTTCCAGGAGTTAATTCATTTGGAACAACTGTAAGTATGTCCCAGTTCCTACGTATATTTACATTCCCACATTTTTCATGAGTACATGTAAGATAAGCGACTGTCAACAGACCTAGTACGTACTGACAACGTTGTAAAATCTGTTTCGTAAAAATATAAATATACTTAAAGTAACTGGGCGACCGAACTTCGCTTAGCGTTTTTAAATTATGGAGTAGATACTTATTGCATTTGCTTATTATTATTGGAAAACAATAATAAGAAATAAGTTATAAATAATAAGTTTTTTTGGTATGGTGAAAAAGTATCCCAAAAATGTACAAGATGGCACCGAGATTGTCAGGGTTCTATCGATCCGTAATATTTTTTTTTCTCTTTTGTGTAAAATCGCGTTTTTCAGGAAAGGCACTTAGAGATAGATTAATTTGAAAAGAAAAACCTTATTAATACAAAATGTTCAATCCAAATCGCTAACATGGCATTAGCAACGATGCATCATGCACCTACCTAATGCAAGTACCTAAAAAGATACGAGATGAGGCTATATTATCATAATAGAAAAAATATATTTTTTTCTATGGAATATCGCGTTTTCTCAGGAACGATAAATATATAGGACAGATAAACTTAGAAAGAAAATCCTTATCTAAGTACAAAATTTCATCCAAATTGTTACAGCAGTTTTCGAGATATAAGAAATATACTATTATTGCTCGTTTAAATATATAATATAAATAAAGGATGAACGGGTAAATAGGTAAAATTATATGACTCTCACACAGGCGGCGCCACGAACAAATGCTAGTCTTAAAATATACTTCCATATTTTTCATAGCAAAGTATACAAATAATTGCGACCGTTAAAATTTGTAGAGAGCTTTAAATTGAGAATTTCCTCAAACCAAATGTTGAATGAAATCGCTATACAACTTTCTAAATACAATTTCAAGGAGATATTCTGGCTTTCAGATAACTTGATAACATGCTGGTGTGCGCGACCACGCGGAAACGAAATAGTTTCCACTCGTTTCAAACTAGCACCTTTATATGGTTCTAAGGTTTACAAATATCAGTATACAGTATATAATAGTTTATAAACTATTTTCGTCATGGGACATCTATTGGGATCAAATATTCTTTCATAGAAATCATAAGAGCACATATTTGAAAATTACTTTTTAAACTATGGGTGCTTATTATTTTTAATTGATGCGGTGCGTTTGAAATGGGTAATTTTAGAGTTTGACTGGCTCGTATAGACAAAGATAAAACAAACAACACGTCTAACGGACAGTGTGCAGACTATCTTTCGTTATCTCTATTTACATCTAACCATTCCTTGCCTTGATTAAAATAATCTGTGAATATTCCTAATTTCTCACATCACGGAACTGTTATGTAATCTATCTAGATCATCAGATAAAATATTGTGGATATTTTAAAAATCCGCTGTTGCTTTAGATAACTAGGTGCCAACCGGTCCATCACGCTAGATAAGATGTGTTTCTTAGGAATCCTTGCAATGTATAAAAATGGTCTAAAACAATTACAAACCATCAGAGATTTAGGTAAATGCAAGAAAGTAAAATGTTTGTTTACATTTAAAGTCAGGTAAAATGTAAAGTGCTTAAACTGGCTTCTCCGTTCTAGAAGTATCTGTAATAACATAAATGCCGTAACATACAAGAAACTTCTTAAATAAATAATAGTTATAGGATTGCGTTCCTGCTATCTTATCCGACACACTCGGACACTTGTAAAAAGATAGCGCACTATTTTTATTACTAAAAAAGTATCTAAGTATAGTATTAGGAGTATATTCCTTGGAGCATTCAGTCCTATAACATTTTACAAAATTTTCAGTTTGTTTATATTTAAACAATTTACACTATCTCCACTTATGATTAATAGAATTGATTTTTATTTATTAGATCTTGTTATTGTGATGTACTTACGAATACATAATATAGTAACTTAATACACAATATAATATAGTTTTAAGTTTGCATTCACGAAGAATATACTGAAATACAACAAATAATCCAACATAATACCTTACGTGATAGGAGGCGAGTCTGTGTTGTGTATTATGACTAAGAGCTAGGTGCTTGTTATTACGAAATCAAACACACGACAGTAACATAACATCGTACTACATAGAATATTGATTACCGAATTTTGGGACCTCTAACTAAATTATTTGTCATTATTTGAAATATTGCACGTGGATTGTTCTCCTTTTCGCCCCTGCAATGGTTAGTTATTTGAATAGCAATATTTTAGATAGATAAGTGTATGAAACCGTCGCCATAAATTATATTTGTGCACATAAGTTTATGTACAGCGCTATTTAGGAGCTGCGACTCTGTAAATGGAATGTGGTAATGAGATATGTAAGTATGACGACCTACTCGACCCTGTTTAATAGTTTCCCCAGAAAATGATGTCATTGTAATAAATATGTGATATTTAACCGCAAATACCCACGATTAACGGCCAAATGGAGCGTTATTCCCAAAGTCATATTTATATTTGCTGCATGTATGAGCGAAATAATTCAGAGGTACTTACTTATGTGTTTGAAGTACTTGGAGGCAATTTTACATTCCATATTTTATATTTTGTTCAATGACAATAATTGTTCTCAATTTTCAACACGTAACCGCTCATAAAGAAATCATAATTTATGCAATTTAAAAGACATACATATATTAAGCGTCATTGATTTACGTTATTTCATCTTCGTAAATTTGTTGGGACGTGATAGAAGGAGCGGTGACTACTGACTAGTGAGTCAGTGTAGTGGCCATTTTTTATCTGTTTTTGTATACCTATGATGCACCAAAATGAATTTTATAAAAGCTATTAATAAAGGTGACAAAGGGACGTAGGATGTACGTCCCAAATACCAGTCTTATAAAGCATTTATTTTTATTTTTAAGAATTCTATTGCCTTTGCATTATTAAACATCTGGGTGATGAGCCATTTCTACGCCATGGAGGGGCTCTTGATTTACCTAGAGTCTCTTTTAAAGCAATAAAAAAAAATGGAGATTTCTAAATATTTTTTAAAGCAGCCTAGCATAGGAATACTAAAGACGTTTCATCTCTTTTATGTGCAATAAGTTGCATGGTTCATTTTTTATGAATGTTATGGCCTATGACAGAGATTGACTTTTTATAAGTAGAGGACTAAAATACAACATTGATGTTAAATCTAGCAAATTTGGAATAAAACTTACACTGAACACTTACACTTACAACTATTTTAAACGTCGAAAGTAGTAAAAAGTAAAAAGGAGAAATGAGAATAATCCCGCCCTCACACTTGGATGCTTCTACTTCGCGCGATACAATGCATCCTCCATAATATGACCATTAATTACCTCTTTCATTTTTCTTTATAACGGCAAGCCACAATGTTGTACAACCTCGCTACCCTCGCAGCGGTTTTTTTCGATTTAGACATGATAATATTTAAGGAATAGTAATTTTCGCTTACTCGTAAGATTCCGGGGTGGGACAAGCAACCTACCTTGCCCCACCATGGGGGGTACGCCCATGCCCGTTTGCTTCCTAGAACTTTTATTTCAATTTGAAAAAAATACGTTCCTGATTTTTACACACAATATACAACACCTATACGCTTTCACCAAAACCTAAACTAATCAAATTGTTTGTTTCAGATATTTACATGTTAATGAATTACATCACATTAAGCCGGAAATATTCTCAAACATGCCAAGATTGGAAAGACTGTAAGTTATTTTATTTATCATATTTGTTAAAAGTCGCGTTTATTGTATTCAATCATAATTATTATGTTTCATATAAAATTAATTCCCCTCTCCTTCTAACTCCTTAGTTATCCTTTTTTAAGGGCTGTGGAGATCACTTACTATCACTAGCTCGTTCGCCGGCCTAAGCTATAAAAAATGATTCTATGCTATATGGAAACTTTTACAATATTTTTTTACAATACGCGCAAAATAACTTCGCCTCGCCGGCCTGAAATTTGTCACGAGTCGAGTGGTGCAGCCACTCACAGCCATTGTTTTCAGAGATTTAAGGTGGCCACTGACGATGCGTCCATCTATCCACATGAAGTGGTAATGTTCCAAGATCTTATAGTGCATGTTAAAACGTATGACATTTGAATGGACGTCGTTTGGTATGGATTTCCAAACAGATTAAAATCCCTGCGTCCAGTCCAAATGGACTTCATCTGAGGACGACTGTCAATGTCAAAAACATGTATTACGCCATTAGGAAGCCATCCGTATTGTTCGTGAATGAACAAATGTAGCGTATTTTTTTGTTTTTCGTCTCAATTTATGAACTTGTGTTAATTATGTCGGCAGTACATGTGCTGCTGTAATATTCCACACATTAAGAAATAACATTATATCTTTGACCGTGCGTGACTTTGAGACAGAAGTAATTGAAAAGTACAAATCATTCCATTTTCTGTCTTTTTTTTTCAAATGCATTCTACCAAATGAAGTTCTTGTTAGAGGGATTTCTGAGACGCTAAGGGTTGAGAGCGCCTAAAGCGCTCACCCTAAAGTCCGGTGAAGCTGTATACAGCCGACTCTCGTCAGGCATACAGCAAGCATCATCACAAAAAAAAAACTGAGGCGTAGAGAGCGACTAAAATTAGGCCGACCAAGTCATTTAGTGCGTATTATACATGTTATTTTCACATTTATAGGTACTTACATAACAACCGATTAAAAGGCATTCCAAAGGGTTCATTCAGTGGTATGCCTAAGTTACGCAAACTACGTCTGGACAGCAATGCTCTGAACTGCGACTGTTCAATGCTCTGGCTGGTGCGGATGCTTGCCGAACACGATGAAATGAATGTTGCAGCTACGTGTTACCAACCGGCAAGCGTTACTGGAATGCCCTTGTCAGCAATGAAGGAAAACGATTTCAAATGCCGTATGTAATTTTAACACCCTAATCAAATAACGCTTATACGACATTAACGTTTATGATTACATGTAAATCCGTAAAAATACCAAACGTTTGCAAGTTGTTTAGAAAATCAAAAAGTCTGCACTATTTTAATATATATTACCCAATTTATTGTATACATAATAAGGGACGTACGATTTTTATTAGTAATTATAATATATTAATTAGCAGTACATAAATACTTTAATAATTACAGAGCGCCCCGAGATCAAGATGGAACCACAAGACGTAGCTGTTAGTTTTGGCGAGGATGCTATGTTTACGTGCGTCGCAAGTGGAGAGCCTGAACCTGAAATTATTTGGCTACGTGATTCTACTGCCGTACCTTTGGACGGCAGTCGTTATGAACTTCTAAATAATGGAACTCTTATGGTTCATGCAGCCGATGAAAATGTTGGAGGAGTTTTTGAATGTATGGCAGTAAATCCTGCTGGCGCTGCGCACTCTAAACCGGCAAAAATGATAGTTCAACGTATGGCGCAAGGAGAAAGTAGTGAGTGCTTGTTATATATAATAGGGTAGACCGGGTACATTTGTAGCAGGGTACGGTAGTACCAAGGGGAATATTTTTTTAACTACACCTCACACACACATTCCATTCCCCTTGGCGCCCCCCTTGGTTGCTTGCCGACTAACTATCAGCTGCTCGCGCGTGTGGCTAGACGCAGACGCTTATGACGGCGAGATGAAATTTTGGTGCAGTCAAAGTAAGTTTTTTCCATCTATTATCATTGGTCATAGCAGGAAATCAAACCATCATTTTTAACTCAGTGTAAGTTTAAACATTTCTCACTATTGTATCTCTTATTTGTAAACGTATTTATTTAGATTCAAGTTTAAATTTAGGAGATTTTTTATATTATCCATGAAATGAGTATATGGGGACAATTGTAGCAATATTTCGGGGACGTTTGTAACGGTACAATTGTCCCCGTGGTAAAATTGACCCCATATTATATATATATTTATTTATAATATATATATTTATTTTAACTATAACTTTAATTCATAACTTAATTAACTATATTTTTTAGCGAGCACGGTAAAGTGTCTGCGCTGCACCTAATGGTAAGTGAAGCGCATTCCAAAAAGACCAGCGGCAACCGACAATAATGAGTTTATCGGCGGTCATCAAAATCATGCCGGCCTGTAGAAATGCTTCTTCACACTCCGAAGAGGGCAGAAACAAATCGAAAGGCATGCGACAGGACAGGCGGATGACCGAGACAGGCACACCAGCAGTTAGAATTTAGAAGATAAAGTTCATTGGGATTAAATATGTGTAACTGTACTTATTGTTAACAATTGGGAACTGCAGTATTAAGAGACGCAATTCAGCGATAATAGTCTTTTTTAACACGGTTTTTTTACAATAAAATACATTGTTTTCTTCAAATTTATTTTCTATTTTTTAGTTAGACTTTCTATAAAAGCGTGTTTTTTTGTTTTTTTAACTATTATTTATTTTTTTACAAATCGGACTACGTGTCTTTCATAGGAGTGGTTTGGAATTTATGACGAAATTTTTTGACGAATTTATGAAAAATAGTTGCATTCGGTTTGGGTATTGGTATCATGTCGTCTTAAGAATTGTTCAAGTTAAAACTTAAATAAAAAAATGGCTGAACTATACTTTCCATTGTTATTCATAAAGTTTATTTTTTAACAGATGCCGCGTTATAGAACAAGAAAGACTGATAGAACGTCGAATGATACTTTTCTACGAAAAAGCATATTAGGAAATCCAAACCGGAAAATCTATACACACAGCTATGTTTAGGTCTATGTTTAGGTTGTGCCATGTTTCTCTAATTAGATATAAAATAATAGTTTAAAAAAAACTAAAAAACACGCTTTTATAGTGTCTAACTAAAAAATGGAAAATAAATTTGAAGAAAACAATGTATTTTATTGTAAAAAAAAGCGTGGGGTGCTTTTTAAGATACTATCTAAATGATAATCCTTCTACACATATCTGTCAATACAATATTTATAACCATGCACCCCACGCTTTTTTTACAATAAAATACATTGTTTTCTTCAAATTTATTTTCCATTTTTTAGTTAGACACTATAAAAGCGTGTTTTTTAGTTTTTTTTAAACTATTATTTATTTTTCATTTTTTAGTTAAAATAAAAATATATTGTAGCAGAGAGTATAGTTTTAATTCCTAACCCGAATATCAATAATTAATTAAATTAAATTATTATTATTATTTTTTTTTTTCAAATTAGTGTATTGTCATCGGTCCTCGATAAATCTACAAAGTTTGAACGAAATCTGACCGTTTAAAGTGGGTCAAAATCGCGCCCAAAGGAGTCGGTTACAAACATACAAACAAACATACAGGTGAAGTTAATAAAAAGCGTGTAAAAAAAAAAGAGAAAAATCCACACCCGGAGCTTTGGCATCGATGGGATAAAATTGTGCTGGACTGAGTAGCTATACATAATAAAAAAAATTATAAAATTAAGTATGCAAGGGACAATTGTACCATGGGGACAATCGTTCCAAATGCTTTACCATACAATATTTTGATTTGTGATTTTCGTTGTTTTTGACTAATTATAAGTATACGACACCACAAATATGATGGTCAATACTTAATAAGAACTTATAAGAATACTTTGTTGTAATCTTTAATTTAGTTATTATCGTTTAGGGTGAGATAACTATTGTTTTATGTTTTTAATTTTTATATTGATTAACCTTACGAAGTTTGCTGTATTTTGTTTGTCATTAGATTACAAGCTATTCTGTTGGGATATTACCATTTAGAGAAGTATATTTATGTAATGATAACACTGAGTTTTATTAAATTACATCGCTGGTACAATTAACCCACTGGCGGGGACATTTGTACCAGTTGACTCAGTCCGCTTTAATGCTCAATATCTATGATTGTATTATTCCTACACGTCTAAAGATAATGCGAACTTATAGCCGAATAAACTACGTATCAATGGTTATTGACACTTTTGACACAATATTAATAATAAACTCAAAATTTAACGCTAACCAAAATATGCTACAATTGTCCCCGGTCTACCCTACACAGTACTGAAGTCAGTAAAAGTAAGTTTATCACATATGTTTGTCATGTATATTCATCTACCTATTTAATATTTCAGGTATGCCAGAATTTACGCTATTGCCCAAGGGGCAAATTGCCAAATTAAACCAATCATTTGTAAGTTTCGATTGCATAGCAAACGGCTTCCCAATGCCTCACTTGATATGGCTTTTTAACAGTGAAAGAATATTATTAACTGAACGGGTATCTATTTACCGTAATGGCACTTTATCGATAAAAGATGTCCAAGAGTCTGATGCTGGCGATTATACATGTCAAGCTGAAAATAAGCATGGAAAGGTTGCCACATCTGTTTCACTTGAAGTTAAAGGTAAATTTTATGCTTAAAATTATTATGTTCTATTATTCATTAGGTGGTAGTAGGATACTTGTATCCGACCGGATAGCGACCACCATACACTGGTGGTAAAACCTACCATAGTGGCCCACCTTGGGTGAGTCGCGTTCCAGGGTCAGCAAGTGTATATTCGGTTCCCCAAGGGGTTTACCCCTTGTTCCTATCCCTTTCCCTTCCCTGATTCCTTCCCGTCCCCATAGGTTAAGATCCCTTCTGGTGGTAGGGTTTTGGCACCCGCCCGGATAGCGATTACCATACACAGTGTTAAGACCCGCAATAGTGGCCCATCTTGTGTGGGTCGCGGTCCGGTTCAGCTCGTGTATATCCGGTTCTTCCCATGGGGCTTGCCCCTGATCCTAACCCTTTTCCCATCCCTTTCTCCTTCCCCTCACCTTTGGCCCTGGGATGAGATACTGCAGCGTCGCCAGTATCTCATTAGAAGGGACCCCGTAGTTCATTCCAGGGACCAACAAAAAAAATTGTATTAATTAGTAATATAATAAATAATATAATATTTTTCAGCTGCCCCATCATTTGTGGTTTTTCCGAAAAATGCAACTGTTCCCGTTGGAGACAATGCTGAATTTATGTGTTCTGCTAAAGGCATTCCAAAGCCTGAACTTAAATGGTTTAGAAATACTTTAAACCTACCGCCAAGCCAAAATGTCATTTTTAGCAATGAAAATCAAAACTTAACACTTTTCACGGTAACAAGTGAAGACGAGGGAACTTATCACTGCAGGGCTGAAAACGCTGAGGGTCAGATAGAAGCGTCGGCTATATTAAAAGTCAAAGATATTAAAGTGATTCCTCCAAAAATCGTATTAAGACCTGAAGATACCGACGCATACAAAGAAACGTCTGTACAAATGCCATGTGAGGTAGAAAGCGAGCCTCCAGCTTCAATAGAATGGAGAAAAGATGGAGCCCGTTTATTTGAAAACGAAAGATTGTCTGTTACTGTTATTGGGAGTCTCATAATTCGAAACGTATCAGTGGCCGACAGTGGTCGATACGAATGTTCAGTGTTTAACGAATACGGACGTGATACTGTTTCTATCTTCTTAACAGTAAAAGATCATTTGCTTCCTGGAGATGAGTACGTAAATATAGCTTTAACTCAAGCGACGCGAGACGTGGATCAAGCTATTGCTAGAACTATCGAGGGATTGTTTAAAAACAACGGTACTAAAGTGGATATCCATGATCTGTACAGAATGACCAGATTTCCAAATGCCCCTGCAAGAGAGATTGCCCGCGCAGCAGAAATATACGAAAGAACCTTGGATAAAGTGAAAGAGTATATTCAAAATGGCCAGAAAGTGACGTCAGCAGAACCCTTCAACTACCAAAACGTTTTAACGAACCAACATTTGGAAGTCATTGCTAGACTATCTGGGTGTGTTGCTCATAGGGTAACAAAAGATTGCTCCGATATGTGTTATCACAGTAAATACCGTACTGTGGATGGAAGTTGTAATAACTTTGCACATCCCACCTGGGGTAGTTCTTTAACTGGTTTTAGACGAATTCTCTATCCCATCTATGAAAATGGTTTCAGTCAACCAACCGGATGGAATAAAGATTTAAAATATAATGGGTTCGTTTTACCAAGCGCGCGGTTAGTATCGACAACTATTATAACTACTAAAAATATATCCCATGATATCGAAATAACCCATATGGCTATGCAATGGGGTCAATGGTTAGATCACGATTTAGATCATGCGTTGCCGTCTGTTAGTTCTCAAACGTGGGATGGTGTCGATTGCAAAAAAACTTGCGAATATGCTCCACCCTGCTTTCCTATTGATATTCCGCCGAAAGATCCTCGAGTAACCAATCGTCGATGTATTGATTTTATCAGAACAAGCTCAGTTTGTGGCTCTGGTGTGACATCAGTACTTTTCGGAACATTACAACCGAGAGAACAAATAAACCAACTGACTTCATTTATCGATGCATCGCAAGTTTATGGTTTTGAAGAAGCGGTAGCAGAAGATCTTCGTGACCTGACAAACGATAATGGGCTGTTACGGGTGGGTGCTACATTTCCGGACAGAAAACCTCTGTTGCCTACGGTTGGAATAAATGGAATGGATTGCCGACTTAATCTAGAAGAAAGCACTCGAAATTGTTTCGTCGCTGGTGATATAAGAGCTAACGAACAGATCGGTTTAGCAGCAATGCATACAATTTGGATGAGAGAACATAATCGGATTGCTCTGCAGTTGAAAGCTTTAAATCCATTTTGGGATGGGGACAAAGTATATCAAGAAGCCAGAAAGATAGTAGGCGCTGAAATTCAATTCATAACTTACGAACATTGGCTCCCTATTATCTTGGGACCTGAAGGTTACAAACAATTAGGACAATATAAAGAATATGACTCGTATATAAATCCATCAGTTTCAAATGTTTTCGCTACTGCTGCCTTGAGATTTGGACATTCCATGATTAACCCTGTACTGCACCGTTACGACGAAAACTTTGAACCAATCCCGCAAGGGCATCTGCTACTTAGACATGCCTTTTTCGCGCCTTGGCGGCTGGTTGAAGAAGGAGGAGTAGACCCTTTGTTGAGGGGAATGTTTACAACACCCGCCAAATTGAAGACACCTACTCAAAATCTAAATTCTGAACTAACTGAAAAGCTATTCTACAGTGTTCACGCTGTCGCTCTTGACTTAGCAGCAATCAATATTCAAAGAGGTCGTGATCATGGCATACCACCTTACACGAAGTGGCGCGAATTTTGTAACATGACTGAAGTGAATGATTTTGACGACTTAGCCGGAGAAATAACTGACAAAACAGTGAGAGATAAATTAAAAGAACTTTATGGTTCGGTACACAACATCGATGTTTGGGTTGGTGGCATCCTTGAGGACCAAGTCGACGGTGGGAAAATCGGACCATTATTCAGGTGCTTGTTGTTAGAACAGTTCACACGCTTACGCGACGGGGACAGATTCTGGTACGAAAGTCCTACTGTATTTAAACCTGATCAGGTGCGACAAATTAAAGAAACTAGTTTGGCTCGGGTTCTATGCGATAACGGCGATAACATTGATACCATTGGAGAAAACGTGTTTTTGTTACCGGAGTTACAAGATGGCCTTACTTCTTGTGAAGACTTGCCTTCAATGGATCTACGGTATTGGGCAGATTGTGAGTCATGCGGTGATGATGATAGTTATGAAAGAGTGAAACGACGTGCCCGGAGAAGTGTTATTGCCAATGAACTTAACACTAAACCACAGGAAGAGGACCGTTTAAATAATCTAGAAAAGATACAGAAACATTTACTTGAAACTATTGAAGAGTTACAAAAGAAAATTAACATTCTCGAACGAAATTGTGAATCAGGTTGAACTCGATGCGATACCATTATACACAATATTATTTATTTACTTATATAAAATCTTTCCTACTATGAACCTATGTGGTAGATTTTCCTTCCTATGAGGTCCAAACAAATGAGACTTAAACTAGGTACTTACTTCTTATGATGATCGTAATATACTTACAATTTTAACCTAAGATAATCAAAACGTGCACTGCTATTATTTTTTACGTGTTTACTAATGAATAATAATCTAGTCTTAGACGATATCAATATACTAACGGCGATAAAAATTAGTATCTTAGTACTATTCCAAGTTATTTATGATTCTGATAAGTAGCTACTATTTGTTTTGTATATAATTTTGTGTTTCTATTATATACATACGTGGTACAAAAATCTTAATTCAAGATTATTATTGTGCATTTAAGACTTTTAAATACACAATAATATTAATTACCACCAATATTAACTCCGGATATTTTTTATATATCAATATTATTTGAAAAAATTTTAATCTGTTTGAATTGGCACAGTGACATAATATAATTAAATTTGTAATAACTATTTATTATTCTTAATGGTAAGGATTTTATCAAATTTATTGTTTCCTCTGGACGTGGTGTTAGAAAATTTAAGTACGTGTGTATTATGAATGTGGAATTACAGAAATGTAAAACTGTTTAACTGTTAATAATTATATTATACACAATGTATTATTTTATACCTACTTCACACTTACATGATTTGTGGAATAAATAAAATAGAAGACGTGATGGTTGTATTATTCCACTGTCCACCTAAAACAATGATACTTATGTTAACCCTAAACCTGATTAATTATTATTGTTGTATCAGATATTTTGAAACCCTAGTGTGACCTCATGGTATTGCAGCGTGGCGCCGCTGGTATTGGACCGATTTTTATATTATGATTTTTTTATTTGATAGTTAACTTAATCGAAAGTCTACTTATCTAGGTAACCTTACCTGATGGTGTAATCAAGCCATCTGCAGCCACCGATATAATAAACGATAAATATTACTTTGCAGCTTCCCAATATTTCGATACTCAACACTGTCAATAAATAGAATCAGTTTTTTACGGTTTGATTTTTAGTCGACTACACCTAAACACTCCAATCATAGGGAGGTTATAACCATTTACAGACCGATTGATTCTTAAGGTTCTGTGACCACTACTCAGTGAAAGGAACAGAAAAGCTCAAGGGACAGTCTCTGTGGACTAGCAGCGTTTGGATAATTCCACCACGGCATCCCCTGCTTGCCGTACGAGGCGACTGTTGGGGCCATTCTTCTGCTGTAGCTGCCTTTGTATATTTACATCGTGCGATACCGAAATGGACCGGCAGCGAGAATAGTTGACCATAATCCCACCGTTGTCTTCGAGGGCATAGAAGGATCAATCAGTCGTGGAGTAGAAACAAAGTTGTACCTACGATCTCGCACCACGCATCGGTATTTCGAATTAGACGTAAGTTTTTAAAGAATAGGCAAGCAGCAAGGGGCATGCGCCCCACCTTGCCCCAACATGGGTACACCCATGGTACTTAACCAGTTGTTATAAACCGAATTTAAGGTTAGTGTACGTTTTGTAATAAGACCGCCGATGTCCATTAGAATATCATCCGTAACTTATAAGTAGCTAAACAGATTTTCTTCAACGACATCTTTATTAAACCAGTTTTCCCATTAATCTGTGAATCAGAACTATTATATTCTTATAGGCAAAAAGAATGATAATATTGTAATATGATATGTAACAGTCTGCGTTAAAAAATCAGAAACAAAGTAAACTCTTAGTGATTTTGTGCAATGTGCTTCTAATTTCATAAACTGAATTCTAAAATTCGATGTGTAATGCTGTACAGATAGGTGTAGTGTACGCTCACCCATAATGTGAAACAAATGAAAGATTTATTTAATTTGAGACATTTACAGCACTATGATATAAATTATGCGCTTAGGTAATCGTAACATTAGATTGTATACGATTTTTTCAATAGGTATCCGATAAAATCTTGATAGCCGAACATTTTTGGCATATTCGTAATAATTAGTAAAAAAAAGGTAGATAGCCCAAGCATATCATTATAATCATAGTATTGTATATATTTTATTTTACTTGTCATCTACATATAACATACTTCATATCATAAAAATTAGTACTTTTATTGTAACATTATAATATAATATAGCTAAATAACACTTTGTTATGACTTTGGCGCTGACTTTAGCAGTAACATAATATGTGTTATATATGTAAATGTAGGCAAAAAGAAAACTGACAACTAAATATGTTGACTACACTTTTCATTTTGATTTATCTATCATTATATTTGATCCACTAACTGATGATACAATAGTTTGCCAACAAGGATTACAATTTATAAACAAACTTTGATACTGCTCACCTAGATATAAGTTAAAAATCAAACACCAATGTATTTAGTATGTCTACCAGTTGCTAATAATTGATTTTTGTCCTTATTTCGCACTTGCACCTCAAGGAAAGCAATTTTTTTACCAGTTTTAATTGTAGTTGCTTCAACTTCTATATTGTCACCCTCTCTCGCTGCACCCATGTAACTAAAAAAATACCATGTTATATAATTTTTTTTATAAGTAACATTCTTCTTAAAGTGATGATGGTCAATACCAATACTTCGATAAACATAAAGGATTATGTGCAGCAAAAAAATACAAAATATAATAATAAAAATATATACTAACTAGGTATATTCGTCATGCATTGCAATATCATGTAATGAAATTAGTGCTTGGCAAAATTTCATTACCATCCGGTGAATGGTTTAAGAATGCATAAAGGACAAACATACAAAGAAATAATCTTTTTTGTTTATAATATAGATGTGTATTGTTGTAAAATTTATAACAATGGACACATTCAACACCATAAGTATGGACCTGGTACATTTTATCAAAAAAATGGGTGATACAAAATGTTTTTACTTTGCCCTACACTCCACAGTACCAAAGTACATACATACCTCACACTCAAATCAATGGACACTCCTCTAGTGTCTACTTTTTCATTAGCAGTTAAGGCGTATGTTGAAATGGCATCCACAAGATGGGCAATGAATCCTCCATGAAGGGTTCCTCTCTGATTAAGGTGCTCTGGACCAACTTGAAATTCTGTCACCATTCTACCATTTCCACAGCATACCACCTTAACCTGAAAAATATATATATTGAAAAAGTATAAAGTTATTATTATTTTATGATTGCAAGAGCTGATTATCAATATTTAAATAAGTTGTATCAACATTTTAATTTATGGAGTATGTATGTGAATGGTTTTTTGTGCAAAAAAGCACTGCTTTTAATATAATTATTATTATTTATTTGATTTTATTAGCTAGCATGCTAATCGATCTAGTAACATAATAGTAGTCTTATTGGCAACAATTGTCCTGTCCGTGATGGTAGATCAATCCCAATACAGTATTGTAGTTGTGGTGGGCATATTAATTATATGGTACCTCAGTGGTCATATTATATGGTAGCGGATGGATGCGGGTTGCCCATGACCGGGATGGTTGGCGCTCACTTGGGGAGGCTTACGTCCAACAGTGGACGGCAATAAGCTGAGATGAACCTCAGTGGTCACAAGGCGATATTGAAGAGCAAATTGTTGGTGTATGATCTTGGCTACTAGGTTATGTCTATGCAAAGACTCGCCGTTCCTAAGATACGAACAATCGAAATAATATGCCTGATCGACTCTCCGGGAAGGTGGCATGCCCGACAGTTGTCAACCATACCATCTTTCAGGATGTATTTTCTGTAGTTGCTCTTCTTGATAACTTCGTCAATAATTGCAAAGACAAACCCTCAGTGTCCTCAAACAGATCACCGGAACTTGCCAAGATACAGTTAAGTGCAAGCAAAATAATTATTAGTATGTATGAAAATAACTAATTCTTATTAGTGTCTAAATATACATTTCATCATTGTATATATTAACACATGACTGAAATAAAAAGAGGGCATATGAGGATTTAGAATTTACATAACCCTTAGAAGAATAAACTAAGAATCTTTTTATTGTTAATGCTCAGTATATTTTTAATACCTTGCGAAGATTTTGATCAAAACATTTAGTTGTAGCTACAGCTTTGGTGAAAAGTTCGGCGACTTTTATACCTTTATTGCACATGTTTTTTTATGAAATCTAAGGAATTACGAATTTATTACATACATACAACAAAATATTCAAAATATAACCAGCTGATATGACACTGATGACATTTCATTTTTTTAGTTTGTTGCATAGGTAACAGGCTAAAGTCAGAAACCATGCTGCCAAGTTTTTCTAAGAACATAATAATTATGTATGGAAAGTTAGGTATATACTGCTTTTCAAGAGCACAATCATCATTTCAATCATTTAATCTTGTATCAACTCACTGCTGGGCTTTTCATTGTCTGTCACTCGTCCCTACCCTGTGACGATCTTAACCACAACCATTCCACGCTCGGGAGTCGGTTGTCGTCAACTCAGCTAGCCAGAGGACGTGCCCTATACCTTATACCGGTTCTCGGTCTCCAATAACCATTCAGTCACTACTTTGATCCACCTGTCATCTCGTATTCTGGCTACGGCCGCAAATCTATACCACGGGTAGTTTATAAATGAAATCCACACTGTCATGGTCGGTGACATTAGAATTGATTGAGCAGTTGTCCATTTGTAGGTATGTACTTTTACATGCTTTGCCAATCCACTTGCCAATACTACGGAACCATGTTCCATGTGGATTACTCGCAAGCGCTTAACATAAGCTTTCTTTGATAAATGTAAAAAAAAAACAACACTCAAGCATCAAACACGAGGGTGGATCAAAATATATAATTTAACTAGCTGTCCCGCGCGGCTCCGCCCGCGTGATCTGTATTTTCCGGGATAAAAGTAGCCTAACAGTGGCGCCATCTGTCAGCAATGTGTCACGCACCGACGCCATCTACTTAAAATATTGGTTTGTAGTACATGCTATGTATCAGAGATGGCGCTGTATTTAAAAAATGATTTTCCCTATTTTCCCGCTTTTCTATTGAAATTTTTCCTAGATTTTCGTTGCTATAAACCTCACGGAGCCCGAGACCTTTCCAACGAATGTAAAACCGTGGAAATCGGTTCGTGCGTTCTGGAGTTATATCGTCAGGAAGGAAAACCCGACTTATTTTTATATAATAGATTAAAATAAAAAAAAGGTTTTACGTACATACGCGGTACGACTAATAGTATTAATAGTTTTTTTAAACATAAGGCATTATAGATAAATTTGCAATCTATAAAGATAACTTGTTTGAAACTATTCACACAAAATAACAACAATCAAATATCTGAAGTAGGAAAAAATCACTTACCGGACGCAAAAAGGAATTGGGGTTATTTACTTCGAACCCAAACTATCAAATGCAATGCTACCACCTGAGCGAGACAAGAGAATATGAAATATGTCAAGTCTAAGAAATATAGCAACAGCGTAATACCTACTTCCATAAAATTCTATGAACAGTTGTTATTACCTCCCCCCTGGTACACTATCCCGGACTCCCCTTGCTTATTGTTTAGGAATCGAATTTAATTGAACCGGTTTATAATAATATCGTGGAGATGATTATGTGAACACACAGATAAGTATCTTCGTTCAAGTATCATGGCTAAAGTGACCAATTACTGATAAATAAGTAAGTAACATTAATTTAACCACCTATTAAAGTCCATGCGATAACAACCTTAATTGGCCAAAATTAAATTACGATAACTCATTATTTCGACTCTTTTTACGTTAACTCTCGCAATAGGTATGGTATGGTATAAGGTTTAAACCACCTGATTGCCGATCGATGAGGTCTTGGGTTGAAATCCCAGGTTGGGCAATCACAAATTATCTGCATTTTCGAATAAAAAATCGCGATTTGCCGGGATTTTGATTTTTTGTTTTTTTTTTATCCTGGCTCGGCAAAGTAACTACACTGGATCTGATTTTAAGTACAGTGCAGTCCAAACATAATGTCGACCGTCAAGAGACACTGAGTCCCTCAACGGTCGGCAGAATCATGCCGGCCTGAAGTTACTGAATATACACTGGCTGATCCCGGAACGCGACTCGCCTGAACGAGCCGCTATGGCGAATTTTTCACCATGTGTAACACAATTATTTTACAACCAAAAATATAATCATTTGGTAAACCAGTCGCACCTTTCTAGCAATTATTAGACCTGAATCAAATATTGGTTACTTACCTACTTTAGATTTGCGTCAGAATAGGATGTTTCTATCTTTAGGTACCGATCTCCAGTTATCAGAGAAAGGAGTTTTAATACAAAATAAAGCTGACTATATATTTTTTTAACCGCGCACGGCAAAGTGGCTACACTATACCTGATAGTAAGCGCAGTGCAGTCCAAAAAAAAACCACCGACAAACAATGAGTTTATCAGTGATCACCAAAATCATGCCAGCCTGTATAAATGATCTTCACACTTCGAAGACGGAAGATGCAAATCGAGGGACCTGCGATAAGATAGGTGGATGACCGATGCAGACACAGGGATACAAGGATGTACGCCTATACCCACCCAAGCCAACCATCAAGTAATGTCACAAACCCCTCTAGAGAACCGGATATACACCGGCTGATCCTGGAACGCGATCCACACAAGGTGTGTGGGTCACTATGACAGGGTTTAATACCATGTAATACCATGCTACCCGGGCGGATATGAATGTCCTACCACCAGCAATAAAAAAAAGGAAAAAGTAAATTTACTCCTACCCTAGATAGACCTGTCTGTGCTTTCTAACCAATTGAGTCGATACAGTTGTAAGTAGTGATATTATAAATCGATAATTGATAGCGTTGTTCAATGTCTTCTGAAACATTTTACATATTTATTACATATTAAAATTCTAGCCGTTCCTCGCGGTTTCAACCGTTACTGCTCTACTCCCGTGGGTCATAACATGATGTTATATAGCTATGAACCGTCGCTCTATCGTCTCGATAAAACAAATATATGCTGTCATTATATGGTGTGAACGTACCCTCTTATTTATAGCATATGCCAGCAAACGAGCAAGTGGGTCACCTGATGGTAAGTGATCTCCACCGCCCATGTACGCTCACAATACCAGAAAAATCATGGGTACGTTGTCGACATTAGAGGAAAGGGAAAACTAGGGATTGGGAAGGGGAAGGAGATTTGAGTCTCCGGATATCTCACTCACAAAACGTACTTAACGTACAAAACGCACCAATTAGCCACTACGTTACGTCGGTTTCCCGTGAGGAAGTGGTAATGACCCGCTCGAGCCGGCCCATGTAAGCTGACAACTGTAGACAAAACTGTCTACAGCTTGGCTGTACCACTCATAAACCGCCGTTAGTTAAGTTATTCAAAATTTACATGGTAACAGACAGATTACAAAGTACGTATAAGTACGTATTTCATAATAATGGGAAATCTATAGCTAATTTGGAATCGCCCTTAGGCACCTACTATTGCGCTGCATCGTCAATTGAATGTCATTGAACAGGTTACACGCACGATTTATATAATCGAGCCTGATCAGTGTGCGGACCGGTGGCCGGTGGGTCACTACTTACCACCTCGCATGTACCTTTGTTGACATACTTTTAAAAATGAATGACTAATGACATTGATATTGAGGTCGTATTGACACGGCAGCCACACAATATTGGTTTCATAAAATATTTACTTACATCACTTACGAGCTGAAACGCCATAAGTGCGTCTTAATTAACATTCATCTTTTTATAATAAAAAATGCTGTTCGACGGGAACAGAATCATTTCAGAACGGCTGAACCGATTGGGTAATTTTTTTAGCTAGTTGTTTATAATAATGATTTAAATAATAGGTGTTAATATAATGTAAAAAAATATCTGGAAGAAAATCGACGTTAAGTAGCAGTCTGCTATAAGTATCTGGAGATATCCAGAGGTCTAAATCCCCTTCTTTTCGAATCCCTTTCTACTGGGCCATGATTTTTTAGGTATTGTGGATGTTCATGGGC
This sequence comes from Amorpha juglandis, assembly GCA_949126905.1. Taxonomy (NCBI): domain Eukaryota; kingdom Metazoa; phylum Arthropoda; class Insecta; order Lepidoptera; family Sphingidae; genus Amorpha; species Amorpha juglandis. The sequence continues at coordinate 10,019,304 of OX421367.1, forward strand.
GCTAGAGATCACTTACCATCAAGTGGTCTTACTTGCTGATTTACTCTGCTCTGAGCAACATAAGAGTTTCTAGCCCGTTCTTTAGCGAAAATACTTTCAAACCTGGTGGTAGACTAAATATTTACGAACTCATTTTATTGGAGAGGCCAGATACGAACAAATGGGTCACCTGATGGTGGCTGATCTCAACCGTCCCTCCCTGAACACCTACAAAACCAGTAGTAAATGGATGCGGTTGCACACACTCCTCTTTTTTGTCGGGGTTAAAAATAACCTTCTCTAACAATAATAATTACTGCTATTGGCGTCAGAGGTATCTATAGTATTTATTTTTTGCATTGCGAGCACTGTCATCGACTTCACTGTCTCCATAGCATTCTTTCATACTGCGATCAATAATACATTAATTTATTAATCCAATTCACGCACATAATGCCGTCGTCGTCGCTATAATCGATAATAATATTTATTATTACGAAAATTTGAGTAGAATTAGAAGAGAATCTAGAGAATATTCCCCAGCTTAAAGTAAAATCAGTATATAAACCAGCCCGGAATGAGATTACAATTTTCAATATAATGCTATCGTTATTTTAGATTTAAAGTTTTAATTAAATACAGTTTCAGACATAGGTCTGAGCCAACTGATATTACCGCGATCACATACTAGACGCTACAATGCCCCAGAACATTGTTTCCCAACATTTTTTAGGCAACCTTAATTTTTTTTTGTTAAATTTGTCACCGATATTTAGGATTGCATTTAAATAACCCAAAGCGAAAGGGTTAAAGTCGTGTCGAATCCAGTTTTAAATTGCCCCACGTTGGGAAACACTGCCCCAGACAGATAAACCAAGGGATTTTCTCGTGACAATTCTATCCTGGGAAAATTATGTAATAAAAAGTCACACAATTATAGAGCGCTGACTAACTAATTTAGAGGCAGCTTTCTGGTTGTGTTTCTTACAGCCAGTTATTTATTATATAATTTATAAATAAATACATCGCACTCATAATCTTGACTCCAGACCTCGCACTATGATACGAGTCGGGTACCGTGGCTATCAGGTTCTATGGGAGACCTTCGGTCACACACACCCAGACCCGCAACAGACATTTTGCGGACACATAAATATTTGTCTCGGAGCGGGGATGGAACCCGCAGCCGTTCGTTTCAAACTGGGTACTCGCCCGCCTTAAAGCTGTCTTTTGCCGGAACTCGAACGCAAGGCCCTTTTACTTTCCTTATAGACCTGTAACGCACCCAAGATTTCTCTGGCATGTAACTTATAATATCAGCCTTGTTATATCGTCTCACTACTGAGCACTAGCCTCCACTATTATTGAGAAGAGCTTAATTGACCACAACAAAGCGCCTAACTTTAGTCGTGGTAGGTACTGTATGCCGCGACATACGTTTCACTTTCACAGTAGTGTTTATCTAAACAAGAAACAATGGGTACAATAACGCTCCACTTTTATAAAGCGCCGATAATTGTGGTTGCGCAACAGTTCGCTAAACTGAGCTAAGTCGTGTAAGGTGGGTGTAGGTGTAGGACGCAAACAGTGAGAAAGTGATTCGACCCGTTTTGTTGAGGAACCTCTTCGGCGAGTTCCGCGTACTGCCCCGCTCTGCTTGCCTCGTGACGGAACTAACTGAAAGACAAGTTTCCCGTACATCAAGTATTTCCTCGTTAGCTTCTATCTACAACTTTCTGTAGGTGTAATGTCTTTAGATTAATACGACAACCCTTCCCATAATTATTCGACGATGTGATTACCATAATACTCTAATTTACACATACGTTGTAACATTTATAATCCGGGTAGACAGAGGTGTAAACAGTACACCCACATTTCGATAAGCTTATTTCCGTCCATGATGTGATAGGGGGTGAGCCTATGGCCATACTGGGTACAATTCCAGACTCCGGGCTGATACTGAGCATTTTGTGTTAGAAAAACTCAATATCACTTTCACCGGACCTGGGAATCGAACCCAAAACTTCAGGACAGCAGTCATATCGCGTACATACGACTGCGCCACTGAGGCAGATTAAATCAGAAATATTATTATGTATACGTGCAGAGTATTTACGACACAAATTATTTACAAATCTTAAAATACTAAACGGACTACATGGTCAAACTCATGTAAAAAAGAAAACTTACAGTTGTACCTAACTCTTATATAATGTAGGATAATAAATATTAGTATGACAGTTGACATTAATTTGCACCTACCTACTTATAAGCAGACATGAACGGAGAAACTCCCTGTTGCTTAAATTTTGTATAATCTTACAATTTGTTTGTTACACCACGTGGATAGGTCGCGCATGTTACGGATGAATTTATTGTTCGATTATATAACAGGTCACAGATTCGTAATACCAAAATAAATCACTAACACGTAATGCGCCGTTGGGTCGTTTATTGATGCGAGATGTTTTAGTACACTGAACACAGGAGATATGTTACTAATTACCGGATATTGTTTTCCACCTGCGAGAGTTATTTTTATTGGCTACACATTCGTATTCGGAATAACGAAACCTTTGTTTCGAACCGAAGCTAGCTAATTGTGGGTATCAACTACTACTACAATATCAAAGATCGGTGCATACGCTTGAGTAATTAACCTTTAATTTACATTAACAATAGCTTTAAAAGCCTTGTGCAAAGGATAAACAATTCAAAAGATCTATCTTTGTTATCTGAAGTATTCATGTTGTATGCACAAAGTTTATTTATATTACTTTGTATTGTACAAGCAATGTGGATTCCCAAGATTAAATTTGTTGAATAAGTACTCATTACTTATCTAGCCGATCAATAAGTACTTCCTGCTACTTAACAAAAATATTTAGGGAAACAGGATATTATTTCAAATAATTTTCAACCAACTTAAAAAGGGGTTCCGCATTAAATCTAAATGCATTTACGTAGACTTCATCGTCATTTTAAAAAATCTAATTAGCTAATCAATTATAGAGGTTGTTCCATCCAAAGCCTCTTTTTGAGTACAGAGCAAAGCGGTTAACTTGTTTGTATTACAGTACACTACGTTTATACAGGTGAATAGGCGGTACCCTGTATCACAGAAACTTGCTGTTGCGTTTAGTACGGTGATTGACATTTCTGGAAGTCCCTATTCAACTTCTCTTTTCAACGAAAATGATTTTGAACCAGTTTTTGTAATATACGACAAATCAAACCATAAATAAAAACTAAAAATAAATCCATCTCAAGAAAACTCTACTAACCTAGAACGACACAATATTGAATTGGTGCTCTAGTTGAACAGTCAATGATTGCCGTCTTAGATTGTTTAGTTTTATTTATAGATTATTATTATTTTTGTTTTGTATATTTTGTTAAAAAGATTTTATCTTACTATTTTTAGTGAAAGAATCATCAAATTTGGTGCATGAATGTCGAAATCTTAGTTCTTTATCCCGATTTCACCCCCTAGGAATGGAATCATTGAAATGGGACTATCACTCAAGTAAACAGTATCGGGTACATACAGAATCATCCAAATTGTTCCATATTTTGCGGAGTTATGCGTGAACCAATAATATAGTATGTCACTGCATGTGCATGCTTAAAAATGTATACAGACGAATTGGGAACCTCTTTGGTGTTTTGCGTCGGTTAAAAATGGCAGACGAACATATTTGAAATGATATTATTACGTTGTAGTATTTCACGAAATTCCACGAGACACAATGTCAAACATTTTAGATAAAAGAATTATCTTTTAAAAAGACGTAGTCTGTGGGAAAACGATTTTCACCGTAACAACGAGAGGCGAAGCGCTTTGTTAGCGACCGTCCATTTTTATGTTGTTGCGTGATAATTTTTAAACAATATTAATTACATAACCAAACATCACGTAATTACCAATTTAATTGCTTGGCATATAAGGAAACTTGAAAGGAAACGAAAATCATTTTAATTCTGTTATATCAAAATAATGTTTTCCCCGTAAAGATGCAAAATGTGAAACGTTCATTTATCGCGTTCAAACGTGTTTTTTAAAGTTTTATGATTATATTGTTTTATCATTCTCATTAAAAGTAAAGTTAGTACTTATTGCTAATTTCCATTTTTTTTATATTAATTTATTTTTGGGTTTTTAACAACGTCAACCCCATTGTACCTTTTTAACTATTCTAAATCACTGGTTCAAAATTTTAACAGACTTGTACCTATCGATTTTAATAAAGCTTAATTTAACCTTTAGCTAAACTGGATACCTACGCATATTTAATGAAATTATAGGTATTATTATTAGTTGCAAACATATATTTTATTAAATAATAAATCTTTAACTATAGGTGAAAGGAAAAAGAGAAAATATCCTTTTAATAATGGTTGACCATATTAGAAGGATATATACCTAATAATTTAGCAAAAACGACTAAAATAATTTTATTAAAGTAACGAGCTAATACAATGTACTAATATGTACTAATATCTAATTAACCATGAACTAATTACACTACTTTACAATTATTTTAACCCATAGGTGATGCTGGTGATGACCCATGCCTATCGGTAGAGTCAGAGCCATTTGAGATCAAAAGACCGGTGCCCTAATAATAACAATGCATTCACTTTATAAATGGTCGCCTTATCCGATATCGACTAAAATTATTGTATTCGTCGCTATATTTTAGAGCTAAAAAAATTAGGACATAACTTTTATACATATCTACCATACCAGTTTTTTTTTATTTAAATATTTACATAATCTTGACCAAGAAATTTTTCACCTGCCAAAAAAGATTTACTAGCATACTAATTAGATAATTAGATACTAGTTAGATAATTGTCACCAAAAATGACAGAATATTAAAATTCTTCTGATTTTAACTACGAATTTTTTTTGAGTTTATTATCACTAAATTTTGGGAATATGTGTTTAATCATTTATGCGCAAGTCTATTTTTGGTTGTAAAGTACAAGTGACAGTGATACTCTATAAAAAAACTTGACGTGATAAAAATAAACAAGATTTATTTTTGGTATACAGGAAGGGTTTTATTAGGTAAAAGAATAAAATGTACCCATAGTATAATTAGTAATTTATTAATAATTATTACTCAAAATAGATAGCAATTAATAAGAATGGTCACACGCCAATGAATAATAAAGATCGTATAGATACATCTTTGATAAACGTGCTACCTTAGTAAACTTTCAGAACGCTATTTATGATGGTCATATGTTATGACATGCGCAAACGTGGGATTTCTACCGTTTCCATAATCCAGCATTTAATAAGTCCTGATCGATATGTCTGTCTGAGAGAATAAAGATTAGCTTGTTGCTAATTATATTTTTCAGTGAAACATCCTACGCGTCCTGAGGGCCATCGGAGGCAGGTGCGAGACTACGGGCTGAGGGGTGGGAGCAAAAGTGAGCGCAGACACGCGCCCCACCGATGGGTGTATGGGGTGGGCCAGGCCTTATATAAAACAATAGCGAACGGCAACTAATAGAGTAAAAAGAGTTTCGGCGTCTCACCAAGTGGAACGGCCGCTCCCCGCCCATCATGCGAGGGACCTGGAGCGAAGTGGTCAGTGTCAATCATTCAATTCGGGAATATTCTAATTTAAGAACTTACATTTTAAAAGTAAAATATTATGTGAACGGTTAAGTTTTTTTAAAAGGCCTAGCTATGTTTGTGAATAATAATAAATCGACGTTATAATAATGTTACGTATATTAAATCAATTGAATTGTAACAGTTTGTAAATTAGCAATGCAAGTGTAGCTTTCACCGTTGTTTCAACTGCCACCCGGGTCGTGCCGTACTGGATCATAAAGTTGCCTCCCGTTACACGTGTTTTGGCAGGTTTTGTTTGTTTTTAGTCAAGATTAGAAGTATTATATTTATTGCATATTTTAAATATCAAAATAATGAGTGCTAAGACAGTGTCTGATAGAGCATAAATGGAAACGCTTGCCAAGTGAACGGTAGAGCTCAGCCAAGTAGATATTTACTTGTTTGCTTTATTGTTCAAGTAGCCAGTTTAAATATTGACAGTGCCGCTTAGTTAAATTTGTATTTCTCTTTTCACACTTATTATTTGTAATTTTTAACAATACTAAAATGGTAATTGGTAAATATTGCATGACGCCACGACGGCGTTAATTGATTTAACGTTTGTTTATGTATTCTTTTCACGCAACTTGGGGACTTGCACTTTTCTTGGACTTGTCAGTGATCTCGTATTGCAATGTTTATTTTACAACATTAAAAAAAAATGCTTTTATGGACAACTGTTAGTTTTAAATATAAATGGACAGTATCAACGAATGCCTAAATATTCTTATTCGAATAAAAATATATCAACAACAACTACCTACGTGAAATTATATATCTACTCATTTTATTTTCATCGATACTTAAATGGGATAGTGTATTTCTTCGCATCTCGTCATTGTTGTTTTTATTGTACGCATAAGGAAGTGATGCGGATATACCGCATTGACTAATAAAGTTGAACTCGGGCGTTTTACATAATACATCCTTACATATGGATGTTTTTTAATCGAATTGAAATCCGGTTTCATTGTGCCGATTTTAGAAATGTTTACGAGATTTGATTATGTAAATTTAAATTATAACACTTGTGCGTATACAGAATAACATACATTTAAATGTAAACAGAATATTTATTGCTATTACGTTGTGCATAACATGAGTCAAAACACTGTAACGCACTCACTTACACTCGTAATCCACGAAGGGTTAGGCAGAGGTGTAACCAGAATAACCCACATTTTGTCGAGTTAATTTCCGTCCCATGATGTGTATGAACGAGACTATCTCCATACCCGGTACCGTTCCAGAATCCCTGTTGATACTAAGCATTTCGTGATAAAAAAACCAATATAATTTTTACCCGAACCCTGGATCGAATCTGAGACCTCAGCACAGCAGTCGGTCGTATCATGTACGTCAGCGCCACCGATTTTCTAAATTTTCCATGGCAGCAGTCTAAAATTAATTTAATTGGAGATTATTTTGAATTTAACTTACCGTGTTTTTATATAAGTTTTTGATTTTGCATTGGATTTATCTTTGTTGTGATTAAAATAACGAAATAATTACTAACAGTCAAAAATTACTTACTAAAATAAGATATAAATAAATTAATAATCATAATAATCATACAAAACGCGTGGTTTAATTCTCGCCTTAATAGTGTGGGTATCGAACAAGTGGCACAATAGTTATGGGCTCATTTTAAATTCCGCACATGTGCGGCATCTCGACATATATGGACGCTTTATTTATTATAGGTACCTGTAATTGTCGGTCACCATAGTCATTGCATGGTGCCGTAACTATTGCATAATATCGTCCACTGTTGTATTGTATTATTAGTCCCAGGTGTGAAATACGCTAATATACCAAAATGTAAACTTTCACGAGATATTTTCACGGATCCTTTACATAAGTCTAGTCAGGTACTAAACTGTTATACTGTTAATAATAATTATTCGAAACATATATAATATAAATTAGACAATACATACTAAATAATACACGCATCCGGTTTACAACTTCCAAAACAAGTTTTTGATGAAACGTAACAAAATGCTTTACCGGCAGTACTCGTTACTGCAGTTCTTAAGATAAAATGGAAATCATAGCAAATCGATTAAAGTTATGTAGAAGTTAAAAACACTTCCTGGTGTGTCAGGTCAGATTCGTTACTAAATGGACCGCGTTCCGGCCCCCACCTCGCTTTTAACAACTCGTCTTGAGAACTTTCTTTTTTGATACACTCAAATGTTCTCATTATGTAACAGATATATAATGACGTAATTATTAGGTATATATTATTGCTTTAAGTTTAAAGTTCTCGACAACAATTTCATTAAGCTTTCACGTAACGAATTTTTTATGTGTCATTTCATAACCTAATTGTTTTAAAACATAGCTAAACTGAAGCATGTCAAGACTTACATTAACCTACAATTACTTCGTATTTACTTTTAATTAAACTTTAATTAAAATTTGCACTATGTACGAGACTCCGCGATGTATGCGAAAGCACAAAATTGTTTATCATGTACCTGTTTGAAAGCTAGCGTTTATTTTTAGATTAAATACTTGAGCGATGCAATGTTCATGGTATTCTCGTTTGTTTCAGATTACCCTTGCGGTAATTTTGCAAATCGTTCTAGTTTCTGGCAAGGCGTTACCTCAACAAAATCAACAAGCACAGCCTCAGGTGGTACAGGTACCTGACAGCGATAGTAAAGCTCAAAGACGCGACGGCTATGACTACCCAGCGCCACCAACCGATGGTTTCAACCCATTTCAAGACAGCAATGATTTAAACACGCATGGTGACCACCACGATGTGATCGACCACCACGACGACCACGATGACCACCATGAAGAACATCATTTCGAGGAGCATCACGAGGAGCACCACGATCATCACGATCATCATGATGACCACGATCCTGGCTACTGGAAAAAGAAACTTATCTGGAAGTCTGGATGGAAGAAAATTTGGAAGCCAGCAAAAAAGCAAATTTGGAAACCTTCTTGGAAAAAAATTTGGAAGCCAATTTGGGTACCCACCAAGATTCCAGTTTGGAAAGACATTAAAGTTCCGGACTGGAAAAAAATATACAAGCCCGAATGGAAACCAATTAAAGTTCCTGCTTGGAAGGAAATAAAAGTACCAGACTGGAAAAAGATAACCGTCCCTGTTTATAAAGATATTGTCGTGCCGGGTTGGAAAGATATTCAAGTTCCCGCATGGAAGAAAATCTGGGTACCTGAATGGGTAAAAGTGGGCATACCTGGTGAAAAGTATTTGGGTAAAGATCACGATGGTTGGGAGTACACTTCGCACGATCTGTGGAAGAAAAAACTCGTCTGGAAACCAGTATGGAAGAAGTATTGGAAACCGTCTAAGAAACAAATCTGGATCCCTGACAAGAAATTAGTATGGAAGGATGAATGGAAGCAGATTTGGAAGACTGAGAAGAAGCAAATTTGGGTTGACGATAAGAAATTGGTTTGGAAGGAGGCCTGGCAACAAATCTGGAAACCATCAAAGAAACTTATATGGGTGCCAGACAAGAAGCTAGAATGGAAGGAAGCCTGGAAACAGATTTGGGTACCTGATTGGAAAGATATCTGGGTGCCAGGTGTAAAGAAAATCTGGCGACCGGTTTGGATATCAGAATGGTTCCCTTCTCCAGATCATCATGAGCATGTACATGAGTCTCACGGATGGGACCGAAGCGACAATGATTTAGCTGCAAGTCAAAAATCAGTAGCCGTCAAAGAGCCACCACAGCAACCTGCACCAAAACAGCCTCAACAAACGACGTGGCAATTTCCTAAATAATTATTCGATCTATGGTACATGTACCATAAGTGTAAATTTAATAAATATTTATTCTGATATTTCGGAAAATATCGAAAACGCGTCTTGATGGACACGAGCGTTTTCTGCCATATAAAATTAAGACTGTGAAAAATATTCCAAGGAGTCTACTTTCATACAAGGAACAATCCCGACTTGGCCAATCGCTTAGGTAATATTAATTTCACGATTTTAAATAATATTACTTTATGCAATGCGAACTTGTATGTGCCAGCGAGGCGATTGTTTCTTCTAACCCGTTTACACCGTTTTCTGCGAACATTGCGGAAGAATCTTTTGATGTAGTAGGTTTTTTTTCATCTAATGGCCGAAGCTTTAAATCTGTTTTGTTGTAGTTACCACTATAAGTCTGAATATTAAGTTTATATGCTGTGTGTTTTGGTTTAAATGGTTTACGTACAAACCTGTAGTCTGTACCACTGATGCTATTGTGTTTTGTTGTTAATTAGGTTTTTAAGTCTTATCGTTATTTCTTTGTATTATTAGTTAGTTTTCATTAAACGCGAAACCAATGAAATAAATATTAATAATTGTTGTAATGAACTTATATAATCGTTTTATTTACAACATCTCACTATAAAATATATTGAGTTTGACACTCACTTTAATGAATCAATCACTTTAGTCAATGCACTTTATGTTTTATCGAGATTGCATCCCATGATACAATCTTGATTAACTTAAAAACCATATGGTAATCATAATAATATCAAGCTTGAATTATGCTGTTGGGCACCGGCCTCCTTTTCGAATGAGAGATGAGGATCAGTGCAACACGACAACAAAAGTTCTCAGCTATGCCGGTTTTCCTCAGTTGTATAAAGCAATCGATAATTTACAATGAATACACGTATAACCTAGAAAAGACAGTCGTGAATACTCTTGGGGTTGGTTTCCGGCGACTTTCGTCGCGACAGTCCGTATCACTCCGCGCTGAGCTATTGCTACTTAGTGCTTGTTAATAATAATAATTGTTTATTTCAAACTTATAACGTGTCAGCAAGCTTTTACTTTAAATACGACTTGTATATATCGGTAAGTAGGTACATAGATCTTGTCATTCGTCTAAAATACGTTTTAGTTTAAACCTTTTTACACGTACCTAACTAAAAGTAAATCCATCAACCAAATCTGTGCCACCAAGTATATATTTTCTGGTTTAAAAATGAAAATAAAATTGTTTTAATACCGCCATTTTAAGAGTATTTATATAAGTTTAGGTTAGTTGGAGGCAACAGAATAGAGACAAACACAATGTATGTCTAACCGCGTGGCATAGGGAACATTAATCAGCCAGCCAGTATTCGGTTTCGAAACGAGAATCAACCTGCAGCGGATTAGACAATCTCGTTGAAACAAATTGTTGATTGACTCGTGAGTACTTTGTTCGGGGCTTAACAGCCCCTAGGCAAGAAGCCCTGAGACCCCCGAGAAGCGTGAATGTGAGTGATGTCTCGTTTTGTTTCCGCGTACGACGGTTATTTGATCGGTGTCCGTTTTATTTCCTATTCAAAGAGTTTCTCGGGAGAAAAAGATAATACTATTCACATTCTTGGGCGGTCTCAGAGCGACATACAAAAATATATTTACAAATCTTGATTAATACAGTGAGATAGACTTCGAGTGAGTGTGGGGAATACAAAGTGTTCTCGAGAAGCTTTGGCAAGGCTTCTCGTAAGGCCTTCTCGTCGTCTGTAAGGATCACCTAGCTTTTATACAATACGATATAATTTAGACGGGTATTTTTGTCGAGAAACCTCAGTTTTTCGGATTATCCCATATTATGTCTATCGACGCTAGTATTAACACTCGAATCGTTATGTCAAAAGTATTTTCAGGTCTCAACCTCTGTGTGGTATTTTGCCTACGAACCCTAAAATAACCACGTAATTGTATCAAATGTTGACACTTTAATCTCGGATATTTGTTGTTGATAGTTTTCTCTCTTGCTTTATATGTCATGGGCATATGTTAAGCCCTCTAACCAAATATTGAAAGCAAAATCTTATGATATACACAACACTATGGTGTTTTAGTGAGGAGTAAGGCACATACGGATGAGTCTGACTGCAGTGAATACCTTAATAATCGGTCGAGTACGAAGCGCACTGGAGCTATGGAGGTTCGGTACCCACACATATGTCTATATGCAGAGGCACATTTATTTAGTTTGTAAGCTGCATCTTGGATTTTGCGTTCTCTCAGGTCATAAATATAATTTTCTTAATTGGATTCATCTAATGAGTATTAAATTATTCTTTCTAGGTGTAAGAGAACGTCGTAGTGGTTAAAAATTAAAAAATACTTTTAAAGTAAAGAGTACAAGCCGAGAGAAAAAGAGAATAATTTGAATAAATAAATAAGCCTCTGTGGCGCAGTAGGCGCGTAACCGGCTACGAAGTGAGAAGCCGTAGGTTCGATTCCCGCAATGAGGCAAATGTTTCTGTGTCTCATGAATGTCTGTTTCTGGGTGTTGTAGGACAGGAAGTACTTGATAATCACAACACGGGTTAAGGTCAGGACTATGTGTGTGACTTAGGTGAAATTATTTATCTAAATAATATTTGGAAATATAACAGTTTGTTAATTATGGCAAAGGCAAAACTTCCTAAAGGCTAGTAAAATAATCCACATGCTAGAATCTAATCGATCTGGCTTTATGATCACTCCATGCATTCAACTATGTAGCTCTGTACCATGGATTTTGTGTTTGGTTCCCCGGTTTGCAAAAGACAGCAATGCAAATGGAGATCGAGTCTGTGACATAGAAATTTCCCTCAACGTATTTGTCCGTTGTGATTCGAACTGCGCAAAGGGTTGGTATTATATAAATTTTGTGTACCTATCCACTGTATGGTTTAAGCATATAGAATGCATCAATTACATAATTAAAATCACTGCTTTAAGTCAAGGTTCCGTACCCAAAGAATACTAACGGAATCTTATTACAGATTCCACGCCGTCATTTTTTTAATAGCCTGAGTGACGAAACGACCTGGTCGCGCGCCTAATGGTAAATGCCACCCACGCCTCCTCCATAAACAGAAGCAACACCATACCGACCATTGAATTACAAACCACTACAAGGCAGTGGGCCGCGTTCGTCACCCTGAGACATAAACTTTCATAAATGCCCAGTCATTTTACTAGCTTCAATATCCTTCAAACCGAGACACAGTGGTGTGTAACACTGCTGCTAGGCGGCAGAAATAGACAAAACGATCACAGGTCCCAGTCGAACCCGCCAACGCGTAAGCTGCCTCGTGGGATATGGTGCTATATCCACGAATTGCAAATGTACATAAACGTAATATTTGTTAAAAAAAACAATAACAATTTAATACAATTCTTAAAAACAATTAATACATAAGGATGGGTGTATATCAATATATGAGGTTGTTTTTATCTATAAATGAATATTTTTATAATCGCCTTGGCTGGCGGCTTCGCCTGCGTGGGATGGTTGTTCTCGTTCGGTGCGACATCCTCAATATCGGGAGGGATGGAAAATTGTTTTATCCTACCCGGTGACACGAGCTTAGGGGTTTACTGCGTACTATTTCAAATTTTAGAAGTTGATTGTTTTTAACCAACGCCGAAGTTGTCGACGAGCGCGTTGTTTTATGTGCGAGCGCTGTTATATACAGCTATAATTGTAGGTACCACATCAGACTAAGTAAGTACACATAAAGTTATGTAGTTAGCCTACTATTCTCTTTAAAATGAGTCAGTTCACAGACGTATATTAAATACAATGTCGCAGCTAAAAGTATACTTATAAGGTGTAAATGTAAAAAATAGTAATAATTAAGAAATCAAAAACCCGACTACAAAATAGACAATTTAAAAGTAATGCACTATAAAGACCGAATCAAGATTGAGAACAGAAAACCACCCGGAACGAGCATGCGAGAATAAAATGTACCACAGGCACACAAATATGTGTGTGTACCTATGGCGCATTATCTTTTCTTAGAAATATATTTTTATTTTTATATAACATGATATAAGACGGCCGTGGCGCAGTGGGCGTGTAGCCGGATGTGTAGGGAGAGGTGGCGGGTTCGATTTCCGCACTGAGACAAATGTTTGGGTGTATTTGTTTTGGGTTTGGGCGTTTTCTCCCCATAGTTGACGTCAAAACATCTGTAAAGCTTAAATGATTGAAAATATATTTAGCAAACTGTCTCAATCAAACCAACTTTAAAAAAAAGGGAAGTAATAAAATGATTCGTCATTCATCTGAGAACCACTATACGTCGCCGTGGTGGCACTGCGAGGAACGAATAGTTATATCATCAGAATATACTCTTTTATTAGACATGGTTTTATATTAGTTACAAAAGTTAACGTGATGCATGGTGTGGTGTCCGCTTTCTTATTACATAAATAGCGACGTATATTCCTGATCCAGCTTCAAGCGTTGTGGCTGCGCAATTGCCGAGTGATCGAAATCATGATGGTGGCCACATTACGGTGTTGTATGCATCGAATTCTAATTTTTATAAATATAACAGCGAAGCATATACTAAAGCGTGATAGAAAAAAAGGTCATTACTTATCTATACTAATATTATAAAGCTGTAGAGTTTGATTGTTTGTTTGTTTGTTTGAACGCGCTAATCTCGGGAACTACTGGTTCGAATTGAAAAATTATTTTTGTGTTGGATAGTCCATTTATCGTGGAAGGCTTTAGACTATATAACATTACGCTGCGACCATTAGGAGCGAAGCATTAGTGAAAAATGTTGCAAAAACGGGGAAAATTATTTATATTTGAAGGCATCCGTTGCTATGGTAATCAAATTTGGTCGGAATTAATGCGTTAATGCCAATTATTTTCCAAAGTGTTATCAACATAATATTATTCCTTATCCAAATAAATGTATTGTTGATTAAGAGTATTTCATTGTAAACAATATAATTTATACAGAAGAAATATTTGTATTTTTGTATGTAACGAATTAACTTAAAAACTACTGGACCGATTTGAAAAATTCTTCCACCATTATAATCCTACATTATCCCTGATAAACATAGGCTACTTTTTATATTATAAATATTATATATATTTAACTACACATCAATAAAATTTGATTTTATTGATTGTCTTTAATCAAAAAGTGTTTATTATACTACAGTCAAATCAATAAATAGGTATACCAACATTTTAACTGGGTACCTATTTTTTTAATAATAAATACACACATAGTCCTGACCCCACACTAGGGTAAACCTATATCGTGGGTATCAGGAACTATAAGGGACTTGCAGTCCCACAACACCCAGACCCGACACCAATATACGTGAATTTGTTGTAATACACAAACATTTGTCTCGGTGTTAATACAATAAAATTCATTGTTTTCTTAAAATTTATTTTTGTATTTTCTATAAAAGCGTGTTTTATAGATTTTTAAACTATTATTTGTTAAAAACATTTCATTTTAAATGCTAAAATTTTAGACTTTCAAGCTTGATTTCTCTCCTTAGGGGTAGAATTATTTCTGCATATTTAAATGAGACCACTACCGAAGTCTCGAACACAAGAAGAGTGATCCGAATTGATTCACATTTGGCCGAGTTATGTGTGAATAATATAATATAACATAATTTATATAAATTTAGACAAATTGAGACCCATTTTTGCGTCCGTTAAACAATAAAATTGGCTCAAATCATGAGACCAGAAAATAAAATGAGCTCCAAATCCAATCCTATTTACATTAAGTCCGATTCGGTGATAGTCTCGGTATATTATTTATTATTATATTATATATTGTATGATTCGTTAATAAAATATACTATTAATTATAATTATATTCGTTAGTTATGTTATTGAGCACTGACACAAACATTTTATTTTATAGTTTTCAATAAAAAGTACTCAGCAATTAATGGAAAAGGTCATTGCATAGAGGGTAGACGTAAATAGAAATCACTTATATGCCTTCAGACCAACAGGTACCTAAATAATATCAAAGAAAATGTTATATACACTGATCAACACGATGCTCATATAATCCCACAAAGAGAGCTTTGCAAACCTGAAATGTATAGCTCTCTTTTCAAATAAAATGTACGTTTCTAGAAACGAAGCACAATATAAAAGTAGATTTATATTTTGCTATTTTCATCCATGAAAGGACGTTTTTCCAAGAAATTATGGGATACCTGCAGTCTTATAACGAACGACTTTTGATACTTATAAAATAACTATATAGACATAGATTCCTTTTAGTTCACTATTTTTAAAAGTAATAAGCAATAATAACAAGAGGTTGTGTAATACCAGAGACGTATTACTTAACCAGCTGCGTAGAAAAAAATTATAGTTACAAGGTTAGAGTTACAGGGTACCCACAGAGTACTGTGTGCCGAGTGTATGTTTTAACACAATTTTAACGTCACTACAGCGTTTGCGTTTTTTCAACAAAATGTATGCAAACGTGAAAAGCGCCTCCTGGTGGCAAGTTTAGTAAACTGGAGACGTGAGTGTATGTTTTACAACGTTAAACGCAGAAGTGACGTTTTTCAAACGTGAGTTAACGCAACTTTTGCGTTACCGTTTATCACGTTTTTGCGAGTGTATGTTTACATTTTGACAGCTACAAACGTTTTTAAACGTAAACGCGTATGTTAAGTATTTCACTTGTTATTTCCTTGGTGAAAGACATTGTTTACAGTGTTTAAACTTTTTATTTCTATATTAAATAAGTATTACAAAACATTATATAATTAAAATGATGTCAGCACGCAATTTTTTCGCTTGGAGAATGTTAGTAAATGCTCAATTATAAGATGAGCGAAATAATTTACGGAGACAACGAGCCATTTCTCGGGCGTCCTTTAATCCATTGGAGAATCTAAGTGATATTGAATTTAGAAGTAGGTATCGCTTAACGGAGGAAGCTTTTCTATTTTCATGCAAAGAACTGGAAGACTTGGCAAACTTCAAATCAAGGTTAGTACGAGTGCATACCAAGTTAAACACTTTAGCGGTACCTATAGACATGCTTTTAATATGTTCTGTCTTTCGAGGTTCTTGTTGCATTGTTATTTTATGCAACAGGGAGCTACCAACGTCCTGTAGGGCTTGCTAAGAGTATATCTTAGAAAATGTGTAGTGTATATATCTATGAAGTAACCCAGGCACTCACAAGCATTGAGATGCTCAACAAACATATACAATTTCCCATACAATAGTTGCTAGGCAGGCTGTTAGTCACAAGTGTGTTGGTATCTACTTAAAATATATAGGTATTAAACTTAAAAAGTCCTCTCCTTATTGTTAAAGAATTTTAGGATAAATAGGATTTTAATACACATTATTGTTTTAGGTTTTATACAAAATATGGCTTACCAGGTGTAATTGGATGCATTGATGGAAGTCATTTTAGAATTCATGGACCACCAAGAGCCTAAGAACATTTATGTTATTGTTGAAAACATCATTTATTAAATGTTCAAATGGTATGTATGCAGAGATATTTCTCTTTTTAATTGATTGTATTAATGTGGATCAAGATGCTCTGCATGTACTAATCACTAAACTGATTTCTTACTTTACAGGTCCTTGATAGTGACAATTGAATATGAAGTATAAATTAAAAATTTGTGGAGCAACCATGACTCATTTGTTTGGAATAATAGGAATATAAATAACTACATACACAAGTGGAGAAATATGTTGGCCTTTAGGTACATATATAATTAATTAATTAAATTCATACATAATAAATTTACAGATTTTTATATAAAATTAAACAAACATAATAAAATATAAGCCATTTATTACTCATACTTTTTACTTCTGTAGAGTTGTACCTATTTGTGAAAATGTTTGTTTTAGAAATGTTATTATAATCTCATAACTTTATTTACAGAACAAAGTAGCTAGGTTGAACCAACAATCTCAATTATTAGAGAACAAGAAGAAGGCACATTTTCAGCTGATTCCATAAGAGTAAGAGCCAATAGGGACCAATTGGTTCAATGATTACAGATTTAATTAATACATTAACTTGTTTTATTGAAATGTTAGATATATCACCTGGTTTATTGTGTAGAAGAGCTTTATGTACTCATTTACTGGTACATTTTTATGGTTGAAATTGTCTACACAGCTAGCTGACCCACATATTCATAGCATTAAAGAGGTACACAGAGGCACAATGAGTCACACTCCCATAATCCCCACACAAAACCCTACAATATATTCCAACCGGAGAATCGAACTCCTAGGTTGAAGCTTAATACCACTAAACCATGAGGCAAATACATAATATTAATTATAAATAATACAAGTAACTGCAATATAAATAATTTATATTATTTGAATACATACAAGTAATATCCACATTTTGCATAATCTTAAAACTAATTTTGTAAACAGACATCAATACAATTGTAAATAATATTAGTTACATATCCATAAACACATTAGAAAATAACAGTATTAATTCTAAACTAAATAATAAAAAAAATACTTTTTAAACAATTGGGAATTGATAATTTGATTGAATGATTCTAGCCTTTCCTTTTCTAAATGTACTTGATCTTCATGTTTTTTGGTCTAATCTTCTCCATTCCTCTTCAAAATGGAGAAAATTTTGTGCAGCTTTGTCTATATGTGATGGCTGTCTAACAGTTATTCTTGATGCAATCGACATGCCATGGTTCTTATATGTTGACCGTGATGTCACGTCACCACATGTGTCCCTGGGAGGCTTGGTTGAGAGTGGCTGCAGGGGGGGCAGCATGTTCGTATATTGTATGGGGTGTCTGGACTGTTGTGCAGTGGTCATCTGGTGTTGCTGGTGGAGCTGGTGTAGTGTATGAGGAGCCTGGCTTAGCAGAAAACAAAATAGATTAGAAATACAATTATATTGTTTATTTTATAACTATAAAAAAAAAATATTGTGTTCAAAAACAGCTATGAAATTAAAAGTTTACTATGGTAAAGAATTTAATAGAATCTGTCTGGTCACTCATCTGGTAGTGTCATGCCTGCCTATAAATATAAGTATACCACTCAGAACTTCTAATAAAGAAATACTATATTGCATTTGGCTCTGCTCATCGTCCTGAGACAATTAGATTTGAGGAATAATTTTAGATAATATTAATTAAGATTTTAATAATAATAATATAAATACCTGAAGTAAACCAATATCAATCTCATTCAATAAGCCAATAGCAGCTTGTGGTCCAACAATGTTGAGGACATGTCAGCTCAAAATCAGTCAGCTTTGCCTGGAAAGCAGGCCACCAGCACCTGAAGCTGGTCTATAAACTTTAGCTGCCTTCTTTTTGTATTATTTTTAAGGTCACTCCACACCTAAAAAAGAAAATAATGGTTAATGGCTATAATACACACAGTACCTACATTATGTGTTCATTAGCTAGCTAAGATTATAATATAGTTAGGTGTTAAGTTTTATTTTAATTTTTTATCATCTGTGCGGATGGTGTTTATAAAATTGTCATCGGGTAACACCTAAAAATTATGTATAAAAGAGGTGCACGACTTGGCAGGGACACAGTTCGCAACAGTTCGCATTCAGTCGTCGCGTAGTAAGGACCTTAGTACCAGTTGTGGTCGTTATTATAGTAGTCAAGCCTTCTGCTTGGCTGACCGTTGCAGTAGTGGTAATTCTGTCGTAATTAATCCTACTAAGTGTGTATATAAGTGCATTTAAAGTACATAAGGCCTACAGTTTGTTATTCCTGACACGAGTTTGTTCTTTGTGAGTAATATAAATTAGTTTGAAAGTAATCATGTAATTTGTGTTTCTCCTATAATTTTTACTCATGTCACTTGAAATTCCTTAATTCAGAAGTGGGATGGGCTCCGCAGCCCATCATCATCTTCTTGACAGTTAAATTTTCAAGGCATTACTTAGTAGCTAGTGTTCGAACTTTAAATGCACTTGTATTTGTAACTACACGACATGTCAGTAACTACGCGATGAACTGCGACTGTCTACGAGTGGTTTGAATTTACCCATGGACTATAATGGACGAGTTCTACTGATATGGCACCGACGCGGGTATGGAGCGCAAGATATTGGTGCGCAAGAGTTCCCGATCGTTGGAGCATAACGCCGCCGTACCCACGGTGTGATGGTTCACCCGTACAGCTTACAGACCGACTTTGCTGGATGACTGTGATTTACGAGTATTGAGTTATACGCCGAGGATTTGGTGAGATCTTTCCATTTTATGTAGATCGCGTATAAAAAGTAATTTGAAGTACCTATAGGTTTTGTAGAATTGTTAAGATGTGACGACCCATCGCTGTAGCAATTGCCTACCCAAATCAAACTGGTTTTCACTATCGAGCAAAGCTGTGTACTGTGTTTACTAAAGACCTAATGCAGGAAATCTGTTTCATTGCATTTTACATCAATCTATCCTGATATGATTGTCGTTGTAGATGTGAACGATAATTTCTTTTTGATTTGATAGAGGGTTAATGACCGATGATTCGTAAAATAAAAGTTTAAAGTATCTCATAGTTCCTGATACCTGCGACACAAGACTCGCGTCTGATTATGTGTGACTGTTGGGTGTATTATTGACATAATTACAAAAACTGTAAATGCTGTAGTACAATCGTGTTTCAGTAAAATTTATCACTTGTGATCGCTATACGGAACTGCTGAACTCGAAACAGTTTTTCAACTTTTTAACGAAATGCCTCTGGGGTCCCTGTCCTGGCAGACTTATTTCCCAATACGAATCAGGCTCTACCTGGCACACTTTAGTGTGGAGAGAATTTTGACAAACTTATAATTGTGATAATCACCTGCCTTCTCGTTTTGGTTTTTGTTTTCAAGAGCAGTGGTGACACGTAACGCTGGCCGGCGCTTAATGTGGCGCGTGGCGGTTTTCCGCTTCACGGGCGTTGGTCGACCATCACTGGCAAACGTGGTTGCTGAAACAGGATGTTTGTGCGTGCATGAATAAGCGTGCGCAAGGTCTGTCCGGAATTGCGGAAAGAATTGCCCGGTCCTTTGTCTGTACGTCCTGCTGAAGACATCTAAGGACTAATGTGTATCCATGGTGAACTAATTCTCGTTTGTTTTATTTTTAAGAGTAATATTAATGTTGAATCCCAAGCTAAGATTCTGCTTTTATGCTTTTTAACTTGTAGCCTTCACAAAGGCTACCCCAGCAGTGATTGTTTAAATTAGTCAGGATTGGTCGAAGCGGTGCATAACACAACTTAGTTCCTGAAATTTTGTAATATAAGAAAGTGTCAAATGGGTATCGGATAAAAGCCAGCCTCCGCAACGCAGCGGATAAGCATCAGGCTGCCGGTTCAATTCCCGCACCTAAGATAAAATGTGATTATACCCATGGTACGATCAAATTACAGCCAACATCCGCAACGCAGCGGATATCCATCATTATAGCGGTTGCGAATTGAGAGACTACGGGTTCGATTCCCGTACCCAAGGCAAATATTTGTGTGTGACTTTGAACTATGTGATTCTGCCGTGTATTTTTGTTACTCAGGAGGTGTAAGATGCTCGTCGGGTACGTCATGCAGGCAGACGAAAGCTGTGAAGTGCAACGACAGCGGTCTGATGAAGAATACGGCACAGCGTGCGTGATGCGGAGTGGCATGGAATAACGGCTCCGCCTAGAAATTAACTATTTGCATTGTATTCTTCTAAACTCATTGACACAGCCAGCTATCAATGTGTTCCTGGGTTTTCTTACATCACTTCTTTTTTCCCGGCTATAGATAACACGTGGCATATGAAGTGATGAGGTAGGGCGTTTTGTTGGTGCTGTGTTCTGTAAATACCTAATGTGCTCGGGACGCGCACATGTCAGGAGAGGCCGAGTTAGGTGTTAAGTTTTATTTTAATTTTTTATCATCTGTGCGGATGGTGTTTATAAAATTGTCATCGGGTAACACCTAAAAATTATGTATAAAAGAGGTGCACGACTTGGCAGGGACACAGTTCGCAACAGTTCGCATTCAGTCGTCGCGTAGTAAGGACCTTAGTACCAGTTGTGGTCGTTATTATAGTAGTCAAGCCTTCTGCTTGGCTGACCGTTGCAGTAGTGGTAATTCTGTCGTAATTAATCCTACTAAGTGTGTATATAAGTGCATTTAAAGTACATAAGGCCTACAGTTTGTTATTCCTGACACGAGTTTGTTCTTTGTGAGTAATATAAATTAGTTTGAAAGTAATCATGTAATTTGTGTTTCTCCTATAATTTTTACTCATGTCACTTGAAATTCCTTAATATATAATAATGATAGGTGCATAATGTGAAAACATGAAAGTAAAAAAAAGTAATATAAAACAAATTTAAACAAATGCATATTTAGTGTTAATGTTTCATGTAAACAAAGTGAATTATTTGTCAATAGTTTAAGATTGGTCAGGAAAACAAATCATAGTGGCATACACTAACCTTCTTCCACTTGTCTGTAGACTGTACTTTTCCTGTGGGGACTCTACTCCATGAAATTAACCATAATTTCAATCTGCGTCGCACTTATATTGTTCACTGTCGCTTTTTATAATTGATCGAGGCCTCGTGATTTTTAATAAATCACTAGGTAGGTAGAATAAAGACTATTTCTTGCAAGTTTTCTCTTCGAAATTTCTTTAGCTAATAATATACATTCTGTTCCATCATTTTCCGTCTTATTTATACAATTCTGTTACAGCTTGCTCTTTTATACAATCCCTTTAACCAGTAAATAATAAAACAAATGCTTATCACAGCCGTAGATCACAATAATTGAACGTAGAACGATTGTACAAAACACCACAATGCAACTCAAGTTCCTTGCCATATTATGTGCGAAAGACAGTTTAGGAGAGAACTTTCTAAATTAACATCTGCGACCGTCGTGTCTGCCCTTGTTTTTAACAAAAAACACTTTGTAATTAACTAAAAAACACTTAATAAATGAAATCTTAAGGGCGACTGTAAAACAATGTTGCGACGACATATTTTTGTTTATATTCATTTCGAATAGAAAGAAATAGCATTCGTTTTATTTCATTCGCGTATAACATTATACGTATTAATTAAATCTAACGAATAATAAGGAGCCGTTGATAGATTCAATGACATCTTAATTCAGTAGTATTACTTTATGGAATAAAGAGATTAAAGCACGTTTGGCTGCTTGATGACGTCACACACCATCAGTCAAGTGAGCAAACGTAAACTTTGTAGTGCAAGTAGACATCAACATACACTCGCACGTTTCACATAAACTAAAAAGTATTTGTGTGCTCGATTAACGTGATCGTCGCGTATCGCTATTTTACGTGTGAAACTTACACTCAGGGTACTGGTAGCAAGTTGTACCTTCCCGATAATGTCACTCACACTCATGAAAACAATTTGGAAGATAAAAAAGGTCTCGAGTGAAATGGGCGAGCCTAGATCTGATGTCTACAGGACAACCGTAGAAGTATTCTCTTTAACGCTGGAACATACCACAACCCCCCAGCCTAGTGTGAAAACCAGTGTCGTTCCTTCTTTCTTCCTGGCATTATTCAATTCAATTCAATAATACTATAAAGAAATAATTCGTGAACGTCGATAATTTCTCGCCCACTTATATCAATTATTTTATGAGAGGAATAAAATCAAACTTTCGAAAGGTTCTTTTCTTTTTCTTTATTTTTCTTTTCTTTATATTTCTTTTTTTCTTTTCTTTTTCTTTTCTTTCTTGTTCTTTATAGTTCTTTATTAGATACCTACTACAGATGTGCACACAATAAAACATGAGTTCGTTTTGACGTTAAAGCATCATGTAAAACAATACACCCATTATTTTTTCATGCGTTTCATACGCTTTAACCAATGAAATGAAAGTTATGCCGTTTCACCACGAGAATAATAAATATTAAGTATTACGAAAAAAGTTATGTAAACAAATACTTACCTAAATATCTGTGAATTTCTAAATAAATAAAAATAAGATAGATAATATTGTTATTTAAGTTATAATTGTGATAACATAATATTATTAACAGTTTGTTCAAATGATACTAATTTAAATATTATTATAAACAAAATCTAGAAGGCAATCGAATCGAGTATAGTGATAATTGACCATTTAAAATACCGAAGAGAATTGCTCAGTTATTAATTTCGGTACGGTAACTAGTTTTCTCTGAGAGCTCAGAGTGATGTTAATGACTATGATGAATGGTCAAACAGGAAACCGTCTGTAACAGTTGAAAACAATCACTATCAAATATCACTGTGCTTTGTGAACATCAACGATGTTTGTGAAGTAGTTATAATCAACTTCATAATAGAACAGACGGACCACAGCGAGGATTGCAAAATGTTTGCGGAAATAATACGAAATTTACTCGTATGTCAACTGCAAACATTACGATTTCACGTAGGTACTTAATTCATACATCGCACTCACGACTGTAATCTCCAAAGAGGTAGGCAGAGGTGTAACTAGTACATCCACATTTCCCGACCTTATTTCCGTCCCATGATGTAATAAGGAGCGATCCTATCGCCTTACCGGCTACAGTTTCAGACTCCGGGCATCAGTATCAACTGAGCAACTTATTATAGAAAAACTTAATATCACTTTTACCCGACCCGTGGATAGAACTCGAGACTTCAGTATAGTAGTCGTACTGTGTACGCATTACAACTGCGACACCAAATTTAAGTACCTACATATTTATGTGACACATGTTACAGAAAGATTTGGCTTGTAGCTTTTATGATCGGTCGCCAGCTTGACGTCAACCCCTCTGAGAAGAAAACACACCCTGGATCGAAACAAATATTTGTGGATCACACGAACATTTGTCTCAGTGCGAGAATTCAACCCGCGGTCACTCGGCTCACAGCCGGCTACTCGCCCACTGCACCACGGAGGCTGTCAAGGACGAGGAGAAGGCTGGTGTAATATTCTAGTTCATTAATTTTAAATTATAGATAATTTTAATTTTTACCACTCACACATTTCGTTGTTTTTGTCAAGTTTTCAGTTAGGTAAGTTTTGTGTAAAACAAATGTATATATAACGTTCCGTACCCAAAGGGTACCTACTAACGGAACCTTATTACATGGCCGACGCCGCGGCCGGCTTGATAGTAGTCAAGTGGATCAGCTACCCGAGGGCTCCCTGTCCATAGTGTGTCTGTCTTTCTGAAGAGAATCTGTACTTTAGAACCATGAAAACTTAAACTTTCACAGATAATTTGTTCTCACGGCAGATATGTTCGCGCTCTCTATCACCTGAAGAAGTTTCTCCCGTGAAAAATTCAAGCGATGCTTGTGCAAACCATAATTTTCCCTATCCTCGACTATGGTGACGTGTGCTATTATGATCAGAACGCAGAACTCCTCAACAAACTTGACCGTCTCTTCCTTCACTATTCCATATATACTTCTTTGAAATGCGCTCCAATCGGTTCAGATTTAAAACAAAAGTTCGCATGCTCATGGCTGATTACAAAGCAAAATCAGAACTTTAGAAGATTCATCGCTTAATATACATATACATGTAATACATATTAAGCGATATATATAATACATATATATGTATTATATATATATATTTATATAACGTGTATTTATATGTTATGTATTTATTTTAATTTGTAGTTTATACATCTTAAGTATAAGTACATTTATATAATACCTTAGTAGATTTTTTTATTAAGATCATATCTATAGGTAGTATTTATTTCTTTCATAACTTTTATACACCCACATTGTCTCGTCGCTGCATCACCCTTAGGTTGACTGTTAGAGAATGCCTCTGGCATTAAGTCCGCCTTTATACATGTTTTGTATATGAAGTTCAAATAAAAATAAAAAATTAAAATATCTCATCACGTAATAAAAGGGGCAGAAGTCCGACAGGTTGCCCGTAAATGTTATTGATTTTATTTCTTTTTATAAAATTATAATGGAAATCGACTTCTAGGTTCCCAAAATCTAAGTACTTCGTATATTGCTTTTAGAGTCTAATAAAACTTCGTCACTATGTTCAAATTCAAAATGTTTTAGATTTGAGTTTATTGGTGTTCTTAATCTATTTCTTTATTGAGTTCGTGAGATACATTATTAGCTTCTTCTAACACCCTTTCAAAGTGTTCAACTGTACGTTATTTTTTTAACTAACCAATTATAATTATTATTGATATCCAATACCTCTATCAAATTTGCACAAATTTGTGTATTTATTATCTACATTACTTAATTTTACTCAGAGCATTAATTTAATTTATGTACTAATTAGTTTTTAAACAAAATTAAATACCGAACAAATTAAATTGTATTTAATTATTTGGATAATTAAAGCAAGCAAATGAGCTTTGTGAGTCGTAATACAATTCCATTTCGACGAATCATCCGATTTTTCTATTAAAGCATCGAATATTTATTTTGTAGTTAGGTTTAGGTATGTATGTAAGGTACCTTTAAAATGTTGAAAAACTTTACAAAACTACAATAATATAATAACGTAAAACAAGCATCAGATAATAAAATAATAAACAGTTTTATTTTCACAAAGTATGCTCTGAGTGCATTATATTGATGAATCAATTACAATGCACTAAAGTTTTATTTTTATTTATGGCTCTTGCAGTACTATGCATTTAGCCAGTGTCAAGTACAATTCATTCTCAAGTTATTTTTACAAGAACGATGAAACACGGGTGCGGTCGATTTCAAGGTCTTGTCGGAGTTTTGGTGTTAACTCCTTTCAGTACGATTCTTAATTCACTTATTTCAATGTTTCCATACACTTGTTCATCGCCGTCAATGTTTATTGAACAAATCCATACCACTTTTATACAACAAACACAACTCTAAACTAGTATATGAAATAAATTAAAATAAGCGATGAACTGCACTGTTAGAATTGCCGCCAAAACTCCACTAAAGTTTCTTTAATCAATTCATAAAAAAAGTAAATTACTAGGGATGCACACTTACTTTTTAATCAATATATCGAGTGATTGCATCAATATATTTTCGCAATGTTATGGTTGATACATCGATACATCACATAAGTATTTTTTTTATAAAATATGGAAAAACTAATGTCATTTTTCGTATTTTACTTTTTTAAACTTTTTTTACACCATTTCATGGGATAATATTATAGTAAATATGTACCTTATATTTTATAGTTTCACTCAAGAACCAAAAACTTTAAGCAGGTACATGTATTTTCCTTATTCTATTCCCAATATAGCTGAAAATATGCAAGATAATTTCATATAAATAAAGGAACAATTTCGAGACAACTAATAAGAATCCCGTTCTTGTTTAACTCGATTAAATTGTTACTTCAGCTTTTGAATATAAGCACTTGCTTTTAAATTCGTCAATTATCAAATTATAATATCAAAATTGAAAAATACACTGATTTCATAAAATTCAATAATAATAATAAAAAAAATTGTTAGACTACTTATTATAAGACTTAGATAGTTTGAATAATACCTGCTGTTATTTCAATAGGCATTTATTTTAATACGTATTAGGTATGAACCAAAATATAAATGAGTAATTGTTCGTATTTACATCTCGTAATGTCTAGTCCCTACTAAACTGTCAAGTTGTGAGTTGTCAAAAGAGTTTTGGCGGGAATTCTGTCAGTGCGGTTCATAACTTATTTTAATTTATTTCAAAAACTAGTTTTAAGTTGTGTTTATTGTATAAAAGTAGTGTGGATTTGTGCAATAAACAATGACGGTGATGAGCAGTGTATGGAAACATTGAAGTAAGTTAATTTAAGTATCGTACTGGAAGGAATTTTCACCAAAACTCCAACCAGACCTTAAAAACGTCTACACCGATATTTCATCGTTTTTGTAAAGACTTGAGAATAAATTATACTTGTCATTGGCGAAATACATTATAATGCGAAAACATAAATAAAAAAAAAGAGTTGTCAAAAGTATTATTAAAGTCGTACTTTATATATTTTATATATAGGTATTAATTTTCTTTGTGTTTAGTAAATTTTAAATAATAACTTCCTTATGGAAGCTACCAACATGTTAACAATATCAAGTTTAATAATTCTTTCACATAACACATTATTCTAGTTGCCCTATATTATTAGTTAATGAGTTAATTTTATTTTGGAAATATTGATTTCGCGGTTTTCAGTGATGGTGGTTTTTTATTATAAAAGTAATAATAATGCAGCCTCTAATATCTGTTGGTACGTATGTAATAAGTTAAGAAATATCGTATCTTCTACATATTTAAAATCCTTATAGACATATTATGATTATTTATAAAACACTTGCAAGACTACCTCCCTCTGATCACACATATCATATACAATGTTTAAAAATCTATGCTTATTTTCTGTATGTCTGTTTGCCAATTGGCAAAGGCCTCCTCCAACCTTTTTCATTCTGGTCTCTCTCTCTCGCTACTCTACTCTAAACTGTTCCAGCTACTTGTCTAATATCATCATCCCATCTTTTTTGAGATCTACCTCTCTTCTTCTGACCTTCCATTGGGTATCATTGAGTAACTATTTTGCTTCATTTGTCCTTCCTCTTATCATATGGCTTGACGATTTCATTTTTAGTCTTCTGAAGAATATCCTGGACCTTGGTCTTTTGTTTTTGATTGTAATTTTGTCAGATTTCTCGACTCCTAACATGCTTTTCTCCATTGGGTGTTAGCAAGTGGCAAGTTTAGTTAGTGAATTTCTTGTTAAAGCCTATGTTTGGCTTCATACATCAACACTGGTAGTATGCAAGTTTTAAATAGGTTACTTTTGTTGGAATGTGAAGTTTCTTGTGTTTCATAACCTCCTTTAAACTCCAATATCTCTTCCAGCTGCTTGCTTTTCTTCTCTCTATTTCTTAGTTTATATTATCTTTAGGTGCCATTAGTTGTCCTAAGTAAATGTATTTTTCTGTATAACTTATTTTTGCCTTATTATGCTCCTTTCTTCGCTGTTGGTCATTATTTTTGTTTTGTCAGGATTCAATTTTAATCCTGCCTTTGCACTTTCTGGGGATAACTCATTAATCATCTTGTTTATGTCTTCTGGTGTCTTAGCAAATAGCACAATATCATCAGCAAACCTTAAATGTGTTAATCTGTGACCTGTGATACTTAATCCTAAATGTTCTCACTCTTTGTTTCTGAAGATTATTTCCAGTACAGCTAGGAAAAGTTTTGGAGAGAGGTGATGTCCTTGTCTTATACCTTTTTTATTTTGAATAGACAACCCTTTTTTGTCTAACTGGATGCATTCAAAGCTGTAGACATTTTGAATTAGTCTTATGTATTTATTTTGATACCTTGTTGTTTTAGTGCTTCCCTGATCTTCTATCTTAATAATATTCTGAAGGAAATATAAAAAAAAATCTCATTTTATTATTTGACTAGCTTTTGCTCGCGGCTCCGCAGGCGTGATCTACTGTGTCTTATTCTGACGTATAAGCTGTATTATTGTAGTTTCATTAAAATCCATTCAGTAGTTTTAATGTGAAAGAGTAACAAACATACATCCATCCATCCTTACAAACTTTCGCGTTTATAATATTAGTATGATGAATTTATGTTAGTATTTTACACACCTTTAGTAATGTTTACCTGCCAAATCCACGATGACCCAAACTTCACGATTGTCCATCATGCTTATCTGTGGAGTATGTGCTGAGAAACTTTTAGCTTTTATAAAATAACGAAGGTCTGGGGTTTACGGGCTCTTAGACTATATTTTAATGGATAATAATACTCAAAACATTTTACCATGAGCTCAATTTACTAAACCAACAATAGAGATAAGATGAGATGTTTGATCCACATTATCATTAATATGTACTCACAGAACTCACGTAAATTGATGCACTTTAGTCAGGAGGCCATTTCCAACTGCTTTTTATTATCTACCCTCATTTAGTACATAACATGCCTTCCCCTTGAGATAGTTCTACACTTCTAATTTCATTTAACTATTTTAACACTAACACTAACACTAAGCAAGGTCCACTTTTCTATTTAATGTCTTTGTTTTTATTATTGTGAATTATATTAAAGGATTTGATTGTGTTATTTACATGACTTTGATGCTTATGTGTTGTCTATTCTGTATCCAACTCAGAATCTTCATCTTCTATGCTAGACTCTGAGTTATAATGACTTTCAGGCTTTATTTTCTTTGAGTGTTTTGGTGGTGAGACTGATAGTGCCCGCTTGTATGTATTTCGTGTCCGATCTCCAGAGTTGTCCGGCAGCACAATATCCTGCGGCCCCGATACTCCAATAATGTCGGCCCATTTCTTCGGCGAAGGGATGACTATGCGATGGTCATCATCGCTGTCACTTAACATTGGGTCCATCTCTACTAACCTTCCTTCTGGTTTCTGTTTAGATGTCATCCCACTGCTATGCATCTGGTTAATGTGTCTCAGCAGCAGCTTCCCATTCCACCGCACCAAATATCTGCACACCCCTATTCTCTTTTCTACTACTCCTGGTAGCCATAGAGGCCCTTTGCCATAATTCCGTATGTATACTGACTGGCCAACACTAAAAGTTCGCACCTTCAACTTCTCATTTTTCTCTTCCGCACTCAATTTTTCCTTACCCTTAAAAGACAGAGGGTTCAGATAGTCAAACTTAGTTCTAAAACGGCGGTGATTCAAGAGTTCAGCTGGTGTCTTTTCATTCACACTATTAGGTGTAGCTCGTAGCCAGTACAGTATATTAGGCAACCTTACATGCCACGGTTCTGATGTTATCTTTTTTAACTTCCTCTTCACCGTCTGAACGGTGCGTTCAGCCTGTCCGTTTGATGCTGGATGGTAAGGAGCTATTAATACTTGTCTTATCCCACAACTTTCCAGATATTTCTTAAACTCTTGTGATATAAAACTTTTTCCATTGTCACTTACAATGGTGTCGGGTAACCCTTGCTCTGCAAAAATATCTCTTAATGTTCTGATCAAAGTGTTACTACTCAGGTCCTTGACTATCTTTACTTCTGGCCATTTAGAGTAGGCATCGATGAGTATAAAAAAATATTTCCCTTGAAATGGACCAGCATAATCCATATGCAACCTAGACCATGGTTTATTGGTGTGTATCCATTGATGAGTTACCGGGGTTGGCATGTTCCTATTCTCTGAACATATATTACAATTCTTTACAATTCCTTCAATTTGTTTATCCATTGAAGGCCACCAAAAATAGCTCCTTGCTAATGCCTTTGTAATGACTATACCATCATGATTTCTGTGCAATTCTTCCAGGATCTGTGCTCGCATTTTTTCAGGTATGACAACCCTATTACCCCATAATATGCAATTACTATATTCTGATAGTTCATCTCTCCGCTGCCAGAACATTTTGTAGGCTTCTTCCACTTTTTTGGGCCATCCATTTCTTACCCAGTACAATACTTTATTAAGCACTTTATCTTTTTTTGTAAATTTTGTCACTTCTTTTGCAGTGAATTCTAATTCTAGAGGGGTCTCTTCTATTAAAAGCACTCCTGAATACTCTTCTTTGATAGTTGTTTCGACCGCTGGCCATCTACTTAAGGCGTCTGCATTTCCCAATTTCTTACCTTCTACATACTGAATCTCATAATCGTATGAGTTCAGTAATAGTGCCCATCTCAACATTCTTGGCGATATTATGTTGGGTATTGGTTTACCTGGTCCAAAGATACCCAATAGTGGTCTATGATCTGTCTTGATGATTACTTTTCGACCACTAATATACTGGTGGAATTTTTTCAACCCAAAGACTATCGCAGCTGCTTCTTTGTCTATTTGAGCATAGTTTCGCTCATGAATATTCATCGTTCTTGATGCGAACATGATTGGTCTCCTCGTTCCGTCATCCATTTCATGTTCTAGAACCGCTCCAAGTCCAAATTGAGAGGCATCACACGACATTATTAATTTCCTCTTGCTATCATAATGAACCAATGTATCATCACTGGACAGCATTGATCTTAAAGTTTTAAAGGCAGTCTGGTGTTCTTTGTTCCATTTCCACTTAGAGTTTTTTTCTAATAGCCTGTATAAAGGTTCAGCTATGTTTGCTTTATGGGGTAAAAATCTATCATAAAAATTAAGAAGTCCTAGAAATGCCTGTAATTCCTTGATATTCTTTGGTGCCTGCGTCTTCTCGATGGAGTTAATTTTATCTTTACATGGATGTATTCCAAACTCATCTACCACATATCCCAGAAAGGTCACTTTTGGTACCATAAACATACACTTTTCTCGGTTCACTCTAAGACCAGCATCCTTTAATCTCTGCAGTACTATTTCTAGCCTTTCATTATGTTGATTTACGTCCTTCCCACAAATAACTATATCATCTAACAAAATTGCTATCCCTTTGATGCCAGCCAGCAAAGAGGTCATTAACCTTTGAAATATTCCAGGACAAGCCTTCACACCAAATGCCAAGCGTTTCATTTTATAAAGTCCTTTGGGAGTATTCAGTGTCAAAAGCATAGCTGTTTGATCATCAACAGCCACCTGTGTATATGCTTGTTCTAAATCAATCTTTGAGAATGTCACCCCCCCTTGCAGTTCCGCAAAAGCTTCACTTAGTGTCGGTAGTGGGTAGGTATCAGTGTTTGTAACTGCATTAACTGTTGACCGATAATCCCCGCATAGACGGACTCCACCATTGGATTTTAGTACTGGAACTATTGGGGTTGCCCATTCAGAATGTGATACAGGTTCAAGCACCTCTTCTTTTACCAACCTATCAATTTCCTTGAACACTCTTTCCCTTATTGCAAATGGTATGGGTCGACATTTAATAAATTTTGGTACTGATCCTTCAACTGGGGTTATATTCACCACTGGTCCAGTATATCTACCTAGACCCTGCTCAAACACCTGCTTATATTTATTTAATAATGATATAGTCTGGGCCTTCTCACTTGAGCTTAACTTTACATTGTTTAGTCCATTAATAACAATTCCTAAATCTGCAAACCAATTTCTACCAATAAGGCTTGAACCATTACCTTTTGTTATCAGTATTTTCATATATTTCCTCTTGTCCTTATATTGAACAGCTACTGTGGTCTCTCCAAGTAACACCAACTTACCCTCTGTATAAGATTTTAACCCAATATCTGTCATTTCTAATCTTGGTAATCTTCCTTTCCATATGAGTCTGGCCGTGTCCTCGTTAATAATGGTGTACGGGCAGCCTGAATCCACTTCCATTTGAAGTTCTATACCATTTAATACAGTTTTAATGACAAATGGATCCACTTTATCTTGCCTAATACTATTAATGCCCACCTCATACAACCCATTACATTCAGAATTGTGCTTATTTGTTTGTTTAGATTTCACCAAACAGGCCGCTTCTATGTGCCCTATTTTACCACAATGATGACATTTGCTCCAGCGAAACTTACACTGTCCTTTATGAGGCTTCGCACAACGAAAACAATTCGATTTATCTTTGTAGGAAGGAGCTTCCTTACTAACCAGCTTATTTATTTCCATAGGTTCCCCCATATCATGGGTCGGGCTGCTTGAGCTTATTGTAGATTGTATGATGGTGCTTGCATCAATATTTGCAGTTTCATGTGATAGCGCAATGTCACAAGCTTGTTCAAATGTTAATTGATTTTGTTGTAACATTTTTTTCTGAATATCTTTATCCAATATACCACACACCAACCTATCTCTCAAAGTACGATTCAAATCCAAAAAATTGCAATTTATACTTAATTTCCGTAACTGAGCAATATAATTCCTCATTTTTTCACCTTCGCCTTGATTTCTGGAGTGAAATTTATAAGATTCTACTATTTCATTAGGTTTCGGATGAAAATGGCCGTTTAAAATTTCGACAATGACAGCAAAAGTAACCTCACTTACTTTCTTTGGAGATATCAAAGAAATTATTAAATCATACAAGTCAGGGCCACAAACCGCCAGTAAATTCGCCTTTTTCTTTGCATCTACTTCAATTTCACCAGCTTCAAGACAAAAGCAAAATCTTTCAATGTAATTTTGCCAACACCCATGTGCCAAGTCAAACTCGTTAAACTTTATACCCATAGTCGTATTTTAATTTTAAGTTTAAATTTCACTATATATTAGCCTATATAAGCACTCAATTTTCACTTTTTATCAGTTTTACTCGTCGCCACTAATATGTACTCACAGAACTCACGTAAATTGATGCACTTTAGTCAGGAGGCCATTTCCAACTGCTTTTTATTATCTACCCTCATTTAGTACATAACAATCATATTCTAACTATACACTCCACAGTAAACTGTACATTACACACAAATCACAAGTTATCAGTGACATATTAATATCCTAAATTATATTAATATCCTATTTGACTCTGATGATAATTGTCAGTATAGTGTTGCAAAATAAATGGTCAAGCAATGAAAAAATTAATACATAAGTATAATACCCACAATTTTAATACTATTCATTATTTCAATCAGTTCTATATCTTAAGCTCCACCAATTTAAATGTAGAGTCCCACTATACACTCATGGACAAATTTAAAGATATTCTAAAAAAAGGGATGTTATTTTTTCATACCTACCACTTATATCAAACATATGCAATAGGGTAATTGACTCGTATTTTTTATTATTTTAAGCAATAAGCTATATTCCCTAAAATCTCAATATTATCAAAAGAATTATATAAATCAAGTAAAAAAATAAAAAATTGATGACGCTCAACTTGGCATGTTACCTCACAGGGCAGGTCAGTGTGACTGTTATGGTGCACCCATAAGAGGGATAGTGAGATTTTCCCCCTACGCAGCCACCTTTGCTTATTCGATGATTAGTACATGAACTCCAGCCTCATTTTTTTACTCAATTTTGGTTTTGTTTTTGCAAAATACATATAATATTTTTTTGTTTTCTGTTCTCAATCTTGATTCGGTCTTTATAGTGCATTACTTTTAAATTGTCTTTTTTGCAGTCGGGGTTTTGATTTCTTAATTATTCTTTTCTTTTATATTCACACCTTATAAGTATACTTTTAGCTGCAACATTGTATTTAATACCTACATCCTAAGAAAAACTTAAGATCATGTGCACATTTTATTATTTTCCTTACAGGATAAAAACTGAGTTATAATTCTCGATATGTGATATAATTACATTCCTATGTGCTATTTGTTTTATTAAAAAAAAGATGGTTATTTTTTATTGTGTAGTGCAATATTCATATCCCAAGCTAATTGTATATAACAAGTATTTTAAATATTCCTTTTTTTTTTTTTTTTTTTTTATCCTGGCTCGGCAAAGTGACTACGCTAAACCTGATGGTAAGTTTAGCGCAATCCAGGAATAGTGTCGACAAACGATAAACAATGTGTCCATCGTTGGTCGGCAAAATCATGCCGGCCTGCCAAAGGGGCAAGGGGGAGGGGAAGGAACAAAGGGATGGGAAAAGGGTGAGGATGGGGGGTCAAGCCCCCTGGGGAGAACCGGATATACACTGGCTGACCCTGGAACGTGACCCACACAAGGTGGGCCACTATGGCAGGTTTTAGCACCAATGTACGGTGGTCGCTATCCGGTCGGATACAAGTATCCTCCCATCCTCCCACTTTCTGCTTACTTCTCCTTTTTTATTATCTTTTATAAGTGTTCCTCTAAATTTGTCCATGAATATATTTTGTTTGAACAGGCATGTAAACTGGATACCCTGTTATTTGATATAATTAAAAAAACAATGTTATCAAAAGTATGAACACATTGCATGTGTACATATCGATTACTGATCACTATGTGTAAGGCTAACATATACGGCGGTTGTGTTTGTGATGCTCGGTACTTGGCTAATGTGTTGATATCACATGTGGAATAATACACTGGCTGCCACCCACTATCATGGTAGAGATACCCCTTCATGCATTCCATCGTAATGTCAATTTAATTTTTTTATCATTCACAGTATTGAGCGTAATTTCCTGTTATGTTTTTATGATAATAAATAGGGATTTACCATTATAACACATCTGGTGTAAGACTCACATTTTTTTGTGTTCGCAATGGGTAATCATGGATTTTTATTTAGTGCAAAAAATGTGCATGAATGTTATATATTGGTTACAGATCACGAATCTCGTCATAATAATTCCTATCGCGCAAGTGAGGATCATGAACGCAGGCCATCAGAAGAGACACCTTTGCTGCATAGATTCCCGCAGACTAATCCAGAACCAAGGAGTACATCTACCACGTTGATAGTAAGCTTACTGCTTATAATATTGACATCAGGCATTGTGATTGGAGTGTACCTGCTTATATTGCAGAACAATGCTGGTTAGTGCAACATTTTGTATTTTTCATATTTTTTTTTTTTTTTTTTTTATCCTGGCTCGGCAAAGTGACTACGCTACACCTGATGGTAAGTGTAGCGCAATCCAAGAATAGTGTCGACCAACGATGAACAATGTGTCCATCATAGGTCGGCAAGATCATGCCGGCCTGCCAAAGGGCCAAGGGGGAAGGGAAGGGAAAAGAGATGGGAAAAGAGTTAGGATCAGGGGGCAAGCCCCCTAGGGAGAACCGGATATACACTGGCTGACCCTGGAACGCGACCCACACAAGGTGGGCCACTATGGCAGGTTTTAGCACCAGTGTACGGTGGTCGCTATCCGGTCGGATACAAGTATCCTCCCACCAGCAAAATTATTTGATTCCACACTTTGAATATTATCTAGAATATTACTAGATCGATAGCCCCCTGACATGTAGACTGTTCTTAAAGTGTAACAGCCACACTAAAGAGGCCATAGTTGCGAATCCGAGCTTAAGAAATATTTGTAGTAAAATAAATCGAGTGTGTCTCAGTGTTTTGTTTAACCAGTACATTGGTTTGATAATCAACCCGAAAAATTAACCCGACAGTAATTAGAAAATTTTCTCACTTCTAAAACTTGATCCATTCGCTTAAGTGTACAACAGACAAATTCCAACGCCCATATTCACCAACAGATAGAGGATCAAACTTGTACCTAACACCTGCTTTTTTTGTCTGCGATTAAAAGAGTGATATCTAGACATATTTATTAATTATTTACCTATGTATTAATACTATAACACTAAAGTCCTTTTTAACACGCTTTTATTAGTATTATGGTTCTCTATAGTGCAGAGGAAACCAGACTAAACTAAGTATTTTTTTGTAATTCATTGCTTTCCTTTTTCATTTAAGTTTGTCTAATAAGCATACGAAAAATTAAAATATTTCTTTTAGCAGTATGCAGACTAACTGGTGTGTGGCATTACTCCAATCGCGCCGGACTATTCATGCTATACTATAGTTTAAGCAAAAGGGCTAACTACCTTACGCTTTAATTCGATATATTATAATTCGTATTCCAGAGAATGTCTTGCCTCCCGTGGAGACTCCGTTACGGCTAGTCAGTAGGAAACAATGGGATAATAGTACAGCCACACAGCCCCGTCTGTCTTCTCGTGCATTCAAGGCTACGTCAGTTATTATAGTGCAAACGGATACAAGACAATGTGCGAGCACCAAATCATGCGTTAAATTATTACAGGAAATGCAGGTGATGTATAAATCAACCATTTATGCCTTCATAATAATCTACTGCCTCGGTGTCGCAGTTGTATTGTGTACAGGGTGCGACTGCTGTGATGAAGTCTCGGGTTCGATCCCCGGGTCGGGAAAAGTATTTTTTTTTTTTCCACGTTCATTATCATCTCGGGGTCTGGAATTGTGCCCGGTATGGCGATAGCCTCGCCGCCTATCACATTATGGGACGGCAATAAGCTCGGCGAAATGTGGGTGTACAGGTTACACCTCTGCCTCCCCCTTTACCGGCATTACCGGCCTTAGTACGTATGTATCATACCTTTGTATAATATTAAATTTTGTTAAGCATTTTCTTGTTTATTTTTTATGGCACGTCTATATTGGCGATACGTGTATTACTGATATAATAATTAATATTTCGATTTGAATAAGGACGCGTCCGCAATTTACGACAAAAATAAATATGAATCGGATCGTATCGGTAATAATGTCATTGCAACGGGATCAAGTTTCGAGGTACCTGCTATTCAAGTGTGTCGATTGAGGACACGCCTCGGCCGATAAATTTACGTCAACCTAGTTATTATGTAGCCTAAATACAATTACTATTATAAGTGAATTACCGGCTAAATATTTAACTACATAAGTAGGTGTTATAAATAGGAAAATATGTCGTAAATATTAAAGATCAGTAGGTTTACTGCGAGTTACAAAAACGAACAATTTTCAGATTCTATGAATCTGAAAATTGTTCGTTTTTGTAACTCGCAGTAAACCTACTGATCTTTCAAACCATTGATTTGTATTGTAAAACAAAGAATCGTTCGAAAACGGATTTTGTATTCCACTAATATTACATAAACAAAATTACTCATACTAAGTAGGTATGTACTAATTTTAGTTTGTAATAGTTTCCGCTAGTGGCTAAACACTGCTAGTCGATGTATGAAGAGAAATCGGAAACTGACCTCGTTTTCGAGAACTATATAAACTTGTACTGGGCCTACAGGAAACTGTTGACCAGTATTTAGGTACATACACTTATTCATTGTATGGTTAATAGTTTTCCTTGAATTCACTTGCATGCTATTGCGCATTATATCTTGCATATTATATATTGCTCTCAGAAACAATATTTTCCTCTGGCTTGCGCTCTGCGATGGTGGTTTTAATTTTGTTCTTATTTTAAAATTGCCTAAAGTTCACCTTTGCCGATAATCGGTACTGGATCTCTGAGAATTTACGTAGATGGATTGATATTATTCACTTCAATGAATTAGTTGGACATAGAGTGACGAATTCCCGATGCATATAAAATAATGTCGCCGCGGTCTCATCTCTCGGTCACGCACCCTTAAGTGTCGCCATATAATATTAATGTTTTGTAACCTAAAATTAATATAAAATATAATTAAAATGCAATGCAAAGCTTTATCTAATAGTCATATGTTTAATTTTAGGCAAGTGCGAATGAATCGAAACAATTGCCATACAATTTTTTAGTGTCTTCGAATGGGCAGACATACGAGGCGCTTGGATGGCATGAAAGGTCTCCAATGTTTCCAGAATACTCAGGATCTAGCTTAATATTAGCTTTTATAGGTAAATATTATCATATATTATGTGTTCTTATTATACATAAGAATTCAGTGTAACAAAGCGAGGGATTTACTTTATTCGCCTAATGACGAGTCGAGCAACCAAGTCACAAGCCTAATGATAAACACGCCTGCTCATAAACAGAAACAACACCGCCCATAACTTTGAATTATAAAGTTCTTCATAGGAATTCACTGCTCTCGTCATTCCGATACATTAGATGTAAAGTCACATAATATGCAGTAATTTCGCTTGCTTCAATTCGTCGTATTTTGCCTTTTCATCGAATAGAATTTACTTATTTCACTCGTCCATCTTATTTGATATCGAACACGTTCTTATTGAAGTTTTTAATTTCAGGCAATTTTACCGAAGTTCCAACAACACGCGCGCAGATCGAAGAGGCTAAAAACTTTTTCGCTGAATCAGTGAGCCACCAATATTTAGAACCACACTACGTGATTATAGGGAAAAAAACTAAAGAAACCCCAAAACAACTCTTTATAAGTCTGATGGAGCTACCAAAGTGGAGTACTGAACTTTCGGACCTGTAATTTAAACTCAGTATAGCTAACGGCCAAAGCTGTGTGCTTTTTTGTATAAAAACATGTAGGGTAGGTTAAATAGAGGCATTTACCCACTCATTACGCTGTAGAATATTGTAGTGTAAGTAGTAATAGACAAAGATTGATTTGCAGTCTGCTAATGCTGTCTTCTAGCAAAATTCATATTTACCAATAAGGTAAAAGTGGGCAGTAAAAGTTTTTAAACGTTAAATTAAAAGAATTACTCAGTTAAGGTGAAGATATGTTACTAGCTTTTGCTCGCAACTTCGTGTACACCTATATTATAAAAGTTCCCCTTTTTACCTTATTAGGGATTGAATAACAAGTATTTCTTGATGGTTATCTATGTTATTAAAGGAACACGTTGTAAAAACTTCAGCTTTTTAGGACCTAGTCTTGGCATTGATGAATCAGTCAGTCAGAAAGTGTAATTTTATGTATATAATATAATATAATATATTGTATGTCAATATATATGATTATCTTATGTGAGTCGGTGTTATAATACCTACTTTTTGGTATTATTTAGGTAATGCAATGCATTTTTAAATATAAAAATGCGTAGATATTATTGTTTATTAATACGTTTTATAAACAGCAATAATTGAATAATATTTATTTGTAATAAAATATATTGCAATCATTTTAGTTATGATTGGCTATATTTTGAATAAAGGGTATTTGACTATGTTTAATTATATACATTACTAGGCTTAACCTGCGTGAATGTCTTTTACCGGGACAATTGTAAAACACATACTTACTACTTATAATAAGCAGTTTTGCACTCAATTTCACAGCCGTATTCGTAGTCCGTTCCGTTTTGTAGTTAAATAGTCGTAGTAATTTTGAGATTTCGTGTATAATAATTAGTGACTGAGTGGTATTCTGTTATTATATATTAATATAGATTTTTTATGTAACAGAAAATAACAAGAAAACTGTTTGGCCAACACAAAGTTATAATTTGGTAAAAACATTCGTTCGTGCAATTCGTATTTTAAATATTACTATGAGCAAAGGTGGGTGCGTAGTGGGAAATCTTAATATAACCCTCGCACACAGCACCGTAATACCAGTAACCAGTACCTATCATGTGACGTAACAAGACAAGGGCATCCGTCATTTGCCAACTACCTCCCATTAAAATTTAAATGGCTTCAAACTTTATGTCTTGATTATAAACCTCATTTCATAATAGATTTTGGGTAATGTGATTCATTGATTAAAATAATAAAAAAACGAGTCAAATACCCTATTGACGAAAGACTATTAGTGGTAGTTTTGGCGGGAATTCTGACAGTTTATCGCTTATTTAAATTTATTTCAAAAACTAGTTAAAGTTGTGTTTGTTGTATAAAAGTGGTGTGGATTTGTGCAATAAACACTAATAATGAATAATAAGTGAATTAAGAATCGTATTGGAAAGAACTCGCACCAAAACTCCAACAAGACCTTGAAAACGTCCACATAGATATTTCCTCGTTCTTGTGAAGACTTTAGAATAAATTATACTTGTCATTGGCGAAATGCATAATAATGCGGAGCCATAAATTAAAAAGAAGAAGAAGACTATTAGTGAAATACTCTACCGTCATGGTTACAGTCGTGACGCTATTAAGAGTACTTCTACCATTTTGTTTCTAGATGTTTTTCTTTTATTATTTTATGTTGTAATGACGATTAGTATGCATTCATACAAAAGAATGTTCCTCATGACATTTAATAATTATTAACTGTGATGTTATATAATTAAAATTAGGAATTAAGGGTTAAAAAGAAATACATGTATTTTGTATATATTATACTTATTCTGTATTAGGAAAACTACATAAATTATATCAAAATATTATGGGGAGACTTAGGTGTTATACCTCATGGGGTTCTTAAATGTTTGAACTTAAAGCATGGTTCTGGAGTGTTTTTATTGCAGCTTTTAGCTTTTCTTAATATTTCATTTATGATTCCATTCCCGATTTCCCGGGATCTTTGAAATTGGATTACCGAAACGTGAAATATTTAATATCTTGAGATTTCTAGAGAAACAAAGGCTGGGTAATATACACTAATTCAAACCCTATGTTATAACTGTCCGAGAACCGCCGGATTTTTTTTTTATTGTATAGAGATTATTTTATCTGAGTTGTAAATAATTGGACCTTACATTTTCTTAATAAAATAAACTGTTTTAGAATGTTACAGAGAAGGTTACAACATTATAATAAAGTGTTTGTATAGTATAATGATAAAGTGTTTGTTTATATTTTCAGTCAGGTAAGGAAAATCGAATTATACGTGGTACGTTTTTAAAATAACTACTGTACTGTACATAATAATATTAGCCGTATATTATATACTGTCCCACACGCCTCCTCTAGTAATGAGAGGGGCTAGATTATTGTAATTCTATGCTGGCCTAACGCAACTTGGTAGACTTCATATTATACCTTCGAAAATATAATAGAGAGTTCTCAGGTATACATGATTTCTCACTATGTTTTTAAAACCTATATAATTTATATTATGACTAAAATAATATGTCAGTGTGATTATCTATTCCGAGAGATGACATGTACCTACGTAATATGCTTTTAATAATTGGGTCAATCATCAATCAGAAGGCGATGGGTTTAATAAAATACAATTGTAAGTAAAAAAATGCATGTTATTTATTGTTTATCAAAATTGCATTCACAATCATTCATTTTATTAGGTCGCGTCTTTACATAACATTATAACTTACATTGTTACTTTGTAACGAAATTGTGTTGCAATTTAGTTGTAATTAAAATATCAGTAGGTATATTAACAGTTTTTAAACGACTTATAAAAGGAGATTCTGCATTCTTATTATATTCAGTTTGGTTTCATTGTCTCTGAGCATTCGCATCTTCGTTCGTTTTGTTTCTGGTCTTAACACAGCTCCTAAAAATACCTGGGTAAGGGCATAAGACCCGCATTCACAAAAAAAAAATAAGTAAGCTAGAGAGCTTACTTAAGTTGGTAAAGACCAAGTGTTAAATTCTATGTACATGATTGGTTTGTTTATATTTAGCTACAAAAACTAACCAATGATGTTTAGAGAAATTGTCACTATGCATTCGCGTTCAATATAAGGTCTTATAGTAACATTTAAGAATACAGTGGTTAGTGTCACTGTAATCATTCCGTTTTATACTTTAAGATTCAATATTTAAAATGTCAGTTGGGCGCCACCTACACGAGCGGGTGTATCACCGGCGATAATCTCGCTGTACCACCAGTTTTAATAGTAACTACAGTGAAACCTGGTTAAGTGAGACATCAAAGGACCTGCCATGTTGTTTCACTTATAGAGGTATTCCACTTACCCAGTGTCTCAGATATCCAGGTATAAATAAATATCTGTCTCATTTACAGAGGGTTCCATTAATAGAGGTCAGAATACAGGTTATTTCAGTTATAGAGGTGCGATTATTACAACAAACGAAACTATTTTATCTCAGTTACAGAGGTTTATGCGTATAAAATTCACTCGCTGTCTCAGTTATAGAGGTAACTATGATGATAAATCGAAAGCACAAATCCCAGATATAGAGGTTTACTTCGTCCCACTAACAGGGGTAATTCAGTGCTAAAAGTGTTGGGACCTCAGAATGAGTTCCAGTTATGGAGGTTTCTCACTTATCCAGGTCCCACTTAACCGAGTTTCACTGTATACAGAACAATGTCAATATCGAGTTCTTATCGCGATTTTGGACAGACTCGTTACATGAGAATCTCCCTTGACGGTTATGCCTTTGTGCAAGCGCATTTAATATAAAATAAAGTTTTAAATTGCGACGTAGTTCTATGTAATTATACTTACTTGCTTTATTTATGTAAATGTATCTGGTACATAGATTAAATATTGTAATAATGTTTTTCGAATAAAATTATTACAGCCAATTGTAAGTAACGTTTTTTATTTAAAAATGCATTAGGATCAATAGATTGAGTCATGGACTTCATTCTATTTGGGCTTGGGTTTGTAAATATGTATCTGCGGTACATTTTACAGTACTACGACATACATTGTGCGTTCCGGAAATCTTTTTTACGATTTGTTACTAATATGCAAGCAATGTAAAAAAAGAACATTATTCTAATGTTATAAGACGTTATAACCGCTTTATATTGAATCATTATCGTTTAATTGACCCGTTTATAATATGCGCGTATCCCGCGTATAATTACAATCATGTTATACATCTCTCTTATTTTAATTTATAATTATTAATAAACAACAAAACAAACCGACAAAAATATGTGTTTAGGTAGCTACTTTTTAAAACATAATAATAATAGAGAAAAATTGAAAATAATCGTATGCCTACTTTATTACAAAGCTAATTATAATTTCATGTTATCACAATTTAAATATCATCTACTTAGGGATATTTATATAATAATTAAAAACAGGTATACGGTATAAAAAAACTTATTCTATAATACAAATAAAGTTATGTTTTTAAAGATATGATGTCTTATTACTAAAAGCCATATCAACATCGTGGCGCATACCCAAATTGATAGTATTCTAGTGA
Organism: Amorpha juglandis; assembly: GCA_949126905.1. NCBI lineage: Eukaryota > Metazoa > Arthropoda > Insecta > Lepidoptera > Sphingidae > Amorpha > Amorpha juglandis. The sequence goes on from OX421367.1 coordinate 10,063,029, forward strand.
AGTACTTGGAAAATTTGTAGAAAGTCCTCTATTCAAATATTTGGATAACTGGCGAGTCAGATCTCAAAAAATAGCCGAATATCTATCTCAACAACTAGTAACTTTGTAGTAATTACGTTTAACAAGCAAACATATTAGCTTTACTTTGTTAATTTATAAAAATACAGCACTGCTACTTGTTGGTAGTATACTATTTGCCCTTATTGGACTTTTCGATCTATACCTATTAGATGTTTTCGGAAAGATGTAAGCCAATCATGACCTATTCTAACTATAATTTAGTATAGTTTACTACCTGGAATGGCTTGCGAATGCAATGTAGACGCACAAATCGTGGTCTCTATATCTCGCAGAGATATTGGGCTATTACTAGACTGACAGCTATAACTTTGTATTTTCTCAGCGCAAATGAATTAAAATTACAAAAAATAGTTTTTTAATGTCATGATTATTGAACTGAATCAATTTATGTTTAAGAGCATCATATTTTGTCCCTAAATTATAAAGTAGATAATATAATCTAAATAACACAATATCACTAACATATATTTAACTAGTCGAAATGTCTAAATATCACTGTGGTGTGTACAAAGTGGGTAATTTTTCCTTCCTGCAAACTAGGAGCTTCCTAGTAGAAAGTATTCTCTGAAAAGGCTCAAGAGTAATAACAACTCGATTCGAAATTAGATTATGATAGGGTAACGCGTAACTGAGTAGATACACATACATGCGATAGTGAACCGGTAAATAATAATGAATGAAATATGACAATATAACATCACTGTCGTGCCACATACCTGATGATTAGAATACATATATCAACACGCCCCTCCCGCACCGCTCCTCTACCGCAAGACCACCGACTCAGTTATACGTTATCCTTGTACAACATGGTATAAAATCTATCTAAGAAGTTTTAAACACAGGTACGTATTGTATTTATGTGCAGGTAGACAATAACTATAAAATTTGAATTTTAATCTATTTCTAATTTTCTGAAACTTCCTTCGACAGATGTTGCATCGCCATTCGCGTTGTTGTTGGCTCTAGACGACGTAATGCCTCTGGTACTTACAATAACCATATCGTCTAAAGCGAGAACTTTCTTCCTTTGCTCGCTTAATAACTGTTTAGTATAAACTATCATATTTTGTAAGTCTATTGGTCCACCATAGATTGTGGGAAGGCAACTGATATCTGTCTTCTTATGAAGTTGCTTCAAGTTGGTGTAGATCTGAAATTTGAAAGACTTATGTTATAGCACGAGATCCGGCAGTAGAATCTATACGTTCATCACGTAAATGCTCAAGCTCAAATTTCTACATTCATTTTCGAATGGGCTGCAGCGAGATCTTAGGCTATTAGTTCTCCGCCGTGACGGTAGAGTCGGTAAATTATACATTTCATACTGATGAAATGTATAATACGTCATGGACTCTTTTTCTTGTTAAATAACTCGATCGACTGCACGGCATACCAGGATTTCCCGCAGATCGTATGATATAGATAGGCAACTAGTGAAATGAGTACCTAGCGCGCGGGAACTCCCGGCCTACCCACACTATATGTAACCACTATTTATGTAGCAGAAAACCATAACTATCAAATAGGCCAGCTAATCGCATCTAATATGAATTTATTTTACATTTTGTTACGAATTTTAAGGTTTCGGCTAATAGAATCTACCATAATATGTATTCACAGATAAAGAAATACACTCAGTTCTAAAAGTTTTAAACCTTGTTTCGGTAAAATATGAAAAAAATAGATGTGCCAATATATTACTAGGTTTGCGAAAGTGTTAACGACTCATAATGCCGTTGTCTGGCTTCAATGTCCTTTAAACTGAAATATAACAGTACACTACTGCTTGGCGGCAAGAATAGGCAAACTGATGGTATAAATCTAGTCGGCATCTCAAACAAGGGACCTATTGATTAATATTAGTTATCTCCACCGCCTTTCTAAGAGAGTTTTTGTGTCATGTACAATCCGCAAACGTTCATCAATATCCACATCTAATCCCGCACCGCAAATACGTTCTCTATGCACGGACAAAACTGACCATTTAAAAGTACAACCTATCTTCACTAAATCCAATGCTATGTCGCTTCACTGAGTATCAATAAAACAACTACTGTATTTAAATAATATTTATAGTGAATATACGGTCGTTTTGTCATGGCGAAATGCGTTCTTGTGCATAGGTACGCCGTACACGCCAACCGATAACAACTGCGCCCGAATCGCATCAAAAAACGCTTGTGCGCACGAACGACAAAATAAAACACAAAGACACAAAACGTGTTTACGTGGCTAGTTTTCCCAGGCCGCAATTCGCTGGACCACAATATGTGTGGTTTGTCATCATATGTACGGTGGTTGCCTTCCTCCCCCAGCAAAAGAAAACTGGAAATCACTGTACAATATCTGTTTTATAGTAGGTACAGGCCGGCAAACGAGTATGCAGGTACTAACAAGTTGCATTTTCAATTCGATTTCCTGTGGGGCAGTGGTAACAATACGTTCCAGCTACCCCATACATTATATAGACAAAATTGTCTACAGCGTGGCTCTACATTTAAATTATGTATGTTACTTACATTTTATTAATATTTTCAGTATTCTCGGAAAAGTGATTATTACACGAAAAAGCTATGAACATATAAACCTAGCTTACAAAGGTATTAGTATATTTTGGATGCGAATATGCAATAAAATTTCAACCCACATTAAGTAAAAATTTAGATATTGCGTATTTACATCCATTTTACAGTTCCCTTTACTTTGCAGATATTATGTGTGAGGTAATTCAGAAATAAATGCAGAATATAAAAATTTTAGAAAAGTGTCTAAGTTTTAGGTATTTAGTTTCTATCTAGTATACCTACTTAACAGTTTGCAATCAATTGACAACGATACTTAACATGTCATTACATGTCTATGACTAGTATAAGTAGTATTCTTTCGGGGCCATCTCGTTAACAAGGTACATTTGAGTAAAGTAAGTACTCCGCCTCGTAATAATTACCTCATTCAAGACAAACAAGCTGAATATCGTATTACTTACGTGAAGTCTCTCAGACATCTTCGGTGTCACCTTACTGATTGCGAAGTCGATGATGTATTTGATGGCGGTCGGTATATTTATCAGTTGAAACTCCTTGTGCCGCATCGGGAGCGATTGCTGTAACAATTTTATTGCGTTGTTAACATGTTCTTGATTATCTTTTTTGTAAACATTATGTAACTGACCTACTAGACTACGTGCCTGATTCTGGAGATAATTTTTGTCGTTTCTAATAGTTGGTGTACCTAGTTAAAAATGGTAACATGAATCTTTCAAATTGGGACATTATGAAATCCTGCTGAGAAGGTTTTGTAGTTTTTGCCAAATAGATGCAATATTTTATTGCTTAATGATTGCTACAATCATAATAAATCTAAATACTTACATAACTATCTAGTTTGGCCAGTAATTTCATAAAGGATAGTAATTCTTTTTTAAGTAGCTAGCGCATTTGCCTGCTCATGGATATTGATTACAAGACCGTTATCTGGTATGGAAAGGAAATATTTACCTCTCCCCATTTCATTATTCTACCAAAGTCTGCAGGGTTCCAGGCGGTGATGTGGGCGCCTGTCACGCCGCCCCCGTCCCCTACGTGAGTAAATCCGCATATCTGATCCATGGGCTCATCCATCAAGCTCTCGTAGATGACCATATGAGCGCGGCACATGTCCCAACAACTGAACTTGTTAGCATTGAATTTACCTGCAGGAAAGAAATGATAACTGTACCTAATTTTAATCTCCTGTAAGTCCACGAAATGGAAATTATCGCTCAGCACCTTATTAGTAAAGATGATAAAAAGACCCCAAAATATTGTCGAACATAATGACATCATAATAAACTCCATTATATGTATTTGGTAATCTGGTACCACTAACCAAAATTATGTTCGAATAGGAGTAGGTACCTAGCATAGTAATCATAGGCTATACTAGCGCCCAACTTAAGACCGTCAGAGCTTTAAATGCAACACAATATAATTCGCAATAAGTTAAATTTAATATCTACAGCATTGTGCATTTTTAACATTCGCATGGCATAAACATTCGTGCAAAACAGAGTCGCAATGGACGAGAAATATTACTTAAATAAAACAATTATTGTCTTACTCATATTACAAACGATGACTCGACGGCCCTTGCTATCACGAACTGGTGAAACAGCTAAGTACCTGAAAATGAAAAACCATTTTGTAACCCAGGCAAACTGAATTATATCATCGTGATGCAATATATAAGTGCCATGACAAACACGTATGCGACGCAAGACATCTTAACAGTACAGAGTTCAAGGCTGGAACACGTGAAAACTTTCTAACGATCCATGAATATGTAAACCAAGCCATCATACGCAACTTATAACAATATCCTAAATTGTTTACGTAACGGCTAATATCAGAATTAATAACCGAACCTTACTTAAATTACCGCAACAGAAATAATTATTATCGTCAATCGAGAAGTAGAAACCTAGGTAAAAAACGGCAGTATAATTACCCATTGTCGATGATTTCTTGAATTTTTGGATCTTCGCAATCTAGATTCATAAAGATTTCAGGATAATATTTTCGGAGACTCAGATACTTCAACAGTGTTTGCTGTGCCATAGGTACGCTGTACTTTTTGTGACGTAAGAACCTTAACAGAAATGCATCATCTGTAATCAACCAAATAAACAAAGAATAAGTAATTGAATTCGAAACAGAAGTGTGTGATCAGTGTTCTACCCAAACGCTCATAAATCATAAACTATCAGTTACACCATTAATCTCGCTAAAGAACCTACTGACTGGGTGGCAGGTACCTCTTATGCGAGAGGCTCTCTGGGTAGGCACCACCGCTTTGTCTATTTCTGCCGCCAAGAAGCAGTGTGTAAGCGATGTTGTGTTCTGGATTGAAGGACATTGGAGCCAGTGAAATCACTGATATATAGGATCACTTTTTCTTATGTCTATCTGCATGTTGCTTCGGCAATATTTGATTTTTAAGAATTAGATTACACGAAGATCCAATAAATGCTCTTGGCCATCCGGGTCCGATTCATGAGAAAAATAGCCATATATTCTAATGATTGTAGAAGGCTATCATCATAAAATGTAAAAGAATTTTTGAATAAATAAATACACCCAACAGCCATACACATAATCCTGACCCCACTCTAGGTTGTATCATGGGTATCCAGAAATTACAAGGATCATGCGGTCCCAAGACACCCACCCACACAGGAAACAAATAATTGTGGATCACTCAAACATTTATCCCGGTGCGGGAATCGAACCCGCGGCCTCTCGCTTCGCAGTCGTCTTTTCGCCCACAACGCCACGGAGGCTGTCATATCGGAAGATTGCCGAAGCATATAATTCTAAAGTACTGTATAGTTACTTGGTTGAACTTACTGGCCTACGTGTTGATCACAACCGCGCATGTCAAATGCCTTTATCCGGAACAAATTATAGCCAGTATTTATTATTTAATGATTAATAAAGATATTAAACTCGACATTATAGAGGTCACGTACATAAGGTCTCGCGCTCATAGTGAATATATTAGGTCATAAGGTACATGTAAATACAGTTTTTTAATTAATATTCCGTATAGTAGACAATTGGATATAATCAGAGTTACCTTGGCGCACGTTTTGAATGTCATTGTTCTGTTGTATCCAGTCCCTCATGATGTTGAGGGTCTGTTCCTTGATAGTAGACGTCTCTCTCAGTTCTTTCACCGCGTCAGCTACAACGGCCCTCAGGGGGTATCCCAAGCGGCCACCATCTTTATCATTTTTGTCGTTGGTAACGTTCCATGTGGTAGTAACGGTCAATAAAACACTCGCAGTCGTCATTCTGCTCTAAGCGGATGACCTACAACAAGGTGACTGGGAAATCAGTATATATTAGTTTGTTGCCAAACTTAGCATATTATAAAATGCGTGTAAAATGTGTGAATACCTTGCACAATTTGCGTGACCGAGAAAATATTTATAGACATAACACAGTTTAGTTTTGTGTTTTTACGATATATCTTTGGAACTAAATGTACACATTTTGATCAAACATTTTATATGTATGTTTAACAGACGCAAAAAAGGTAGTAGTTCACGCATGTGGGTATTTGTTTCTTTTTAGTGTATCTATAACCACGTATATATTTTCAGGGAGGGATTCTTAATGGTACGGGTTCCCTGGGCCAGCTGATCCACTTGATTACTATCAAGCTAATTTTCCGTGAGTAGCTTCGTTTCGATGAGGCGCCCAACAATTCCCTATGCGAGAATTCTCTATTGTGGTAACTAACAGAGGTAGCAAGGATAGAATATTTCGATTTGATGATACTCAAAAATTTATTATTTTATTTGTAGGAAAATATGACTGTTAAATTATATAAATATTAACTAAGTAAAAAAAAAACAGCTCATTCAAATCATTTTTTATGACCTCGTTATCGATACCTATTCGAAGCCCCTCCTTCCAATAGGTATGATTACTAACCAGCTGATTTTTTTGTTTTTGCTTAGGTTAATATTTATATAATTTAACAGTCATATTGTCCTACAAATAAAATAATAAATTTTTGAGTAACATCAAATCGAAATATTCTAGCCTTGCTACCTCTGTTAGCTACCACAATAGAGAATTTTTGCATAGGGAATTGTTGGGCGTCTCATCGAAACGAAGCTACTCACGGAAAATTAGCTTGATAGTAATCAAATGGATCAGCTGGCCCAGGGAACCCGGACCATAATAGAAATATGCCTGGAAAATAATACCCACACATAAACCTGAACATCTCAAATTGTAATCCGATGCGTGAAGCGTAGACTTGAAAAATAACAATAATTACATTTAAAAATAGCGCAGCGTGCAAGCTTAACATGCTTGGCAAAACTGAAAAAATCGCGCGACGTTTTTGCGAAACGTAACGAGAGTCATATTTTTTGTATCCGTAATTTGCCAAACAATTGTTTCTTGGTACCTATTACTCAATATTCTCAGCTTATGTAATCATCATCTGTGAGCAACATATTATTATTGTTCGTGAACTGTTTCCCGGTGAATAGGTATATAGTTATAATCATATTAGCTGAAAACCAGTCCTAGCTGAGTTTTATACCTCAGACAGCAGTTAGCTAAGCCACTTTCTTTTGCCATTTTAATTTATTAGATTGCTTGTCTATTTTTTAATTTGTAATAGGCTTAATTTTCGCAATACATGTTTTTTTTTTGTCCTTTAACTATGACATTTACTTAGGTACTATAACATTTATTTCGTAGATCAGGCAATGTTATATCATGATTTTTCAGAATTCGGACATTAGGCGTGCTTCCTGCCATATGAGTTCATTCTCGACAAACTAAAACTAGGCTCTCCTGTGTGTGCTAACAACGAGTTCTAAGTTATTTATTTTGTGCCCGGATCCGAAGACGACGAGATAATTTTGACAAACAAAGTGGTAGCGTGGAAAGTAGACAGTAGATCACCTAACTGCTACTTCGATCAGATCAGAACCATAACAGAACTTATTTTTACCACTGTCTGAGACAAAACGAAGACAGAGTGGTACAGCTCGTCAATGATTCTATTCGAGTTTTTCAAGATAGGCACGACTTGTAATAATGAAGACAACGACAAAGAAGAATAGATTTATTTTATTAGACAAATAAACAAACGGCATCGACTCGACATTTCAATCACACTCTAATCAATGCGTTTAATAAATAATTGTTATGTTATTGATCACATCGATAGTAAGATATCTTTATCGTAATCATAGGTCTTAAATTCAACTTACACCTATTTGAAATTTTAAGTGCTTTTGCAATTTATTTACATAACCCATACAACATTCACGCACATGGTACAGATTTCAAATTTCTATTGCGTAGAGATACGAGTATGTCTACTTACAGTATTCTAGTAGTGTGGGAAAAGGAAATCAGTCAAGTGTACGGCGAGTCACGCACAATGTTTGTGTTTACGCTATATATTTAATATGTAAGTACCTAAATATAAATATACCTACATAAAATTATGTATGCCCCACTGCCGGCATACTTCCATACCTCTAATAATGAAACAGGTTAGGCTTTTTCTAACACAACGCGCTACCTTGATGTTATTTGGTAGATTTCGCATAAATTTGCAGTTCTTATAGAGAACCTAAAGATATGCAGGATTCCACATGATATTTTCAATCACCTTTAAAGCGAGCTATGATTAACAATGAATACAAACATGGCATCGAAAACTAGCTGACCTTGTTATCGTCAGCCCGTTTCACTTCATGCTAGGCTATTGCTGCGTCTATAACTAATTGCAAAGAATGCTATAGAGTTAGAAATATACTAGAATGGCGGAAAGAAGAAAATATTTTACACAACATTTGTCTTATGCTGCAGATTATTTGATAAGTACGTCTCTCATAACATTTCTGAAAAATATATGATATCCCAAATCTCTTCTTCAATGATGCCTACAATGTAATATAAATATAAATCCCTACAATATGAAATAAACATCTTCCCAAAATATAGAATTTCTGATTTGGGCTGGCTGATGACCAGACAATTGGACTTTGCCTTTTATTTTATGTTAGATAGGGGCGATAGGACAATCGAACAAACATTTCACTCGATGACTGCAGATAATGGCCGCGCAGCCAAGTACAAATGAATCGTTAACGTGGTCTTTGAGGGTTGTTGGCTTGGACCACTTGTTCACAGAGTGATAGATTCGAACGTTTGGCCATTAGAAATCAAATCTTGTTGACTTTTTTATTTTGACCTTGTTAAAATTTGCGTAATCATATCTTCACAAATTATGCAAATATTAATTCCTTGAATTATTGGGAAATGATTTCATGCTAAATATTTTTACAAGTTTTTGAGGCTGTGTATGGCTCTCTAAAATTTATACACATTTACGATTAATAGGATGTTGCAAAAATTTCTGTTCCAGAATTAAATGCATGCATTTAAGCATGCTATTAATAGTTTTTTGATGTCCTCAAAGGCAACACAAACATAAATATACAGTACTACGTACGATTTTAAATTCTGCGGTTCGACAATCTTCACCTATATAACCGACTCCTTTACAAATACCAACGTGTTATAATGGCGATCTAATACCAACCTATTATTATTACCTATTATTACACTATTCAATTATTATCATGTTCATATTGTGTTGTTGAATGTCTGGCCGGGTCCGGATGGCCGGCCCATTAATGCAATACGAATATATTTGTACTAATTCGTAAAAATTGAATAAAGCCGAAGTCCGAAGTGCATAATTTGGGCGCGCCGATTTTATTTACGCTGAAGAATACCTAAGTATCCTATCTAGGTATACAATTATCATACTATATATTATCCTCGTATCGAATAAAAATATCAGTAGTACATTAAAAACTGTTAACATGCCAATGATTTAAATACCGTTCGATGCAGATTGTAGGTATAGTTCTTGTTCGAGTAATTTATGAAATACCTATACATATACAATAAACAGAATATATTAATTTTATACATGAGTATTAAATAATAGCTGTATTTAAATTAACCATTAGTAAAAACTACAAGCTAAATCTTTCTGTAACATGTGTTAAAAAGCCTGTTGCGACCCCACTTTCAGTGACATAAGGGCAGGTGGAAGAAGAAAAAGATTAACCATTAGAATTTATTATCAGATTTTAACTATAATGATGTACTACTCGAAGGTAAAACGGTAAAAAATTTGCAGGCGCTTATCATTCATGACTAAATATCCTGTCTGCAAATGTAGTTATTACCAAAGCGATTGTTCAACGTATCGAACACTTAATAAAAAATCCGGTCAAGATCGAGTAGGAATCGCATCCTAAGGATTTCGCACCATTACATGTTGTTAGATAGTTATGTATATATTAATTCATATATTAATTACATAAAAGGTCAATTTCAGGATAATCGGATTTATTTCATCACTTTCACCGCCAAACTCAGCATCGTGCCTATGATTACGTATGGGCTTATGAAGTATCTTAGATATTTTAAATGAATCAGTTGAAAATGCTGTTGCAAGGCCTTATTTTTTATTGCGTACATTAGGAACTTTATTTTATTAACTGCAGTAAAGGATTTAGACCTTAATATACCGTATTAATTTAACATGCCGCTTCAAATCGTTTTGTTTATTTCATAGGCCGGCAATTGAGCTTGTAAGTCGTAGATGGTAGGTAAATTCCAACACTCATTTACACTCACATCAACTGCAGAATCATATAAACGTCGCGAATTTGAATAATTCTTAAGAAGTAGATACCTTTATGCAAACTTTTCAGAGATAATTCATAGACGCTACGGGTGGGTGATGCTACAGGTTTCCTATTTTTGTTCTTGCCACTTGAACCCTTTCAATAATGAACCTTATGATTATCCAATAATTCATTTCTTACTCTGGTGGTTCAAGTGAAATATAAAAAGGTTAGGGGTCCAAATGTAATAGTGAGTATTTGTTTACCCCACAGGGGATTCAAAGAAGGGTTCAAGTGGAAAGAACGACTATTTTCATAACTAAACGCACCCCTTTTCATACAATTGTCGAGTTAAAATGGCCAACCTGGGTTTATTACCGTTTTCTCTGGTTTTGTTTTCTACAATCGTTTTTTCACCGCAGAATGACCGAGTAAATAAAATATGTGTGCTTTTGTAACCCAATAATTAATTAAGCGCCTCTAAAATATTCGTAACTACATTCATCACAAACCAAAGAAAAATTTCATCACAAACCAAAGAAAAATGTATCATGTTACTTCTCAATATTAAAATAAATAAATAAATAAATATTATCGACATTTTGTTATTTTTTGTTACGGACTTGTAATATTTATGTATCATTTTTTACCCATCATTGTGTCGGAACTATTTGTCTCGACAGTCAGTTCGTACCGAAGTGTACTATGACCCAGAGTTCGCGTATGCATGATTTCTTTTGGTATGTATTTCAAAACGTTGCCAAGTATTTTAATTACGTCATTATCCCAATTTACAGGTGGTCCAAACGCGTCCTTTTGTAGGGCTAATTCCGCAAATCCAGCAAGTAGGTACCTCTCCACTGCAACGTTTCAATTTCCCGATCATAAAAGCAGCTTCTTTGTACTTTGAAGGGTGAATTCTCTTTATTTCACTTTTATTGAAAGCACATAATATATTTCTCAATGCTGTCAGATCATAATACGTGTAGTCTTCTGGTCGTTTATTTGCAAAGGTTTCGCGGATTCGATCAGCAATAGCCGTAAGTTGAGCTTCATGCAAATTATAATCCATGCCAAAATTTTGTATCACGTCTATATCGTCTAAAGTCATGTTTAAATATTCTTCTGGTGATACTGCAGGTGTAGCCCAGTGGAGCACCATCAATGTTTCGGGTGGTATATACTGTATTCCCTTGTAATGGTTTTTAATTGTCTGCCATAAAAACTGTGATTCAGTTGCTGTTAATTTATATTTTGTCAAATCAGCGATACATTTAATTATCTCACTTGGTAACATTGTTTGCAATTTTGCAAATTGCAACCTTTTCATTGCAGATATTTTTAGAGCTTCATCGCATGTGATACAATGTGTAGATTTAATAAACATAATTATAAAACATATCTCAAAACGCATTATTCTATAGGCTATAAACTCACAAATGAAATCTAATGGTACCAACACGGTGATTGTTTTAGTAAGTTCACTGACAGAATACTACTTATTTGTGTCGCGGCCGAACTGGTTAGGTAGGTACTGCCTAACATCAAATATTTAACGTTTTAATTAAAGACAACCAACAGACATCCACCAGAGATATTAACAAGTTATGGCTTAATTTCAAATCTATCATACCTCAGTCTTCATAATAAATAAAAATTAGAACCCTTGGTTGTTCATCCGTCTGCCTTTGTTCATGTGTTAAATTATTACTGAATTCGAAGAACTATTATCTGAAACTACTAAAAAACGCCACGCTATGATGATCGCAATGCTTTAATCGTATACTAAATTGTCAGCAACGCACTAATAGGTAGGTACTGTACAACGCCTAAGTACAATACATGCAACATGACTAGCCGGCCTGAAGCTTGTGTGTATTCGCCTGCAAAATAATAGATTTCATATTCAGCTTAAGTACACGCTGACAAAATGTGAAGTTTGATTACTTTGTCAAACGTAAGTAAACATAATAATAAACACAAATATGAAAATTATATTATTATAATTGAGTAACTTGTACAACTGCCAACTAATACTTGATTATAGAATAGTTCCTTCAACCTTGTGTTCTATGTTGTTTCATCTACATAGTTCTCATCGGGTTCCTATGTCGTTTTCGTGGTGAAACTGACCGTGTCCAAGGGTAGGTATAATTCGCTGGTTATAACTTATAGTCCTCTATACGTTATATACCTTAGAAGTTTATTGATATTAATACATATTTTATATGTACGACGAAATAAATAGATTTAATTGGTGAGACATCTGTTATATATTACCAGCTTTTGTTCTCGACTCCGCCCAAATGAATGACATTTTCCGGGATAAAAAGTACCCTATACCATAATCCAGGTCATACTGTGTTGGGAATTTTATCCAAAACCATTCAGCCGTTAAGGCCTGATTGACTAATAAACATACTAATTCACAAACTCACAGTTATCGAAATCCATACCGACCAACATCCAATCTTACATAATTATCATAGGCTTTTTAAAAATTAAAGTTAGAAGTAGCTGGAACAATTCTATTAATTAAAATACACTTTTTAATTAAAGTAACTTTTATGAGTATGAACGTTTGGCAACTTTGCGAGACGAAGGATGGAAGGCGTGTGACTGGAGAATTGATATGTGAGCGGAATGATGTCAGAAGTCGGGAAGTTAAACGTAAGTAAAAAGCGGCACAATCTAAAGATTTAACAGCACCTAAGGAAATATTTTGGAAATAAAGGTTTATTGAGAATTAAGAACGGAAGGAAGGTTCTTATTACGCTCAAAATAATGTTATTTTGCAATGATAGGTATATGCGTCCTTAAAGCGTGTTAAAATCTTATAATTACACGCAATAATAGTTAACGTCATATTGTAATAGGTTTCCTTCCCATTTGTACCATTAAGTAGTTATTCCAATCAATAACAATTTATCGAATAGATTACGATCTACTTATCATACACAACGATATTGCACCGTGTACGTGCAGTATACAATCTTCCCATGCTAATATAATAGTTATTATGTGGTTACCTAAGTGTATCGTGTTACATGTTCTTAGAATTATGGAAGTATGGATCAAATGTTTGGCACATATCTTATGGTCAAAGAAGTGTAACAAGCTCGTTCTCAAAAAGCCAACCATGACGCCTTCCTGTATTGAAGTTACAGGTGCTTACGTGATTTTTCACGGTTCGTAAGCATGTAATTATGGTCATAAGAGATTATAAACATCTGAAAGAAATAAAATCGAATTGTACTTAGATATTAATCCTCGATCCGGAAAGAATAACGATTCGTTGACGTGGGAATAGGCCATAACTGATTATTGGTCATTGAACTTCGGAAACTTCGGAACTGAGGCTAAAATCTATAAAACAAACTTCGACTTAAGTCGTTTTGTAAAAAAATGACTAACTTCGCTACGTCTGAACAAACAATACGGTGACTCCTTTGAATCGCAATGACATCGGTTTACAAAATAGTTGCTTTTTTTTTAGATCAATTACAATGTTTAATCTTGTTTCTTCACTGACGAGTAGGTACCATTCAAAAACGTGTAGTACCATTTATGTTATTTTAAAAAATTAACTATGTGAAATCAATATTCTTACGTTGATTTTGATAAGTTCATATCGAAGTGTACTACACAAAGTCACTTTCTGGATTACTTCAGTCTATAGATCTCAGCCTCAGTGCATACTACCTACCTATAGCAATGATGTCGGCTAGTCGTAAATGAAGTGTACTTGTGGGTTTTTTTTAATTGCACTGTGTGTTTATACTACACGAGATAAGTTTTAACCTAACCTTATAAATTCTTTGGTTGCCTCTGTATGTTTATTGAAGCTAACATGGTTGCATACTAATAAATAGATAAAAAAGTACTTTCTACCTTCATGTGGTATTTTGTCTATAAACCTTAAGCCTAACATGCATCATTTTGCTGAATATTGCCACTTTCATTTGAGATAATAATTATTGTCATCGATAGTTTTTTCTCGATGCATAATATGTTAGTAGGGCGACCGATCTTATGTGACTGCGCAAATAACTAGCTGGGTTTGAAGGGTACCACGACAGTGGTATGCTCTATATTACCTATATCTACCATAAGCCCAAAATAACTTGGCCCGAAGTCAGTCCCTTCACCCGCCTTCTTCGCCTCCGTTTGCCTTTTTTATCTGAAAACAACTGCTACGACATAGCTGGTGGCTGACTTCAGACCGGCGTATTATTTTCTCGTTAGTTTGGTTTATAGGACTACGTAGTGACTCAATATAGAAATAAGTTTTTTAAATCTGGATAAACAACATTCTTATTGTTGTTTGTGTGCAGCCGTCCTAGTTTATTGATTGCCCTAGGTACTAAGTACCAGCCTCACTAGAAGGTCGCGGTGAGAAATTAATTAGTAGATAAATCACCAATCGATAGTTTATCGCGGTGAGGAACTAGTAGATAGTAATCTAAATTTCCATACAGCGGGTCAACCTCAGTAATTGTCTGTCATAATAATAATAAACCACACACACACCCTTTGTGTGGGGTTCGCGTTCCAGGATCAACCGGATAAACTCTTGTTGGTCCTGGAACGAGAACTAGTGTATCCCCTAGAACCAGTGTATATCGTTATTTTACGTCGGTTTTCTGCGAGACAGTGTTAACGACCCGGTGAGCCGGCCAATTTATCCTGTAGGCTGTAGACAAAACCCTCAACAGCGTGACTCTACTACTCTACATGAATTTCCTGGGATTATAAGTTGTGCCCGGCGAGACGATAGGCTAGCCCTCTATCACATCATGATGATAATAAGCTCGGCAAAACAAATCCAGTAACATCAGGCCGGCATAATTATGATGACCATCAGGGGACGCATTATCTCTCGACAGGTGCAATGTAGTCACTACGCCGCGCGGTGTCAAGATAAAAACTAAATACTGTGAGGTAAAACATAGCGTTGGACCAAACACACTAACGTCAATTATGAAAAATCGCTTTAGAATTTAGAATAGATATGTAATTGGCTTTTTGGAAAAAAAAACTAGAAAAAATAATTACAACAATGGTGTTGTAGAAGAGCAGCAGAACGAACGACTTATTCGCATGCTGCTGCAAGCTGGCAACGACCCGAGCCGGCACATTAATGCTGTAGACAAAACTATCTACTGAACTCTACAGCGTGACTCTACCACTAATAAAAGTTATCTTTTAATCGTGTCGCGAGCGGTGTGGCCTTGGCCTAACCTTTTAAATTTATTATAATATTTCTATCTTTATCCCCGCAATAAATTTTGTAAATTGTAATTAACTTTTTAGCAAAAGTCATATAGCAACAAATAGCACGAATTTAGTATTTCAAAACTTTACGCATATGAAATCATGGCATAATTGTAAGTACTTACAACGTACGTGACATTGCCGTCCACAACTATACACGCAATTTATGTTGATACATGTAAATATGCCATATTAGTAGGGTCAGTTTCAAATTATGTAACCACGGTAAACGCCTTTTTAGAGCATAATAATGCTTTAAGTTGTAAAATTTGGGACACAAACTATGGCCTCATACGAGTAGGTACCTAGTCGTCGTAAACCGTCACGTACCAATCTACTGTAAACAATGTGATCAATTATTTATTTAGTACATTCCATTAACTTGATCCGTTTATTCTTCGCCATAATTCATCTTGACATGAAATATATATAAACGTATATAAGTAGGTTTTAGATATTAATTATTTCTGTAAAGAATACTATTTACTTAGAGAATACTTACTACGTAGGAACAACGCTTTGATTACAGTGGGTAGTACACAAAACAACTAACTAGCTACGAACGAACTACATTGCTACGCATGGTGCTTATTACAAATCATTTCAATAGAATTCCAATTGCTATAACAGTCAAACATAACTTGTTACATCTATGACTTTAGTTATAGTATAAGATCCCGGGTAATATTGACCTTCACCCATCTGTTTACGGGATGAAAATAATATTTTAGGGTATAAAATGTGTTACTGAACACATACCAATAGGGTACATATAATAAAAATGTTACGGATCACTGTCTGTACGTGGAAGATATAGGAGAAAAAATATTTTTGGGAACTTTATCAACGCAATAGCACCCCATACAATGATTGTTAGAATTTTTGTCTGTGCGTTTATGCACGCTAATCTCAGAAACGGCTTATCCGATTTAGATGTAGTTTTCACTTATATATTTTGATAAACTTCACTTAACATTTAGTGTTTGTTTCATGTCAATCGGTTCATAAATAAAAAAGTTATGCTAATTTAAACATATCGATACTATAGCGGTGCAGAACTTCACGCAGGTGGAGCCGCGAGTAAATGCTAGTGTAAAATATATGCATTATTTATTGATCTGAAAAGTCATTTGAGTTGTGGTGTTTAACGATTTTTTAAGCGTAACACAGATTTTACAATATTCATGTGATCAATTATTGTTAAATATACAGCTGAGCTCCTTCGTATACTTAATACACTATTTTTTTCCGTAATTTATCTCGGCACGAATTTTTTTTAACTATTGTTGAGATGATATTTTGTAGAATCAGGTAAAAACAATATTTATAAGTAAATAAAAATCATTATTATATTATTATTTTATCAGCACTTACTAATTGTAATTAAAAAAATATATTCCCATGCTCAAGTATAATAAATTACTATGAAATATAGAAAATCTTTTAGATAGAATATTTAACAATTTTAAACGCAAACAAGAAAATTAATAGATTCTAAAATTCCTAGATTCAAAAGTATCACCAAAAACTAATCGAATCACAAAGTTAACACTATATATTATTTATTTACATAGTAAGAAAAATAATAATAGAAACAATGTAAGTAACTCACGTTTTCGTTATGTATGCGTAAACTTATATTTTCTATGATCGCAGTACGTCGTGCTCGTTGACGTGCGAACAGGTAATGCTCTACTGGCAGCAAATGCACGAGCCTACTACCTGCCTAATGCCTTCTTTCCATGGCCATTCTATGCAATAGCAATTGCCAGTTGCCACCACACATCAAGTCAGCCTGTATCCAAACTACAACTTGTCTCAGAAGCTCCGAATCTCACTTATATAACAATTGCAAAAAAACTTTGCAATTTATCTCGACGGTACAACTATAGGATGGTACTATCACAACAAATTGCTATTTATTTTTAATATTATCTCCCAACTTATCAAATTTTATATCATAAACGAAAATGTACCTACGCCTATAATCTTCGATTTGCAACATATAGAAATCTCAATGCATGGTTACGCTTTACTGAGCGTTATGAGCGTGCGTTTGTGCATCGTTTACAATTGAAGGAAAAATGGGCGTAGGACGACAAATTTCCGGATTATAATTCACCTTGTCTTAAATCATATCAGGTTTTCTGTTGACATTACCAGAAAAACCTCGGTGACGTAGTTGTATTGCGTACGCGGTACAACTGCTATGCTGAGGTCTCGGGTTTGATCCCCGTGTCGGATCCAATGCTATTGGGTTTTTCGATTACGAAATGCTCAGTATAGGCCCGGAGTCTGGAGTTGTGTCCGGTATGGCGATAGGCTCGCCCCTTTATCACATCATGGGACGGAAATACCCTCGTCGAAATGTGGGTGTACTGGTTACATCTCTGCCTACCCCTTCGGGGATTACAGGCGTGAGTTCGTATGTATGTATTACTAGAACTGATGTGAGGACTTAAGTAGTTTTCTAAGCTTAGTAAGAATTTTAAGGAGGTAAAAGAGATTGATCCATATCAAAAGTAATCTATCTATACTAATAATAAAGCTGTAGAGTTTGATTGTTTGTTTGTTAATTGTTTGTTTGTTTGTTTGAACGCGCTAATCTCAGGAACTACTGGTTCGAATTGAAAAATTCTTTTTATGTTGGATAGTCCATTTATCGAGGAAGGCTTTAGGATATATAACATTACGCTGCGACCATTAGAAGCGAAGCATCAGTGAAAAATGTTGCAAAAACGGGGTAAATTATTCATATTTGAAGGCTTCCGTTGCTAAGCTACCCAAATAATATTATTTGAAGGCTTCCGTTGCTAAGCTACCCAAATCTATACTAATATTATAAAGCTGTAGAGTTTGATTGTTTGTTTGTTTGTTTGATCACGTGGGCGGAGCCGCGAGCAAAAGCTATTTAAGTATATATCTTCTCAATCAAATTATATAGTTTTATGAGATTAATTTATAATAATTAATAGTGAAATATTAACAAATATACGTCTCAGAGAAACTCACATAGCCCTGACCCCACGACATAGATACAATAGTCTTGTTTGGTTACGAGGGAGTTACGACCGTACAACAAATATTCAGGACAAAAATACTAGTTTCGATACGGAGATCGAACCTGCAGCGCGTAATTTTAAAGCCGGCTATCTGCGCAGTGCCCAATGCGACACGCGCGGGGACTGGAAACCTTGTCGATAAATGCGCAATAGGTAAAACCCGAGCAGATGTAGGTGTAGAGCCTTATGAGGAGCGTAATATTAAAGCACACACACGTGCGTATACACACAAATGCTGTGATAATAGGTGCTAAAGTGCAGCAGTTAATAACTAACTGTTACTGTTGTAATACTAATAACAATATTTCCCGTTCATAAACGATATTTTTGTGCATTGTTGTGTGTTTACGATGAGTTTTAATGACCCAGTTTTACGTATCTATCTTCAAATGGACGCCGATCGCTTTATTACGTTCAAAGTAAATTTTTTATGTATCTATACTAACGAGTATATCAGCAAATAGCACGGAACACGACATCGAAGATTTTATTGCAATATATTTATTAGTTGATGGGAATTGTAAAAGTTTTACAAGAAGGTGGGTCCCTCGTATGCGAAAGGCCGTCTGGGTTGGTACAACCGCTTTGTTTATTTCTGCCGTCAAGTAGCGGTGTGTACCACTGCTGTGTCGGTCTATAAGACATTGAGTCTGGGCAATTTACTGGGCAATATGATTCTTAATATTTTATGTCTCGGGGTCACGAGCGCAGTCGAATGCTATATTGTAATTTAAGGTTATGTGTGGTTTTGCTCTTGTTTATGTGAAGGCGTGGTGCTTACCATCGCGACAAGCTCGTCTCGTCATTCAAGTCAATAGAAATACTAAAAATACTTGAACAGATTACAGATTGCCAGTTCACAGACATATCCTACTGAATAAATTAATAAAATAGCAAGGTATTTTCCTTGATATTGTTAACTACGTCACTATAACGTCATCAAAGGTCATTGTAATTATCTGGTAAGATACCAACAACTGATCAATTAAATTACTAAGTAGGTACTCTCGAAATAATGTCCCTATATTCAGATAATAAAATATATATTATAGCCATCATTTAAAAGTATGTAGAAAAAAATATCTTTCCTAGGTAGTTACAGATAGGTACTGAATTACTTATATTGCTAAAAAATATAACAAAAACATTTCATTGGCATAATAAACACTATTGGGCATCAGTAATAATTATAATAAATAAAAAATAATACAAAAAATATCATTATTATCAGTGCTTGATGCTAATTAATAGATACTAATGTTATAAATGGGTAAGAAAGATTGTATAAAATGTTTTTACAGGTAGCCTACAGGGCTAATTTCATAGCTTAAAATTATGACGTTGCAATATTATTGAAGTACTTAAAATGGTCTATTTTATGCAGTGTACTTAGGCTATAGTTATCATGCTTTGGGCAGGGGCCGTCTGGGTTGCTACCACCGCTTTATTCCGGTTTCATACCAGTATTCCTCAAAGCCCCAGCGATCTTCCAGGATAAGTCCTATTTGCTCATCTACTCAAGCGAGCGGGGTGGTTCTGTACCTCGCGATTTGTGGTCTGATAATATCCCTATCGCGTCGTTTATCATACTCGTATACCTTTTTACCAACATCCTGAACACAAAAGAAATGCCTGGTGAAATGGTTCTTTTTATAACTCCCGTATAAAAGATTAGGAAGGTAACGTTCAGGATTTTAGTGGCGTACCAGTACGTAATTGGCGCTAAGGGTTAAACGGTGGTCGAAGACTTTGTTGATATTATCGGGGATATGCGCCTCCGATCCAATGCTCTGCTTCGGACAGCTATTGGCGATGTCGACTCTTTTCCGATTACCGAGGGCTCAGCGCTGTCCTATTCTACTTACTCTCTGCTTGACATCACGACGGAAACAAAAGCAGTGTTGGCACTCAAAACAGCGGTCTGAAACTAAATGTGGCAGACTGAGAACTGCACGTGTAGCTACAGACCCGAATAGATACCGTCTATCGCTGAAAATTTTAGTTATTTTCAGCAACGCAATATTTTTTGTGCAAAGAACTTGAAGTCATTCATGTACAGCAAGTGAGATACGAGTTTGCTCGCAATACGAAGACGGTATCCTAACTCTGAATCTAAAAACAAGGATCTGCCTCTCTTGTTTTTTATTCAGGGCCAAGCAAAACCACAAGGGATTCAAACTATCACCGTGGGATATAGCTACCCCGCTCAATCTTAATTGGCTCATCGCAGTCAGAGGGACGCACCACCTGGATACTCCAAGACGGCGATCCACTGAACCATACATACCCCAAGAAAGGTGCTTAGATTAGTATTAAAATTAAATTATTATTATTATTATCAGCACCGTAATTAGGGACTGTTTCCAGTGGTCAAGCTCCGGGAGACAGCAATACAACTTTTCATTTTTTTTCGTCCCTCATAGGGCATAATTTAGTAGGTAATCTTGCCCTGGAAGTCAACTACACTAGTGTTAGCGATCTCAGGCCCGTCACAGGCACATACGGCATAATTATTACAATTATTAATATTTAACATTTCTTTATATCCGTGGCATAATGTATATATGGCCTAAACTTTTTATGTTATAAAATAAAAACTATTGATGAATATTATTAGAACTACAAAATTTATATAATTTTGATATCTGTAAACCTTTGTAGGTAGCTACTTACAATATTTTTCTTGCGTTTTTTAGCTACAGTGCACGCCGCACTGCCTAGTTTTATGTTATAACGATCAAAGGGTTAATAGATTTAAAAATAAAACAAACGAAAACAAACACATTACATATTTAATGTAATTCATTTGTACTTAAAAAAATACATAAAAAACAGAACTTAAATTGAATTAAACATACTGAAAAGTCGTTAAAAATGTGGACAACACTCATTTCCTAATTACATCAGTTGCATGCACATCCACAGGCAAAGGGTACGCTTATTCCGTATATTGTACGTTCTAAGCGTACCGAATTCTAAATGGCCGTGTACCTAGATTGTGTTAATGCTTTAAACTACTGTTCGAGTTGTTCGAGTACCTACTTTTAAATTTCAGTCACTTGAATAACCAACATTTTTACAATATTTCTATAGCTTAATATAGTAATCACTACTGCACCAGCCGGCAAGCCCGCCGGACATCAAGTTGGGGGGAAGGCCTGTCCTGCCTCCTCTCGCAAGTTCCGGCGTGCTCCCAGAAAAAGAAAACCGACTGCTGCTGAGGCCATGGCCCAGCCGCAGCCGGAGAGCCCACAGCAGGCCGAGATGGAAGTTGAGGAGATCGCCCAATAATGGCTTTAAAGTTCCTCCAGGCGAACATCAACCACTGCGCCCGTGCTCAGGATCTTCTAACCCAGAGCCTGGCTCAGTGGTCGGTGCAAGTGGCCGTGGTCGCCGAGCCATATTTTGTTCCTCCCCGCGACAATTGGGTGGGGGACCTCGACGGTTTGGTGGCCATAATCACCCAGGGTGCCGCTGGCTCCCCCCCTTTCGCTAGAATAACGAAGGCCCGGGGGTGCGTCGCGGCTCTGTTGGGAAATATTTGGGTTGTTGCAGTATATTTTTCTCCCAACAGACCCTTCGCTGAATTCGAAACTTTTCTCGTTCAGCTGGGGGCTCTGGTAGTGCAGGGTCAGCCTTACCCGGTAGTCGTCGCCGGCGATTTCAATGCCAAGTCCGTGGCTTGGGGTTCGTCGGCGACAGATGTACGCGGTCAGGCCCTGGAGGAATGGGCGATCTCAATCGGTCTGGCCGTCCTGAATAGGGGGTCGGTGGACACGTGCGTGCGGCACAATGGCGGCTCTATTGTCGATTTGTCATTTGCAAGTCCAGCCATCGCACGCCGTGTCCAGGGCTGGAGGGTCCTGGCGGGCGTGGAGACGTTATCGGACCATCGTTATATTAGGTTTGACGTCTCCGCGTCCGCCATCGCCCAGCCCAGTGGTGGACCGAGTGCCCTGTATCAGGACGGCCCGCGGTGGGCTTTGAAACGTCTCGACAAAGAGGCCTTAGAGCTTGCCGCTTTGGTTATGTCGTGGCTCCCTGTGCCAGACGGACCGGTACGGGTCGAGCAGGAGGCGGAGTGGTTCGGGGTGGCAATGTCGGATGTTTGCGACGCTGCCATGCCCCGGGTCCGGCGCCTCCCGCCCCGACGCCAGGTGTACTGGTGGTCGGAGGAGCTAGCACAGTTGCGTATTGCTTGTGTTACAGCACGCCGCCGGTATGCCAGGCACCGTCGCCGACGTCTTAGGGCGGATGGACACGGAGACCAGGAGCGGCAGCTCTACGGCCTCTACAAAGAGGCGAAGAGAGCGCTGCAGGTGGCCATCAAGAGAGCTAAGGTTGCGGCGAGAAAGGCGTTTCTGCAGACCCTCGATAGTGACCCGTGGGGGCGCCCATATCGCTTGGCGATGAACAAGCTTCGCCCAGCGGCGCCCCCGCTGTCGCAGGGTCTCCAGCCGGAACTTCTGGCTGAAGTCGTCGCGGCCTTGTTTCCGGCCACCGTGGAGACCACTCCTCCACCGATGGCGCCCCGCGAGTCGGCGCCATCGTCGAGTTCGGCAAGGGATATCCCAGAGGTTTCGTCCGCTGAATTGCGGGCGGCAGTGCATAGGCTGCGGGGCAAAAATACCGCCCCGGGGCTCGACGGCATCCCCGGCAAAGTCTGGGTCTTAGCCCTCGAGCACCTGGGTCCGAGGCTCCGCAGCTTATTCTCCGCGTGTCTGGAGCAGGGCGTCTTCCCATCACGCTGGAAAACCGGGAAGCTCGTCCTGCTCAAGAAGGAAGGACGACCCGCAGAGTCGCCGTCGGCCTACCGGCCCATCGTGCTGCTCGACGAGGTCTGCAAGCTCTTCGAGCGCATCATTCACGCTCGCCTCGTCGAGCACCTTGAGAGGGTCGGTCCCAATTTGGCTGATTGCCAGTATGGATTCAGAAAAGGCCGATCCACCATCCACGCGATTCTGCGGGTGAAGGCAGAAACGGAGGAAGCAGTCGCCCAGGGCAGGGTAGTCATAGCAGTAAGCTTAGATATTTCTAATGCTTTTAATTCCCTGCCATGGGCCTGCATTCATGAGGCACTGCGGTACCACGAGGTGCCGCCCTATCTTCGGCGTCTGGTGCACTCGTACCTATCCAATAGGGACGTAGTGTATCCGGGCGCTGACGGGTGGCACCGAAGAGAAATGACCTGCGGTGTTCCACAGGGCTCAGTCTTGGGCCCACTCCTGTGGAACATCGGCTATGACTGGGTTCTCCGTGGTGCCAACCTCTGGGGCGTCGGCGTCACTTGTTACGCCGACGATACGCTGGTAACAGCGAGAGCCAGGACATTCCAAGATGCCGCAATTTTGGCGGCGGTCGGCACCGGCCACGTCGTGAGCCGCATCCAGCAGCTTTGCTTAAAGGTGGCCCTTGAGAAAACCGAGGCCATTTGTTTCCACGGGCCTCGGAAGGGGCCACCGGCCGGTGCCCACATCATTGTTAATGGGGTGCGGATTCCCATCGGCTCCACTATGAAATATCTGGGTTTGGTTCTGGATAGCCGATGGGAATTCCGTGCTCACTTTCAAAGATTGGCGACAAAACTGTCCCGGGCAGCGGGCGCGCTCTCAAGCCTGCTGCCCAACTTGGAAGGTCCTGGCATCTCTTGCCGAAGGCTGTACGCCGGAGTCGTGCGGTCCATGGCCCTGTACGGAAGTCCTGTTTGGGCCAAGTCCCTGAGTGGCCGATGCGTCACTCTGCTGCGCAAGCCACAGCGAGTAGTGGCGCAGCGGGCGATCAGGGGCTACCGCACGGTCTCATTCGAGGCGGCATGCGTATTGGCCGGTTTTCTCCCGTGGGATCTGGACGCTAAGGCCCTGTCCGCCACCTTTCACTGGCGGGAGGAGGCGTTCAGACGCGGGCAGCGACCGGCCCCGAGAGAGGTGGACGCCATACGTGGCTCCCTCCGCAGAGCCGCCGTGGAGGTGTGGCGTCTCAGGCTGGAGAACCCGACAGCGGGTCAGAGGACCGTTGCGGCAGTGCGCCCTGTCTTTGACCAGTGGCTGGACAGGCGCCACGGTGTGGCGACGTTCCGGCTGACACAGGTCCTGACTGGCCACGGAAGTTTCGGTCAGTACCTGTGTCAAATAGTCGGCACAGAGGAGTCGGCCGTGTGTCACCACTGTGACAACTGTCCGCAGGACACGGCCCAACACACATTGGAAGTGTGCCCAGCCTGGGACGAAGAGCGCAGCGCTCTCGTAGCAGTCGTCGGAGGCGACCTCTCGCTGCCGGCTGTGGTGTCCGCCATGGTCGACAGTCGGAGGTCCTGGCGTGCGGTGGCCCACTTCTGCGAGGCCGTAATCTCGCAGAAGGAGAGTGCCGAGAGAGATCGAGAACAATCCGATCCCTCCCGCCGCCAGAGGAGACGTAGGAGGCGCCGGGGTGACGACTGACCGGCGTCTCCCGCCCTGTGGATTGGGGGCGTTTGGAGAATTCCACCACGGTATCCCCTGCCTGTCGTAAGAGGCGACTAATAGGGGCCTTCGGGGGTCGCGGGCGCGCAGCGGGGGGCTGTCGTAGCGCCCAGTTAGTACTTTTGTACACGTACCTATTGTACGTGCGACCCCGGGATGGACGGCAGCACAGGTGGTTGGCCTCGATGCTGCCGTGGACGCCGAAGGCGTCCTTCGGTGCGTGGGGGCTTCTGAGCCCCCCCTAGTATGGAGACGGGCCGCTAGGCGGCATCGCGCAGGGGCGGTTTCGGCTGAAGCTGGGGTGCTTTTCGCCCCGGGAACCCGGGGCCGTCCCTAATGCGCCGAAGATGGCCACCGCGGGGTTTTGGTTGGTAGTTGCCGGCATAGGTTGTATATAGTGCTAGGGACTCGGCTCAGCAGTCGCTCGGATGTTTTCCATCTCTCCCGGGCGGCTTAACGCTGGGTCGTAAGGCCGGTAGAACCCAACATAACCGCTCCACCTTCCCCCCCGGTGGGGCGGTAGCAATAAATCGCTTTCCCCGCGAAAACAAAAAAAAAAAAAAAAAAAGTAATCACTACTGCATAGGTTTACTTTATTAATTAAATATTGTCGTATAAAATTATTTACATTAGTACATTTTTATTAAGCATAATTAAAAAAGTTCGATCAGTTACTAGATATAAAACCTAAATTAAAATATTTATGTTACATTGGTAGCAAAATCTATTAAAATATCCGTGAAGTGCATGCACATACTGTGTATATAAAATATTATTTTATTACGAAATTTTATATCTAAAAACTTGCACAAAAATATATGAGAAATGTTAAACATATTACCTACTTAATAATGTGTTGGTAATGTCTTTTATGTCTTAAAATGCAGTAAAACCACGATACATCATGTCATGACTATAAATTTGACATTATTTTACGACAAAAATTACATGTCTTAATTAAAATGCATAAAATTGCACACACGTCCCAATGGATCCCGTTCCAATTTTATATAGCAACTCTGTAATTTGATATTTGATTAAGAATTTAAAACGCCACCCCCCCCCCCCTAATATTACTTTTATATATAATCAAAATAACTGTACATATTTATCTAAAAAGATAATACAGGATTGCAATTTAAAGGTATCCAGTAATGAAGGTGGGTTGTAAGATAAAAGGGTTTTTGCCTATTGTTGGTATCGCTTCATTTTCCTTTCAAGTTTCTTTCGTTTCTTTTCATCTTGTTCTGTGTCTTGTGGTGCTTCTTGGAAGAACCACGGGCCAAGGATATTCACCCACAGCAGCCAGAAAGCTCTCAGAGGAAGGAGGAGGAGTAGCAACCAGAAATAATTTGAAATCACAGCTAGAACGTGTGTGATTGATGTTAGTATAACAATATCCTTTACGTGTCTGAAAATTGATAATATAACCATTATACACAAAATGTCTAAATTGTAAAATGTTCAAGATATAAAAATATATTTAATGGTTCCTGGAGGGTACACATTTCCAAATCTGAGGGGACAAGGATTGTGATATTAACCCACTGTTCTCGCATAAAGCTAAATATCTAACAACCTTTTCATTTTTTTCACAAGAATGTTAATTAGTTACCATCTATGTAACCCCATGTTTGTGTATGTAATGTATTGCAAATAGCAATAAGCCAAGACGACATCAATAGTATCCATGAATTGTTACTAATAAAATCAGTGATACTATGATGTTATGTATGAAAGAATTCTTGCAGCTCATTAAAAATACCACCCATTAAATTTCATCACAACCGACGTTTCATAATCAATGCAGAATAATAACTATATTGTAATTGATAAAAGGCAAATAGTAATACTCACTCTCCCATTCCACCCTCCATGTTCAGATCCAATCCAGGGTCTAGAAGCTGACTATTATCAGAATAGCTGGGACGACTTATATACCTCATCACTTGATAACAAGCCGTATAGAGTAAAACCATAAAAATGTTCATAAACTAAAAGAGAAATAAAATTATTGTTATTCATATACCATTTTTTAAAGGTGTTGGGAGACCACCTTCTAATAATCAACACATCAGGAGTTTTAAGTACAAAAAAATTATGACATTATTGTCATTTTTTTTGCAAAACAAAAGATTATGGATACAATTTACTTGACAGTAATTTCTATTACTACAATCTCACACATTTCACCCACAAAAATGTGAAATATTTCTTTAAACCAATAATGTAAAAAAAATGAATGAGTGGCATTGACACTTAAAAATATCTTTAGGTACTTACGATAACCAAAGCTGTTACATATTCATAATAGAATGCTAATGTAACAATAACGTAAACTCCACATGCTGCTAATGACATGTTACGGTAAAAAGACACTGTTGCAGAATTCTCTGCTAGAATTTGTTTAGCCCCTTTGGTGGGTGCTTTTCCTTTGTTGGGCTGTAAAATATTGAATAATGATTAGTACATATACAGACCAATAAAGGAACCTTCCATCACCAGTCGTAAAACGTTCTTTCCATCTAACCAAGGAACTGACTTATGAACATTCAAGAAACGACCCTACTCATTGAAATAAAACTAGTTTAAACGGATTTTATTGCGGTTTTTTATTAATTTTGATGACCACGTGACCCGTGACCACGAAGGCTGATAATTCTTCGTAACATCGGGATCAAAATTAATAAAAGCCGCGATAAAATCCGTTTAAATTAGTTTTATTTCAATGAGTAGCATTCGCGTAAACGTAAGAAATCATTATGTAAACGACCCTACTGTTTCCTTAAATACACTAACAATTACTCTGGCATTGTACACATCTATAGGGAGTGAGATGCACTTGCCATCAGGAGACCTTCTTGCCTGGTTCCCCTCTCTTCTATAAAAAATATAATATATATCTAATCAGTCATATTGAGACAGTATGACATAGTTTGTTACAAAATTATTTTAATTGCGTATTAGACAGTAATTTTGATTACCTAATCAATATTATCTTCTGCATATTAACTGAGTTTCAGTTTTTTAAATATTTGTATATTTGCTAGTTATAATATTACACAAAACAAAAATATATATTTTAATTTTCACCATCAAAATAGGATCAAGGCTTAAAACCAATTAAAATATGGCATAAAATTATAAGGCCAAAATACCTGTTTCATTAATGGCTATTCAAGTAGGATAATATCATAATAGCTATTGATATTTTTATGTCAAGAACCTATGATATACATATAGTGCCTTATATTATACACAGTCCATCTTGATTTAGATTTTGCCAGGGTCAAAGTGCTGCATGGTATCATACACACTATTTTGTGCACACCCAGCATGCTAGACAACATGGAATTTTGTAGCAAATTTGTCACCAATGCTAACCAACACCAAAAAGTTTAAACTGGATAATAATCATATACAGAGTGGGATAGTAAATAAGGGAAAACAATATAGCTAAATCTAAAAGTGGCTTAATTCTTAGTTTTGTATTTGTCAGTTCTGCCCTGATAACGAAGAATGCAGTAATCGACATTTTTGTGATTTTCACTTTTTTCCAGAAATGGCATCCCTAGAGGTTCATGTACATGAGAAAAATATATTTTCATAAAAAAATTCACTCGAAGTATGTTTTTTATGTAATGATTTTCGCCGTACTTGCATAAAAACTGCTTCAATGATAAGAAAAAACGCAGTATTAAACATTACCTACTGGGTTACAGGTTAAGTCGACCTAGATCCGTTAAGAGATTATAGTTTCCATCATTCCTGACTGATTTTACTATGAAACACCCTTTCCCAAACCTAACGTTCTCAAAATATTCGACTTTGAAGATTTTCGTAAAAAAAGTACCGATTTTTTGCCTATTCTCTTCTTTATTTTGTGTTTTGTGTCTCAAATTTATTTGTTTATGCGATTTTTGTATAGTAAATAAGTTTGTTCATTACTTTCAACACAAAAACCACATGTAAATTTCCCAACTGGGTCGCAATGGACGATTGATAGTTTAAAAAAAGAAATTAATTTGTAAAAACTTTTTGTTCTTGTACAAATATTTCAAAAAAAGTCTATGACAGCCATGCTGCAGATACGCTAAATAATATCTACGTTTCTTTAGCTATCCAATAAGGTATAACAAGCTAGGGTGATATCACAATTCTTAGAAAAAAACCTTGATATAATGCTTCCGGGAAGTAGTAAAAAATAATAGTCCTTAACCATGAAACTAACATAAACTAACTTAACCTACCACTTGGGTATAAAAACAAAATAGATCTAGGTCGACTTAACCTGTAACCCGTATAAGTCCTTGAGAAGACACAGTACACTCCAACTTAGTTCCGAGCATATAATAATGGCTATAATTATTAAAAAATAATGCAGTAATGACTTGTGCTAAGACAAAATGCAGTAATACGCGCAAATGCTGCATTTAGTTTTAGTATCCTGTGACTCGGAAACGACCTGATACTAAACCAAAACGCAGTAATACGTATTATAATTGCATATATTAGTAAATTAAATAAAGGAAAATTATCTTGTAAAAGCTTGATTTTTTTCCGAATTTTTAGATATATATTATGACCAATAAAATACGAACATCTTGCTCAGGTGATATGAAATATGTTTTTTGCGTTTATCTCGTAACCGCCATTTTGCGATTACTGCGTTCTTAGTTATGACGGCAGAGTTAATGAGTTCTTGCAGTAAACCAACAATATATAGCGGGGGCATCTTCAAGTTGCACAGACAGGCTACAAATAAAATAAATAACAAAATAATGTCTACAATATCTGGAAATTGAACTCCATTTCCAGATATTAACTTGACTAAGTTATACTGCTCTTTGGTTGCATATTTCACCTCAATTTTTATAAATAGAGTTTAATACTAGATTTGGAAAGTGATTGGTCTCAAGTCTGTTGTACAATTAATATCCACATAAACAAGCATGAATGAATAGATGGAGCCATAATCTAAAATTATTATAGAAATAAGAAGCAAGCATGACCACTCTGGTGTACATCTGCTGACTAATTCATTGTCCATTGGTGATTGTATTCAAAATGGGTTTTATTTATTACCAACTTATGTGAGCTTATTCATTATGCATTATAGGTCATCTTATTGACATATTAAGTTGAACCATGTATAAGGCACTGAAATACCTAATGAGGGTTATATTTTTGGTAATTACTACCTGTAAAATAAAGACCAACGTATCATAAATAAAGCCCAGATAAATATGAATAAATAAATTTAAAATATGTATACATAATATGGATGACAAATTCTTAAAATTAGAAAAAGTTAAATACAACATTATAATGTAAAGAGAATCACTACAGTTGTATTCAGGTTCAAGCAAGTGGGTCATCTAATGGTAATGATTTCCCCCGTTATGAATCCACATAATACCAAAAGAATTATTGACATGATTTGGGTTTCCAGATGAGTCGGGTTTCCACTCAACCTTGAAATTTGCATTAATATTAAAAACAAAACATTTTCTCAGTCCAAATATCATGAATTGTGTATGAAAACAAAAAATGACAAGACATTGAAATTTAAATTTTATTTGTATATTTATCTAAAACTTATTCATGAATTTTCTCTATATGACAAAACACTGGTCGGGAGGCCATTTCCAACTGCTTTTTATTACCTACCCTCATTTAGGACATCATCATCATCATAACAGACACATCATTATCATTATAAATATCATGATATATTATATATGATTTCATTTAGTACATAACAGATATCAATTATAATCATTTTCTTTCATTCTATCTTAAAGTTTGCCAAACAAGCTAAGTAATATATTTTGTTTAATTAATTTGGTAACATTACAATTAAATACTTCTAGAAGTACTTTCATTCATATATTTTTCTGTAAGAGCTAATTACGATTTAAATGTGTGTAGGGTTTTATCACGAGGTGGAAGAAAATTGTTAGTTTAGCTGTAAAGCTTTGATTTTATATTCTAAGTGACAAAACCGGAATAAAATAAGGAAATAATCGTTCGGAATGAGGTATGTAATAGCATACATAAAATAATAAAATAAATATTGCTTACAGGAGGCATTATTAAATTATTGTCGATTGCTGAGTTGTAAAAGCTGAATATCCGCCTCACTTAGAAAATTCTGAAAATAATACCACTTTGTTGATTACTCTCATAAAATACTCCAAGAACTATTACGTGAACTACCTTTGACCTATAAAAATTGATATTTTTTTGCTGAATTTTAAAACGTCACGTTATTCGCGCATTGAAACGTCAAAATTGAAATGTCATTCTTCCATGTGGCACTTCGTTCAAAAATCTATTTAATAAATATTTACACACATTGGCCGAGACCTCCATGTTTAACATCGTCATTGTCAGTCTATACTTCTCCACTGTTGGACATAGGCTTTTCCCAATGTACAAGATTGAGTTAGGTTATTATTTAATTTTATACTAGCAAAAAGCTGAGCTTTGTGAGGGCTGGCGTAGTTTTTCTAACGGGTAATAATTTTTAAGACAGTTTTTCAATATTTCAATCAAACCAACAACAATAACATAAATTGCATTGTTTTAACTCTTTTTTGTGGGCATTTACAAAATTAATGGCATATTCTATAAAAATCGAATTTTCGCGATATAAATTTGATTCTACCTCTCGTGCTCTTTTCTGACGTTCTCTCGCCTGATTCACCAACAAATTTGGACAAACAGAATTTGGATCTTGGAATTTTTTAATACCTAGTAACATTCAACTACGGTGTGTTTGAAATATTGTATATTGTGTTTCGTTGACGAGATATTAATATTATAGTAACATAAACATTTCTAATGTGATTTTCTATTATATATACGTATATTTATTTTGCCAATGACAAGTATAATTTATTTTCAAGTCTTCACAAGAACGATGAAATATGGGTGTGAACATTTTCAAGGTTTTGTTGGAGTTTTGGTGTGAATTCCTTCCAGCACGATGCTTAATTCACTTATTTCAATGTTTCTATACACTGTTCATCGCCATCAATATCTATTGAATAAAACCACATCACTTTTATATAACAAACACAAGTTTAAAATAGTTTAAGAAATAAATTAAAATAAGCTATAAACCGCACTTCTAGAATTCCCGCCAAAAACTCAAAATATAGATGTCATTTTTCCGCAAATATGGTCCGGACCAATATCCGGATTCCGAAACCTAGAGCCTAACGTTTATTGGTCGAAATATATACTGTGGCAAAAGACCAGCAAAAACGAGTGATTTCGTTTCATTTATTGATTTTGAAGAATACTACCATAAAATGAAATTCTAAGAGGAATTCTATATGAGAACATAACATTTGTATCTGTAAACTTTTTGTTGAGTTGTTTATATTATAGCAGAGATAGTAAAACTATGAAACTCCTGAAAACAATATCTTCAACCTGACGCTAAAATTTAGGTTGGTTACTATTTTTTTTACAAGCATTCCTAGTGTTTGTTGCAAAGGTAAGTAAAGTGTAATTAATGTTTTAGTTAAGTTACATTCAATTGATGTTTTGTGAAAGAACTGCGCTGCTTTTTTATCATTTGCTTATTTTACTGCAGAAAAACTGCAAGGATTGCCAAAATGAGAAATGCAATGCGAATTTTGTGTTATTCCTTTAGACCTATTATCATGGCATTTAGATGCTTAGCGACAGAAGTTTTAATTTTAGTTCAGTAGGTAGTGATTCCATTATGGGAATCGCGCCTAAAACTTGGTGTCTGGTGACTACAAAATATATGATTTTTATCACATTCGACACAACTATGTAAACATATCCAAAAATATTATCCTCCAATGTATTAAGTATAAGTGTCTTATGGTTAGTGTTGTGGTTTGTGTGTGGTTATTAATAACATTTGTGAAGGTTGTATGTGGGTTGCATATTGCGTTTAAACGTAACTTCCCACCCACATTTCGATGAGGCTTGCACCATACAGTGGTTAAAGTTAAAGATATTGTAACCAGCAACAATTTACATATTTTAATTAACATAAATAACTGCTTGTTATTAACTATAATATATATTATTAGGTGCCCACATTAAGAGTTTAAAGTACAAATTGTTATTGATAAAGAAAAAATATACATAACATTTAATATCTAATATTGAGAAATATTATCAATTCTAATTCTAAGATATTTTTTTGAAAGCTTAGTGTATTTATGATAATTATTCTAACACATTATATAAAACTTATTTATGACTACAATAACCAATACCTAATTTATTTTATTTTTCGTTTTCTTATTTATTTTAGTTTTCATGATTTTTATCTTGTTTATACTTTGTGAATTCAATTTCTACCATTCAAAACCTCTGTTCATACACCTGGCTACATGCCGACATAATGTATGCACAAATTGTTTGTGCAAATGTATGCACAAAGACCATAATTTGAGTGCAGCATCTATATGTTAAAAACTTTCATTTCCCGTCAGTTCAATTTCAACCAATTTTATTACTTTCCCAAGCATGGTAAAGATCTTTATAAGTATTTTAAACTATCAAACATATTGATTGAATTGTTCAAATAACCAATGACTGCTCATCACCAGTCCATGCATGCAAAATTATTTCTCAAGTTTGGTTTGAAATATAAATGTAAATATATATAGGTACAATTTTTCTGTCTTATGATCTAAATCAATAAAAAAATTAAAACTCAAGACAGGTTAAAAAAATAAACCAATCAGATTAAAGTTTGATTGCCTATCCACAAATGATCTGCGATCTAATCTCTATGCTTGTACCTTGTAACCATGTGTGTCACAATGTAAACAAATATCTACCTTTTTTAAACAATTAATACACCCAACAGTACCATACATACTCCTGACTTCTCATTACATACTTCAGCTATTGTAGATATCAGAAACTATGAAAAACTTAGGGTGTGAAACCAATATATTATGTAGATTGCACAAACATTTGTATTGGTGCTATATGGTTATACATAATGCAGAGCGCAATAATTAAACTAACAAATTAAAATTATGTTCCATTAATGTGCATGTTTGTTTATGCAAGTGTTGCCAAGTTGATAGTCAATAATGTAACGTATTAATTACGTTACAATGGAAATTTTGCGGTTTTCGTGAAACTTTCTACCGGCCACACTGAAAATTATAACTGTCAGTGTTAAAATTTAAAATCCACTTTGGCAACATTGCTATTTGTCACTTTCCTGCCTGTCTTGTGAAGCTATCATGGTGCTCTTGTATTAATTCAAGATAATTGAAGCCATCCTGGCTTAATTGAGGTCTCTATGGCCATTTTTAGTTTGAAATGGACGCCCTTTCCCGGCGGGCCGTATATTTTAGGTGAGTGCTTGATTTATTCATATTTTGTTTGGAAGCCGTAACCTCGAAATTTTATTTCACAACGTGTTAGGCAAATAGTTTGAAATGGTGTTGTTTGTCTTTGCAGTTGACTAAATTGCCAGTCGTCGATATGTGTGGCGACAAATAAATTCTTTTTGGACCGGCTGGTGAGTGTGGTGATAATTCTTTGTCCGCCATACGTCATTTTTGAGCCGAATAGTAATTAAATTTGTTTGTTCTAGCTTTCGCAGTCGGTTTTATTTCTCTTTTTTTATTACGTTTTAACGTATTTCTTCATTTCCTTTGGATTTGGACTACACGATTGGAAGATGTACCAGCTTTATTTGCTTACAACCACGGCTTATGCTCCTGCTATGCTGTGACGAAATAATTGGATGTGAAGTGTGTGTTTAGAGGACTTTTACCTTAGTTTATTTATTTAACATGCCGGAATTTAAGGTATGAATTTACATATTACTTAATCTCATCTCGAACAAAGAGTGTGTTTCTCGACCAACTTAAAGTTTTGTTAAAAACAAGTAATTTTAATTTAAATTTAGAAATTCATGTAATTTTATACAGATCCAGGGTAATAAATCTAAGTTATTGCAACAAGGGTTTTATTCCACTCTCCCTGTGATTAAAGGTCAGTGCCTCCGCTGATTTATCTGTGTGCACCTTTTGTTATTTCTTATCGGTGAGCTTAAATCCCTTAGGGAAAGCTACCTGGCGCCCGAGCTTATATTTAATACTTTAAGGGTAGGGATAGGGTTGTTTACTCTTTATCCACCCTAATTAAAACAAAATATATATCAAACAATTATTAATTTTTTATTTTTTTTTATTTTTTTATATTACATTTGACGCTGAACTCACAGGGACTTGACTGGATCACTATTATTGCTCTTGTTTTGGTTCGAGAACACACTCTTATTTGTTATATTTGCTTAGCTTTAACAGTAGCGGTTACACTATTCATATTTTGTTTGCATTTTGTTATGAAGCCTTTCGCTAAACTCACAAATTCATTTTGTTTTCAAAGCATCTCGCTTTAACTTTTGTTGGAAACACCATTCAGTGTTACATTTTATTTAAACTTATTTTGCTATTTTTATGCTTGGCATAAGCTCTTTAAACTCTTTTTTGCTGTTGAATGTGTGGCTTAGACCATAATAATAGTATCATTGTAACTAACAGAATGCAAAGAACTCTTTAACTTTGTTTCACCGAGGATATTTTTGTGTAAATGTGTTTTTCCTATTGAATTGTATCGAATCATAGCTTTAAATAAAAACATCATCTTCGAGTATGCTGTCTTCATAACTTCGGGTCATGTATGTACTTAATATTAATTTAAATATAACTTGTTTATACACTAACTTATAAACTTAGTATTGAAAGTAGTGCTTTAACGTTTTGTATTTAGAATTTACTAAACTATTTAATAATTAGCCACTATTGGGCTACCTTTAATTGTGTAATAACTTAAAACAGTAATTAGTTATGATGTATTTTGTGTATTGACAAAATATCACTTGCATTTCTGCGGTTAAAATAATTTGTTCATGAAACTTATTTTTGTTTCACAATAGTAATACAATAATGTTATTTACATTAATTAACATCTTTGTAAGTCGTAAATACACTCTTTAAACATAATTTACTGTACAATTTGTTGAATTTTGTTGCATAAAGTCATATAATTTGACAAACTTAACAAATATTTATCTACCTTCGAAAACTTTTTATAAAATTTAACTTTTTATTTTGTTGGAATAAACATAATTTGACATTGAAGATTCTATTTATAGATCTTGTTGTTTATTGAGGCATAGTTTTTGACATTTATACTTAACTTTTTGGTCATTAGTGAATATACTAGCTTTGTTTTCGGGTTTGCTTGGTTAATTTAAAAGTTTTTGATCATGGATGTCGGAACACAGACTTTAGGTGTTGAGGACATTAGTGAAGACGTGCCATCTGTTGCACCTGGTGTTTTAAATACTTTACCTGACCTTGAGAGTTTGATAACTTTGTCAAACATTCAAGAACCATTTTCATCGACTATTCCACCGATTAATGAACATTCATACAGACTTAATAATCAGCCTGGTACTTCATCAGCTTTGTTTAATAATAATATTAGAAAGAATAAACCTTGTTTTACAAAACTACCTGACCTCAAAAAGAGTGGGATATGTTTTGATGGTAAATCTTGTGTGAGAGAATTTATAACTCAAGTTGAGGAATACTTTTTGATTAGAAATTTTGATGAACATATTTTGTTAGCTTCTTTTACTGAAATTTTATCTGGTACTGCTATTAAATGGTATAGAAGTATTCGTACACAGATTAGTTCTTGGTGTGATTTGAAGGTTGCTTTGTTAAAACGTTTTGATAAATTTGATTTTGACTATTCTTTGGAATTTGAACTTCGTACAAGAAAACAAAAGTTTAATGAATCTTTACCTGACTTTATTACAGACATTTTTGATATGTCTAGTCGTTTGCATAATTCTATTTCGGATGCTACGTTAATAACAATTATTAAGCATAATATGTTACAAATTTATTTACCTTACTTTATAGGGAAAAATATTACTTCCATTGAAACTTTTATTCAATTTGGGAAGGAACTGGAGTCTTGTGTTGATAGGAAACCTGTAAGGGAACCTAAAACTGTTAAATTTGAGAAACCTCAATTTAACGCTGTCACAGTTGATAGCGTTACTTGTTTGAAATGTAAAGTTGTTGGACATACTTATAAGGATTGCTCTACTTATCCGGGAATCATATGTTTTGGTTGTCGTAAGCCTGGAGTCATCACTAAGGATTGTGACGTTTGTAGGTCCAAGGATTCTAAAAGTTTTTCTAATTCAAAAAACTAATTGGTTTCCATCGATCTCGGATTTCTAAGAAATTGCCTAGGGTATCGATGGTTAATAAAAATTATTGTAGTAATGTTAACTCAAAAGTTATTAGGAATACTTCAAATGTGGCTACCAAATCTACGTTTGCACCTGATGACTATACTATTAAAAAAGAATTTTCTGATTGGTTAGATTATTTAAAAATATTCTTTAAAATTCATAGTGCTGCACCTATTCTTTTTACTAAACCTAAAGATTTTAGACCATTTTTGAGTTTCTTTGTTGATAATGAATGTTATTCTGGACTACTGGATAGTGGATCTAATAGATGCATCCTTGGTTCTAATATGCATTTACATTTTTTAAAGCTTGGTTATAAAATTAAACCTCAGGCAGGTTCTGCTAATACAGTAGATGGTACCTCACGTAATGTGTTGGGAATTTTAGAATTACCTGTTAAATGTGATAATACAGTTGAGATTATTCAATTTTTGATTATTCCTTCATTTAAGCCTTCTATTATTTTAGGTTTCGATTTTTGGCTTAAATTTGGTTTGGCTAAAGAATTATTTAATAATATAACTCTTGTTCCTGTAGACAGTGATACGGTTTCTTCTGTTACTGCTGCTGAATCTCTTTCTCCTTCTGAGAAACGGGAATTATCTAATATTGTATCTCTTTTTGAAGATATTTCTTATGAGAAGAAAGGATTAGGACTTACTCACCTAGTTGAACATAAAATTAACACAACTGGTGAACCTTTTAAGCAAC
Organism: Amorpha juglandis; assembly: GCA_949126905.1. NCBI lineage: Eukaryota > Metazoa > Arthropoda > Insecta > Lepidoptera > Sphingidae > Amorpha > Amorpha juglandis. The sequence goes on from OX421367.1 coordinate 10,101,138, forward strand.
GATATTGGCCTTTGAGTCCGGCTAAACAAAAAGAACTTTATGATGAAGTGGAAGTACTTTTAAAAGAAAATATTATTCAACCTTCTAAGTCTCCTTGGTGCTCTCCTGTTCTTGCCGTTGAGAAACGCGATGGTGGAACTAGATTATGTTTAGATTCTCGTCGATTAAATTCTATGACTATTAAGGATTCTTATCCATTACCTTATCCTTCTAGAATTTTGGATAGCCTTAAAGGTGCTAAATATATAACTACTATAGATCTTTCCAAAGCTTTTTTACAAATACCGTTAGAGAAATCTTCTTGTGAGAAGACTGCTTTTGTTGTTCCTGGTCGTGGTTTGTTTGAATTTGTGCGAATGTGTTATGGATTAACTAATGCTCCAAGTGAATTACAACGCTTAGTGGACAAACTTTTTGGTCCAGAATTTGATAATGTAGCTTTTTGTTATTTGGATGATTTAATAATAATAAGTTCTGACTTTAAAACTCATATAAAATATTTGAATAAAGTTTATTGTAAATTAAAAGATGCTGGTCTTACAGTTAATCTTAAAAAATGTAATTTTTGTAAAGATAGACTACGTTACCTTGGTTATGTAGTAGATAAAGATGGATTACATACTGATCCTTCTAAATTGGATGTTATTAAGGATTTTCCTCGTCCATTAATTGTTAGAGAATTGAGAAGTTTCTTAGGTTTATGTTCTTATTATCGTAGATTTATTTCTAAATTTGCTGATATTGCTTCACCTTTAACTAAACTTACTGAAGGAAGCAAGAACTCTAAAAAAGTTATTGAATGGAATTCTGATGCTGATAATGTATTTACTAATTTAAAATTAGCTTTGATATCTGCTCCAGTCTTAAACTGTCCAGATTTTGAAAAACCATTTTTCTTGCATTGTGATGCTAGTTCTGTAGGAATTGGTAGTGTTTTGACTCAAGAAGATAATAAAGGAGAACAACATCCTATTGCTTATTATTCTAGATCTTTAAATAAATGCGAAAGAAATTATAGCACAACAGAACGTGAACTTTTGTCTATTTTAGATTCAATTGAACATTTTCGCCCTTATATTGAAGGAATGAAATTTACTATTGTTACTGATCATGCTTGTTTGAAATGGCTCTTAAAACTTAATAACCCTTCTGGTAGACTTGCTCGTTGGGCCGCAAGAATTACACAATTTACTTTTGATATTATTCATAAAAAAGGATCTCATCATGTAGTTCCTGATTTTTTGTCTCGGATTCAAGTTTCTGCTTTAGATTTTGTAACTCATACCATTATTTATCCTGAGGAAGATATTTATGATCCATGGTATAAAAAAGTATTTATTAATTGTCAGAAATTTCCTAGTAGATTTAAAAACTTTAGAATTGAGAATAATACTTTGTATAGATTTTGTAAAAATAAATATAACCCTAATAGTCGTTTAAATTGGAAAATTGTTATTCCTAAAGAACATATTATAGATACTATTCGTGATAATCATGATAATGTTAATTCTGGTCATTTAGGTATTCACAAAACTTTGTTTAAATTGAAACAACATTATTTTTGGAAAGGAATGTTTGCTGATGTTCAAAGATATATTAATAGTTGTGATATTTGTAAAGCCTATAAATCATCAAATTCACCTCCTCATGGTTTCATGGTTAATCCAAAAAAAGTGGATTCCCCAATGATTTTATTATCAATGGATATAATAGGAATTCTTCCTAAAACTTATTCTGGTCATCGTTACATTTTGTCTATTGTAGATGTTTTTACAAAATATTGTTGGATATTTCCTATGTCTAATGCAACTTCTAAAATAATTTGTAGACTTTTAGAAAAAGAAATCTTTTTGCGTTTTGGAACACCTAAGTTATTTGTACTCGATAACGCTACTCAATTTACCAATAAATATTTTGTAGACTTTTTGAAAAGCTATAATATTACAAAGATATTTTATAATACTTTATATACACCTCAAAATAATCCTGTTGAAAGATACAACAAGGTAATAGAATTTTGTATTTCTTGCTATGTTTCTACCGATCATAGAACTTGGTCTAAATTTCTCCCACATGTACAACTTGCCCTTAATAATAGTATTAATTTGGCTACTGATTTTACACCTAATTTTCTCATGTTTGGACGTGAACTTATTTTTGATGCGTCACTTCACCGTTTTAGTAATTCTATTGAAAACTTATCACAGCTGGAGTTGGGAAGCCGTGAATCTTTTGCCTTTTCTTTAAATTCACTTAGTGAAATTTTTGTTAAAGTTCAAAATAATTTGTTTAAAGCGTATCAACGTAACGCTAATTATTATAATCGCGGGAGGAAAGTCATTTCTCTTTGTGTTGGTGATCTTTGTTGGAAGCGTAGCTTCGTTCAGTCTAATGCCCCTATATATTTTTCGGCTAAGTTAGCTCCTAAATTTATTAAATGTGAAGTAGTGAAGAAAGTTTCAGATAATGTTTATGTTTTAAAGGATTTGAGTAGAGGCACTATAGGTCGCTACCATGTCAAAGACATAGTTAAATATTAAATTTTAAATATTTTGATTTAATCCTTTGAATTTAATTCTTGTTTTGTATATCTTGATAGAGGACGGTACATTTGAATGAGGAAGGATTAGATAAGATGTATGACAGTAGATTGTACCATGAAAGTGATGTATGAAAGGAAAATTCGTATCATTATATAGAATTCAATTTTTATTTTCTTACTAAAGCTATTTAGGAGAATTTTGGAATATTTAATAACTATGCTCCAACTGAGATATATTTGTTTATTCAATTATCCAACAGGAAGAGATCTTATATATATTTTTTTGTTTATTGTTGTGCATGATGATTTTTGTCATCATTGTACACATTTTTTTGTAATAGGTTATTTATGCCTATTTTTTCTTTTGCCTTTCTACGTTACATTTTCCTAATAAGAATGTAATAGTAAGAAACCTTTTAAAAATAAGCTTTGCTTCTGCATTGTACTATACTTGTATGGTATACTGTAGTAAGTAGTTTTAAGTTTATTTTTGTTTTTAATTATTTTGTTAGCACATCGTGCACATATAGCTTCTTCAGCTATTGTACACTTTGTCAGATGTTAATCTCGGATTTGACAGACTTGTACGTTCTTCGCGTCAGTCTACCTTTTCTTTGTTCTATACGCACTTGCGTTGAACATTGTTCTTTTGTTTGCGATTTTGTTCTGTACGCTCCTGCGTCAGACACTGCGTTTTGTTTTTGCGTTGTCATGCAACTTATTAGACTTGTACGTTCTTCGCGTCAGTCTTACCTTTTCTTTGTTCTATACGCACTTGCGTTGAACATTGTTCTTTTTTTTGCGCTTTTGTTCTGTACGCACCTGCGTCAGACATTGCACTTTGATTTTGCATTGTTATGCAACTTTTTCCCTTTGTTAGGTACGAAAAGTCGGAGTGTATCGTCCCTAATAATTGTGGTTTTGTTTTCTGCGAGTTTTATCTCCAGATATTTTGTTTATTCTTGATTTGAGCTTTCGCCAGGTCAAGAACTTTTATCTATTACGTTCGGAAAGTCGGAGTCGAGGTGTGCCGATCGTAATATGATAACTTTTGAATGCTTTTCGTGTCCAGAAAGTCGGAGTAGAGTTGTGCTGACCACGAATTGTCATGTTTGTTTTCTAGGACTTTATGTTCCTGGGAATCGCTGATTCACAGTTGTGATGAAGTGTTTTGTTTGTTTGAAAGCTGTAAGAACCTTTCGTGTCTTACTCGCTTTATTTATATTGGAGTTTGGTGATCTTTTTGCCTAACTTTAATCGATGTTGTTGAGGAGTGGAACGCGAGTCGGTGGCTAGTTAGCTTAACCGTACTCTATTGTAAAGACTAAGTTAGCGACTTTTGTCTAGCTAATCTTATGAGTTTGTTGGTTAAGAGTTAGTGACTATTTTGGTCCAACTAATCTCAATGTGGTTTGTTACAGAAAGAACTGAATTAGCGGCTGTTGAAGCTTAGCTTATTTCTAGTTATTGTGGGTTTTGTTTATTTAGTTTCGTTTCTTTTACAGCTTGTTCGAGTTGGTGACTGTTTTGGTCTAACCAATCTCATTTGAGGTTTGATGTAGTAAGTGACAGAATCAGCTACTATGTTTGGCTAATTCTGGAAGTTATAGTTTGTTTGTTGGATTTGTTTGTTGAAATTGTTTAAATTATTTTGATGTTGATCGTAGTACTTGGTACTATGGTTTGCAAGTGGCATATTGTCTTTTGTTGTTTTGACTTTCATTTTTGGAAGAAATTTATTATTCTCAATTTTATAACTTTAGATTCTTTTGACCTCTGGATTATTGTTGCTTGGATTTTGGAATTTACTTTTTGGAATTTGTGTTTTTTTTCTTTTGAGTTTCGCTGTAGTAGTTTTTCTGGACTTGTTTCTAAGTTCATAAAAGAACTTCGTTCTTTTATTTTTTGGGTTGGTATGTGATGTAACGTATTAATTACGTTACAATGGAAATTTTGCGGTTTTCGTGAAACTTTCTACCGGCCACACTGAAAATTATAACTGTCAGTGTTAAAATTTAAAATCCACTTTGGCAACATTGCTATTTGTCACTTTCCTGCCTGTCTTGTGAAGCTATCATGGTGCTCTTGTATTAATTCAAGATAATTGAAGCCATCCTGGCTTAATTGAGGTCTCTATGGCCATTTTTAGTTTGAAATGGACGCCCTTTCCCGGCGGGCCGTATATTTTAGGTGAGTGCTTGATTTATTCATATTTTGTTTGGAAGCCGTAACCTCGAAATTTTATTTCACAACGTGTTAGGCAAATAGTTTGAAATGGTGTTGTTTGTCTTTGCAGTTGACTAAATTGCCAGTCGTCGATATGTGTGGCGACAAATAAATTCTTTTTGGACCGGCTGGTGAGTGTGGTGATAATTCTTTGTCCGCCATACGTCATTTTTGAGCCGAATAGTAATTAAATTTGTTTGTTCTAGCTTTCGCAGTCGGTTTTATTTCTCTTTTTTTATTACGTTTTAACGTATTTCTTCATTTCCTTTGGATTTGGACTACACGATTGGAAGATGTACCAGCTTTATTTGCTTACAACCACGGCTTATGCTCCTGCTATGCTGTGACGAAATAATTGGATGTGAAGTGTGTGTTTAGAGGACTTTTACCTTAGTTTATTTATTTAACATGCCGGAATTTAAGGTATGAATTTACATATTACTTAATCTCATCTCGAACAAAGAGTGTGTTTCTCGACCAACTTAAAGTTTTGTTAAAAACAAGTAATTTTAATTTAAATTTAGAAATTCATGTAATTTTATACAGATCCAGGGTAATAAATCTAAGTTATTGCAACAAGGGTTTTATTCCACTCTCCCTGTGATTAAAGGTCAGTGCCTCCGCTGATTTATCTGTGTGCACCTTTTGTTATTTCTTATCGGTGAGCTTAAATCCCTTAGGGAAAGCTACCTGGCGCCCGAGCTTATATTTAATACTTTAAGGGTAGGGATAGGGTTGTTTACTCTTTATCCACCCTAATTAAAACAAAATATATATCAAACAATTATTAATTTTTTATTTTTTTTTATTTTTTTATATTACAATAAGTTATCTGACTATGTCTCATTTTAAACATTATTTTATAGGCATGAAGAAATTGATGTATTCTATGACATATATCCAGTGTTTTATATTAATATAAAACAATTACTGTTAGTTATTATCACATATTATTTCATTATTATTTCTGTACATGTATAATAAAATTATTTTAATTTTATGATACTAATTTACATACTAGTTCTGATTTTTATTTTATTATAAATTTTAGTCATAGTTGTTCCTAGTTTTATATACGCTTTTGTAAATTTTTGTCTAATAATTTAATTTTTATTGACCACTTTGGTGAATGTTATGTATGTCATACTTGCTGTACATATCATTTGCATTGTAATAATAAAATAATATCATAATTGTAATAATATGTACAATGTGGCAGTGCTTTATTTAAAAAAAACACGAAAAAGAACATGTTTTGCAAAAATAGAATTGATCTTGGGTAAAAAATGAGGCCACAGTTAATATTTTAAATATTGGTACCTATATGAGCAAAGGTAGGCGCATAGACTTATCTTAGGCATTTTTAATCCAGAAATATGATGGCAAAGAATACTACACAGGTCGATCTGCGACAAAAACTAGTTTAATATAAACAGTGGTATATTTTTGGGATTTCCTATGATTGTAAAATAATCTTATTTACCAAACTGAAATCCCTTAATAATTCTAGTCTGTTTCGTATAACATTATGTATATACTTATATTTTTTTTCTTTGTTATTGTTCAATTATGTAGTGTATTTTCTTCAATATGCAAATATTTTGCTACTTGCATTGTTTCGGTATTATTTCCGACACTGCTTGCCTGACGCACTCTATATTATTTATTTACATTATACTTTTCATGTTGCAACTAGTAAGTTAATTTATTGATAAAAAACTCCATTGCCTCAATTGCATCAATAAGTTTGTGTTTAATTTCATAAATTATTTCATATGCAATAGACGAAAAAAAAGAGTTTTGTGAAAACACAATTAATATTGGCTACAAAATAAAGCCACTATTATTACTTATATATTGGTATGAGCAAACGTGGACAAATATTGGGAACAACTGGTACCTGACCATTTTTATACCTGACTGGATAGGGATTACCACACACATAGTGATATAAACCTGTCATCGTTGCACGTTCAGGCGGGTCGCATTCTAGGGTTAGTCAGTATAATAATACTAAGTCAGTATATTAATAATAATAATAATTATTATTAATATACCCTCGACGGACTCAATGTCTCTTGATGGTCAATGTTATATTATTTGGAATACACTTTACTGAACATTAGGTCCATTATAGTCATTTTGCTGTGCGAGGAATAAAATCTCGTCTCTCAAGCATGCACCATAATGGCAATGACGTCATATCCAACCCTGCCTCCTGTTTTGTTATTTGACAACTACCACTTGCACTAGAATTGAATAGCGCAGTAGCCTTACAAACTTTCTGGCGATAAAAGATTTTGGGAAAATATTTAAAGTCCTCTCCTTTATCTTTCTCATAAGCTGCGAATGTGCGAAATGTCTTGTTTAGATTTTGAATCTAGGAAAATTACAATACGGTTTATTACATGACAAAAATATGATGTTAGATAAAAAAAAACAACTGCGATTTATATGTAGTATGCGTACTATTTATTTTTGTTGCATAGTTTTAGATCCAAAAAGCAATCAATGATACGTGACTTTTATGACAGTACTGATGATGATGACATGGAAAGTCAGTATCAGATAGATCCAGAATGCTTGGTGCTGACTCCGCCGGACAAGGATATGCATAATCGGTGCTGTGGAGGCAAAGCATGGTGTATTAAGGTAAGTTTGTAGTAATAATAATATAACAGCACTGTAATGCATACTGTTCCAGTGCTCTATTAATGGAGGAGTTAAATTTTAGTCCGTAAAACTGGTTTTATGCAGCTTGGTAGACTTCACGTACTTTCGATCTTTTATGAGAATCTCTCAGATTTAAATATATTTTATACATTTTTTAATTTGAATATCGAACTTCTCCCAAAAACGTTTTATAAATATGCACTTCTAAGAACTTTTTGATCCACCTTCGTGCGTCCTTTTATAAATTTTACTGCGTTAGTGAGATACCTATTCGCGACGCAAGGGCCGTAAGCTCCGCAGTCGTCGAATTTTACGCAATCATGCACGTCCATCCGCTCTGTACGAAAAGCCTGCGCGAATAAGTTTAGGTGTACTTTCACCCTTGACGCCGTAATCACGGTCGTCGTGGTCGTAACCCCGATTAATCAAGCGCATTGACTTGAGATATTACTGTAGGTGTTTGGGTCAGATATTATATCTCATATACTTTATTTAAATGTTTCAGGATATATGCGGCATAATATGTGCAGTGCTAACATGGCTTCTAATACTGTACGCGGAGTTTGTAGTGATGATGGTGATGCTGCTACCAAGTTTATCGACGTACCCATTTTACAGTTATGTCAACATTTTCATATTCCAGAGTTTGGCATTCCTTGCCTTCGCATCACACCTTAGGACCATGTTCACTGATCCTGTAAGTGTTTTGTTAAGTAATTTTTATTCCGACTATACATTGATAAATAACGATTATTTCTAAATAAAATGATGACAATAATACATGTCTTTTGTTGTTAATCATACTGTTGTATAAAATCAATTATAACTTGAATCTACCTAAGTCTGTTTTTTCATTAACAATTACCGAAAAACAATTTTATTAGTATTCGCCGTTGTTGAATAATAGACGGTATTATTGGATATTCGGCGAATAATAAAAATCAATATTATTAATTGCGGCTAATTGAGAGTAAGTCGGCCACCAATATATTAAGTCCAAAAAAAACCTCGCCAGCATTACCCACCAATAATAGCGTTTTATTTAAAACGTGGAATACGAATTATAACTTAACACGCGCGAGGCGCGCCGTATATTTTTATGCTATTTCTAGAGTAAAAAATAACAGGTGTTTTGACTATAGCATTTCATTATAGCACATTTTTTATTTATAACTAGCGACCCGCCCTGGCTTCGCACGGTTAGTAGAGTTAGAGTATAGTATGCCTAAATGATTTATTTGAGGGCGGGACGCGGGAGTGATCGCATCAAGCACGTCCCGTCATCGATGTGAGAAAAGCGCTTGAATATATTCGCGCACGTAATTTTGTTTGCGATAACGCCTAAGATATTCATTTAAATTATATGTTGTGAAAGATTATAATAATGTGCATGAAATGCTTAAGATAACTAACGTATTTAAGTTGATAAAGATTAATACTGTATCCGTCTAAATAGCTGTCCAATTACCGCATTGTACGTGACCATTTTTTTAGAAGATAGAATGAGTATAGTAAGCTATCCGTAAAAAATAGGTATATGCAATCGCGGAATTTTTGTGGATCTATAAAAGAGGAATATCCCACCATGCATAGTTTTATTATATCTCAAAGGGATTAATTAGGCAGCGTTTTCGATGAAATCTCCCAGGTGGCTTGACTTTTTCCCACACTTCCAACAATTACTGTTATATTTCAACCAATTTACACAAAACCTTGACAAATTATATAGGTACCTAAACTTTCCTCATGAATCATACTATCTATTGGTGAAACCCTTTTGAAAATCCGTTCAGTAGTTTTGATCTTATCGCGAACGGACAGACAGACAGACGCGGCGGAGGACTTCGTTTTATAATATGGGTGCTAATATGCAATAACATTACAACCCACGTCAAGTAAAAATTGAGATGTCAATTTTATTTTGCTAATTTCAATAACTTAAATGAATAATTTAAGTTCTATTTTGCACAAATGTACGTAGCAAATGTTCAATTTATGATTGTTTTTTTTTGTAAAATACGGAATTTTGCAAAATAAAATCAACATTTCAATTTTTACTTGATGTGGGTTGAAATGTTATTGATATTTGCGTCCATATGTAGTGATTTAATATTTTTTTATAGGGCGCAGTACCGAAAGGAAATGCGACGAAGGAAATGATAAAACAGATGAGTTTCCGTGAAGGTCAGGTCATATTTAAGTGTACGAAATGCTGCAGCATCAAGCCGGAGCGAGCGCATCACTGCTCAGTTTGTCAGCGATGCATAAGAAAGATGGACCATCATTGCCCTTGGGTCAACAACTGTGTGGGCGAAAATAATCAAAAATATTTCGTATTGTTTACGGTATGAAATCTGTAATTACTTTATTTTATTGTATTGTTTTCATATTATTTAAAGTAAAAAAATAATATGAATACAATACAATAAAGTAATATTACGTTGGAATTTTTATTTTAGAATTTGTGCACAATGGACTAATCAACTGTTGTTGTGTATGCGCATACTTGCGGTAATTTGGTACCAAATAAATGTAATTAAGTTTTTCTTAAAACCGCCAATTCTCTGCCTGTCTTTTGGTACCGATATAGTATTGCCTCAAAATAAAACATATAATATAACTAGTCTAAAACATAGTCGGTATTATTTTTCTTACTAGTCGGCCATAACAGACAGATTAAAGGCCTGTATCAAAACCAAAAGGTCATTTCGAACCAACAAATCATTTTTCTTCTGATACTTCAATGAATATAAGTTTTATTAAGATAACATTAATTCATAAAAAATAAATTCATTTATTTGTCACAGAACTTATGGCCGGACAAGGTATACTTTAATGTACATGATTTGATGTATCTCTAAATTTAAAATCATCAATGCATCTGTCTTTGACCATCGTCGTTATGAAAAGTCGCGAGCTTTCTACGAAGTTTAAGTATTGCCATTTCATAAATCTTCCTTCCTTCCTTCTTCATCTAAAAAGTCGTATGCTATTATGATTATTTTGTTAGCAGAGAAATACGAGTGATATATTATTTTCAGTTTTACATAGCTGCTTTGTCGGTCCACGCGGTGGCGCTTGCCATATATCAATTCGTGACGTGCATACGTCACGAGTGGCGAGACTGCAGCACCTACTCGCCGCCGGCCACGGTAGTGTTGCTGTTGTTTCTGATCGCCGAGGCGCTGTTGTTCGCTATATTCACTGCTGTCATGCTCGGTACGCAGCTGCATGCCATTTGGAACGACGAGACGGTAAGTTAATAAGATCTTACCTTTTTATAGGAGGTTGACAGCCCCCGTGGCGCAGCGGGCGAGTAGCCGGTTGTGAAGCGAGAGGCCGCAGGTTCGATCCCCACACCGTGATTCACAAATATTTGTTTCGAGGTCTGGGTGTTGTGAGACCGAAAGTCTCTCGTAGTTCCTGATACCCACGTCACAAGACTTGTATCTTACTGTGGGGTCAGGACTATGTATGTGACTGTTGGGTGTATTTATTTATTTTATTATAGGTGGGGTGAATTTCCACTTTCCTGATTATTAAATTTTTATGTGCTGGTATGAACTCTTAACACCTACGTATATAGGTATGGGGACTGCGCTCATGACGGTCTGAAAACGAGTGCGCATGCGCTGCGCTATCAGTTCTCCAATCCATATATTTTTCGCAAAAACCTTCAACAGGGAGGACGAATGAAAACGTAACCTTCTTGAATTAACCTCGTTTGTATATGCCTGGGCGGGTAGTAAACTGCGATTGTAAAAAAAGCATGAATGGAAAAATAGCGCTTTGCCTACATACTTGACTTGATCAATCCATGTAAAAATGTTTATATTTCTTTACAGGGCATCGAACAATTGAAGAAGGAGCAAGCACGCTGGGTCCGTAAGTCGCGGTGGAAGAGCATTCAGTCTGTGTTTGGTCGTTTCTCTATTTTTTGGTTTTCGCCGTTCACACAGCCATCGCCTAAGACAAAAGTTGAAAGCTACCTTTACAGTGTGTAATCGGTAGGCAAAAAAACGTATCCCTGTTTAAATGTGTCAACACCGTGACACCACCACTCAGTGTTACTAGCAATAATATCTTCAGTCGGGACTGAGTGCTTTGTATAAATGTTGTACTATTTAAGAAACATTTCTTATGGATTTAGCTAATCGATGCGATCCGAATAAATATCACAATGCAATAATAATTTCTATTTCTCATTTTGTTATTCAAGTTGTTATAATTTGATAAATGTTTTGTGAGCGTATTATAGTCCTTATGAAATTTTAGCGTGAGAATGATTATTTATGCATACGGTGATAAAATATCTTATCTAAATTTATCAATGAGTCGTTTGTTTGCGAGTTGTAACTTATCGAACCAAATGTGTTGCATTTACTACTTTACTTTTTCCAAATGCTGATTTAGAGATTGGTCTGTGACTTTAGATAAATTGATTCCATAATTTAATTTAGAAACACTCAGATAAATAGTAATCTATCGGCGAAATTTCTGAATCGAGGCTTTTCTTGTCTACATCACGGTGTTTTGTACATAAGCTTCAATCACACTCGCTCCTACAATTATTGAAATATGTGTGTTGTAGTGATCAATACCTGTGAAATGTACTTGTACAAACACAATGATATCAAACGATGGAAAATGAGTCTGACATTGAGTGTAGTTTAAACGTAGCTTGTTGTAAAGGTTTTCTTGTGAATATATTATTAATTATAATTAATATCGGGACTTGTGCTATGTAAGAGTTCAAATCACAAATTATTTTAAGAATAGATTCATTATATTAATATTTATTAACGTAGTTTAAATAACGTTAGCATCTGAATTTCAATGTCGCGTGGTGATCCCATAGGCTGAGGACAAATCTAGGCGGAAAAGGTAAGTCCGCTCGCAGGCGGAACTGTGTATGTAAATTCGTTCGTATTGTGTTTTATTTAATAATGTTGGGAACAAATACGAGTTATATTATTGTTATAATAGTGCGAATGTACGAGTATACGGTTTAACGTAGGTGAAATCAGGAAGGTACCTACTATATATTTTAGTGGTAGAGCCACGCTGTAGTCTACAGCATGAAGGACCGACTCGACCGGGTTGTTACCACCGACCTAAAATGGCGGCCTACTGCTGCGTTTTGTACGGTGAATGAGATCCGGAGGCCCGAATCCCCCTGCCCCACCCAATTCCTTAAATATCACTTTCTTTTGAGGTCGGAAAGGCGTCCATGATTTTTCTGGTATTGAGGACGTTCATGGGTAGTGGAGCTACTCAATCACGCCACTTACCATCACGTAAGGCATTTGCTCGTTACATATGAAAAAAATCTATTTCTGTTTTGTTCATGTATGACGACTAAACACAAAAGCGCTGTTACAACTATCTAGCCAGCTACAATCAGGTGCCTCAAGTTACGGTTGGTTAAACTTAGGTGTACTTGTACATACTGCTTGGGTGCGACCTAGTCATGGCAATTTTGATTTTGGGACCAAAAAAGCACTGCCGGGTAGAGTTGTTTTCTGATCACAGCCGTGGCGTTCATAATACTTGACAATGTACAATTTTCGAGATAATCAAATGAAACCATTCATATCTGGTATGTACAAATAAAGGACAGATATTGTGTTATTACCCATCATTTGATTTTAGTGTTCATTGGCTCCCGTAACCCGCTCACTTCGCTCAGAATTTCTACAATTAATAAAATTCAACTCATGAATTATTTTGCATTTAACCCAAATTGTTTTACAGCATTTTAAAAGCGCTGAGTGGCGTTATAAGATAACATAAAAAAATGATGCAAAGGTAGGGAAACTATTAAACAGTTTATTGATTTCTAATGGATCATAAACTGAATTGGATTGTAATTATAATTTTAGTATATTATTGCAATGTTATTATTGTATTTAGTACACATTATTATTATAACGAACGATCGAAGCGAATGTGTCGCGGCAACGTGACTGCCGGCAAACGCTAGAATCGAAAAAATACAAGACAATCTATAATTATACACATAGTTTATAGACACAGTATTTGTCTAAATTATATATATTTTATGTATTTTATGTTATGTATATTTTATATAGTTAAAAGAGGTTTACTTGTTCTCAACGGCTGGACGTTGCCTAGAAATAGCGTGACAACGTTGTAATTAGCCACAAAAAGTTTATAATTGGGAATATAACAATTTTTGCTAATTTCAGGCTGCATGTATCCCGTAGGGGTTGCAAAGTTGTTTCAGTGTTATCTATTGTTGAATCAAATCATTATGTTAGGGTAAACTGCGTCATTGAATGTAAGTGACACATTTGTTCATTTGTACACACTAACGTAACACATTTTTTTTAAACCGTATCACGTCGTTACATGAATGGTAACAATATCATCAAGTACCAAAATTCTATCAATTTCGGACCCTAAATCTGAATTATTGTTTCTAGATTATAACCTACCCCTTAACTAACGTTGTAGCTGTATAGAAGCGGAAATATCGTTGTGGAAAAATTGTGAATGGTGATGGTAGCGTAAATGAACTTATAAAAACATTCGCGCGAATTCCGTTAGATTTGTCCAAGAGTTTAATGAGGATTGATATTAAAAAACAATGATCTCTCTTTTTATGTTAAATTTTGGGTAATATGTTTCTCATTTCACTAAAACTTGAGTAAACACATTTTGAGAGCAAATGTTGATTGCAATTAATTTATTAATGTTTAGGTAAATAAAGGTAGATGAATTCTCAGGACTTATCACTGATCTGTATTACAATCATATAATAATTAGCAGCTAAGCTTGAATTAAATGTGGTTGTCAGAGTTAACATTAAAAAAGAACAATTATAATATACGAAGATAATATTAACTTGCTTATTACGATAATATGTAAAACCATCTTAGGCAAAAAGGTGCAATGTCCACTAAGGCAGAATCGAAGCGATGCGATATGTACAACATTGGGCAAATTGTATAGTTCTTAGTTCAAATGTAAACCAGCAAAGATATTATGTAAATTAATGGTTCGTTAAATTTGTAATGCAACCACTATGTGGGTGTTAGGATCATATTCGTTCATTGTCCTAAGGAACATAATGGACTTAGAGTCTTGTGGAATATAAAGACTCCGGACACCGTGCGTGTTCACCGGTGATCCTTGTTTGTCCACCGGTTTGCGTATAAACTCTGAACATGCGCGCGTTCGTACATCCCAGTAGCCGGTAAACAAGTGTGGACGTACAACTTCTCTCTGCTCAAGGAGAATTTGATACTTAGCATCGGTTCGATTCTACGCTATGCCGAATGGTCATGGCTATTTTATTACGGATGTTTATTCCAATATATATGTAGTAGTTGTTGGTATAAATTGATTTACGGCCATGTTACGAGTTTGTAATTTATAATACTTGAGCATCATGTAGGATGGTCATGAATTAAGTTTTTAGGGACATTTTATATAGCAATAATGTGGTTTCTATAATGATATATATTCCATAACACTTCCTCTGTTCTATTAGTTTTCGTATTCTTTCATATACTTACAATCTTCCATACCCTCAACCTTGTTTTTCTACTTAGTACTAAGAATTCCATAATGTAAAATGAACTGTTAAGATGAGGGTAATGGTTAGTTATATTTATACTTGTTACAGAAAAGTGTGGACAAATTTAAGCAACATAAAGTGTATGTTGTAATAAATATTTAACCCCCCGTGGTACCAAATCATAATGCATTGCTGAGACATCATTAATGTATTCTCTTTTTTATCGAATGAGTTACATGTCGATATTCGACTTGCAATATTAGACAGCACTAAATTATAAACTGCTGCTACGCATAGAGGTAATACAAATCATATATTTGTTTGATGTGATTGATTATATCGATCGCAATTAACGGGTAATAAAAACTATATTTTGCGGTGTGATCATATTTATGGGTTTACAGTGAGAATTTATGTATCGGAACTTATCAAAATCTAGACATTCTAAAATTTCACTCTTATTATTATCACTCGATTATTACTATCGATAAGATCGATCAAAATTATGTGAGGTGAGGGCGGAGACAAAATATATACTTATATAGTACAATACTTACATTTAAACACACCTTTCTGTAACACGTACATATTTTCTATTTCGATGTATCGATTGTTTCTTGTTGTAAAGATTAATGTATCCTTACAATCGTCATCTCAGCTATGGGATCAAATAATTGGTATTAGCATGGGCCAATATAAGAAGATGTCGAAATTATACGATCTTCCTCAATTCTATATAAAAACTAACGATAAGAGAAAACAATAGCTTATATCTTTATCAAAATTGTAAAATCATGTATTTTTTACTACATACTCCTACTTTGATACAAGTGGATTCTTTGATAGACAATCTCCTTTTTTAAAGAGTTTTGGCATAGTGTGTCGGGCAATAAACACTTCTGATATTGGTTCAAACTACTTTCTTTACTTTTTAAATGTTATTTGTTTTGAATAAATATGTTACTTTGTATATTGATTTCTGTATATTTTTTTACGAAATATAGAAATAAATTAAGTAATTGTGTTGATATGACGACCCCATATTTACAATGTATCCCGTATGAATGAAACAGAAGAACTCGTATCATGAGTATATAGCATTTTATGCGTATCGACGTAAAAAGTATTAAATATTGAAGAATTTCATCCCTAAATAACAACATTTCAATTAAATGAAGCAGAAATCACAATATAACCTCAATTACACGAACTCACCAAACTTTGGATGAGCAAATATAAGCGAAATTAGTAATGGTTTGTAACTAGGAATAATCTCTAAATTTCTTAAGTAAAAATGAAAAGTAAAACAAAACTATAAACCTTTACATTCACAATGAATAAACTAAACATTTTGAATATGAGAGAGGCATGCAAGAAGAGCAAAAACAATATATGTATGTGGGCAATACTTTACGACGTGTGCGGGAGTGGATCATTGATTTTGATGCCGATTTTCCCCTCGAAAGTACATAAGAAAAGGAGAAATATGTTGTATTTGACTACAGGCGAGTATTATGGAATGGTCTTTTGTATTGGTGTAGTTGTTAATAATAGCTTACGGCAGCCTCGTTGGCTGTAAGCCACTTTCGTAGATGAAATACTCGACGATGAAATCTTTAATTATTTTGAAACATGGTAGTAGAGGATCCCGGTAACATCGACCTTCACCCATCTGTTTACCGAATGAAAAATGTATTTTAGGGTATAAAATATGTTGCTGAACACATACCAATAGGGTTGCCTGAAAAAATACGGTCAAGGATATGTTTAATTAATATTTAAAAAAAAATTAACCTTCAATGAAAATATACAATGTATACTACCTGCAAAAGCTAAGAGCTAGATAAGCGCAATGACCACTTTTTCCAAATGGTATAATTTACCATATGAATACATAAAAAAAAAGATTTATTTTGAAAATCGAAGTATTAGGATATGATAGTCGGCTACTAGGTAATTGTTGGATAGTTGGGTTCGAGCAAATATTTGTCAAGCCCTCGTGTATAAGCATCCAACGCCACCTACGTTATATCAGCTGATTATTTAATTTAAAACTATTCCTTCTACAATGTAATTAAAATACATTCAATCATTAAATTTCTGCCGGAATAATTCGGGTTTTTATACTATAGGTTTCGTTTGATGTTATTATTTAGTTAGTTAGTTATTATGCTATGCCAGCCTTATATAAATGTTGTGTTGACATGTGTAATAAAAAATAACGAATATATTTAGCTTATAATACTTCAACGCTATGTAAGTTTGGTAGGACTCAATTGGCCTAAAAACAAAGTAAAAAGTGGTGCACTGTGATTTATTTTTATTCATTACTTAATTTATATTAGAAAAAAAATACTTTGCAACCTCAAAATGTATAAATGTATATGTATGTAGGAAGGCGGACCCTGGCACTAAGCTGGGATAACGCAAGGCAGAAAGAAAGAAAGAAAGAATCTCAAAATGTATACTTATTGCGTATTTATTTAGTTTGCTTCTGTGGAAAGATGGCCTAATATAATTATTATGCTACCTATATACATGGAGCGTATGTAGTTACCAACTTCTTAAATTGGATGTCTTATGCCGTATCTAACGGTGCAAATTTAATTGCACTTTGTGGTATACTCTATGTGACGGCTAATAACAGTTATGATACATTCAGAATATCAGTGAGTGTGTAAATATTTGTAATATGTATCATTATGATATAATTTTGGGCGATTTAGCTGTTTAAATTATTGCGATGTGTTGTTAAGCTATTGATGTTACAAAGACATCTCCCACAGATAGTTATTTTAGTGATAACATAATGAGAAGCTTGGCATATCTGCTTCTACAGTGAAGCTTGACGCTGTATCAGCGGCAGTGATTATATGGTACTTGCTGCTCATCGTTTTATTTTTCATAATAAGCATTACATTAGTACATTACATTATTTGGAGTAAAAGTTTCTAGTACAATAATTGCTTTGGAAATAATTGTATTTTTAGCGGTGTTCTCGGTTCATATTATTTTGAAATCATAAAACGAAAATAGCTCGTAATTAAAAGTTTTATTACTTACTCTAACTGACTGTTGGAATACAAAATGGCTCGAAGCATAGTGCAAAGATGAGATCTTTGCAATACAATAATAGCAATTCATTACACAATCTAGAAACAAAATCAACTAGAAAAGACTAGTGATTGTAAACAAATCATTAAGCAATACTATTTACGAATTCAGGTACTTCGGATGTCAATCTTGAAAGAATAATTTACGTTAGCTGATGATATATCAAAATGCATTAGAATATTGTGCAAGGCCATCAACACACACAAATTTCTTGCAAGATATCTTTGAGCATTTTTCATTAGTCCAACTCCTGTAGACGAGTTGTAAAAGTAATGTATTTCTAGAAAGCCATAAGTAAACTATTGGACACATTTCCATGACGAAATGTTTACTTCATTCGCCACTAGAATTCAACCGTGTCTACAGGAATAATATTTTTCTAGTGTGTATTTCGGGTTACTAAATAATTACAGTGGTGTAAAAAAAACAGAAGTGTTCGGCATGATTCTGGGTAGGCCAACGGGATTCTGCCCACCCCTTAATACGCCCTTGGAGAACAGACGAGTTGGTCAGATGCCGCACTAAAAACAAAATAATAAATTAATAATTAAAAAAAATTACGCTAAAAACTAAATCAAAATTCGAAGAGCTTCTGAGGGTTCTCACTGATCTATTTGAACTTCAAAATTTTTTCAACACAACCTCGCATCAAAACAATAAATTAATTCGCTTCTGTTCTCGCGGTCTTAGTTTAAAGCTATAGGTTATTAAAATTTGTAGAAATCGTTATTTTCACCTTATTTACATTACGAAGCTGGTCTTATAAGTGGTATAAATAATGTTGAATTTTTAAATCATCGTCAAAATATGTGCGTATTGATAAACAGGGATTATTTTATTATAATCTACTTATAAATAATTTTTATCCTTTGCTTTTCGTTACATTACATACTGTAGTTTAAAAAATACCTATATGAATCTTTTATAAATAATAATGTTGTTAATCCATAAAAGGTGTACATCTAAACACCTCTACATAAAATTTAGATATGAACTGTGTTTTTAAGTACTAGTATCCTTTTCTGTCTTCGGTAAAATAAGTTTTGGAAAGAAATTATTTTAATTAAAGATAACATACGCGACTACTGTTGTTTATTTACTTCACGTCATGTACAGGAAATTTATAAAAAATAAGCATAAATATCTCCAAATAAGTTAGTTATAAACCATACTTGAACTAAAGAGGACCTATAACATTTTAAATGGTATTTTGCATAAAGCAAAATATACATCCAATATATATTACGTGCGAAAAATGTAAGTATATGAACACGACCGTAGCGTCGAATCAACCAGTTTGTTAACGGCCGGCCACAACGCTGTTAGTAACTCCACGTTGTTCAAAGGGAAAGTATAGTGTTGCGAAATTACGTGCGTCCAAGTGCCCCTCGAGGATATTAGCCGATTTTAGCATGAGCCGCTCAGCGTCAAGGTGATCGACTGTGGACCGCGACCCACGTGCCACTGTACCAGTTTCTGCTATTGCGTCCTCCACTCGGTCAGCCATTGCGTAACCAGTATCATTTTTGGTCAAATTGAGTTAAACTAGTCATAGACACTGTAGGTTATACATACGTTACCTAATTTAAGTTTTTCTATTGCATCAGTTTTACGTGTGAGTGTGTTTTCAGATGAGAGCCGTGTTTTGCGTGGTAAATTGTTTATTACTCTTGGCGCCATCTATATCCCGCCCGTATGACCCAGACGATGATGACTTGAAGAATGTGCTGCCATCTAGTGGACAATTTGAAGCATTTTATCCTCGTCAGGCGCACGGTATTCCTAATGGTTCTTCAAGACCTTCTCACGGACATGGTAGTTTCTATAAGCATCGCAACCCGGCGCTAATCGACGTGAAAAACGCAGCCGCCTACGGATTCCGATTCGATGGTATGAGAAGATTCAATTTCGATGACGAGTAACTTCATATAATTAAAACGAGATTCATAAATCATTTTTATAATTAGATGATAAATGCAATTGTAATGTATTATTATATCTATTAAACATTCATTAAATATTTATGATTATTAAGTGTAAAAAAAATATGCGTACACCTTTTTTCCATAGTTTCACGAATATTATTACCTATCAACCTTCCACTAGATAGGAAAATATTTCTTGATCATTTTTATAGGATTTAGGAATTTGTTTCTATTTTGTATTGTGGACAGCACTATGATATAATCTTGTAAAAAATAAAAACAAAATGCTATGCGTTGGTAACATCACTTGGGAACGGTTAGACAGATATGACTAGTATTTTTTAAATTGTTCGTAATAATTCGAATAAGGTTTACAGGGAAAGTTGCCCTGAAATATTTTATATTCGTAAAAAACTGAAAGTGCTTTTTCTATGTGATTTTTGCATGAACTCAGTACTAACTCATTTCCCGTTATGATTCAGGAAAGTTTTCAGAATCATAAGTGAACCGAAAACAAAGAATCAAATAAATTTTACGTCACTATGTAGCCCGGTCAATTTAGACATTTCCTAACCTTTGACCTCGAATAACTTTTGAAGCACACATGGGGTCGATGAGGATTTTTAAAACTTTATTTGTAGTGGTAAACCCCAGCCCTCCACCAAAATTTGGCTTTGTGGGAATTATTGTTATTTGACCACTATTTTTATGTCTAAATTGACCGGACTATATGTAACGGATTGGGAAGAATTGAATGCTTTGAACGATTTAGATCATATTCACATGATAACATCATGTTTTGTCTAGAACAAGGTTCATAGATGTAGATGGTTCATGCTCTGACACTGGAACGGAGCAGTAACATGCAAACCGATGAAACCGCGAGGTATAGCAAGTAGATAATGAAATAGAAATGAGAATACCTTATGCGTCCTACATTTACAAATAATAAAACGGTACACTCACTGCTGTCCGAAATATGTTAAAACGGATTTTTATGGAGATTCACTATTTGCGAACACCCAGTAAACATACTGGCTATAAAATACGTCTTGTTATTCCACGTAAACACTTTTACGAGGGCGGAGTCGCAGGCAAAAGCTAGTTAATAGTATTAGGAATTTTGCTGGTCGATGACATGTCTTATAAAGTATGAAAAACTAATTATAGGTGTACCTACACACACAAATATAATAATACGTAAAAATAAAACTAATAAATAAAACTGAGTTCGAAACATAACATTGAAAAGTCGAAAATAATTATTGCAGCTGTTGGCCAATTCAAATAGCACCGACTCGATAGAGTTCTAAAAATTGTTATTAGGAATCTTTTTGTCGGTTTTTAAGTTTTGTTTAAAGTTACTCTGTTTTTTATTTTTACAGCTATCGCATATACGTACATTTCTATATAACAGAATCGCGACAAGTCACATTTCTTTATACCAAATTTATAGTGGATCATACTAAACTATATGGAGTTTATTTTTATTATACTCTATTGATATATCAAACAATTAAAAAAAAAACAGTCCAGGATTGGCGGAGAAATCTATATACTTAAATAAAAAAAGCCTATTTGAGAACCTCCTCCTTTTTAAAGTCGGTTAAAAATTAGACATGAGTATAATCTATGGCGCTTTGAGTTGATAAGTAAGTTGAGCGCCTACGTTAGAAGTACGTAGTTTCACGATAGTCAAAAAATCAAAAAGGTTAACTCAGGCGCTATAAATAGCGTAAACCTAGTTCGATATGTAGAGCACGTAAAACATTTTAAAGCTGGCAAAGCTGAAGCTGAGCTGAGTTGAAAAGCTCCACCAATTCATATATGGTCACTGTTTAATAAAATAAGGTTTAATGAATGAGTAAGTGGGTCACCTGATGGTCTCATCTCCACCAGCGCAAGTCACGATTTTTTGTGAAACAGGGGTACCACTTCGGTTGTACTCTCGGCGAAGTGCATATGTGCTGGTTAGAAGTAATGCATGCATGCTTAAGCATGGCTCTACCGGCAAGCAAGCAAGTTATATACTTATTCTCACCGAAAGTGGCCCTGAGACGGTCCTTAGATTAATTGCCGTACGACATTTTGTATGAAAATAACTCTGGTAGTCTGAATTAACTAAACGATGACTCGATCGCCTTGAGAGGTTCGACTCATAATGACATCAGTTTTAAAGTAGATGTATTTTTACAAATTTGTTTAAGTTTTTAATCTGGTTTCACCCATTAAAAGGATTATGATTCAATGCTGTAGCTGTTTGAAAATATAATTGCGTGAATCGAGGAGTTTTATATTGACTGGTGAGTTCGATATTTATAATGCACTTTCTAGAAGAAGTATTGATAAGCTTCTTTCTCAAATAAATAAAAATTCTCTTTCTCAGATACGTCAATTAAAATTATTTCTATACCAAGTAAGGGAGTATAGAGCATTTTCTGTAATACCGTAACGGACCATAGAGCAATTAACTGGCTATCAGTGTAGAAATAATCGAATCCTAAGAAAGGACTTAATGACAATTAAAGTTAAATGAGGTCCGTAAGTGCGGACGTTATTACTGAATAACCTTAAAGATGATGAAATGTGTAGATTTATCTATACTTAGGGCTCGTGTCACAATACCCAGGTAAACGGTACAATATCAAATATAGTATACATATTACAGCAAAATAGAAAATTAACAAGTAGTCCTAGCAAGCAACCAAGCATATTTTTAAAGCGCATGCCGACTAACGAACTAGTGGATCATCTGATGGTAAGTGCTCTTTATAGCCCATGAACATACACAATATCTGAGAAAACATGAATGCGTTACCGAACTTAAAGGAAATGGATCATAGAGGGATTGGGAAGGGGATATGGGCCTCCGGATATCTCACCGACGGTCATAACAGGAAGGCCGCAACAGGAAGCTGCTAGTTCATGTCATTTTTGTGATACAATGGTAATAAACCAGTCAAACCAGCCTATTCATGCTGCCTACCAGCATATCCTACTAATATTATAAACGCGAAAGTTTATAAGTATGGATGGATGAATGGATGTATGTTTGTTACTCTCTCACGTAAAAACTACTTAATGAATTTTAATGAAACTTTACAATAATATAGCTTATACATCAAAATACGACATAGGCTACTTTTTATCCCGGGAAATGTAGATCACGCGGGCGGAGCCGCGAGCAAAAGCTAGTTTTCCTTCTAAATTGTTATTTCCTTCGTTATTGTTGTCCTTTCATGAGTCGAAGATAGTCACCATGAAGTTTTAGACAGTTCACAGCACGAGTATACCTTATGGCAACAAGGTGAAGGTATGGTGAGTATAATAGTGGGACTTTAAAAAAACCTTTACATATATTGTATAAACTCACACACAATTCCCGTCATATAATGGGATGCCACTTAACAATGCTAGGCGAGTACCTGATAATTTTTGTACCATACTGGGTAGCGATCAACGTACATAATAAATAAATAAATACACCCAACAGTCACATACTTAGTCCTGATCCCACAGTAAGATACGAGTCTTGTGTCGTGGGTTTTCGGTCTCACAACACCCAGACCACGAAACAGACGTTTGTGGATCACAAACATTTCTCTCGGTGCGTGGATCGAACCTGCGGCCTGTCATATGACGAAAAACACGCCATTGCTGTGCATTTAGGACAGTTGCGTTATAGGGTCAGCCAGTGTATGCCCAGTAACTTCAGGCCCGCATAATTCTGCCAACTGTTGGAGTACCCAATGTGTCTTGGTGGTTGACACTATATTTGCACTCCACTGTAATTAGGATCGGAGCCAGTGTATATTTTATCAAAAGAATTTGATCTCATATTGCAATGTTATCGTCATACACTAGCAGACATTTCCGTTTTTGGGAACGACATTCAGTTTTAACTGGAATTATGTGGTCGTTTTATATTTTTCAATATCGGGTCTTTGTTGACTATATCCATTTAAGATTTCACGCATGGAATAGCATAGCTAGTCACCGGCTCCAAAAGAGCAGAATCGAATGCAACCGGTAATGGACACGTCCCGGCAATTCGACACGAATGTCAACCGCATCCTTTCCTTGGCTTTAGGGTACGACGGAACCCAGCACCGGCAACTCACTAACTTCCTTTTAAAAAACACCGTCAAAACTCTTTAACCACTTTAGTAAAAAAGTGTGAAATTATCTTAAGTGGTCAGTATCCACAAAAGTCCTTTTTAAAATCGGGCTAATATAACGGTACGTTCTAAGTAAAGATAGAAGTGTAGATAAGTTAATAAGATTATTATTGTACCTCATGTTGAGGTCGGGGACCGGCTTTTAAAGACGGAATGTTTCTGATACCGTGTATAAAAAACGGCTGGACTCCAGGGATCGGTCATTCCGCGGCCGGAGTGGGTGCACGCATCTTCGTTCCCAAAAATAAAACATACTTTTTTGTGTAAAGGCATCTTAATCCTTCATTCTGCTACTAGTAATAGTCTCGAGTTAATTCTCACTGGGGGTGAACGTTATTGTAGTTGTTTGGTTAAGTTTAGAAGATAATACACCAGTGCAAAATATCCGGATACCAACGGAATGGTGAGATGAATATTGTTTTTATATACATTTATTATGTTTACATTTTTTTTTATTTGGATATTACAAATAAATATGTAATTAGTTTATTTCTTAGTTTGTCCAAATATAATAAATATTAGATAATGTCGTGAACCTGAAACAGTTAATGCGGTCGTTGAAATCTTTTACACTACATAGACCGCTCTACATGTTACGGAAATCGGATAACAAATTAAACTTATGCATTCAGAAGTTATTAAAAGAAACTATAGATGTAATTTAAATGATAATGCCCCATTTAATGCTGCATAAATAAAAATACAGATGAAAATTCTAAGTTCAACCTGAAATAATCACTAGGAAAGGATATACATTGTTCGACTTTTACGTTTCGAATCAATGTGTTTAACGTTTATTATTGATATGTCTATTGTGAAGTGAAATTTCAATTTGATAGTCAATAACAAGGCTCAATGCTCACGCAATGAAAGCAGAAGCGGTGCAAGTCATCCCGTTGTGTAATGTAACGTCTCCGTTTTGTTAACATCTGTGTTGTGACAGCCACCGATCTATTGGATTACAATGCATATATAAAAAGCCTCAAATTGATTTCAATTTCAACCCTTTTCGATACGTTATTCCGGTTGGTATGACCTAGCAAATATCGGTCATTTTAACGAATTTATAGTATACTTTATCCTTGGATATTACTATTATTGATTATTATTTCTATTATTAAATTAGCTTCTGCTAACGGTTCCACGTTACGGGTTGATGAGCCCCATATACTTATCGTTAGGTTTTTATAGTAATCATATTTATTGAAGTTTACGTTTTAGATGAACATCACCCAGACTCTAATGTAATAATGTTTCACTACATGAATATATTCAATTTTTTTTGAAATTTCTTGCAGTAAAACATACATAAATAAATCCACAACTTTAATTTTGGTGTCTGGTTGCAGTGGATCCGAAAGTCCTTTGTTCTGTTCTTTTTAATTATAGATAATGTCAAATAAAAATTCATTTAAAATATTGAGTTCATGTCAGTGACCTGTGTGGATGATGCTATGTAATGTAAATAAATTAAATATTTATGAGTTCGGGACTAGCATGGTCCATTTAACGATTATCTACGGACCGACACAAATCACTTTATAATGTTCCCGTCTAGCGAATCATTGGATAGGTACTTTGATTGCCGGGTTGTTCCAAAAGTTGTACGCACATACATACTTGATTTCACGGAGAATATGTTTGCTATGACAGATGCGTGGTGTAACAGGATTTTAATAATATATATATTATATATACGATTATATTATTACTAGCTTTTGCGTGGGACCCCAGGTAAACCCGGCAAGTTCTTATCCGGAATGAAAGTATGATTTTTTGTATTTATATGTATTTACTGGAGTTTATTTATGTTTATAATAATAGTAAATAATACATTCAAACAAATCTGTACATGAAATGCTTTATTAGTCTTGTAAAAATAAATAACTATTCACACATGTCCATCCTAGTATGTGGGTGTATCCAATTTAACATATTCTCGTTTAACGAGATTGTGATTGACGTATGAGTTTGTTTAAAACTGTAATTATGCGGTGCCTAATTAAACCATTTGAGATATTTAGAGCTCGAATACTCATTAATCTTTGTGTAATGATCGTCATACAGGGCAGACTTAGACCGTATAGGGCCCCGGGCACACAGAGTATGAGGCCTTTTTAGTAACTAAAAATATACTTTTATTTTTCAATGTTATGTGATCAATTCTACTATGGTCGAAGAGTTAAACTAAAATTTTTTTTCGATTTAATAAAAAATATATATAGGTTTAGGATAGCTTTCTTATAGGTTTGGGAAGAGGCAATGCCCGGTGTGCCAACACAGTAAAACGGAACTGTGGCCACACATATGGTACATACTGTACATAAACATTAATTTGTAATAAGTGCGTGTATTGACTTGAGTTCCTTGTTGATAATAATATCATTTGTCTTAAAATAAAAAAAATAAAGTAAATAACCAACAAAACCTGATCAAATGCGGCCCAATACCACAACCTAATCATGAAAGATTAAAATATGTGTTAGCCTTAGGGTCCCGCCAACGACGCGACGCCACTACGGAACGGAACGAGACAGACCTCTCCGGTCTTGCATTTGCTCATTTTTGTATGGGAATAATATTCGAAAATGGAACATTGAAGATATCTGTAGCGTTCCGGCCTGTCGTAGAATAGGGGGTCCTTAAAGCGACACGTGTTCTGTCATTCACTTCTGTTGAGTGTTTTATCTTGTAGGTACTCCATTAAGGCTATAATATTTAAACGGGTCATACTCCCATATTTATAAATGTTGCCAAGAAGCCTAATAGTGCGCGCGAACGCATAGTTCCATTTTCTGTATACGTCATAGGTTCCTTTTGCCGCTAAATAAAAATAGACTAATCAAGTAGGTAAGTAGAATCGAGGGGCGCCTATACTTCTGTGACGTTTCGCCGTACCAGGAGGCATGGCTGTCTCACGCACTTGTTACGTAACATCCAGTGGTAATTTTTGCCATGACTAAAAAAAAAATACAGTACTTATAATGACATGTCACGGCGTAATGTTACGGGGTCTCAGAGCGAATTACTCCGTGACATTAGATCGCAACATTTGACTACCGTTTATCACGCGTGTTGGTTATATTCATGCCTCTTAGTGAGGCGAAATGTTACCAGTGGAGACGCTCTTTTACAAAATCAGTTTTGATAATCCAGTTTCACCCGCGAAAATAATTGACTTTAATTATCAATTGAAGTAAGATTTGTTATGAACTATTAGGCCAAAGCCACTGAAACTACTAAATTTTGATGAAATTTGGTATACAGACAGGGTATGAGCTGACTTGCGTGATAGGATACTTTTTATCACGGAAAAAGCAGAACACGCGGGCGAAGCCGCGAGCAAAAGCTAGTTTTTTTTTTATACCATAGGCCGGCAAACGAGCAAGTGGGTCACCTGATGGTAAGTGATCTCCACCGCCCATGTACGCTCACGACCAGAAGAATCATGGGCGCGTTGCCGATCTTAAAGGAAAGGGATAATTAGGGATTGGGAAGGGGAGGGGATTTGGGCTTCCGGTTATCTCACTCACCGTACGAAACGCAGCAGCGAGCCGCTACTTTACGTCGGTTTTCTGTGAGACAGTGGTAACAACCCGGTCGAGCCAGCCCATTCATGCTGTAGACAAAACTGTCTACAGCGTGGCTCTGCCACTCAAAAAGTAAACTTATAAAGTGCAGTGCAAATATGCATATTTCAGTATTTTATGGCAATCTTTATTTATTTTGATACGATCTTCTAGCAGTCTAACTTCCTGCGAACTCGATTGTATTCCTTGTGATCGTGATGCAACAACCTCAATCAACTTTTTTCTTCTATTATAAAAGTATGAACACAATGAACAGTTGGTCTCAAACATTAATTGCCATTTTATTTTCAGATGTGGTTCCTGTTTACGTTGCTGCTGATTGCGTCATCGGAGGCTTTCTTCTTGAAATGGGGCTCCGATTCTTCGTATGTATTACATTACTACGGTTCAAATTATGCTTTCAAATGTTAATAATCTAATACCTTTTGTAACATTTTATGTACCTTATCAGTTATCTCTTAATTTATTGACCTGGCTTCTATGGGTGGATAGACTGCATATTCGTACTAAATCGTCAAAAAACGATATTACCGAAGCGTATAACTTTAATCGTACCTACATTACAATGTTTTATTCATATGTACTTACATGTATGTATAACCGTGCGATGCGATTTTGTTATTGCTCTGCGATTTTAATGAACTTTTGAACAATGAGCTTTGCATTTTGTGGCTGCTGCTAAATTATAGGACATATAAATTATATTATGATCTTCTGAAATTATAAATAATATAAATGCTTTATTTAGCTTGTTTTGTTTCAGTGCACAAACATCACCTCAGAGAACTTGGGTGCAACCAATGTCTCCAAACGTCCCTACGGTTACCCGTTATCAATACACGTACAGTCCATACGACTCACGTAAAGTGTACCAGATGCAATCATCTCAGTACGCGCAACAAGAGATTCCCATGCAACAGAGCATGGCACCGATACCCATCAGTATACCGGCCGGGGCGAGCCTCACACCTGTGTCTTTGCAACACGTGCAGCTAGTGCCCTGCATGTGTCCCGTAGCACCCGAAGAGGCTGAGCAGCTTCTAGAACAGAATGGTCCTCGACCGTATGGGGCACAAGCGTACCCCCAAACTTACCCAGTAGCGCAACAAGCTCCTGTTGCACCTGAGTCCGATAAGAACACAAAAACTCAGTAAACATGGAATAACTGCGTTTACACGTATCGTTTTAAAATGCCACCAATGATGATATATTTTTATACGTAATTTATTTCATTTTATTACTAATTATTAATTAATCTCTTTGAGTGAAAAACCGATCATATAAACGAATCACATAAATGATTTAAGTAGCTGTATATCATCTCAATTAAAATGATTCTATGCATGGTAATAGTATAGTTTGTCGGTTTTCACTCTAAAAAGTGTTTAATGAAGACTGATAGTTTAAGATAACGTTTGTGGACATTCTTAATAAATATAAAAATGAACAGATTTTTTTTCCATCCTAATTATATCTAATCACAGTATACGCCAACATGACAGTGCACTCTATTTACGATGTCACCTTGTTTATATAAAACATTTATAAACATCTAGTCATTTTGAATAGGGGTCTAGTAATTCGTGTTACGAAATTGTAATAGTACATAAGTAATGTGTGTAATTATGGTACACGATAGATGTCGTAATAGCGAATAGCGGACGGTGTTTGTTTGGCCCAGCACGAATGCACACCGCGGCTGAATCACTCGGAAACTGGCGGGAAGTAACATTGCGTAAGACACTTTCATTGTAATTTTCGATATCACTCCAGCGATACCATTCATTCTATATCAATGAG
Source organism: Amorpha juglandis (assembly GCA_949126905.1). Lineage (NCBI taxonomy): Eukaryota > Metazoa > Arthropoda > Insecta > Lepidoptera > Sphingidae > Amorpha > Amorpha juglandis. Next base: position 10,130,729 of record OX421367.1, read on the forward strand.
AACTCCATTCTTACGCTCTGCTGACTGGGGCCAACAATGCTCCAATCATTTGAAGGCCGAAAGTCATTTGCTTGTATTGGATACGACGCGACGTATAAAACGCTGTTGTGTAAAGATAAATGTTGGTACGACTATGCCTCCACTTTGGTGACATATATCATTGCAATACCTCTAAATCAGAGTTAAATTTACTTCATTTTATGAAACACTGTGTGGTAATTATGTCACTTAATGATTACTATTTTTATTCTAATTTTAGACTGTGGATGATGATTTTTGATGATTTCTCCAATGTTAAGTAGTTTAATAGCAATAACAAAAAATATAAATCACAAGTTATATTTAAAACCTCCAAAGTGCAACATCAATGAATGATTTAAAAATAATAAATCATCTCTATTGACAGCACAGATTTACAGTATTATTGACAGCGATTGACAGTAAGTGTAAACATGTTGGCTCCGATGGAGCCATAATATGAGATCGGATTAGATTGTGTTGTGGTACCTAGACAGACCGTAATAGCTATAAGCAAGTTACAATATAATTTTATACTAAATATTCTTATCTAATGTTTCAAGTAAATTAAATATTTACACCGAGAAACCAATCCCTATAATGCTCATAATACGTAAGCATAAATCACTCACTGGAGGAGATTTACAACAGAAAATAAACCAACTGCATGAAGCATACATGCCCATGGACTTGAACTCTTTATTTTACCATAGCAAAGTAAATGCTATAACAAAATTAGAGTTTATTTTGCGAAACTCTAGTCGCAGGATTTTACAAGATGCAAATTTTGAAGAATTGCTTCGGTGTGCCTTGACCTTGGTATACTTTTTCGGTATGAAACTAAAATTGCGGCAGCTTACTTCACAATATGGTTACTGGTGCGGCAAACGGCATTTCAATAAAGCAGAATCGGTATTCCAGAAGACCATGGACCGGCTGCATCCGGAACGCAGCGAAATCACTATAAAAATAACCCTGAATTTCTTTACTCAAGTCTCTTTGTGGCCATTCGAAAGTTTTGTAGAACAAATTTTAGAAGTAGTACTTTACTATAATAGAGGAAAAACCACACTTTTTAACCTTATGCTTACAGACATTCATTATGTCCTATTCAAAGATACAAAGTCAGCCAGACACCGCATGAGAGTTCTTTATGAACTATTAAAGAGTGGCAATTGGATAATTGATAAGCAAAAATTGCTGCCATTCGTCACACGATTACTAGATTTTTTCGCTTATAGTATAGCCAAACCGGATTCGAAAATTACAGCGTATGGCTATCTACGCAAAGGTTTTGAGGTTTGTCTACGTCGTGTTTTCGAAAGAGTGGAAAACCAACATCGATTATTGATTATAACTACGATGCTTAACTGGTTTTCAATGGTTAATATGAACGACGATGACGTTTTAGAGTTTTCATCCCTACTCGACCGTGCTGCTGAGTTGTATAAAGTGGGATCATATTCTGAGAGTTTCCGCGAAGGAGTTTTCGAGCACGTTCTGGTAAATTTTGTCGGATCCACGAATTCGTTGCACAGTATCGTTGGGTGTCGTTTATTACATAGGTTCTTAGATCGTCAAGACAATGCAGCCTACCTCACAGTACCTACACTGTATTATGAATTTTCACAGGTTTGTTTACACTAAAATTATGTTAATGAATATTTTCAACCAAAACAATCAGAATTCAATATCGTCGATGAAGTACCAATACCTCCTAACTGACAATTTAGTCCAAAATTAACTTTTTATTACAATAGACGTAAACATAAACCACATCCCTTAGTAACTAATAAAAAGGTAATGTATTGAAAACTATTTTACTATTGAGTTGATCAAAATAAATAAAACATTATTTTAAACAGTTTTTGTAAAAAAAAACCTAATTTTAAACAGTCTGGTGTAAAATTAGATTCTCAACACTTAGGAGGTATTGGTACTTCATCGACGATATAACACAAGCTATTATTAATCCATTTTTTCGTAAAACTACAATATTTAAAAATTTATTATTGGTTTAATGTACATACGTTATCTTTAAATATCTTTACGCATTTTCAGGTTCGACTTAAAGTAGGGTGCTATGATAGTAGTGACAAAGCATTCATAAGGTATCATCGAGAAAAATTTCACGAATACTTCTTAAAAGCTGTTAAGCTACATTGTTGCAACATTGGCAATCTGAAAGCAATTTTTGTATTAATCTGCTCTATTGTGTTAGAAGTACCATGTGGACTGACCGCAGCAGCGGCTGCTTGTATAGTTATGACTATTCAGGATTTCGCCATTAACGGCGAGAATCTAACTGCAAACTGTCGGTATTGGATGCATGCGATTGTGGTATCAGTCATGTCTCTGATATGCTGGGTGCACAAAGCGCCTGTACTTTATCGATACGTAAATCTAATAATATCGAGACGAGCCAAAGAGGCTCCACAATTAAATCCACCAATCATGCTGGTTTATGATATTGGCCATCACCACGTCACGTGGAATAAGCCAACACTTTTTTTTGAAGATTGGGAATTACGCTACGGTCTGTGGAAGCACTTCAAAGATACTCAGGTATTTTTAAAACTTATTGCAAATTAGGCAATTTATGTTAAGCCTTATATTATCCAAAAAAATGGCGCGAACTAGGAAAGGGTATAACCTAGCGGTGGGTGGATACATGTTAATTAGACAGCGAACACGCAGATAAAATTATCCCCATATGTACCATTACAGGTCAAAGTCCTCCTTATCTCCTCTTTCCCTTCTCTTCTAGTATTTAATAATAATATATTGAAAACCAGTCTTTTAGGTAGCATTAAATATTCTAATAATTATAAGTTTCATTATTATTTTAGGCTCCAGTGAAAAAACTACAAGAGAAATTAGGTAAAAAAGTACCGACTATGGATTTACGATACTGAAAATAAAGATTACTAAAGTGGACAATAGACAAGATTTGGGTTCTAAACAATAAAGACGTGGAAAACCGGACCCAAAATGTATTTTAAAGTTATATAATAAGCATATGAAACCGATAAAAATAGATGGCAGATATAGCACAAACAAGATAATAAGACACTTCCGTTTATACTTTTATATAATTTGGTACTGTTGGCTAGCTATACCTTTAGAATTTAGTAATGACGTATTTAACGATTGTGTGCAATTAATAGGTGGTTACGCTTCTATTTTGATTACAAGAGTAGAGTAAGTTGTTTCCGTGATTTACATAATGAAAGTAAATATTGAAGTGTAATTGTGGTAAATACCACTAAGTTTTATAGTTTCCTTGTAAATAATATTTTCTTGTCATTTGATTATATACAATATAATATAGTACAATAAAGGGATGAATAGTCATATTATTATGTCTTGAACATATTAGCGATTGTATAGGCAACAATATATTGCTAAATTTTTCTTAGTTTCGCAACTTTATATTTAATAATGTAGTTCCAACGTATTCAAAACGGATACCCAATTTAATGTTCACATACTACCATAACATAGATTTAGTATGTACTTTTAAATGAAACAATGGGTAATATAATAATATGTATATAGATACAGGGTATATATCATTCAAAGTCATTGTCAATTTCTTAATATGTACTAATAAAAGTAGTACTTATCGGGCAATGTGGCGAAGGACTGTTATGACGTAAGTACACATTTCCAAAAATTTCGATCCATATGTAAACATCATGTAAAGGAATGAAGATTAGACCAATGGAGAGGTTTTGTTTAGTCTCCATAAATACCATTCTAGGTACGAAATTACGGTCAAGCCGACCCATACATACATGCTGTAAACAAAACCGTCTATCGTGTGGCTCTATAACTTGCGCGTTTGCAGTCTGGTCAAGCCGTTTTAAAGTTCCCAGGTTTTCTTTTCTAAATTCATTTAAAGTTTGGTAACTCGTTAGTCAGTTCGTCGATAAAATTATGCACATTTATCGCCCTATATCATCTAAGTACAAATTATTCCAACTGAAATCATCGTTAGTAAGCAACAAAAACAACACAAGACTCGTATCTTACTGTGGGGTCAGAACTATGTGTGTGACTGTAAAATAAAAAAACTAAGTGACGCGACATAATGCGAAATCATATATATTTAGTACAATTAACTAGTGCAGACTTAGTGAAGTTATTTTCGTACAAAATGACGACTTAGTCAAATTTTGTTTTATAGAGCTCAACCTAAGACTTTTAACCCCCTCTAAGTAAATGCTATTTACCAAATAAAACATAATACCTTCAAAAACCAAAGTATCAATCTGACATATTATTATATGCCGGAGGAAGAAAAAAATTTACTAGATATGTTCAAAAATCTGTCCTTTACGTTAATTAGTGGTTAAATCTTCCTCGAATATTGTGATATAGGCCCTAAAGGCAGAGGCGTCTCTAGCCCATGTACCGCCCGTGTGCAATCATTACCCTAGCGCGATCTATTAAACAGAACATATTAACACGGGTGCAGGTGCATTTGAAAATGCCCGGCCAGCGTGTGAGTGGAGCTCGGCCGGCGCCCCCTAGAACGCTGCGCCCGTGTGCACCGCACACACACCACACCCGGTAAAGACGCCTCTGCCTAAAGTTTAGTATTAATTAGTATTGATAGAAACATTGACTTATTCTCGACGAAAGTAGATCTAGGTCAATAGCACCGTTACATAAGAAAATAATTTTAGGAACGAATTGCAATCTAATTTTCATGATTTATAACACCTCAATTTGAAATTGACGGTTACTCAACGCGATTATCGACTTCTGAATGCAATTTTTACGAATTTACTAAAATTAGGAAAATTGATACGATTTGCTAGATTAGTTATAAAGTGAATGTTGTGTCAAACTATGTTATTATTATAGTGTTTTTTTTTTATCCTGGCTCGGCAAAGTGACTACGCTACACCTGATTGATGGTAAGTGTAGCGCAATCCAAGAATAGTGTCGACCAACGATAAACAATGTGTCCATCGTAGGTCGGCAAGATCATGCGGGCCTGCCAAAGGGCCAAGGGAGAGGGTACACTGGCTGACCCTGGAACGCGACCCACATGGTGGGCCACTATGGCAGGTTTTAGCACGAGTGTACGGTGGTCGCTATCCGGTCGGATACAAGTATCCTCCCACCAGCAGTGAAATAATTATATTTCGTCTCATGGATCTAGTAGCAGCGTTTTAGACTGTAAACCTGGTGATGTTCTAGTTGAAATACCTAAGAGCCAATCAAAATTGTCTTAATATTTGATTTTATAATCACAATATTCCTGGGATTAGATTTTATAAAAAAACTTGGCGATAGGCTGGAAGCAACCCGACCACATCATATAAGACGGAAATAAGCTCGCCAACTGTGGGTGCACTTGTTGCACCTATGCTCACCACGTCAGGGATTCAGGCGAGAGCTTATGTTATTTATAACAAGTCTCTAAGAATATACTTACAATTATTTAAAATCTTACACTAGTTCGGTTATTACAAAACGGAAACAGTTCGAACGTAAAAAGTATCCTTGTATCCTTATTATGCTGGTGGGAGGATACTTGTATCCGACCGGATAGCGACCACCGTACACTGGTGCTAAAACCTGCCATAGTGGCCCACCTTGTGTGAGTCGCGTTCCAGGGTCAGCCAGTGTATATCCGGTTGTCCCCAGGGGGCTTGCCCCCTGATCCTCACCCTTTTCCCATCCCTTTTTCCTTCCCCTCCCCTTGGCCCTTTAGCAGGCCGCCATGATCTTGCCGACCAACGATGGACACATTGTTTATAGTTGGTCGACAATATTCTTGGATTGCGCTACACTTACCATCAGGTGTAGCGTAGTCACTTTGCCGAGCCAGGATAAATAAAAAAAAAAAGATCGCAAATTATCATAAACATCTTATCTTACATGAGTACTCATCACGCCCGACGCTGAACACCATAAAGTTAAAAAGGAGGTACCTTGCGCCGTGTTAGTATAAATTATAAGGTTAAGGACTGGATTCACTAATCTCAAAAGCACCTTAACCCTTATTCTAATCCATCAATTATTTTTTTATTTAAAAGTATTGTAAAGAGTAGTGAAGCTGAGCTAAGTCAAAATAAAAATCGAAACCAAGCGAAAGATTTTCGATTTTTTTCTAAAAATGCGTGCCATCATTAGCTCCCGAAGCGTTATGGCCGTGTGTGTTTTGTTGTAAACATGTATAGCATATATAAGTATAGATTGGCGCAACGCCTTTCATTGTCAGACAATCGTTAGGCACGAGCGCATTATTTTCGCTCAACTGGGAAAGTGCAATTTTCCGCAAATTAAAACGACGTAAGCTCTCAGATACGCATCATTGTTTCTCACGCGCCTCCGAACTTTTTGCATACACCAATTAAATAGTGCTTTCCAGTACATTGTTTATCACAATAGATATTTGATAATGGATTGCAGAAATGTGGTAAGTTTTTTTTAAACTTGTGTATTATTATTAAGCAAACAATAGATTAGTACTAGTTATGATAAGTTACTAATTAGACGTTTATGGTAACGATATTTTATGACACGTTCTTGCCATAGTTAGTTGGGTACAATGAAGAATGTAAACAAATAGATATATTTAAAAAATTGAATTAATTGTGCGTATCAGAAATGTATTATAAGCTGAAAGCGAATTTGAAAAAATAATGTCTTTTATTTTGTAAAGATGCAAGTTCAGTATGCTGTGCTTTTAATGACAATTTTCATATGTTAAACTATTAATAATATTGTGTAATGCATTATATAATATTAACATCTGTTTTTTTTCAGCTGTTACTTTGTTTGCTCGCCGTTCTGGTTTTATTCGTTACAGAAACGTATGGGTAAGTACCGATGATATATGTGTTGTTATTATAAATAATTGTAAAAAATATTTGATAGGCGTTAAATCAGTTTTATTAATAAAATTATTAGGAGTACACTAAAGAGTCAGTTTATTCATTCAGTCCGGCTAAATTATTTTGCATTGTATAAGTAAGTTATAGGACTTTTTCTTGGAAATGGACATTATCTGATTAGAAGAACTGCTGATTAGTAAATACCGAAAAATCAGTAACAGACTTGTTCATTGAATACGTTCATGAGAACATGGTAGGAACGATTACGAATAGTTTCAGTAAATAAATACAATTACCTAACAATTTAAATAAAAACAAGAGAATTTATGATTAAATTATAATTAGTAATTGTTATTTTTTTAAAACTTGATGTGACGAAATTTAGTTTAGTTTATTTAGTGTAGATAAACAACAAAATAAAAAAAATGCTATAATATGTGATCACACGTCTAAAATCCCTAATTTTTAGTTATTTATTTATTTACGTAAATAAATGAAAGAAAAATATATTTTTAAGAAATAAATATCGCGCATTTCAGATACATAAGCATTTAGTAAAACAAAAAAGAAGCTTAATTTCGTCACAATAAGTTAATTTTTTTTTTTTTTTAAACTTGATGTGAAAAAATAATCTAGAGATTTTCACAAAATGTCTTTTTTGTGTCACCCTGTTGATTTTAAAATTATATCCATGATTTTTTGCATTTGTTTTATATGTTATAAAAAAAAACAAAATCAGTATTATCGAAAAAAAACATACAAAACAACAACACTCTTAACTTTTAACGTTGTGGAAAACTCATGTTCCGACAAGTTGCAGCTCTTAGTTCTCTAGTTCTTGTCACTAATTACACTGACTGAGACGCTGTGTTCTCATAATCTATATATCGATGCACTTTCGTTTACTTTTTGCCTTTACACGTCTGGGTGTTTTATATAATAATAACATAATATGTGGCTTCTCTAATGGCGATGAAGTGTCTTCTTTACAAGAACTCTTATGTAGACCTTTTATGTATTTATAAAAAATCTACATAAGAGTCTATATACCTTGGACCTGGAAAAATTATGGGTTAAAACATCCCATACATTATGTGGCTAGATTGCTCCATATTGAAAATCATAATATCATCAATTACACAGAACACGTAGATTTACTGCCTTTAAATAAAAAATCGGTTGTCTGTAAAGTCGGTTTACTGACGATAGTTGAACGTGATAACGTCTTAAGAAAATACTGACCTGTCATTTCAGACACGTTGTTGTGATATGTGGAAGATTTAATATTTATGTTTGAATTTTTTTAAATCTCGAACGCTGCCGAACGCAAAGGCCGATTGTGCTTCTTTGTCGCTCGTTCCGCGCTCTCGCTTGCACTTCAAGCCTTAAATGGAACGTGACATCTAGCGAGGTAACGACGCATGAGTCATGTTTTTTCGTGCGTGCAGCCGGCTCTATCGAATTATAAGACGTTATCACGTCAAAAGATAATATGGTTTAAAAGAATACACTCAAGGGGTTATTTTATTATTGATACTAGGTATTTGATAAGCTGCACGTTATGTGTATGTGCCATGTTTGCCCACTGTAGTAGGAAATGTTATAATATCACTCACGCGCATCGAACCAGGAAGCTCCCGAAATGACTGCTCTATCACGGAACCACGGCTTCTAATACGCGCAATCTAAACAATAAAACATATGTAAACAATGTAGATTACCGACTATCAATAGTGCACTCATGCAAAAATCACATTGTTCCTTTAATTTTTCTTATTTTGGTTTACTCAATTTAAACCGCGAAACATTACTTTTAAAAAAGTCATTTCAATACAAAAGATATCTTTAAAATTATTTACGAAATTATTTATAATCAATACTTAAGCCGTTCCTGTTATATTGCATATTAACCGAGTATTCCGGAATCCATATTGCGTTTGTCACTGTTAATTCATGAATATCTCTAGTAGATATTTTATTTTGATTTAAGATTAAACAAATAACCAAGTTATTTACAAGAAAGCATGAATATCTTTGTTCGGCAGACGCAGCAAGAAGGTGGTGATTCATGTGCCGTATAAAGTGAAGAAGGTAAAGCATACCCACACCGTTTACAAGACGATACACCATCATCACACCCATCACGAACCGCATTCGGACCACAGTCCTGCGCCGACAGAAGAGCACGAACACTTTCACCACATGCATGTACATAATGAGCCGCCCTTGGGCCAGCACAGCCAGCCAGTTCCTGACCTTGGCATACCAGAATTTCTGCCAGATGGCGTTTTGGATGGACCACTTGAAATTCCGGATATACCTCGCGCGCTTCCGAAATTGCCTTCAAGATTCCCTATACCGCTCTATAGACGGAACTAGGTATGTAATTCCTATACTATTTTCATGGTATTACTTAATACTGTAATTTATTAATATATTTATTGTATAACAAAATAAATTATATAAAATTGCCTCAAAAAACCAAAAAGCTAAAAATGAAATAATCTAAAAATTAAATCATTATTTTAACAACATTTTTTTTTAGACCGCTTCAATATTTTGTTGTGCATAAGAAGAAGTTTGAGTTTATCATCTCCAATTTCATTAACCCCCTTAAAGGTAGCATTTCTACATGACATGTAATATATAAATGTGATCACCATCGATGTAAACCCTAAATACAAAAATAATCATCCAAATCAATCCACATTCACCAGAGTTATGCATAAAAAAATATAATATTTTCTTCCACCTGCCCTGATCCCGCAGTGGGGTCGTCGCAAGATGCTTTTAAACACATGTCACAAAAAGATTTGGCTTGTAATTCTTACGACCGTCGCAGCCGCCTACCAGACGTAACTCCTCTGGCAAGAAAACATCGACGCGCGAAATAAATGTATGAATGAAAGAACCTCTTTGTTTTTACGTCAGTTAAAAATAGATTACAACGTTCATTAAATGCGAAATTAGCACGCACCTGTCACTTTTCTAATGACTAATGACGTACATATTTATCATCTTCTGTTAAATGACATAAATTCATTTATGTCATTTATGTCATTAATGAATAATGGACAGTATTTTTTTATTATCGTATAGGATATTGTATACACGTACACAGAAAATGGATATTGTTCTTTTTGTTTATAGAGTTTACACATTTAAACTATATCAATATTAAAATACCTAATACAATTAGGTGGCTAAATATAATGTAGTGATAGTATAGATAAGTAGACTATAGACTAAATATAGATCGCACCATCTCCTAAGATTTGAGCACGCATTTCTGCTGTAACGAGGTCATTAATTATTGTTAGTTATCGCTCGATCGCTCGTATTAATTGTGATGGAAAATGTCGTAAGGAAACATGCATATGTTAATGTATGTACCTGAGAATTCTCGGAATTTTCGGAAGAATGTGAAATCTACCGAAGTGTATCAGTCAAGGATGCTAGATCTACAGAACTCATAGTGGAAATGGCCGGTGCAGATGTTATTTTAAGAATTTAGGCTACTGATTAGTACTTTTATATTTTACTAGCTTTTCCTCGCGGCTACGCACGCGTGATCTGATTTTGCCGCCATAAAAAGTAGCCTATGTTTATCAGGGATAATGTAGGATTCTAATGGTGGAAGAATTTTTCAAATCGGTCCAGTAGTTTTTAAGTTAATTCGTTACATACAAAAATACAAATATTTCTTCTTTAACATACTCTTAATCAACAATACATTTATTTGGATAAAGTAATATTATGTTGATAACGCTTTGGAATCAAACAATTTGATTACCATAGCAACAATTTGATCACCATAGCAACGGAAGCCTTCAAATATAAATAATTTTCCCCGATTTTGCAACATTTTTCACTGATGCTTCGCTCCTAATGGTCGCAGCGTAATGTTATATAGCCTAAAGCCTTCCTCGATAAATGGACTATCCAACACAAAAAGAATTTTTCAATTCGAACCAGTAGTTCCTGAGATTAGCGCGTTCAAACAAACAAACAATCAAACTCTACAGGTTTATTATATTAGTATAGATTTGATAGTTAATATAGTATAATGAGTCTAAGGTAGATAAAAACATGTGCAATCAGAGTTAACTGGAATTTTTATTGTTTTCAGAAAGAATCGAAATAACAACACGGATCCGAAGACATAACTTTACTATTATGTTAGCGACAAATCGATAAAAATAAGTTTTATTTGTGTAATTGGTACATAGATATCACTTTTTATAATATTTTACTCTATTTTTTATTTATATAACAAAATGATTATTTTTGTCTATTGATAGCTACTTTTTAAAACGAACTAAGCCAAAGATCCTTTGTTGGGGAATATCACAAAAATGATGTACAAAAAATTAAATAAGACTGAGTATTTTCATTAATTTCTGCTATTATTTTTGTTTTATACGGTTATGAAAATTCTAAGCTTAGGGCCTATTTCGCAATGTGCAAGTAAATTTTAACTGTTAAAGAGACCACAAGATAGTTAATTAATTAAGAAAGTAACAATTAGAATAAATTTGTATTTTACTGTCTTGCATTTTATTTGTTATGTAATGTCTACTTGGTCATTGTGAAGCGTTTGATGTAAAACGTTATAATATATATTAATAATGTTTATTTGAATACTAAAAGTCGATTTAATAAAATATATTTTACTAACATCACCTTTGTTAATTATGTTGATAATCACAGAATATTAAATTATATTTTAATCTACTTTTGGGTTGACGAATGAAAAATATCTGTATACCAAAACCACGTTTACGCGCGTTCAAATCTTTATACATACGAGTATACCGTTTCTTAAACCTCTATAAGACAAGATAGTAATCAAATCACCTAAGGAAGACGTATATTTACGGAGCCACAAAAATTGTTCCCGAGGGAAATCAATAAATCGGAATGTAAAGGATAATTAAACTTTAATGGGATACGTTTACAGTTGGATATATTTATGAGCACAATCTGACGCCTACGCACTTTATTTATTAGACCCCACCCTATGCTGTTAGTATTGATAGTTATTTTTTCGTTATAAAATAATGTTAAATAGTTTGCGTGAATTTAATTACAACTAAGTTGGATTGAGGCTGAATATAATATGAGTTATTATTTTATGTATTTTAATTTTTTTTATTAAGTTTTTTATTTCCATTATTTTCATCATCTGAAATAAACAGTCTAAAATTATTTACTTAACAAATTACCAGGGGGTATCTAAAGAACGTGTCCACGTGCAATCTGTGACTGTGTTACGCCATCTACTATGCGGTCTGATCGAATTCACCGTTACGGAACTTTAGTGAAATACTTGTTACCCACAGTTGTCCACAAAGAGTAAAAAACACAATGCGACATAACATTTCCTAGTCTACGAACCGGACCCTGCACTGATAGAAATTAGATCGACAATCGCCGCTCTGGCACACCGGCCACCGCCCCCGCCACCGCTGGTCTTTTGGCATGCTCTGGCGACTAGCAATTGTTGACTTTTTGTTAATATTACGGGTTTATTTAAGTGAAATTGGATAAATGGTCATCTCATGACGTTGAGCTACTCAATTCAATGCGGTGTTGCGGCCGCGCGGTGCTTAACACCGTGAGGGCCTCATAGTCGAATTAAAATAAAACTATCGGGAATAAAATAATTATTTATTATGGTGCAAAACAAAATGTGAGCTACGGTTGGTCCAGTGCTGTTTGTTAAGTTCACTTGGACTAGAAGGGTTGTGGACTGTTCGCGTGCGTGCTGTCTTTAATCATGGATTATGCAAAATACTGCGTGGTATTGGTGGTGTTGTGCTTGGAGGGCGGAGAGACAGGAGGCCACGGAGAAAAGCATCAGTAAGGACCCACATTCATTATTTTATAGTATTAGATCAACATTCATTCTTAAATTTATACTGAGAATATTTTTTTATTATTCCGCTTTACAGTAATTTCCTTGCAAATTGTACTTAATATTACTTGCGATTAGTGCTTTGCGATGTGGCTTTTACATATTATTTTATAACATCTTTTTCGCTATGTTCTTAAAGGGTTTAGGTACTATTTCATACATCTAACATCATTGAAGGATAACTTATATTACAACTCATCAGTACCGAATATTTAGAATCTTCAAGCGCTTTGCGAAATTATATATACATTTACAATTTCCAAAAATATTTAATGCTTATTCGTTTTATGTTATATTAAACAATTTCTTTTACAGTGATCATGTCAAATTACATGTTCCCGAATTCATCCATCACGATCATCACACGAAAGTTGTTACAATTCATCATCACCATCACAAGCCAAAGAAGGAACAACATCACCACCACCATCATCATCACCATAAAAAGCCACACATTCCTCACGGCCATCATTATCACCACCATAAAAATTCTCATAGTATCAAAACTACAGTTACAAAACATGGCGGGCATGGGCACCACAAACATCATGGACATGGCCACCACGGTCACCATGGGCACCATGGACATCATGGTCACCACAGTCATCACGGTCAGCACGGTCATCACGGCCAGGGCCATCATCATGACTCACCATCCTACAGTTATGAACCTCCAGCAGTCCCAACATTTGAAGAAGACTTTGAGCCTTCATACACGCCATCTGTACCATCGTATGGTGCAGGTATAGTGCCGCAAACGCCACAAGTACGTGGCGTGAGCCATACGGTAAAACAAGTTAAAGTATACGATTCGTTACCTGGTGTTATACCAACAAATACTAAATCGCATGGTTATGAAGTAACTGAGGAAGGCGAGGATACCGATGATGATGTTTTTACCACTGTCAAAGGCTTCCAGCAAGCGTTTCCAGCGACATACGGGTATCTGCGTGGAGCAGCGGCTCAACCAGTCTCTCAAAATGCTTTTGCCCAACATACGCCGCAAAATATAGGCGTGACAAACACCCACGATCCGTTTGCTTCATCAGAAGCCCTACCGACAGACTTCACTGGAGAAGGATTTGCAGCAGTTCAAAATGGCCCATTTGCTCACACTCCACAGGAAGAAAACATCGGGCTACGTGGCCTTCAACCGTCGGCTGATTTTCCAGTAGTATTCCAAGGAAACTCGGGTGTTGACGACCCGAACTACTACGTTGGTATTGAAGGAGACGGTACCTCGTTCGCAGCTGAGCCAGGTTCATTAACCGATAATACACCTGTAAGTTTTGCTCGAGAAGCAGGCATACAGCACTCTTCCAATAGTGGCGGTGTAGAGACTGTCGTGTATTAGTTTAAGGACAATATTATTATACAAATGTAACGAAATATTAGTACAAACACTGATAGATTCTAAAATATTAGAAAATATTGTTATTCACGTAATAGGTTTTAAAGAGTAATATTTTTAATATAAACAATAAATTATTTTTGTTATTGTTTGTTGGTGATTTGTTTTTAATGGTGTAACCATGGCAAAATATTTAATATCTACTTAGTTATTACATTCTATTACATAGCTGTGTTAGTAGTGGCAGAAAGCTATTATGTCATCCAACTGCGGTATAATTTACCGCATCCAAAAAATGGACGACATTCGATTACAATGTAATACGCCCTAGATCCGGAATTGCACGAAGTGTACACAATAAAATGAAACAGTGTTTTTTTTCAATGACAACGTAACTATTGTTGAATAATAATGAAATAAGAAAAAAAAATACCGCTTACCAAGTGCTCTGAGATAATAAATATTAGTTGCGCACATACTTCCTTATCATTAGAAATCATCAAATAATGACTTAAAAGATTTTATGCTATTTTAGTAAACAATTAAGTTAATTATAATTATTTATTACCAACCAAATTATATATAAACCAAATAATATGGTTTATAACCATACCAACACAATTTGCGCGACCCAGCCCTGAGAAGATCCAGCTGGACAAACTCAGTGGGCTTGTTTTTGGTCCGGCCTTTCAATCCAAATTATATTTGTGGAAATACAAAGTCTTATATATAATTAATTATTATAAGGCAGATTGATACGGACCATATGTACCTCCAAATTGTTGTTTTAAAACTAGCACCAGATCCAAACACGACGCTGCCTGAGAAGACCTGGCGAAACAAACTCAGTGGGTTTGTTTTAGATCCGTTTACACTATTCTCGAAAAAAATTACTTGTTGATTAAAGATTGCCAAATTTCTGTATTTTAATTTATTTATATACACCTAACATCTTATGTCTTGGGGTGACGAGCACAGTTCAGTGCCATGCAGTGCTTTGTAATTCAAAGTTATGTGTGGTGTTGCTTCTGTTTATGGGCAGGCGTGGCGCTTACCATCAGGCGAGCGACTTGCTCGTCTCGTCATTCAATAATATAAATAAATTGATTTTAAAACTTCTATTTTGCTAAATCATAAATGGTATATATTTCATGCTGTAAAAAAACTACGAGATAAAATTAGTTTCAATTGTTGAATTTAGTAAAACAAAATCAGTATCTCCATTTGAACTCGCTTGAATTTGGTTCCTGTTTGCGTAAGTTGGTCCAATTATGGTTGTATT
The DNA here is from genome assembly GCA_949126905.1 of Amorpha juglandis. Classification (NCBI taxonomy): domain Eukaryota; kingdom Metazoa; phylum Arthropoda; class Insecta; order Lepidoptera; family Sphingidae; genus Amorpha; species Amorpha juglandis. Next base: position 10,146,151 of record OX421367.1, read on the forward strand.
GTCCTCGCAGCTAAATTTCCAATAATATGTAAATCTATTATTTTGAAACCGAACTGGATAGCGACCACCGCACACATGAAAACCCGTCATAGTGGTTTGTTACGACGAGTCGTTCTGTGGTCAGCCAGTGTATATCCGGTAACTTCAGGACGGCATAATTCTGTCGACCGTCAAAGGACGCAATGTCTCTTGACGGTAGACGCTAGACATTATATTTGGACTCCACTGCACTTAACAAGCCCGCTTATACTCTCGATAGTCATTATTATATAATAATAAATCCCATTAAAAATAATATCAGCCCTGCCTCTCATGGCCGAGTGCCCAGTTTGAAAGTAAAATGTTACTGTTTGGTTTGTTACGACACCTGGAGGCACAGAAAGTAAAAAGAACAAAAGAGTGGTAGAGAATGAGCTGTTATTTTGTTTTTATATTATTATATAGGTATATTGTAACTAAAGATTGTTATAATAAAACTATGCTACCTATCACATGCAAACCTTTTTTTTTATTCGGTATTATTGGAATTATTATTTTTTGAATTTTTCAATAAGGATAATTTTGGCAGATACATAATTACATAGAATTATTTATACAACGTTGTTTAGCATGAAAGATTGTCAATTTCAATCTAATATTGTCTCGTGTTAAAAAAGTTAGCAATTTCGTGGAGGTTTGCATGAAGGTGTATGTACAAAGGAACTGACAGCGACGATTCAGTATTTTATTTTGGCAAACAGATTATACTTTCGACAATCTGATAGGTCCGACAATAGAATACTCACAAATTATCCTATTAGACCTATTTGTTTATCGAGGATATAATAAAGCAAAGGCAAGCTTTTTTTAGGCATGAGTATTCCAGGCTTTATAATCTTTAAAATAGATTAAATTTGGTTATAAGCCCCGTATTCATAAACGTTACTATTAAGACTCATAGTGCCCACGATCGCATAGTGGCAATTTCTGATTTGACTGTGATTGGTCTCTTTTTGGTGATAAATAAGAATAGACCTTAACATACACAGATATCTACACTTGGCTTAAGAGCTCAAGATTTATATTTATATTTATTTTTTAATGTTAAAATAAAATATTAATGCCACCACGAGGAAAAGCGACTCTATATATATATTTAAAAAAAATCTTTGTATGTTTGTTCTTTAAGCGTTCCTAAGCCATTCATCTGATTGCGATGAAACCTTTGTAAGTTTTTATACACAGTCATCGTTAAGGTGTATTTGTAAATAATAAAGGTAATAACTGCGTACTTACTAAGAAGTACGACTTACTCGGTGGCGTAGTTGAGTGTGCGGTACGACTGTTGAGCTGAGGTCTCGGGTTCGATCACCGGGTCGGGTAAAGTGATATTGGGTTTTTCTATCACGAAATACTCAACATCAGCCCGGAGTCTGGAATTGTACCCGGCATGGTGACAGGCTCGCCTTCTATCACATCATGAGACGTAAATACGCTCGGCAAAATGTGGGTGTACTGTACACCTCTGCCTATCTCTGCGGGGATTACAGGCGTGAGTGCGTAGGTATGTATTAAAAAGAAGGAAAAATACACTACAACAGACAGACAGACTACAAAGTGGTCAAACTTATAACCTCTCTTTTTATCGAGGTTTAAAAAAAAAGAGCGCTATGGAATCTAGAACATATAAAAATCATAACTATTGCCCACTATAATATTATATGCGGTCCGGGCCCTTTCTTCGGGCAAATGTGGTCTTCCAAGCATGATATGGAACTACTCTTTATGCTATGCTGAAATAAATGAAGGCATCCTACGGAAAAAGCACTAATTAGATGGCCTTAAAAAGTTGTAGAAGCCCGCGTGGGGCTAGCAGCCAACCAAAGAAATTAGTGAACTCTTTTTATTATTATAGTGTATGTAATATCTGATAAAGGTCGCAGAAAGTCGCTGGATGCAGGCCGCTTACAACAATTCCGTCTGGAAATCTTTGGGGGAGGCCTACGTTCGGCAGTGGACGTCCTGTGGCTGATGATGATAATGACGATGTAATGTCTTATTTTTTAGGAATACTTTAGTTCAAATCGGCGTCGAGACATGAGTCATCGAGCCTCTCGGAATTTCTTCTTAATCTTACATGTCTTGTGTTTATGAGTTTTTTACATTAACAGTAACAAACCGGCTACATCTAGAAGACACGAATACGAACCATATCTTAGTGGCACCATGCAGCAATAGACATAAATGATCTGGGCCCATATTCTGTTCATTAATCTCAAACGAAGCAATGAAGTTCGGAGTAAGGTATGTATAAAAAGCCATTACAATAATAATATTTTAAATACAAATTACTACCACCAATACTAATTTGTAAGAAAAAACGTTTATGACATATGATTGTTTTTTCGTATTTATTGTTGTAGCCTAGAATATTAAATAAGAAAAAAAATCATGAATTCTAACATAAAACATTGTAATTATAAAACATATTTCCCTTTTTAAACGTTTTTACCGACTGCTTTTATATTAGACCACAGTATTTAATATTATAAATATTATTATTGTGATGGATATTCTATGTTAATTTAGGTCTAAGATTTTGAACTTTATCGCTTCGTAGCGTTTTATAACATAGGGTTCCTGGCGTGAATGGGGAACTATGTTCCATGCTATTTCACAAAAAAAAATTGAGTTGCGGTCCCATTCCTCCGCGAATTTCTTTGAACTCAGGATTCCACTGGTATTGTGGATGTCCAAAGATCTAAGCAAAGGTAGTACCGATTACTTACCATCTGATGACAGACTTGATCGTTTACTTGCCTCCTCTCGGAAATAGAAATAAGTGTAAGGAATTTACGGCAGCATAAAAGAATAATAAAACACGTTCCAAATAAAATATGCTTTAACTTAACGAAAATATAATATTAGCAACAAAATTCCGCTTCAACCGGAATAAAATATTTCACAACGCAAACACTTATCTGTAAACTTAACTACACAATAACAGGTAATGATAATCAGACATTTAATAATGGATATCAGTTAAGATTTAACTGTTATTTATAACGGATATACATAATATTTACAAAAAAATATATCTTAAATATATTCCCGCGCTTGGAACATTGGTAATAAATGAGGTTATTAGAAGGGACAAATGGGAAACGATTCTCGAATAATGCCATCGAAATGTTTAAATTACTGATCACATAAAACGTTAAGCAATAACGTATACCCATAATATTACTTTATAATTTGTGTTTCGTTTCCATTGCTTGGTATTTTATTTTGTAGATAATCATAACTCTATCAGGTACACCGTACCTACTCACATTTTAATACTGAGTAACAACCATGTTTAACTACCGGCTATCTACCTATATAGCATGTACTGGCTTAACAATAACTCTCATGGCCTAGCACGTTTTAACGCGTTCAATAACCATCGTGACCTGAAGAGTATTCATCTCCGGCACCTGATAACCCGTAGCTGCCGCCTTCGCTGCCTTCGAAGCTCACTGGGGAATCACCGTAACCTCCATCGTGACCTTCGTCAGCGAGACCCCATTTATGACCTGAAATTAGAGAATAAATATAGCATGGCTTATATCGTATCAAATAAATATGTATTCTTTGGGTAGAACTGGAAATTATAATGTACAGTTGCACACTTCATTCGTTATTGTTCTTAGCTACTACCTACAGATAGCTTTAGGTCGTGGCTCCGCCCGCAAAGTAAATGATTTATTGTTTTCTAGATACATATTTAAAATAAGTAAATCCCTTTATGTATCCTAAATGTAAGATTAGTTGATGCTAATGAAAATCTTTAGTTACTTGACATAGGATTGATTGATGCCGACACTACAGTAATTTGACGTCAAAGTTATTGGTCTCTGACGAAAATTTATTGCCGTTCTTTCCTTTACACAAATAAACATAAATTCTGTTTGAGTGTTGAACGACATGAGTGGTTGAAAGTAATATAATATAAGAACAATAAAAATTCATGTGTCAATATGTTTTCTTTGATTTTTTTTAGCCTGAATATTTCATCAAGTGTAAATTAATGTATAGTTAAACGTCGACAAATAATAAAAATAAATAATCTCATTGACTCTACGAGACGCATCATGATTTTTGCCGCGTATGACTCAACCAGCGGGTTACTCGCTTGATAGCAAACATCATGCCGGCCTATGAGCAGGTTATGACACTACTAGGAACCTTGAATATTAAAATCCTGCATCCCGAGATATAAGAAGTTAATTCTAGTTATATCATTGGTTTTAATATCCTTCAAACCAGAACACAATCTCACACACTGCTGTTGACAACAGAAATATAGCCGTAATACCCACCAGACGCCCACTCGTATGCAAGGAATCTACTACCTAGTCAGTAATCTGTCACTCCATATCATAACTCTGTGAGACAGTGATACCATCCCTGTCAAGTCGGACAATTTACAATGTACACAAAATTGGCAACAACATGGATTTTCTAAACTAAAATTGTATTAAAAAGTATCCAAGTATATAACGATTCAATGAAAATTTAAAACTATTCTTTTCTATGAGACCTCCCCCAAACCCATAATTCAATGAAACCTTGAGCCACCTATAAACTCGAATGAATTAAGAAACGTCTATAATGATATATTATTCGACAGAACTCTTTCATTTACCTCTAGTTAGAAATTAAGTTGAAGACGTCTTGTTTAATAAAAGTTAGAAATCTTAAGGCTAGCTTGGTTAGCCAAGTACCATAACGTCTATGACATACGAGTGACAGTCTTACCTCCTCCATGTGGGGCAGCTTTAGGTTCGCCATAAGTGTACCCTAAGACTTCGTAATGATCACCGCCGCCACCGCCTCCGCTCTTGTGATGGACATGCTTCACGATTGTGTGTTTATGATGGTGGTGCTTCACGAACAGAGGCACGTGGATCACCACCTTCTTGTGGCCGCCGCCGCCGCCACCCGCCGCGATTAGTGACGCCAGCTCCGCCACGCATACCAACACCAACTGAAATTACAAGTTTGTAAAGTTTGAACATTTCGTCTCGACTTTAAGTATGTTAAAAAAGAGAATAAAAAGATAAAAAAAACTAAAAATCATTAGGGTTCTAAGTCTTCCCAGAGGGAGTCTTCGTTATAAATTTTAAATTGTATAAATCGTGAGGGACAGTAAAGTTTGTCATATTTATGTATCTAAAGTATTATATTCTTATTATACACGTATTACAATATCTTATTGATACGCGCCTGCTTCTATTTTATTAATGCAATTAAAATGTCGCTAGAGCACATAAAAATAAATCGCATGGCACAGTCATCGACAAAGCATGGCATTGTATAATAATATGTACAGAGAAATAGCTGTTCCGATAGAGTATTATAATCGAAATTTATTATTACAGATATTTCTTGAAAAGTAAACTTTCAAGAAAAGGTGGTTCCTGCAAACGCCAGCGAAGAGTGTTTAATCCATTTTGAAAAGAAAAAATATTTAGATAAATACTTTAGTAACAGAAGTAGGAAATGACATTTTTTTCTAATCAATGTAATTAGGAATTTTGTGATTATTTTAAGAAGCTTTATCTATCTGATTAGTTTCCATGTTTAAATAGTCTGTTGCTTAATTACTCAAAGGTTTGAAATTATGTTAATACTTATAATTTTTTCATAATGCATAAAATGGAAAACAACTTTGACAAATATAATTCACACATTTTTTTATATTTCTACGGATATCTGTAATTTACTTATTCTAAATATGTCTTAATAAAATGCATTCATAGTTCGACATCTGTAATTTAAGGAGCAATTCATCGCGACGAGTACGGTCTACAAATAGTGATTGTGTAACTTTCAAAGTAAGAAAAAATAAAGAAAAACATCTAAAACGAGTGCCAGTTACTTGGTACTTTTACTCGCTCATGACGTCATTGTACAAGTATTAATATTACTATTAATGGGAAAGTTTAAATGTTTTTTTTTACATTAAGTATGATGTTAGTCTGTAGATAAGACCTGCCTTCTTCTACATGCCATTAAGTCCAGTAAAAGAATTAAGCTTAGTACGATTTTCATACTGTAAATTTATTAGTAAATAGGCAAAACCTAGTTATAGGTAGACAATTTTGTTATATTACTGTATGTCTAGTTAAGTAAAACCTGCCTCCTTTTACAATATATATGTAAGATATCTAGTAAATCCTGTAAAAGTTAGGTTGGTATGATTCTCATCCTCTAAATATATTTCTGCAAATATATTTCTTAATATGTAATAATTTTTTTAATTACCTACTGTATGTCTAATCAAGTAATAATAATAAATAATAGTAATAATAATAATCTACTACATAGCTATTTAGTCAGTTTATTAGGACAATCGAACAAACCTAAATCTATAACAGAGTTATATTGAAGTCTGTCTCCAAAATATGGATAGACTATTTTTATAGACGAAAGATAATTGTAATTAATTCACAATATGTCTAAAATATAGCGCTTTTTATAAGTATATTTGTTTGTAATTATTATTGTTATGTGATTTGTATGTATTCTAATAAAAATTGTAAACTCACCAGAAAACGAGCAGACATCATGTGAGTGGAGCTGCACTGAGGAGTAACCAAACGCTGTAACAGACTGCCGGTATGTGATAAATAAATTTAAACAAAAGTTCCTTTTATATCGCAACGTGGTCGAGTTTCGCGACACTGTGCATTGGCGTATTCGATCTGAACCAACTCTTGATTTACACTGAACAATTTTCATTTCTATAGCCAACGTCGAGAGCTCAAAATTCACAATTGCTGACGGTTTCATGAACAAAACATCTGGTGCTGCTGTAGAAATTTAGATTCTACACCTATAATATAAACGTTGTTTTCAATAAATACCTTTGAAGATGCGCAATTAAAGTGAAAATATGTTCTCTATTAGAGTAGTAGAGTGGAAATTCGAACGTTTGAGGGAGACCAAAATGTTGGGATTGTGGTATTTTTTTATGGCGCGAGAGGTGTACTTGGGCTGGTGACTGAGGTATTTAAATATATGTAGTAATAACGATATTCTATGTCGTGAATCAAATTTAAAAGTGAATACAGAACCAAATAAAATTTATAATTTAAGCTTATAATACAATAATTTGAAGTCCTTTTAGAACTACAAATCTATACTTTAAGGGTATTTTATGTATGATTTAGTATTTAAATTGCCATTTTTCATTACTATTCATGAGATACCAATGACGTATAGGTTCTGGTTATGAAAATTTAAATGAGAAATACTAAGTTTTACCTAACATTTCTGTTATCTCTATCAACTAATTTAAAATAAGACTAAGTGATCTGGTCTTACATTAGCCGTAAAGCCTGACTAAACGATGAAGTAGATAAATATATTCTAAAAATAACTGAAACTACTGTAATACACATGACCCCGATTTTAGCATCCAGTGATTTTTTTTCACAAGTATCGTGATCTAAATTAATAATAAAAGGTGCGTGCACATACGTGTGACCTGCATTCGCTCGGTGCAGCAAACGCAACTAGTGCGAGCGAGCGGAAAACACTCTCACTTTTACTATCACTTCACAGAGAGCGAACTTGATGAGATTATAATAACAGATATAATATTGTAATTATACATTGTAATGTATGCACTATGCACAACTTACCTCAGTAGTCAATTACAATGTCACATAGGGCAAATATATATAAATTCTCTCAAAATACTCTCAAAATATTTGTGTGGTATTTAATTCTCTTCTTTAGGTCAGGCTACTACGACGTATATATTCCATTGTTTTTTCCATACAGAGTTTTAACTTGTTGGTGTCTAATAGTATGTCATAGTATGGCGAGAGGATTAGTTTTGTAGTTACGGCCGTCATAATTTCCTATCAAAGATTCACCAAGACTGTATAAAAAAAACTGTCCACATGTGTGCACTTGTCTTAACTTTCACGTACGATGTTGGTTTTTGTAACAAATTGTAAACCACAGCATCGGCGGTAGGTAATAGTAAACTCTTTACTTTAATACACGTCTTAAAGTTACGAACCGAAGGCTCCAATAACATGGCTGTTGACATTAACTTGGAAGCGACTTCCGCTCAGTCGGTCGGAACGTCTCGGGTATCGAGAAATAGAGAGTTTCCTGCATCTACTACGAAGGTCAATGTAGTAATATTTGCATTTCACATTCTATACAAAAAAATAATTGTTCAGTTTCACTCAATCTATTGCCTATTGTAAAAAGAACCTGACAATCTCGCGGCTCTTAATTATGTAGGTATATTTTTAAACCATATACGTAGGTCCATTATTTCGGATTGGGTACCTGCTCTTTCGACATCGACAGTATATATAAGTTGTTCGTAATACGAAGATCCACCGAGAACTCCAAGGATGTATTTAACGAAAGGTGCGGTGGAATATTAGTTACACTTTTGCACAATAATGCAAAAGATAGCACATAGAGGAGTTATAAATGCCACGGACTTTTTTGTGAACTTAAGAAAACGTGAAGTAATTGATCAGTACGCTATTATTGACCGTGCGTGTACATAATTTTCTAATTCTGATTGTAATATTGTATAACGAGTTTAGTAGGCCGTTATTTACAAATCGATTGTTTTATTTTCGTCTCACATCACGGAAAGCCTTTCTACGAACTATCGGTTCGGTACTGTCTTTATTTCATAATATCTCAATTATCAACCTGGTTTCTCATGTTAATGATATACTTGGAACTTTAAAGGATACTTTAAAGATTCTCTATAGTTTATAAAAATAATTATAGTTGAGTTATTTCACTATGTACTCATTCGAGTCTGTTTTCAGAACATCCAATAATTTGAGATAAGGAATCATATTGATTTAATTTACCGATGTGTCAATATCCGAAATAGTATTTGCCATATAACATTTACAATTTTAAAATAAATTCCATTCCTATTAATATCCAAAAGTAAAGGGAGATTACGGACATTGCATTAGATGGAAAAATAATAAAAAACATAATTGATAGACGTTGCGTTGAATACTATAACTGGTTGCGTAACTAAATAATATATACTAGACATGCTTTCACGTATGTACCGCCATTTATGTATTGAAATATATGTAGTATAATAGATATTAGCCAAAGATCAATTATATTATTATCTCCTAAGTAGTTGTAGTATTTTAGTGCAACCAATTATTAATTAATAAGAATAATAATGAGGCCCGCAACCGGATAGTGTCATTGTTTATTTATGCCTATATTTTATAATGTATAAACACATTTTTAAAATATTAATATAAATTAGTATTGTAAAAAAAATGAAATTGTTTTGACGTAAAGTTGATTATTCTGTAAATTATTCTAAACTATACATATATATTGACAGCCTCTGTAGCTTAGTGGGCGAGTAACAATCTGTGAAACGAGAGGCCGCAGGTTCTATTCCCGCACTGAGATAGATGTTTTTTAAACCACATATATATGTATTACCGATCTGGGTGGTTGTGGGACCGTAAGTCCCCTGTAGTTCCTAATACCTACGATACAGGTTCACTTGGTGTACGATCAGGACTATGTCTGGACTGTGTGTATATTTATTTAAATACAAATTAACTGTGCCGCAAGATTTTATAATAAGCATAACACCTTTTTAACTATCTTATTAATTCTGCTTTTGCGTAGGCTTTATACAGCTCATTTTTAATAAGACACTACATAGTTTGGATGTAAATGACACCGCACAAATAAAATTAATTCCGTATATTATTAAGTAAAGGTTACGGTCAAAGTACTTGACTCTGCGGCGGCGATTTTTCATGCTTTCTATCTCCTAATGATCCCCAACCTACACGTTGTAGCGGAGTACGTGACACACTGAATCGACAAAAATATCATCCATTACGTATTCTTTTTGTAATGGTTACTTAAAACACGTGAACCTACTCGTTTCAGAAAGAAATCAAATTACGTTTATTAATATTTTTTGATATGCGTTGAAATATAGAAATAAATGCTTCGAATTGAAGCTTCTAAGCTATCACAATTATTCGGATTAGTTTTTATAGTAAGTAGATAAAATTGGATTCTCTAAAAAGTATCAATTATCCGTGACTTGTGGAACGCATTATTTTGAATAAGCCCTTAAAACATCACTTCGGACCGCCCTGCATTCCGATATAATCAATAGTGGGGTTAACCGAAAAAACATTAACCGGGAGTATACTTTCACATGCAGCTAGACGCGGCCACGTCTTAAACTCGGACCCCATGTAATGTATCTTCATTCGGCCGATCCGGGTCTATTAGTTAAAATACAAATAATGTAAGCATGCGGCTTGACAACTTGTTCTCCACTCCGATCTTGTACACATTCAATAACATTATTTTCTCTGGAGATTTGACTAACTGCCCTAATATGTTTAATAATATGTGTACAGATGTGATATCAGTTTGGAATGCACTTCCCTATCCGTTTGTTTTACTACCCTATAGTTCAATTATGATTTTATTATATTACGTCCATTTTAATAGATTATACTGATAAATCATAAATAAATATTATACCCTTAATTATGAATAGCGTCAAGGCCAAGTGAAGTAAAGGCAGTTTAATTTGATGTACCTACAGTAGCGCGTCTTTTGTACCGCAAATGTAATATCAATTTAAGTATGTGGAAACAATATAAAAAGAAATTATATTAATGTAAGAATACTATTATAATTTTGATTTTTCCACTTTCATTCGTCGGTTTCCTACGATCTTTATCGTCTTTTGTTCTTTAGTATGAAGTATTAGCAAGTTGCAGTGGGGGTACTATATTTGTGACCACAATGATGGCCCTTTTTGGAGACCTCGTCTGTCCTGGTAAGCAACTAGATGAGGAAAGCTGAGGACCGTCAAAGATGACGCGATTTTGCAAACGCCTGTGTCCAGCAATGAATGAATAATGGCCGATAGATGGAATGGATTCAAAGTAACGGCGTTATAGACATTTCTACTGCCAATGGGAGCCTTAAATATTAAGTCAAAGAACTTCGCACACATCGACACTAGGTTAATACCAAACTAATAACTCTGTGTGTAGCAATTAAGCGACAATATCTAATAAATTGCTCGTATTCCAACATAATAAAAGTAGGAAAATATTTTTACTCATATATGCGTTTAAGTATTTAAGAATAATAAGACTCTAGCAATTGAAAATGTTTATATATCCAGAAGACTCCACAATAATTCAGATTAATGTAGCTTCGATCGACATTTTTTATAATATCCCCTATCCCATTCCATTCCTTTAAAGTCGACAACTTAGAGTAATGTCGACAACATAATTATGATTCTTATGGCGATAGAGCCACGTTTTCGTTGAATAAAATTTGATGAAAACGGCCACGTGGCGTTCTCTCCTATTTCAGCGCACTTCTAAACGGGCAGAGAGTATTTCAATCAACGAAACCAAAAAAGAAGACTAATAATTGTAAATGTAACCTATACCATATATTTCAATGGTCATTATTTTGTGTTCGCTTTACTACAGTAGCTCTATAGTTTTATTAAGTGGTAGAGCCATGCTGCACACTTTTGTATAAAGCGTGAATGGGTTGGCTCGACAGGGTTATTATGGTATTACTGTCCCACAGAAAACCGACGTGGCGTGAGATGGTAGTCCGCTATATTGCCTTATATAGTATATATTAGAGTGTGACATGTGACGCTAAATATTAATTTAGAATTTTATCATTGCACATCTAAGATCTCAACAAAAATGACGAGGCGAATTATTTTTTATGGCGACTTGTTCATATGTATATGTGGAGCGCTTTAAAGCCCGAGATATACATACAACGATATTACGACAAAATAACGTACTACTCCATCATATAATTCGTTCGTGTTAAAAATGTTAGTTATCAATTAATAAACTCATAGGTACGACACTGGTTAAAATCAGACTTCTGATGGTCGTATCAAGCGTCAGATGCTAGTGACTGTGACACTCTCGTTTGCATACACCATACTAAACAGCTTGATAGCGTGCGTAAGTGACGCTTCCGCCGAATGGGTCTCCTTAGATTTACAATTTGCATAGTGCGCAGCAGACACTCGCAGACACAGCGTCACTGACGCAACCACTGGAAGGCTACCTTAAGAAGTTAAGAAACACGGCTAGACTAACTGATGACTATAAATTAAGTTGAAAAAATATAGTAAGTATAGTCTCGGAATTTAAATAGCAAAAAGCATGTGTTTTTAATTACTTGTGTAGGTATTCCCAGGCTAGTGTTGCTGTCGAAGTGGATGGCGCATGTGTAAGTTTCACATCGCTTCATCGGCGCCAACCCCCCTGCGCGCTCTCAATGACAGTTTATTCCAATACACCGTTAACTATTTAAATTAAGTAAGCCCATGGCTATTGACAGTAGTCATTTGTTGAATGAAAGAGACGCTTTAATGTAACTTTATAGATACTTCAGTAACGAAACTTAATGTAACGTTTAAGTTGTTTTACGCCCCCCACAAAAAAGTGGAGTGTTATGTGTGTTTTTGGGTGTGCGTATCGTAGAACAAATTCGGATACGTTTATTTTTGAAAAATTTAGGTATTTACTCGCTTCCGGTATAAAAAATAGTATCTACTTTAATATGCCGCCAAAATGTTATGTAATTATACACAAATATTTGCGTAATGGTTCAGTTAGCTAAATGCCTTTAGAATCTTATCTGATCGTAAACTCTAAAGCGTTTCAAAAGCTCCATCTGGGAAATACATACCGCACTACACAACACAGCGAAGTCATAAAGGAAACACTTGCTTTTACATAGTACACAAACTACTTGCGAATAAACTGCGACTTACATTCTCTTTGCAATAATTCAATAGCAATGCAACAGATGGCGCCAATCATCACAAGAAAAGCGCCAACTTACTCAAATAAACTAATAAATAACATTCTTCCAACTTTACTATTGGTCTTGAGAAGAATGAGTAATTGGTTAATTAGTGTGTAATATTCGCAATTTTCGGCTCTGTGCTCGAAGTATCTAGTAATGTTTCGTGCAGTACAATGAATCATGCGTATCATTAGCGTGATATTCAAATAATGTAACATATAGGTGTGGTGGGTGTGTGAGGCGCGCGGGCGTGACGACTGCCGCGACCGGCTTGTACGGTCACAGCCTGAGGAAACGGCTGAGAAGCCGATTATCGTAACACAAAAAATGTTCAGATAAGCCGACTTTCTAATAAACCCCGCTAGTCCGAGCCTTCTTCCTCGTACATAATAAATCTTAAGGAGTCGTCTTTTTAAACGCAGCGCTTCTCAATCTTTGATAATTGTATCAGATTATATCGTATGAACTTTTAACGGGTAATTACTGGTATTTATTACTGCTAAATACATAGATAAATTTACGAATTCAAATAACATAATATTCTACTTTGTCATTGTTTATATAATTAGAGGTCTATATTATAGATTTTTAAGAGTCGTAAAATGAAAAGACTGCTTGTTTATCATAAATACATATATAACTAGCCGCACAGCATAACCGCATGTAACTTTATGATATTGTATGCGATCTCGCACGTCTGCTGTCTGTTCTGCACGAGCCGCATCATCCCTAATCAATTACAATGACTTCTGCGCGTGCGGTGCGGTTAGGTATAGGTACATTCACCTTAGATAAAAGAATTCAATAATAGCATGTGCTTTATGAATTCTAAAAACACATCAGTGAACCTGAACTCGGTCTCAACTGACAGAAAAAGCAGTGATTTAATTAGGTTTGGCGCATACTAATAATATATCCCAGTCAATTGTATAATATATTTTTATATTACAATTTCACATCTATAATTTAGTACAAACATTGAATCATATTCACACATGAAACAATATATTATTTATTTGATGAAAAGTAAATAAGATCACCAAGTTTAACAAGCACTGGCTGACATTTTAATGTGGCCTAATAATAAGAAAAAGAAAAAGTATGGAGTGTACCGGTGGGCTTTAGCATGGCTCTAGATTGATGCCTCTGTCGGGAGGTACTGTTGGTAGGGCACCTCTTATCGAGCCCTTTTTCCACTTTTTATCTTTGAGCGTCGCGTCGCCTTCAAGGGCTTGGACCGTTAAAAACGATACCCGCAACAGTGAATGAACTCCAGTGTCCACGTGTTACATTGATAGCTTGACGTTTTTTGTTTCTTATTTCAGGTTGTTAGTCGATTAAATATTTGGTGTTTGTTTACAGAGACGTTATTTTGTTACTTAATTGTAGGTATTGGAGGATAAAATAGAGTTTATTATAACAAAAACGAGAGAGTGAGAGAGTTTATTATAATTTGTTTGTTTGACTAATTAATGAGATTTTCGCAAGCTATGAATGATAATATTAGCCTTGTATTAACTATACTGTCGAACTGCTGGGTACGAGCCTACGAATGAGACAGTCCTAGTCCGACACGCTGGCCTAATGCTGGTTAGCAGACTTCACAAACCTTTGAAATTCTTATGGAGAATTCTCAGTTATGCAGATTTTCTACAATAGCCTATATAGCAATATTTCATGTAATTCGTCATCTGTCGTAGGTTTCTTCAAATTGTGTTAAAAAAATATCTAACATTTTATAGATTTCAAAACCATTTTTAAACAATGCAAAAATACAGAGAGGTGCTCATTTCAACTGTACCTATAGTTTTTATCCTACGCAAAGATACAAAGAGTTTCTCAATTCGACTTATACTTATGTGTGTTCACGTTAACTCTGCTAAATATGGTCCGATTGGGGTTTTTGTATCCTATGGGATTTTAGTAGTGACAAAAGAATTTTTGAAATCGGTTCACTCTTTTTAAGTTTATTCGTTACATACAAAAATATAAATCTTTTCTCTTTATAGTATTAGTGAAGATTAGTCGAATACAAAAATAGATTTCGTGCAAATCTTTCCTTTTTAACACGCTTTTTTGCAGTATGAATTACTAGTTTGGCACCTCGCCAATAATACTTTTAAACGAATTCGAAAACTGTGAGCGTATTTGTAACTCGTACTAGACGTACACGTGTATAAAAAATGTTTGTATAATATTAATAACAAGTATGTACAATAATCATGCGCATTCATCACTCGTTAAGTTTGCAACTATGTTTTGAAATAGTCGGATAGTTGCGTGATCCAGCGACGTACTTCCTGCACTTACGCTCGCGTCGGTGAAATTCATGAAAATGCACCCGCTATCAGGGAAATGCTTACGAGAAAGTGGATTATTACCTGTACCAAAATTTTTTTTATGACTCAAATTTGTATTAAATATTAGTCAGATATATTTTATTTCACGTCAAGTAACCATAAAGTTGGAATAAATGTAATTATTTATGAAAAAAGATCAGCTGATCATAAAATATTTTTTTATAAGCGGTGTATGGATCTCCATCGCCCGTGAACATCCTTATTACCATAAGGTTCGCAAATGCAATGGAAAGGGGAGTCGGACTTTATGGCATTAAGAAATCTCAATTACCGCACGAAACGCAACAACAAGCCACCAACCACTTCACGTCTGTTTTTTGTGAAATACTAGAACCATTTCAATCAAGGAGCCCAAGATGTCTACTACAAAAAGGATATAAAATATTATTTACCATTTAGACTATAATATTCTAAAAAAATATACATTGTTTCATACTAAATGTGATGCGCCGGTAAATCTTGTTTATGGGGTATAAAATAGCACTGAAACGTATCACTTCGCTCTAATCTAAACGGAGTCAGATAACTGATAGTAACATGCAGTGATTTAAGACTGTTACCTGCGCCAAATCATAAAAGTACCTACATCGAGTTCCAAGAAACTTCTGAGAAATTTGTTGACCCAACCTTTCTGTCTGGCGTTATGTCCTGGCTTTATACCAGGGTCCGCCTTTCCTTCCTGATTTGATGCCAATTTGATATTAGGTGGTACCCGCCGTCTGAAACCCACAGTCGCCAATAGGAACGAAGTTGCGCGATCGCCTTACCCATTTGTTAGCAGAGTGTCCCACATGAAGGTCAGGTAGGCTTTGGGGCTATAATGTTGGTGGCCCACTTACAATTCTGTATCTGTTGACCCAATCGCTAAATGCGTATTGAATTACGGATTTTTTTACTTAAGTTAAGTTAAAAAGTTAAGTTAATACTGTATCAAAAATTATTATAAAATCTACTCGACCTTATCTTCATACATTTAATTACAACTTTCTCTCGAGCGACTTCTGTGTCTTAATGTGTATGCTATCAGGTAAGTGACAACTTACTGCACCAGGCAGATTTTTTATAGGATTACAATGTGTTATAATGTGTATTCTGTGACTGAGATTCGTGCGACTTAAGTTTTGTCGTATCAAATGATATCTATAGCACCTACGCCTCAGCTTGCGCACAGCGTAACTAATTCTTCTGGTCAAAAAACTAACGAATAATTAATTTGGTTTTTAGGTCAGCACAAGATATCCGAGAGACGTAACTAAATGCCAAACTTACATCGATTCTGTAATCAATATTCAAAGGTAATCCATCCGTGTTACAATGATGCTTCGTTGTGGAGTAATAAAAACGTTCAAATTGGTTACATTACTCCGGTTACTGCCTCGTAACATTTTAATAGCATAATTTCCCATTTAGTGTGGGAATAGATGTCGGTATACCTATAATTGTGATGGGTTATCGTTTGCAGCGATTATCTGTGAATATATTCGAACTTAGGCAACACATAGGTAAAATATAGTATACACAGGTAAATTGTTCAAATTACCTACGATCATTACTTTTAAAAC
Organism: Amorpha juglandis; assembly: GCA_949126905.1. Classification (NCBI taxonomy): domain Eukaryota; kingdom Metazoa; phylum Arthropoda; class Insecta; order Lepidoptera; family Sphingidae; genus Amorpha; species Amorpha juglandis. The sequence continues at coordinate 10,162,967 of OX421367.1, forward strand.
ACTTAATGCTCCGCTAGTTTCATTGTATTACCATTTTCATGTAAGAAAAGGAAATACGTGAAGTAAGGTGTTATTATACCTACTACTTTGTCGTATATAAACATTGTGGTGATCAATTAACGAATCGTTTTAGTTGCTAGTTTTAATAAACCTAATAATGAAAATAATTCCTCATTTATAAACTACATCGAGTAAACGTCGTGACACATATAGAATATATATAACAGATAATAGGATAGGAAGTTATAAAATTCTTACAGGCACAAGTATTTCTGTTATATCTTATTTGTAAATTATATATTATTTGGCTCGTCCATATTGTATATTATACCTTGTACACTTCACAATATACATAAAAAAACAAGACCACTACATACAAGGGTAGTGAGATATTCTTCCGTTTCTTATACAACATCGATTTCTTTATACTTTCTGTAGATTTTTTGCTTAATCATCAATTATTAATCTTTTTGCTAAAGCTTCGTTAGCATCTATTTCCGTGGTTGGTAACCTGGTTGTGTATTGAAAAGTGTTTACTTCCGATTTAAAATAAGTAGATACCATCCAATCGACGTGTTCAAAAAGCCATATTTCTAATGAAATCATTTTTTTTTAAATATTCCTCAAAATATAGAACTTCGAACATTTTCAATATTGAAATTTTAGTATTTTTATTTAGGTAAAACCAATTTAAAAACAAACTAATACTGATATCAATAGTGTAGATGACTGCTTACGGCTGAATGATACAGAAATCAATATTATTTATTCATCCATCAATCCATCGGCCTGAATTCATCCACTGCTGGATCTAGGCCTTTCCAAGATCACGCCACCCTTGACGGTCCTCCGCCTTCCTCATCCAGCCGCTTCCCGCTACTATGGTTATTATTTATTAGTCAGTGTTTATTATAAGTTAATGTATTTATGATTACACTTCAATAAGTGACACCATATTCGCCACTACCAATGCAGCTGCCGATCTGAGAGGAAAACTTGCGAACCGTATCAGAAACGCAGCCAAACTCAAGGCTTGTACAAGCTTGTAATCAGGGCCGCAAAACATCAGATAGCTCTATCCATGCTGGAATATAATCTAAAAAAAAATCTGACAGAACGATGCTAAAGTAATAAAACACCTGTTAAACCTGGCTTATTCAATAACAAACTTTTCCATGAATCATAACATAGAACTCAAGTATAAATATATAGATTCGGCTCGACCGGGTCGTTACCACCGTCTTACAAAAAACCGACGTAGAGTAGCGGCTTGCTGTTGCTGATCACTTACCATGAAATACGTTGGTAGTTATCGAATTGGTGTAAAATTACTATTGAGGAAGTGTCAAACTAGTAATTGAATCTTTAATAAAGGAAAGAATCGCTTGAAAACTAATATGACATAAAACCAATCATACTAGCATCATCTTTTTTTTTATTCATCACAGTTTCCACTAGTGGCTACTGCTGCTCGATATATGGCGAGTAAACGAAAACTGTCTAACTCGTGTTAGAAAACTATCAATACTTGTACTAGGCCTCCAGGATCCGTAATATCAACTAACAATATAAATCCATATCGACTTAGATATTTTACAAGCGAATAGGAAAGAAAGGCAGCTTAATGTTTTATTGCTAGTTGCAGCATTACTCGGTGTCACTTGATGGACAAGGCTTAGTTAAAGTGATAGAAAGCAGGAAACAAGCGATTTCGCAATAGCAATACAGTTGAAAAAGTGCTGGTCTTTATTACGTTACCTGTGAAGTCACTAAAAGTGTGTCTCCACATTTGGTGCTTCTTATGTAGTCCCACCTCTCGGTATGTGACATAAATATCAAGTGTGGGCGTTTGTTATTACAACCTATGAGTGGTAGAGCCAAGCTCTAGACAGTTTTGTCTACAGCATGAATGGGCCGGCTCGACCGGTTCGTTACTACTGTCTCACAGAAAAATGATGTAAAGTAGTGGCTTGCTGCTGCTGCGTTTCATACGATGAGTGAGATATCCGAAGGCCCAAATCTCCATCCGCTTCCCAATCTCTGATTATCCCTTTCCTTTAACCCTAGAAAGATAATCTACGTCTTTAAGACGTAAGCCCAACAGAAATATTGCTATATCTTTTTTATTTCGCAACGTAGCGTGCCTTCCTTCTCAGTTATCTCAGTCGCCGGGCAGAGCTTACGCGAGACGGTTGTATCACCACAGTAAGTACAATAATTACGTAGTTATTAGGATGGCTTACGTTCGACAGACGTATGATTATCCTTTGAGTAACCTTTGAACTTCGTTCCCTGTAGTAATAGTTCTTTTTATTTATCCGTATTTTTTATGTTTTAGGTAATTTTAGTAATTTACTGCAATGGCTGGACGCGGTCACCTTGATATTAAACAAATTGAAGCAATATTGGAGAATACTGATGATGAAATTCCTTCAGAGACTGACAGTGAAGTAGAGAATGACTTGAGTCAAGATTACGTGCAAATATATATATATATTATTTTTTTATCCTGGCTCGGCAAAGTGACTACGCTACACCTGATGGTAAGTGTAGCGTTATTCAAGAATAGTGTCGACCAACGATAAACAATGTGTCCATCGTAGGTCGGCAAGATCATGCCGGCCTGCCAAAGGGCCAAGGGGGAGGTGACGGAAAAAGGGATGGGAAAAGGGTTAGGATCAGGGGGCGAGCCCCCTGGGGAGAACCGGATGTACACTGGCTGACCCTGGAACGCGACCCACACAAGGTGGGCCACTATGGCAGGTTTTAGCACCAGTGTACGGTGGTCGCTATCCGGCCGGATACGAGTATCCTCCCACCAGCAAATATCCAGGAGTTGCTACCAAAAAATGCTAATTTAAATATTAACGAAGAACCAGTTATCAAAAAGACGAGATATTGTGCGTATTGTCCGTCATAAATAAGAAGGATGGCGAAAATGACATGTTATAAATGCAAAAAAAGCATTTGTGGTGAATACAAAACTGATGTATGTAAAGGCTGTATCTAAATGTGATTTAAATATAAACCTTGTTGATTTTTTTTATTAAACTGTTAATTAGTACTTCATCTTTAATATTAAGTAAAAACAAAACGTGATTTTATGTTAGGATGAACATAATTATTCAAAAAGAAAGCCTTAATAATTTTAGTTAATTTGTAAAGAGGTTTACAGAATTTCGTTATTTTTTTTAAATTATAATCCATTTTTTATTATAATTTTAGTTTTATTTGTAGTAGAAAACCCCAAACTATTTATCCAATCACTTTTAAAAGATTGTATAAAGAAACTTGTCCAATAGGAACTTGTAAATATCAAAGACGTCTCAAAGACGTAAGATTATCTTTACCGTAGGTCAAAATAAGATTATCTTTCTAGGGTTAAGGTGGATGAAGCGCCCATGATTCTTCTGGTATTGTGGGCGTACATGGGCGGTGGAGATCACATACCATCAGGTGACCCACTCGCTCGTTTGCCGGCCTATGGCATAAAAAAAGTAATGTCACGGAATATTCCGCTCCGATGAGCGGATACGTCGATACATGCCAACAAGGTTTTGTCATTTATTGTTTTAAGTCACGGCAAAATGACATAATGCATGTAAAATACCCATCCACATTAGCTGAATAAGTATGTGTGACAGCTATGTCTCTCAGTGTGGTGAATGTTACGGAAGGGTGGACGCACCTTAAGTAAATTCTATGTAAAATATTATTTCAATTGAAGTAATTAATAAGAAAGCTAAATTAACTAAGGATTGAATTCTATAAATAATAATCAATATGTTTTTTACAAGGTGGTAGGTCCCTCGTATGCGAGAGGCCGTCTGGGTCGGTACCACCACTATGTCTATCTCTGCCGACAAGCACCAGTGTGTAAGCACTGTTGTGTTTGAAGGACATTGAAACCAGTGAAATTACTGGGCATTATGAGACTTAACATCTTCTGTTTCAGGGTGACGAGCTCAACTCAGTGTCATGCAGAGGCTTATAATTCAAAGTTCTGTGTGGTGTTGCTTCTGTTTATGGGCACGCGTGGCGCTTACCATCAGGCGAGCGCCTTGCTCGTCTCGTCATTGAAACTAATAAAAAAATGTAACTAATTTTAAAATCAGTTATTTGATAAATTTATTCAAGGTCAAACGTGAATAACGAATTCTAATTTTCCATTATCCATTACATGCTATATTTGGAAATTTCATAAGATTATGATGCTTCACACGTACATTTTATGTCTTTTTATCATTTTTGGGCTCAACTATTCTTATTATTAGCTCAATACAACATTAATTATCATATAATGGATGCAATAATAACGCATTTTGATGTTTAACGGACCGTATGTCCGAACAAGTATAACGTCGCTCCAGACCGTACTCCCAAGGGGAGGTCGTCAAAGAGTAACATACTTTAATAATAATATTAGGTCCTTACATATGAAATTGGCGTTTTGTATGGGAGGAACAAAAAGTCGAATATTTTTTAATATAATATATTTAATTAATCAAAGTATGAACCATTATTTTCTATGCACTTTTGCCATCTCATAGGTAATTCATTGATCCCTTTACTAAAAAAACCAGTCGGACGGGAATCAATAAAATCTTTGAAGGCGATTTGGACTGCCCCATCGGAGTTGAATTTTTTCCCTTGCAAGAAGTTATCCAAATTTCGAAAAAAATGGTAATCTGTTGGAGCAAGGTCCGGGGAGTACGGAGGATGTCTTAGACTTTCCAATTGAAGCTCTTCTAATTTAGTAGCCGTCTGTTGCGCAGAGTGTGGTCTAGCGTTGTCGTGAAGCAGCAGTGGCGTGGAGCGATTGACCAGCCTAGGTTGTTTAGCCGCTAGCTTTTCCATCATGGTTTGCAATTGCTGACAATAGACATCAGCCGTAAGTCTGGCCAGATTTGAGAAAACTGTAATGAACAATACCGGCACTAGTCCACCAAACGCTTACAAGTAACTTTTTTGGGGTTAATTTTCGCTTGGGGCAGGATTTGGCTGGCTGGCCAGGATCCAACCATTGCGCTGAGCGCTTCCGATTATCGTAAAGAACCCATTTTTCATCACAGGTAATGATTCGGTTTAAAATACCTTCATTATTGTGCCGGTTTAGTAATGTAACGCAGCAGTCGACGCGCGTTTGCCGGTTTGCTTCAGTCAATTCATGAGGTACCCACTTTTCAAGCTTTTTAATCTTCCCAATTTGCTTCAAGTGAATTAAAACAGTTTTATCACTAACATCGCAGCCTGCAGCTAACTCGGACGTGGTTTGCGATGGATCCGCTTCCACAATAGCCTTCAACTCTTCATTATCAACTTGAGTCTCAGGCCGTCCACGGGGCTTGTTCTGCAGGTCGAAATTTCCAGAACAAAAACGTTGGAACCAAAAACGAACTGTGTTTTCTTTTGCAACACGACCGCCATACACATCATTCACCCTTCGAGTTGTTTCCGCAGCACTAGTGCCACGGCGGAACTCGTACTCGTAAATAATGCGATATTTTAAGTTTTCCATTTTGTAAAATGAGTGACGCAAACAGAAAAAAACAGAAGAAAAAAAAACAAATGAATGACGATCATCAAAGCACAAATACATGAGTCTATTGCTGTACAAATTTGAATTTGGAATTCCTTACCAAAGAGGAGAAATTTGTGATTAAAGTGGCCAGTACGAAAAACGCCAATTTCATATGTAAGGACCTAATATTATACTAGTATTTCCGTAACATAAGTTAAATATTATACTCGTATTTCCATTACATGCAAACACAAAAACAAGCATTTATTGATAGTATTTCATTTAATTTAATATGTTTCTTTCTGCCTGGCGTTATTCTGGGTTAATACCAGAGTCCGCCATCCAGCAAACATAATATTATTCATTTCTTTATTTAATTGGGGGGCCTGCAGCGTGACATGATGGCTGGCAGAGTCATGTATATCGGTTCATTGTCGGATGGAGATGGATTGAACTGCCGGCCAGGGAGACCCGTAGAAACGGTTGTCCCGCTGGCCGCCCGTGGTACAGTACAGGGGCCCAATCGAGACTAACCACCTCGAGAGGCTGCCCCACCATGCCACGCATAATCTTGGGTAGGTCCGTCGTGCCGATTGGTGACCGGATGTGGGGTCCCGGCGGCCTATCCCGGGAGGGTACGGGGGCCCTTCCGTCCGGCGGTTCAGTCTGTCTCCGTTCGGCAGCCTGGTAACTATGTGCATGTCACGGTCATCCATCTGTCATGTTGCAGGTCCCTCAAGCTGCTTCTTCCTTCTTCCTTCCCCATTACCCACCATGACAGTGCCATTAAAGAGAGCAGGTCCTACAGCGGTGCACAGCCCCACCACCGCGTTCACAATGGGGTTCACTAACATCCGTGGACTCCATTCGAACCTTAGTGCCGTCCACCACCATCTTGAGACGGCCCGGCCTGCAATGCTCTTCTTGACGGAGACGCAGATCTGCCGTCCGACCGATATGGCATATTTGCACTATCCCGGCTACTTGCTTGAAGAGAGCTTCAAGCCAAGGGCCGGGGTATGTTTGTATGTCCGGTCGGACGTCAGCTGTCGCCGTCTGCACTGCATGGAGGACCCGTCCTTTTCCACACTGTGGGTACACGTGGATCTTGGCTCCCAGAGCCGGATCTATGTGTGCCTTTACAGATCCCATAACGGGGATGACGAGACAACTCGGCTGTTTAACCATATCAGCCAGGCGACAGACGATGTGCTGGAGCAGTATCCGACAGCGGAACTGGTGGTCTTGGGGGACTTCAACGCGCACCATGAGCTATGGTTGGGCTCCTCCAAGACTGACCATGCTGGACGTACTGCTCATGCATTTGCTCTGACTCACGACTTGTCACAACTGGTGAATCAGCCCACCAGAATCCCAGATGTGGCAAGTCACACGCCTTCATTGCTGGACCTTCTGCTGACGAGTCATCCAGCCGGGTACAGTGTGACGGTGGGCGCCCCATTGGGTACCTCCGATCATTGCCTGGTTGGATCCACAGTGCCTCGTTCTGCGCCTCCTTCGCCAGTCAAAGTCAGGCGCAGAATCTGGCACTACTCGTCTGCAGATTGGGATGGTATGCGAGAGTATTTCGCATCCATCCCTTGGGGGCAGCGCTGCTTTGAGGGTAACGATCCTTCCGCGAGTGCCGACGCTATTGCCGACGGGATCCGGTTAGGAATGGAATATTACATTCCTTCCTCGGAGGTCGTCGGTGGTGGTCGCGGACGCTCCTGGTTCAATCGCGAATGCGCAGATGCTGTTAGTGAGAAACAGGCTGCGTATCGCGATTGGATTAGGGGTCGCGCTATGAAGGATCCCAACATAAGTTCTCTCAAAGCGGCCTATAACCAAGCCACCAAGGCCTGCAAGAAGGCGTACGTCAGAGCGGATGCCCAGCGCATCAACAGGATTGGACGGGCTTTGGCGGATCATCCGACGAGCAGTCGTGCTTATTGGAGTCTTGCCAAAGCCGTCCAATCTAATTTCTGTCGCCCCTCGTTGCCACCGCTGAGATATCCGGATGGATCTCTGGCCCACAGGCCGCAAGAGAAAGCCACCCTATTAGCGGAACTCTTTGCGGCTAATTCGCGGCTCAAGGACGGTGATGCACCGCCGCCCACAATGCCTGATTGCGGACACTCCATGCCGGATGTTCGTATCAGGCATTGTGATGTGCGGCGTGAATTACGGTTCCTCGACGTCCGCAAGGCTAGTGTTTCGGATGGTATCCCCGCGGTGGTCCTTAAAACGTGCGCAGCCGAGTTGTCTCCTGTGCTGACGCGCCTATACCGCTCTTCCTTCCTCTCGGGTATTGTGCCCCAATCTTGGAGAGAGGCCAATGTGCAACCGATCCCAAAAAAAGGTGATCGGTCGGACCCTAACAACTACCGTCCAATCGCCATAACCTCATTGATGTGCAAAGTAATGGAGCGGATCATAAATACACAGTTGATCCGCTACCTGGAGGATCACTCGCTGATCAGTGACCGACAATACGGCTTTCGGTCGAAACGATCAACGGGTGATCTTTTAGCGTACATGCTACATCGCTGGGGTGAGGCGGTTGATAAGCATGGCGAGGCTCTAGCCGTAAGTCTCGACATTGCTAAGGCATTTGATAGGGTCTGGCACCGTGGTCTTCTCTCCAAGCTTCCGGCATATGGGCTCCCCGACAACCTGTGCACGTGGATCTCCGGCTTTCTGCATGAGCGCAGAATGCGTGTCCTTGTCGAAGGACATGCTTCACGGCTCATGACAGTTAATGCCGGAGTCCCACAAGGCTCTGTGCTTTCGCCCACCTTGTTTATTCTGCATATCAATGATATGTTACCACTCGGTAACATTCATTGCTATGCAGATGACAGCACAGTGCATGGGCGTTACTGCAGTAAGCCTCCAGGTAGCCGGGAAGTCACTGAGAGGGAGCGAGAGAATCTCGTCATTGAGCTTAACCGGACCTTGGATCTCATTTCGGAATGGGGTGCAAGGAATCTGGTTGAGTTCAATGCCAAGAAAACACAGGTGTGCGCGTTCACGTGCAAGAAATCCCCGTTCTCTCCCCTCCCCAATCTTCGGGGTATCCCGCTCGCAATGCGGAATAGCCTTAATATCCTGGGTATGGATATTTGCTGCAATCTGAATCCAAGGAACCACATCGAGGGCGTAATATCCGCCACTTCACGCAGGGTCGGAATCCTGAACAGGGTGCGTCGGTTTTTTACTCCCGGTCAGCTTTACCACTTATACAAAGCGCAAGCGCGGCCGGGTGTGGAGTACTGTTCGCACCTTTGGGACGGTTCCGCCCAATACTTACTCGATGCCTTGGACGGATTGCAGCGTCGGGCTGTCCGCATTGTGAATGATGCAGACGTTACAAGACACTTAGAACCGCTACAATTGCGGAGGGACATTGCCTCACTGAGCGTCTTGTACCGTCTGTATCACGGTGAATGCTCCGAAGAATTGTTTGACCTTATCCCATCCTCGCCTTTCCTTAACAGAACCACGCGTGCTGGCTTGCGGAGCCACAGCTTCGTGGTCTCCTCCATCTCGGCTCGAACTAAAAAGTTCGCAAATTCGTACTTCTGCCGGACCATTAAGCTGTGGAATAGTTTGCCGGCACACGTGTTCCCTCCTTCCTATAATATTGGGTCCTTTAAACGGAGTGTGAAGAAGCAGTTAGGCAGGCCGGCATGATTGTGCCGACCAACGATAGACACACTGTTTGTCTTTGGTCGACACTATTCCTGGATTGCGTTACACTTACCATCAGGTGTGGCGTAGTCATTTTGCCGAGCCAGGATAAAAAAAAAAAAAAAAAAAAAAAAAAATTAGAATAGTTGTAATAATTTTGTCTAAAGAGTGAACTATTTTTTAATCAACTCTATTCCATATAATATGGCTTCGATATACACAATGTATGTACGAGTAGAGAGTATAGAATAACATTCATACTATCGACAAAATTATTAAAGTAACTCATCTGAATTGTTGTCTATTCTTTTGTTCACGGATAGTTGATGTAGTTAATGCATTCTAATAACTGACCCTATCTTTATACGTACCGGGAAGTGTTTTAAAGCTCTACTACTGTTTGTTTACATTAGATGGAATTTTTACGAGAAGACCACCTCACAGCTTTATACACCATTAGAACAAATAAACACAAAATGCATTTTATGGTTTAAGGCTTAGGATACCAGACATCTTTCGAAGATGGGCTATTTGTTTCAAGACTTTACTATTTCTTTATCAGTAATAAATAAAAAAAACCTTCTTGAACAATATACTGGATTTTATGTTTTATGTTAACATGGTTCAAATATGGTAGAATATAATATTGTAGTATAGTACTTTATTTTATCATTTTTAGTATTAGGCACAGCTATGGCCTGTAGTAGTCTACAATACACTTACTTACATTAACTAATTTCGTTGCGGCATCAAGGCAGTCTTTCATTCCCAGAGACTCGCCGAGTCTCATTGCTCGGTGTCACAATATGCACGCCACTGTCGATCCTAGTTTACAGAAGTTACAGTGGCGAGTGTGCGGACGGGATAGTCTCTAATACACTAACTTAATTGTGGTACGTTGACTGTTATCCGTTCAGGAAGTTTATATTTTCACCTCATCCTTTATCTTCAAATTAACTAATATTATACACTGGAGACAAACCCAAACTGATTTACTCTTCCCGTCAGAAACCCCCGAATCTATTTCAATAAACTCAATTTAAATAAGAGTAACTTCCTATGCCATGCTAACCACTCACGACACAGCGACTATGCAATGAACCCAATGTAGATAATAATATGTATCCAATTAAGATTATCAGCGATTTCATTTATTTAATGGATTATACTATAAGTCCATTATCACAATGTCGCAATCGCATCACATCATATATGGAATAATACCGTGCGAACAGTCAGGCGAGTAAATTACATGTTCTATAGAACTTGGCCTTCTTTTGCAAACTGTATTTATTACACAGCTTCTGTCGAGCAAGCCGATTAATTGATATATCAGAGGTGGTAGTTGTCGTTGCTTGTATTTCCTCGAAAACAAACGTACATTACGTACGTTACATTAACATTGTAACGCGTGTTTTTATAACGCGGATACACGCCGTCGCATGCGGGCAGCGCCGCAACACGCGATCATACGTTTAACCGGATCAAGGTGGTAGGTCCCTCGTATGCAAGAGGCCGTCTGGACGTCTTTGAAGGACATTGAAGTCACTGGGCATTATGAGACTTAACATGTTATGTCTCTGGGTGACGAGCGCAGTTCAGTGCCATGCAGTGCTTTGTAATTCAAAGTTATGTGTGGTGTTGCTTTTGTTTATGAGCATGGCGCTTACCATCAGGCGAGCGCCTTGCTCGTCTCGTTTAAAAAATAATTATCAGATCAAATGATAATAGTCATTTGTAAGTTAAAAAATTTCAAACCCGAACTGCACTTGCTGTTATCCGTTGAGGAATTTCTCTCGTACTCTGTCATCAAATCTTAACCAAAATTAAATGGTACCATCTCGGAAAAATCTCTTTCGATCATAAAAACGTAATCTAAATCAGTGCATGTATATGGGAGTAATGTGTGAGCATACATAAAATACTTTTAATAATAAAACTAAAACAGTTTAAATAACCTAAAAGATATTTTTAAATATTTACACATACTTCATCATCATCATCAGCCACAAGACGACCACTGCTGAACATAGGCCTCCTCCAAAGATTTCCAGACCGACCTGTTCCTTTACACATACAGTAGAATCCCGATTATCCGGATCAATTAAAACCAGGGGTATTCCGGATAATCGAAAATCCGGATAATCGATTTCAAAGTCAAATAAAACAATAATCAATTTTTAATAACTTTTTTGTTATAGAAAGGGACATACATATAAAAAAAATCGAGTAGCCTATGTTATTTAAAATGTTGGTTGTGATTAATCTTTTATAATAATTTGTGATTAATCTTTGACGTAATGAATCACATTTTACAACGTGGTAGATCCCTCGTATGCGAGAGGCCATCTGGGTTGGTATCACCGCATTGTCTATTTCTGCCGCCAAGCAACAGTGTGTAAGCACTGTTGTGTTTCGGTTTAAAGGATATTGAAGCCAAAGAAATTACTGGGCATTATGAAACTCAATATCTTATGTCTTGGGGTGACGAGCGCAGTTCAGCACCATCCAGTGCTTTGTAATTCAAAGTTCTGTGTGGTGTTGCTTCTGCTTATAGGTAGGCGTGACTCTTACCATCAGGCGAGCGCCTTGCTCGTCTCGTCATTCAATCAAATAAAAAAAATCTTTTCATTGCGGCCAAGTCCCTGATACTTTGCTGGTGGGAGGATATTCGTACCCGACCGGATAGCGACCACCGTACACTGATGTTAAAACCTGCCATAGTGGCCCGCCTTGTGTGGGTCGCGTTCCAGAGTCAGCCAGTGTATATCCGGTTCTACCGAGGGGCTTGCGACATGACTTGATGGTTGGTTGGGGCGGGTACAGTGGTACATTCTTGTATTATTGTGCCTGCCATCGGTCATCCCCCTGTCCTGTCGCAGGCCTCTCGATTTGGTGACCACCGATAAACTCATTGTTTGTCGGTGGTCGCTGGTTTTTTGGACTGCACTACGCTTACCATCAGGTATAGTGCAGTCACTTTGCCGTGCTCGGATAAAAAAAAAATACGCTTCAGTTTTAATAACTGTATGGGATCCAATTTGTCCTGTCTTTCAAACCATTTAAAAGCGCTAGAGCTCCAATAGCTTCACATACATCACCAATTTCAGTCTCTTCTTCATCTTCTTTATCGTTACTTTTAAAATTATTGTTAATGAGTTCTTCATCAGTTAAAATGAATTCAGGGCAGTCATTGAGAGATAACATTACTCTTTTTCGCTTAGACATTGTAGATTTCTAACACAAAACGTAAACAGAAATGTAAAAAAATACAACCTATTAGTTGGATGCTATCAATTAAAATGAAATAATAGCAAACACTATCGCGCACACAAATGAGAGCAGCACTACACTTCAGAGGAAGGAAAAAAACTCGTCGTAAAATGTCTCGTTGCGCTGTCAAATCATTTTTACGGCGGTAATTAGAGCCGTGAAGAATGAGTCCGGATAATCGGATATCCGGATAATCGAGGTCCGGATAATCGGGATTCTACTGTACTTACTTAATTTTAATTCATATTAAAGAATTGAGAGCCGTCCTTTGTTAAAAAGTATATTAAATCGCACATTGAAAAGACGAGTGACACTTATAATATCCAAAAAGGGCAGTTCTGATCTACATTCATTTTAAATCTTTCTGAACAGTCCCGACACTTATTATGTTTGTAATTACTATTTATCCTTGGAAAAGATTTAGATTAGAATGCTTTGTAGCCAAATGCTTCTTTAGGAGTCGAAAAAAATCCATTGTGTAAAAGTTTGCTTTTTATATAAAACGTATATTGGGTACAGGTTTCATTCAGCTCAAATAATCCTTATTATTTTCTATTAGGTAAGTATTTAGCTATTTAAAAAGATTAAAATTTACGTAGATATATTTACGCACAGAAAACGTACTTATTCTTTATGACAGTTTAAATGTATTTTAATATGACATATTATATCATGTATGTATAAAATATGTCTCCAGCTACTAAATGCCTTTACGAGTATAAATGGGTGACAAATTGACCGCTACGCAACATACTTTGATATCTTCACGACAGTTCCTATTATGTGCAATAACTCGGTTTATTGATACTGTGAACACATAACATCATTGACCGTATACGACAAAGTCCTGACAATGATACATGCGTGACGTGCGTCATTTGCGGCGCGTATAATTTTGCCGCAGTTAATTGGCTTTTTTATAATGATTTATATCCATCGTTGACGAAATTACGTTGATTTTTTTATTATGATTACCTCGATTAGAAAACTAGTATATCGACACAGCGAGTGGACGCTAGTTTAATCAATAATCCTGTCGGTATTGTGACTAATATATTTCCGTTTATATTATTTTCCTTCAAACGGTAAGCTTTTTTACAATGCAATGAAATATAGAAGAGGTATTTAAAAAACAAATGTATGAGAAGTAGCCAAAATTGTTTTAAATCCGCTGATGTCCCACCGAGTAAAGATGAACTATTGACCGTTGCCTTACCATTCAATCTCCGATCCAACCGCGATGTGATGCAAACGGTCTCGAAATTACGTACACAAATTTTAAATCATTGTAATACTTTAAACTTTAAAAATGTTGTAATACTTCAGCTTTCGTATGGAAAGACTGATATTAGCGGCCAAACTCAATAACAATGCAAACAAGTTGTTATAAAATATTCGTAAATATCATCTGCCCGCGGGATGTATACCCAAGAGTTCTAGCTTCAGCTAGTTTCTTCGATTAGCTATTTATTTATAAGTGATTGAAGAATTCGAAGTCGTCTTCTGCTTAGCTGATAATACATCAGTTACAGTACTTGTTTGTAGAAAAACTAATGACCATTTGCCTTAAGTCGTTCACTCCACTTAACAACCCAGATAAATTATTTAACTTGTTCAGATTCAATGAAACCTTCCCAATGTAGTTTTGCGTCGATGTTATATCTATTCCTAGATTCTGTTCATTCTTCTTCTTACACCTGCCCCTATTCTACTAGCAGTGTGGTCGTCGTATGCTTTTAACACATGTTACAGAAAGATTTGGCTTGTAGTTTATCCAACCGGCAGTCTGTCTGCGGCAGAATTCCTACATTCTATTCATTATAAAAAGCAAGTCAAAAATAACAAGTTGCTATTTGTCAGAACAAAACAAATTAATTTTAAATATATTATCCTGGGCTACAATTCATTGTAGTGAAGTCAGCCGATGCGTCCAGCTGACTGATGCAATATGAATGCATCGCCATACGCACAGTGCGAGTATTCTTTCAGCCGTGAAAATGAATGTTATAAATAAACAGACACATTGCGAAAAATTATCATATGGTCTTGTGAGCCAGTGTGGTTTCAACTAGTGTTTAGGACATTTTGAAAAAAAAAGTTGAACTAACATTCATCCCACGGCCGTCAACAGCAGGAGGCGGCAATGGATTGGTTGAAATTGGTCGGTATCAATATGGATATGTATTGAATTTTACATCATGTGTGCGTAGTGACGTTCAGTGAAAATCTATAAGGATAGTGTACGAAAGTGACTCCATTACCAAGTGCATATGAGTTTGTGACGGTGTGAGCTAAAACTAATCGACTGACTGTTACGAAGACAGACTACGTGACAAAAATGCATTGTAGCAATATGTGGAAAAATATTGATAGTCATCAATCAATCGAATGCATAAAACGAATGAAATCCTTATGATAACTTAATACTGAATATATCGATAACTATATAGATATAGATATTAATGATATTGTATCCTATCGTTATACTTAATTATTCAGACATTATAGACTCTCAGTCCAATTTCATTATAAGTAATAAAAATATCGAATTGGAAGAAAGTTAATCAAAAAACCCAATTATAATAAACAATTACGATTAAATTAATTAGCCTTTGGGCTACACTTTTATTTAAAAGTTAATTATAGCGAACGATACACCTTAAACTAAAATACTCATTTCCATTTTCTGAAAACCATCAATATTCAATTTTTTTAAATAGTTTATTATTAGACAAATTTCCATAATTGCCGTCGTTTATTAATGAAGCTTACTTACCTTACAATTAATTAATTTCGCCGTCATACAAAAACTATAGAGGTCTAAGGATTTTGTGAAAACCTGATAAGTAACCAATATTTTTGTATATTCTGTTTACCTGTTAATCGTACCATACAGCAAAATTGTTCAATAGGTCATATTCCGCATAACAAATAATAAGACGTATAAGCCAATTCATTCAACAACATTTATCACGGAAGATGATCTTGACATAATCAAATGGTGCAACCCGTACAACTAAATAAATAAAATAAAACCTCGCTATACTTGATCGAACTAAATTCGATCAAATATAGCGAGGTGTTTTGTATTTTGACCAGTAGTTAAACGCTGATATAGAGAGGACTATTGTGTGAATGAAGGTAGATTTTTATTCTAGTAGTCACTTTAGTAGTAGAGTTTTAAATCCACAGCATTAACAATTAAAATTACGCAAGCACAAGTAAGCAAATCATTGACCATTGAAATAAAACTAATTTAAACGGATTTTATCGTGTTTTTTTTAATGATTTTGATCCCGACGTTTCGAAAGGTTTTCAGCCTTCGTGGTCACGGAGTCCAATCATTAACCGCATAATACTGAACCCAATCCAGGGACGCGGAAAGGGCGTATATTTACTAGGTGGCGGATCCCTCGTATACAGACAGGTACAGTGGTATCGGTAAAGCGATGGATTTGTCTACTTCTGCCGCCAAGCACAGTGCTCCAGATTAATGGATAATGAAACTAGT
Source organism: Amorpha juglandis (assembly GCA_949126905.1). NCBI lineage: Eukaryota > Metazoa > Arthropoda > Insecta > Lepidoptera > Sphingidae > Amorpha > Amorpha juglandis. The sequence continues at coordinate 10,178,965 of OX421367.1, forward strand.
GCGCTTACTGAGCAGTATGAGACTTAACATAGTACATCAAACTTAATATTTTTCGAGGGTGACGAGCGCAGACTTCATTATTCGAAATTCTAATTGACGTTGCTTCTGTTTATGGGCACACAAGACGTCTCTTATCAGGCACGTGATCCCATACGTACGTCTCGTCATAAACGATTTAAAAAAGCGGTTGTCGCTGTTGTGTATACAAGTAGGTGGCACTTCGTCATTGGGTCGGCTCGCGCTATTACGCACCATATTACTGAACAATATCCACCCTTAACATAAAAAATATACTATACAGAACCCCAACCACTTCTACAAAATATGTCTAAAGATTTTCTTTTTGTTACAGTTCGCTCTTTTGGTTGCTGTTGCTTCCATTTATGTCACGGCAGAAGGACCTAAGTAAGTAATAAATAAAACCGTTTCTTTTAGTAAATAATGTTATGATTTGTTCTTTTTTATAATATAATAATAACAATGAGCATTAAGCACACAGTTGATAACATTTTAATAATAAGTTCGTTATAGCTTGCGTAATAAATTCACAAGATAATATTTTCAATTATTGTTAAAATATGTTTTTCATGTTTAATAGTCGTTACGTTTCTTTGTGATTCTGCTGAAATTCATTTCAAACAAATATATCATAATTAAAATCACGATAATCATCAATTTCTAATTTGACTCATTGGTACTTATCAAGATAATTATGGCGAAAGTGCTCTCATTTTAAATTCCAAAAGCAATGCGATGGAAACTTTAAATTGTAAATAAATGTTGAATGTCACTATATTGATGGTTGTGCTGTAATGGTTGTGTTTCACCGCTGCACTAATTGTATGAACGTTGAACTCGACCAGAGCTCCACCAGGCGCATAATGAACGCCCATTGAGTAGAAAGTGCGAATTTATTATCGGTACGTCGATAAACGGCTTATTACGTTAGAAAACAAGTGGCACTAATCAAAATAGTTAATCGACACTGAATATAACGTTAGTGGTAACTATACGCACATCATTACTGTCACACACAACATTGATGTCAAAGACGGCGACGTCGTCGTGTCACGTCGTTGCGTCGCGTCGCTGTTCATCGAGAGGGAAAGCCGCTACCGCGTCACGCTTTATGCCAATGACTTCGCACTAGACGGAACAACTTCATAGCAAAAACACTTAGAAGCATGCATTCGAAATGTTGTCGACTATTACACGTATTTCTTTTGTTTCAGGAAAAAGATCCGTATACATTTACCACAAAAGGTGAAACACATTCATCATCATAAGAAAATTTACATCACGAATCATCCTGCGGCCTCGCAGTATGCACCTGCTTATATGCCAAGTGCCGAGGGTGCGGTAGCGGTGCCAACAACCGTCGCTTTGCCAGCTGTTACCAATATCCTCCCTCTTAATTCTGTTGAAGTATATGAGGAGCCCCACAATCGCGTACCTGGCATGCTAGCGACGGCGTCTAAACTTTTGCCATTGTATCGAGCGCGGGGTTATTACGGCCCTTCACCGACAGAATGGGATGACCAAGAGTACGATTTAGCTCCACCGCCGGAACTAACAGATCATTCACACGTTCCTACGGCATTTTCAGCACCTTCTGGAGTAGCGGTAGATACACCTAACCGTTCACCAAAAAGGGTTAAAGTTGTAAAGCTCAACGAATCATCACTCAAAAAGGTGGGGCGAAAAAAAAAGCCAAAGAGAGTTGTTGTACGTGGACGGCCGGAACCGGAAGAAGAACATCCGGTTTCGACTTTTCACGAACAGTTTTATTCTGATCTAGATGGTTCTAGGACCATAAGAAAAATAAAGAAACCACAACGAGTTGAAAAAATTATCGACGGTGATACCGAACATATCCACACATACAGCGAAGAGCATATTCATAAATTAGTTTTTGACGACGGATCTACTCACCTGACCAGTATGGTTGGAGTAAATCCTGTTAACAGAATTCCTGCGTTCGCTGCACCTCATACATTAAGACCTATCAAAAAACCGCAAACGCTATTAGCTTTTCCATCGGATGTACTAACTGAATATTCAGCGATCGGTTCCATGGGAACACCGTCTCATATGGAATACGCTGCTTACAATCCCCGTGAAGTTACTCACGATCACATCTTCCACGACCATGGAGAAATTCCGTCTGATATTGATGTAATCAAAGATCCTCTGTCAATTCCTCCGAGGATTTCGTATAATAACCAAGGATTACGCATTGGTGGTGGACCAAAGGTACATAAAAGTAAATATTCTCAAAAATATACAAAGCCAACTAAGCCCACTACTGTGAAAGATTATTCTTATTACGAAAACATGTACAATCCATATAACAGGATCAGGAATATACAAAAAACAACGATTCCGCCACCGCAAAATGAGGCTTTAATCGGAATGAATATAGATGATTACAGACCTATACCATCCTTTAAATTGAAAGACAAAGGTTATACAAAACCGCGTAATGTAGTTCCAGCTCTTTATTTCAATAATGAGAAACAAGTGTCTGATTATCGACTGCATGAAGCGAGTGTGCCTGCGCCTTTCTCTGTATCGTCTACTGTAGTACACGATTACAAACCTAAAACTTATCCGGGACAAGCTTCTGGTCCAGCAGCATTCACAAAATATAAAGATCCACTGGTAAATTTTAATGACAATAGTTATCCAAATAGCTTTGAATATGACACTTACGCATCATCATCAAATTTATATACAAATGAAGAAAAGAACGAGAATCCATCATGGACGTATCAAGGAAAACGAGGGAAAAAGAAATCTATTTCAACGCAGAATATCAATTTTGGAGGACTTGATCATCATACTACTGTTGATCATCTTGAAGATTCCGGTATTTCTGCTATAACAATGAACGATGGCTCTCCCTCTGCTTTAGAACACTATAATGAATACGATCAACTGAAAATACCAGATTATGCGACGTCTACACCATTCACAATAAAGGAGACGTCGCCAGTCCATCCCTACTATTCAGCAATGGCAGTAAAGGCTCTACATGGAGAACAATTATCGGTTGCAGAGGCTTCAAACAATAACTTCCAATACGCTGAAGCGCCAACCCAGTCAACTACATCTCTCCCAGCTTCTGTAGCAACAACAACTAGTCGACCACAAGAGTATTATGAAATTCAGAGCACTGAAACCATAATAACAGAACCTACAAATATCGTATACGATACGAGGCAAAGGCACAGACCAAAGGATAAAAAGCTTGACGTTCATAAAGATCACAGAACAAGATATCCTGTTGTCGAATTAGACTTCTCAAATAAAGACCTCAGTGTACCTGTGAAGCCAGTGCCCACACGCTTAATACAGAATGGACCAAATTATTCGTTTATAAGTGAAGAACCATCAAGCACTACGGGTACTTTAAAGTATGGTGATAAAATTTAAACTAATATCAGTGATATAACATTTTGTGAAGCGTGATCATAGTTTTAAATCATAAATTGAACTGCAAGGGGTTATACATATCTAAAATCTATTACTCCCTACAATTTATTTTGTTATTTATTATGCTATAATTTAACTTAAATAATTTGTTTCGATTATGAGCTAAAGATAATATGCGACTGAAACTCGTATATGTGCATTTCACACGAAAATTTAGAAAAAATTGTAAAATTAAAATACAAAAATGTAAATAAAAACAATAATACGAATTTTATTCAGCTCTTTGAAGAGTTGCTCGTAGAAAATCTGTAGGCGTTAAAACTAACAAACACCGATGTATTCGAAATATTATGGAAGTAGCTTAATGTACCTAATTAAATTAAAAAAAATCGTGGTTCTAATTACCACAAAGTTAGTCCTTGAGGATCTGATTATTGGCAGTAACTGGTAATGACTCATTATATAAAAGGATAAATTAAAAAAGCCTATATTCAGATACAGATTTTTTAACATACAATAAGTATTTTACAATCACTGTAATATCGTTCACTTTATTTATCCTATATTATTCTAACACCTTTTTCAAAGATACCGGCATACAAATAAGTATGTCACCTTTTAAGTGATCTCCTCCGCCAATGATCACACACAATAACAAAAGAATGACCAACTTTACTGGAAAGAAATATGTATTGGAGGGGGATGTATTGGATTCTTTCTCTCTTTTCTTATTAAGCAATGGATAAAAAAACAAAGGTGATTCTCAATCCGGCGTGTATACATAGGTATATCTATATAACATGTTTTTTCTTTTCATCTTTCAAATTGTCTTCCTACTTTCTACTTCATGTCTTTAGAATACCAGCTGATGATGACAGCTTCAATTTTAACCTTCGAAAAAATGGAGGAGAATTAGGTAAGTTCACTTGCGTTTTTTATTATTAGAAGCAGAAGAAGCCATCCAAATCTGATGGAAAATGTACTTGACAAATTAATGACTGATGAGGCAAACCCTAATTTCATCGTACTAAATGGCCATTACGATTCATACGTATGAGCGAGATAATTTTGAATCAATTGTAATTTTATTTTTCTGAATTTAACAAAAGGTTTTCTTTTTCGTATTAGTTTCAGGTCTGTATAAAAATAATGTATAATAATCAGCATAGGATACTAGGTAATTTGTTTGAAATTCAATGTAACACAACTTTACACAGTGGTCCGATTTTGATTTTTTTTTACATTCAAAAAATTTATAATTTCTCAAATAAAACTCCACGCTCATAAAAGTTTATAAAGGTGTTTTATAATTTCATCCCCGATTTCACTCTCTTAGGATTGGAATTATTTCTTTAAATGGGACTACCACCGCAGTAAACCCTATCGAATACATAAAGAATCATGCAAATCGGTCTACTTTCGGCCGGGTTATGCGTGAACATACATAAAAAATATACATGAAGAAAAATACACTAATGGCTTCTGGTTCGTAGATGATTAGTAATTTCTCAATAATTCATTTCTAGCTAAACAGTTTTTTTAAATCTGAATTAGGTGTTACCGTGTAGAATCAGGTGTATCACTTTACCGAGCCAGGAAAAGAAAAAGTTTGGCGTGCATAAAATGGAAATCATGTCCTGAGCGATCGAGACCTTAGGCTAATGCACTGTCTATACTATCTCTATAAGAAATTTATTTTATTGTGCTATGTGTAAGAAATATAAAATATTGAATGATGAAATATTGAAATATGTGGAAGAAATAAATCTCATTAAACCATAACTAACTAAGAGTTCGCGCAAATATGTATAGAACTTAGAACTTATCACAAGATCTTTAATGATACAAGGAAACGTTGAATAAATAGAGGAACTATTTATTATGGGAAGTACGAGTCGCTTGAGATCTTACGAGTGAAGGGCGGGGTGCAGAACAATCGAGTTATATAACAAACAGGTACTGAAGATAATATCGAATCGCACGCCGAGATGAATGCAACACTTTATTTAAGAAAGTTCTTATAAATGGGACTAAATTATTTAGGCTATCTTGTGGACAGTAAACACTGTACAGTTACACTACTACTTAGTAGTAGTATAACGAATATTTTGTAAATTACCTAAGGAAGCAATAGTTGACAGCCTCCGTGGCACAGTGGGCGCGTAGCCGGCTATGAAACAAATATTTGTTGTGGATACATAAATACTAAGTAACTGCCGGATTACTACCCTTATAAGGTACTTTCACCGGAAGAGCCGATTGAACATCTGAATCTGCAACAAAGTGGACGACAAAAATACTCAAAAACAAGATAAGTTGTTTTACGTAACATGATTATTATTTTTCTACGTTGCCGTAAATCATAAATATTTATTATGTGTTAAAACTGTGTTAATTTAGCTGCACATTTTAACGAAGTTACGAATACAATATGATTGCAATTTCACCATTTAAATTTATTGGCGTTTCCGGTATCGACTCGTATAGTAAAACTAGGACAGAATACTTAATATCCGTTTCATCTTAAAATTTAATTGAAATAGTACCTTAAAGATCTCACCATTTTCTATTCATTAATATGATTTTATTCATATCTTTTGATCGTGGTACAAAAATAGGTTATTATTTTCTAATATTAGTATCATAATTAAATGATAACTCTATATTTTGTACGTACCTATTATTTCTCATTTATGTTCATAGATATTTATGGTTCGGTAATAGATAATGAAAAGTCTGAATTCTATAAAAAAAATCTCCTAGTGCGGCTGGAATCCTGACATGTGCTTAACAACCTTGACATGTCAGGACTAATCCTGACTTTGTAACATTACATACAATGGGAGACACATTTAGCATAGGTATACATTATCTTGAAATCTATTTATCTATTCATGACCGATTCCGTAGGAGCAAAAATAATTGGGAATGTACCTAATAAATATAGCAGAAGCGGGCAATAAGCAAATGGGTCACCAAGTAAGTAATCTCAATCTTAGTCAAACAAGTAAGTAATCTCCGTTGCCCATGAATACCCACGATACCAAAAAAAATGTGTGCGTTGCTAACCTTAAAGCAAGGGAATAGGAATTGGGAAGGGGAAGGCGATTCGGGTCACTGGAAATCGCACTCATCAAACGAAACGCAGCAGCAGGCTACTACTTCACAAGGGTTGCAGTGAGCCAGTATTATCGAACCGTTGGGGCTGGCCCATTCATTATATAGTAAGTCATATTAATTGTGCAATCATAATAAATACTGTTTTATATAGAAAATAATTAAATATTCCTACTTGTTTTAGGACACTTAATATGTCGAAGTTTCAATTATTTTGTAAATAACATAGGTATTAATGATTAAATTAGGTATATAGAACTTCATAGTAAAATAGGTGTCTCACGTGGTTTCACTAGTGTGAATATTATTGCTTCGCTCCTGTGAGTCCTATTACTCACTATGTGAAGTGTGTGACTATGCCATCATAGTATTGTGTAGTCATGAGCCATCGTGATGTCATAACTATTGTGTGAATATAACTTCAACCGGTCAAGTCGTTCAGAAGCTAGACGATCACATAGTGGTCCACCAAGGATGAAATAAATAAATATATGGCACCAAAGTGAACTAGTAACATCGCTATTACTTTATACAAATAACCAATATAGGCGATTGGAGTAATGAAACACTTTTAAAAAATAACAACATCTTTAAAACAAAATTAAATAGTGTTTAATATAATATAACGCAACAATAACTTAAATTACAAACTATTTACAATAACAAGTTGTACTTCAATCTGGATGCAGAATCCATATTATTAATATTAAGAAGACTATGACTTAGTTGGCCGGTGGAACAACCCGAAACGTTTATTTCCGCTTGTGATATGGGCCACCGCCGTGACCAGCGGTTATTGCGTTGGTGTAGCTGTCGCCTCCAAAACTACTATGGCCACCATGGCCGCCACCGCCACCGAGGTCGCCTAAACTGAATCCTCCGTGACCACCTCCATGTCCACCGCCTGACCCGTGACCACTTACAACAAGGCTATAACTGTCTCCTCCATGCCCACCGAAACCACCTCCATGGTCACCAAAAGAACTTCCTCCTCCTGAGCTATAGCTGTCTCCGCCATGGCCATGACCACCGCCGCCACCACCGAAAGAGTCGTAACTGCTGTGGCCGGAGTAGCTATCGTGTCCAGCGCTGCCACCGCCAAAGCCGTGACCGCCCACGCTATAACTGTCATGTCCACCAATTCCGCCGCCTAGTCCACCGCCGTGACCACCGAGACCTCCGACTGAGCCACTGTCATGAATACTGTAGCTGTCATGACCAGAAAATCCTCCGCCACCTCCGCTATAGCTGTCATGACTTCCAGATGAAAATCCGTGGTCTCCATAGCCACCGCCTATACTGCCGCCGCCTACATCATCGTGTCCTCCTAGTCCAGAATCATGACCACCGCCAAATCCACCGCCGTGGCCACCTCCAAAACCACCACTGTGGTCTCCGCCGAATCCGCCGCCATAGTCGTCGCCAAAACCGCCACCATGTCCTCCGCCAAATCCACCGCCATGGTCTCCTCCTAAGCTTCCATGATCGCCATCAAATCCACCGCCGTGACCACCGCCGTGACCACCTCCAAACCCACCGCCATATCCGCCGCCATGGCCGCCTAGATCATAACCGCCGCTACCGTGTCCTCCGATGTCATTTCCGTGGCCACCACTGCCAAAGTCACCACCACCATGGCCTCCCAAATCGTATCCGCCGTGACCACCACCTAAGTCATGTCCTCCGTGACCACCGAAGTCGTGGCCACCGCCGCCGCCAAAGCCACCGCCGTATCCACCACCGTGTCCTCCGCCATGGCTTTTTAGATGGTCAGCAAATCCCCCATGAAGGTGGTCTGCGAAACTGCCTCCGTGACCTCCTCCACCTCCGTGACCTCCTCCTCCATAACCTCCGAAATCTCCACCACCACCGAGGTGGCCAATATCTTCATGATGTTCATGGACTACTACTTCCTTTGAAGAGTGGTGTTCTTCAGGTATATGGACCCGAATGTGGACACTGTAACAGATATGAAACGTATCTTAATATCTAGATTAATATTAATAAGTGTAGATGTTTATTTGTTCGCTTGCAGTATATAAATAATAATAAAAGATCGCAGAGCCAGCAGGGCAAACTAGTTACAAGAGAAAACAAAGTGTAAGGGTAATCTGTTGTCATAATACAATAGATTTATTTTCACCATTTACCGCAATGTAAAGACGCGTGAGAATCTCTTATAGAAATCTTAAACGAACTGCTTCATCACTGTTTTTATGTCTATGCCGAGTAGCGCAACTAATTATATATTCAAAGTCACGAAAAACCATCAAGTCATAAAATTATCTGATGAAAGGGATTAGTCACATATAGGAACGTATACTAACTGTTCAGTTCCAAAAGTCGCGAAGCAAACGCCAACGCTAGCCAGTAGAAAGCAGCTCAGCTGAAATAATAACAGTAAATGGTAATATAGCTTGCATATTTCCTATTAAGCACAAATTTAAGTAGTACAGTCACGTTGTAAACAGTTTTGAACATCACGAATGAGTCGGTTCGACCGGGCTATTAAAACTACCTCATAGAAAATCGAGGTGAACTAGTAGCTTGCTATTGCGTTTCGTACGGTGAGGAAGATATCCTGAGGCCCAAAGCCCCACTCCCCTTCCCCATCCCCTAATTATATCTTCCCTTTAACCTCGCAACGCATCCATGACTTTCTGGTATTGTGGATGCTCAAGGGCGGTGGAGATCAATTACCATCAGGTGGCCCACTTGCTTGTTATTTAGCCTATACTGTAAAAAATATTCTATGACTCAATTATATTCAACCTAATGTACTGCGTGAAATTGAAAGTGACCTTGCAAGTTGGAATCTCTTGTTCTAAACGGCACGAGTATTCTATGTAGAGACGTAATTGCCATTAACCACAGCATTACGTAAATAAATTACCTTCACTCCAAAAAAAAGTACGTTAAGCATGTAAAACAATGCGGAATGTGTTAACTTCCTTAATTAATTTAATTTGTATTTAAATAAGTATTCATTTAATAAAAGCCACCATAATTAAGTTGTCATTCTGATTGATGCAAGTCCTTCAACCGTATAGTGATCAATGATGGTAAAACGTTTGTGTGTCTTATACCGTATTTCTACCACCAGGCATCATTGATCAGGATCACTCATCCATGAACGTAAAAAGGTCACATACGAACATATTTTATAATTTCACTTTCCATAGCACTGATCCATCTCGTAGTACCCGAATATGCGGAGTTACCTTTGCATTTTGTAACAAATTCGATTTCTCACATAAAATTCTAAATGTTACTCACGGCTATACGGGAAGCCATGGCGCGTGAGGAACAAGCGTGCTATGACTTTGCGACTGCCTCTTCTACACCACGATTTGCTGCCGAACCAACGAATGTAACTACTCTTATGACGCTCAGGCTCCGCGTAAGCCTTTTATATGACAGTGAATGTCCACAACCCCTACTCCGACGTTAAAATATAATGATAATATAAAAAACCAAGTAATTAAGAATAAAGCTTAAATAAATATACAAAATACGCATATCCACGAGCCGCGTGCATATCTGCAACTGCTTATGTTATGATCGAGTACAATCAAACTGCATGTTTCGTTTTTTATTCTTATTATCTTTGATCTCGAGCTTTGATTACTGAATCAACTACTTCAATCATTATTGGCACTTAGATGCTCTAGGCATACTATATCAGTATCGTATTTAAGTAACATAATAATACACAAAACTGGTTATGAAATTATGAGCTTTCGGTGTAATTAATATAATATACAAGGCAATAAAGACAACAATCTGTGGGGGGGCACAATTCTGCGAATATAGCCATATAAAGGTATTAAGGTAATATCTATTATTATTATTATAGTGCGACAACTTGTTTGTGTCCAGTGCGTTACGTAAGGATACGTAACACGATGAATGAAAGCTCTCCCATAATACGTGAATTGTACGTACCACACATTTCCTGGTATATTTCATGGTAGTACTTATCAATAATAGATCTGTGTCGAAAACTTATCCCATTTGATAATTTGTTATTATTATAATATTTTATTACCAATATATAATGCTTATCCATCATTCGTCCCTACATGTCACATGCTTCGTACTAAAGTGACAAACAAACAAACAAAAGTGAACTAACTAACAAAGAAAAGCTTGTTATTACTTCATACAAAATTAGCATAACGAAAAACAATTAAAACGTAAATGTCTTAAAAAAAATCAAAAAGTAATACGCGACATATATGGGGGCCATCCTGGCAGGGTTTGACATACCTCTGGCTTCCCTTTTGGTATTTTTCCCAGAATCCCTTGTATACTGAAGTCAAATATTTTTGGAAATCTATAAATCATCCTCTGGCGTGGTGGGCGAGTGGCCTAACATAGTAGTAAGACAAAAATGTTTGTGTGATCCACAAACGTTTCTTCCCAGAGGGGTTGTCGTCAGCAGGCGGCCCGTCGTAAAAACTACAGAGCAAATCTTTCTGTAACATGTGTTAAAAAGCATGTTAGGCCGACAAAGTGGTATAGCCATGGTTCAGACGGTTTTGTCTGCAACATGAATGGGTCGGCACGACCCTGGTTGTTGCCACTATCTCACAGAAAACCGACGTATAATGGTGGCTTGCTGCTGCGTTTTGTATGATGAGTGACCCAGAGGTCCAAATCCCGCTCCATTTATTAATCCCTCTATTATCTCTTTCTTTTAAGGTTGGTATCATTCATGGGTGGTGTTATCATCGTGTGACTCACTTGATCGTTTTCCGGCATTTGCTATAAAAAATAAACATAATAAAATTCAAAGATGTTTAGGGCTGATTGTTTGTAGTTGTAAAGGTTAGCGCGGCGCGTAGTGAATTGGAATAGGCTTCATATCTTGTGCATTCTGCGGTATAAAGACTACTTAGGCTGAGAAATCGTTAGGTCTTGTATTCAAATCGGGTAATCAAAATTTGTGTTTGTGTTTTCGTTTGGAAAATCACACATGAGTCGTCCGAGATTGATATTGTGCCTAGTATGGCAATAACTCAACGGGAAGTGATACGGACTAGCGAGATGAAAGTCAAAGGTTCGAAACCAGCGCCAAGAGCATGCAACTCTGACTTTTATAAGTTAAGTGTGTATTTATTGTTAATGTCGCTAGCTTTAATGATGAAAGAAATATGTAGGTTACATACCTGAGAATTCTTCTTGAGAATTTCGAAGATATTGGGTCCGATTCCCACACTGAGATAAATATTGGTGTGATCCACAAATATTTGTCTCGGGTTTGTGTTTTGGGATCACAAGTCCGTCGTAGTTCCTGATACCCACGATACAAAATAATTAATAAATATGCGTGGGTCTATTTATTTTTTATTTATTATGAGAAGTGTACCAATCCTCATAAGTCCGGCGTGTTGAACTGATCCCCCTATTCTTCTCATTCATAGAGTGCCGTGCCCAGCTATGGGACAGTGCGTAGTACAGAGCTGATAATATTATCATCTCGCGCACCCCTGATTATATCTTGGGACGGAAATAAGGTCGGCAAACTGTGGATGTAGTAATCGCACATCAGGCTACAAACATCAGCTTATGTATGTTATGTTAAAAACTAAAAAAAATGGTGAACGTCATTTAGCATTGTTTTTGTAATTTTTTATTACACCGTCGAGCCTTAAGGTCGATGGAATCGCCTCAAAGCTGTTGCCACTTGCTAGACTCTCTGGAGTTATTATAGGTTTAATCTCAACAATAGAAATGTAGTTTAGTACTAGTTTAGATGGTATAAATATATATCCCTGATTTGATGCCATATTGACACTTGTTGTCAGGACACTTTTGGCGGAGCTTGGATTCCAGGATGTCGTCGAAGAGCGTCATGGCGTGTTGCAATAAGGTGGTCCGCACAGTCTTAAATACTATGACCGTTCTTTAAGACAGTAAAAAAAGATATCCGCCAAAGATCGAGGAGTGTTCAGAATGCGGTTGAACAGGTTGGCAAGGAGATCCACATCAGGAGAACTGATCCCTTTCCACGCCTAGTAAGGGAAGTTATCTGACCCCCTCGATGTACGATTTTTCATACGAACAAAACTCCTAAGTATCTTACCAGAGGAACTCGGAGCAAATAAGTAGTCTCTGTTTCTGGGCCAATTTATTATATTTTACCAACATGCAAATACAGGCACTTCGAAAAAAACTATCAAGTTGAAAGTTTACTCGCCCAATACGCCACGGTGGCTGCCAAATGGGGGATGAAGAGATGAAATTTTTACCAAAACTTTTACGTTTATACACCGATTTTGATGATTATTTCATTAAAACAGTAAATGAATGACTAAAAAGCCGACAAAAATCAATTTGCAACAAATTGCAAATTATTTAGTTTTATTTTTAGCTTAATAGTTTTTTTGAGCCATAGGTATATTTTTTTTGTTAAAAAGTATTTTCTCCGATTTCATCTAGAAGTGTTAGGACAGCAGTGCAAGTAGCCGTTTTATTATAAAATAGAAAACGAGATCAATAGGGATGTTATTCTAAGGTTCATTTTGACCTATGCGACCGAGACAAGTAAGCAAGTCGCGCGACTATGTTCAAAGTGGACGTGTCGCTATCGCCTGTCGCCTCACGCATCGTGGTTTCCTGTCGCTCGCGTACCTCAAAATGTACCTTTACATTATATTTTATTTACTCCATTACTTCATTTTAAATTAGCTAAGTGTGTTGATTGAGGATTTTTAAGCTTATATCCAATAGTGGACAGACAGGTTTATAAGACAGTCTTAACATCTTATGTCTCAGAGTTACTAGACTAGGGCAGTGCCATGTTGTAATTTAAGGTTCTGAGTAGTGTTGGTACTGAGTATGAGCAGGCCTAACCTGTACCATCAAGCAAGAGACCTATTCGTATGTCATAGTTGTTTAAAAAAGTTATGAGGTAAATTTTTAAGGTTAAAATTATAAGTCTTCTAAAACCTCACATTAATACTATTTGATACATTTTATGATGTAGATCTACTAATTGGTCTCAACGGCCATATGACTGGGAAGAAAGAGTGTTATCTTGTTATTGTTTGTCATAACATATTGGACGAGCCACACTGTAACTGATTAGAATTTTTTAGAGACGTGACTCGTAACATAAAATAGTACCCCTTAAGATGCCCATTAATTTCACTAGTTTCAGTGCCGTTTAAACATCAACTCAACAGTACTTACACATTGCTTCCCGGCGGCAGTAACAGACAAAGCGGTGGTTACCTACCTACCTAAAACCTACCCAGATGGACTCTTGCATAAGCGAGACCTAGCACCTAGTTAGGTAAAACATTAAATGATGCAAGAAGGCTTTTTTAAATTCACCGATAACTATAATAATCTTTAAACAGCAGTTAATTATGCGGAAATTATAATTATATATAAAATAAGAAAAACAAAATATATCCGTTACATAAGTTATTAAGCACAGACAGACATCGACAAATATGCATATCACTCGATAAGTTGTTTTACCCGTAAGTATTACATCACGCGGCATGAAACTAAAAAGTCAGTTTGTTGATTCATAACTATGTGCGGGATGTGGCAGATTGAAATGATTACAACCGAGTTATTTGATACAAAAGTGAATAACTACTGGGCAGAATTAATATCAGTCTGATTATACAACAAGGTGCGGTCAATTTCAAGCAACGTATAGTGTACGATACAAGTATTTCATCTCCAGTAGTAATAAGTATTTTGTTTTTTATCCAATGAGTAATATGTTACGTTACTAGGTGCGTAGAGGTAATGTAAATCAATTATAGAGATGTTATAGATCGTTAGTAAACGAGTGATTAAAATTAGCGAAATGTTTTAGGATAATATCTTGATTTTAATAAGTTCCGGTATATAAACATTCACTGTCAGGGGTACGTAACGACCCTTATATATGTCGAAGGTATTTTGTATGATTCCGCCGTTTACATACGGCGTCGTCAGTTTATAAACGCTTGCTGTTATGTAAAATGCCGAAGGCAAAATGTATAATGCCGTGTCAGTTTTTGTGAAATTAATTTTTAAAGTTAGGTTTTTTTTTTAGGTTTTGTTTTACAGTTGTAAACACACTAATATTTACTTTTTGGGTGGTTTAAAAAAAAAATAACTGTGCTCCAAATCCCGAGCTCGCTTCACTCGCTAACGCGTGCATAAGCCTCGAATCCCGCACATGGATACTAAAGCCAACCCCCCCTGCACAATATTACTGGTCAAAAAAATATAAGGTAATGAGTATTGGTCACCCTAAAACTACAACCAACGTTGAAATTACAACAATTGAACGAGTTGTCATTTTGCCTTCGGCATTTTACATAACAGCAAGCGTTTATAAACTGACGACGCCGTATGTAAACGGCGGAATCATCCAAATTGCCTGCGACATATATATAGCAATGATTAAGGAATCTATACTAAATACATATTATTATATTGTTTTTGTAACGAGTCCAATTAGCCTTGTCATGATTCAGACATTCTTCATCAATCTAACTAGTCTGGCCATAAACACTGTTACACAAAATCTCTTCTTTTTTCAACTCTTTAATTATTTTGAATTTGGAATGCGTTTATTATTTAAAAAAAAACGATGGCATAGCACAGAAACCCAGTGCTTGTGGTCATTTAAAAAAACTCTTCAAAGCTTGATATCAGCCGAATGTACGAATATCGTACTATCGACAGATATATACAAACACTTCCTCTAATTAAGACCATAAAAGATAGGAGCGTGCTGTTAGAATTACAAAGGCTGGTAATGTTGTTAAAGCCAGAAAATCACATTAAGCCAAGCTCAGATCTGAACATCTTAGACTACAAATTATGGTCAATTTTAGAGGGCATGGGCTGCTCTAAACGAGACGCCGACATTGTATCTCTTAAAAAGTCTCTGGAGAAAGCAGTGGCTAAATTTCCTTCCTTTAATTAGGTAATTATAATTGTACTGGCTGTATCTCGCGGTTTCACCCACGTGCACCATAATGCCCACCGGTATTGCCGCAGTTCGTCCGATTGATGACGGTCGAAAGATTTGTAAGATATTTCTGTAAAAAATGTACCTACATAAACATTGATTTCATAATACCAACAACAGACTGCCAAACATAGTTGTGAGTTGCAGTGCCAAATTCAACGGCAATGTTTATGTAAGTGGATAATGCGGTAAGTTTGCGTCTTAAATTTCTAGAGCTATGAACACACATTGTTGATGCTAAGTTTATTATTAGCAATCATACACTACATAACGTTATAATATATAATATTTCCCGCTTAAATCACATTACACGAAAGATATCATTAAATGCGAGTGACGTGAACATTTCATTTATTTTTAATGTCGGACATAGTTACCAAACGGAATATATAAATTTCACGGTAATACCTATTCAGGAAAACGTAAGCTTTGGATGAATGCAATTTATTGCATATCAGGGTTATAAGTACATAATAATCTATCTATCATAAAAGTGTGGAGCAGAACGCATTAAGCCAAAAATGCGTAATGTTAAACAAGTTTAGCATAAGTTGAAGCGTTATATATTAATCTTTCCTCATAGTACCTAAGTACATCACCGCAGTAGATAATTATTATTGTGCAAGTATACTAATTATTATAGTAACAATCGTAATCATAATCGGATGCTTAAACGAATAACAAAAAGCGGTCAGGCGGTCACAGCGACCAGTTGCAGTCAAAGTGCGGTTGCTTCGAGTATACCTGGGCTGAATACGAAAGCATTAGATTAAGCCGTGATCGATTCTAATTTAAGCTATCGCACACGCACTGTCAGTTTAGAGTTAGACCATCGCTCTAGCGTGAAGTGTCCATGTTTTTTTTTCGTACAGATAATTTAATATGGCAGGCGCATTGCTTTATAGATTCAATATCCTTGGCTCAATGCTATAACCTACTTGCGAAATCGGGCGACTCTATCTAAATGCAGCTTGATATTGACGCCACGACGGAGCGCGGGGTGTCGATCTGGCTACAAGCATGTTTTGAGAATTGAGCATAAGACTGAGACAAGGAGACCACGACGCGGGTTGCGAGTCAGGCGATAACGGAGTCCGATTTGTATAGAAGTCGGTCGCGCGTCTTACCGGACGCGGTATCCTACATCGATCGCATATCTTATAACAGGCCTAATACCAAAAGATGTTATGAAACGATGTTTTCAATACAAATATTTAATGAGTACGTTTGTAATGCGTTCATCGCATGTGTTGTACTAACCTAATTAATTGTGTAAAAAACAGATTTTTGATTATTTTGTTTAACCTAGTTAACTCTATATAACTGAAGTCTTGGAAAACGGGCACTATTGTATTTTAATACATGTATTTATTTTTAGTGGTTTTTTTTTTTTTAATAATTATTACGCCTCGTTAGTGTTCGCACCTAGCTTTAACTATACAAATTAATTATACGAGGTTTGCTCATCGCTTTACCAGCGTAGTACCAGTACCAGGATAAGAAGTAGTTTTTAACCCTCTCTCCAAATTATTTTTTAAATTTAGTAATTGGAGTTTGGTTTCACACCTGTTAACCTCAGCCGTTTTCTTCGTGATGTACTAACAAATTAACACACAGACTACTACTGTTTCATAATATGTAGGTATACTTACGTATGGTATTGAACATGCTACGCGCATTAATTATTCAGGCATCTTTACACAATCGCTTGACCACTAGATTAATTATGTCATACTTATCAATAAAATAGAGATATAACCAATGCACTTGACCTGATGACATGTGGCCTATACAACATGACTGCCCTTAGTACCACTTCATATGAATGTCAATGCATCTCCAAGAACCGTGTTAGAAGTCATCTCAGAATGTTTATAACAAAAATAATTATATATGGCTACGATTACGTGAGTACGTTCACTTTTATTTTTAGAGAGGAAGTATCGCGCGCAGCTGATGTTATGCAATGGCGCCCTGTGCCCACGCGGACGCATGACCTCTATGAACATTACATTAATACTATGTTACTTCCCACTCATAGTAAATACTCATCATACAATGATTGTTCACATACTATCAAAATACGCAATTCACAAAAGGCAACAAAGGGGTAGAACTTGATTTAGTACCTACCTATTTTAGTGAGAACTAAGAATTTGAATACATTCATGTTGGAATACTTTAAAATTTAAATGAGTAACCATCTATAAACAAAACTACATAATTACCATTACAAACGTAAGTTGAAATTACGCCAAAATATGATGTAATACGTTTTTATAAAACATTACGTTTCTAAACGACCTTTGCGGTGAATGATGTAAAACAGGAATATTAGTTGCATTTTAACAGATTACTTTATAGTACAATATTCATATTGAGGCAAACATAAAGTAGAAAGCGAACAGCAGCATACTTGTCTGCAGTCAGGAAGTAAGGAAATGAACTAACGTTGGCTGGACCTGTTCCTAAAACCAGTATCCGGTGCGCGGTCGTCCACGACTACGTGTTATTATGCTCCCACAAAACACTCCGAGTGAATAGCAGCGTATTACCAGCAAGCTTTCTTCCGCCATTTCTAACTACACTGCACACAATACACTGTACATATATGCTACGGATTATTTATTCGTTAAATGCTAATAAAACAACAAAATTTATGAAATCCTGCAGTTTGCAAAAAATAATTATATAATATTTGTTATACTCATCTAGCAATTATCTACCAACTTTTCGGCATTTCGGAAGCTCGACACGACGAAGTTGTTGACAGCGACGCTGTAGATAATTCCAGTATGCCATCAATGTAAATGATTGATATTATGCACTCGGGTCTTTATTACAAAAAAACACTATTGTACTGAGCATTATAAAATTTAACACCTTATGTCTCGCGGTGACAAGCGCAGTGCAGTAACATGCAGTGCTTTTTAATTCAACCTTATGTATTCTTCTGTTTGGGAGCAGACGTGACGCTTACCATCAGGCGAGCGATCTACTCGTCTCGTCATTCAAGCAAATAAAAAAACTGATTATGCAAAGTGGGCGGGATGCAATAGGATATCGTTATATTATTTTCTCAGAAATGCTATTTACTAACAACCGTGCGTGTGATGCAGCTTATCACGCCACACATGCAACACTTCCCAGAAGAGGAACTCAACACCTATTGTAATCGCCATCGACATAAGTCTTATACTTTACTCCATGGGTCATGGGTATCCCCAGACCAGTAGTCTTTATGAAGAAATACGCAAAAGCTATTCAAGCCTGGACTAATATCCACACAACCATATACTCCAAACCCCTAATTTTAGGGATAAAGTTTAGCTCTATCAATAAATGCTGTTATAACTGAATCAGAGAAATAATATCTCATTGCCACGGCGTCTTCGACAGTAGAAGATAATTCCCCAGCGCTCATAGCATCTTTTTATTCATTATGGTTTTTGACTGTGGTTGTGTGGAAATTGATTTATTTAATTTTTGCGAGGCCAAAATACTGGGTTGGTACCACCGCTTTGTCTATTTTCGCTGTCAAGCAACAGTGTGTAAGCACTGTTGTGTTTCGGTTTGAAGGACATTGAAGCCAGTGAAATTACTGGGCATTATGAGACTTAACACCTTATGTCTCTTGGTGACGCGCAGTTCAGTGCCATGCAGTGCTTTGTAATTAATAGTTCTGTGTGGTGTTGCATCTGTTTATGGGCAGGCGTGGCGTTTACTATCAGGCGAGCGTCTTGCTCGTCTCGTCATTCGAACAAAAAAAAATAGGAATATATTTTGTAGTCAGCGCCAAGGATTTCGGGTTGTGACCTGCTTTGTTACTCTAGTGGTTTCATCACTGAGAAGATCTATCATAGATATCACTAGACACTATTACTCACTAGAAACCAATTGGTTAAACTATTTTTAAGAATGTCGTAATCGTACATGGTATCCGAGAGACTTATTTTATGTAACTGTCCATCTTGTAATTAAAGTGATTTAAATTTAATAAAATCGGTTTCATTTGCACATCATTAAATTATTATGAATACATTTTGAAATAAAACAATTTTGTATAAATAACATATAAAGCATTTATTCGCGTTACAATCACATTAAATAAATACAAATATTTGTTTAAATAATCAATTCGGTGATGTTTGTATTTGCTTCATTCATTATTTTTTCACGACTCTCTATTCTTAGTTAATATTGTTTAAGAACTTTTCACGAATTCATAGAAATTATAATGAAATATTAGCTATGTGCATAATATTTCTTCAATTGTTTACATTAAATACAAGTAGTGAAGTTATTATGTCTGTAATTTGATAAACGAATTTAATGTATTAATTGTATAAAAGATAGGTGCATATATTAAAATACATTAATATTTGAAAGATAAATTATTAGAAACGTATATTTCGTTTATACCATCCAATCTTATCCGATAATTAACTTGGAAGCCCATATCTTTATTATATAATGAATTGTATATAATTAAAATAAAAATACTAAATAAATCATGCATCATCCTCACCGTAAAGTGGAGATACAATAATATCTCACCATCGCATATACAAGTTTGATTTAATATAAACATCATTTAAGTCTGCAATAAAGTACCGAAAATTTATAAGTACAAGGAATGTAAAAATATTTAATTATATTTATTAAAATTGTTCGTATTGTCATCATTCAAAACATAGTTATACTACGTAACTTTTACAATATACATATTTAAACCGTAACAACAACACTAGGCCAATTCTAAAGCTTGTATTCAGAATGTGCCGTGACCAATTATTAATATAGGTCAATTACACAATAGGGTATTTGACTAGTATTTTTTTATTATTTCAACCAATAAGTTACGTTTGCCGAAATCTATTATCGGAAGAATTATTTAAATTAAGTCAAAAATAAATAAGTTAGAAGCCACTTTAATCTGTTGGAAGGGGTAGTTGTCGAATAACGACAAAAGGATGTACGACATTGTACGTTACGTCACTCGCCATTAAGATACAGGCGTGCGATCCCTCGGACTATCTCCCGATAGTGAGATTTTTCCACTACACGTCTACCTTTGCTGCCAATATTAAAACATCAACTGTAATCTTATTTTTTTACTGATTTTTAATTCAGTTTTCGCAAAATACTTTCTTTTTGTTATTATTGTCCAGTAGATATAAATTAATGTATAAAAATAAATATAGTCAAATACCCAATTGCATTACATTTATAACACGGACTTGAACCGTAAAATTTTTGAGCGTAATAGCTGTATTATGCTGCATTATGCAGTGTTCGATATATTACTTTATTTTTTAAACCTATTTCGCCCACATCTTTGTTCGTAATCACTTAAAACATGAGCCAACTACTCATTCAAACCTATTCGACGAACCCAAACATTATCGAGGAGTTGGAAGCTGCATAAGATATGTTAATTAAACTTGCAATACTAAAGCCAGAACAAAATATGTAGAAAGTTTAATTTGCAGGAAATTCTGGCTTCAAACTATTTTAGTTGTTCAATATTTTTAATTAAATTTAGTTGTACGAATAAATTGCATGCGATTCGAAACCTCTGAAAAGACTATCAATCGAATTGATCAACAAAAGCCATAAAGTGTATTCAACGCACCTATTACAGAAATCTAAACAAATATCTATTCCCTTTAAAAATAATTATTTTGTTTGGATCTGCCATATACCAAATACAATAGAAATAATTGAAATGTGGATAGATATTTGTTTACATTTCTAGAATGTATAGATTTTGTTCATTCAGGTCAGTTGATCAACTAAAATCGAACTGTGCGAACCCGCTATTACTGAGCACGACACTATCACTTTAAAGTTGGCCTCATTATAAACATACGACGTAAATAGATATGATTTTAAAGACCATCATTTACCTTATAATACGTATGTATCTCAATATCAAATGCTTATTTTATCATTCAGATAATAATAATAATAATTAGACTACAATATTTGAGACAATACTATTACAGTCAGATTTTTTGGGAATAAACAGATCATGTTGACAAAAGTGACTAAGAGTGCCTTTATTTATTACTCAGTCTTACATTAAATGCAATATTAGAATCAAATACATAACATATTATTATTATTTTATTATTATATCGCCCTTTTTAATAACTTATAAAATATTCTATTTAGAAAGGAATGAAAGATGAAATAGGTTTTACTGTATACTAGGAAAACTTTCGTAGCCCTCGAGGTACGCGAAGCTTACGAAGTGGGCATTCTGTACTACCCCTGTTCTCACTTCACCACTTGGACAACGGACGCGACGCGCTAGGACCACAGACATTTGATCTGTATTTTCGCTCTATTGTTTATTTCCAGTAATTTCTCTATTGTTAATGTTATTTTCGTAGAATAGATGCGAAATGAGCATAATATGATCTGTATTTTATAGCGAAGCTAGAATATTGGGATGACTGTTTGCAATTAAGAAAAACAACTATGACGGAGCGCTACTTTGGCAATAGAAATATATCGATATGACACTAGTTTAGGTACATATTTGTTCTACTATTGAATAATATCATCTAATAACTTAGACAAGAGCGCCGCACTAGTAATTTAACACAATATTTTATATTAAATTCTTATCAACTTCATTCCCTTCTCTTTATTTAAAAAAAGAAAAGGTGCATCGCCATTTATTGTCATGTCATCATAAGTGACCATCTCGTTACGCAATCTTATTCCCAAAAGATCGGATTATACATACTCCAATATAACAAGCCGAGAGCTAAGATCATGATATATTTAAACTATGTTAATATCTATTAAATATACATAACTAGTACCCCGAACCAGTTTCAACAATTTTTCTCCCTGTGGCGGCGTCTTAATACCACTCTTACAATATATCCTGAGAGATTATCTGCTCAACTTTACTTGATTTCTTACGCCCGTTTGGACAGTAAGGACAAAATATAATGTGGTGAAGTAAACCCCGTCATATAAATCACGTGAATATTCGCACAGTATTTCTACAATAATCTATAGATGTTGATGCAGTTATTATCATTAATAAGTTAGGTATAATAAATAATTTCTTGAATTCTTCTTGTGTACTAACTTAAAGAATATTTTTATTTAATTTAAAAAGAAATTTGTGCTGGGGCGAAGTGTCGGGTCGCAAGTTATATTATAATAAGACATAGAAGTATACAATGCTATACAGAAAGATGTTGGTAGTGAGTGGGTTATGTACCGGATACAAATTAAGTTAAATGCGTGAGCGAGAATAAAAGTGAGACAAAAGCTTAGCTGTTTATCTTTTAGTGTTGTTCAAAGTGAAAGGCGAAATAGTACCCACCCAATAAAGAAGAAAATACTTTATTTATTTCCCAACAATGCAATCGCATTTGGTACTATGGGGGTAAAATACTTAAATACACTTTATGTCACTTAAATTTGACTTTAAACTTTCTGTAATACGTTGTATACGTTTAGATATATTTAGAGAGAACTATAATCTCGAGTTAACTAAATTAAATACAAAAATATTTTTAATTATTAACTATTAATTATTAATAACTAAGTTTTTAATTACGTACATAGCTATAATATTTTTAAAAGATCCTTACAATGTATCAAACCCAACGGTATACAATCGAATATTAATTTCCAAATACAATACAAAAGCAGTAGCAAATATTGACTTATATCAGTGATGTTAGAAAATCAAATGTGATGAGTGTAGAAAACTAAGCTACAATTTACTACGAAGATCACAATTCATCTTTCACCTTGACATGGGAGCGGCAGAAGTTGAGCATATCCTCCAAAGAGCGATCCCCTTCGTAGTCGGCGACGTACTTGCCTGCTGCGAACATCTTGAACGTGGGAAGTGTCTGTACGCCAGCAAAGTCCGCCACTTTGGGATTCTCCGCCGCTTCTACGGCGATCACTTTCACCGGCGATTTTTCTGACTTTAGCGTCGTTGCTAGTTTACTAAACGCTGGTTTCGCCGTCACACAGTGGCTACACCCTATAAAATATTAAGTATTATACTATTAATAACAATAGGGATCATGTTATCGTACTAAATGTAAAAAGTGAATATTTACTACTTTCTACTTGCTCTCTCAGTCATCCTTAATCAGGTTTAACCACATGCGGTAGTGCTAGACGGACAGACAGTGGTAACGACCCGGTCGAGCCGGCCGGGCCCATTCATGCTGTTGACAAAACTGTCTACAGTGTGGTTCAACCACTTTTGTCACACTTACATATAACATACTTTGATAAATCAGTAAGTAACAAGCACTTAAGCTATACGGAAAAAAAATATTTTGCTTAAAATATATTTGTTAAAAATAAGTGATTGAAGCTGATGAAATGTTATGCACCTCTGCTCTGTCACTGCGACATTTCACTGTTTCAATTTGATCTTGGATTTAAAACCGAGTGAAAGTGTACCGACCCGTGTGTGCGTGCATCTCACGACATAGAGTGATAGAGATAGCACGAGAAAATTAGAAGAGAACATTTTCACGTGGCGTAAACACAGGGCTGACATGGCATGTTAGCTTCGATAGAGATGTCCCGAGTCGAATTATCTCGAGGCATCATGTTAAACGCGGTGGTATATGGTGGTATATAATTTAAATTGGATAAACAATAAGGCTGTATTTCATGTTTTAAATATTGGTACCAGCAAAGCGTGTAGTGGGAAAGTCTCACTATCTTCATTCATAAAAACATCGAGTCAGTTTGTTTACATTGTGTCCAAGTTCTACTGTAATTTACTCAGCCAAAGTTCGTCGCTTGTCGTCACGATAAAAAGTCGGAAACGCTCAAAGCCCGGTCTCAGATAATCAAGAGAAACAATCATTTAAATTGTGAGAAAATATCCCACATTAATTAAAATATTCCCATGCCATTGTTTTGTTCGTTTATATTAAATGGCCGCCATGCGCACAATGCGATACAACTCGATTTTGTGCGTTTGTGTTAAAACAATTTTTCTGTCAGACAGAAAATTGAAATGAAACAGATGGTGTTAATTGTATAGAGCCAAAAAAATACGACTAAGGTCCTCTGTAATATGTCGTGACTGATAAGGTACATAGCTTAAGATTCGGGCAAATAATAATAAAAACATATCAAACAATAATCGCCACACGGCTCACCAAATTGATTGATAAACAGTGAGTGAAGCGATGAATATACGAAACACATACTTTGTTGTAAAATAATTTTAATACCGATGATTAAAGAAATTTCGATTTACGTTGGTAATTGCATTAAATAATGAGAGGTTCTGATTGATTGTTTTTTATTGGCTCTTGCAAAACGTAACGATATTTTGGTATGTATTTCAAAAGCAAGCCATACAACTAACTAACTTGTCGCAGTAACAAGTTTTATTCAAATCAATTAGTCAGTGCCAAAACAGCTTTAACATAATGCGTATCATGAATATAAGTAAGAGGAAGTGGTGAAATAATTAAAATAAAAAGTTATAACGAGTAATGAATGTCTGATACATATAGGAAGAGTTTGTCACACGATAGGGGCGAAAGTATTTCCATCATAAAAACGGCGTCATACAATTTGAAATCGAGAATCGTATGTTGCGGCTTCTTAAAACGAGTTATTTGTTACCAGCTTTTGCTCGCGGCTCCGCCTGCGTGAATGGCCTTTCTCATGCTAAAAACTATCCCTAATCCAGGTCATAGTCTACTTTTGTGCCAAATTTTATCCAAAACCGTACAGCAGTTAAGGTGTAATTGACTAAGAAACATCCAATTTGACAAACATCCAAACAGTCACATTTATAATAGTATTAAAGATATTCTAGTTGATGCCGTACGAGATTTCTTCTCGAAATCAATCTATCTTGGATTGTCTAGCAATTTACAAAATACTTACAAGTGGCATAAAACATTACAAAGGTGGGTGTAGGTGTGGCAATGATTTGCTCAAAGTCATTATCAACGGCCAGTACCACGTTGTTTCCGAAACCAGCGTCTTGTGTCGTTTTCACCTTTTGCAACGTCTGATGGTCGCCCATTTGACTATGTATGAAAGATACCAAATCTGCCTCCTATTCAAAAAAATAATAACATTAAATGCTCATTTAAAATAAATTTGCGTGAGAATGTATACTGTATTGTTTACTTTTCCTCGCTATGTGGAATTTAAATAATAATAACAAAAGAGTGTGTGACAATAAACAGAGTTGTAGTTACGTAAATTAAGAATAGTTATTGTGTAATTTGATTTTTTTATTGTTTTATTATTTTTATAAACAATTATTAGATTTATAAACAAGAAATATACCAAATCATTGGACACTTACCTTTCTACCACCATTGTATTCATTGACCTGTTTATCGAAATAGCTGAAATACTTAATCGTGGGATATCCTTTGACGTCATAATCTGCGCATAATTCTTGCTCAGTGGTACAATCCACGGCACCAAACAATACCATAAGCTCATCTACAAATGTTTCGGCAGCCTTCACGAACTCCGGCTTAGTACTTTTACAGTGGCCACACCCTAAAAGGGGAAAAAGAAACGTATAAACTGTGAATAAAGATATCACTTAATTACAGTACAATTTATTAATATCAATTCATATAAATCACATTAAGTATGAGTGCCTGCATGTACGCTTCATAAATATCCGTTCTTATATATCTAATAAGCGATATACACCATCCATAAACATCTATCATAGATACTTTGCCGGCCTTAATGTAAATTTTATTAGGGAGTTAAAAAGAGCAGGGGTGTTAGGGCCTCCGGATATCTCACTCACCATAAAAAACGCTTCAGTACGAACTGGAGAGACGCTTCCACATAGCCATTATCAGAATATAATCTTACCGGGTCGTTACCACTGTCTCACAGAAAACCGACGTAAAGTAGCGGCTTGCTGCTGCGTTTCGTACGGTGAGTGAGATATCCGGAAGCCCAAATCCCCTCCCCTTCCCAATCCCTAATTATCCTTTTCCTTTAAGGTCGGCAATGCGCCCATGATTCTTCTGGTGGTGGGCGTACATGGGCGGTGGAGACTACTTACCATCAGGTGACCCACAAGCTCGTTCGCCGGCCTATTCTATAAAAAAAAACCATCCTAAAAATGGTATTTCTAATTTATAGACTTCTCACTTAGTGCGCCATAATTGTGCACAACATTTAGCACAATGTGCCAACGCACACTATAAATGCGCACCGCGATGTGTTATCGACTTTATAAAAATTGGCACGCTTGGATTGTATAAAGATCAACGTATACATCATACCTAGTTTATAGTTCGTAATCTGTGTTAGTAGTGTTGTAATATATAGCAATAGGAAGAATACACATTAAAAATAAAGCACTCGTTATTCAGAATGCGTTTTGGTGAAACGCACTATTACTATGTATCTTCTTCTTTATCTTTTTTTTGCACCTACTTTGTACATTACTACACCTACATTACTACAGTACTGCATTACCCAAAGGTTGACTGGGAGAGAATGCCTTTGGCATTAAGTCCGCCTTTATACAGTGTATATAAAGTGTAAAATAAATAAGTAAATATACTGGCTAGAGTAGTATAATACTAACATGGCGCGTAGAACATGACGATGCTGTGCTTTATCTTGCGCAGCGTGTTGCGGAAGGTGGCGGAGGTGAGATGGCGCACAGCAGTCTCCTCCTCCGACCAGGGTTGCTCCGGTGGCGGGGGCGGCGGTGGCTCTTGGGGATTCTACAAAATTATCTTATCACGCCCACGTCAAACAAATATACTTTCTTCTTTTTTTTTATTTATGGCTTTCGCAGTATCATGCATTTAGCCAGTGTCAAGTATAATTTATTCACAAGTATTTTTACAAGAACGATGAAACACGGGTGCGGTCGATTTCAAGGTCTTGTCGGAGTTTTGGTGTTAACTCCTTCCAGACCGATTCTTAATTCACTTATTTCGATGTTTCCATACACTGTTCATCACCGTCAATGTTTATTGAACAAATCCACACCACTTTTATACAACAAACACAACTCTAAACTAGTTTATGAAATAAATTAAAATAAGCGATGAATTGCACTGTCAGAATTCCCGCCAAAACTCCAAACAAATATACAATCATACTGCGACAGAAATTGACACGTGACAAAAAATGAACTAATTACATTACAAATTCTAAATGGGCGATGTTATCAAACCCTCATTGGATGATAATTTTTTTTTTATTCCTAATCTTGCCACCGGCAATAATTAATAAAATTGTCGCACTTTAAATATCCACACATCCCTGTTAATGTAATCCAAACGCCAAAACATCCTTGTCGCACTATAGTTGTGTAAATTCTATTGTCACCAACTAAACTAAACTTTACTAATTAGTTTATTCCTATCATGTAACGTACGGAACATGACTAATTTTTATTTGACGAAAAGCATACTTCATTGACCGAATTTTAGTTATGGTCGTCGTGTAAAAAGGTTGAATGAATTAAAACTTGGCTAAACTAAAAATTGGTTTTAGATTGCTTGTAGTTTAGTCCAATGGGAACAGAATAGCTGCCAGGGTCAATTCTGTTATCACTCTCAAATTTACTAAAATATAATTCACTTCTGTCAAATTGGTTCACATATTTTAGTTTTAAAGGACTAACAATATAAATTGCCACAGCACCCTGTAGACAAACTTTGGACTATATAAAATACATTAGACTAAAATAAAATAAATTGGAAATCACTTAATATATTTTTTTATCTGGCATATACTAAACTTGTGATCAGCACTATTATGCGACAAACCTTGTTCTCTTTTATGTTTTTAATAGTTTTACAGTGCTCTGTTCTGTTAGCTTTTTCTTTATTCTTTATATCTGACATTTTCTTCTTTTCATTACACTGTACACAGCTAACAAATTATAAATCCTACTATTTCTATTTGATATTTAAAAACAAAATTTATTATAGTCATAAATCTACTTGCCTTAATAAAATCGATAATCTTCTCTTCCTGCCTGGCGTGGCCGGCATCGAACTTGTATTCGCCGAAGTTGAAATATTTCAGCGTAGGATAGCCTTTTACTCCAAACCGTGCAGCCAATTCAGGCTGTTTGGTAGCGTCTACTGCTGCGAGTATCCCTTTAATCTATAAAAAAATGATTCATTCATATGTTTGTCTCCGAATTATCTCAAAATTCAATTTAAAAAAATTATACTCAATATAATCATTAATAACTCCTCTTTTTGTATTGACTTGTAAATCTTCCCGTTTGCCAACATCATAATCAGAGAATTTTAATTTGATACATTGCAAGTATTTATCTAAACTAATTATTGATAACTATTACACTAGAACATGTCCACCAGTCACTGTATCTTGATAACTTTAATAGCTGCTACATCCAATTTGAAATCATCTACTTAGAACTCTTGGACTAAGTAATTAAAAAACCTAGCGCCTAACTAAATATTCTTTAAATGTGGGATTATTACAATGATAATATAAGTAATAGAACTTTATAGAACCTTTTTTTCAAATCGATTCAAAATTAGAAATCTTACCTTCGCAGCTTTTATTTCTGTAGCGGCCTTCTCAAATTCAGGTTTAATTCGTTTACAATGACCACACCATGGCGCATAGAATACTACCAGAGCGTGCTCGGTCTTCGATAATATCTTATCAAAATTATCAGCTAAAACAAAAAATATAGACATATAAATATGTGGGATCCAATGTGTAACAGAATAATAGATAATGATTAGTGCCGAAATGTAGTTAATTAGTATTCCAAACCTGTTTTTTTTTTATCTCCGAACCCTACATACGTATATATGATTATTTCTAAATAACAATATATCGTACATATAATATACCTTCAAACAAATACCGCGCCAAATATCGCCTAATTTTCATAATGACGTACAATTTAATATTATATATCAGTAGTACGTGATAATTAAGAAACGAAGAAATAGAAACAAACAGAATAACACTATATTATAGAACAAAAAATAGATAAAATTCTATCAAGTTGATAAAATCAAGTCACTAATGCCAATATGACATGTTTGTATAAAGAACGTCTGGAACTTGCCAGTATTATGTAAAATACATAATTGATAAGGTTTAGGCCGCTACAATGATAAAATAATCTTTAAACATTTGCTATGTTTACATATAGGATATTTAGTTATTCAAATATGATACAGTTTAATATTGTACTATAAACATAATGGTCCGGGTTCCCTGGGCCAGCTGATCCACTTGATTACTATCAAGCTAATTTTCCGTGAGTAGCTTCGTTTCGATGAGACGCCCAACAATTCCCTATGGGAAAATTCTTTATTGTGGTAGCTAACAGAGGTAGCAAGGATAGAATATTTCGATTTGATGATACTCAAAAATTTATTATTTTATTTATAGGACAATATGACTGTTAAATTATATAAACATTAACTAAGTAAAAACAAAAAAATCAGCTCATTCAAATCATTTTTATGACCTCGTTATCGATACCTATTGGAAGCCTCTCCTTCCAATAGGTATGATTACTAACCAGCTGATTTTTAGACGGTCTGTCTCAGTCTCAGATACAAATTATAACATAAGGTAAAGCGCGGAGGTCCGCCTTCCTGCTTACACTTACTTTCCACTATATCCCGTCTCTGAGCATCCTTTGTAGTGGAAATA
Organism: Amorpha juglandis; assembly: GCA_949126905.1. Lineage (NCBI taxonomy): Eukaryota > Metazoa > Arthropoda > Insecta > Lepidoptera > Sphingidae > Amorpha > Amorpha juglandis. The sequence goes on from OX421367.1 coordinate 10,209,194, forward strand.
TAGTATGTGGTTCAACCAAGTGTTCAGACTACTAGGTAACCGACACGACACCTGCACTAGCTCACATATGGGTTAACGCATTAGCCGACGCGACATTTAACAATATTCAAGACTAAAATGGATTTTAAGCATAATCATTATTAAAACTATATTTAATTATTCATCTTAATATCCAGTTTCATTTAAAATAAAACTAATTTAAACGGATTTTATCGCGGTTTATTATTTTAATTTTGATCCCGATGTTTCAAAGGGTGTTCACCCTTCCAGGTCACCGAATGGACTAACGGGACCAAAATTAAACGTCAAGACCAAATTTAAATTTAAAAATTCCCGATGAAAGCCCCAAGGCCATGCCTCGGGGCAAGTTCAGAGGGCAGCCAAATTCACAACTTTACAGACGAATGGACCACTCATAATTTATTTAACTATGACCACAGAATGAATAATAGTACAAGTGTGTCGGTAAATATCAAAACTGGTTATATCCACTGTTGGTAAAAAATTGTTTTTTTATGCCATCACCACTAAAGGGTTCTTACGGAAAGGACGTTATTTACAAAAGTGTAAAAATCTACTATTTTACCATAGTAATATTGGTCTAAAGTTTGATGGTATATCAAATTCAGCAACATCCATGCTATACATTTTATCAATATTGGCAAAATCCATTTTGACCAATCACGAGGGCGCATTTTTGCAATATGGCCGATAATTTCAAATCTGACGTGATCGTAATGAGCGTTCGTGTTCCGTCTTTATTAATATTTTTAAATAATTACGGACTTTCGAAATGAGTGCTATACCAAAAGTTACTTCAGACAAAGTAAGAAACCGTAAAATCTATGCAACTTTTAATAAAAACGCGCAATTGAAGGAAAATCGGTAAGTTTGCAAACGTAATGCTGCAGAATTGTTAGTACTTCTGCAAGGGTTGTCAAAGTTGTTGGCCGCAATTCGCAATATGCTGTAGTGTACTATACATCTTAGGTATAGCATTATTGTTGATTATAGGTGAACTTAATATGCCGCGATTTTAGTTTTTACCCGACTTCAAAAAGGAGAAAATTTTCAATATGTCCGTAATGTTTTATGCAAATATGTTAAACGATGTCTCCGCTGATTTTGATGATTTGTCTTTGTATTTGATAGGGTTTACTCTATTTTTTTATTTATTTGATTAAATGACGAGACGAGCAAGGCGCTCGCCTGATGGTAAGCGCCATGCCTGCCCATAAACAGAAACAACACCACACAGAACTTTGAATTACGAAGCACTGCATGGCACTGAACTGCGCTTGTCACCTCGAGACATAAGATGTTAAGTCTCATAATGCCCAGTAATTTCACTGGCTTCAATGTCCTTCAAACCGAAACACAACAGTGCTTACACATTGTTGCTTGACGGCAGAAATAGACAAAGCGGTGGTACCCACCCATACGACCCAGCCTCTCACATACGAGGGACCTACCACCTTGTAAATCCCCTTACTTGACTCGTCACTCTACAATGGTCCAATATTTTAGTTATGATTTAGATTTTAACTTGCACCATCAGTGTCAGAGGGCACAGAGAATTTGGTATGGGTGTATGAAAGTAACTACTTGAATATAATAAAACGACACCTCTAAGGCTAAGAACCGTGATTTTTTTTTTAGGTATTACAATTCGAAAAATCACACAAGAGTAATTATTGTCCGGGACTGGAATTTGTGTCAGGTTTGGCGATAGGCTCGACACCTATCACATCTTGCGAACTATGGGTGCACTAACGTACCTCTGTCTACACCTCCCGAGATAAAGGCGTGAGCTTATGTTATAAATAGGTACTTAAAAGGGCATTTTTTTCAGGTACTCTGCTCCCGGCTTACCGTTTATACCTACATGTAGAATGTACCATTTGTTTTTCATAAAGACGACAACCCTAACCCGTCAGGATCTGTCATTGAATGTCAATTCAATGACAGAGTAGATCAAAATTAGATAAATCCACATGTGAATTACTTCAAAAGTAGTAAAATCCACTTGGAAATATCAAACTTGGATATATCCAAACTTTATTTTCGTTTTTTTACGAAATTTGTGCCTATTCAATCATAACTAAGCTACATAAAACGATCGTGTTATATAAATACATCTAAATCTAATGTAATTCATACGTAAATCTATACACAATTATCAGTTTTTAAAATATAATAACCATGAAAAAAAAATTAGTTTGGATATATCCATTTTTGATATTTACCGACAGAAGTACAGAAATTTCACTCCTATGCCCAAGACCTATGTCAAAATGTCAATCAATTAGTCGACATCTGATAGCTGAAATTATATGTAATAAATACGAGAAATTAGTTATATGTAATAAACCATTTTATTTCAAGTCTATCAATGAATGACAAGTGACATATCTATATTTAAATAATTCTCTTCTTTGACGTGACATACACTATGCTATTAACAAAGAAAGAGGTAAATATCCAATAGGTCTCCGCCCTTAATTATTGCGTTATAGCTCCGTCGATTGAGGTGCTTAACATTTGGTTAATGTGCCTTCTCCACGTCGCACCAGAATCCGTTAAAACCTCATAATGTAGCTGGCCCAAGCGTTTGACCACTGTGCCAAATTCCCATTTCTTCTTCCCACTATAATTTCGTAGTTGAACTCTCTGCCCTGAACGGAATGTTCTTAGATCACGTCCAGTCTGGTTAGTGGGTGAGACGAACTGTGCTATCTGCGCTTGTGGTTTCTGGAACATGGCGTGGAACAACGTTCTCACCAACCGCCCACTAAACATTTGTTCGTAAGGACTTTCCCCAGTTTGTCTAGAGGGCGTTCTTCGCAGTTGGGATTTGATTTTTAAAATTTTCTCATATATTGAGCCAGATTCGTTATCCATACTATGCAAGGCTTTCTTTACTGTCTGGACGAATCGTTCAGCTTGCCCATTCGTGGCTGGGTGATATGGAGCCGAAGTTTTGTGAGACACTCCGTTCTCACGTAAGAATGACTCAAATTCTTGAGATGTAAACTGCCTGGCGTTGTCCGAAACAAGAACGTACGGTAAGCCAAAATCAACGAATAAATTTCTAAGTTTTGAGATACACCACTTACTTGTGGTTGTTTGAGTTGGGATTATTTCAACCCATTTTGACATTGCATCAACTATTACGAAGAGATAATAGCCGCGTACTGGACCCGCGAAATCAATATGTATACGCTGCCAGGGCGCTGTCGGAGCTTCCCAGTGGTGTAATGAGGCTTTCTCTGGTTCGTTTTGTTTTAGACGACATTCACGACATTTGCTGACCAATTCCTCGATATCTTTGTCAATATTTTTCCAATATACATAACTCCGCGCTAAAAGTTTCATTTTTAGTATACCAGTATGGCTTGTATGTAATTCCTTCAATATATTGTGTCGGAGATTTTGAGGAATCATAACTCTAGTTCCCTTAAGAAGACAGTCGTCTTCAATTGTTATTTCATTGTCACCGTAGCCCAATGTTCTTAGACTCTGTCCATTCCTTAGTTTATATATTATATTTTTGTATTCTGGATCGTTCATTGTTTCCTTCGCTATTATTTTGCGGTTAATTGTAAGTACATTAAGTTGGTTCTGCTGAAATATACTGTGTTGGTCTATATGGTGTTCCGAAATTCGTTCCACTGGAAATCTTGAGAGATAATCTGCATTACTGTTGTTCGCTGAATTTCTGTATTCAATGTTGTAGTCGAATCCCGAAAGAAAGTGTGCATAGTGAAACAACCGCATCGTGCTCATTGCAGGTAAGGTTTTGTGTGGGTGGAATATGGACGTTAAAGGCTTATGATCCGTAATAAGCGTGAATTTCCTTCCGTAACAATAATGAAAGAATTTCTTTACTCCCCAGTAAATTGCTGTTGCTTCTTTATCTATTTGGCTGTACTTCTTTTCGCTAGATGTTAGTGAACGTGATGCAAACGCAATTGGTCTGTCGGTCCCATCAGCCAATCGATGTGAGAGCACGGCACCCAGGCCGGTCGGTGAAGCATCTGTAGCGAGGACCAGGGCCTTCTTTTGGTCGAAATGCAGTAGGACTCGTTCACTAATTATTTCTTCTTTAATTTTCTTGAAACTATTTTCACAGGCTTCTGACCAAATAAATTTCGTGTTTTTCTGTAATAATTTGTTGAGCGGATTAGTAATCGTTGCAAGATTAGGTATGAATTTGTTATAGTAATTACTCATACCCAAAAATGTTCTTAGTTCATTTACATCGTTGGGTTCCTTTGTTTCAAGTATGGCTCGAATTTTATCTTTATTTTTGTGTAGTCCGTGCTTGTCTATTGTATGGCCTAAATAATTTATACTAGTTTTGAAGAAATGGCATTTATCTTTATTCAATTTGAGATTATGTTCTTGTAATCTTCCTAACACTGTTTCTAATCTTTGTTGTAATTGTAATTCTGTCGATCCTTGTATAATAATATCATCAAAAAAACATTTCACACCCTGTATATCTTGAAGAATTTTATCCATAAATTTTTGCCACAAGCTTGGGGCCACCTTTACCCCAAACATCAAACGATTCACCTTAAAAGTGCCCTTGTGAGTGCTAAGTGTCTGTAAAATAGAACTTTCTTCATCCATTTGCATATTAAGGTAGGCTCGACAAATGTCTAATGTGCAGTAAAATTCGCCACCGTTCATCTCTGAAAAGATATCTTCTATGATAGGAATCGGGTATTGTTCATCTTTAATTACTTTATTTAGGGTGACTTTATAATCGGCACATAGACGTATGCTTCCGTCAGGTTTCACGATCGGTACGACTGGAGTTCCCCATTCTGAGCTATCTATTTTCGTTATCACTCCTTCTTGACACAGGCGATCTATTTCTTTATCAACCTTTTCTTTCAATGCGTAGGGAATACGTCTGGGCTTAATGTAAATTGGTGTAGTGTTTTCCTTTAAAGTTAAATGCCCTTTGTAATTTGGAATGCATCCCAGTTTGCCATCAAAGACTGGTGAAAATTTTGAAATGATATTGTCCAATCGTGAGTTGTCGGCCCTTTCTAATGATATTTTCTTCATGTCTGCCATATTAATATTGATTTCTCTAATCCAAGCTCTTCCGAATATGGCGTCGACGTTTTGTCTGATAATAAAAAGTTTTCCATAGAAAGATTGCTTTTCATAATTACACTTGACGTATATAACTCCAACTGGCGTAATAAGTTCACCTGTGTATGTTCTCATTCTTACTGTTGTTTTAAATATTTGTTTGTTTAATTGGAACCGTTTGTAGTCTCTCAACGAAATGGATGAAAGTGCTGCACCTGTATCTAGTTCCATCTGTACTTTTTTGCCTTCAATAGTTACGTCAACCATAAACTTGTCTGAACCAATAGTGTTGACGGCATTGATATCGCCAAAGTTTTCATCGTCAACTGAGTTCGGTTCTTCCACCTGGTGTGCTGTATTCTGTTTTAATCTCTGTAGGCAAACACGAGCTAAATGTCCTGTCTTTCCGCATTTAATGCAATCGGAGTTGATGTGTTTACATTTATTGGCTCTGTGATTAGCATTCCCACAGCGGAAACATCTTCCTTGTATATCTTTGAATGAAGTGATTTGGTTTGGTAGTGGTTTCACCGCGGGTTTGCCTTTATTCTGAAATGAATGTACTGGTACTTCGTTGTTTGGATCATGTTTGTTTTTCATGAAGTCATTGTCAGCTTTAGCTATTTGTGTTGCTGTCGCCATCTGTACTATTTCTTTAAATGTACTTATTTTGTTGTCTTGCAATATTTTCGTTCTAATTTCGCCATCTCGAACGCCTCTGATAAATTGTAGTGATAAAAAGTTCTCATTTAGCGACTTTTTGCAATGTTCACAGCTAAACTCACAATCGTGTGCTAGATGTTTCAATTCTGTACTGAAATTGGTTACGGTTTCATTCTCAGCTTGTATACGAGTTATAAACTTATGACGTCGTGCCCAAATACTGGGTTTAGGATCTATGTATTGTTCCAGCAAATCTACTAGTATCTGAAACTTAATTTGTGATGGATCTTCTGGTGCACATAAGTCGCATGCCCGTTCATGTAACTCTGGGCTTAAGGAACTAAGTAGTACGCAAGTCATCATATGATCTTCATTGCAATTTGTCATTTGTAAATATGTTTTCAGTCGTTTTACGAAATTTTTGAAACTTTCCTTTTCTTGGAATGGTTGAAAGTTAACCTTAGGTATCTGGTACCGTGCGTTGCTCTCTGTAGTGCTCGCGCTTGCTATCGGAGCAGGTGGAGTTGCGTCATGAGAGCATGCTGTTGAAGTTCTTGGTGGCCATAGATTGTGTAAAAATATCTTTAAGTTTATGATTTCTTGTGTTACCTCAAAGTGAAGGTCAATCTCTTCTTGTGGATTTTGAGTGATAATTTCGATTTTCTCTTGTAAAATGTCGAATTTTTCCTCATTTTTTTGAAGTGACGTAAGTCGTGAATCGTATTCGACATCCGAAATTTCTCTCAAAGTTTGTAAATAGTTGGATAATTTTGTTAATTGACCTTTAATAACACTCCTTGAACGTTTGAGTGTACTCAAATCTTCTTCCATTGTCGCCATTAATAAATACGAGAAATTAGTTATATGTAATAAACCATTTTATTTCAAGTCTATCAATGAATGACAAGTGACATATCTATATTTAAATAATTCTCTTCTTTGACGTGACATACACTATGCTATTAACAAAGAAAGAGGTAAATATCCAATAATATGATAAAGGTAAAAATAAATATAAGTGGGCGAAATAATAATATTAAATAATAATAATATAATACAATATTTCCCGCCTAAAATATACAAACACATAAGAAGTTACACCTGCAAATTATAACGATACATACGCACCAGTTAAATGCACAACATCAGTGTCCGGTGACCAGCTCTCATCTACTACTTCCTTCTTTCTCTGATGCGTAGGCGATGTTGGATCCCTCATGAAATCCACAATAGCTTGTCGTTTGTTCTCACTGTTGTATGGAAATTTGTATTGGCCCTTCCTAAAATAATATTTTTTTTTTCATAGTTTTCAGTTATCAAAGGAGTGTTATAAATATATATAAAATCAGATCAACTATGCATTTTGATTAAGTAATCATTTCATTTTTTTTATGTGGAAGAAACTTTCTATTCTATTCTAATTTTCGATGGTTGCATGGATCGGATTCGAGGTTTGGAGTTGAAGAACACTCTCTTTGGCCACTATCTTGCTCCTAATTTTTTTCCCTTCACTTAATTAGAAAATTATATTCTACATAGGTCATTAGGGTAAGGCCAGAGATATTGAGTAAAATATCTAAAATTGTGACGTCATTTATACATTTAATTTATTACATAACAACAATATTCTCAGTATTAAACAATTAACTAACACACAACAGTCTACAACTGGAAATTTTAATATGGTTACATGATTATAAATAAATTTTATTATTACTTACTCATAATACAGCAATGTTGGAAAACCAGTTATATTATATATTTGCCTAATTTTTGAATTGCCTGGCTTAGCAACGTCGATTGCAGCCAATATAGACTCGCCCTGAAATCCATTTAAATCATTTAATTTTAATATAACTTTTATAGTTACTATACTTATTTAGCACGGGTTTAATTTATGAACTAGTGCGAAACAGACAGGAACCTGAAAAGGCGGCGATATTATTTTACGTGCATTAAATATAATTCAACATTATTTTTAATTATTAAATATTAAATTATCGAATAAAAATATGAAATATTTTTTTATCTTATTCCTGCAACCTTACAAAGTTTCTTAAAAATCTTAAATTCCGCATTTGCATCCGCATCCGCGGATGTGAGCCTCCAATAATCTCCATCCGCATCCGCGGATGTCAAAAAATCTGCATCCGCAACATATTTACTCTACACATATCCATATTTTCAGTAGCTACATTGGTCTTTAATTAAATTCTTAATCTATGTACAATTATCAAAAGACAAATGACAAAAACATATATTCATAAATATTACCTTTAAATCAGCAGCAGCATTTACATATTCAGGCTTCATTGTCTTACAGTAGCCACACCAAGGGGCATAAAACATTATCATCGATCTTTTATATGCACCAGGACCTCTTTTCAAAAATTTTGTAAGTGCCTGTAAAGAATAATTAAAGATTAAGAAACTGACTAGCCAAATTCATAGAAATTTCATAACCAAATTGCCAAGTTGAAAGGAATACAATGTTCGCTATGTATATTATATTCCGCTATGCTATAAAATTAAACAATATATTAGAAGTTTTTAACACATACATAGAATTATAAAAAAACATAGATAATACTTGCTTAATAATTTAAATGTTCCCTATGATTCATATACTGCAGCATATATTCTAAAAACTTATCAAACAATTTAAATAAAATGGAGGTTATATTAGACTTTTGAAAACCTGCCTTTTCTAAACCACCAGTCAGTAGTCAGTTTGCCCAAATTAAAATCGAAACAAAGGAAAGCTACTTTTATAAATAATTCCACCAAAACTTGATCACAAGTAATTAAATAGTGGGACCTAAAACAGCTCCGGAAATCTTATTTACATCCATACTTGGACAGCTATGCTTAAACACTAGGATGATGTTTTATATTGTGTTGTATTAGCTTGTGCTGTCCCAATGTTAGGCATCCGCAAAATCCCACTATGGATATCGAAGATGAACCTGTAATGCCCAATTAAGTAATAACTGGATCTACAAGAGTGTTCCTGTAGGTGTTTAAACTTCCATGATATAACACCCAGCTATACCGGCTAAATTGTAAGAACCGAAACAAGACATTTGGGTATTATTATCTCTTAGTAATACATAGTTAAAATCATTGCTTTTCCGTATGAGCAGTCGCATATGTGCAAGAATAAGTAAACATGGAACAACATCAAAAACATTCGCAAATAATTTAATCAGCATGTCTTACAGGCTATAAATTTATGATAATTTTCTCTGTAATCTAATGTACAAGTATTAAATGTTTTGTTTTAATCATTGGACGCACTTCATATTTAATGGTATATATACAGTATACACTAACTTACTCCATACTTGATATCAGTTTCAAAATTTTCTGATTTAATTGACATTTACAAAAAACCCATATCAAAATATAAATTTATGCACACTCGTTTGGCTTGATACACATGAGTTATGGTTTTAATTTGTATAGCAAAGGCATGTCAGTTGTGGTCCTATGACTATTAATAGATACAATCATTGTGTTTATACACTCAAGCAAAGCACCACGCGCAACTAGGATTTATGCTAATTAAAATGAAATTAGAAGTTTACTAAACCTTTTAACACATTCTGAAAAATAATAATAATTATTATTATTTATTTATTGTAAAAGTAAATATAACACCATTATCTTAATAATATATTAAGATAATCTTGAACAAACAAGTCAACTTCAGTAATCGCACTATACTGTCACTTAGGACCACTTACATTATTGTTGTTACGCAGTCAATTTCTACATTATGACTTCAACAGCATGTCACTATTGAGGTTCTTGTAATCATTAAGTACTGCTATTGTACTTTCATACATCGCTGTCAACATTTTGGGAATCGCATGAGTATGTCCTAAATGACATAGTATAGCTCCACTACAGTGCAATACATTAGTTTGTTGCATGGGTTGTATTAACATAACCAAAATTAGTTTCGTCTTATGCTTATCATAGTAATTTGCACAGCATTATTTTATGCTTATGGTAAATTGCAAATAGATTTTTTCGGTACTCACACAATTCATAATCAATTCACAATCGCTCATTACTTTAATATATAAAATTAAATAAGTAATTAAAAAGGATTAACAAGTATGTACTATGGAAAAACCACAGAATACTTTCAAAGCACAGCATTATGATCTGTTGAACTGTCATATTAAAAAATAAGATCAATCTTACCTCACCATCACTGAGATGGAACACGTCAGTGGCAGATGGATCTTCCTCCCATGGTAGATCACCAGTGGGATCTCGAAGAAAATTGGCCATGGAACTTACAGTTTCACTCCTATCATAGTCTTTGTTAAAGTCTCCATCCTTGTAATGTTTTATACTGTAAGGCTTATCTGCAGGTACTTTCATTTTCTTACATAATTTTTTTGTTTCACTGAAATTAACTCTTTGTTTCATGAAAGTAGAATAATAACTTGACAAGTTTATTTGATACAATCAAAGAATATAATTTTAATATGATCAATAGAAAAAATTGTACAGTTAACGAGTGTTAAACAATATAATAAAATCATATTACTACATTGGTAATATACATATTATAGAATGTGATATCTGATATTGTCATTATCAACTAAAATAAATCTTGAAATGCGATTGTAAATATATTATGATTTATTATATTGTAGTGTATATGATAATTAAAAAATCTTACCTATTACTACAATCCATAATAATAAGTGTTGCCTGCCCTCTCATAACATCGGCAGTATCTTTAAATACTTCTACCAATGGGTGTGATAACTTTGGCTCATTTATATAAAGCACCAAAACATTTGTTTTTGTCCTTAATAATTTCTTAAATTCTTTGATTTCAGTTATTTCACTTATTACTGCTGTTTTTTGCTTCTTGCTTTCTATCGACACTAAGTGTAGTATTAAAACTAACAATATAATCTGAAATGTTAACAAATATAAAATGTTAGGCTACAAAATCATAACATCCCAGGTTCAAACTCCAATTCCAGGCAATAACAGTTTGTATTTTTAGCCAATATAAGTTGCCTGTGATTGGATTTTGTGTCTGGTATGGTGACAGACTTACAACCATCACATAATAGGGCAATTAATATAGACTTAGAGAACAGCTATATAGTAGTTGGACCTCTGCCTTCCCATTTGGAGATATGTGTAAATTTGAATATAACAGTGATTTCATTTTTAGGGTTACTAACACTGCAATTGGTGGGTAATTTAACTACAAGTCCTAGTTTAAAAATAAAGTTTTAGGTACTAGATATTTTTAAAAGAAACTTACCTTTAACACCATTTTGCGACACATGATTCCTGTATAATATCACGTTCAGAACATTGGCAGACTAAACAGCACACATTACAAATTGTCGGGAGTTTATTGTCCAGTGATCAGGTAGTTGCTTATTTATATAAAATCAATTTGGCAATGTTACGTGTTAACAGTAAAGTGAAGAGAATAAGCTCTTGAATGGTACTAAATTCAAATACGTGTATTTACAATTGAAATGTCTAAATGGTTTCACTGAATACATAGGTATCAATTAAAATTAACAAATGTCCATCATGCTCATCTAAAAAGGTGCAGTGGCTGGCTGTCAAGTGGCAACCAGTGTTGCCAGAATCTCATAGTCAAAAGTTACACAAGACTGCCCGAAAAGAAAACAATTTCGATATTTAATTATGTATACCGAATACTGATATCTTTGCAGCGAAACAGCTATATTATTTGGCAATATATTACTAGCTAAAAGCTGAGCTTTGTGGGGGTCGAGTAGTTTGTCGAATAGTATGTTTAACGTCTCTATGGTATTTTATCGAACATAACTAAGACATATTTATTTTTGTTGTCGATAATTTTCTCTCCAAGTCGTGAGTCGTGATAATGTCAAGCCCCCTGGGCCCATATGCTATAAATCCCCAACGAAGCAACGAAGATAGTTCATAACATTAATAATATTTATGATATAATTTAGTTGTTGCCCGCGGCTCCGCTCGTAAATGTGTTTTTCTGGGGTAAAAAGTAGTCTGTATTCTAATTCATAATATCATGGTCTAGTGTACCAATTTTTATCCAAATGCCTTCAGCCGTAAAGGCACGATAAATTTACATTAAGATCCAGACTTTCACATTCACAATATACAAAGTAACTCCCCTCCCTCCTTTCTGTTTCAAGTGGCATTTCACAAAAATGTAAAACATGTTTCATTATTCTCCATAAAAATATATATACCTACTCAATTTCACAATCGTATTTCATTCCATAAATATGGTACATACGCCTACAATATTAGAAGAATCATAGGCGCCTTGCCAATCTTATAAGCAAGGGATAATGAAGGAATTGGGAAAGCGAGGAGATTTCGGCCTCCGGATATCTCACTCACTGTACGAAACGCAGCAGCAAACTGCTACTTTAGATCGGTTTTGTGTGAGTGGTAACGACCCGGTCGGGCCGGCCCATTCATGGTGCAGACAAAACTGTCTACAGCACTCTTGAATATGCTTAATATGCTTCGTATTATAAGCGATAGTAAACCTAATATTTTCAATATTATGGTACCTAGTATCATTAGGGGAACAAATAAAAATGCACTAATAATTACACATATAAATAATATTTAGAAACAGTTGTAAACGTTTTCGCTTATCCAGCACTATTTAATTATAGTGTACATTTTGCAAATATTCTGATATCATTACACAGTTCCTAAAAGCTCCTACAAAGATATGAATTACACTCGGAAATACACCCATCAAAGAGTAATCGTACAAAGTTAAATAACAAATCAATTTAACCATCACGTATAACCTATGCTAGACAATAAAAGATCACGGATAATAGGCCCTAGTCCTATAGTGATAATAAAACATCAAATTATATGTCTATCTGTATAGAAACAAGCGTGCCAATTTTGTATATGTATACCTGACATAGTGATCGCAGTGCTTAGATTTTAATAGATCTTGAGATAAATATTGCGCTTAATCGTGACACGTGAATGAAATATACAGAGGAACTAGGAAGTCTAATTATCCGTGGTCCGTGTATACAATATCTTATCATAAGTTAGATACAATAATGACTTGTTTCTAAGGATAGTGTACGTTATTCGTATTTAATATTTAATCAGTCTTGTAGCATGGTTTATATACCTAACCGCAATAATAATATTATGCGGTTATTGGTATAATAGATACTAAATATCTAAAAACATAAATATGTCTCTAACAAAATTAGTTAATACACTGATATTTTTAATCACTGCCTAACCTTGAGTACATAAGTGATTATATTATGATTATGTGCTTCCTCTTACTAATACGTAGAGAATGCAATCTCGATCTCGTGAGATCTCGATCTGCACAATGTCATTAAAAAAATATATCGCGATCTCGACTGTATTGGTCCAGATTACGAATGAGATTTCTTGTTTATTAGTGAGATACAGCGCGCTGCCTGATGAGCGTTGTATTGCTGCGGCCGGCTCGCAGAGTTCGGAGAGAATGTAGACACAAGTCACTAAAAATCGTTTAGTTCAACTAAAATTAACTAGAAATGATACGAGTAGGTCTACTGAAGAAAGAGGAACCTTTACCTTTATGGAAATATAGTCTACTTACGGTAGTTACAACCAACAGCAATGCGGAGGCCGATGGGCTTTTCGAGCTAAAATCCAGCAGCGGATATAGTGTCGTTTGGCCGACAGCACACAAATGAGTTATTATCAAAAGAATTAATATATATTTAGTGTACTGGACGCTTAGTTGTTGCATTGTGGTAATTATTATTGCTTTTAATACCATCGAGCGAACCTCGTTCGCCCAGGTACTAATGGTTTATATTAAATACGAGGCGAAATATCGATTTTATCGAGTTTCATCATGATCTAGCTAGACAGTCGGGCGAAAACTCAAATAGCCTTATCTCGACCCCAGATTTATCACGTGATCTCGATTTGCCAATCTATAGATTGCATCCCCTACACATACATACAAATATTATAATTCAACAAAACGTCTAAATGTATTATTATTAATGTGACTATATGCTATGAAAAAAAATATTATATAAATCTTCCCATTCTAATATCAAACATTTATGAGCGATTATTATCCATGGGGAGATAAGATCAACAAAAACATTTCATTAGATACCTAGACAGACAAGCGCGCAATACTATATATACGTCGGTTTATATCTGCACGTCTTGCTACGTGTGCGTGAGCTTGTAAAATATGTATTTAAGCAATTTCAATTCTTGTGGCAGTGCCGTGACAACGGTTACCTATATGTACATTTAAGGAAATAGAGATAGGATCACAACATCAATGTTTTATACACATTACGCACACATAACGAAATGTGCAAGAACGAGTTGAATTATTTATACCAACTCCTACTGTCTATTTTTTTATTTAGTTTGGCTTATTGCTAATAAAAGAAATTAATAAACGAATGTATTACTACTTACGATCTATACTTATATATTATACATAAGAAAAAAATAATATCAAGACACGGGGCTCGATTGCAAACACAGTGTAAGTGATTAAAGATTTAAGATATTATATTTATGATTTAAGACTGCAGTAAGAGATCAAACATCACTTATACAGCGACGGTCTGGCCACGAGCTCGCGCGACAGTGACTTATTGTTGTAACATATTTAACTGGTTGGTCAGAATCCTGACTGGAATTTTTCATATTCTATTGGCCAACATTTAAATAGATTGACAAAGCAATAACATAGATTTTGACAGTCAAATTAGACCAGCTTCACTATGATTAAAAATGAGGCATTATTTATATGTATGAACTACTATGTTTACAGTGTCACTATATTTAATATTTACAAACCTTAAGAATGTATAAATAATTTTAAAAACTTTTGAAAATGCATTGGACTGTAATAGATCCAACTAAACCTGCAGTTTTATAAACAAGACAATGATCATCATATTATAAAGATATATTTTTTACCAATACAAACAACTATTATACGATCAAATGAACAATAGGAATGATTTCCCTATTATATATTTCTTAAAAATTACGTAAAGGGTTTTTGCCATTCCTAGTTGTTTAGATCTCATAGTAGCTCATTTAACATATGCTTAAAGCTACTCATTTGTAATGAACATCAGACTACATTTCTCACATTTACACTTCTACAATTATCTTAAACATAAATCACAAGAAAAATATCCCACATCTTTGTTGTGAGGTTCCTTCACGACCATAATACTTAACTTGTTAATAAATTCATTTTTAAGTAGAACTGTTACATTCACTCAGATCACCGATATCTATCCCAGTATCATCCCTATTATCTTCCAACAATCCCTGAAAAACATAATAAACATGATTATTATGTCACAAACTCCACTGTATGTAAATCAATAATTCCAACTTCAACTTCTACTGCCACTAGAAAAATATTATTGAACAAATAAATTTAGTAACATTTCTAACACAAATAGTGGGCACCAATTTGTGGTGTCGTTTCTCGTACTGGAGCCATTTATTTTTATCCGAGCCAGCAAAGTGACTGCACTTCACCTGATGGTAAGCGCAGTGCAGTCCAAAAACCAGTGACCACCTACAAACAATTAGTTTATTTGTGGTCACCAGAATCATGCTGTCCTGTATAAATGCTTCTTCATACTCCAACGAGGTAAGAAGCAAATCGAGAGGCGTGCGTCAGAACCGGATTACAAGGAGTACCCCCTATACCTGCCTCTACCAACCATCCATCATGAACCAGATATACACTGGCTGATCCTGAAATGCTATCGACACTTTGTGTGTGGGTCATTATGGCACACTTTAAGACCATGTATACGGCGGTCGCTATCCGAAGGAATTACTATCCTACCATCTCGGATTACCAAGCACCCAATATAAAAATATACAATAATAGCTTGTCTGTTACTCTGCCCGAGTAGTTGTCTGTATCTGGAACAACCCCAACCCCCTTAAAGCGAAGATGTATAATTATCCCCTTAATTCCCTAATTAAAGATATTTAAGTTAAATTTTGGGATTTTTTTTTATTGGAGTACACTTACGAATTTTCCTGATGGAAAGTTTGTTTAATGTTGTTTCTGCATACATTGTTAGGGGATTTTACCCCTTTACGAAAAAAATGTTCAAAAAACCTTTCTAATGCTCAGTTACGTCATTAGAAGCACCTTTATGCGCAAATTATATAGTACCTCCATAAAACATTTGAAACCTAGATTCACTCTTAACCAGTTTTAATTTTATCTTATGACGCCATTTTAGATTTCAATATTGATGCTAGTTTCGTTATCTAAGAACGATATTCATACCTTCCCTATAATCTCTGCTTAGTGCTTACTTACGTCACTAAAGGACCTTTGTGTAAAATTTCATGCTTCTAGACCCAGCAGTTTTTGCTGTGCGTTAATTAGTCAGGCGGTCATTTAGTCAATTTATTCTTTTATGTATACCTATAGATTTTAATAGTATGGGTATCCAAAGATTTTATTTTAAATTAATCAATTTCATAGGACGGAAATGAGCAAAACGTGGATACAGCACTTGTCACATCTCTGCATAATCCTTTGTGAGCTTAAGTTATGTTATTGTTGTTAATGTAACACTGAAGCACATTTAATCGGTCCATGTGTGTTATCACAACACTAAAATCTCTTTTGTGTTTGTCTTTTGTAACTTACCTTGCAAACTTCTATAAAGCTGTTGGCTTCATCCAGTTTATCCTTGTATTGAGCATTTTCTTCAGTTAGAGCATCTATACATTTATGTAACTCTTCATTGTTGCTCAATGCTTTCGATAGTGCAACACTATAAAGTACAGTAAAATATAACAGGATGGACATTTGCAATATACATTTCATGCAGGAAAACATATTATACTTTATATACTATGGGATCACTCTTCAACAACTTTTATGTGTCTATAATTTATACATAATATAGAAAATCCAATATAGAAAATGACACCAATCATCAATGTGTGTATATTATGCTACATGTAGTATATTATAAAAAGTATTATAGGACTACTTTAGAGCTTGCAGAAAATGTAAGTAATATTTGCCAAAATATTTTATCATGAGATTTAATATCATAATATGTAAGTCAATCATTATCAATTATTTAATCTTTTTACTTTTAATTTAATGTTTTAAGTCACTTTGCTCACATACACTGAACTGCAAAGTACAAGAAACAAAAAATCTAATTAATAAACTAATATTCATCAGTTTTTTACACTATCTATTTGATTACAAAATATGGGTTCATCATATCCTCTCAAAATTAATTAATATTTATAAACATACTAGATGAGAACTTCGTATCACTTACATATATTTTTGTGAAATGTGATTAAAACTTAATACAACAGCGATTCATTTTTATATACAGTGTTATTTTGACACCCTGTTACTAAATGAAACCACATATTCGTCATCGCCTCTGCTTACCCTGTACCAAACATGAGGCTTGAGCTTGTAGTAGTTTTGCCAAAAAACGTAATTTAAGTTTTGAGCCTTTTAAATCACGCTGTACGGTTTTTGCACTTAACTCTATTGAATAAAATGTCACAGCTGACGATGTAATTATAAAACACAAACGCTTAAGAAGGGCAACTTCATACATATGAAAATACGTCTCAGATTCACAAAGACGCTCTCGACAGATTCACTGAAAAAGTTGCGACAGTATTACTTAGTTCATTGATAATGACAAAACGTAAAAAAAATGTGTTTGGGAAATGCACATACCTATAAATAGGTAACACAAATTTGACTAAAAACAAATAATCATTATAAAAGTTACAAGATTCGATTTTACTTAGGATTTTATTACATTTCATAGGGTAATCTAATATTTATTTCAATTCCTAAATTACTATTTTGAGCTGTTTGCCTTCTGTACGCTTGGCGATTTTATAAAGCGGGCACATTGACCTCGACGGTATAAAGCCCGCAATACATGTTGGACGTGTGTTGCCGAGTGATGACTACACCAACGTATAGATAGTATTTTTGGGTATCAGGATAGTATCGTGGGTATCAGCAACTACGAGAGACTTTTGGTCTCACAACACCCAGCCCGGGGTCTGGGTTTGTTTCGGGAAACAAATATTTGTGGTTCACATAAACATTTGTCTCGGTGCAGGGATCGAACCCGCGGCCTCTCGCTTCACAGCCGGCTACTCGATTGGTTTTCGATAAACTTGCCGAACGTCTAGGCACTAGCGCTTGCCTTGTATTAATTTACCTACACTCGTGTTGGCCTTATCTCGTCCAACATGTATTGCTAGCTTAATGGTAATGTATGTGTGTGTCTCGTTCATTCGATGACGGGTGTGTATGTTGATTTTTATATGTGTGTGCGCGCGTATACAGACTGTTTAAAATTAATCTAATGTTAACGGCATTTAATTTGTTAGGAAATATTATTTTTTTATTTTGCCTTTAATAAGAAAGTGTCTTAGCTCAAAGTACTTGTATTAACGAACACTACACATGGTTTCATTTAAGTATAGGGTGTCAAAATGACACTGTATATAGATAGGAAAAAACAAATTGCTCTATCATATTTAGTAATTTGGAAAAAATAAAAGTGTGGGTAGCCAATACTAATAATTTCATGTTATGTGACATTACCGTTTTTTCTCAGCCACAACTTTCCAGAAGTTTTTGGATGCCACTTCATTGACCAATTCATTATCCCATATGTATCTATCTAAATTTGTTTGTGTGGACTTGGATGCAATCTTCTTTTCATTATCAATATCCCTGTTACGTAAAATATATAAAATTAGGATCAACACTAGACAATGTTTAAAGCACTATTATTTTTCCTAATCAAATGGAACAACGCATAAAATTGTAGGTTCTCAAACCAAGCAAACTGATTAGATACTGCATATTATATTTTACTAAGTGGTAGAGCTACTGACTATTTGAATAAATTATGATTTTACAGTCATTGTATGATGCATCTTTATCCTAGAAGGGACACAAAGGGTACAAGTTTCATCCTGACCAAATTTTTCAAAGTTATATGTGTATTTGTTACTTTGTGAAAACCTATGTAACTGAGATCTTCATAAGAATTCTGAATATATGTGTGGTTTACATATCAACACTGTATAAAGGAGAAATATCTTGTTTTGTAAAAATACCACATTATTTTTATTTATATTATTGCTACCTCACATGCACTAAGTAAATTCTCATATAAAGTTTCGTCAAAACCCTTCCAAGATTTTTAAGTTAAGTGTGGTTAAGTAAACATAGGATTTATTTATATATAGCTATTTATATATTACTTACAACATAACAATTTGCGTCTCGATGTGTTTTCTACTAAAATTCAGTTAGTTTTTTAGCCCTGCAGGTATACTTGCCTTGAATGAAGGAATGATAAATATTCTTTCCGACCATCAACTAAAGTGCCGTCATCAGTATTTTGTAAAACAATCTGCCTAAGTTCGTCTCCAGAAATCTAGAATTGTTTTAGAAAAATTATGTGATAATATGATTGTAATTATTAATCAATCATTATAATATTGTTTTTTAACACTTACTTGACTCATTTTAGAAATAGTACGATATCAATGCAATCAAAGTAACTACTCAAATGGGGTTTTTTGTATTTTTATTTATAATTGATTTTCTTCTCAAACGACCGCCATTTCAAAATTTTAATTTGCCAAAAGTGGCTAGGGACGGGCAAAAAATATCGATATATCAAAATATCGATATTTTTTTAGAAAATAATCGATAAATATCGTCGATATTTTTAATTTCTAATTATCGATATTCGATATTTATTTTTGAATATCAAATTCGATATTTTTTAATCGCCTTATTATATTTTTTATTATATATATACATATATTTCTTGTTATTGTAATATCGTATATAATTATACGCAGAGTATTCCTCTGTAGATGGTGAACAAAACCAAAAAAAAATCTCTATAGATGGCTCGTAGAATGATTATCTATAGAATGGTCATCAGAATAATAATAATTGCGAAAGCGTGATGCATGTATGCGTATTTATATCGATATATCGAAATATCTATATTTTTTATTCGATATATATCGATATTGTTTAAAAATATCGATACGATATATATCGATATATTTTTTCCATTTGCCCATCCCTAAAAGTGGCCAAAGAGCAGTGCTGCCAGATGACCATTTCCCATTCCTCTAAGGTTTACGTAAATAACCCCTAAATCCAGGTTTTTTTTTTCAAGAAAAACCCCAGAAATATACAAAAGATTTTATTTAATAAAAATATATGTACAAAAAACACTTTTTGGTAAAGATCATTTAATTGATCCACATGCTAGGGCACCTTCTTGTGACACTCACATGTCGAGTCTTATTTTTTCAAATCTTATACCTTGGTGCTGTAAAAAAACATAAATACTACATAAAAACCCCTACACAAAATTACACACTGCACAAAAAACTCCTATTCAATATTCTCTATTCACTTTATTTATAATTCATATTTGGGTGATTAATATCGATCGCATATTATTACTCAGCGAATACTCTGTGATTTCATGGCTGCGATAAAAGCGAGAATATTATGATATAAGCTAATAACGACAAATATTGGTGTCCTAGAGTTGTTAAAACGTTTAAACATAAAATATTTAAACATAACGATATTTAATTCGGACATATTGATATTATCTGGCGACTTATTTTTAATTGATTTATCAATGACTAGCATTCGCTCGCGGCTCCGCCCGCGTGAATTTCTGCACCGTCATATTATCGATATCTTTAAATTGTCATAACATTTTTATTTATGAACCGATTAACATGAAACAAGCGCTAAATGTTAAGTAAAGCTTACCATAAAATATTAGTGAACTGTGAAACTACATCTAAATCGGATAAGCTGTTTCTGAGATTAGCGGGTACACAGACACAGATTGTTTGCACAGACAATCAGACAAAAATTCTAACAATCATTGTATGTGGTGCTATTGCGTTGATAAAGTTTCCCAATAATATTTTTTCTCATATATCTTCTATCTGCAGACAACGATCTGTTAGATTTTTATTATATTACTAGATGACCCGGTGAACTTCGTATCACCTACATATTATATTTGTGTAAAATTTGTCCTCTCCCTGTCCTGTCACTGTCCTGTCACTGTCCTGTCACTGTCCTGTCACTGTCCTGTCACTGTCCTGTCACTGTCCTGTCACTGTCCTGTCACTGTCCTGTCACTGTCCTGTCACTGTCCTGTCACTGTCCTGTCACTGTCCTGTCACTGTCCTGTCACTGTCCTGTCACTGTCCTGTCACTGTCCTGTCACTGTCCTGTCACTGTCCGGTCACTGTCCTGTCACTGTCCTGTCACTGTCCTGTCACTGTCCTGTCACTGTCCTGTCACTGTCCTGTCACTGTCCTGTCACTGTCCTGTCACTGTCCTGTCACTGTCCTGTCACTGTCCTGTCACTGTCCTGTCACTGTCCTGTCACTGTCCTGTCACTGTCCTGTCACTGTCCTGTCACTGTCCTGTCACTGTCCGGTCACTGTCCGGTCACTGTCCTGCCATGTCCTGCCCCTGCCCCTGTCCCTGTCACTGTCCTGTCACTGTCCTGTCACTGTCCGGTCACTGTCCGGTCACTGTCCTGCCCTGTCCCTGTCCCTGTCATTGTCCTGTCCCTGTCCCTGTCCCTGTCACTGTCCTGTCACTGTCCTGTCACTGTCCTGTCACTGTTCCTGTCACTGTCCGGTCACTGTCCTGTCACTGTCCTGTCACTGTCCTGCCCTGTCCTGTCACTGTCCTGCCCTGTCCTGTCCCTGTCCTGTCACTGTCCTGTCACTGTCCTGTCACTGTCCTGTCACTGTCCGGTCACTGTCCTGCCCTGTCCTTGTCACTGTCCTGTCACTGTCCTGTCACTGTCCTGCCCTGTCCTGCCCTGTCCTGCCCTGTCCTGTCCCTGTCCCTGTCACTGTCCTGTCACTGTCCTGTCACTGTCCTGTCACTGTCCTGTCACTGTCCTGTCACTGTCCCTGTCACTGTCCTGTCACTGTCCTGTCACTGTCCTGCCCTGTCCTGTCACTGTCCTGCCCTGTCCTGCCCTGTCCTGCCCTGTCCTGCCCTGTCCTGCCCTGTCCTGCCCTGTCCTGTCCCTGGCCTGTCCCTGTCCTGTCACTGTCCTGCCCTGTCCTGCCCTGTCCTGTCCCTGTCACTGTCCTGTCCCTGTCCCTGTCCCTGTCACTGTCCTGTCACTGTCCTGTCACTGTCCTGTCACTGTCCTGTCACTGTCCTGTCACTGTCCTGTCACTGTCCCTGTCACTGTCCGGTCACTGTCCTGTCACTGTCCTGTCACTGTCCTGCCCTGTCCTGTCACTGTCCTGCCCTGTCCTGCCCTGTCCTGTCCCTGTCCTGTCACTGTCCGGTCACTGTCCTGCCCTGTCCTTGTCACTGTCCTGTCACTGTCCTGTCACTGTCCTGTCACTGTCCTGCCCTGTCCTGCCCTGTCCTGCCCTGTCCTGTCCCTGTCCCGTCACTGTCCTGTCACTGTCCTGTCACTGTCCTGTCACTGTCCTGTCACTGTCCCTGTCACTGTCCTGTCACTGTCCCTGTCACTGTCCTGTCACTGTCCTGTCACAGTCCTGCCCTGTCCTGTCACTGTCCTGCCCTGTCCTGCCCTGTCCTGCCCTGTCCTGCCCTGTCCTGCCCTGTCCTGTCCCTGGCCTGTCCCTGTCCTGTCACTGTCCTGCCCTGTCCTGCCCTGTCCTGTCCCTGTCCTGTCACTGTCCTGTCACTGTCCTGTCACTGTCTGGTCACTGTCCTGTCACTGTCCTGTCACTGTCCTGTCACTGTCCCTGTCACTGTCCGGTCACTGTCCTGTCACTGTCCTGTCACTGTCCTGCCCTGTCCTGTCACTGTCCTGCCCTGTCCTGTCCCTGTCCTGTCACTGTCCTGTCACTGTCCTGTCACTGTCCTGTCACTGTCCGGTCACTGTCCTGCCCTGTCCTTGTCACTGTCCTGCCCTGTCCTGTCACTGTCCTGTCACTGTCCTATCACTGTCCTGTCACTGTCCTGTCACTGTCCTGTCACTGTCCTGTCACTGTCCTGTCACTGTCCTGTCACTGTCCTGTCACTGTCCCTGTCACTGTCCCTGTCACTGTCCAACGCCAACGCTTCGCATCGCCAACAATCCGGTTTATACCTGCGCGTAATAGATGTTTCACATCAAAAAGACATCAAGTGTTTCATACCCAGGAACAGTTTGTATTGGAAAATTAAGTTCTCGTTTTTTGTGTTTTCCTTTACTTATTATTTATGTTACTCATTTTTTCTCACCGGGTAAACCTTCCCTGAACTTCCACAAATATTTCAAGATCAGAATTAGCCAAATCGGTACAGCCAGTCTCGAGTTTTTGCGAGACACACGCACAGCGATTCATTTTTATATATATAGATGTATAGATTTGATATTTTTCGTAGGCATTAAATTCATATTTAAATCGATATTATTAAAATACGATGCCATGAAATGTGAATCCAACCTGAAGCCGTTACGTCTATATTATTTTAAGATGCCAAAAAACGGTATCCACATGTCCAGCCGTTATATTGATATCTTATTCTACATAGATCAAAATTTATATTTATAATTTATAAAAATATCGATACGATATAAATCGATATTCGTTTTTTGGACTTTTGGCATGTCAAGCACATGCAGGCTGCCCAATTATATATTAGATATAAAAACTGTATTATTGGATTGCGATACGTGGATTATTATGCATAATTTGGTATGTGAGAAAATACATCATCAACGTAAATCTATATGATAAAAAATAATAATTAATATTCATTTTATTTTTAATATTGTTTGAAACTTTAAAGTCAATTTGGTAGACCTATTAGTGTGTAATAAGTAAGCTTTACTGGCAGCCTGGTTTCAATGTCATTGCGGTCATAGGTAGAAGTCCAGTTTTCTTTGGAAGATCTAAAATAACTTCTACGAAAGAGGTAATTTGATTGGTAGTTTAAGTTCAATTGACGCTTTCCACCAATAGAATAGAAAATATCGATTGCCAGTGGAGTAATGTGTAGTTAAGAACAAATTATTAAAATAGGTGTATTTTCCAGGCGCCGGTGGTGTAAGTTATTTATCGGTTGTGTGATTTAAAATAAACTTTTTAGTCAACTTTTATTCATCTCTGAAGTTTGAAAAGTTAAAGGTATGTAAAATTATGTTGTAATAAACGATCCTTTAGATGCAATTTTTTTTTTGCAAATTTGCCAAGTAACGTTTCAAACCACGTCCTTAGTGAAAGAGGGTCTGTTAACTTGGTTCACATATTATCATAGCTGTGTTATTAGACCAACTTTACCAAATAATATTTTATTAATTATTGCTATAACTCAGCATTAGGTAAGTTGCTGGTGGGAGGATACTTGTATCCGACCGGATAGCGACCACCGTACACTGGTGCTAAAACCTGCCATAGTGGCCCACCTTGCGTGGGTCGCGTTCCAGGGTCAGCCAGTGTATATCCAGTTCTCCCCAGGGGGCTTGCCCCCTGATCCTAACCCTTTTCCCATCCCTTTTTCCTTCCCCTCCCCCTTGGCCCTTTGGCAGGCCGGCATGATCTTGCCGACCTACGATGGATACATTGTTTATCGTTGGTCGACACTATTCTTGGATTGCACTACACTTACCATCAGGTGTAGCGTAGTCACTTTGCCGTGCCAGGATAAAAAAAAAAAGTTCTACAAAAGTAAGGAAGGAAGCATATGTACTGGGGCACTTTATTTGCTGGTTGATATTACCAAAAGAATTTCGCTTTCTGGATCTGCTAAATTTAATCTATTTGTTTTACCTTCATGACGTGATAGGTCAT
Organism: Amorpha juglandis; assembly: GCA_949126905.1. Lineage (NCBI taxonomy): Eukaryota > Metazoa > Arthropoda > Insecta > Lepidoptera > Sphingidae > Amorpha > Amorpha juglandis. The sequence goes on from OX421367.1 coordinate 10,233,893, forward strand.
ACTGACTGTTAACTCCTTATCTTCATTGTCAGGTTAATTTACAAAAATGGGCCGAAAATTCGTCGTTGGTGGCAACTGGAAGATGAACGGTGATAAGAGCCAAGTCACAGAGATTGTTGAAACTTTAAAAAAGGGTCCGTTGGATCCCAACGTTGAGGTATAAATTGCTTATAATTTCTTAATAATATTAAGTCTGATGGGTGTTGGTACTATGCTAGCATACTGCTGCCAAATGAAACAGCACTTGAACCTATCAAGCGAAAGTCTACTTTGTCTAAGTAATTGAGCTGATCACTGATCTGTGCTACTCACGGATGTCTCCACCAAAATACAATACAAAAAAGTAATTGAACAAGCATTACAGCTAAGTCACAATTAACTATATGGTCTCAGAGCATAATTATTTATATTGATTTTGTATCCAGGTTGTTGTTGGTGTGCCAGCTATTTACCTTTCTTATGTGAAGAGCATAATCCCTGATACTATTGGAGTGGCTGCTCAAAACTGCTGGAAGGTTTCCAAAGGAGCCTTTACGGGTAACATACTGTCACTTATTGTTTATTATTACTACCTATTGTCTGAATATATATTCGGCCTGTGTTTATTTTATGTGAAAATTATTTAATTTATTTGTTTTTATTTATATCTCCATACCTATTTACACAGACTGTGGAGTCGCAGGCACAAGACAAGATGTTTGTGTGATCCACAAATATTTGTACTGTACCTGAATGTTTCTTCCCAGAGGGGTTGACATCAGGCAAGCTGCCTCTTGTAAAAACTACTAGCCAAATTGTTTTGTAACATGTGATAAAATGCATATTGTGTCAACCACAATACCAGTAGGGAAAAAGTAGGTGGAAGGAAAGAAGGACCTACTTACCTTGGGCATAATCAGTATTCATTTATTTCGTTTTTACTTTTTGCTTCTACAAGCTGCTTATCTCATAATAATAAAGTACCTGCTGTTTAAGCTCTTCATATAAAATGTATTTTGAATGTAACTTTTTAATGAAATAAATCAATGTGAATCCATAAAAATATATGTCTAAGAATTACATAAGATTTTTGAAGTAATCATTGTATCTGTGGTCTTTTTTAAATAAATAATTTTTTCAACCAATAATATGTTTACAGGTGAAATTTCACCAGCTATGATCAAAGATGTTGGTGCCAACTGGGTTATTCTTGGACATTCTGAAAGAAGGACTATCTTTGGAGAAAAAGATGATCTGGTTGCTGAGAAGGTTTTGAATACTTTGAATTTTGGAATACCAAATACAAGCAAATCATTTGTCTCTATCTAATTGTGTGTAATGCCTTATTGTAGGTTGCTCATGCTCTTGAACAAGGACTCAAAGTCATCGCATGCATTGGAGAAACTCTGGAAGAGAGAGAGGGTGGCAAGACTGAAGAAGTTGTCTTTAGACAGACTAAGGCCTTAGTGCCAGCTATTGGCAACAACTGGGCGAATGTGGTCATTGCCTATGAGCCTGTATGGGCTATTGGCACAGGCAAAACTGCATCACCGCAACAGGTATGGCTATAAATTAACAGAAACAAAAAAAGAAGCAATAAAAAAACAAAGATGACAGTGTTTATTATTTTCAGGCACAAGATGTCCATGCCTCACTTCGTAAGTGGTTGTCTACAAACGTGTCGTCCGATGTGGCGGAGTCAGTTCGTATTCAGTATGGAGGCTCAGTCACAGCCGCTAATGCTAAGGAGCTGGCCGGTTGTCCCGACATCGACGGCTTCCTCGTCGGTGGAGCTAGTCTTAAACCAGAATTTGTGAATATTGTTAATGCTACACAGTAAATGCGTAAACTTTTTATATCTTTAATAGTTGCTCGCGAATTGTTTATTTTATTATTATCTTTATTAATGTGCGAAGTGAATGCATGTCACAAGTATAAAAAAACAACGATAAAAGAAGCAATTATCCTATGCATTTTTGTAGTAAAATATTATATTGTAGAATGATAAATTATTGATACTTGTGTCCTATATAAAGGAAATTTTAATTATGATGTCAAGAACATATTGATTGCGTATTATCAAAGTAATTAAACAAATATCTTCATCAAGTAACACAAGCAATAAGATAAGACTTATCGTATTTATTATGACTGTAAAGAAAATTGTTTATTACATCTGCAATATATTTTGCAGGAGTATATTGCGTAATGCTGTCTATGACAAATATTGTTGAAGGTAACATTGAAAGCAATTTGTGTTATCCAGCTCAAATTATTAAACTATGGTGTAGATAAACTACACTATTTTCAACAACGATTATAGAATACCTGTGTTTGTTTAAAGCTTTCTTGACTGTTGTAAATGTAAACTGCAAAGTAAACTGTTATATTGCAATAAATAAAAATCGTAAAGATAACAAAAATATTTTATTTAATTTTTAAACGTGAAGCATTATAGTCATTTCATTAAAAAATGTAGACACGTGAGCACCAAACCACCTTAGAACCAGGATAACATTAAATATGTGCGTATAGCGTAGACACCTAGTTGCGAGTATATTTTACAGAGACCTAATATTTAGGTCAAAAAGAGCAATTATATTTTATAGGGTAAAAGAAAATTGGTAATAGACACAAGACATGTTGGCGAAATAACATGGCCGGAGTAAAGTTATTCATGAGCGCATCTATTGTTTTCAGAGATCAAAGCGTAGGGAGCGGCTAAAGTGTCGAACTTTATATCTGTCACCAGCCCTACCATCTGTATCCTTTTTAGGAACCGTTTACCTTACACTCAATATAGATTAAGAGCAAAATAACTTTGCGAATCTGAAGTAGGTAAGTCATTTCAGCCGCTCTACGCCTCCTATCTCACATTTAACTCTCTGAAACTAATGACCGCGACGTCCATCATGAGAATCGAATATGCACCGATTTTATTACGTTTAATGGTCTGTGATCATATCATGACTAATTTCAAGTAGGCCAGGTTGCTTTTCGTGTGTGTATTTTACATTTATATTAATTTGTCATGCGTTGTTAAAATAGTTAAATCACTCAATGCCGTGTACTCAGGTACGTCTATAATTAACTAATTTAAGTCCAATATTATCCATATAATCATTTCTTAGAACTTACCCACACTCAAGAGCCTATTATTGCTCAAGTCTGTTACTGAGTACAGAAAATGCTTTAATAATATTCTGTGATACATAAATAACTTTAATTGATGTGTCTGGGAAATAATAGAATTCTAAGTAGGTATGTAATGGCTATAGTTAATAGGGTAGTTTCCTATGTTGACTATTATACATCATTTTATATGAGAGCAGTTGACGTATTAATGAAATTCTTTCTGCAATAGGTTTTGGGTAATGCAACTTATTGATTAAAATAATAAAAAAAATCGAGTCAACTACCCTATTTACATCTCTGAATGCTACAATTTCTGGTTCACTAGTCGATATGAATATTTAGGCTCTTACTGCTAACTTTACGTCCCCATAAATTTATAGTTTATGTGGATTTTTTATTATATTACAATCATATTATATAATGAGATTATCACACACACCCATCACTATAAAGTTACAGAAACGGCTTACATAAGTATATAAGCCAGGGTCGATAGTGCCACGCATATTTTAGCGCCAAGCAATGAAGCTCGGCAAGCGAAAGTCTGCTGCATGCACGCAATTTTACTTATATAATATTCTTTGACAAAATCACTACCGTGGTAATACAATACATTATGGAAACAAATATTCTTGGAAATACAGATTGCAGAGTTAAGGCATTATTAGATCTAGTACTCTATAGTTGGTATTCTTCCTGGGTTAAGTTGTAGATAGGTACTTGTGTCACATGGAAACATGTGTGATCCAAAACAATATAAATACAGTAATACCCCGGACTTACGCGATAGATGGGACCGCGCTATAACCGTGTAAGTCGAATTCGCATAAGTCGGGGTACAACTTTGCATGCACATTTAAGTGTCATAATTTGAGGTTATCAATAAAACACAACGTACGTAAAACAATTCAACACGGAACACGTTCGAATCGTCGTAAACGGACCACTAACATGGTGGAATAGGAGAGCTGACGCGCGCGGCCATCAAAAAGTATAACCGCGTATCTCCGAATTCGCGTAAAACGGGGTAGCGTAAGTCGGGGTATTACTGTATATTAACCATTGGCCCCAACACTATCCAACAAAATAAGCAGGTATGTAGTAACATCATAAACGTATTGTTTAATTGAAATGTTCATTCGAGAAGTCATATCAACATAATTAATGTTAATACATTGCAAATGTTTACAGTAGATCCTAAGATTAAAATTATACGTTTTCGCAATCATCTGATAATTTAAAATGAGGACATGTGATGATGAATTAATACAAAACTGTTACAAGATGTAATTAAAGTTTGAGTGACTGACCAAAGCCGGATGACTCGGTATTATTTCAAACTGAACTTACCAAGTATGCTACTGTGACCTTTCCGCGTAGTTTCATGAAACAGGTAAAGATATTGGAAAGGCTATATACAGTGCTCTTTATTTTTAATGTTATTTTTACATTTTTAATTATTAAGTATTTTTTTTTGATTGAATGACGAAACGAGCAAGGCGCCCGCCTGATGGTAAGCGCTACGCCTTCCCATAAAAAGAAACACCACCACACATAACTTTGAATTACAGAGCACTGCATGGTACTGAACTGCGCTCGTCACCCCGAGACATAAGGTGTTAAGTCTCATAATGCCCAGTACTTTGACTGGCTTCAATGTCCTTCAAACCGAAACACAACAGTGCTTACACACTGTTGCTTGGCGGCAGAAATAGACAAATAAGTCTTTTAAAAAATATCACCCTTCAAACTGTGAGGCCTAGGACCCAAGACACCGGCAGGACCCCAGAGTGGACACTGATCTTCTGACTCTGGCTCTTGACCCAACGATCAATTGAGAACCTGGTGGAGGTATTGGTCGAGGCTCTTTGGTATCAAACCATTAATAGTAAAGACTATCGGGACAATAATTGTTGAGTCCACTTCACATGTCGATAACCTCGTGTGCCAGATCTAGATAATTGGTCATTTTATCTTTTTCGGCTTTTACGAGGTTCTCTCCATGCGGAATGGTGACGTCAACAAGTATCGTCCGGCGAGCCAATCGATCTATTATCACAATATCAGGCTTAGGCTATTATTATTAATTTGTGTTAGGACGAGTGTTGCCACCTTACGCCCACCTTATTATTTCACTACATACTCAAAACTAATACATGTAAGCGTTACCCATCACTCAAATAAACTACATACACTTTTTATCCGAGGACGTCAAATGGATTGCACTACACCTGATGGTAAGCGCAGTGCAGTCCAAAAAACCAGCGACCAGCGACTAACAATTAGTTTATCAGTGCTCACCAGAACATGCTTGCCTGTATAAATGCTTCTTCACGCTCCGAGCAGGGAAGAACCTAATCGAGGGGCCTGCGACAGAATACGCAGATGACGGATACAGGCACAGAAATACAAGGATGTACACCTTGTATTTATGTACCTATACCCGCCCCAACCAACAATCTAGTCATGTCGCAAGCCCCTCGGGAGAGCCATTTATAAAAAACACGTTGATAGCTCAATTCATAAACGCTTTTTTTATTATGTTTTATGTATAGGTACGTGAATCTCTTACGCAACAATTATCGATATAAATAGGTGATATCACTCGACGCGTAAGAAAATGCGCGCAAACGTTGCACCTATAGTGTGTATACATCGATTGTTCACTTGACTAGCAATATACATTTTTTGGCAACTCACCGCATTATAACCTGTTACAATGAGGTTATGGTTCTTTAATGATATCCGCGGCGTGCATGCCAAGCCCACATTACCCTTCCAACCTTCTTTAACTATTCCGTGGTTTTTATAATCATTGTCGTGTCGAGGTTATTAACTCGATTTCTCAGTCAACGCAATTAATTATAGGTAATTGAAGTTATTATAACAATATAAAAATATACGAGTGACCGCTTATTCCCATATTAAACTATTCATTTCTTAGCATTTACCGACCAAGCATCATAAAAAGATTTTAAAATGTGTTTTAATGTTGATTCTTCAATACACTTGAGCCTAAAAACGGCAAATGTTTAACTACAGGCTCCGCAAAAGCGAATACAGTCCTCACTGGTTCAAACCAGGAAGCAAAAAGTGATAATATCAGCAGCCAGAACAAAGTCATGCACACGATGTGCACCACGTACAAGCTGAAAACAAAATAATTATAATTAAAAAAATACTTCCAAGGGCTAATACCTATACTATTAATGTTCAATTAGTTCTGACGTACATAATTTTAATAGCTGTCACATTAACCAGGCCCAACAGCATAAAGGGCTTCTTGATGCAGAAAGAAACTTAATTTTTTTATCAATAGGTACGAGTGGTTAATTCCATCCGGGATTAGAATTCACGTAATTTCAACGCAGTGGTTACATAACCTGCGGGTTGTTAACTAAGCTATGAGCACCTCTAAAAAGACTGGCGTATAATGAAAGTACGTGAAAGCTATTATAAGAAAGTATGTCTAGTCTGTACTCGGTATATTTCCGCAATCAAAATCTCTACCGATTTCGAGTTCTCAATTATGAATACGCAATTATTTCAAAACGTGACTAATTTTGAACGATGGGTTACACAACCAGAAATCATAATTACTTACAAGTTGTGGTAACATCTGTTGATGGTCATATTTTTCGGGTCTTCCTTTAGACAATATACTCGACCACCTTCGACGCACTTCTTCATATACTCGGCCCGGTCGACATCGCTTATATCGGTATTGAATATCTTTTTCTCTTCCTCGTTCAGCTTTGATTGAATGCCATCGAAATTGGGGCACGGGAACGACCACGGACGTATCGTAAAGTACTGCAGGACTTGTAAGCCTTGACTAATTCTTTTTTGAATTCTGACCATGCTGTTAACATTACAATATGAAATATCTTTTAAACTACATTTGCAAGGAGCAATGATGCTCATTTTAAAATATTGCATTCCATTTGGTAGGTGTCGGAAGCACATGCCGGGATAGGTGTATGCATTTGAATGGAACGTGACATGTTTATTCACATGTTCAGCTATTATTTATCTTGCAAATTTGGGAGGGGCCGTAAAGTGTAACTGAATATTTAATATCATTAGCACATATCGCTCATACAAAAGAAGTGGTGGGGTACCAGTACACCCACAATTCGCCGAGCGTATTTCCGTACCATGATGTGATAGGGGGCGAACCCATTGCCATACCGGGCACAATCCCAGACTCCGGGATGATACTGAGAATTTCGTGATAGTAAAACTCAATATCACTTCCCGACCCGGAGATCGAACCCGAGACCTTAGCACAGCCGTCGTACCGCGTACGCAATACAACTTCGCCACCGAGGCAGTCAAATCACCGAATAAATATTACTTGTGCAAAATATACGCTTACACTAAGTCGTATGGATTTAAAAAGTTGTAAATATTATCATAGTACTTACAAACGCTTCTGTCCCAGCATAAACATGAGGGTATCAATGCAATAAGCGGGTAAGAGATGGAACAAAATGCGCCGTAATTCGTGTAAAGTATAATTAGTGGTAATGTCTCCATTGGGATACCAAAGAGGCCATGACAAAGGATATTTCCTCCCGTATTCCTTTGCCACATTCAGTACCTCACCCCATGTTGTTGGTTTTTGATGGCCAATATTAAGGTTGTATACAGGTATAGTCTCAAGTCTGTAAATAACAATTATATTTTCTTATGCTCCATGTTTAATTTTAGAACCGTATGATTAGGGTGCGTTGTTTCAATCGGTAATTTTAACAGCGGTCGTAAATAAGCAGTAGTGTAGCGGAGGGGCGGGGGGCGGTCAGCCACGGGTATCACCGGTTTTCTGGTGACCCCCGACCTAAAATAACCCAAAATTAATTGTCTAAAATTCAGAACTTCCTCCCTATTTTGAAATCGTTTAAAATTAAAAATATCATTTTAAAATTTTCTTGCTTGGGGTGACACCCAAATCAAATCCGCCCTGGGTGCCACCCGTGCTAGCTACGCCACTGTATATAAGTATAGAGGGTTGCCATAAGAATTATGCTCAGCGCCCCAATATTGTTCAAATAGTGACAGACACCATAGGAGAGAAATACAGATGCCAAAACTTAATGCATCTCTGTTCATCACAGGTATGTCGTGTTATTATAATTTATTCTTATTACGAAAAAATGCTATAAAAATTATTCAGCGTAAATAAACAACATTTTAATTGCAGTACACACTTTTCGATTCTTGTTCCTTCGAGCATTCCTATAGCGATGATTGCGTTGATAGCTATATCCACAGGTATTACTTGTGCTGTGAGTTTACCATCGCATAGCATGGTGCGAATTACTCCTTTGCCTGCACCCAGCATCACGCCGACTGGTCCGTTGAGATTATCCACCCAACCGGCCACTGGCTCCGATAACGTAGGACACACTGAAATCATTATTACCTGTATTTAAATCAGTTTTTATAAAATTGATTTGAGCAAGTTTGTCGTGCTTAAAAGTGCAGCATCCGCGGCGAGTAACCGGTTGTGAAGAGCGGCTGCGGGTTCGATTCCCGCACAGAGACAGATACTGTTTTGGGTCTGGATTAGATTTCTCCCCAGAGGGGTTAATGTCAGGTTAGTAAGATTGTTGCACAGACCCCACTGCGAGTGGGATAAGGGCATGTGAAGGACTAAGATTTGATTTCAAATTCTAAATAAGTTTGCATACCGATTTATAAGCCTTTTAAGCGATCTGTTCAGTTGTCAATGTGTATAATTTTAGTTTTGATATGTTTGCCTACGTACTATAAACAGCCAGTTGGCAAGCTAGTCTATTACATTATTACAGCGATAGTTTCCCATTTGTCACTACATTGTAGGATGGAAAAAAAACTCGACAAACCGGGGATACTCTCATTGCGTCTATAGTCTACATGTTGCTGGTAGTTTAGCAACGTTCCCATGATTTTTCGCGCACTTTTTACAGTTTGTCTTTCTATTTCGTAGCCGTGACATAAAATCAAGGAATTGTTAGATGTCATAATATTGTAGAACAATTATTATTTCTAGAGCTTGTTCGAAAATTAGAACACAATATATATTTAGTTACCAATGCTTGGACGAGCGACGACAATTGGTAGATCATTATAGGCTTGTTCAATAACGGTTTCTGCCAGCCGCTTCGAATAAGTGTAACAGTTCTCATGAGGGCCAAGAAGCGATGGTGTCAGAAGAGCAAGTTGCCTATCATCCAACCACTCTATAAGCCGCATAACTTGTTCCGGTTTTGCTGGAGCTGCATATATCTGGAACGCGATGATGAACAAAGTATGTATAGCGTACATATTTCATTTTCAATGTATTATTCCGCAACATGACCACTACGTACGCCTATTTAACTTAAAACATCATAATTTAGTATTTTCTTTGATGTTAATAATTACAGTCATTCTAGGTCAAGAAGGTAATTGAGCTACGTAGAGTGTGTTGAAATAATGTTCACGGTGGCAGACTGCGATGGTCGCGTCAAGTATGTATCACGTTGGAGTCAGTGACGCTCCCGTGTCAACTACATAGTTGCTAAATTTAGTTTGAGAACCATGTCGAATGCTCTATAGACTTTGAAATAGTATAGTGCTAACTGCAAACGCGGCGTCACTGACGCCCGTAACGTGGCCATCGGAAGTTTGGATATAGAAAAGTAAATATTTTCTATTTTACACTGTTTTAGCAATGAATTGAATTTAATAACAGCATGGAAACGCAATCTTACCTTTTCTCCCAACACTTCATAATCAGGATAACAGAAGGCAGTAGAAAGATGGACCATGATAGCAAGATTTTTAATTTTTTTTGCTACATTTATAGTTCTAAGTGTTCCAGAAGTGTTCATGTTTACATTATCTTTTAAAGGAGCTTCTAGTTTTAAAGTAGCAGCAAAATGGAACACTACAGATACTTCATTGGATAAATTTTCTATGCATGCTTCAGACAATCCAAAGTCTTCCAACAACACATCACCTTGTAATGATTTTAGCTTATTAAAAGCGCTAGGCCTCTCGCTTTTGATTCGACCAAATAGCTGAAATATATAACAAAACAGGAATTTCCAAAACTGAATTATTCTTATGAACTTATTACTAGATAATATTTCAGTGTAAATAAAAATTTATTAAGACTACCGGCAGTCGCTGCATGTCTTCAAGTCTTTGAGTAACTGATTTCCCTTTCTTAGGCCTCACGAGGATGTAGATATTCCCTATGTCAGGAACCGAATACAATAACTTCTCTATCAGGACTTTACCCATAAAACCAGTACCACCAGTTAATAAAATATTTCGACCTTTATAAAATTCCCTCACCGATGTGGTGGACGACATTTCTGAAAAGATAAAAATATATTTATTAAATATTGGGGCACCTGTTTGGTGGTAGGTACGGGAGTATATATACCAGCTTAAATATGTTCGAACTTGATAAAATGTTAATCGAAGATATCTAATAGTTACAAAACATGAGTTGTTATTTTATTTGCTCATTTTGTATTGATTTCAAGAAATTTTCGTTTAGGACCATATTATTTACCTCTGTTACTCTAGCAAAAATACTATACAAGAATATCTAGATGGATTTTTTCCTGGCGCGATAACAGAACTTTGTACGAACGTCTACGCAAGAAAACAAAAAATCAACCACATAATGCTAAATAATTATTACCTACATTTTCCATACACTATAGCAATAAGTCGCATATTTTCTTTTATAGACAGTATATATATACCTATAAATAACTAATCGATATCTTTCTGTACTTCAAATAGATTACCATTTGAATGCAAACTGTGAAACACATGCCATACTAGTGACATGGTAACATCCAACTTTCCCTAAAAACTCAATTACCGAGGACTACATACTGCAATATTTAATGGTGGCTGACTCCGAATTTGATAATTTAGTTTTCGTAACATGCCCACACTATAACCATTGCTCAACTAATTCGGGTTTGTGAAGGTTGCACTTCGTTGAACACATTTGCTTCTTTGTAAGGTAGGTGCTATAGTTTTCTATTATGTTTATTCATTGAATTAGCTGTAGTTGGCAATTCGAAATAGAAGAAGAAGGAAATTTTATGCAAAAAAAATATAAATGAACAAATAATTGCCTTTTTCATTAGATTTATCTATACTAATATTATAAAGCTGTAGAGTTTGATTGTTTGTTTGTTTGAACGCGCTAATCTCAGGAACTACTGGTTCGAATTGAAAAAATCTTTTTGTGTTGGATAGTCCATTTATCGAGGAAGGCTTTAGGCTATATAACATTACGCTGCGACCATTAGAAGCGAAGCATCAGTGAAAAATATGGCAAAAACCGGGAAAATTATTCATATTTGAAGGCTTCCGTTGCTAAGCTACCCAAATAATATTATTTGAAGGCTTCCGTTGCTAAGCTACCCAAATCTATACTAATATTATAAAGCTGTAGAGTTTGATTGTTTGTTTGTTTGTTTGATCACGCGGGCGGAGCCGCGAGCAAAAGCTAGTGTGTTATAAAACACTTACTAACATGGAAGAAATGAGTCTCACTCACAAGTAGATATATTTAGCTTATGTAGCTCTTAATATTATGAGTTATGGACGAGTAAAAATGACAAAAAGGAGGAAAATAAAAAAACAGTGAGGTGATGGATGATATGAAGAAGTTAAAAAACATATTTTAGACACATTCACACGTAGGATATGAAAATAGTAAAGGAGAAACCAAACCGCATAGTCTAAATTATAAATGAGATTTTTTTTATAACATAAATACAACACACGCATAGGTTTGAAGTCTAGACCCCGTATAAGTTAACTTGTATGATGTATCATGGGTACAAGGAACATACGATTATGGACTTACGGTCTTACTTACGGACTTACGGACTTACGGACTTACGGTCTCACAAGATGCCTTGGGTGTGTTCTGTGATTTATCCAAGGCGTTCGATTGTGTTCACCATGACATTCTTATCAGGAAACTGAGTCACTACGGAGTTAATGGCGTTGCTCTAGATTTATTTAATTCTTACTTAAGCAATAGGATTCAGAGTGTTGACGTCAATGGAAAAAGATCATCTGGGTCTACTGTTACAATGGGAGTTCCACAGGGCTCGATTCTTGGACCCTTTCTATTTTTAATTTATATTAATGACTTACCTTATCACATAAGGGACAACTGTGAGGTAGTGTTGTTTGCAGATGATACTTCTTTGATATTCAAAGTTAATCGACAACAATCCGTTCTTGACGATGTAAACAGCACTCTCTCAAAAATAGTACATTGGTTTAGCGTTAATAATTTATTACTAAATAGTCAAAAAACCAAATGCATTAGATTTTTGACACCTAATGTCAAAAAGGTTAACGCTAACATTTTTATGAATGGTGATGAGTTAGGCCTTGTGGAGTCAACCAAGTTCTTAGGTATAACTTTAGACCCTAAACTTCAATGGGGCCACCACATATCTGTACTAGCTAAAAAATTAAGTAGCGCAGCTTACGCTGTGGGTAAGATACGCCAACTGACCGACGTTAACACGGCTAGACTGGTTTATTTTGCATATTTTCATAGTTTGATGTGTTACGGAATTTTACTATGGGGTGGTGCTGCTGACATAAATACTATTTTTATTCTTCAAAAGCGAGCTATAAGATCTATTTACTCGCTTAGTTCCAGACATTCTCTAAGAGAAAAATTCAAAGAAATAGATATAATGACAGTAGCATCACAATTCATCTTCACTAACCTAATGTATGTTCATAAGAATATAGAGCAATTTACTAAAATTAGTGATACTCATGGCATAAATACTAGGAATAAAAATAACCTTGTATGTCATAAAACTAGACTCCACAAAATCGGCAACTCTTTTAAAGGGCTCTGTATACGCTTTTACAATAAACTTCCAAATCATATTAAAGAGCTTAATATCATGCAATTTAAAGCCACTATTAAGCGAAAGTTATGCAATAAAGCATATTATAAAATCTCGGAATATTTGGAAGATCTTAAGGCATGGGAATAGCTTATAATAAATATATGAGTACGTTACTATATACGCTAATTGTAAGCAGTTTGGGTATGTCATGCTCGCTTTAATGTCTGTGCTTGCGGCGGCGTCGTGTGCCGGGTCGGTCACTTCCCTGTAACATGGTTGAGGAGGCCGATGGCTGGCACATGCGTCATGCTCGTGAACGGGTGCTGCTTGTGTGGACTGGTCTGCTCAAGCTCTTATTGCGTGTTTAGTTGATTTATTCATATAGTTCTTGAAGATCATGCACAAAAAACTATTATATTATGCTAATTATTTTACTTTATGACGTTCCTCATTGGCATAAATTGAGCTGCTCTAACTCAAATAAATAATACTTCAATGTATGTAGTGCTAATATATATTGTAATTAGTTTAGAAAAGAGCAACGTTAGAGTTTCTTGCCCGTTCTTCTCTAACGAACCAGCTTTCCGAACTGGCGGTAGAGTTAAAATTTGACTGAATCTAAATGATGTTTGACATTTTACTGATTCAATAAATGATTTGATTTGATTGATTTGATTTGATTGACTGTTGAATAATAAGGTATTCTAATCTGCACCCATATCTTGTGGACAATAAAGTTTTATGGAATAAAATAAAATAAAAAAATATTTCTTTAATATTTTCTTAAACATTACAATATATTAGCTAACCAGACACACGAGGTTTCAGACATTTTGCAAACTTTGTATGAACTATAACTATGTAACATTTCTGGATTATACATCGAGTAATGGAGAGTATTACATAATGACTAAATTACCCAAGTAATTGAAAACCGCATTCACGGCATGCACTACGATATAATAAAAACATGTCTATTAATACTATGTTGAAGACGTTACAATGTTCAATATTATTATTTCTTAACAAAATAATTAATAATTATTCAACCAATTATCCGTCTCCACTTTATCCACCGATTAATTTTCCAAGAAATGTAAGTATGTAGGGATCTGTGGTGGAAAAACCAGTGTATGACGTTGCGTCTGCTAAGGGTGGAAAACTAAGGTACACTTCATAGAATTACGAAATGTTAAGTTTTTTTGAATCAGCCGGCAAGCGAGCAAATGGGTATCCCGGTGGCAAGTGATCTCCACCGGCCATGTACGCTCACAATACCAGAAGAATCATGGGCGCGTTGCCAATCTTAAAGGAAAGGGATAATTAAGGGATTGGAAAGGAGTGAAAATTTGGGCCACCGGATGTCTCACTCACCGTATGAAACGCAGCAGCAACTTTGCTCCGGTTTTCTGTGAGACTGTGGTAAGGACCCGAATGGAGCCCGCCCATTCACGCTGTAGAAAAAACTGTCGTGCAGACAAAAGAAACAAAACCAAGTTGTTTTTCACAAAACAAAGTATCAGGTATTATTGGGATCGTCAAAACATTGAATATTTTTACAGTTTTGACAAAAGTTTTTTTTCCATACACCGTGACAAAAGGACTTGAACATTTCAAACGTATGAATATAGAATTTGTTAGCCTCATAGCTTTTTTTCCTTTGTAAATATGAATCTTTCAGGTATTGTAATGAAGTCTATTACGAAGTCATATTACCTTGAACATTGATCCCGAACGATCCTGTTTAAAAGATATAGAGTAATTTAAAACTGATATTTTAGATATATTTCCATGCAGAATAACGTAACTCAAAGGGATGAATTTGTAAATGGCCTTATGTAATTTTGGATCCCTATAGATAAAGACCGCTTATGACCTTTTGCAAGTAGCGCTAGCTCAGCGGGAAGTATGAACTGTTGAGACGAAAGTTGCAGTTTCTAAACCAGCCCCAAGAGCATTCACCTCTGACTTTTCTCATTGTTAATTATCGCTTACTTTAATGGTGAAGGAAACATCATGAAGAAACCTGCATATCTGACAAGTTCTTCACAATCATTTTGAAGGTGTGTGAAGTCTACTAACCCGCATTAGCCCAGCGTGGTGGACTAACCACTCTCATTTAGTAGAGAAGGCCCGTGCCCAGTAGTGGAACGTTTACAATACAGGACTAGTGTTATTAGTGTTATATGACCTTTAACGTTGTCATCGAACTTTCCCATTTAAAGCATGTAAAGTGATTAAAAATTAATATCGAAGTATAGTTCCATACAGCGTTTTGTAACATAATATGGTAAATTTGTAAAATTCATGGACCAGATTGATTGATGATTGTTATCCGAAAGATAACGACCCCGACGAATATGACATTTGATTTTGGCCCCGAACCGTCATGTTCAAAGGAGACAAATTAATTAACTACTTATAATTGGGCTATATTCATTACAATACGAGATAAAGTTCTTTATGAAATCAGTTTGCTCAATACATACCCTGTAATGACTTTCGGCCTCTGCCAAAAACTTACCTAATCAAACTGTATGAATTATTAAAAAAATAATGTTTTGCTGATACCAATACATATAAAAATGAACTATCATGCACACATTAGCTTTGTAGTATTGATAGTAGAGTAGACAAGCCACTCGTAACTTGGCCTCTTGAAGTGACGAAGAACGTCGGGTAAATATTTTTAAAAAATAAATAATAGTTTAAAAAACTAAAAATCACGTTTTTATAAAAAACTAAAAAATCGAAACATAGTTTCCGTTACATACTGACATACAAACATACTAACACACGTGTGAAGCTAATAAAACCGTATTAATATATTCCCATCCTGGAGAGCCGTCATCAGTTTCGCCGCAGAGACCTAGTAAGTAGACCAATAAATTGAATTGTTTATCAAAAATGTTGCCATTTTAGTAAATCTTACTCGTCTACTCTATAGATCGTATCATTTGCAAAAGGGTATTTATATGTAGACCGAGGTATCTAGAGTTACTGTGTTTGTAGCAGAGTCAAAATATAATGACTTCGTAAACTTTTCGACGAAACCTTTCTATTGAGCTGTCAGTCAAAAAAATAATATATTAACGTAGGTAATTATTGAATTATACTTGTATGTATTATAACACTAGGATATACAAAAACTATACTTTAAATAGGTAAACGGAGTTGTACATAATAAATAAACATTGCGTCATCAATCCATAATACAAGATGAACATCAAAATTAATAAAATAGTATCTACGATCGTAATGTTTTTATACGGCTAGCATTTTTAGTAGTGAAAGTAGTCCATTACGGTGACTAGTAAAAGACCACCGTATAACTACTTTCCCCTTCACAAATTTAGTTCTAAGCAATTCGAACATCATTAGAAATAAACGAAAAATTCATATACCTAGTTAGAAGGTGCACAAAATAACTCGCGTTTACTTTTCTAATGGGCGTTTCGTTTGATTTTTGTGTGGCAGAGTTTGCGATAGGTATTAGATATTTAATTTGTAATACGTATTTCGTTTTTCGTTAAACATATTTTTTTTAAGTTTCGATAGACTTGGTATTTGTTTGCAACTGCAGTGACATAATTAGTTCAAAAACGCCGTAGCAGTTTTTTCCTAGAAAATGTATAAGTAAACGCAAACGTATTATAGATTGTAGGTAACCTGGTGTTGTGAGTCATGACCTTCGACTCGTAGGTTCTAAAGCCTCGCTGACCTTGGCATATCTTCATTTATTAGTTATGTACTAACAGATTCGAGACGTGAGGACTGTCTAAAATCTTACATTACTTAAGTTTCGTAATAAGATTATTGGTTTTCGTATGTACTGTATTGTTTAAAATTTTATTTAATTATGTATTCTTTGTTTAAATATGACAGTCCATATATAATAGTACACATTCAATAATAAAAGATCTCATGGGTACCTAGTATCTACTTCTATCTCTGCTAATGTCCCTTACAATACGAATAGCAAGTTCTATCCCACAGTTCCGCGGTTGGTAAACACGATAACTGCAAAAGCATTATATATATATATATATATATATATATATATTATATACATATACATTTTGAGGTATGCTGTCGCGACGCGCGACACGAGAAAATCAATTTTTTTTTTTTTTTTTTTTTTTTTTTTTTTGTGCTGGGATTGCTGTAAGCCTGACTCGAGTCGCTTGTATACAGCTTCACCGGACTTTCGGGCGAGCGCTTTCAGGCGCTCTCAGCCCTTGACTAGGTGACCACCGCTGAGGGCACCCCCTTTGGGGTACGAACCTCGGCTCAGGACGGTCACCGGAGAGGGCAGAGACATCTGCGATTGGGGTTTAGGGGACTAATTTTAGGACTCTACTTGATGATTTCAATCATCATTAACATCGGCTCGCGGGCCGGTACTAGGGTCGGGGGCGTTGCGGGGAACGCGGCGCGGTCCTCGGCGGCGAGGACGGTAAATCGGTTGTGTGCAGTGTTTTTTATTGAATTCCTCTCTCCTTCGGATGGCCAGAGTGGTCGCATCGTCGGGGTCAGTGAGGACGCTACGCGGACGTCTCCACTTTGCACGGTCAAAGGGAGTGTATATTGAGGCTCGTCGGACGAGCGAATTCGGATGGTGGGCGGCGCGATCGAAATAGCGCTTGCTGTTCATTTTCATGAACTGCCGGATGGTCGGCAAACCCACGTCCACGTGGATATTGAGATTCCTCACATACCACGGGACCCCAGTAATTCTACGCAGAAAGCGATTCTGCAGGGTTTGCAAGCGTCTAAGTCGGTTTTCGTGTACATGCGCAAACGCGGGCGATGCGTAAGTCATGATCGGCCTAATACAGGTCGTGTAAATCCTAATCTTGTTGCGGGTCGAGAGTTTGCTTTTAGGGTTCATGAGCCAGTAGAGCTGGCCCAACGCGAATGCGGCTCGCGCGCGTACCGCGTTTAAATGGGGAATGAAGGTAAGCTTCTGGTCAAGGGTAACTCCTAGATATTTAACTGTCTTGGTCCAGGGAATGGGCATGTTAGACATGGTCACATTCGGGACTGGATCAAGACGAGCTGGGAATCTATCGAATATGATCGCGGCGCTTTTGGACGGGTTGATGGTGATTCGCCATTTGCGGAACCACTGACCGAGTTCGTCGGCAGCGGCTTGCAAAGTGCGGACCACCTCAGCCGGATTTTTCCGCGATGTATAGATCGCGGTATCATCAGCAAAGAGCGCCAGATGGGCACCCTTTGGTTTGGGAATATCGCTTGTATACAGCGAGAAAAGGAAGGGAGAGAGAGCTGAGCCTTGCGGGACTCCAGCCGAAATGGTGTGTCGGGAAGAGAGGCTTCCCTCCACGCGATATCTGAAACCGCGATTCGACAAGAACGCTCGTATGATGTGCACGAGCTGAGTGGGCACGTTCATGGAATATAGCTTGTGAAGCAAGCCATTGTGCCACACCTTGTCGAATGCTTTTTCGACATCGAAAAATATGGCTCCGGTGGGGATCTTTCTAAAGTTTTTATCGTGAATGTGCTCCGTGATGCGGAGCACCTGATGCAAACAACTGTGGCGGGCTCGGAACCCAAACTGCTCCTCGGGGAGCAGATTGTGGTTCGCGGCTACTACTTTCAAGCGGTCGAGGACGACACGCTCGTACACCTTACCCAAAGAGCTCAAGAGACTAATGGGGCGGTAAGATGTCGGACTGGATTTGGGTTTACCCGGTTTGGGTATTCCTATGACAATTGCTTCCTTCCACTCTTGTGGAAAGAGGCAATTGCGGAAGGCTGCGTTCAAAATCGCAGTGAGAATTTCCAGCAGATGGCTGGGGAGCATCTTAAGGACGCGGGTGGAGATACCGTCGCCCCCGGGGGCTTTACGTCTTTTGAGTTTCCTGACCAGATTGCTTACTTCATCGAATGTCACCGGTGACAGTGGATTAAAAGGCTCATCGACATCCGGGTCGACGGCGGAGGTGGTGGCGGTAGGGAGAGAGATCGGTTGCGTCGGCGGCGGGAACGCGTTCCTACTTTCGACAAACTCATTGACCGCAACAAGATGGGCCTGCTCTGATATGGGGACTTCACTGAGAGAACATTGAGTTTCCAGGCTGTCGGCAAGGTATTCCGCTTTCTCGTCGTCATCAAACGCTGGGCGTTGATTCGGACGATCAAGCGGGGGCATGGTCGATACGTCTCGTCTCTTGAAGGAACGACAGAGTTGCCAGAACGCAGTATGGGTCGGGCGAATATCGCTGAGATGACCGTCCCATCTCGACTCGACTACCCCCATCATGCGACGTTTCGCTTCCCTTTGGAAGTAACGCGCAGGGGCCAGTCGAGTCGGATGGGGGGAAAATCAATAGCACTGCGTCCGCTTTATACAAATGAATGAAAGCTGTCTCTCGTCGCTACGCTTGCTACGTTAAATGTAGAAAGAGGTAAGTTGAATGAATGTTGATGAGTAAAAAGCGGATTGATATCCTGTGTGTGAATTAGACAAAGCGGAAAGGCTGTGGTACTACAAATCACGTACGGCATATTGGTCGGGATTACCAGACTCCGCTAGAGTTTGCCAGTTAGGTCTCTTCCTTTCCGCACGTATCTCTGAGTGTATAAATAAGTTCGAGTGCGTGAGTGCAACATTGATGTGGTTGAGAATAAAAGTTGGTATAGGCCGTATCGTTATTGTGGAGGTGTATGCTTCGTAGATTTTGGTGCATTCATGTACCTAACATAAAAATTTACATTTATGAATGAATCCAGATAATAAAAGAGTATTAATATTAGTCGATTATAATGACTGGGTTAAACTAAAATGTGATGGTTTTAAAAGAGTACTAGGTAAATTTGGGGGCGGGGTAAATGAGAATAAGTATAATCTGCTTAAAATATTCTAGAATGGTAATGAGCTGAATAGTGCTGTGTTCAAGTGTACTAAACAGAATAAAGTTGAAAATTGATGAAATTTAGTGAAAGTACAAATGTAAATTATCTGAGAGGTTTGAAAGTTCTGAAGAGTTATCGAAGCTAGAATAATTATCGAAGTCGTTTAGGGAAAGGGTGATCAGGTGAATCTGTGAAGATGATTTTGGTGGGATTAAGATGTGCAAATCTTAATCCATGAATCTCACAGAATTCCACGTATGTGTAATGAACAGCGGCTTAACAATTATAAATCACTACAAGAATCTGTTAAAACTAAACAACTGTACTTAAAACTGTAATAAAAAAGCTTCTAAGATTGCTATTACCTCTGAATGCATTAAATCAAATCAAATATATTGTTATTGTTACTAGCTTTTGCTCGCGGCTCCGCCCACGTGATCAAATAAACAAACAAACAATCAAACTCTACAGCTTTATAATATTAGTATAGATTTGATTTTGATTTGACAACGGAAGCCTTCAAATAATATTATTTTGGTAGCTTAGCAACGGAAGCCTTCAAATATGAATAATTTTCCCCGTTTTTGCAACATTTTTCACTGATGCTTCGCTTCTAATGGTCGCAGCGTAATGTTATATATCCTAAAGCCTTCCTCGATAAATGGACTATCCAACACAAAAAGAATTTTTCAATTCGAACCAGTAGTTCCTGAGATTAGCGCGTTCAAACAAACAAACAAACAAACAAACAAACAATCAAACTCTACAGCTTTATTATTAGTATAGATAATAATATATTGTTTTACTAAAAAATACAACATCAATGTCGCTATTGCAATTTGACGCATCGGTTAATATCATGTAATAATTACCTACTTTAACTACCACGTAAATATTTATTATACTGGAGTTTCATTGATTTCATTTCGCGTCATCTTTCTTATATCGTTATTTTGCTTTGTATTAATGATTTAAAATCTTTATATAGATGGAGGTCATGTGTTTCCATATGCTGACGATACGGTCATTGAATTTTGTATGGTAATTTCTGGGACTCTGTTTGCCTTCAGGCTGAATTAGGGTTGCGTCGGTTTGGGTGTCTTTCTGGTATGTATGTTAAATCTCTCACTATACCTCAAAAATAAATAACATAATAATTTAGCTAAATATAATAATACACCACCGCGCAGTAAACACGAATTAAAGTTACACGATTGCAACCTTGAGGATATTGCAAATGCCCCCGAGTTGAAAAGGTCACTTCTATTAAATATGTTGGAGTTTAGCTCGATCAACGTCTTTCTTAGCATATACCTTGAGCATATAAGTAATAGGGTTAGGAAACTTAAATGTCTTAGGGTTTTAACCATAAAACATGTTGCAATGAAGTTTCTGTTAAACCAATAGTGCATCGCCCTTGTTGAATCAATTATGATTTGACATGGGGAAACGCTACTAAATGAACAGTTTTTGAAGAAGGAAGAATTCTAAGGTGTTTACTTAAAGTATCTAATCTATTTTAAGAAATTTAGATTCCCCACAATAGAGCTATACAATATGTGACCTACTATCTATTAGATACCTGTACATCTTCCGTACCTTACTAATAGTCCGGTCAAATTAGACCAAGTAATTGGGGTGAGATTACAAAAATTTAGACTCTGCTAAAAATTGGTAGGATTGTTTAAAACATTAGATATTATAAATGAAATGTGAAAAGTCCTCATAGATCCGACGACTGGAAAAAAAAAATATTCGGGGTCAAGGATCACAAAAACGGGTATTTCGCGATTTTCAGCAAAATGGTAAGTTTTATCATAAAATTAGCCAAACAAAAATTGTAGATCAGATAATTATCTACCACTACCACTCTTATCTACCACACACACACAAACGCGGGAACATGCGTGAACATGCACCCACACAACAGGCGAGCGCGCGCGCGTATGCATACAGACACTAGAGTGTTAAGCATCTGATTTTTATGACTACGTTAACACCTATTGTTTGTTTTGTTTATCAATTGCTACGAATTATAGAGTACCTATAGTACTATTTTAGTTATTAGAGAGCGGGTCCTCCTGCCGCAGATAGGTATATCTATACTAATAATAAAGCTGTAGAGTCTATACTAATAATAAAGCTGTAGAGTTTGATTGTTTGTTTGTTTGAACGCGCTAATCTCAGGAACTACTGGTTCAAATTGAAAAATTCTTTTTGTGTTGGATAGTCCATTTATCGAGGAAGGCTTTAGGATATATAACATTACGCTGCGACCATTAGAAGCGAAGCATCAGTGAAAAATGTTGCAAAAACGGGGAAAATTATTCATATTTGAAGGCTTCCGTTGCTAAGCTACCCAAATAATATTATTTGAAGGCTTCCGTTGCTAAGCTACCCAAATCTATACTAACATTATAAAGCTGTAGAGTTTGATTGTTTGTTTGTTTGTTTGATCACGTGGGCGGAGCCGCGAGCAAAAGCTAGTATACTTATATGCCAATTAGGAGATCACCACCTTTTAATACAGTCTAAGACATAATATATTTTGGAACGAAATAAACATTTTTCATATCATTTGTTTTTCGTTTTCATTTGTTTTTCTTTTTCATTTGTTTTTCGTTTTCATTTGTTTTTCGTTTTCATTTGTTTTTCGTTTTCATTTGTTTTTCGTTTTCATTTGTTTTTCGTTTTCATTTGTTTTTCGTTTTCATTTGTTTTTCGTTTTCATTTGTTCGTTTTCATTTGTTTTTCATTATACGACGCTCTCAATGTTTGTTACATGGCAATATTCAACACATTCCACATTGCAGACATAAGTGGGTAACATGCACCTACATATCTATATAGTACAAGATCCCGGGGAACATTGACCTTCACCCATCTGTTTACCGGATCAAACTAACATTTTAGGGTATAAAATGTGTTGCTGAACACATACCAATAGGGTTGCCTAAAAAAATATGGTCAAGGATATGATTAATTAACATTTAAAAAAATATTTTTTTTTTATAATTTCCCTGACTTACTTACCAAAAAAATTTAACCTTCAATGAAAAGTGTACAATGTATACTATCTGTAAAAAATAGGTTGCCTACCTTTTTCTGGCTAATACTACCTGGTTGCCGTGTGCAAACAGATAACTAAAAAATGGTCATTGCGCTCATCTAGCTCCTAGCTTTTGCAGGTAGTATACATTGTAGGGTTTCATTGGAGGTTCATTTATTTGGTGAGCAAGTCAGTGAAATAATATCTTCTTTTTTTTTTTGAAGTGATAACTTCTTATGGGAGGGTGAACCGAAACGTTCCGTAACGCGAGCGGTCCATCGACCAGCCAGCGTTAGTTGACCTCCCTGGAACATCGATAATTTTGAAGTCCCAGGTGGCGCCACACAGTGACCAGTCAGCTTGGACCGGAATTTGACCGGACTTCAACCGGACTTTGACCGGACTTCAACCGGACTTTGTCCGGACTTTAACCGGGCTTTGACCGGGCTATGACCGGAGTTTGACCGGACTTTGACAAGTCTTTGGCCGGACTTCGACCGGTATTTGAGCGGACTTCGACCGGACTTTGACCGGACTTTGACCGGACTTTAACCGGACTTTGATAGGGCTTTGACCGGATTATGACAAACTTCGACAGGACTTTTACCGGACTTTGACAAGACTTTGACCGGGGTTTGACCGGGCTTTGACCGGATTTTGACCGGATTTTGACAAGACTTTGACTGGACTTTAACCGGATTTAGGCAGGACTTTAACCGGACTTTGGTATTTGACCGGACTTCGACCGGACTTTAACTGGACTTCGACCGGACTTTAACTGGACTTCGACCGGACTTTGACCGGATTTTGATAAAATTTGACAGGACTTTGATAAAATTTGACAGGACTTTGACCGGACTTCGACTGGACTTTGATAGGACTTTAACCGGGCTTTGACCGGATTTTGACAGGACGGACAGGACTTTGACTGGACT
Source organism: Amorpha juglandis (assembly GCA_949126905.1). Classification (NCBI taxonomy): domain Eukaryota; kingdom Metazoa; phylum Arthropoda; class Insecta; order Lepidoptera; family Sphingidae; genus Amorpha; species Amorpha juglandis. Next base: position 10,257,760 of record OX421367.1, read on the forward strand.
TTAAGCGGATTTTGGCAGGACTTTGACCGGTATTTGACTGGACTTTGACAGGACTTTGACCGGGCTTTGACCGGATTTTGACAGGGCTTTGACTGGACTTTAACAGGATTTTGACAGGACTTTGACTGGTATTTGACCGGACTTCGACTGGACTTTGACCGGACTTCGACCGGACTTTGACAGGACTTTGACCGGATTTTAACAGGGCTTTGACCGGATTTTGACAAACTTTGACAGGACTTTAACCGGATTTTGGAAGGACTTTGACCGGTATTTGACCGGACCTCGACCAGACTTTGATAGGGCTTTGACCGGATTTTGACAAACTTTGACAGGACTTTGACTGGGCTTTAACCGGATTTTGGCAGGACTTTGACCGGTATTTGACCGGGCTTTGACCGGATTTTGACAGGACTTTGACTGCACTTTGACCGGACTTTTACAGGACTTTGACCGGACTTTTACAGGACTTTGACCGGACTTCGACCGTACTTTGACCGGATTTCGACCGGACTTTGACAGGACTTCGACCGGACTTTGACCGGAATTTTACCGGACTTTGACAGGGCTTTGACATGACTTTGACTTTGACTTCGTAACGTAACGCGTTACGGCGCCACTCCGGCTTCCCTTTCTCTCGCGCATACGGCAGCAGTAGGCAGGCTCCTCCGCTCTCACTTTAACCCACATTAGTTTATGTTATCACTTCTGTCGAGCGTCCCGAGACGCACCCTTTTTTTTAAATTGGCAAAACCTATCCTTGACCATATTTTTTTAGGCAACCCTATTTGTATGTGTTCAGCAACACCTTTTATACCCTAAAATATTATTTTCATCCGGTAAACAGATGGGTGAAGGTCAATGTTCCGCGGGATCTTAGACCAATAATATCGCTACGGGAGAATAGATCATTTTTGTTGCATACGTTGTGAATCGCTACAAGTACTATAGGTTTCTTTTTGTTTCTTCGTTATGAATAGGAATAACACATTGAAAGATTGTCCAATAATATAATAGTAGATACATTTTTAAATATTACTTTTGTAAAAAATAAAACATTTAAAAATATCACTCTCCGATGGCGAGACCTAGGACCCAAACCAACACGATAGGTCCCTAGCGTGAGGAACCTCCTCACAATGCATGCCGTATCCAACAAAACACCTTTCTGAATCTGGCTCTTGACCCAACGACTAACTGAAAACCCTTCAATAGATTTCGTTTTGTTTGTGTTGGGTCATATCAAGGCTCTATAGTATCAACCCATTAGCAGTATCGAATATCGGAACAATTAATGCCGAGTCCACATCCCATATGTCAGTAACTTCGGGTACCAGGTATAAATATTTGGACAGCTTGATTATTCGGCTTTGACGAGGTTTTCGTCATACGGAATAGTGACATCGACAAGTATTTTTTGAGTGGTAGAGCCACGCTGTAAACAGATTTGTCTACAACATGAATGGGCTGGCTCGACCGGGCCGTTAGCACTGTCTCACAGAAAACCGACGTAAACTAGTGGCTTGCTGCTGCGTTTCGTACGGTGAGTGAGATATCCGGAAGCCCAAATCCCCTCCCCTTCCCAATCCCTAATTATTCCTTTCACTTTAGGTCGGCAACGCGCCTATAATGCTTATGGTGGTGGGCGTACATGGGCGGTGGAGATAACTTACCATCAAGTGACTCACTTGCTCGTTTGCCGGCCTATGTTATAAATATTATTGGCAACAATAGTTATGTCCGTGATGATAGATCGATCCCAATACAGCGTTGTATGTCTATTTTCGAAAACCGGTTAGGGGACATATTGATAATACCGTAGGTCAGTGGTCACAAGGCGATATTATTTAGCAAGTTGTTGGTGCATGATCCTGGCTACTAGCTTATGTCTATGCAAGTACTCGCCTATAGCAAGATACGATCAACCCGAAATAATATGCCTGATTGACTCTCCGGGATAGTGGCATGACCGACAGATATCAACCATACCACCTTTCAGGATGTATTTTCTGAAGTTGTTCGTCTTAATAACTTTGTCCATAATTGTAAAGACAAAACCCAATACAACGTTCACCAACTCAGTACCACAGGAACCCGCCAGTTCTCATTTACCAGAGAAAGCGGAGTAACCAAATCTGTTAATATAACTTAACATTCTCCTTTTATATCTTCTACTAAAAATACACATTTGCTTATAGACGGTTAAATATCCAAACCTTGCATATACAGGGTTATTTTTAAAACACCAGCAACCTCGCAGGGGTAGATTCCTAAGGTTATAAGCTACTACTTTTGTTCTACGACTTTTGATAATTTGTTAGATTTTATTTTCATACAAAAATAAGTATTCATTTAATTTCCGTCTTGATTGTTACAACGCGCATCGCAGATTACGTAAACAAATACGCGAAGCGTGGGGAACCGGTACAGTGGAACCGGGCTAGCTCCTTTGAAGGTCAACGCGCCGCTCAGCTGAGCGGCGCCTTTGAGTCGCGCGCGCACGCCGCGCCGCGCCGCATACTACGAAGAAAAACACGACACAACAAAAACTTGTAAAATCATTTTTGGAACGAAGTTCCTTACGGCAGGCTTGGAGGGATAGGGATTTCGCTGCGTGACCGAACTGAAAAAAATGTGATAGTAAAACCGTAAGAAAAATGCGTGGAAAAAATGCGTGGAATAAAACCGTTAAATGAGACTTTTTTTTAACTTAATTTGATATCTAGCACACAAAGTTAAAGTCGAAATTCCGTTAATAAAACAGATAGGTGCGAAACTTATGACATTTGGAAATGTAGACGCGGTTTGAAATTTGAATTTGAATTTTTGATTATAGAACACGGCCGTCCACCGTTTAGTAGCCAGTCTAAGTCTAAATTAATAAGTTTTTATTTATAATTACATATTAAGTTGATAAAAAATGCTATACAATAGCTTTACCGCGGCAGTCTCCGAGTGCTACACGTCTTTTTTTTATTATTTCTATTTTTCTATTCTATTTCTATGTAATTTTATGTTGTCAAACAAAAATAAAGAGACATATTTTGTTATTTTAGTTGATAATTTGTATTTTTTACAATTTGTGTCGATTCTACATTAGCCGAAGGAACTTCGTTCCTACCTGGTGTCCCACGACACACACCAATTTTGTTTTTGGAACGTAGTTCCTTATCGCGCGTTGCGAAAGGGGGCTAGACGGAAAAAATTGGTACGAAAAGTTGGCACGAAAAATTTTGTCACGACATAATTTTTTTAAACTTAATTTGATATCTAGCACACAAAGTTAAAGTCGAAATTCCGTTAATAAAACAGATGGTTGTGAAACTTATGACATTTGGAAATGTAGACGCGGTTTGAAATTTGAATTTTTGATTATAGAACACGGCCGTCCGTTATTTTTAAGTTGATAAAAAATGCTATACAATAGCTTTACCGCGGCAGTCTCCGAGTGCCACACGTCTTTTTTTTATTTCTATTTTTCTATTCTATTTCTATGTAATTTTATGTTGTCAAACAAAAATAAAGAGACCTATTTTGTTATTTCAGTTGATAATTTGAATTTTTTGCAATTTGTGTCGATTCTACATTAGCCGAAGGAACTTCGTTCCTACCTGGTGTCCCACGACACACACCAATTTTTTTTTTTTAATATATTGAGTTATATCCAAACTCGTAGAACAAAAGTTGTTCCGTATGGGGACAGCTATCTACCCCTGCGAGGTTGCTGGTGTTTTAAAAATAACCCTGTATATAGTTATGGTGCGATTACCAACAAAATATTTTTTGTAAAAATTGTCATTTTGGTTTGATGTTTTGTATCGAATTATGAGACAGTTTACCTGGATATGTACTATAAAATATACACGTAGTGTTTTAGCCTGGAGTACATAATGTTTTGCTATTCTGGTTTGCTTGCATTGATCAAATACAGTTCGTATTTGATCAATGCCGACCACACTCAGAGAACTCAATTAACTTAAATTTCCATTAAATTATTTCTTAAGATTCTATTGTTACATAAAGACGACAATTAAGATAATTTCTATATTCAATATCTGTTGGAGCATAAATCATTTTCAGTATTCAGTAACGGAATTAATGCTTTATTAACTTAGTCCGAGTGTGGAAATAATCATGATTCAATGACAATAATCAAAGTTCTTTGATGTCTCAGTGCGTCTAGTATGTTGTCTATCTTGGCTAAACTTATTATTATATCCCCTTGAATAATGAGAATGAGAGCCAAATAAAAGTAGATGTGTTATTGTTTTCCCGAAATTATGTACTTAAGTTGGAAAAGGCATGATTTTATGCTAACTCATGTAACGTATGAGTACTTCAAGAATTTGATGATAAATGATTTAGATTACACAACCTGACACTTGCGAATTAGCACATTCAAATTTCGCACCAAGTTCGAATGAATGAACATCGGGACCGAGTCTGACGTAATTTCTCTCTATCTACGGTTTATTCGGACACAATAACTGGTAGCTTTATGTACTAAGTACACATTCATATGTGGTACACAAACTACAAAGTTAAATCCACGTGATTCATGCTCTAGAACCTGTTTTTCGTTGCATAATCGTTTACGACAAGACTTCGTTTTACTATCGCATGTTACACATTCCACTCAATGAAATCTCAGACTCGATTTAAATATTCTTTCGTTTAACACACATCTATGCCGTAACAAGCTCTGAATACGAAACGCGTTTGATTATTGTCGTTTCTGTTTGTGAGTGAAAGAAAATTTCCGCTTGACTACCTATATGCAAACACGCTCTTAACGTATCATAGTGCATCACAGATTTTGTGATTTATGAGAATATTAAATCAATACCTACATTAAAATAGTACCGTAGATCGTAGGAGGTATCACGTAAAAACAGAGGAACTGATTCCGATATATTATAACACTAGTATTCCGCTCGCGGCTTTTTCTCCCAATAGGGGTTGAATTTTAATTTTAATTGTTGACTATTTGTGTTGAGCTTAACAAGAATTTACCCAAATTTCAAAATTTGGTCAATTGTTTCTTACCATACAAACTTTACGAGCACATTTTATCCTAGGGTATTTGGGGGCTCCTTGGGGCCTTACTTATAAACGTTATTTAATTTATTGATTTTATTGGTATCATTTCTGTAATCACCAGCACTACTACCTGTCTCTGTTTTCGGTAGCGTTTCCATTACACCAAGCATTATGATAGTGAAAACTTCATCAAAATTTGTTACAATTAAGAACTACCCCAACGAACAGACAGGCAGGCGGATATAGCGACTATATTTTACCGTCATTTTTTAATCCGGTTTATGAAGATGCATTAGTATCAGGGGCCACTTAATCAATTCAATTGACTCGCTAATTAATGTTGTTCTCAACGAAACTAAATTATAAAGAACGATAAGAACTAATAAGCACTGTCGAAGCTCGGGGGGTGGACTTGGGCGTAGCGCGTAGGCTTGCGAGCGGGCCACTAAGGGTGGCGGCACGGGACACGGTCGCATACTAGTGCGCTATAACTACTAGTATTCTGTCCGAGTAATCATTGTCGTTATAGTGCTGTTAAACGACACTTACATAACAGCGTCAGGCGACAGCCGAGCTGCTGCCGGGGCGCAGCGGTATTCCTATATTTTGGTACTTAATGTTGGATTCGCACTGAATACCGAGAAGGCTGTTCGTCCCACGCTATCAATGACGGCTGCACCATTATATGGAAACTACCGTTATGAACTCAAAAAATTATGTACTTATTTATCATTAAAAACGCATAATATGCTTTCAGAATATTCGACCATTGTATACGGACTTGGAACAAATTTACATTAATACGAAATAAATTGCTTTGGACTTGCAATGGAAACTCTTACTCGGATTTTACATTAGCTAAAATACTATTCGAAGTGTGACTAACGATTCTCTGGTGCCATTATCATTAGAAAGGACGAGATGAAAACACCAATTTTGGTAATACCCTAAAATTAGAAAGAGGTTTTTAATGGCGGAGAGAGAACCATGATAATGTTGCGTATCTTATATTTATGTATAATTAATAACTAATATAATTCGATAATACTTATAATGGGACAATAATTTAAACTAATTTTGTCTTGTTGTTTTTTGGAAAATCGGGCATGAAATATATGTTCATGTACGATTTTGCACAAAAATATAGTAATAAAATCAATTTAAATTACCTAATGGATTTAGCAAAACAAAATCAGTATCTCCATTTGAACTTGCTGTGGGTTGGTTCTTGTTCGCGTAACTAGGTCCAAATGTAAAATAAAAGCTTAAAGTTAGTTATATAAATAAAATAAATCAGTACACCCTACAGTTACACATATATCTCTGACCCCACAGTTAATGTACGATGGGTACTGTGTTATAAGTATCACAGGGTCTATTCTATAAAACAATACAAAGCAAGTTCGTAAACGTAGACCTAATGAACCCCAGAATACCCATTACAATAATAATATTATATCGCTTAAATCATATGATTTTATCACTTAAACAAAAGTATTCTAAAAAACAACAATAATCGGATAAAATCAATAATTATCCACATACTTTTTTAATTTTAAATTAATCTTTGTGATCGTAAAATAAATCAAAAATATTATTATTGAAATGACTATTTTATACCTAGTGCACTCTATGTATGTTCCCAACTTCGTTGCTGCGTTTCGGATTTATAGAATAGGCACTCAAGAAGTACAAAAACTGCATATAATTATTTATTATATGCGCAGTGGCGCATTACTTAAAACATGCCTAATTATAACGTATGGACTATAATTGAATGCCATTACTATTGTAATTAAGGTATAGTGAGGATTTTAATGGTCGTGTAAATGGGCATTGGGCGATAAACATTTAGTTCGGCCACTGTAGTTCGGCGCCATATACATATAATTTGTCGTCAGTTAAATAACACCTGTTTTTATTACTTCGTTTCTTTTTAACCGACTTCATTCGATACGTCTTTTTCTTATTTAGCATCTAAGTATTGTACCGATTAATGTACATGTTAAGAATAATGGTAGTTTTAAAACTACAATTTGGAGATACACATGGTCCTTATCAATCTGCCTTATAATTAATTATACATAAGACTTTGTATTTCCTCAAATAATCTGGATTTAAAGACTGGATCAAAAAGAAGCCTAATGAGTTTGTCTAGCTGGAGCTTCTCAGGACTGGGTCGCGCCGTGTAGAATCCAGTGATAAAGGAAGTCCACTTGAGTTTGCTTTGTCGGGTCTTCACAAGATGGGTCGTCAGTGATAGGGAGATAGGTCGGATCCAGTGGTAGTTTTAAAATACGTGCCGTTTCGGTAATACCTAAGGTCTATATCGACCACCCCAAATACTTTACAATTGTGGACTTTTCCATAGTAAAAATATGGAAAAATAATAATAATAGATTAATAAATAGATTTAGTGTAATTTGATGATGCTATGTATACATTAGTGGATACTGATTTCTATATATTATAGGTTTCTTTTAATTTGTACTGACTTGTCATAAGCGTTATTTTAATTGCCTACATGATTAATAAACTCTATATCATTTAATTTCAATGAGCCTGGCACAGCTTGTCCCGACACTACCTCTCTATTTACTAATTTCTTTATAAAAACATAATATAATATGTAAAGTGGGTAAGGAATTGAAGTTGGCGATAGAATATTCTAAATTATCGACGGGTAAATATACGTACTATCGCAATGTTAATTTCTTAAAGTTTAGTTCTAACTATGATTCTAGCCTTAGGTTAATTGCCTAACGTCAGGTAACCTTAACTTATTGAAATAGTTTTTTTTATATTAGCTGATAGTTTCGGTCGAGATTGATTTATTTTTATTTTTGACTAGCGACCTGCCCAGGCTTCGCATGGGTAGTAGAGCATATCATGCCTACGTGTTTTGTCCGTGGGCGACCCGGCGCGGCGGGAGTGATCGCATCAAGCGAGTCCCGTCATAGAAACTCGCATGAATTTATTTTCGCTTCGTTATTTTTTTGCGATAAATTTAAGATATTAATTTAAATGACATGCTGTAAAAGGTTATAATCAGTTGCATATTAATGCATGAAATGTTGAAGGTAACTAACGTATTTAAGTTGACAAGGATTAATACTGTATCCGTCTAAATAGCTTTCCAATTAGCGCATTGTAAGTGACCATTTTTTTAGAAGATAGAATGAATGGGTGTAGTAAGCTATCCTTAAAGACAGATATATACCATCGCGGAAGGTTTTGTAGATGTATAAAAGAGGAATATCTCCCCATGCATTGTTTTATTTTACCTCAAAGGGATTAGACAGCGTTTTCGATGAAAGCTCTCATGTGACTTAACTTTTTCCGACACCTCCAACAATTATCGTTATATTTCAATCAATTCACAAAACATTGACAATATATACCTACCCCTTCTCATGAATCACTCTATCTATTGGTGAAAACCGAATTAAAAATCCATTCCGTCGTTTTAGAGGTTATCACGGACAGACAGACGCGGTGGAGGACTTTGTTTTATAATATGAAGTGATAGGTAATAGAACTAGCCTAAGGCTATAGACAAGACACGGATATTTTTACAAGTTCTTCATAATTAGCCTTTTCTCTTGTTTCTGGTTTATCGTAGCTTTCTGAAAACTACTTTATAAATACAGATCAATACTTGTTATTATGAAAGTATAAAATATAATATGTGTGGACTAAGGCCTAATCCCTCTCATTCAGTAGAGGAGGCCCGTGCCCAGCAGTGGGACGTATATAATACAGGGCGAATAAAAAAATGTGTATAATAAAATATATATACAACATTTTATGCTTGAGTGTATACCTAAATTAAAATATTTTTTAAAAGATCTATTCTTCATAAGAAAACTGTTTATGTGTCTAAGTATTTCGTTTTATTTACTATCGCACTCTCACGTATTGAGCGGACTGCAAACTTTAAAAATATTTATAACCATCACTGTTGAAACTTGAAAGGCTAAGGAGCTATTTGAATTACTCAACATTTAAAACGTTTATACAAGAAATTGTATTTGCTCTTTTATTCGTGCGGTTCAACAACTCATAATTCAATTTTGGCTAAGAAATTCTTGAATGTCAGCATTTTTTAGACATTCCAGAGTCTAAAATAATAGTAGTAAATGTGTTAAATTAAACAAATCAGGCTTACATACCGAAGATAATTCAAAATTTATAAACTTTAAATAACGTTAACAGTAGTCTACGTTTTAAATTAAGTGCTCAGCAATGACCGTATTGCGAATTACGAACCGAAGTAGAGTCTATTTACTTTGTTAATAGTTTATTTTAATTTTGTTTTCTCTTCTCAATCTTGTTTGGGTCTTTTTAGTGCATTACTTTTAAATTGTCTATTTTACAGTCGGGGTTTTAATTATTTACTTCATTTTAGACGTTTTAGTATCCCGGCACACTTTTATGAACAAAAACCGTGTTATTTATCGTCGATGAAGTACCAATACCTCCTAACTGACAATTTAGTCCAAAATTACTTTTGTATTACAATAGACGTAAACATAAACCACATCCCTTTGTAACTAAGAAAAAGGTAATGTATTGGAAACTATTTACGTACTATCAATAGTTGATCAAAATAAATAAAACCTTATTTTAAACAGTTTTTGTAAAATAAAACCTTATTTTAAACAGTCTGGTGTAAAATTAGATTCTCAACACTTAGGAGGTATTGGTACTTCATCGACGTTATATTTATTGATGAACTAGCTTTTGCTCGCGACCCTGTCCGCGTGAATGTAATTTTGTATTAGATCCCACGGGAACGGACTATTTGAATGTAATATATAATATATAATATAATAATAATATATATAAGTTTTATGCTAGATCATAATATACTTATGTGCCAAATTTCATCCTAGTTTATTCATCTGGTAAATTATGATAGACCAGAAACGATAAAAGTATTTCGCTCTCAAAAAGCTTTCACTCAAACTTTCATCCCCTATTTGGGCCTTTTAGGAGTTAAAATTTCAAGAAAAAATTACCCTATGTTTAACCCTGAGTCATCATCGGTTCGGCTGTTTAGATTTTTCTAACAAACTTTCATCCCCTTTTAAACCATTCAGGGGTTGATTTTTGAAAAACATAGTAGCCAATGTCCTGTTCTGATGTATAAGCTATATTATTGTAAAGTTTCATTAAAATCCATTCAGTCGTTTTTACGTGAAAGAGCAACAAACATACATCCATCCATACATCCATCCATCCATACTTACAAACTTTCGCATTTATAATATTAGTAAGATATAATGCGTTACTTGTTGGAGTTTTTTGTTTGGAAATAGATTTTCGAACATAACTAATTCACAATAAAATATTAATTTTGGTTGGATGTATTTAAACATAACTGTCTTTTATTAATTTTCAAATCAAGTTGGGTATTAATTTTCTTTATCTGATAGGGAATCGTAGCCCATACTTGGGCCCGTTTAAATTTGGAAAAAATCTACTCCTATAAGGTGAAATCGCAGATGAAGGACTAAAACTTCTATATTGGTGTACTGATTTTAATGGATATTTTTTACCATATTTAAATGGAACAACGTTTGGGCTAAATACCCATTAGATAAATAAATAATCATCAAAATCGGATCACTCTATGGAATGCGTGGTTATACATAAAAATATAAAATTACAGGTCACGGCTATATGTGTAACTGTTGGATGTATTGATTTATTTTATTTATATAACTAACCTTAAACTTTTATTTTACAATTGGACGTAGTTGCGCAAACAGGAACCAACCCACAGCAATTTCAAATTGAGATACTGATTTTGTTTTACTTAATTCAATAATTTAAACTTCCTGTTGTTTATTGAAAAATCGGGCATGAATATGAACTTGCTGTGGATTGGTTCCTGTTTGCGTAACTGGGTCCAATTATAAACCACATTAAATCCCATTCGGTATGGAAAACGCACATTTTATACGTCTCACCGATATGTTAGGTATGTGTATGATATTATATTAAATTAGTATCACGATGTTATTAAGAAATATAGCTGATTTTTACGTAACATTCAAACTTTCTTATGCCCTTTTTCATCCCATAAGCTGACGGATATTCTGGGTCATATACCCAGTTACTCAATAATACATTTTGTGGAGAAAGCTGATCATTAATATGTTTAAGGCAATGGCCATCGGCTGGTGACAAGATGAATATAGCTATATGTATTCTTACGAGAATTTTATTAAAATATACTTTACGAAATTATGATAATCTTTATTGGTATCGTGATGTACTGTATTGCACAAACATATGATTTATGTGATTAGATTGCGCGCTTAATGTAAATGATTTTTTACGGAATCAGTTATATCATGGGACATCATTGCCATTTCACACTTTGACTAATAATATAATTAGAAAAGCACTGATGTATTATGTACGACATGTTAGTACACAATTCAATATATTCCTATATGGTACATATGTCTATACAGGAATAACCAGCTAATAGAAAGCTCATAAGCGATATCCTGTTCTCTCTCTTCCAGTGTGAAAAAATTAAGCAGGTAGAAAAGAAGTTAAATGTTTATTTTTATAGAGTTGTTTAATAAAAAAGTATTTCAAGATCAATAAATGGATAGGAACCTATAGATCACGGACGAGTGCTAGTCTTATGATATGGTATGCGCATACCAATACAGCACAAGGCGCTTGCGTCCATGTCCACACCTAAGCTTACGTCGCTCTCCTTTCCTGTTGCTTACATATCCCAGGAAGTCCCAAGCAATTGCGCGAAAACTATACGTCGAATTTCTGCTATGACATACCGCTAGGAATTTTTTAACAATTCGTATGATTTATTATGTGGTAATGAAATTTATCAGAATAGTTTTACATTTCAAATTGATTTATGCTAGTAAAATATATTATAAAGATAATAAATGCCAGTTTGGAGTAACCATTGATTTTAATTTCGATTTTGCACGGTTTGATTCTTCCGTTTGGCAATTGAGACAATGGTTCGAGAAGTATATTAACTGTAACGTATTGTTAGTAGTGAAAACAAATTAAACGACTAAAATAACATAAACCATTGCTTCTTCTGAATGCCGTTAAAATAACTGAAGGCTCGAACAACCCTCTCAGTGACACTTTAACAAAATTATGATAAAATAGAACTCGGTTTCAAAATATTTTATTGCCATTTAATATTCTTCTTTATAATATAATACACACAGTATGAATAAAATATATAATAATATTTAACGGCATCACATTAATTCGCCATGCTATATAAATTAATCGCTGCTGCTGTATGTAGGTTTTAATCTGTAAAAATATTATAGTTATTGGCGACTAATATCGTCATTCGCGATGCTCAATCACGATTAAACTCTGTAATCGTTTTAGGAAATAGGTAGCATATTTTCACGGGCTTTTATCTGTATCATTTGACACCAATGATAGCTCACAGACTGTACTCGAAACGAAAGTCGTAGATTCGAAACCAGCCCCAAAAGCATGCACATTTGACTTTTCTAAATTACGCATATATAAATGGTTAATTATTATTGCTTGCTTTAAACATGAAGGGAAAATCGTGAGCATGCATACTGGTACAGTTCTTCATAAGAATTTCGAAGGTAATGTGATGCTTAAGTATTAGTAACCCGCGTTAGGCCAGCGTGGTGGAGGTAGTACAGATTCAGTACAGGAGGCCTGTAATCACCAGTGGACGTGTATAATCCTGTATTATTATTATTTTGAATCATCAATGGGTCCAGAGGTAAATAAAATTAGCAGTAGTAATCACTAATGTTAAAGGTACGACCCACGGGCAAACTTACCTATGGACCTATTAATGGGTTGCACCCCTAGGACCACGGGTAAACATGAATTTTAATGGTCCAAATTATTTCAATGTGTAAAATCTGGAGGGGGGGTTCATTTGTTTAAAATAAGCAAAATATGAGACACCAACTTATTATAAGTATGTAAGTTCTACTTTATAAAATAAAGTAAAAACCACGGGTAAACAACAATTTTCACAATCCAAATTTATTTCAAAGTTTAATATCTGGAATGGATCATTTATTTATAATACGCAATAGATGAGTTAATAATCATTTCACCATACTTAATGTCACTCTTAGTAAGTGCTGCTTTTGAAAAATATTGCTTTTAAAACTATAAAGTACTGAACAAAAGTTGTAAAGTGTTTACTTTTACGGAGATCACTGCAGTGTATATTCAGTTATCAGTGCAATTAAGCTCTCTCAACGCTCGTTATTATATACATGAGAAAAATATATAAATTACGAATTACGCATTGTATTTCATGTTAAACTTTTAAGGACAGCTTTTGAAAATAAATTTTAAACGATCGAAACGCTTGCACTGTTAAAACCTTAAATTATTACATTGGACCTAAGTTTATAAACTTAATTTGCTTTAATATACGTTATATTACATAGTATGATCATATATACTAATATCACCAAGCATTTAATTAAAGGACAAAATAATCTTTAAATATAATATACCAAATTTCCAAATGTTCGAATCGTTCAAAGTAGATTATGTAAAAATATTTGTAATGTAAAAACTCACTGTTTTATTTTGTTCACAGACGTAATAGAACGAGTGGTCGGTGTTGAGTGAATTGACGCAGCCTGCCGCGAGCACACTCCGTAAATGACTGTCTAGCGACGATCGTGAAGCCTTTAGATGGACAATCTTCGAACGTGATAAAGGCCGTGCTAATGATTAGAATTGCTCGAGCCTCAACATTAGCTTTGACCGCCGCGATGCGTGGCGATCTTTGTACATTTAATCTTTGTTTTCCAATAATACAATGTATATTTAATACCTATATTTCCACAGACTGAATAATAATACAGAAAATAATTTAACCCATTGCGCAGGGTCGGAATCCGGAACAAGATGCGTGGGTTTTTTCCACTCGGCCAGCTTTACTGCTTATACAAAGCGCAAGCAAGGCCGGGTGTGGAGTACTGTCCGCACCTTTGGGACGGTTCCGCCAAATACCTACTCGATGCCTTGGAATTCCTTCCTGCCTTCGATGACGGATTGCAGCGACGGGCTGTCCGCATTGTGAATGATGCAGACGTTACAAGAAACTTAAAACCGCTACAATTGCGGAGGGACATTGCCTCGCTGAGCGTCTTGTATCGTTTGTATCACGGTGAGTATTCCGGGCCCACTTTTTATCGCTTTGACAAATTTTGTAACAATCATTCAAAATTATTAAGGATGTTCTAGCTTTTCGAAATAAGCATGTACTTATACAGCTTATCCTGACAAACGACCAATTGGGTCACCTAATGGTAAGTGATCTCTACCGCCCATTAACGTCTACAATACAGAAGAATCATAGACGCATTGCCAGACCTTAAAGAAAATTTATAATTAAGGTATTGTCATTTGGGCCTCTGAATATCCCACTTACCATACTAAACGCAGCAGTAAGCCGCTAGTTTACGTCGATTTTGGACAGACAGTTGGAACACCCCGGCCGCGCTGACCCATTCATATTATAGAATGTAGTTAATTCTCTACAGCGTGGCTCTGCCATACAAAACAACACTAATTACACAATTAATGGTCTTTATAACGATGAAGGAAAAAGCATATGTCGGTAGGAAAACTGCATACATGAAAATTTTCCATAAGAAATTTTAAATTTTCGTGTCATGATTACTAGATGCCACCAACCCGCTCATAGGCGTAGCAAGCTCCCTGTTTCTTCGTAACTTGCTGGCCGACAACAGATTACAGAATCTGACCCTGATATCTTGATCTATCTTTAATTTAGTTAACCGCTACCAGCAGCAGCTGACGTGGACGTATTCAGACATGGCTTTATCCAAGGTACAAGGTAGATCTTCATCGCCTCGGAGGCAGTTCATATTTTATGCACGATATTTTACATACGAATGAACGACTACCATGGCGCATAAATAAGTAATAACACAACTAATGGTCCGGAGTCCCTGGGCCAGCTGATCCACTTGATTAATATCAAGCTAATTTTCCGTGAGTAGCTTCGTTTCGATGAGACGCCCAACAATTCCCTATGCGAAAATTCTCTATTGTGGTAGCTAACAGAGGTAGCAAGGATAGAATATTTCAATTTGATGATACTCAAAAATTTATTATTTTATTTGTAGGACAATATGACTGTTAAATTATATGAATATTAACTAAGTAAAAACAAAAAAATCAGCTCATTCAAATCATTTTTTATGACCTCGTTATAGATACCTATTGGAAGCCCCTCCTTCCAATAGGTATGATTACTAACCAGCTGATTTTTTTATCTCATTAAAACAATCGAAATTAGTCAAAACTCGATAGATTAACTAATAACCATTGTAGTGTAACACTAATATCTAGTATCATGTATCTAGGATCTAGGATCCAACATCAGACCCTAACTACCCAATGTAATGTATTTGACTGATTAAAATAAACCAAATTAGCCCAAACTCGAGAGTTTTACTAGAAAGAATTGATCTATCCACCTCTAGGGTCCATCATCGGATCAGTTCAAATTATTGTATTGTTCACAGTATTACATACATTTGCAAAGTTTCAAGTGATACGACAGTTAGAAGTTAGTTAAATAGAACTTCCAAGATTTTTTTATTTAGTTACTTTATTAGTTACCTACACGTGATGCCAATACAAAAGCGTGTTAAAAAAACTAACTATTCTTATACTTAATAGCAACAACAAATAAAGGTTTTTTTATAAAACAAGTTTTCATAGGTTAGGATAATAATAAAATTGGTTAATTTTAAACTATGTTATAATGTGCATTATCCTACATGTATTAATTACATCATTTACATAAACATTTTTTATAATCTTCAGTGTCTACATTTTCATGGTACCTACATTAAATTAAGAATTACAAGGCTATTTAAAACATCTTAATAAGAAATGTTTATATACTTACAGGGGTAATTTTTAATGCAACGCAAACATAATTTTTTCTAATACCTATGTTTAAAAAGTAACAAAAGCTATCGATATTTTTATAATTATAAAATAAGTACAAACAGTTCTCATTTAGTAAACTACATGGATATATGTACTTTAATTATTATTATATTTAAAATTAATTTATTATTAACAACGTCCTTTTACCGTGTCAATTAATATTGATTTTTCGTCCGGTGAGAAATAAAGTTATGAGTGTAGTTTCATGTCGCCCAATCTATGCACCGGCCACATACACTCACAACCCGCCGGTATCACCATAGTCCGCGTCTCCCAACAATCACTGCAACACACCACATTTTATATATTATTTTTTTTATATTATAGGCCGGCAAACGAGCAAGTGAGTCACCTGATGGTAAGTGATCTCCACCGCCCATGTACGCCCACAACCAGAAGAATCATGGGCGTGTTGCCGACCTTAAAGGAAAAGGATAATTAGGGATTGGGAAGGGGAGGGGATTTGGGCTTCCGGATATCTCACTCACCGTACGAAACGCAGCAGCAAGCCACTACTTTACGTCGGTTTTCTGTGAGACAGTGGTAACGACCCGGTCTAGCCAGCCCATTCATGTTGTAGACAAAACTGTCTACAGCGTGGCTCTACCACTCAAAAATATACAATAAACTAAATGAATATTTATTTAGATAGTATTTCAACACGGATGTTCAAAACTGACTTTAGAGAACTTATAAATCGTCAAACTAAACTATGTTACAGCCGTGGCTGCGCAACGTGCTACATATGACAGCGGAGAAGAAGCGACGCAAGAAACTGTGATCAAGAAACTGGAATGTAAGAAATTAAATCTAGATTAAGTACTTTATACGTCATAACAGTTGCTGGCTGTAAAACTAGAGAACGGGAATTCGATTGCCGCACTGAATTATAATATACATGAAATATTTATTTCAGAGCTGGTTCTTGTGAGATCGAAAGTTTCCCCTAGTAATAGATACCCATGGGCTACACATTTGAAATAACCGTATGTTACTATGAAGTCACGACTATGTGTATGTGATGGGTTTTATTTAATTTTATAGGAATTGTTATTTCCTCCAACCTGGAGTATCTTCTGCGTGTTAAGTGAATCGTTTTGTTCCATTGAACACAGGAAAATCCAAGGCTCGAACAAATCTGGAAAAGAATACAATAATTAAATAATGAATGGTGGATTCACACGGTTCTATTTTAGTTGATCTACTGATTTTAATCAATAAATTCTCACAGCCGTATAGTTGTTGTTATCATAATATCAATTCGATTGAAAGTCTGTTCAAATCGCAGTTGATCAATCAAAATCGAAGTGTGTGAACCCGCTTTATTATGAATTACAAATAAATTCAATGTAAATAAAAATCGTTTGTTTTATCTATACAAGTTGTGCATAATATCAACATGGCTACCATTTCCATTGTTCTTTGGTTTTATACCGACTTCAAAACGGATTTTTAACCAAAGAAAAAAGCGGCGGAGGTTTGTCGCCTTCATCATCATCATCATCATCATCATCAGCCACAGGACGTCCACTGCTGAACATAGGCCTCCGCCAAAGATTTCCAGACCGACCTGTCACCGTAGTATATTATATTTATTTTTTGTATGTATAACAATCAAAGCGATAAAAAATTAATAAAAAACCGCGATAAAATCTGTTTAAATTAGTTTTATTACAATGTCTGTAGATAAATTCATCAAAATCGGTTTAGTGATTTAAGCGTGAAAGCGTAACAAACAAACTCACTTTTGCATTAACTTTCACCCCCCTTTTCATGTCTTATTAACTAAAATTTCCAAAATTCCTGAAACACGTATTTATTTGTTTTACGTCAATAACCGAAATACAAAATTTTGTTTATGTAACTTTCAAAATGAAGGACTTTCATACATATTATCATCCCCTATTTTGACCCTTTTGGGGTGGAATTTTCTAAAATCCATTCTTAGTTGGTGTCTACATCACAAAATGAATATACAGTCCGAATTTCATGCTTGTGGCCTTGATAGTTTGCGCTCGGCGATGATGAATCAGTCAGTCAGTCAGGACATGTTATTTTATAAGTATAGATTTGGTGGTTAAGAAATCTTAGTGAAATATTGTGAAATATGTGCTTAGTTTTGTAATAAGCCCGAACAAGTTTTTAAGTGGTAAAGCCACGCTGTAAACAGTTTTATCTAGAGCATGATTGAGCCTGCCTAACCGGGATGTTATCACTGTCTCACAGATAATCGACGTAAAGTGGCAGCTTGTTCACGTCCCAATGTCTCAATAACCCCTTTCTTTAAAGGCTAGCAATTTAAGGCATCCCTCTATCCCCGGTATTGTAGTAGTTCATGGCCAATGGAGATCATTTACCATCAGATGACCAACTCGATCGGCTCTGCAGGCCGCTGAAATAAAAAAAACGAATATGGAAATTCTTTAAAGTTACCTCACTGGTGACTCCAACATCATCATCCGATGAGAGCACACATCGCACCTCCTCGTAATAAGCTGGTCGATATTCATATTCGTTTGTGTTGAGTTTCCTTATTTTCCTCTCCAAATGGCAGATGGGATAATGTTTCTAAAATAAAACTTTAAGTTACTAACTGTTGCACTCAGTAAGCTTTGTTAACTTTAACTGGCGATTAACCACTTATTAGAATTCTATTATGTCTCAGACATGTCAATTAAGATTTTCATACTCAACAGTGGAGCAAAGAGCATTGAAAGGATCTGCGTGTAGAAATAATAAAACTCTAATTGACAATTACAGGTAATTGTCAACTCTGTGTGAGATAGTCCATTACTTTCGGTGTCCAAAATTGATCGATACGGTTGTTAACGAACTAAACTAAACTTAACTCTATATTTTCTTTACATATCCAAAAATAGTTTATTCCAGTTAAATCAGTGTGTAAAGGACGGACTTAATTTAATTTGATGCGATTACTCAATGGATTTAATTTTACTTATACTTGGTATAAGGGAAGCGCTTTCGAAAACTAAGACAGTAGTGCTGGTGATTACGGACATGATGCCACAAAAAATCGCGACATATACGTCTTATGGTGCTTATATATCGACAAAAAATGGTTAAGAGCTCTCTTTGGCTCTATGATCTCAGTGGTCTAGTGGTAGCGACTAACAAACATGTGTTTCGTTAACTGAAAGCTCCTAGCTTCTATTTCCCTAGTCGGATAAATCTTTGCGTTTTTCCAACCCTATTCGAATTTAGTTCGAATCGGAACTCCTTCATGATCTCAGTTAACATTCACAGTCCGAAAAATGCTTAAATTTTTTTCAGTATAAAATAAGATCATTCGTCCTGTAAATTAATAGTGTTTGCTAAGCAAAAGGTAAAGTCTTTATAATACGGCAAATACCAAATGAGTCACCTGATGGTAAGTGACCTCCATCCCCATGAACACTCACAATTCTAGTAGGATTATGGACGCTACGGACACAGACCAACCTACAAACAGGACTATACATGTGACTATTCGGTGTATATATATATTTTTATTAATAATAATATTTTCCAGGCAACAAGCAACGCAAGAACACACAGTCAACAGTACTACAGCAACTCATTACCATAGCTTTCAACCAGCCATGTTGAATGCCTAGATTGAAAAAAAAAAAGTGTGCGTCTCGGGACGCTCGACAGAAGTGATAACTTAACCTAATGTGGGTTAAAGTGAGAGCGGAGGAGCCTGCCTACTGCTGCCCTATGCGTGTGAGAAAGGGAAGCCAGAGTGGCGCCGTAACGCGTTACGTTACGAAGTCCGGTCAAAGTCATGTCAAAGCCCTGTCAAACTTCTGTCAAAGTCCTGTCAAAGTCCGGTCAAATTCCGATCAAAGTCCGGTCAAAGTCCGGTCGAAGTCCGGTCAAAGTCCTGTCAAAGTCCGGTCAAATACCGGTCAAAGTCCTGTAAAAATCCGGTTAAAGTCCAGTCAAAGTCCGGTCAAATACCGGTCAAAGTCCTGTAAAAATCCGGTTAAAGCCCAGTCAAAGTCCTGTCAAAGTTTGTCAAAATCCGGTCAAAGCCCTATCAAAGTCCTGTCAAAGTCCGGTCAAAATCCGGTCAAAGTCCGGTCGAAGTCCTGTAAAAGTCCGGTCAAAGTGCCGTCAAAGTCCGGTCAAAGTTTGTCATAATCCGGTCAAAGCCCGGTCAAAGCCCTATCAAAGTCCTGTCAAAGTCCGGTCGAAGTCCGGTTAAAGCCCGGGCAAAGTCCTGTCAAAATCCGGTCAAAGTCCTTTCAAAGTGCAGTCAAAGTCCTGTCAAAATCCGGTCAAAGTCTTGTCATAGTCCGGTCAAATACCGGTCAAAGTCCTGCAAAAATCCGGTTAAAGTCCAGTCAAAGTCCTGTCAAAGTTTGTCAAAATCCGATCAAATACCAGTCAAAGTCCTGTCAAAATCCGGTCAAATTCCAGTCAAAGCCAAGTCAAAGCCCTGTCAAAGCCCGGTCAAATAACGTTCAAAGTCCTGCCAAAATCCGGTTAAAGTCCAGTCAAAGTAATGTCAGTCTTGTCAATATCCGGCCAAAGCGCGGTCAAAGTCCTATTAAAGTCCGGTCGAAGTCCGGTTAAAGTCCAGTCGAAATCCTGTGAAATACCGGTCAAAATCCGGTCAAAGTCCTGTCAAAGTTTATCAAAATCCGGTCAAAGCCCTATCAAAGTTCGGTCGAAGTCCGGTCAAAATCCGGTCGAAATCCGGTCAAATACCGGTTAAAGTCCTGTCAAAATCCGGTCAAAGTCCAGTCAAATATCGGTCAAAGTACTGCCAAAATCCGGTTAAAGTCCAGCCAAAGTCTTGTCAAAATCCGGTCAAAGCCCGGTCAAAGTCCCGTCGAAGTCCGGTTGAAGTCCGGTCAAATACCAGTCAAAGTCCTGTCAAAATCCGGTCAAAGTCCAGTCAAAGCCCTGTCAAAGTCCGGTCAAATACCGTTCAAAGTCCTGTCAAAATCCGGTCAAAGTCCAGTCAAAGCCCTGTCAAAGCCCGGTCAAATACCGTTCAAAGTCCTGCCAAAATCCGGTTAAAGCCCAGTCAAAGTAATGTCAGTCTTGTCAATATCCGGTCAAAGCGCGGTCAAAGTCCTATTAAAGTCCGGTCGAAATCCGGTTAAAGTCCAGTCGAAATCCGGTGAAATACCGGTCAAAGTCCTGTCAAAGTTTGTCAAAATCCGGTCAAAGCCCTATCAAAGTTCGGTCGAACTCCGGTTAAAGTCCGGTCAAAATCCGGTCGAAGTCCGGTCAAATACCAGTCAAAGTCTTGTGAAAATGCGGTCAAAGCCCGGTCAAAGTCCTGTCAAAGTCCGGTCGAAGTCCGGTTGAAGTCCGGTCAAATACCAGTTAAAGCCCTGTCAAAGTCCGGTCAAATACCGTTCAAAGTCCTGCCAAAATCCGGTTAAAGTCCAGTCAAAGTAATATCAGTCTTGTCAATATCCGGTCAAAGCGCGGTCAAAGTCCTATCAAAGTCCGGTCGAAGTCCGGTTAAAGTCCAGTCGAAATCTGGTCAAATACCGGTCAAAGTCCGGTCAAAATCCGGTCAAAGCCCTATCAAAATTCGGTCGAAGTCCGGTTAAAGTCCGGTCAAAATCCGGTCGAAGTCCGGTCAAATACCGGTTAAAGTCCTGTCAAAATCCGGTCAAAGTCCTGTCAAAGTCCGGTCAAATATTGGTCAAAGTCCTGCCAAAATCCGGTTAAAGTCCAGTCAAAGTCCTGTCAAAGTCCGGTCGAAGTCCGGTTAAAATCCTGTCGAAGTTTGTCATAATCCGGTCAAAGCCCTATCAAAATCCTGTCAAAGTCCGGTCGAAGTCCGGTTAAAGTCCGGTTAAAGTCCGGTCAAAGTCCGGTCAAAGTCCGGTCAAAGTCCGGTCAAAGTCTGGTCAAATGCCGGTCGAAGTCCGGTCAAAGTCCGGTCAAAGCCCGCTCTAAGTCCGGCCAAAGACCTGTCAAAGTCCGGTCAAACTCCGGTCATAATCCGGTTAAAGTCCGGTCAAAGTCCGGTTGACGTTCGGTCAAAGTCCGGTTGAAGTCCGGTCAAAGTCCGGTCCAAGCTGACTGGTCACTGTGGGACGCCACCTGGGACTTCGAAATAATCGATGTTCCAGGGAGGTCAGCTAACGCTGGCTGGTCGATGGACCGCTCGCGTTACGGAACGTTTCGGTTCACCCTCCCATAAGAAGTTATCACTTCAATAAAGATGCTGACTTAGACCGTCGATATTTATTATTCCTGGGAATGTGATTACTTTATTTTCGGATCCCGGTAATACGAAAATACCGACATATGCTTACCTGGCCTCCCGATTGTCTTAAATCACGTTCTCGCGACCCGATGGACTCGGTATATTCAGACAGAATCTGCAAATTAAATTGTACCGTTAAGATATTTTATAAATATTCAATTACTCCAAGAAAGTAAAAATAAAGTATGCTTCTATACGGTCGACATCATATTTGGACCACACTGTACATAACACCTGTCCGGTGTAGTCACGTTGTCAAGGCAGGTTAAAAAAACGCTGTTAATCATAAGTTATCTATATTGACGATGGAGAAGTGCGTTTGTCAACTTGCTACTCTCATAATTGATTGTCTTATGCTTTACCTGGAGATATATTGGCATAAAGTGTGACTACGAAAACGAAATTTATATTAACGCGGCGTCGAAAACAAGAGCTTTCTGTTAAATTCTTATCGCGGCATTAACTTACGAGGCCACATCATACGATTCTAGCTTTCAAATCGCATAATGCGACCTCATAAAGGAAGTTTTCTGTTATATTTTTGCCTCGGCGCTAATTTACGAAACCACATCAAACTGTTTTCGCTTTCAAATCGCATAACGTGGACTCATAAACAAAAGCTGTCAATTATGCATTGGCATTATTTTGTAAAGCCCCCTGAGGAATCATTAAATGTTAAGTGACATTCAAAATTAATATCAAAATACTTTTTCATTTTGTGAATTACAAAAAATGAAGAAATTGATTTTCACATGTTACATTTTGGTAATTTTTAAGACTTTAATTTAGGCTTATGACAGGTTAATGATTATATGATTTCTAGTTTACACGACGCCTCACAGATTTAATGACGCAATAACAGGAAAAAATCTTCAATTACCAACAAAAAATGCATTTAAAGTCTGTTGAATTTTTAGTTAAATTTATCTTTATCAAAAATTTATTTTATTATATTTATTCTAATGTAATATACAATAAATCATTTCGTAAATAATCATATTTTACCTCAGTAGGCTCTTCACAATCCTCTTGTTCGGATAATCTAGCTCTGGATGCTCGTTGAGCTTGTTGTCTATTTCTCTCCAGTTTGCCGAGGACCGAGTTCAGTACACGGTCGGGGTTAGGAATTCTCAAAACATGCTCGAAGTAATCCCGGGCCGTCTCTTCACCAGCCCCGTGACATGTCACTAGGCATATTATAGTTACACAGAGAGTCTGAAATCAATGTTTACTTTGGATACATTTATGGAATACGAAATACGTAGTTTGCTAGTTTTATTTAGTAAATAATCAAAAGCACTCCACTGTTTTGATCTAAAGATTCTAATTAATTGTCCTGTTTTGATCAAAAGACTCTAATTAATTGTTGGTAGTTTTATTTAGTAAACAATCAAAGGCACACCACTGTTTTGATCTAATTAATTATCATTGTGCGTAATACCAATTATAAATAGGTACACTTTAAAAAGGTTCTAAGAATCGTACTTAAAATGTATTACTAACCTACAAAAAAATACGGTAGAAAGAATTTTAATATCATAAACTATGATAAAAAAATATATACCCCATATTCACATAAGTAATAATTTTATTTTTGGGAAAAGTGCACTTGTGTCCTGGTTATTTATTTCAAATCATGTTTACTAGAATCTTGTTTTTTTTCGTTATTGCACTTTAAACTTTTGGTCCTATAGAGATGCAAGATGATACCCTTATTAAATACTTTGATATAACGTACATAAGACACTTAGCACCGAGTTACGTTGCCCAGCTCGTTTAGTTGATTACGCGTGGTTCGTCTGTACTCTGATTGGCATTCATTCGGAGATCTCGGTCTGTGGCTACACTATACAGGAGCACCAGTGGTTTACAATCATTGGCACACTATCCTAAACTTACACTCCAGACATTATTTTATGTCTCACAATATTTTATTGGAATAAGAACACAACTTTCAGTAGTATTACTGAAAACTTCACTGCTGGGAATAAAATCAATTTAGACAATATAAAATCATATCAGGTAATATGGGCCACTATGTTAATGACTCTACCACACGCACCGCCTTAAAAAAACACAAGCCTAAATATTTCCCTTTCATCCACTATCTTCTGTTATGATCTGATCTGATCTCATGTTTGAATCCACTGGAGGATTTATTTTGACTAGTGGTCGACTGTAATTATTTTTTTTTAGGATGAACGTTATTGAGATTCTATTATTAAAAATTATATCTACCTTTGAATTTTGTTCTACTATATTAGCTGCAGGCGTGTACAACGTAAACAATGAATGTTTTAGTTATTTTAATTCAATGTATTTGTAACATATATTATATTATATAGATATAGATTTTATATTTATGCACTTAAATTTTAATTCTATATCCTATGTCTTAGTCTTTGCATCTTTATTATAGTTATAATAATCAGTAAATTTGAACCAAATTAACAAATAATATCGATACC
Organism: Amorpha juglandis; assembly: GCA_949126905.1. Taxonomy (NCBI): domain Eukaryota; kingdom Metazoa; phylum Arthropoda; class Insecta; order Lepidoptera; family Sphingidae; genus Amorpha; species Amorpha juglandis. The sequence continues at coordinate 10,282,522 of OX421367.1, forward strand.
TAGACACATTTACACGGATACAGTTTCTTGTACGACGCAAGGATATAACAAAAACTCTATTTTTCAAGGGCGCATCATAGTCTCGGTGTGGAATTAGATGACGCGGCTTTGTAAATGACTGTCGTCTGCGTACAATAAACTTTCTTCGTTTAAAAAGGGCTAACCCAATTAGTCTTTATATTTTTTGACTAGTGAGTGATTTATTCACCAAACTATAAATTAGACAGTCTCATTAAACTCAATTTAATTTTGATAGTTATGAAGTAATTTCTTAAAATTGTCCGTTAGGAGATACAAAAATAGTCATAAAAGATTGATAAATAATCGAATTTAAAGAAATGACTTAATGACGATTAAAGTTAATTGACATCTCTCCGTGCGACTATATTGTCATACAATTATCAAACCACAAAATAAACATGATATTATATTAAATCACATCAGGTCCGGAATATAGATAGATAGATAGATAGTAACTCTTTATTGTAGACACACACATAAAAAAAGAAAACAATAATATACAAAAAGAACAAGTAAATAAATGTGCCACAAGTGGCGGCCTTATTACTAAAAACGATAAGGAATATAATTTTGAAGTATGTACTTAGAACGTCACCTAAAAGCGATATTTATTACATCTAGGATGAGCACGATTTGCATGGGTACCTAATCATGAGTATTCCCTCGGTATTCCTGAGAATTTAGACGATCATGGCATATAACGGTTCGAGTATTCAGTAAATTAAACTTTTCTGTCTGGAAGTCTCACTGTAACTAAGTCTGAACGACGTATCGAGCAGGGCGCTCGCCTGATGGTAAGCGGCCATGACTGCCCATAAACATAAGCAACATCACACAGAGCCTGGTGTTTCGAAAAGTGCATGACATTGGACTGCGTTCGTTATTACTCAAAGACCTAAGATGTGCAGTCTCATAATAGAATAAAATAAAAATGAAATTAAAAAACCTTTTTTCCCTTCAAATTACATTAATCTACATATGGGTGGGTATAAATAAAGTTATTTTTATTGTGCGTGTCAAAGATTGATTGGCAATCCCTGCGGTCCCAGCAACTTTAGCCCGTGGGTTGATCTCTGCACATATTAGTTCCAATTCAGAAGAGGTGATGCCGCCTTCCTTGTTATTGATTGTGATAAATATTATTTTTGTTGACGTTATAAAATATGTTTTATCAGTGATATTTTATGAATGTTTATTTGGGAATAATCAACATCCATGTCAGTTGATATAGGATATACTTTGTCCAGACTTATTAAGAGGTAAACAAATGTTACTAGTTAGGTGGTTGTTCGCAAAATATTATGTTAACTGATGGAGCTCGGTAATATGTTGTTTTGTTAATGCATGCTTGTGTCATACCTGCATGAGGCTTGAATATCACATTACCTTAGATCGATTTATATTATGTTGCGTGAGTCGCAGATAGACTACCACTGCTAGGCATTAGGAAAAGATATAGGACTTAGACCATCGATTATTATTTCATGTTTGAGAATAGCTATTTATCACTCACGATTGTAATTAAATGAAATCTTAATAAATAAAAGTTTATATCGACATGTAAAATAATAAATTAGTCGACATGTAAATTAACATAACAGATTGCATCAATATTTGTTAGTCGCAGCCGAGGTCACGAAAACTGACTGCACGAATCCAAAAATAAAAGACGATAAATATTATTTTGATTATTATAAACAACTAGAAAGCGATACAATACCTATATATTGTTAATTCCGTTACTAAAACAGAAAAGAGAGATGACTAATTTGATCTAGTCCTTTCTGTTAATTTGAGACTGTCTAAAAAATGATTTCCCCGGTAGGTAAAAAAAAATATTAAGTGCATCATCATTTATCTTGGAAAAACTGCTTGTCTTGTTGTTCGTGTCGAGAAAAGTATCGAGTTATGGCTGTCAATTAGCAATGCCCTTTGACCCATTGGTGACCCAATGAGATGAGCGTAGAGACTAATGACTGAATAAATTAAAAGAATTAATTATTTTAAGGCGAACCATTTTTTTTCCTTTGTCACTCGACTACACCAAAACCAAATTTAGTAATTTCTATTTTAGTCGGATTTTAGCACAAACTTAACCATTTTATATGACGAACCCAATAATTAAATAAATAAATAATATTTTTGTTATCAAACTAGGATAATTTATATTTTGTTTAGTTAAATTTTGTAATTTGGTGACAACAAAGAAGACAAATAACACACTATTGCTGTACTGATTACGTGTATTCAAGGCAAAACTCAAAATTAAATATGCAGAAATATTTAAATAACCATATCACATTCATTGCTGCATTGATCTAATGGCAGCGCGGGGTATTTGTACTGTGAAGCCAATGAGGGCCTGGAATCGTTCCCCCTACGATTATCTGCGTGACTATTTAACTTTGAAAAACAGACTTGATGTTCTCGGTTTGGATAATTTATGTCAGTTAGGGCGATAGTATATTGCTCGCTGTTCTACATCACATACTAATTCCAAATAAATCTCGCCAAACTGCCTGCGGCTGATAGCATCTTGCAATTCCTTACATGATACTGGTGTAAGCTTATGTTATGGCAATGTTCACGAACTCGGTGAAATTTAATTTCATCGACTTCAAGGAGTTTTATATCTATCACGTATTCTTCAATTCGAGGTTGGCCGTTTGCGTTTTGTATCATAATAAAAGTGTGAGCGTAACAAGAAACCTGAATAAGCTAAGACGTGAAGATATAAAGTTGTGTTAACATCTGGTTTCTTTACATTGTAGTGTATGCATCGCGCCATATGTATGTTAAGTATGGTAAGTTTATAATTAGTAATAAATCGTTACTCAAGGAAAAAATTAAAGAAATATTACTTATATATATTTTTGAAGTGATAAAAAATGATTTTTTGTAAAAGATAAAAATAAAAAACAAAAAACTTGGTTATATGAATTTTTCACATAAATTTTGAGGTCATGTGAAAAAAGTGAGTATACAAAAGTTGTAGATCTTTTTATTACCTACAACTTTGTGATTTAACTTTTTTCCATAGGACTTGTAGTTTTTTCGGAAATAGAGATAAACCGTTTTTTACCCTTAAAAGAAATCCCCCCCTTCCCACTTCCCGACCTCAGATCGCCCGTAATTTATTTTTCCTATCAATTTTGTTGTATTCTCTTCCTTTTACAATGGGTTTCATTCTACTATAATTTTGTTTCTATTTTTACCATTTTCAAAGGCATCGGCACTGGTCTACCATACTAAAAACGTTTCGTAAAATGTTTAAACAAAGGGTTTTTGTTGTTCCCTTTCATACCGCTAGATGGCATTTTAGTATTCTATATAGTATTATGTATTCTATATACATTGCAATGTGCATGGAAGCAAGATTATATTTGGATGAATTTTAATCCAATTATTTCTTTGACATGACACTAGTCAGTTATCAGTCGCTTCATATTGTCGTTTCCGGTTTTACCTCGTCTCACAACTTTTTATGTAATAAATCTTACATAAATAATTATGTATTGACAGGATATTTACTGACTTGTTGAACCGGTGAGGTTCAATAGAGATATCTGTTCGTAGAAACCTTAATAAATATAAATGTTGATTTTTTAATTCAGTGCTTACTTAATCATATTACATAAATACTAATAATGTAACATTCTCGTGAATGGAGAGAGGAGAGCAGAAGAGGGCGCCCGAGGAGGACATATAATTTATCTTGATAATGTCAAACTCTGCATCCTATGCTAGTCAAGATTTGTTCCATAAGTATTTTTATTAACCGACGAAAATAACGGCGGAGGTTCTCTATTCGATACGTAAATTTTTTTTCATGTTAAACTGCGCATGTTTTTTTACAGAGTAGACCAATTTTGATAATGCTTTTTTTTTTGTTTTTTTATCGATGGGCGTGTAGTGTATGTATCGTGCCATATGTATGTTAAGTATGATAAGTTTATAATTAGTAATAAATCGTTACTCAAGGAAAACGAAACATTACAAGAGATGCATTCATTTAGTAATGTATTTTTTTTAATCTATGCCATTTACCATATTTAACATTAACATAGTATTGTCAGATATACGGCGTATATCTATAAATTAGTAGTCACTTCGCTATGTACTCGGAGTGTAGTGCTATTTTTAACATATAATTGAAATGGATTGGGTTCTGTTTGTATCCCTCCGCTCCGATTGAGGAAGAACCTTACATCCTGTCAGTTGAGAGACGACCGCGACGCGACGGTCGAGTTGTCCAATAAACTATATTTAGCTCTTATTCGCAACATCATATTATTATCCTATTATCCTTTCTTTACTATTTAAATCTCGTATGAGAGTCTCGAGGTAATAATGAAACTAGACGTTAAAATCTGTATGAACAGCACATAAATACCTACTATTTTATCGAAACTGATTTGTGGAGTAACAAACAAAAATCATCCGTATATTAATCTTATTTTAGGTATACTAGGGTGGTCTGAAAAGATTCCGACCTAAAAAGGTACAAGACATTTTTTAAGATTTTTTTTATTGTTCAACATAGTCTCCTTGTAATTCTACACACTTCTCCCAGCGATGCTCCCATCTCTGTAACCCGTCCAAATAGTACTACGTACTATTGACCTATACAACAGGGCAAGAAAAATTTATTGTGACTGTGGACTCTCTTATATAGATCAAACAAAAAGAAGTATAGTAGGGACCCGCTTAAAGGAATATATAGCTCACGTTAAACACCGACGCCCTACAAAGTCTGCAGTTGCTGAACATTCAGAGGAAGGCTCCAAACATTATCTTAGATTTGGCAGACCAGAAATTCTTGCCAAAGAACACCGATTCCTACCTAGGATGATTCGCGAGGCTATTGAAATTAAAAAACATCCAAATTTCAATAGAGAAGATGGTTGGAAGCTTGTTCAAGCCTGGGATCCGATTATACATTTAATTAAATCGGAACCCAAAGGACCAACTGCCAGACCTCAAGACACTGTGAGATCCTTCTGCGTAGATCGGACAAACCACAAAAACTAATTATTTCAAATTGAAGGTAGATAATTTAACATTAACATTTTGGGACAACCTACACCTCAGTCCACCCTGTGACCACGAAGGCTGAAAAGTCTTCGAAACGTCGGGATCAAAATTAAAATAAAAAACCGCGATAAAATCCGTTTAAATTAGTTTTATTTCAAGATTATTTAATTTTAGTCAATTTTATTACTATTAATAAAACATATTCAGCAAGTTGGCAACAACAACTTTTTTCGCGATATTTATCGGTGATATTTTTAATTTTTCATTTTTGGGTACCTACCAATGTGATAAAAAGAATTGTTATGATAAAAACTGTCAAGTCCTGTGTTTTCATTTACGTAGGTAGTAATATCTTGTAATATGTATATAATGAAAATACATCTTCTCAGTGCGCGGAGCTTGGCCATGCGGCGAAGACGAGGTACGTTCAGAATGGAGTTACTTCCGGGGAAGGAAAGCGTTGAGAAAAACAGAAACGCCGGTACCAGGTAGGTTTATTTAATTCTAGGTATATTTGTTTATAAATAAAAAAATATAAATAATACCTACTAACTTACATTAAATTCAGTTCAAATATCGAATAGAGATGAATAAATAATATACAATATCCAAGAATGTTAATTAAGTGAAATAAGGTATAAATATATGTAGTCGATATAGGGATGCATATGTAAACTGGTAAAAAAACCGATTTGATTCTATAGATTGCTGTATGAACACAGCACAGCTGATTTTATGTCAGATATTACCTTATCATGTTTAGAACGAGCTATTAAAAAGTAGAAATGTGCTCATCTATTACATTTTCCAGAGTCTAGTAATAGACCTGTTTTTTGTTCAAAATATAATCCCTTGTCGCCAGCCACAAAATGATATATGTATGTTCAATCTAGCAAAAGACTTTTCTACTTGGCTTCCCATAAAATTTATGAGTATGTACTTAGAATATTAGCATCTGGCCTTATGGAACCAATGAAAGCTTATAATTTCTGGACAAGTATGGTTTCAGAAATTATAATTTAGAAATATAATAAATTATTTTGAAGTTTACGAATATATAAGTATAGATAATTCTTACCGACAGAATAAAACATCCAAGGGTCATTGTTTTAAATGTTTGATTAATTTTGTACACTAACTAGGTTCTGGTATCCGTTACGTTATTATCACCGAAGGGTAGAGGTTCACAAAATGAAAGAATTTTTATACCACTACCCTTTTTATATCCCAAATTTTTATCTCAATCTGTTACGATTGTTTTAATGAAAATGTTAAATATAATCTCTACGTTAGAAAAATTGTGGATGAGTCAAAAAGTTGTGAAATTTCTTGCTTCTTGATTCTCATTGATAGACTTTATTTTTATATATTTTCGTTAGCTGAAAATTATATTCTGTGAAACAGCGACATGACGTGTCTCTCTCTAAAATCTACATACAAGTTGAGGGATGAGTTTTTCCATTGCACATAAATAAACAAATTGCTAAATTACTTACTTTGTGTAATTATTCCTTTGTGAGATATACGTGTCCAAAGATGTGAAAAATATGCCCCTACCCCTAAATTTTAAAGTACGACGTGGAAGATAGAAAGTAATTTAACTTAAAATTTACTTCCAACGAAAATTGGTTTCAATAAGCTAGGTTGTGTTATTTCTGAGATATAGTATATTTTCAGTTACACTACGAAATCCTTAGTTATCTGTTCAAGGTCATTCAAAAGTGAAATCTTTAACTTGCTAATAGACCCAATGGTTATAAACGTAGTATAAAGTTATCTTGTTTGTGTGTCTGTAAGCACTAATCTCCACTAGGTTCACGCTCGAGGTAAAGTATATCGGATACAAAAAGAACCGCTCAGTAAAACTTGTGGTGCCTTCCTCCGTATATCAGTCCAGGTATAATCTATATCTACCTCGCATAATTTTAGATCACGTAAATTTATAAAAAAAATATCAATTTGAGAACATCCTTCTTTTTAACGACGGACAAAAAAGAGAGGTGATATAAGTTAAGGCACAGGCGGTAAATTAATAACGTTTAGAATAAAAGCGCATCCACCATAATACAACGTAACGGCCGCAATCACCGGCAAAATTTAATTTCGTACATAAGCCCACAGTACAAACAGCGAGATTAGAAAACGTTATCGAGGTAGGTATTTCTCTGATTGCTCCCGAGTCCCGAAACCAAAATGTCACCGTCTAAAATAGCCGCATTACTTAACTAATGAAAAACAATTAACAGTTGGATTATTTTGAAGGTTATTATTTCATCAAAAATATATTATTACGTATATTTTGATAGACATTTTATTTCGGTAGACAATATTTTCTGCCGCACCGAATCAGATAATCTGTGGAACCACTTTGTGGAAAGTCACAAAAATAAGTCGGGATCAACCTAAATCATGTCTAACTGATAACTCTCACGTGAAGGAAATACTTAAAGGAGGCATCTAGCCTAAATGCTATGCAGACGGGCAGTCTTAAAATGCTCAGTTATTTTACTCGCTTCAATAATTAAGAGGCTACAGCGAAAATAATCCGTAGTTTGGTGGGCGTGGCTTGCAGCCGCTCGCGGGGAGCTGCGAAGGCATCGCACGCGCTCGGGCGACGAGCCGCGCTCGTTTGTCGTCAGGCGAATCGACTCGTATTACAAAGCTGTACACTCTGTGCAAAGTGATATAAGTCTAAAAGCTTATTTATTTCGGTCTAGTCGGTATTCCTGTATCTGATATAAAATGGAAAATAAAATTCGTTCGCAATGATATAAGGACCACCTTTGGACAATTTCGATAAAAAAATTGTGTATGCTGATATTACTTTAGGAATATTAAATTGAACTGAGGCCTTATTTTAAAGCAAATATGTTTAATTTGTTATATCACAATTTGTAACATAAGACACACTTACAATTAATTACGCCATATTTATTCGCAATAATACAATTAAAGCAAAGCAAAATGGTGATATTGAAGTTTTTTTTATCTTGACACAGTAAAGTGGCTTGGTATTAAGTACAGTCCAGTTCAAATATATTTGCGACCAACAAGATTAACTTTGTTACTCATCGGCATTATGTGGGCCCGAAGTTACTGGATATACAGTGGCTAGTCCTGAAGTGTGACATGTCTGATTAGACCACTATGGTGAGTTTTTCGCCATGTGTACGGTTTTCGCAATTCAATCGATACCCAAATGTATCGGTTACCCTCTCACCAGTGACACCAGCAGTCCTGCCTGGGTTTATCTTAGACTAGTACTTACGAATGTTTCCACTTCACCGTATCTTAAATATCCTTTTTTGATGTTCGGGTTTAAAATTAAAATTATACTCTCTGTTACAATATATTAATATTTTAACTAAAAAATGAAAAATAAATAATAGTTTTAAAAAAACTAAAAAACACGCTTTTATAGAAAGTCTAACTAAAAAATTGAAAATAAATTTGAAGAAAACAATGAATTTTATTGTAAAAAAAGCGTGGGGTGCTTTTTAAGATACTATCTAAATGATAATCCTTCTACTCATATGTGTCAATATAATATTGATTACTATTTACACCATGCACCGCACGCTTTTTTTACAATAAAATTCATTGTTTTCTTCAAATTTATTTTCAATTTTTTAGTTAGACTTTCTATAAAAGCGTGTTTTTTAGTTTTTTTAAATTCTTCGTAGAATGCGGCGCGGCGCGGCGTGCGCGCGCGACTCAAAGGCGCCGCTCAGCTGAGCGGCGCGTTGACCTTCAAAGGAGCTAGCCCGGTTCCCCACGCTTCGCGTATTTGTTTACGTAATTTGCGATGCGCGTTGTAACAATCAAGACGGAAATTAAATGAATACTTATTTTTGTATGAAAATAAAATCTAACAAATTATCAAAAGTCGTAGAACAAAAGTAGTAGCTTATAACCTTAGGAATCTACCCCTGCGAGGTTGCTGGTGTTTTAAAAATAACCCTGTATACGTGTAAGACAGTACAGTTTTTTTAGTAATAATGATAATATATTTTTCAGTAATGCCCGTGAAGAAGTTGTGCCATCTGCTGGGGTTCATGGAATATTCCGACAGGTAGGTAGGTAAATAGTTAGCTTGTTTTTAATCTTTTCGGTTCTCTATAAATGGCAAACAATGTTTTTTAGTAATTAAGGCTACTACTCTTTATGTAACGCATTAAGCAACCTCAAACACTATACATTACACAGCAACAGATGTCCTGTTTTATATAAAAGCCCCGCCGCATATTTTAAGAATAGGCACCAAAAAAATATAACGCACGGCATGCAATTTAAGAGTGCAATAATCACAAATTAGCGGTACAGTGGTAAGTTTTAGGACTAATTGGTAATGTATAAAATATTGGTTGAACTTCGTACTCTGTCTATGTAAAAATGAAATGTAACTTTTGAATAACTTGACCGATTGAAGTCATATTCACACCATAATTTTGTTTTGTTTTATGGACACAATGGTTCATAGCTATAATATGTATATTATTACGCTATGGCCTACGGAAGCGGAGCAGTATTATTACGTGTTAGATTAGCAATAAAGCTATAATTAAAAAAAATGATATAAGCAAACATAGTAATCCAGTTATATATTTAAGCCACGTTTTACCGGACGAGTTACATCAAATACATCCTATGGGTAGATGAATAGAAATAAGAACTACTGTATTCGTTAATATATGTATATTCATTGAGTAGTATGAAATTCAATACACATAAACAGGTACCTACTATAGCCTAGCCTATTGTATCATTATTATATAATTTATACATTACTACTAGTGTTTAAGGGTAAAACCAAAATAAATAAGTCCTTTAATTTGGAAGCCTCTTCACTCTTGGTACTGGTTCAGCAACGGAGCGACGGATCACGACTAAAGAAAATATAATCACGACAAAATGCCCCGCTCTCAATCTCAAAAGAGAAGGTATTTTGAACACTCCAAACGTCAAAATGTTTTAACAATACCGTTATTTATGACGGTTATCAAAATTTATATTTCCTCTACCTTAACTACATCCTCATAATAATCTGTAATATTACAAGCGAGTGTAACCGCACGGGTCATCATCATCATCATCATCATCAGCCACAAGACGTCCACTGCTGAACATAGGCCTCTCCCAAAGATTTCCAGACCGACCTGTTGGAAGCGGCCTGCATCCAGCGACTTCCTGCGATCTTTATCAGGTCGTCTGTCCACCTTGTAGGTGGACGTCCAACGCTGCGCTTGCCAGTACGTGGCCTCCATTCCAGAACCTTTCTGCCCCATCGGTTATCGGTTCTGCGAGCTATGTGGCCTGCCCACTGTCACTTGAGCTTGCTAATCCGCTGAGCTATGTCGGTGACTTTCGTTCTTCTACGGATCTCCTCATTTCTGATTTGATCACGTAGAGAAACACCGAGCATAGCTCTCTCCATAGCTCGCTGAGTGACTGTGAGCCGTCTTATACGGCCCATATTTAGAGGCCACGTCTCAGTGCCGTATGTCATCACTGGTAACACATTGATCGAAGACTTTAGTCTTCAGGCACTGAGGTATTTTGGATGAGAAGACCCTGCCAAGTTTCCCGAACGCTGCCCAGCCGAGCTGGATTCGACGATTGACCTACGATTGAACCGCACGGGTCAGCTAGTATAAAATTTATTAAATTAAAATAAAAAAATTGTATGTACCTAATACGTACATAATTTTGACGGCGCGTATGAACTATGAAACCATGATGAAATATCAAACAAGTTTTGATAAAATTGTATAGAGGGCGTCGAACCTATTAAATAACATATTATAATATTTTTCAATATGCCTTCTCAAATTTGCAATTTTATAACAGTACTTATAATTTATAACAAAATAAATATTTTTAGAAATCGTTTGTTTCCTGCGACCGTCAACTAACCGCATTATCATCATATGCGCGAGCAGCACGGTTGTCGATCGGAACGGCTGCGGCAGGAATCGGAAATTTATTCAGTCGCAAAATGGCGGCCAGTGCAAATCTGATATATTCGTGGCCTAACAGTCAGGATGACTATCAATTGCGAGACGTTATTGGTATGTGTAAAAATGTAGTAAATGTTGTTTTAGGTTCCATGTTAATTCGTGATGCTTGTTTATTATTGATAATGTAATAAAATAAATGACATAGAATAGCCCAATGCACATCAGCTGTCAAGCTCCATATGATTGCCTGTCACAGTTTTTTTTCATATTTTTGCTACTTTATTTTTCTAACGTGAGTTAAAAATGGCAAAAGTAAAATATTAATAAAATTCCATTTGTACGAAATTTGTTGAAAAAAACAATACGACCAAATAACCTATCTATGTTTACTTACGAATTCGAAGCATTACGCTTTTAAATGTATTATTTACAATGATGATATTGATACGACCGGATTTTTTAATTTATTGCTAGACTCGTGTAAGGGGAAAAGATTATCATTGAAAAGATTGGCGCATAATTGCATCTGACAGACAATTAACGCAAAATATTGTAGCAGTGATTTTAGCAGTTGTGTGTTCTGTTTAATGTTTTGTTTTGAATATTGATATGACGCCACAATCTACAATAGATTCTCCAAGAACTTGGGATGAAGTGGAGGTCCACTTTACCTCATTCTCTGTCCACTTCATGTCTAATTTTCACCAGGTGTTGGAGCTACTGCAGTTGTATACAGTGCATACTGTAAGCCCAGGAATGAGAAATGTGCCATAAAGAGGATAAACTTAGAAAAATGGAACACCTCCATGGACGAACTTTTGAAGGAGATACAGGTAAAATACAACATAGATACTTACAATATTTATATTTTCAAATATAGTAAGACCACAAAATCTATTGACCTATGTGTACTAATGTGATTTACTTATGAATTGGAATACATTTTCTGCCATATTGTGACACCTTACCTTTTAAAACCACTATATAAATTAATCTATACATTTTTAGTACTACACATAACTTAGTATAAGTTGCTTAATGCAGAAAAAAACATTAAGTTTTATAAATAATTCTCGTTACTTAAAAACAGACCTCTTCAAGTCCTTAACTTCAAGTTTACAAGTAGAGTTTCCTGTTCACATTTGGACTACATAGTAAGAGGATTACTAAGTTATAAAAGCCCAAAATAAAGATGAATGTGACAATCTAAAAGTGGGAAATGTGGACATTTACTAATTTAACAAATGTACTTTCAGGCTATGTCTAGTTGCAACCATGAGAATGTTGTTACATATTATACAAGCTTTGTAGTTCATGATGAATTATGGCTAGTCCTGAAGCTACTTGAAGGTATGTAATGTCCATCTTATTTTATCACAAACAAAAATAACTATTTCTTCTTTTTTAAAAATTGGTTGAATAAGTATTTCACCTGATGGTTAGTCCACCGTGTCTGCCCATAAGTAGTTGCCATCGACTTTGAATATTAAACACACACATATAAGTGTTATTTCTAGCCTGTAATTTTAATAGTAGTTTCTTAAAAATTACTGATTTTGACATATTTGATATATTAGTAGTATTAGTATATAGTAGTAGAAAATCGATAAACCTTCAATTTGGACCATTGCTTCTCCTGTTCTTTGACATTTTTTAAAATGTTAAACTATTTCTATCCTCTATTAACAATATTATGTTTGTTTATCACATTGTAGATATTGATCAATTTTAATAATTAACTGCTTTAGGTTATGGTCAAAATCAAAAAAATCAATTAAATCGGACAGAACTGACAGATACGGAAAATAAAACGAAATAATAAAAAATATACTTTGTTTATTAAAATTTATTCCAACATATTTCAGGTGGAAGCCTTTTAGATGTAATAAAACACAAGATGAAAGTAGCTAATTGCAAGTATGGAGTGTTTGATGAAGCCACTATAGCCACTGTGCTTAAAGAAGTATTGAAAGGATTAGAGTATTTCCATAGCAATGGGCAGATCCACAGGTATTTTTTTGGTAATTCTGTTGCATCAAAATTAGTGAACCATCATGACATGTTCAGTATGCCTTTTGTTAATTTTTATTATGTATGCCTAGCGAGTTTTATAGTTAATATATGGTTATCAACAAAATAGAAAATGCTTTGGAAAGTTTTGTTTATGTTGTGCTATTGCAGCGAATGTTTTTATTATAATAATGTGTACTTACTGCACAAGTGACTTATATGTTATAATGATTGCTAGTATCAATGTTTCATAGATCAGTATTTTAAAGTAGACAATAGATTGTATTGTGTGGGAAGTATTATTGTAACAATCACCCCTCGGTCCGGGCTTTGCATGTGGGCATGCACGAGCGCCTCAGCAATTTCTTATAAGCTTAGCGTTAATGTAGATTAAGAAAAACAAATACGCCAAAAAGGAAGAATAGGTGCCTTTAAAGTGAATATTAGTAGATGATAGATAATTAAGGTAAAAACATATACAACAAAAAGTGAGAATAGGTCCCTCTTTAAACTGTGTTTTAGTAAGTGACTAGTATGTATGTACTTACTACTATACGTATGTACTTACAACATTAAAAACAGTGGTATACTTACTTCAGAGACAAACGGAAATATTATATTTTTATTGTCATTTCTTCTTGAACGTCTGATTCGCTAATGCAGTAGCTTCGCTTCCCACTCCCCTGCTTTAGCTGTCGAACTCACGCGTTACGTGAGGCAAAACAGCCTTTCTAGCTATATGTTAAAGTCTTTTCAAATAAAGAATTTGCAAAGTTTTGTGATAATTTTCGGCTTTATGCGAATTATATGCGAATTGGCTACAATATATTGTATTTTAACCAATGTAATATGTTTAAACGATTCAAACGTCTTCGTAAATAATAATGATGATGTGTGTTGAATATTTGTTTTAATGAGAACATCGGTGTTTCATCAGGGATATAAAGGCTGGCAACATATTGCTAGGTGAAGATGGGACAGTGCAAATTGCCGATTTCGGTGTATCAGCGTGGCTAGCTACTGGCAGAGACATGTCGCGACAGAAGGTCCGGCACACATTTGTCGGAACGCCTTGTTGGATGGCACCTGAAGTCATGGAACAAGTAAGCGTGTATAACAATAGTTGCCAGATCATCCTGGTGGAAATTTAAACCAACCAATTTGAATCAAATGTTTATATCTCCCGAGATTGTATTAATCTGTCTGAGGCGTGACAAATTTAAATGCATCGTGAATTAGTATAGTCGCCAAAAATTGTAAATTAACAGTCGTAAATTAGTACCATACAGTAGCACACGAAAATGAAGGCAACACCCGTGAACTTTTAAAGCCTAGGATTCATGTGAGCGAAATCCCAAATTTTTGTAATGATGTTAATAATTTATTTTTGCCTTTTTCTGATTGAACTATCATCCTTCTATATAAAATAATAATGTAATAATTACATACAAACAACATACTAACGAAACATTTATTTTCAGGATCATGGCTATGACTTCAAGGCAGACATTTGGTCGTTTGGTATAACAGCAATAGAAATGGCAACTGGCACGGCACCCTATCACAAATATCCACCAATGAAAGTGTTGATGCTGACATTGCAGAATGATCCCCCTAATTTGGACACGGGTAATGATATTACCAATTTATTTACAATCTAAATTCACAACATACTATACTTGACTACAAACTTAGGACATTTGGAAGGAATGAGAGTAGTATGAGAGACCTCATTACTTCGGTAATAAATTCTTTATTAAAATAATAGTTTTTTATAACAATACGATACTAGTTTTTTATGGTCTTATAATTTTAGATCATAATGCTTAGAACACAAAGTTAGAACTTTGATTTTCAACAAATACAGCGAGACTACTTCTGCACTTTCAATAGTGATGTGATAGTGTTTATTTCTAACTGCAAATCGATATCGATAAAAATATTTTATAAATTATTTATTTTTTATTATATGTTTTATTTTATAATTTAATTATAAATTTAAGCATGCATAGCAATATGTATATAAAAAGTTGAACTGAAATATCTATACGTATGAGAATAACATCTGTTTATATTAAAACATCTGTTTCAGGTGCTGACGAGAAAGAACAATACAAGGCGTATGGAAAAACATTTAGGAAAATGATAATCGATTGCCTCCAAAAAGACCCATCGAAAAGGCCGACTGCTACTGAGCTACTGAAACACCCGTTTTTCAAAAAAGCAAAAGATAGAAAATACTTGACCCAAACTCTTGTCGCAATTGGACCTAGTATGGAAACGAGGGTTCACAAGGTAATCTCTAAAAAAAAATTTCTCTCGTTACTAAATTATTTGTGGAAATATTATGATGTCTACGATTTGATTTCTATTTTTACTAGGTTTTAGTGATAGAAAAACCTAATATCACTTTTACCACTATACTTTTAATATAGCAGTCGTGTACAATACAACTGCGCCGAGGCAGTCAAAAAATAAAATTTTCTTTCAAAATCAACTGAATTCGCTATGTCTAAATAAAAAATTTGTACATCAGAGCTAAGGTGTTCTAAAATAGACTTATCAAATGTCAGCTGGGAATAACGACTCCATTTTTATGAATATTGATTTATGTGATTACGATCTATTTTGTATCCATTCATTACGATTTAAAATTTATATAAATCGATTTAAAACTGAGGCGTATCCGTAGGCCTATCTTGATGAATTATGATCAGGAAATAAATAATGATAACTGTATATCTCAATGAAACAAGATCTCTCACAAAAGAGTCATCAGATGTAATATTCCAGATTATTTTCAAGTTTATGACCTCCCTTTAGTTTTTGGTAAGTGATCTCCACCGCCCATGTATGCCCACCGCCAGAAGAATCATGGGCGCGTTGCCGACCTTAAAGAAAAGGGATAATTAGGGATTGGGAAGGGGAGGGGATTTGCGCTTCCGGATATCTCACTCACCGTACGAAATGCAGCAGCAAGCCGCTACTTTATGTCGGTTTTCTGTGAGACAGTGGTAACGACCCGGCCGAGCCAGCCCATGCATGCTGCAGACAAAACTGTCTACAGCGTGGCTCTACCACTCAAATATTCTATATATTATAAGTATAACATCAGTTATAAAATGTCATAACACCTATGACGATGTCAGTTAGTTCGAAATTTCTTAAGAAAAAATAATGTATTCTATTTGACTAATAGTGAATATTATGAAATGCATAAAGCATACATTGGTGCATGCATGTTTGCCTACGAGATGCTTTGTCGGCTGTATTAAGTCAAGTTTATACAGAAAGACCCAAGTATTTCGAGTGCTCATGGAATATGGTATATTATTTATTAGCAACAAACAGGTTATTTCCTTGTTAATTCTTTGCGTAAATTTGCGTTTAACTTGTACGTTATTCACATTTTTTTTTAAATGATTGCCGTGAACATGTAATAGTTTACTATCTATGTTGTGAAGTGATATATTAAAAATACCGACGTGGCGACGGTGTGAAATGATCTTTTTGGCGGTCGGTGTCAATAAATATGGAATATGCAAGTTTATACAAGTAACAGTCGCTGAGCTTCTTAAAATATGATCTGCCTACATTGATAGGTGAAGTCAAGCCAATATTTTAGTTCTTCACTATCGAAAACAGATAATTTTTTTGTGGTCCCCCGCCTACGAATTGTGCACCCCATTTTTTTTTTCACGCCAACTTAGACCCCTATCGAGTCTCCCGTGGACCCTTGGGGGTCCACTTGGACCGCTAAGGATCTAGATCACAGTACATTACATACATTCTAGATTACATTGTGTTATGGGTTTTACCTAATAAAAATAAAATAATAATAAAATTACCCAATAGTCCACACATAGCCCTGACCCCACATTAAGTTGATCTGTATTGTAGGTATCAGAAACTACGAGTAACTTCCCGTCCCAATACACCCAGACCAGAGGACTAAATACATTGACACGCATATAATCAAATAAAAAAATATTATGACACGTATGTAAAGATCGCAGGAAGTCGCTGGATGCAGGCCGCTTCCAACAGGTCGGTCTGGAAATCTTTGGGGGAGGCCTATGTTCAGCAGTGGCCGTCTTGTGGCTGCTGATGATGTATGTCTATCACATTCATGAGACGTTGATATTTAAATGCAGGCCAGCAAACGGCAGACGGGTGCTTCTGGCCGGTTACACCGCACTGTCACCGGTGAATGGGTGTGGAGTGAAGAGGACGAACCCTCCGAGGCGGCGGAATCTGATGACGACACTTCTCTCAGCGATGACAGGCGTCCCATGAACGAGTTGCAAAGGGCAGATTCTAGCGGCAGTGATAATGAACAGGTCCCTAATGTTTTTGTACTATTTATGTATAGCTATGACAGTGACCTTGTCGATTTGAACTTTCTGCTCTCAATGCTTTTCTTGATGCTAAGAAAAACCATATACGCATAACTTGCCATATTTGGGGGTAAAAGGGTGGTTACGCCGAAATTACTGGCCGTCTGATCTAGTTCATATTGATCTGACTGCTAGATGGGAGCCCTTATGAAATTTCGACGCCAACAATACCGTCTAAAAACTTCGTCATGGTCTCCTTCGGTGTAAATGGGACGATCCCGGATCCTAGTATACATGAATTGCTGCCGGTACCGCTCTTATGCGCTGCCTTTGCGGTTCATCTCCTATGGGACTCCAAACCCCCCTTACAATAACGACGCAATCGACGTCTAATGCTATACGAGGTTCATTACCGTCGATGATGTTGTGGGATTATTCAAAGGCCCTCAATTCACTCAGTTCAGACGGCGAAGTTCTCTAATTCTCTAGTTATTGGGTGGGTGTGTTTGGCGAATATGATCTGACAGCGGCGCCTAGTCACCCAGGACGTATGCAGTCGCTTTAACGTGGAACGTCGGCAGTAGCCCGCTAAATTCAATTATTTTGTTTTTTTTTTAATCATCGCCGATCCTTCGATGTATTATATCTATGATTTTTTGTCCGCAATCACGGTTGATATTCTAAATAATAATTATTGGCGTTGCTTATAAGATTCGTAGCACTACTATTTTCGTTTCTTTCTACCAACTTTATAAATCGCGGTGGCAGAAAAAATCAAAAGTGTTTAACTAAATAATTTTTAATAGTATTTGCAGTCAGTGTAAACAAACATTCTACCACAAACCAATGATATAATAGATAATGTAGGTACGTAATTCACGAATGCCAATAGTTTCCTATGTTGAATATTGTACATTATTCTTTATGCAACTGAATAATACGAAAAAGAAAGCCTTTTTGTTGGTACACAATCAAAATCTCTTCAAAAATGAGGAATTATGATTTTAAATATTGATATGAGCAAAACTGGGAACATCTCCCTAGCTCGCTCGCACGCGTGCTCTGTAATGGCTATTTACTAGGGTGACGTCAAAGTTGGTGTCATCTGTTATTTGACAAGTGCCCCCTCCATCAGATTAGAATGACTTCTAATCTATTTTTTGTGAACCGATTAATGAAATTCTTTCTGCAATAGGTTTTGGGTAAGGTAACTTATTGATTAAAATAATAAACAAGTCTTTCTTCCTTTTTTATTTATGGCTTTCGCATTATTATGCATTTAGCCAGTGTCAAGTATAATTTATTTTTAAGTCATTTTTACAAGAACGATGAAACACGAGTGCGGTCGATTTCAGTGTCTTGTCGGAGTTTTGGTGTTAACTCCTTTCAGTACGATTCTTAATTCACTTATTTCAATGTTTCCATACACTGTTCATCACCGTCAATGTTTATTAAATTAAATTAAGCGATGAACTGCACTATCAGAATTCCCGCCAAAACTCCAAAAAACAAGTCCACTACTACCCTATTGTTGTGACGTCAATAATAGTGTTTAAATATTTACACATCTTTATACACCTTCGAGGACTCAAGCGTGATAGTAAACATTAGAAAGGCTAACCGATTAATGGATATTAAGATTTTGTTTATATTTCAGGAGCCAACAGAAAGTACAAAACGAGCTGTTACAAGACAGACGGTTGAAGAGGAGCCACCAGTCATTAATCTCGTGTTGCGACTCAGGTTATTATTAATTAATTTATTAAACTCATAAATACAGGGATAATAGCTGTTTTACGTTAAAGCTTTCAACGCGCGTAGTCAAAACGGCCACTCACAACCTCAACGGAGTAGGTTCAAATGTTACACGTTTACACACAGACGCATCAACGATTGTACATCTATACTAATAATAAAGCTGTAGAGTTTGATTGTTTGATTGTTTGTTTGTTTGTTTGTTTGAACGGGCTAATCTCAGGAACTACTGGTTCGAATTGAAAAATTCTTTTTGTGTTGGATAGTCCATTTATCGAGGAAGGCTTTAGGATATATAACATTACGCTGCGACCATTAGAAGCGAAGCATCAGTGAAAAATATTGCAAAAACGGGGAAAATTATTCATATTTGAAGGCTTCCGTTGCTAAGCTACCGAAATAATATTATTTGAAGGCTTCCGTTGAAGTTGTCAACACTGTCACCACCTACCCAAATCTATACTAATATTATAAAGCTGTAGAGTTTGATTGTTTGTTTGTTTGTTTGATCACGTGGGCGGAGCCGCGAGCAAAAGCTAGTATAAGATATATAGGTATGATAAGTCGGTGACGTCATGACACCACGTGTAGTTTTAGATATTGCAGGTGGTCATAGCTGGTGGAACTGAGACCTGGGAGAGGCAGCCGTCAGCTAAACTTCTGCGTGCGGATAGTATAATTGGACGTAGTTACGCAAAAAAAGATTCAAGCCACAGCAAGTTCAAATGGAGATCCAGATTTTGTTTTACTAAATTCAACAATTTAAACTAATTTAATGTCGTAGTTTTTTGGAAAATCGGGCGTGAAATATATTCCACGTATATTTTGCAAAAAAATACAGTATTAAAATCAATTTAAATTAATGAATTTAGCAAAACAAACTCGGTATCTCCATTTGAACTTGATGTGGATTGGATCCTTTTTGCGTAACAACGTCCAATTATTATTCCATATGATGAGACGCAATATTGTAAAAATATCCCGATTGCAGGAACGCTCGCCGTGAACTAAACGATATACGGTTCGAGTTCATAACAGGCAAGGACAGTGCGGAGGGTATCGCCGCGGAGCTGGTCGGTGCCGGTCTCGTCGACCCTCACGACTCAGTGCCCATATCCGTTAACTTGACCAAGTTGCTTGACGCCCACGTCATTCCTGGACAAGCCACATCCAAGACTGTTACATTCCATTTGGTGAGTTCACATTCAATTGTTACATTACCGGTTGTAGTGTATACTTGGATCTGCACAGAGTTTAGTTAGGTTTTGACGAAATCGCAGCATATGGAGTAGCAACTCGATGAGTCGTTTCGTTTGGAGTATGGGATTTTCGGAGGCCCAAATTCCTCTTTACAATCCCTATTCCTTTTCTCTATGCTTGATAACGCACCTATGATTATTTTGTTATTTAAGGTGTTAATGGGCGGTAGAGATCACTTACCTTCAGGCGACCCAAATGCTCGTTTGCCAGCCTTTTGAAATAAATAAAAAAACTCGATCGCAAATTCCTATATCAAATCCAACCAACTGTACTTCTGCGATTATGCTTGTAGTTTTCGTTGTAAAATAAATCAAATTAAATTTTATTTATGAATTCCTTACCATTAAACTGGATCCACGCTTTAATTGTTCGAAAAGACAATTCTAGTTTATAAGGCGATAATATGGCCCTTTAGTTAAATGATGGATTCGCCCCTGTTGCGTTGTTTTTTTTATGTCCGTGCGATATGTATGATAAAACTTGACCTTGGATGGTGTTATCTAATTGGGTTTTGTTAGTTAGTTATGAATCTGGTTATCGGTTTTACCCCAAATTGTTTGTCCATAAAATGACTAATTACAATGTTTGGTATATAGTACAATTCTACTTGAGGACTTTTCCTGTCACAGGTGTATAAGTCCGCGTGCGTATTTAACACAGCAGGCGTGAATTAGCATGTTACGTAACTTCGCGCGTCCGTGTCCATCATTCGTGAGCCATACACGTAACACGACGGTTCGAAAATAAGTTTATCAATGCCACATTTTATTGTTTGCCATTTCAATTCATGGTATCGGTATGACGTAAAGCGTCTCGCGGCCTGACCCCAATTAACTATATAAACGTTTTTTTACACAAACCTATTTCAACAGCACCTTCAATAAATTATTTCAATATATTAAAGTTAATTCAATTATTCTAAGTAATATCTATCCTCAGAATTTTATAAATTGATAAGCAAAGAGTAGTTTTCTGTCAGTTTTTAAATTAATTGAATCAATTATTTAATAAACACCCAATATGTTGTTGTTGTTAATAAAAAAAAACAGACAAAATTGTGTCCGGTGTGGCTCGAGAGTGCTAAAATTACAGCTTGCATTTGTGGAGACATGCTTTCGATTATATTCTTAATGGTTTCTTGTTATATGCACTCTTAACTACATGATCATTTGTAGATCGGGCTGCACTGATCCTACGCGACTCGGAACATCCTAGATGTGCTCTATTGCATTGTTTTCTACGAAAGCTAACTCCGTACGGTCCAACAAATTAATCACCGCCCAAAACATAGCGGAGTCCCGTCATATGGGTTAATTTCTTCAAAACACCCATCCGCAAAGCGTTCCCCAGCCATTTGTAGTACTCCAATGAAAATGTTTCCAATTTTGGTATTGACGTAGTGTTTTTATTATTCCAGAATTCCACCGGTCCCAACGAACAATTCGACGATAAAGCTTTGGTTGGATTTGCACAAATATCCATTATCGATTAAGGTGCGCTCTGTTTAAGGTGTCTGTCTGAACCCTGTGGCAACATGATTTTTGTCTGCCTAGCGAAATGAAATATTGTATTTATTTATGTTATAAGTGAAATGCTTTTCACCTTTTACGTATTCAACAAATTCAACAGCGCGAATTATCGAACGTTGATATTGCGCTGTCACAAATGCACAGGGTAACCATTATCGGCTACTACTAGTTACGATTAATCGTTTCCAAAAGCACGTCCAACAGTTCCAATCGAAACGGATAACACTGGTTTCAAACAGTGTGTTATAGTAATTACAGTACGCGTAACATAACTTGGCCGTTCCGATGTAAAGGCTACAAGGGCTGAGCGGTAGTCAAAACTACGAACAAAATCGTAGTGCGCATGCGCCAATATTATCGATTCACTGTCTCAGTAATCGTTCATGTTTGATGCTTGTTTGCGTCCCGCTCGTTTAGTGTCACTATGGAAAAGTGTTGCTTTTTTTAAATAAACATATTTTTTGAAGTGATAACTTCTTATGGGAGGGAAACCGCTTCGTTACGTAACGCGAGCGGTCTATCGATCAACGGAAGGTTCGAGAATATTCGATAACCTTCCGAGAGATGTCACGCGGGTCGATTGGCCAGCCAGCGGTAGCCGACCTCTCTGGAACTTTGAGAATTTTCGAAGTCCCAGGTGACGTCACACAGTGACCAGTCGGCTTTGACCGGACTTTAACAAGACTTTGACCGGACTGGACTGGACTGGAGTGCAGTGCAGTGCAGGGCAATGCAATGAAGTAATAACTTCTCATGGGAGGGTAAACCGCTTCGTAACGTAACGCGTTACGGCGCCACTCTGTCTGGCTTCCCTTTCTCTCACGCATACGGCAGCAGTAGGCAAGCTCCTCCTCTCTCACTTTAACCCACATTAGTTTAAGTTATCACTTCTGTCGAGCATCCCGAGACGCACATGTTTTTTTATGGACTATATTCCCAATTTAAATAAATGTGAAGTTATCAACAAGGTGCTTTTTTTTTCAGTACTAGATATTTTAATCCCGTATGGTGGTAATACTTTTATTGCGATTATACCGGCGCGGCTGTACGAGAAGCCTGGTTTCGGGGCGGCAAAGTTATTTTACGTATACTGTACTCGTTGTTTTAATATCGTTCAACCTCTTGGATTAAGGAGAGGGTAAGGGTAATTCGTGCAAAAAAAAACGGATAATTTGTTATTGTTAAATAAAAATATCAACAAATTTGAAAAACTCTCCGGCGTTACCTGGACTTTGATTTTTTAATTTCAGATGATCGAGCGCCGAATTATGAGGGGCAATTCAATTTTTTTTCCAAGTCGCATCCAAATAATTGCTGCCATTGTCGATTATCTTAATATTTTTTCTTGAAAATTTCACATAATATTTTTCAATTTATTTTTGTTATACTTCAATGTACCATTGTTTTAATGCATCGATTTCAACTGTGTCGTCAAAAAATACACAATAATTTTCCCTTTTTTTGTACGAATTAACCTTACCCTCCCCTTAAAACAGTTTGGAGACAAATTTATTTGAATCCGCCTCGTGTTAACTCGGATTGCATGTGACTAGTTGGGTCGTGAACTGTATTGATGAACTGTAACATTTTCTTATTCCATTAGCGACGTGTTACATATTTTTTTTTATGGCATCTGAATAATAAAATTGGTTAATTTATTTTCTCGAGCCAAAGAACTTTTACACACCTTTAGGTGCAATAAAATTAAATAATTATTTTATTTGTTATTTTTCTGTTTGATTGACTATTTTATTTTGTTTGATTGGATATTCAGCATTAGGTGTTGTCCAGAGCTTTATGCATTATTATGCGTGTATTAACATGTATTTTATAGTTTTAAAATGTGTGTAATATACAGGGTTATTTTTAAAACACCAGCAACCTCGCAGGGGTAGATACCTAAGGTAGATACCTTCTTTGAGTCGCGTGCGCACGCCGAACGCTACGAAGAAAAATACGACACAACAAAAACTTGTAAAATCATTTTTTTTTAAATATATTGAGTTATATACAAACTCGTAGAACAAAAGTTGTTCCGTATGGGGTCAGCTATCTGGTCCTGCGAGGTTGCTGGTGTTTTAAAATTAACCCTGTATTTATATAAATTATAGTTAGGGTAATTATATTTATGTACACGATCGGCCGGAACTTCATATTTCCAAAGTTCATATTCCTATATTTACCCACCCTTAAACTATTGGCCGGAAGTGTACGAGTCAGTGCAAAATCATTGTGTTATTTTTATAATTAAACTTAGATCTGGATTTTATGCAGCATTATGCGCGTTACTTTACAAACGTTATTTATGTAACGTTTATAGGTAAGGGAACGTACCCATACTACGTGACCTGTTTTTAAGATATTTCGACCCCTCCCTCCTTTCGGTGACCACTCGTAGTAAATGCCAAAACCCCCCTTAAAATTTTCACGTAGTATAATTTTAATCATTTCGCAGGCAGAAATTTATTGATTGATTTCAAAAGCAAAATCGATTACGTAACAAAACGCTAAGCCAAGCTCCTATGACGGAGCGTAGTATTTTGAAGACGTCCCTCTCCCCTTAAACGGGTTACGTAGTATGGGTACGTTCCCTAAGACCTTATATGTATAGATTCGTTGTACAGTTTTGAAGTGTGTGAACTGTGAAGCCAGTGTGACAGATTTATGCGACAATGTATAATGTCTGTTTTAGCGAGTATTTACAGGGTTAGTGTAGATATGTTCATAAATTCAGTATTTATAATAATCTTTAAGTGAATTGCTTGCTGGCTGCTTGTGTGGTCTACATACAGGGAATATAATGAAAGAGCACATGATATACGATCCTTAGCACTATAGTACCACATCTGACTGCCTTAGAGAATAAAACTTTCAACTGTCTTTCTTTTGTTGCATTAACATCAAAGCATATCGTGTTTCTTTACTACCTACAAGTGCCTACAGTAATCTTATCGATGTTTATGCATCACTGATGTCCGTATACACAGACAACGCCTAAGTTCAAGCAACTATCTTATGGATATATGAGTATATCCTAACGAATCGAATGAATTTAGACGTTGTCAAATTTAAATGTAGATGTATATAAATGTCTCAATATTTAAGAAAATTACAATTATTTTAATACGTTCAGTATGATTTTATAGTGCTACTTCTCTGTATATTTTATAATATAAAGCAAGACTAGTCGTGCTACTTCAGTACATCATAATAATATAAGCATTGTTACTTTATTCAAATTAAATATTAACTTTGATAAAATATAACGTGTTATTTAGAATCATACGAATTCCACACCTATTATTACAAATGTCGACGTTACAAGGAATTATTAGGCCAATTATCAAATTGTAAAACAATATATAGCTGTTAAAAACAATGATAATTTTAACTAATTTGTTTTCTTCACCACCATAATTGTATTGTACATGTGCAGATGTGTCTATTCGCTATACGTTTAGATACGTTGAATATTGAATAGAATAGGGCGTGTATTTGGTGGGCAACGGGTGCAGAATATGAATCAAATACCCAGAGATCTTGTATTAGCTAGTTGTAGCCAGTTCCATGCAGCACTAAGTATAGGAGTAAGATAGTCTTGCATTGAGTATTTAGATTCTGTCAAATTTTTATTCTATCGCCAATTCGGCAGGTTTGTTCGCATGAGAAGAAGCGTGCACGGAAGTAGTGTTATTTTTTTAAAATATTGATTTAAATTCTTCCAACTGCCCTTATCCCAGTCGTAACGGGATCGGCACAGAATAATTTTAACACATGTTACAGACAGATTTGGATTATAGTTTTAACGATTGGTCGCCTGCCTGAAATCTACCACTCTGGAGTATACAATATTAAAGTAATATGATGCATTAATAATACGATATTTTAAATAATATCGATGCATAAATGTAGTGTTTGTGTGTTCGCTTAGTATTGGCTTTCAAAACACGATGTCCTTGGGTTCCGCCCCATAATTGTAGGGGCTTCGAGGATTAGCTATTCGTTATAGTGACTGGTGCTACAAATTGACTAAAATTCCTGAAATCAACTCAGTATGCGATAAGAAACAAACTCCCCTTCCTCATCACATTAACTATAATACTTATACCAATTATTCTTATATTTATATTAGAATTTAATACTTTCTTTTCTTGTACAACTTAATTCAGATACACCGTGCCGTACATGGCAAGTGGCAACTGATAGAAGTTTGAGAAACTCTGATTTGGCGCTTCTAAACTACTTAACGGATTTTGATTCGATTCTCCGCATTAAGGAGTTTTTGGAAATATATGTGTGAAGTACATTTTATATTCCTTAAAAAAATCCGGCCCTTCGACAGTCGCAATTTCTGTTGAACATCAAAAATACTTCACTTAAAATACATAGGTCGCGTCAACGGCTCTCGCTTCTGCCCCGTTGCCCAACAAAATACAGTCTCACTACTGAAAAATCTGGCATGAATATTTACATATACCGTCAAATGTTGAATAATATGTAGTTTTATAAAAATATTCCTATAATATAATAAGATTATACAAGTTTCTCATCAATCGGCAAATGAGTTTATTGTTGTTTTTTTTTTAAACTTCTGACAAAATGTGTGTTTTATTTGCCCGAATTTGACGCATTTAATTTGTTCAAATTAAAGTGATACTACGC
Source organism: Amorpha juglandis (assembly GCA_949126905.1). Lineage (NCBI taxonomy): Eukaryota > Metazoa > Arthropoda > Insecta > Lepidoptera > Sphingidae > Amorpha > Amorpha juglandis. The sequence continues at coordinate 10,309,087 of OX421367.1, forward strand.
AAAAGACCCAAGAGCATCTCGGACTAAGTGAACTTTTTTATTGTACTCTTTTATTTTCCGATTTGTTAGTTTTATTATTTTAAAATTTTCAATCTTAATCCTATTATATGCAGCTAAAAACGTGATGTTAAAATTCTCTGAGAATGATTTTAACACACAATGGACTGGAAATTGACATATCTGTGAGCAACGTGTTGTGGTTAAGTCATATCGTAGTAGAAGGTCGTAAGTTAAGAATTTCAGTTGCGCCACAATCTGTTTAACTGTTTTTTTTTTTTATTTTTATTGAAATGCTATCTGATACAGATAGCTCGGTTCATTACTACGCATCTTAGTCTATGTGGATGAGCTTGTAAATATGTAGTTTTTATTGGTGTGACAGTAACACTGACACCAATGAGTGACAGACATATAGTCATTATATCTAAACAAACATATTGCATGCACAGACACACACATAGCTAGACGTGCAAGAATGAAGTTGAAATATCTAAAACAAAAATTGACCACAACATTATTGTTAAAAATATCCAACCGTCGCTCTTAACAATATAACTGATGTTATTCACTTTACGGTGGTTTTATGAGTGGTAGAGCCACACTGTAGATAATTTTGTCTACAGCATGAATGCATGGTTGGCTCAACCGGGTTGTTACTACTGTCTCAGAAAACCGACGTAAAGTAGCGGCTTGCTGCTGTGTTTCGTACGTTGAGTAATATTTTCGGAGGCCCAAATTCCACTACCGTTCCTAATCCCTAAATTATCCCTTTTCTTTATGGTGGGCAACGCGCCCATGTTTCTTTTGGTATTGTGGGAGTACATAGGCGGTGGAGAACACTTACTATTAAGTGACCCACTTACTCGTTTACCGGTATATGCTATAAAAAAATATCCGCATAGCATACTCGTGTATTTTCCCGAAACTGATACGGCAGTGTACGAAGGATATTGGTATATATCTGCTTTGTCTTAATTATGATTTTCGTAAATGTATGGTGGTACGTGGTATTTAGGTATGCGTGACAATACAGCGAAGTTGAGTTTATATTTTAAAAGTATGTACACCAATGATCGAACACAACTTATGTTTAGTTAGGTTAATACTAATCTCGGAGTTAAAAGTACCAACTATTTTTCATATACCCCGAACTCGTCATTGTAATGCGTTGAATATAGATTATATTTATTCAGGACATAATTTCTTGAAAATATACTCGGAAATGTCAAATATTAATACTGAATGTACTGCGCTGTGCTTCGCGAGCCTGTAATTACTGAATTTGGTGTGACTAATTTATTAGATAGTTTAGTTCGTGTTTCAACAGCGTGTTTGTGAATATGTAGGTACACAAATATTTGACTAAAGGCATTTTAATACAAACAAGCCGTTATAGGAATAAGCCTTAGCAGATGTACCGCTATTATGTAGGTCATATGAGGACTGAGGTATTTATTCATTATAAAGTTTCCCCAGGAATTTAAACATTTTACCAACGGATAAGAAAAGGCTAACTACAATGTCATTGCATTTGCAGAATAAGCGAACATTGCATAAATGAGTATTAATTAATTTCTGCAGGTATCTGACGTAATTAATTTAACAGCTGAACATATGACATATACCTACCTACATATTTTAGTGTTTAATTAATACTTTCGATTTGTATAACTTTCGAATTAATCTATTATTTTAATTAAAAACTCGACTAGTTTAACTCATTTACCTATCAGATACCTGTAGTTGTATAGATCTACGTAAATCGTTCGATGTGCCTTGCAGCTTGCTGTCCGGCTTAGGTATATGACTAAACAAAGATGACACGTGAACTTTATCGATCGTCTCAACATGAATGATTCATATTATGTCGCATATACCTAACACTTTATTGGTAAGATAGCTGTTTGATGACGTGTTGTTATTGTTTGTTTAATATATTTAATTAGACTGAGATAATGAAGAGATAGTACTTACTCATATAGTATTCTATTTTAAAATTTCATTGTGTCTTATGAGATGATGTGCTGTTAGGCAATACTTTGCCCTGTTAAATAAATATATATTAGTATGAATGTCACTAAGTGACTTAGGATTTTTAACGAATTGATTTCATTGTAAAATATCTAAATTAAGTTATATATATTGCATATACTTTGATACAAATGACACACAATTAATGTAAACTATCATGCGCAGTAGGTACATAAGTTTTGACTTCGCACCATGGTCTCAAAACACTTTACAATCAGGTACCCGGGAGAAGACGAACTGTTCATACTGTTGAAGGGATACTTTTGCTTTATATCAAAAGACTGTGCTTATTCCGATATTGTTACAACTCGGAATACAGTAAAATATTTATTTATTGAAAAAAAAATACTTTTATCACTATGCATTTTTAATTGTTTACTCTGACAACTTATTGAAGTGATAACTTCTTATGGGAGGGTGAACCGAAACGTTCCGTAACGCGAGCGGCGGCGAGCGGAAGGCTCCAGAACCTTCTGTGAGACGTCACGCGGTCCAGTTGACCAGCCAGCGCTAGCCGACTTCCCTGGAACTTCGATAATTTCGAAGTCCCAGGTGGCGTCGCACAGTGACCAGTCGGATTGGACCGGACTTTCACAGGACTTTGACAGGATTTTGACCGGACTGTGTTCGTTTTTTTTTTTTATGGTGAATAGACATGTTACCGTAATTTTGTTTTTGATATATTGATATAAAATGACGATATACTTATTTTATAATTTAGAACATGGTGCCGTAAAAAAAGTACCAGGTTCGCATAAACGCAAAGAGAGTAGAATGTCCATTTTTCATGGCGAGTAGCCGTATTTGTCCAAATGACGATTTGGACAAAGAAAAACTTTATAGGTTTTTTCTTATTTCGAACATGTTGCCATAAAAAGTACCCGGCTCGCATAAACGCGAAGAGAGTAGAATGTACTTTTATCATGTCAAGTGGACATGTTGCCGTAATTTTGTATTCTCGCACCTTGTTTGGTAAGTTTTCACTTCTGTCGGCACTCCCGGAGTGCAACCCGTTTTTTTTTTATTTTTTTTCACTTCGAGTGCCGCTAATTACTACACTATCCCGTAGCCATACTCGATACAGCAAAAACAAATATAAATTATCTCACGTCTTATATTTCCATTTCGTATTTATTGTCTTTAGTACCGCATAATATATCGAAAATTATGGAACTAAACTAGCCTTTCCCAACCCTTTTAAAGGGCGGACCCATATTGTCGCCTTACCATGATCCGTGGACTCCTTAAAAAACCTTTTTAAATTAAGCATTTTTTTGTAAATGATAGATAAATAATTTATAACACACATTTTGTCCGCGAACCCTTGGGGGTCCTCGGACCTCTAGGTTGGAAATCCTTGACCTAAACGATAGCACATGCCGCAAACGCACGTTTAGTATGAAAGCATTCGTCAGTGAAAGAGACAAGTTGAAGATTAAAGCGGAAAAGTGGAGGTATAATGTCTAATAGATATTATTATGTAACTATTAGATGTTATATACGTATGTATATGAAATGTATCTACTACACTTTATATTCGCTTTATTCTGATGTCTGATGACCATTAGTAGCTTATCAAAAATAACGAATTTCGTGTAAATTCGATACTGAGTTTTTCCGTCATCGCTTCATCATTGCCCATAATAACTTTTGATAACTCTGATGCTGTAAGTGTGACGCCGGTGATCAGGAACTACGATGCCCTTATACCATTATAACAACATAATAACCTTACCTTAACCTTAATTTATAACACATCCACGTACGATACAAGACTCGCCGGCGAATCCTGAAATTCCTTTTTACCTTCAGTACATACTGGTTCAGGCGGTAGTGAAAAGCTAGAATTTATCTTGTAGCTATTCTCTATTAATGTTATGGCTACGGCGCTAAAATCTAATTTAACTGGCAAACTGGCAAGTTCACAGGAAATAACTAACGGCTGAGATAGTCCCATCATAGCTTTAATGTTTATTATTATTATTTAATATTATGTGTACTATTTACATGAATGTGCGGTGCGGATTTCTTATTAAGCTAGGATATGGAATTTGATCTTTTCCCTTCATGGTGTTACTTATAAGACAAACATTAAGTCACATGGTTATTTAAGTTATTGTAAGAAAAGTCAAGCTCGCTTTAAAAAAAGATTTTATTAAGTAATTTATGGTGAGTTTTGCGTTATGTATTAGACGAGTCTATATAGGTGTATTCTAATCTAATCCACCTAAATCGCGTTTACTATTCGTAATACTGTTGTACGAGTAGAGTACCATAGATGCTTCCGAGTGTTTGTATTTTAAATGAAAGCGAAAAACACTATTTTTCCATAATAACTCCTCGAGTTAAAATTGTAAAAAACCTTTGTCCATGTCCTCGCCACTTTACGGGCATAATTACGTCGCGTATATTCTCTTATATTTTATTACGGAAATTAAGCGACAGACTGGCCGGCATACCTCTGATGATACCGATAAACTCATTGTTTGTTGGTGGTAGCTGGTTTTTTGGATTACACTACGCTTACCATCATGTGTAGTGCAGTAAATTTGCCGTGGAGATAAAAGAAAAGTTGGCAATCAGATGTGAAGGATATGTGCAGATGGTTAGAACTTATAATTTTGGAACCAGAATCTTTTATGCAAACATTGCACGCCGAAAACTAGGTGACCTAATTACGTAGTAATAAAGCGACGCCTTTACGGTCGATTAATAAGATAAACTGAACTGAAATATCGGATGTTTTAGGGTTCCATAGTTCAATATTCAAAAAGGTCTTTGAGGAATATTGGGAGTTTTTATACACTAAACGCGACACTTTACGAAATATTCGGTAATTAATAATTTGGTGCATTGTTTTATACGAAATATTCGGTAATTAAAAAAAATGTGTGCGTGTACTAGTGTACACACGTAGGAAGTGAAACTTCTTTATGACCTTATTTTTCAAAAAATGATCTACTATATTATGCAACTTTATAGAAATTGGTCTAATAAAGTTAAATTAGATAAAGTTTAAACAAAAGGCTTTTATTATCATAGACATGAATACAAAAAAAAGTGTGCGTCTCGGGACGCTCGACAGAAGAAGTCCGGTCAAAATCCGGTCAAAGCCCTGTCAAAGTCCGGTCAGAGTCTGGTCAAAGCCCGGTCAAAGTCGGGTCAAAGTCCTGTCAAAGTCCGTCAAAGTCCGGTCAAAGCCCGGTCAAAGTTCGGTCAAAATCCAGTCAAGTCCGGTCAAAGTCGGGTTAACGTCCGGTCAAAGTCCGGTCAGCCCGGTTAAAGTCCGGTCAAAGCCCGGTCAAAGTCGGGTCAAAGTCCGGTCAAAGCCGGGTCAAAGTCCGGTCAAAGCCCGGTCTATGTCCGGTCAAAGTCGGGTCAACGTCCGGTCATGGTCCGGTCAGCCCGGTTAAATTCCGGTCAGAGTCTGGTCAAAGCCCGGTCAACGTTAGGTCAAAGCCCGGTTAAAGTCCGGTCAAAGCCCGGTCAAAGTCCGGTCAAAGCCCGGTTAACGTCCGGTTAAAATCCGGTCAAAATTGGGTCAACGTCCGGTCAAAGTCCGATCAGCCCGGTCAAAGCCCGGTCAGCACGGTTAAAGTCCGGTCAGAGTCTGGTCAAAGCCCGGTCAAAGTCCGTTCAAAGCCCGGTTAAAGTCCGGTTAATGTCCAGTCAAAATCGGGTCAACGTCTGGTCAAAGTCCGGTCAGCACGGTTAAAGTCCGGTCAGAGTCTGGTCAAAGCCCGGTCAAAGTCGGGTCAAAGTCCTGTCAAAGCCTGGTCATAGTCCGGTCAAAATCCGGTCAATGTCCGGTCTATATCCGGTCAAAGTCGGGGCAACGTCCGGTCAAAGTCCGATCAACCCGGTCAAAGCCCGGTCAGAGTCTGGTCAAAGCCCGGTCAGAGTCTGGTCAAAGCCCAGTAAAAGGCCGGTTAAAGTCCGGTCAGAGTCTGGCAAAGCCCGGTCAGAGTCTGGTCAAAGCACGGTCAAAGACCGGTCAAAGTCCGTTCAAAGCCCGATCAAAGCAAGGTCAAAGTCCGGTCAAAGTCGGGTCAAAGCCCGGTCAAAGTCCTGTTCCAGTCAAAGTCCGGTCAGAGTCCGGTCAAAGTCCTGTCGAGGTCCGGTCAAAATCCAGTCAAGTCTGGTCAAAGTCGGGTTAACGTCCGGTCAAAGTCCGGTCAGCCCGCTTAAAGTCCGGTCAGAGTCTGGTCAAAGTCCGGTCAAAGCCGGGTCAAAGTCCGGTCAAAGCCCGGTCTATGTCCGGTCAAAATCGGGTCAACGTCCGGTCAAAGTCCGGTCAGCCCGGTTTAATTCCGGTCAGAGTCTGGTCAAAGCCCGGTCAAAGTTAGGTCATAGCCCGGTTAAAGCCCGGTCAAAGTCGGGTCAACGTCCGGTCAAAGTCCGGTCAGCACGGTTAAAGTCCGGTCAAAGTCCGGTCAAAGCCCGGTCAAAGTCGGGTCAAAGTCCGGTCAAAGCCCGGTCAAAGTCCTGTTCCAGTCAAAGTACGGTCAAAGTCCGGTCAGAGTCCGGTCAAAGTCCTGTCGAGATCCGGTCAAAATCCAGTCAAGTCCGGTCAAAGTCGGGTTAACGTCCGGTCAAAGTCCGGTCAGCCCGGTTAAAGTCCGGGCAGAGTCTGGTCAAAGCCTGGTCGAAGTCCGGTCAAAGCCGGGTCAAAGTCCGGTCAAAGCCCGGTCTATGTCCGGTCAAAGTCCGGCCAGCCCGGTTAAAGTCCGGTCAGAGTCTGGTCAAAGCCCGGTCAAAGTCGGGTCAAAGTCCGGTCAAAGTCGGGTCAAAGTCCGGTCAAAGCCCGGTCAAAGTCTGGTTAAAGCTCGGTCAAAGTCGGGTCAACGTCCGGTCAAAGTCCGGTCAGCACGGTTAAAGTCCGGTCAGAGTGTGGTCAAAGCCCGGTCAAAGTCGGGTCAAAGTCCGGTCAAAGCCCGGTTAAAGTCCGGTTAAAGCCCGGTCTGTGTCCGGTCTATGTCCGGTCTATGTCCGGTCTGTGTCCGGTCTGTGTCCGGTCTGTGTCAGGTCTGTGTCCGGTATATGTCCGGTCAAAACCAGGTCTATATCCGGTCAAAGTCCGGTCAAAGTCGGGTCAACGTCCGGTCAAAATCCGGTCGAAGTCCGATGAAAGTCCTGTCAAGTCCAGTGAAAATCTGGTCAAAATCCAGTCAAAGTCAAAAACGTGACGCGTGCCGCGTAACGGAAAAATGTGACGATTTTATTTTTCTAACGCCGATAAAGAAGTTTCACTTCAATAATTTGGTGCATTGTTTTAATATTTATTATAAGCTATGTATTTGGTAACTTGTTCCACTTATTATCAGATCCGGAGGGGTGTTTCATCCCCTTTTCTGTCTAGATACGTGTGTGCGTGCGTGCGTATTTGTGTGAGTGTAACGGATGAATCGATTTGTATTCTTTTGTTTGTCATCTTTCAGCTGGTTTAATCGACATGGATCTTAGTGATCTTTTAAAATCTGATCTGCCATGGAATTGACTTCAGGAGTTTTTAAGGTTTAAGTTATTAAATTCAGCGTTATGTGAAAATGGTTGCTAATTCATATACGATGTCTTAATGTTAGGTAAGGAGTTTACGTTGTAGGCGAGTTGCGACCAGTTGTATTGTAACTTGGTGTGCACAAAACTTGCTTAACATTAGATAAGACGCCATTATATTCTTTTAAAGATGTGGTTATTTTGTAACAAGTTGAGGTTTCTACGTTTATGTATAAACGCTAGTATTATATAATATGCATTTTTATTTCAATCGTTTGTTGTAAAACATTCATTTTGTATACAATCTATACCGATCAATATATTATGTGATGTCATGTGTACTGGATACAAAATAATTCGAATTTGTTAATAAATAAAATTGTGAAACCTCTTGTCTATTTATTTCTAACCATGAGAATTAAGTAGTACAATAATTCTCATTCATTTACAATCTACACTACACATTACACTAGAGACAATAACTGGCACCTTAGCTTCGGTTTTGGCGATCTTCGTTCACCTGCCCTTATCCCACTTGCAGTAAGGGGTTGGCGTAACATGCTTTTTAACACACGATACATGATTTGGCTTCTCGTTTTACGACCACCTGCCTGACCTCAAGCCTTTTAAGGAGTACCCGGTGGAACCTATACTATATTTTCATTGAACGTACCCCGGATCGGGCGCAATCACTATTTATGTTTGAGTTTTCGATTTCGAAAAATGACTCATGGATTGTGATGTGGATGTGGAAGAAAACCGAAATGAACTAAGAATGTTAAGAGTGTTGATCCAATAAGTAGTCTGATTAGTGATGAGATAGAAAAAGAAAAACCCATCGTCTATTCCCAGTTAGCGTTCAACGTAAAGCACGATGCGTATGTTCTTTGGGAATACCAATAACGATGACGAGCGCGTTAACAAACTAAGTTTAGGTAAGTATTGTAGTTACGTTAAGTTTTATATTTTGATTGATAAGGATGAAATGTGTTTGAAAGCCTTATAATCAATCCTCATGAAAATCCTTAGAAAACTTGTTTACGACGCCGACTCGTAAAGATATAAAAAAATAACACATGCAATATAAATTACCACTGTGTAGTATAGTCATTGTAGTATATTAGTTTTTATTTATGTCTCGGCCCCAAGGCCAAGGGGCAAAATATACATTGTCTTACATGAATAAAATATGAGAAGCTATCCCTGAGAAATGATAATTCGTTCATACCTCTTCGTACCTACTCCCATGATTCCGGTATTCTTGATGTTGGTATAATAAAAAATTGGTGTGTGTCGTGGGACACCAGGTAGGAACGAAGTTCCTTCGGCTAATGTAGAATCGACACAAATTATCAACTAAAATAACAAAATAAAAAAGACGTGTAGCACTCGGAGACTGCCGCGGTAAAGCTATTGTATAGCATTTTTTATCAACTTATGTAAAATTCTTTTAAAAATCGAAGGAGATATAAAAATACTTCAAGTATAACTGGCTGAATGAATTTCAAAACTGATTGAGCTGAAATTCGCACACAATTTTGGTGCAGGCAAAAAGGAACTAACGCTGGCTGGTTATGCGGCGCTTTTAACGCTTTTTCTTACGCTGTTTTCTTACGCTTTTACTATCACATTTTTTTCAGTTCGGTCACGCAGCAAAATCCCTATCCCCTCCAAGCCTGCCGTAAGGAACTTCGTTCCAATAATTACATGATAATGTATTCAACTATTTGTATTCAAAAACAACGGAATGGAATTTTTATGACAGTGTAATTGCGTCTTTAGGTAACTCGATTAATCTTCTCGTAAAAGATTTACGATCTTGCAAATCTTTGCTGCGCCACAAAAAATGGGTCGGGGTTTCTAATTTATAGTTAGTATTATTTTTAATTCGTGCTAAACAGTATATAGGTCAATGTGATGTGATGTGGGTATAGTGCAATACAATTACAGATACATCGGCTTATTTGTGCATGTCTTAGTATAAGTATGTGTCGTATGTGCGTAATGTAGTAAATATTTACGGACCTATAGATACTAAAATATCTCAGTCCGTGGAATTCTGACATTTCATAATTATTGCAAGTTGTAAAACCACACCAATAAGGAAAATAAAAGAAATACGTTGCTTATTTCGAGAATTTGCATAAAAAGGGTTAACAATATTGTTTCATTTTTTACTATGAAATTGTCAATGTTCCATTAAATAAAATTTGGGCATTGTTTTACAGCACGTATCACTCCACAATTTATAAGATGTAACAAACCTTTTTATTTTTCTTAATCTATATTCTATATCAGCTTCGCCGACCGTTGGATATATCACTTTCATTATGAGTCACGTCATTCAATAATTTATACCAAGGCTTATTGATAAATAATATTGCTAATTTAATCATATTTTGACTACCTCGATGGCGCAATTGTATTGCGTACGCAGTACGACTGCTGTGCTGAGATCTTGGGTTCGAACGGGGGTCGGGTAAAAAATTATATAAGGCTTTTCTATCACAAAATGCTCAGTATCGGCCCGGACTCGGGAATTATGCCCAGTATGGCGACAGGTTCGCCCCCTATCACATCATTGAATGAAAATATGCTGGGCGAAATGTGGGTGTACTAGTTACACCTCTGCCTACCCCTCCGGGGATTACAGGCGTGAGCACATGTTTTTACACATTATTTTTTACTTAATGTCATCTGAGCCGACTTTGCTGATGACACAACCGGAGTAAAGTCAGGCGCCCACTAATTACATGCATATAAATAGTCGGCGCAACATCTTTTATTTTCTTGAATGAGAAGACGAGCTGGTCTCTCGCCTGATGGTAAGCGCCACACCTGCCCATAAACAGAAGCACCACACCGAACTTCGAATTATTACAAAGCACCCAACAAAAGCACCACTGCATTGGACTGCACTCTTCACATATTAGAAGTTAAGTCTCATAATTACCAGTAATTTCACTGGTAATTATGAGACTTTAATCTCCAGTTAAATAATGTTATCTAAGTGGTAAGTGGACGTATTTCATGCATAGAATACTATATGTACACTATTCAAGTGTTTACAAAATTTGCGAGTCGCGAACCTCACATGGGTGTGCCTCTCTTCAGATAATCTCGCCACACCCTGAAGCAAAACCTAGTTACGCCTTTGAATCTTCAACTAATAATCTAATTGTTTTAATAACTTACCTATTACGATATGTAATATAACAATTAATATAAAATAATTTAACAACCCTGGCGATGATAAATACAACGACTAGCATATCAGTGGTCGCTACTCGCGCGGTATAGTACTAGCGAGGTATAGTAGAGCTAGATTGAAAAATTTGCTTTATACGCCCTCTTAGGTGCTGACGCGAAACCAAAAGTTTACCCCCTACTAAAACGTGCTTAAGGCGGCTAAAGAAGCTTAGCGTTTCGCGCTTCGTGGCGTGTAGCGCAGCTCTAATGCGGTTAATACATATTTAATATTAATGGTGCTGCCACACCGGTGTTAGAAAATGTTATATAACATTTTATAACACCGGTGTGGCAGCATCATTTAGTAAACATTTCTTAACAATTTGTAACATTTTGTAACATTTTATAACCGCAGGCGGCGGTACTTTTGAGAGCGGCGCCGTCAAAGAAGCCGTCAAAGAAGAATGTTCAGAAATGTTAGAAAATGTTAAGAAATGTTATAAAATGTTAAGAAATGTTATAAAATGTTAGATTTAATGTTAGAAAATGTTTGTAAACATTTTATAACATCGGTGTGGCAGCACCATAACACTATAATATTGATTGCTAGTTTTATATAGTTAAGGTAAGTAAGTATTTCTTGATAAGTATAGAGTTCCTACATAAAAAGAGGTTTGTTATTTATAATGATAATTAAAACATTATGCAATTTATCGGCTCAATTGACGGATAACTGGGAAAAATACCTACATAGGTATTTACTCGAAGTATCAATTATAATTGTAGACGATAAAAAATGTCGGCGAGTCACGAGTACCGAGACTGCGACATTTGATACGTAACAGTTCCTGGAATTATATTGCGAGTCGTATGCTTAACTCAAAGCGAGATTGTTTAATGAGATCGTCATTCGTCACATGAGCAGAGAGGTTCACAGGTCACTCAAATAGTCCCACCAATAGTCGACATATAATCGGACCAAGGTCAAGACCGATTCCGAGTCATTTATAATTTACCTACGTCAATGCGTCAAATATGCCTGTTCGCGCACTTTTTGACTGGGTATATTTTTAACCTCCAACAAAAAGAGAGGTTTTACAAGTTTGACCCGTTTTCTCTCTCTCTCCAGAATTGTTCATTTGGGGAAGAGTCAATATGGACCATAGGCATTACCCAACGGCACGTGTTTTAAAACTACCACCGAATCCAAAACGACCCAGGCCTCCAAAAGTCGGTGGGTTTGTTTTTGGTCCGGTCTTGCAATCCAAATTATTTGAGGAAATACAAGGTCTTATATATAATTAATTATAAGGCAGATTGACCACGAACTATGTGTATTAGTGCAAATATTAGGAATAATTAAGTACATAATAATATCAAAGACTGATGAATTATTTAATAACTCTTTTTAGAACTGCTAACGGATCAACACAAATACTACATACGAAGTGGTGTAATCTTAATGGCATCCATTTTCACATTTCTACCTCTGCAAATTCTTATTTTAAATTTTTAAATAAGTAATCCAATCCATTCTCTATGATTGATTGATTTATATTTATCCTATAGGAAATCTACAAAAACATAAATAAAAACTAAGCTGAAAATTTCCCTGTAAAGTAAAAAAAGTAGCACCGGTTATAATAATTAGGTAGGTAGGTAATTAAAAAAAAACTAGAAATGAGTGTTATAATAAAATGCTATAACTAAACTAAATTGGGTTTAGGCGTTGGTTTGGTAGTGTCTAAATTTAGTCATCATATCACAGAAAACAGTATATAACCACCTTATTTTCCAAAAATTAGATCAATACAAAATTTACGCGAAAATTGCCTTTTCCTCGTGTATAGTTTGTAAGACGTATTTCAATGAGAAAGTATAAACAATACGCTATAAGTTTCACATCCTTAACCTACAACAGTTAAAAAGAACGCATGGTTGCAAGTACATAAGCATATTTAGTTTGTCAGGGTTCCATACAAAGGTGCCAATGGAATCCTATTACTCAGTCAGATGCTTACGACTAGCCTATATGTCCTACCTTTAAAAGGCTCATGTTTTGACCCCTAATAGGTAGCCGGCTGAAATGTTCACAATATACCTATGTCTTATTATATATTATATGTATTAAAATAACTTCAAATATATTATGGATGGAAATAATAAATTAATAAAATAAAGGTGTGGATTCGAAACCCTCCGAGCGCGTGTCCTACTGCCACTCAACCTCTTATTCAAACTCAAACTCTTATTAAAAATAAAATGCGATTTATTTCCTTTTAAAGTAATCAGCATATTTTTTATTGATATTTAAAACATAGGCTATTTAAAAACCATCTCAATAAATGGAATGTGTACGTAGGTACTGAATGAATTGTTTATCTTAGGGTGTCTATATAAATGTGTGAGCGGGCCGACGTTCTCATATATTACTGGAATAGGCAAGCTGGTACACCGCTCTGTTGGCTACTATTATTTTTTGAATACACAAAAATGGTGAAATTAGTGACCGCATTTGTATTTTTGCTGGTAGTGACAGTGCAATCGAGGACACAAATAAGCAGTAAGAGATCTATTTTATATCTGCGAGATGCCTAGACATATGGGGCAATAATCTGTTTGGGTTTTAAAATTACCTAAAAAGCTAGCGACATTTCTTTTCAATTTTAGTATTATTGATTTGTATTATTATTTGTTACATAGCGAATAAGAATTTGGTAGACATTAGACAAATGCAAGCGCTTATAACATGTTGGTTCATTGCAGATGTCGTTTGTTAGTTGTATATTATAGATTTTTTTTTTGTATAGGCAGGTATGACCTGGTCCTTATTTGTTTTTGAATAAAACTAACATTGTAATATCCCTAGTTATTAACTTGTTTATGTATTTATAACAGGAATAAAATGCTTTTATTTTAAGCAAACCGTTTACATAATGATACTTAAAGTTAAATACATGGATTTACCTACCAAAAAATGTACCAAAAATAAGAGAGATTTAATATTGCATCCACGATAAAATTCGTCCTTAACCTAACTAATCATATTTAATTTTATACATACTATTTAGACGGTACCATATTATCCTATCAGTTTTTCTTCCTACTTACAACAAGTACTTTAGTATCAAACACAATTTTATCATTAATTACAGCTTGTATCTATTTTTATGTGTAAGGAATTAATTGTAAATAAGAACTAAGAAACTTACGTATTAGGTTTTAGATAGATCCTTATTGAGTATTATTTTATGTATAATTATAAACATCGGTGTTTGATAAATATGTCTCATATTAAAGTGTAATGCATAGTACGCTAGGACGTAGCAGTTGTCATCGGTTGTAAACTGTTAGACCGGTTCAATTCCTGCGCCTGAAGCACCTTTTGGGATAAATAGAAATTACGTAGCGATCGTATGTTTCCATTTCGTGTATTATTCCTACAAATCTTGGAAATAACTAACCAATATGAAACAAAAGTCAAGAGTAATACTTAATAATTAATTGAATTTCGACAATGACAATGTTAATTATTAATTTGTACAATCATCGACGCGATGTAAGTACTAATCTTGAACAACAAACACATTGTGAGAACAACAGATATCACAACAATCGGGCCGGCCGCATCACGTGAAATTGTTTTAAAATAAATTGTGTCAACTATGACGAGATAACAATTATCTACTAAGTATGTTGTAATAATATCTTTGAAGCTATTAAGTAACAGCGGATGTCCGTATTTATTTCATATTTTACCCTTTGTTCATCTTAGCACCTTTAATCCATTGTGTACTACATATTTAAATAGTGTAAATATACAACAAGTATGTAAAGTTTGAGTTATATTCTTCACTTTATTTTATTTCAGTACCACTTACCATTAAACTGAATTATTTGGTAGACCATTAAGATTTTATATATATTGGTAGATATTAAATTAATAAGTAATTGGTGACCCGTGGGAATACTTCACACCAATAGTGGTCAGATACATAATACTTATATATATTTTATTGAACTAGTCCTAAATTAACAACACAACAAATTAGTTGATTATACTGTCAACAGACTGCACTGTTAAGGCCATGCCCCCAGCAAAACGCCGCGCGATCGATGTTTTTAGAGGCTATCTAGTCATTACTTAAAATATTGATAAAAATAAATATATCATATATTTCTACAATCTGTCAGCTTTACTTTGTTCGATTCAAATTCATGTTAATGCTGATATATATTTTTAAATTGTCGTTATAAATGAACCATAAAAATGATAAAAATGCAAATATTCCGTGCTTAAATTGCTAATAATTAAATTAATTTTATTAATTAATTATTTGCTATATTCCTTTTGAAGTACAGAATGTTTTCAAATGAGATTAACATCACTAGATAGGCTATTTCATAACGAATATTTTGCCCGTTTTAAATTTTCGAAAAGACCAAAACCTGATTTTTTAAATCAATTATTCGGAGTTTCGGCGGGAATTCTGTCAGTGCAGTTCATTGCTTATTTTAATTTATTTCAAAAACTAGTTTAGAGTTGTGTTTGTTGTATAAAAGTGGTGTGGATTTGTTCAATAAACATTGACGGTGATGAACAGTATATGGAAACATTGAAATAAGTGAATTAAGAATTGTACTGAAAGGAGTTAACACCAAAACTCCGACAAGACCTTGAAATCGACCGCACCCGTGTTTCATCGTTCTTGTAAAAATAACTTGAGAGTAATTATACTTGACACTGGCTAAATGCATAATACTGCGAAAGCCATTAATAAAGAAGAAAGAAATCAATTATTCGCTAAATACGTGCATATTCTGCACGAAAACTCACACACCAAGTACACGATTTAGTATGGCGCGAGTCAGTCAAGGTCGTTTGCTCACGGAAGGCCCTTAATGTTTCATCTTTTTTTGGCAAAACCAATTTTAAAACATTTATCTATTCGTCGTCAATAGCGGCAAACATACATTTTAAAATTGTGTTTGAATTATTTTATGGCGTTCTGTCAAAAAAATAACACCTGTGAAAAATAATTTAGAGATTGAATTATATATGTTTGTAACATAGCTATACCTTCAAATATTGAGTTAGTGTACCATAAGACCATTCATAATTTGTCAATAATACTTATAAAGCATATTATAGCTAGATACAAAAAAGAACGATGTTAATGCTGGTGGTAGGATATTCATATCCGCCCGGATAGCGACCACCGTACACATGGTGTTAAAACCTGCCATAGTGATCCATACGCCTTATGTGGATCGCGTTCCAGGATCAGTCAGTGTATATCCGGTTCTCCCGAGGAGCTTGCGACATGACTTGATGATTGATCGGGGCGGGTATAGGGGTACATCCTTGTATTACTGTGCCTAAATCGGTCATCCGCCTGTCCTGTCGCAAGCCCCTCGATTTTCTTCTTCCCTCTCCCAAGAGGGAAGAAGCATTTATACAGGTCGGCATAACTCTACTACTACCGATAAACTCATTGTTTGTCGGTGGTGGCTGGTTTTTTGGACCACTACGTTTACCATCAGGTGTAGTGGAGTCACTTTGCCGTGCCTACATACCTATTTACAAATAGTGGTTTTATCGCTAAGTGCTAACGGGGAACTCCTTCAGAAAATATTTGAATGGACTGGTGCTACAATGTAATATTGTATAAAGGTCAATACAATATTGTATGCTAGGTCATCAGGTACATCGATGAATCATCGATATCAACCATGATTCGGGTTCTGAAGTCAACTTATGAAGTTTTTAATTTGGTATACATGTAACTTTGAACGGTTGGCGTAGCCTTAGAGTTTAGACGCTTGATTTTATTTCACCTCAGAGGAACTGTAGACTTCAATTTAATATTTATTTAAACTGAATACCTCTATCCCTCCTGAAGAAAAAGGGTGAGGCAGACAGAAGAACGATCAATAAAGTGATCCTATAAGGGCTCCAGTCACCATAAATATAGTATATTTGCGATCTTTCTCCTTTTTGCAGTGGGTTAAAAGTAATGTTTATTAGTCGTTTATCATTGACGAAAAATGTAATCAAACAGCCTCGAATATTCGTGAAAATATTCCGATAGTAAACATCTCCAATGAATGTTGTACAAGGAGGAAGCAAATATTTTTTTTATTTTAGGTAAATGGGTCAGTGCCATGCCTGCCGAGGCGATTTATAGTTTTCGTCTGAGTATACCACAAACGAACTGTTTTGACATTGACCCATTTTATCTCAATGCGTTTCCTTTGTGTTTCAAGGCAACAAACATCTGTAAGGGCTTTGATCCCGCATCCACTATTTGCGATGCACAATACTATTATATCAATCTCTATGAAGGTTACAACTTCCAATAAGCTTAATTGTGAGACTGAGAGTCAATATTTATTACGAGTTTATGTAATGATTCAACACGTTGTCGTTTTTACCAACTGGATAATAAATTGTATCTTTGCAGAATCAGATATACTTGCAATATTCGAATTGGAGGAGCCATGCGTAAGACAAGGCGGGATCTGCGTACGACCCGAGGATTGCGACCCTGGGAATTTGGTTACTGCACATGAAAGATTGTGTCCGCGGCAATTGCATATTGGCGCCGCATGCTGTTATGTAAGTAAATAAAGTGATTGATATTTAAAAATCATCGCTTGTTTAGAGGAAAATCCATATTATATCTAATAACCAGAGTTTGGCTAGATTTGAATTTTGAGCCCCAAATTTGAAATTAAGCCGGTTACAAAGGAGGCGGTTCTCAATCCGGCGATTATCTTTTTTGCTTTTTAAGCGACGAAAAAGAACAGAGGAGGTTCTCAAATGGCGTCTATAATGTTTTTAGAGTTCCGGAACTAAATGAAAACAGAATCCTTATAATTTCGTCTTGTCATGACATTCCGTCCGAAGGTCACAGCCATTTTACTGCATTGTACATATAGTTCATCATGTCGTGTATAGTCCCTGTACAGTGTAAAAATATATGAACCCACACAAAGGTGTAGCATATTAAGATTTTTTTTGGGTGGCATTTCTTACATGTCATTTTTCTTTCTGCCTGGCGTTATCCCGGTCTAGAGCCAGGGTCCATCTTTCCCTGGTGATATTTGGTATTATATGGAACGACCTGCCGCACCGTTTGACCCCAAAAACCTTTTTCTGTTTCGTAACAGAGTGGGTACACTCTACGTCTCATTCACGTGGTAACGTGTAGGTGAGGTTGGCTTTTTGTTTAAGATGTTCAGGTCCACTTACACTTATGTTTCCCATACATGTAACTGTAGGTATATATTTGTCCAATGCACATGCATGTGTGGTAGGTGTCAAGGTGTTTAAGTTTCTTAAATATGAGACAGAGGTTGCTAAACGACTTTTTATATAAGTCATTAGTTCGTGCGATATGCGTGTCCAAAATCGAGAAACGTGTGTTTCCCCCGAGGTGGAAAATTATAAAAAAATACAAGGTAGTATAACTTTAGGGGTAACTCGAACGAAAATTGGGTTCATTAAGCTAGGTTGTATAGTTTTTGAGATATGGGATATTTCCGGCTACACCACAGAACAGATCACCATGCGTGGTTCGACGGTCGAATTTTATGGTTTCTGTAACGCATTTAACGTTTTACAACTTGATCGGATTTTAATGATTTTTTTTATTGTAATCCGCCAAATGTGACCCTAGTGATTATACGTGTGACCTCATACGGTCTCATATTTTATTTAATCCTACACTGTACTCTCTAGACTCGGATAGGAAGTACATGTCCCCGATAATATCAACATGGACTTCGAACATCTCCTTGACCCTTAACGCCTACCAGATTATCTCCCGAGGCACACAGTTGAAGCATCTTCTGTAGATCCCAAAAAGCAATATGCTGGAGTATTTTTGTCGTCCTGTATGCATGCCTTAACCAGCCATTTGTTTGAAGTTTGAAGCGGAACATCGGAAACAGTACAGTCTTGGTGTACACTGAGTTCGAGAACGCTTTCAAAGAGCTTCAAAATGTGGCCGGTTACAAACATACATATGGTCTGGCCTTTTGTATACGAGAGATTGTAGAAATGTTTAAATTTTTGTAAGTGAAAGCCCATCTCTCACCGCGCTATGCTTATAAGCCAAACACCCCGAGAGTCCCTGACATCCTCCTGGCATTTGATTATGTTGAGTATCTCTTTAGCGAGCCGCTATACGAAGTCTTCGGTCCCTGCGGTCTCTAGCTTCTAATAAAGAAGCGTCAGATGAATATGCTGACATGATCATCAGCTAAGGCTAAAGCTTCATACCAGCTCAATGAGCCTTTTATACGTACCTACTTATTCATGTGTTCTACATAATAAATGTTCTATTTGTTGCAGCTTTGAAAAACGACGAGGACAGATGACCTGTGCGCTTAATTAACCTAATTTTAAAGTTTATAAAACTTTAAAAACTTAAGTAGCTCTAACATAATATCTAAGATATTATTATATGTAATATTTATAAGATATGATGTAAGATTTCTCATATAAGTTTAAAATATAAGTATACATACCTCAAAACCATATAGGGATATGTTTTATTTTTATATAAAATATACATAGATACGGGTAAGTGAGGGTTATGGGTTTATAGTCAATGGTGTTTATACAAGTTACAATATAAATTAATTGAACCATTAACTTGACTGCATTAGGAAGGATGTCGACAATACCAGCTTCGGCCCTAATACTTACCAGAAATTTTGCTTCTTTCCCTTAATGAAAACAATTCTCTTTACCTAGTATAGGTACTAGTATTTCGTAATTCTATGCTTATTCTAAAAGCGAGAGTAACACGAATCTGTCTTATTTCAAACCTTGCTGTAGACAGAAATTTGGCCTGTTGAAAAATGTCGAGTACTTTGGAATGTAAAAAAATTAAGTTGCAACTACCCACTTATGTTACATTAATTCTACTGATTATGATTACTATGCATTTTATTGTAAAATGGGAGCATTATCACTTAAAATTGATGGTGATTTATGGATAAACAAAATATATGGAGTAATAAAAATGTGAGCCTGTACCTGATTTCCTACATTCTTGGATTAGATGATGCATTCATTCCAAAACAACACACACAGATATATCGTGATTAAACTGCGAAATGCTTTTAAAATAATTAACAAACATTCAGTCTTCAAGAATGAACTCAGAGGTTTCAAATAGGTTCTTTTCTAAAAACATTATTTTAACTATAAACAGTAGAGTAGTGAACCTTTGGGAGTCGGTGCTATTTTTTTCACTGGCATCGGCACCTTTATTGCAGAAGTCAGCAAACGAGCAAGTGGGTCACCTAATGGTAGGTAATAAAGAACACCCACAAAACCAGAAGAATCATGGATGCGTTGACGATCATATAATAAAGAAATAGAATTGGGAAAAGGGCAGGATTTAGGCCTCCGATAACCTCCCACTATGCGAAATGCAACTGCACGCTACCACTTTACGACGGTGTTCTGTGAGACAGTGGTAATAACTCAGTCGAACCCGCCCATTCATACTGTAGACCAAAGGGTCTACAAAGTAGCTCTCCACTACTCCGGAAAGTCCTGTACTCTACTAAAGTTAATGTTATTTGTGATAATAGAATATTTTTTAAAAGTATTGACGCTTTATGGTACTTAGTATTTGTATTTAGATGGTACTTAGAGCCAAGCTGTAGACAGCGTTGTCTGTAGCATGAATGGGCCGGCTCAAACTGACTGAAAGCGCTGTATCACATAAAATCGCAGAAAGTACTAGCTTGCCGCTGCGTTTCCGGAGATATCTGGAGGTCTAGATTCCCCTACCCTTCCCAATCCCTAAATTACCTCTTTCCTTTATAACGGGATCGCGTCCATGATTCTTCTGGTAATCACTATCATCGGATGGCCTCTTCTTCTTCTACCTGCCTTTATCGCACTGGTAGTGAAGTCGGCGCAACACGATTGTTTTTTAACATATTATGTTTTAGCTGTGTTAGTTATCATAGTAATGGGCTCAAAGCTAAAGCCTTCGATCAAAGTATATATAGGCTAAAGCCAATGTGTGGCCGCCATCTACAGAACCCTAAAGGAAGGTATGGATTCAAAATAAAACAACACAATATCATTTTTTTTGTATAACTTTAATAAACTGAGGGCCGAGTTTTCAATTTCCAAGTAAACGTTAATCATATAAAATATATGACGACAAAATAGAAAATGATCAAGCTATCAATTTACTTATACAAAGAAGCATAATATTATGTCTAATTATTGGTGCTTCTTAAATTGTCTGTTTAATGCACTTCCTACTTAACTGGTAAAAAAAAAAAAAATTAAAATGTCGGCCCTGGAACATACAAAAGCATTACATTAAATTGGCACATAAGATACGACAAGGTGTATCAAAAGATAAATACAATTTAATTTTTTGGCATGACGATAAATTATCAACATTTTAGTACATTTATTAACAACTAGACTAGAATAAATGATATCGTTTTGAATATCGTTTTTTTTTATATTTACTTGCGACTCAAAAATCAAAAGTATGTAATTAGTTGGTAATCTCTGCAAATATTGTGCGCTCTGCAAGTAAGTTTCCAATACCTGAGTTTAGATTATTATTGGTAATCATTTTTATATAATAATAATTGCGTAGTTTATTAAAAATGAATAAAATTACACTTCTTTTTGGGACACCTTGTGTTATTTACATAGAACACCTAATATGTTTAACATATTTGTTTTAATAAAAATACGAGATTAATAATCAGATCTTAAATTACTTTTCAAGTACATACATTATTCATATTATCTAATAAATTACATTTTAGTGGTTTCTATGCGTATAATCCGTATTACTGTATAATAATAATACAAAACTGCATTTCGAATGAGAAGCTACTACTACAATGTTTGCGTCTTATAGCGTCCGTTAAAACTTCCAATGAGTACTCGACATAAATTATTAAGTCATATTATTATATCATAGTATTTTTTAGGTACTAATTTGTAAAAACATTTTTTACAAATAATCTCAAAGTATTTGATACGACATCTTTACAACATTTGTTGCTACTCTTATGCGTGTAGCAATGCCTATCGTTGCCTATGATATGCCCTAGCAGTTATCTTCTCATTTGAAACCCATAGTTTTACACCTAAACATAATTAGGTACCAACAATTAGTGTTGTATGTATATCATTCGTTACTTATTCAAAGTCTAAGTGAACGTCTTGAACAGGCCGATTTTACTGTACACTTCAATATTCGTGCGTAATTATGAAATACATACAAAACTCGTATAAACTTAAGCCAGCATCATTATCTTAGTTACTATGTAAATAGATTTGAAGCCTCAATTACATTCAGATACTCTGAACACTACTCATAATACTTAAACAATATGCACAAATTATATTTATACATATCTACTAAAATTATAACAACCCGGATTGTGATGAAAATAAAGCATGTTTTAATTGCCTCTTAGAAGGCAACATTTTGGTGTGATGTTAGATCTGACATAGACAAGATTAATTTTCAAAAAATGACAGATACAAGACAATTATTGTAATGCTCTAAACATATGCACATTCATTTATACCGAGTATTGCAGAAGCCGGGTATCAGTAATAAATCACACAGGGGAGAATAGTTTAATGCATAAGCAAAACTAAATTTTATTTTCATAAGTTTTAGCAGTGCTACCTTAAAATTATTTGGTGTCCTGAAAATCGTGTAGTTAAGGGTCAATGAATTTTGAATGCAATACTTAGTTCCAATACACTGATCCAAGGATCATAAAATAATTTTCTCAATATACTATTTTTTGTTAAATGTGAATTATTCTTAAACTACATAAATAATGTACATAAATTATGTACTAATCATTATAAGTGATACCACATTTCTGCAACACTCTATATACTAATAATTACTCGTCAAGTTGTCTGACACTACTTCACAGTACTAGATGAACAATACACTTACGATTCTAGAAAAAACTAGTACACACAAAAAGCGTAAAAATCTTCAATAAAGCTATTATAGCCCAAAAAACAAACATCAACTTATAAGATAAATTCACAGATACAATACAAAAAAGATCCAAAACAAGTACCTAACTGAATATGAAAAATCATCAATACTGACTTAATCTCCGTATCCGTGAATAATTCCGGTCGCCAGATTTACACGAATCTATGGATAATAGCAAACAGATACAAGACTATGTACTTAGAATAGATATTGTATTAAAAAGATAATGATGTGTGCATGTTTGCATTAATAAATAGTATACACAGAGTAATAAAAACCGGTACATTCCGAAGCATATTCCTAATATGGACATAAGATAACCATACAATTTCGTACCAGACCTTAAAACGATTACTTTATATTAGGTGATCTCAAGTATTTATAAAAAATCCTCATGATAGTATTTAGTTGAAACGATATAATGTTTCGAAAAGACAACAACAGTCAATTTTGATTCATTTTTAATTATGATTATTACCTTGAATTAATTTAAGATATCGACAATAGTATATTTTACAAATAGATTATATCGACAAGGCACAGATATCTTCAGACATAATTAACTTGCCACAAAAGCATAGTTTTTATTTTTTATTTTTATATAGTAAAACTTTTGCTACACATCGATATAAATTCAAAAATAATACTTAAACATTATCTTACTTTTATCTGATTTACGACGATACAACTTTCAAATACATCATATTATTATTATATAGATACAATCTATATATTAAAAATATATAAGATGTTATAAATACGTGTGGTCATATTTAAAGGTCGTTACAGACATCCGACATGATGTGAGCGATTATGTACCGGATCTTATAAAAATTTAGACATCATAAAATTTCACGCTCATCTAATGCCTCGTTTATTAGGAACGCTAAGATCGATCACATCACTATAAATTATTTGCATTATCTCTGCGCACCTAGTGACAGCTTCATTCGTATCAGCTGGTTTTGATTATTATACAATTTCATTGCGTAATTTATGAATAAATATTTACACATATGTAAAAATATAATAAATATTTACACATGAAGCCACTGTGGGGCGTGAAATCTTTCATAAGTCATATGAAACATATTAATATTCTATCAAAATTCCGCTCCTAATAATTAGAAATAGCCACGCAAGGGCGCGCGAGTGCATCGAACTTTTTTTCTACTCTATAACTGGCTGATACTTTTAATTCCTTTTGCCCGCTTACCTAAAGCAAATTCTGGTCACGCCCTTATTAACAGACTTTATTTTTTTATTATATTCGCTACCTCTTTCATGTCGATTTACTTTTATTACTTTTTAAATCATGTAGAATATTAATTACGACATTTTTACCATCTTATCCCCCTTATCAGGAATACGTTTATTCTCGTTATTATTGACTTCTGTATTATTCCTTTTCCCTTTTTGTTTTTCGTTATTTAATATAGCAGCTCTACTTCTTGTCTACTTTCGTCACAATTTCTCTAGAATAATACGAGTAATCATGCGAGCATCTCATAAGTAGTCTGTGCATGCGAGTTTAAAAATGATATCTATCTATCAGCTGTTTTTTTATTTATGTCCTAGCGATGCAACGGATGTTTGGGGGAAATACTTAGATTCATACATTGCTTAAATTTAACCACACCTTTCTGTAACCCGTATAAAAAAAAATTATGGGTGCGTGTACTTATGTACGCGCGTGAGAAGTTATACTTCTTTGCCATCATTAAATAACCAATAATAAGTATTTAACATTAATAATTTAATAATATTTAGTGTTAATTATATTAAATAAAAGTATTTTAATTTATATCAACATATCCACTCGACATGACCGCGTGGCCACAGCTAAGCGCGGCGAGCGGCGTGCGGCGCGGCAAGCGGTGAGCGGCGAAAACAAATAGTGTAGACAACGTGAAGTATGCCATAGCTACGGGCGCGCCGCCGCCTGCCGCGCCTCGCTCGCCGCGCCGCCACCCGCACCGCTAGAAACTGTGGCCAGGCCCTGATAGAAGTACATTCTACTCTCTTCGCGTTTATGCGAGCCTGGTACTTTTTACAGCAACATGTTCCGAATAAGAAAAAACCTAAAGAGTTTTTCTTTGTCCAAATCGTCATTTGTTTATTAATTACGGCTACTCGCCATGAAAAATGGACATTCTACTCTCTTCGCGTTTATGCGAACCTGGTACTTTTTTTACGGCACCATGTTCCAAATTATAAAATAAAAACCGCATCTATATATAATAATATATATATATATATATATATATATATATATATATATATATATATATATATATATATATATATTTATATCTATTTATTTATATTTATTTTTTTATTTCACTCTCATCATTTTTTCATAACGCGCCTAACTTCATACTGCTCTCGCGCCTAACTTCATACTGCTCTCGCGCCTAACTTCATACTGTTAATTTTTTGTGTCACAGGTGCGCGCGCATCTTAAAATTTCACTCTCATCATTTTTTCATAACGCGCCTAAAGAAGTATAACTTCAAAAAAATGAAGTATCTGTCGTAATTAAAGAAGATTTGTCTTACACTCCCATGGTTATTTGTAATTTGCCAAAACCCAAACATGCTTGTTTATCTATCTTTTGTCCGAGCTAATCTGCGAAACGGTTTAAGTAATTTTGACGGGGCTTTTATTAGAAAATGCACGAGTTATCAGAGAGTAATAATAGTGAAGTAGTAGAGAGCAGTAATAGTAAAGTTAGGTTTGTGTCAGTGTATAAAAAATTAAGTTCGTAAAGCAAATACATAATTTTCGCCAACGTCCTCAGTAACTTGCAATTTGTTCTCGTTTCATTCAAAAACATCTGAGATTTGATTTTTGTCCACATATAAGATTCCTTTGACATTTAAAATAAATTAATATATGTGTATTTTATAAGAACAAAATACTATGTATATACAGTGTGATAATATTTAAACCTACGTTGAGGATTTTAACAAAGTACATAAGTAACAGGCATTTGACATTATTAACTGAGAAGTTCGTATAATTGAGCTATTATATTTATTCCTCCTTATCTTCGACTGCCGATAGAAATAATTTCTGGCAAAGGTGGGTGAATTTTGCTGTAACAAGAAAAACAACATAATAACAGCTGTAAAAAATAACAACATTTTGCGAAACTAAATAATTATGATTCAGATACAATAAATTTTGATGAACAAAAAAACAATTCAAAAACACGTACCGAAGTAAAGCTACAGACTAACATAACACAGACATCTGACGGTAAATGCTTAATCCATTTTAGTATTTGTATAAAAAGTAACGATGAGGCTGTCAGACTTGCTAAATTGGCTACAACAGACGGTGTTGAAGTTTCTATATCACCACATTTTACTGAAGTTCTCACAAAATTCAATATTAACCGTGGAATTTAATTTAAGGAGTATTTTGATGAACGATGTCGCGAAAAAGGCATTTGGTTTAAAATTGTTCAGTGTTAGCCTCCTCGAATGCCATGCTTCTTTAATAGTAAGTTAAATAGAAATGTTATTGTTACATTAAATGGGTTGAGGTCTGGAGATTATCCATCGAAAAAAAATGTGTTTTTAATGAAAAAAGTTAACTCTAAATTTGTGGAAAGATAGATGATGTCCAACGTACGTTATTAGCGTGTAATAAATATGAACGAGAGAGGTACATATTTATTGATGCAAAAATATAAAATAAATAAATATAATATCGGGCCGTTTCTAGATACTCTAGCAGAACCAATGTGATATTTATGATCCAATTTACAGAATAAATGATTTGTATCATATCCCTGTTAAAACACAATATAAATTGAATTGAATGTAAATAATACTGACTTGAGATACGGCGTACAGTGTTGGGCTCGCAGTGTATGAGTGCGTAGTATACGGGTACTCCAGCCAGCGTGATGGCCGCGCCGGCGAGCACCGCCACCGGCTCGCTCACCACCGGCACCACCAGCAGGACCGCGCTCACACCCACGAACACCATCGGCATCCATAGTTGCACCTGCACACATCAACTTACATATGAGGCTGTTAGAACCAGAGTGGCCTAACTGCATTTTGATGACTTTTGACCAATTTGTATTTTCGTTAATTTAAACCAGGGCCGAAATGGACTTGTACTGCCATCTATATCAAGATTATGTTACCAATTTAAGGCCGGTCTGGTCTTGTAGATTAACATTTTTAAATTGACGAAAATACAAATTGGTCAAGTCATCAAAATGCAGTTTTAGGCCGTTCTGGTTCTAACAGCCTCATATATAAATCACACTAATATTATAAATGTGAAAGTTTGTTTGTTTGGATGTTTGTCCGTCAATCACGCTGAAACTACTTAACGGATTTTGATGAAAGAACATCGGCCACGGCCCATACATGCTAAGACCTGACTAAAAAATGTCGAGTACATGAATACTGTATGGATTAATTGGTGCTCTTACACCCATACATCAAGCTTTAAGTAAAAATATATTAATTTAAAGCGGGAGATAATAGAATTTTCACTAAGTAATCTTGTCAGTTTTGGCGGGAATTCTGACAGTGCAGTTCATCGCTTATTTTAATTTATTTCATAAACTAGTTTAGAGAGTTTTTGACGGGAATTCTGACAGTGCAGTTCATCGCTTATTTTAATTTATTTCATAAACTAGTTTAGAGTTGTGTTTGTTGTATAAAAGTGGTATGGTTTTGTTCAATAAACATTGACAGTGATGAACAGTGTATGGAATACACAACATTGAAATAAGTCAATTAAGCATCGTACTGAAAGGAGTTAACACCAACACTCCGCCAAGACCTTGAAATCGACCGCACCCGTGTTTCATCGTTCTTGTAAAAATACACGTAGACTTATTTCGTGGTTATTTTTGTAGTATCTTGTCTATAATCACCAGCACTACCACCTGTCTTTGTTTTCGGCGGAAGCGTATTCCTTTTACACTCGGTATACAACATGTTA
This sequence comes from Amorpha juglandis, assembly GCA_949126905.1. Classification (NCBI taxonomy): domain Eukaryota; kingdom Metazoa; phylum Arthropoda; class Insecta; order Lepidoptera; family Sphingidae; genus Amorpha; species Amorpha juglandis. The sequence continues at coordinate 10,336,809 of OX421367.1, forward strand.
TAGAAATGTGTGGTCATATTAAAGGGAGTATTCATGTACCGGATGTTTTCAAAGTCGACGCGTCTTTAAAAATGATGTTAATTTTAATCGCTCATTTATCATTTATTAAGATCGATCACATCACTATTAATTTAATTATAATGGACACTAACTTTTGAAAAACGTGAATTAAGTGTACGTAATTCTACGCACGCACGTACGTAACTTGAAAGTCAAATACAAAGGGGAATGCCCAATTTCCCTATATCGTTGGTCCCATATCTTGATGACACGTTACAACCGCAAAATGAGTGCCGTTTTAGGCAATATCAGATATAACTATGCTTAATTACACTTGTCATGTTTTTTTTTAACAGAAAGAGCCTGAGTACTTGCTTAGATTTGACCAACCCTTTGTATAACAAGTTGCTTATAAATATAATATAGAAACCAAGCGTGCCAATGTTAATACATAATTATATATTTACGTACTATGTTTATCTCATATCATACCACTGTATAATCTATCTATCTATAGAATAAATACTCACTTTAATAGGTCTTGGCAGGTCGGGTTTCTTGTACCTCAACCAGATCACAGCGCTACAGCTCAACGTGGTGAAGAAGGACTCGACGACCGTGCAGTACGTGATCAGTGACGTCAAATTGTTGGGGATCAGCATCACTAACGATATCACCATCTGATCGACAAAATTAGAAATCAAATATTACCCAGTCACCGTTGTTGTCAGCAGCGTTGGACGTCCGCCGACAATGTGGACAGACGACCTGATAAAGGTCGCAGGAAGTCGCTGGATGCAGGCCGCTTCCAACAGGTCGGTCTGGAAATATTTGGGGGAGGCCTTTGTTCAGCATTGGCGTCCTGTGGCTGATGATGATGATGATTACTCAGTCTCGTATTAGTAATCAGTGTCCGATCGAAGCGATCATGTTGCTTTTATTCATACCGAACTCAGCTTACAACCGCGCCGCGCCGCACTCTTTTTGTTTAAGTGATCCGGTTATTGTACCTACCCACCTGCATGAGGGGCGACTACATTACGCCTTTATTAATGTCAAATGGAGGACTACAATTGTGATCCGATTAGAAATGCCAATACAATTACGAGAAACAGAAGCGAAAACAAGATGATCGAATTTAACGTAGAAAATTACCAAGAAGAAGAGACTATTTGCAATTGTAGGCAAAGGAGTGATATAGAAAGATGAAAGTGAATGATCATTACTTAAAGGGAAGAAAAAGAAGTTGAAACCTGTGTATGGAAATATTGAAATTTATTTTTCATGCAATGCATAATCAGAACAGCATATTATATACACATTGTACCTTTTACAACCCACCTTGAATCCCTACGATTTCGTATTCTACAGATTTTGTCTAAATATGCTGATTGAAGGTTGTCTAGACGAAAACGCCGGTTGCGATGAGACCCGCCCATTGTCTTTTTATTACCTTTTTCTGTATGATCCTAAGTTACTTTATTTGGTGTACAATAAATAATATTCTGTCTATTGAAGAGAGTGCGCAGATTGGAGCAATGTCAAAAAAAACATTAAATATGGGTTGAAGGATACAAAGTGCTACGAAAAAAAATATTTCCTTCGATGTTATTCAAAACGAGATTTTGAAAAATAAGCGTCTCTGTGCTTCAAAGGTCACGTATAAAGTGGTCCTAGCTGCTATCAACTGACAGCAACCGATAAGTAAAGTCGGGGTCTTTAGGCGGCTTGAAATTTAGGACACTAGATTGATCACCAACTAACTATTCACTTACATTTAAATATGATATGATATGATTTATGCCGCCATCAAGTACCTAAAATCTTTACATCAAATATATACGGAAAATAATGAAATCATCACGATATTTTAAAGACTTAGTAGTATTCCATAGTTTGTAACGACATCAAGCAAGATAATACCAATACGGAAAATTTAACAAATTGTTTAACGTTAATTCCTATAAGGAAGCGTCTAATTGGCGATTTGTCCTCTAAAACAACAAGTAACAAGTGGCCACATTGGGGCAAATGTGATGTCAACATTTAAAATAAGTACTAATGCACTCCTCATTTAGAATTTCTTAGCCACATTATTTTTTTTTTTTTGAGAAAGGGTAAAGGATCAGGAGGGTCATCAAATGGTAAGTAATCACCGACGCCTTGGATCTATCTACAATACTAGAGGAATCATCGGTGCGTATAAAAGATACTATGATAGATACCACGTTACTACAAGAATGATGGGCTTCTGGAATCTGGAATCTTACTCCGCCCGCCCTGGTCGAGCCAGTCCATTCATATTGCAGACAAAATTGTCTATAGCATGGCTCTAACACAGTGATTCCCAAAGTGGTCTATATCGACCCCTGGGGGTCTATGACAACCTGTAAGGGGTCTACGTCACCGAAAAAAAATTTGGGGGTCCATGAAATGAAAATGGGGTCCACGATAGTGGATCTCAACACATACACTGATAGTACCTATTTACTTACATCATACTATCTTATAATATCAAAACATAATTTATTTATAAAAGTACCTATGAAGTAAAAAAATTATTATATATGTTTATAAAATTGTGTAAGTTGTAGAATGTTGGTATTCGCTTTGTGGTCGCAATACATTTTGAACTTATAAAAACCTAAGAGTCGCAGTCTCAAAGCTTCGCTACATTGCACTGACTTGTTCAATTCGTCACTCTATAAATACGAATGTGGGACAAATACGTTTATTCGTTTCCTGAATCTTGAAAAGGAAAGTGCTAAGAAAATATTTTAAAAAATATAAACAGATAGTTTATATCACACAAATTATAGTGAGTAAGTGTTATTTTGTTTGAGAGTGCTGGAGAAAAGTACGTACATTATTTTTTATTAAATTTAAATTCAATTAATAAATGTATAAATTAACATGTGTTTTTACTTTAAGTTTTTAACACTAAACTTCACTACAGTTAGAAATTTACAGGAAATCAATATCATGTAAGTAGGGGTCAATATCATGTAGGGGGGGTCTACCCAACACGGAAAAACATGGCAAGGGGTCTACGACACAAAAGTTTGGGGAACTCTGCTCTAACACAACAAAATACAAGTAAACTTACAAGGAACACCAGGGAAGGCATCGGCGACATGCACTTCATGTTAATATGCGCCAATAGTTCCGGCATGTGTCCGTTCCTAGCGCCGGCAAAGCACATGCGTGATGACGTCATTATATGCACAGTCAGACCGCCGAGGATGGCAATAGCGACTAATGTAGGCATCACCCACTTCACCCAGCCGAGTGCGGCTACTGCGAAGTCCTGTAAATAAAAATTACATAAAGTTGGCAGATAACATTAAACAGAAATAAGTGATAACCTACAAGACATGACATGGATAGAAGTGGTATAAATTGTGGTATGGTTCTTTTATGTATGTTCACCACGTTCACGCATAACTCCGGCAAATGTGAATAGATTTGTATGATTCTTTTTGTATTCGTTAGGATTTAATTTGAAGGATGTGAATCAAATGGAGAATAAATCGGGGATGATAGATTAAAACTCAAACATATATGCACTCATTTTGATTCTTTTACACAAAGTTACAAAATAAAAACCTTTTTCAAAAAACAAAACAAAAGAAATATTCAAGTCGGTGTCAATATGTACTATTATTTTTAATTATATTATGTTCAGCTTTTTTCTTTCCTTTGGATTAATCTTAATTACCTATAGCCGGGGCCGTCCTATGCCTTACAGGAGCCCACGGCCGCCCAGAGTTAGGGATCTTTTCAGAAGGCGGTTGCGAAAGCTTTTTTTAGATGCACCTAGTTGTGTGCATATTTGTATTTATATAATTTTTGATTCAACAATAAAAATCCAGTTTCAATATTTCGGGACCCCTTCACTCCAACGAAACTGTCTATAGTCACGAATGACTAAAAACGTTTATTTTCAGTTAACATTATTTTTTGGTGTTAGTTTTCTAATCACTCAAGACAGTTACTCTGGAAATTTGAGATCATCATCGCAAAATAGCAACTATTTATTTATTAGAACTTTGTACACAAGGTATACAGGCGGACACTAATGCCTTAGTGCATGCAACTAGTTTTCCCTGATCCTAACCCTTTTCCCATCCCATCCGGTTTTCCCCAGGGGGCTTGCCCCCTGATCCTAACCCTTTTCCCATCCTTTTTCCTTCCCCTCCCCCATGGCCCATTGGCAGGCCGGCATGATCTTGCCGACCAACGATGGATACATTGTTTATCGTTGGTCGACACTATTCTTGGATTGCGCTACACTAACCATCAGGTGTAGCGTAGTCACTTTGCCGAGCCAGGATAAAGAAAAAAAAAAACTAGTTTAACGTATGAATTACATACAACAGCAATCGCCTCTGTAGCTCTCACGCCGACAGGTCCCAACACAGCCAAGTACGACACGTTAGCGAGCAGGTAGATAGCGGTCACCATCGGCAGAGACAGGTAGATAGCGCGGGGAAGGTTCACGAACGGGTCGCGCAGCTCCTCAGTCATGAAGTTCAAGTAATTCCTGAACAATACATAGATTAGTGTAGATTACATACTTCACGAGCCAAAAACGAAACCGAAACATGGGCAATATTTATAAAAAGTTATCGACCACGACGTATCATAATGAGTAATATCAACTAGATTCGCCGCGCTGTTTATGTACATATTCTTTAGGGATTTTATAATGATTTTTTTAGTATTCCCGGGAAAGTGATGATTTTTTTCAGAAGATCCCGGGATTGTACATACTTCACGAGCCAAAATCGAAACCGAAACATGGGCAATATTATTATAAAAAGTTATCGACCACGACGTACGTTTGTGTAGATAAATGTACAAACTACGATTTAAGTAATTTTTGTCTCAACCAACTAGTAAATTAACAAAATTATTGGCGGTCAAACCTAAATTGTCACAATCGTACCCAGTCTACCCTACTTTAGGCATTTCATAATGTTTTTTTTTGTATTCCCGGGAAAGTGATGATTTTTTTCCAAAGATCCCGGGAATGTAAAAAAACCGCGAAAGTACCCCTACCTAATACTTACCAACCGCTGATGGTAGGATATTCGTATCCGAATATAGCGATAGCGACCACCGTACACTAGTGTTAAAACCTATCATAGTGATCCACCTCGTGTAGGTCGGGTTCCAGGGTTAGCCAGTGTATGTCCGATTCTCCCGAGGCGGCTTGACCCCCCTTCCTATCCCTTTCCTTCCCTAATTCCTTTAACTCCCAATTTCCTTACCCTGCTGGTGGTAAGATATTCGTATCCACCCGAATAGCAACCACCAAACACGGTGTTAAGACCCACCATAGTGACCCACCTTGTGTGGGTCCTTGTGCGTTCCGGGATCAGCCAATGTATATCCGGTTCTCCCGAGGAGTCTTGCCCCCTCTTCCTATACCTTTTCCATCCCTTAATCCTTCCCCTCCCCGTTGGCCATAGGATGAGATACTGCAGGGGTCGCCAGTATCCCATTAGCAGGGACCCCTGTAGTTCATCCCAAGGGTCAAAAAAAAGAAAAAGGTACTTACCAACCAGAATATGAGAATATGCCGGAGTAGAAAGCAACAGACCAATCGCTGACTGAAGTCTTTGTTCCCGCCCAACCGTCTTGAAAGTTCTCCACTCCGCCTATATAAAGGCAAAGGAATAATCTATTCATACATATTATAATAAAACTGTATAGCGTGCACCACAGATGTTGGTAAGGTACCTGATACATATTTATACCAGAGTGAATAGGGACCACGTTACACAAGCTGAAAGGGCTATGGCTCATAATGCATAGCATGCCCGTTCCGGGTTGGGCCAGTGCATTTTATATACAGTAACTTTTAACCTGCACAATAGAGTATTTGACTCGATTATTTTTATTATGTCCATTAATAAATTACATTCCACAAAATCTATTATCGAAAGAATTATTAAAATCAAGTTAGAAGCCATTTAAATCTGATGGAAGGAATATTTTACAAGTTACGGAAAAAGGATGCACGTAATGTCATGTTGTCACCAGACAGGTCAGGCCATTACCGTACACCCGTGCGAGGGAGATAGCGCGATCTCCCCACCACGCGCCCAAATTATAACAACAATTATTTAAAATATGAACTGTGGCCTCGTTGTTACTCAAATTTAATTCTGATTCGCAATATAGTTTCTCAATCGTGTAATTGTCGGTTGCTTATATGTATAAAATTATGTATATTCTGGCGGTCGCCATTATATTCGTATTGCATTGTATTTCCCATCAGGCACCTGATGTGTCGTAACTTTAATATGCCAAGATAGCGCTTAAATAAGTTGTAGATATATGTTATTTAGGAGGTATGTAGTCATTTTGTTTCCACTTACCCTTAGCCACCCACACGATGCCGCCAACTATGATAATGACGAGCGCAGATATTTTAGTGAACATAAACACATTCTGAACTCTGGTCGTAAATCTCACATCATAAGCATTGATGAACGTTAAGAAGCCTGAAAACAGTTTATATAACCAGTAATCTACATGAATATCGGTATTTTGCCATAATATTAAACAATATATTAACATTAAGTTTCGGCAGTTACAAATTTAAAACTATAACTAGGCCGACTTGCATCATGATTCTAAAATCATATTTAGCGATAAAATTATTTAAGAAATGTCGAATCGTATTATTAATTGAAATTAGTAAACATGTTTAGGGGGATTAATATAATCAAGGATTGTCGTGAAGGCCAGCCTTAGTCAATGTTCTTTTTCTACAATTATGAAAATGTAATACTCACATATAGTAACCGCAGCTATCAACTTCTGGCACAATGGGTCTATGGGACAGTTTGGAAATATTGGCTCTAGTAGATTATTAGCAAATGTTAACGACATTATAGCATTGGTACTTGGCCTGAAAAAATAAATCACTATTAAAGGCAAACTAGTTCAACAATGAGTATCTGGTTATTTTAATGACCAACCCTAATATACTTTTGACAATTTAAAGTGGATGAAATACAGTACGACATCACCTATATATAATTTGCAATAAAAATATATTGCGGCTATAAATTAAGATATAAACTATCCTATCAACCAAGTTGGATTAAACTGCACACAGTTTGCAAAATTTGATCGGTTTAGGAGTTCATTGCGGACAAACAATGTGACACGTAATTTTTATATATAAAGATATGCTAGTATATTATGGTGTTTTACATCACTAAATTACTTTTGTAATCTTACATACACCAAGTACCAAAAATATGACACACTGATTGATGGATATAGATTAGTGAAAAAATATTATAACGCAGAATCAACATACACAAAAACAAGATTGGCATCCCACAGGTAAAGGAAGGCTGGCAAAGGTCCATATGCTTCATTAATATAGTGGTAGTCTCCACCACTCTGTGCCAGTGTTGTACCTGTTGTAACATAAAAAAAATATTTTCTCTACTTGGGGAGATGAAGTGTGTTTATAAACAAACAACCCTATCATTACCCTATTTTTTACAAGCCCTATATTATAGATGTCCCACTGCTGGGCCTTCTCTACTGAATGAGAGGGGTTAGGCCTTAGTCCACCATGCTGGCCTAATGGGGGATGGTAGACTTCACATACCGTCGAAAAATCTTATTGAGTTTATTTATTTGTTTAGTTCTCAGATATTCGAGATAGCTCAGCGGGGATTGGTACGGACTGTCGAGACGAAAGTCGCAGGTTCGAAACCAGCCCCAACAGCATACACCTCTGACTTTTTTAAGTCACATTATTAATTTTTGATTATCGCATGCTTTAACAGTGAAGGAAACATTGTGAGGAAACCTGCATCATTACCCTTAACAAATTTAAATTAAAGCTTGGGTGGCAGGTGACTTATCCTTAAGAGATAAATTCTCCGTTCCGTTCTACAAAATAACAAAATTTCCACTCAGATAAACTGCGAAGATACTGAACCTTTAATCTTCAGGAGGTAGAATAAAACCATTGTTATAATAACTTTAATGTATTACTCTGGATCTATATAATTACTTTAAACTAAATTTAAGTACTAACAAGATTTTTAAACAAAATTTAATTTAAATTTTGCACAAAGTTTTCATTGTACACTTTACATTGAAGGTTAATTTTTTTTTAGAAAGCAAGTCAGGAAAATTATTAAAAAAAAAATTTTCTACATGTTAATTAATCATATCCTTGACCATATTTTTTTAGGCAACCCTATTGGTATGTGTTCAGCAATTTATGCCCTAAAATATTATTTTCATCCTGTAAACAGATGGGAGAAGGTCAATGTTACCTGGGAGCTTATGGGATCATGTGTGATTTGTTAAGGAAAGGTGAGGATGGGATAGTGGGTTTCAAATCGATTCAATTCCATGGACTCAGCAGCACCAGCATAGTTGTTTGTTTCTTACTATTCAATGTAATTGCATGAAGTCTGTTTTTAAGTTTTCTTAAGATTTAATTTACTTTTCAATATTTAGTGATAGTCACAAGTATGGTATGTAAATTCCAATTTAATAAAACAATCATGACTAGTGTGTTTGTTAATGATTTTTTTTTATCCCTCCATCATACTTCCCTCATCAAATATAACAAAATTAATATGGGACCACATTACAGCTTAACTGTATTAAATAAAATTATTGTTTGCCCAAAAATTGGTCTACAATTGGTGGACAAATTAATATAAAAAAGCAAAAATATTTTTACAAAGTGCCGAATTGGGAACCTATTTGGTTAATTTTATTATTAAACTATTGGTACACAATATTTTTATAATATACAAATAAAACTGCGCGTTACGTTTAGATATATTCGCAAACATATTTCATATTGTATATCAAGTCACTTACCCAGTTCCGCATAGGACATCGCACCAAGCGTGGCAAGCAGCCCACATGCTGCCCAGACTATTAAAGCACCCCATACTGAACCCGTCTTTTCTAACACTTCTTTAGGTGAAATGAATATTCCACTGCCAAATATTATACCTAATATTATCGCTACACCCTCCAGAAGCCCAAGTTGCTTCCGCATTTTCACTTTTTCGCGCATCTTTGCTACCGCTGTGTTCTATTTTGATTTTATAAAGATTAGACACTTTACTTGCCTACACTACGTAATCTATTCATGTAGTAATTGACCTCTCACATTTCTAATTAACATTTAAGTGACTTCTTCGTGGGAAATAGAGCGTTGTGTCAATTAATACGAAAGACAAATTGAAATAAAATAAGTTATTGATTTGTAATATATACACCACAGGTTCAGGAAGTGTCACATGGAACAAGTGTAATTTTCGTTCATAAATAGATTTTTCCCTAAGTAGAACATATTATTATTATCAATGGCAATAACGGCTGTTTTTAAATAATGAATTACGCTATTGCTTCTTCTGCGACAACTGTTATTGAAAACTGTTGTCAGTTATTCCGTTGATGTGTAATTTACTCTTTAGTAGAATTTGTAAGTGTGACATAATAATCTGTATAGTCCGTTCATAATTATATCATAACGTAATAATCAATATTCGTAATAAAAACAAATCAAATACTGGCAATATTGAATTGCTGTTAATACAAAACAGCAAATTTGTAAGGTTGACCTTGACCCAGCAACGTGTGCCAAGTGTCTTTTCTGTCACTCCTATTCGTTTTTGCGTAATGCTTGCTTGCTTGCACGCCGCAATGATGCAAACAACACAATATCTAACATCGGTTAATCGAGATCAGCATAATAACATCTCCAGTAATGTGTTATACATTGCGCAAGAATAATGCTTTACATTATCGGTTGTTACAATAATGACCAGATAATGACCATCTCTAATAAATGATGACTGCTTTTCCTATGCGACCAGGGGGCGGTAGCTGTTCTTCTTCTTCTTTTTAATTTATGGCTTCGCATTATTATGCATTTTGCCAATGACAAGTATAATTTATTCTCAAGTTTTCACAAGAACAATGAAATAACGGTGTGGACGTTTTCAAAGTCTTGTTGGAGTTTTGGTGAGAATTTCTAAGTTAAGTGCTATATTATTATATTGCGCCGATACTGCGTAATAAAATTAGGACGAGAGTAGTTGAAAGATTAATGATTTTAATGTTAATTGTATAATTTCAATGTTGCATTAGTACTTATATAGTAAAATGCAGAAAATGCATTTTTTGTTTTAAGCTAAAACAGTTTAGGTGATATTTCAGGATCTGGATCAGGATAATATTGAAGTAAATCAGCTACAGGTGCTTCTTGGTCTTCGTAAAAATCACAAGCTAGGAGATACTCGCGTTTCGAATAATCATCTCCCTTGCAAAACATTTCACCTGAAAAACACATCATTAGTTATTATTAAAGATTAAAGAAAAGAAAGATACCACTGGCAAAACAATAAAAAATTCCCGACACTATTAAAAAAATAATATGTGTAATTTTTATAAGAATAATAGATTTCTTATATTTTTCGGACATAGCTAAGAATCTTCTCGATATTAAATCAGCCTTAATCAACAAAAATCGTCTTTAAATCGGCTAATTAGATTAGGCCCTTGCGCTACGGGGTGCGAAGTCAGGAAACCTCCACGTGGTGTACCCTGGGCAACGGACGGTCAAGTTGACCGACGGCCGATATCCTGACAACGTGTGGTTGGCGGTCGTCGCCTGTTGCGGCGGCCTTCGTCTATGTTGGGCTCGTTTTTCGGGCTACCTCCGGGTTCTGTCTCGGGGGTGTCGGCGGGCTCGGTGTGCGCTCACCCCGCCGCCGAGCGGGCAGTGGGAGGGACCCTCTCTCCCGCTGTCACCGTCGTATATCGTAATCCGGTGGGAGGTCTGTGGTTATGTCTCGCGCTTCCACCGGACCGAGGGTCTTGGCTTCACCGCCCGGGCCGCGAGGTAGAAAACCTCTATAAAAAGTTACCCCGAATCCCAAGTGGCGGCGCACCGCGAGGGGATGCATGGCCGATGGGAAGTTCGGTCGTTAGTGCGACCCCCCGCCGGAGTCCAGCCGAAACTCCGAGCGGGTTACGCCTAGGCTTACCCAGGTACAGGGGGCTCTGCCTGGGTGGACCGTATATTTCCCCCACACTCGTGGGAATTTTATGGATTTGCTCAAATTAAAAAAACCAAGAAATGTAGTAGAGAAGTTGCCTGCTCTGGCATCCGGGTCCGGAGAGGCGTAAGGGCATCAGCCCGTAGACGTAGAGGTTGTTGTAGAGGAGGTGGGTGCGAAGCCCACGGAGAGTGCAGCTGCGGAGAGGCCAGTGGCGAGCCCGGTCGTTATTCCCGGGCTCAGGCCCAGTCGCGCTTCTTCGCGCGTAAAAAGGAGTCGCATGTGGCAGGGGAGTGAGACGGACTCCATTCGCTCCCGCTCTTCGCGCTCCAGCGATACTGAGAGTGGTGTGGACGGCAAAAGCGCCCGCACATCACCTAGAGGACGGGGTCGCCCATCGGCGACCGGTAGATACGCCGGCACCCGAAAGGCCCAAGAGGAGCTGAATGCTCAAAGGCGCAAGGCTGCCAAACAAAAAGCCGAGGAAGAGATGGCGGAAAAGGTTCGCTCCTACTTTAAATCGCCACCGCCACCAAAGGAGATACCTATGGAGTGGGCAGAAAATGACGAGGACAAGGTCATAGTCCTTGAAGATTTGAAGGAGTGCGGGCGGATAATTAAGATGGTGTCCTCAACGTCCGGCAACCTTAAGGGAATATACCAGAGGTATCTGAAGCTTGTCACAGACAAGATCCAAAAATTCGTGGATCAACCAGAAACCTCTGTGATGGCTCGCCTCCAAGACGAGGCTAACAAATGGAGGGAGATGTGCGCCCGCCACGAGGCGAAGAAAAAACAACAAGCGGAGGAAATTGCTTCCCTTCGTTGCCGCCTCGATCAAGTAGAGGCGGACAAGGGCTCAGTTGAGACGACGGAGGCAATGGAACGCCTTGAGGCCCGACTAACGGCGAGGTTTGAGTCGGCTCTCATGGGGCCTGCTCAAAGGCCGCCACTGGCCCATGAGTCTAGGGTCAATCAAGAGAAGCCACTTGACCTTTCGTCGTCCCAACCCCTGGTAGGCAAAGGCAAGGGGAAGGGGAAGGGGAAAGGCAAGGGGACTGCAAAACCAGCCACCTCCACTGCTGCCCCCCCCTGCTCCTGCCCCTGCTCCTGTAGGCGCGATACCTCCTGCTGTTGCCGGGCCTTCAACGGCACCAACGGCAGCAATAGCTGGGCCATCGAATTCGGATGTTGTCGGCAAGGGCAATAAAAAGAAGGGAAAAAAGAAGGCTCCACAGAATTTGCCTCGTGAGCCTCGCCTACTGCCGCCGGCCCCGGCATCCATGGACACGCCGTGGAACGTCGTATTGAGCAAAAATGCCAAAAAGAAGGCGAAACGTAGCGTGGCACCGGCAAGCTCACAGCAACAGCAACAGCCCCGCAAGCCTGAGCCGAAACTGCGCTCGCCGCGCTCTGCGGCTGTAATTATATCATTAACACCGGCGGCAGTAAAGAAGGGGCTGTCCTACGCCCAAGTGCTCACGGAGGCCCAGGGCAAAGTAGACCTCACCGGCCGGAGCATCACAAGGCTCAAACCAAAGTTTGCGGCCACGGGTGCCCCGATGTACGAGGTGCCCGGGGCCAATAGTGAGGAGAGGGCCGACTCCCTTGCCGCGAGGCTAAGGGAGTGTTTCCAAGGGTCGGAGGACATCCGTGTCTCCCGACCGACCAAGAACGCGGAGCTACGATAGTCGGGGTTGGACTATACAGCCACCCCCGAATCGGTTGCAGCGGCCCTCTCCAAGGCCGGTGAGTGTGCCCAAGCGGCAGTAAAAGTTGGGGAGATCCGCCCTGACCGGTCAGGTCTCGGGACAGTTTGGGCCAAATTACCCATTAAGGCGGCCCAGAAGGTGAAAGGGGCCGGCCGTCTCTTGATCGGCTGGGTCGCGGCTAGAGTCTCTGTGCTCGAGTCGCGACCATTGCGGTGCTTCCGCTGCCTGGAGTCGGGGCATGTGCGGGAGCACTGCACGTGCAATACAGACCGCAGTGACTTGTGCTACCGCTGCGGTCAGCCGGGCCACAAGGCCCGAGGATGTGAAGCCGCGCCGAACTGCGCAGTCTGCGCTGCGGCCGGCAAGCCTGCCGGGCATCAAGTTGGGGGGAAGGCATGTCCTGCCTCCTCCCGCAAGTTCCGGCGCCCACCCCGAAGAGGGAGACCGGCTGCCACTGAGGCCACGGCCCAGTCGCAGTCGCAGAGCCCACCGCAGGCCGAGATGGATGTGGAGGAGATCGCCCAACAATAATGGCTTTAAAGTTCCTCCAGGCGAACATCAACCACTGCGCCCGTGCCCAGGATCTTTTAACCCAAAGCCTGGCGCAGTGGTCGGTGCAAGTGGTCGTGGTCGCCGAGCCATATTTTGTCCCTCCCCGCGAAAACTGGGCGGGGGACCTCGACGGCTCGGTGGCCCTAATTACCCAGGGTGCCGCTGGCGCTCCCCCGTTCGCGAAAATACTGAAAGGTCGGGGGTGCGTCGCGGCTCTGTTGGGAAATATTTGGGTAGTCGGAGTGTATTTTTCTCCCAACAGACCCTTGTTTGAATTTGAAACTTTTCTCGTTCAGCTTGGGGCCCTGGTAGTGCAAGGCCAACCTCACCCGGCAATCGTCGCCGGCGACTTCAACGCCAAGTCCGTGGCCTGGGGTTCGTCGGCGACCAATGCACGAGGTGAAGTCCTGGAGGAATGGGCGATCTCGGCAGGTCTGGCCGTTCTGAATAGGGGGTCGGTGGACACGTGCGTGCGGCACAATGGCGGCTCAATTGTTGATATTTCGTTTGCGAGTCCAGCCGTCGCACGCCGTGTCCAGGGCTGGAGGGTCCTCGCGGGCGTGGAGACGTTATCGGACCATCGTTACATTAGGTTCGACGTCTCCGCGTCCGCCATCGCCCAGCCCGGTAGTGGACCGAGTGCCCCGCATCGGGACGGCCCGCGGTGGGCTACGAAGCGCCTCGACAAAGAGGCCCTAGAACTTGCCGCTCTGGTTGTGTCGTGGCTCCCCGTGCCGGACGGACCGACACGGGTCGAGGAAGAGGTGGAGTGGTTCGGGGTGGCAATGTCCGACATTTGTGACGCCGCCATGCCCCGGGTCCGGCGCCTCCCGCCCCGACGCCAGGTGTACTGGTGGTCGGAGGAGCTGGCACAGTTGCGTGTTGCTTGTGTTACAGCACGCCGCCAGTATGCCAGGCACCGCCGTCGCCGTCTAAGGGCGGCGGATCACGAGCACCAGGAGCGGCAGCTCTACGGCCTCTACAAAGAGGCGAAGAGAGCGCTGCAGGTGGCCATCAAGAGAGCTAAGGTCGCGGCGAGAAGGGAGTTTTTACAGACCCTCGACAGCGACCCGTGGGGGCGCCCGTATCATGTGGCGATGAACAAGCTTCGCCCCAGGGCGCCCCCGCTGTCGCAGGGTCTCCAGCCACAACTTCTGGCTGAAGTCGTCGCGGCCTTATTTCCGGCCACCGTGGAGACCACTCCTCCACCGATGGCGCCCCGCGAGTCGGCGCCATCGTCGAGTTCGGCAAGGGATATCCCAGAGGTTTCGCCCGCTGAATTGCGGGCGGCAGTGCTTCGGCTGCGGGGCAAGAACACCGCCCCGGGGCTCGACGGTATTCCAGGAAAGGCCTGGGTCTTAGCCCTCGAGCACCTGGGTCCGAGGCTCCGCAGCCTTTTCTCCGCGTGTCTGGAGCAGGGCGTCTTCCCGTCGCGATGGAAAACCGGGAAGCTCGTTCTGCTCAAGAAGGTAGGGCGACCCGCAGAGTCGGCGTCGGCCTACCGGCCCATCGTGTTGCTCGACGAGGTCTGTAAGCTCTTCGAGCGGATCATTCACGCTCGCCTCGTCGAGCATCTCGAGAGGGTCGGTCCTAATTTGGCCGACTGTCAATATGGTTTTAGGAAAGGCTGGTCAACCATCCACGCGATTCTGCGGGTGAAGACACATGCGGAGGAAGAAGTGGCCCGGGGCAAAGTAGTCATCGCCGTGAGTCTGGATATTTCCAACGCATTCAACTCACTGCCCTGCGCCTGCATTCATGAGGCACTGCGGTACCACGAGGTGCCGCCCTATCTGCGGCGTCTGGTGCACTCGTACCTCTCCAATAGGGACGTATTGTATCCGGGCGCCGACGGGTGGCACCGAAGAGAAATGACCAGCGGTGTTCCACAGGGCTCAGTCTTGGGCCCACTCCTGTGGAACATCGGTTTTGACTGGGTTCTCCGTGGTGCCAACCTCTGGGGCGTCGGCGTCACTTGCTACGCCGACGACATGCTCCACGTCACAGCGAGCTCCAGGACCTTCCAGGACGCCGCAATCCTGGCGGTGGTCGGCACCGGCCACGTCGTGAGCCGCATCCAGCGGCTGGGTTTAAAGGTGGCCCTTGAGAAAACCGAGGCCATCTGTTTTCATGGGCCTCGGAAGGGGCCACCGGCCGGTGCCCACATAGTTGTAAACGGGGTGCGGATTCCCGTCGGCTCCACGATGAAATATTTGGGTTTGATTTTGGATAGCCGATGGGAATTCCGTGCCCATTTCAAAGAGTTGGGGGCAAAATTGTCCCGGGCAGCAGGCGCGCTCTCAAGCCTGCTGCCCAACTTGGAAGGTCCTGGCATCCCTTGCCGAAGGCTGTACGCCGGAGTCGTGCGGTCCATGGCCCTGTACGGAAGTCCCGTCTGGGCCGGGTCCCTGAGCGAACGATGCGTCGCTCTGCTGCGTAAACCACAGCGTGTAGTGGCGCAGCGGGCGATCAGGGGCTACCGCACGATCTCGTTCTAGGCGGCCTGCGTATTGGCCGGTTTCCTCCCGTGGGATCTGGACGCCAAGGTCCTCTCCGCCACATTTCACTGGCGGGAGGAGGCGTTCAGACGCGGGCAGCGACCGGCCCCGAGAGAGGTGGACGCCAAACGTGGCTCCCTCCGCAGAGCTGCCGTGGAGGAGTGGCGTCTCAGGCTGGAGAACCCGACAGCGGGTCTGAGGGCCGTCGCGGCAGTGCGCCCTGTCTTTGACCAGTGGTTAGACAGGCGCCACGGCGCGGCGACGTTCCGGCTGACACAGGTTCTCACTGGCCACGGGTGTTTCGGCCAGTACCTGTGTCAGATCGTCGGCGCAGAGGAGTCGGCCGTGTGTCACCACTGTGACAACTGTCCGCAGGACACGGCCCAACACACTTTAGAGGAATGTCCAGCCTGGGACGAAGAGCGCAGCGCTCTCGTAGCAGTCGTCGGAGGTGACCTCTCGCTGCCGGCCGTGGTGTCCGCCATGGTCGACAGCCAGAGGTCCTGGCGCGCGGTGGCCCACTTCTGCGAGGCCGTAATCTCGCAGAAGGAGAGTGCCGAGAGGGATCGTGAGCACAGCGATCCCTCCCGCCGCCAGAGGAGACGTAGGAGGCGCCGGGGTGACGACTGACCGGCGTCTCCCGCCCTGTGGATCGGGGGCGTTTGGAGAATTCCACCACGGTATCCCCTGCCTGTCGTAAGAGGCGACTAATAGGGGCCATCGGGGGGTCGCGGGCGCGCAGCGGGGGGCTGTCGTAGCGCCCATTCAGTACGGTTTTGTACACGTATTTTTGTACGTGCGACCCCCGGGATGGACGGCAGCACGGGTGGTTGGCCTCGATGCTGCCGTTGACGCCGAGAGCGTCCTTCGGTGTGCGGGGGCTTCTGAGCCCCCCCCCCCCCCCAATTGGAGACGGGCTGCCGCAAGGCGGCACCGCGCAAGGGCGGTTACGGCCGAGGCCGGGGTGCTTTTTCGCCTCGGGAAACCCGGGGCCGTCCCTAATGCGCCGAAGATGGTCACCGCGGGGTTTTAGTTGGTAGTTACCGGCATAGGTTGTACATAGTGTTAGGGTCTCGGCCCAGCGGTCGGGTGGCTGGGTCGTAAGGTCGGTAGAACCCAACATAACCGTTCCACCTCCCCCCGGTGGGGCGGTAGCAATAAATGGCTTTCCCCGCGAAAACAAAAAAAAAAAAAGGCCCTTGCGCTACGATACCATAGCTCAGCTTTTCCCAACCTTTGCAGACCCTGGCGGCTGGCACCACCTGCTTACCGTGAGTTACTGAACCCGATCGCTACTTTACCATAATCCGCGCCCACGATTTAAGTCTGACTGCCAAATAATTAAGAGCTGGCATGCAAACAGCTTTCCAACAAGAAAGATAGAAATTTTTAAAAGTGTTTAACCTTCAATATCCATAATGTGTACAGCGCTCTTAGATTCTAGGGCTCCTACACAATAATGTTCTTCAGTCAGATCTGGATGCCAATACATTATAGCATCTCTGCAAGATGTTCCGGCAATAGGGAGTAATATTCTATCCTGTAATATGATATAATTAGTTTAATATGTGATATTTATTAAAAAAGTTTGTATCCTTGGTCCTTGATTTGGGTGTTCATCGCGTATGTGAAGATGACACATTATGATGACAATACGCATACCGCGTATTGTTATATCATTGAATTGAATCTTAACATATACAAAAATATAATAAAATAGTAGTTAAAACTAATAATAGTTGTTGATAGCGTTTGCATTTAGGCTTAATAAAGAAATATAAACCTTAACAAAATATAAAGGACGTACATCCGCAAAATGCCGTAAATTTTGTCCTTACTTAAAAACTGTTGATAGGAAATTTTCAATTATTTTCTTTCTTTCTCCTTGGCGTAGTCCCGGTTCAGTGCCAGGCACCGCATTTATACTAAGGCATTTTCACTTATTTCTATTTTAAGCAACCGCCGCGCCGTAATGATAACATTGACTCTCATGTTTCTTTCTAATACGTCAAGCGAGCGCTAATTGAGTCTTCCGCGGGCTCGTACCCTTCCTACTATATGGCACAGGCATTCTGGACTAACTTACTCCTGTGGTTTTCTCAAAACGTGATCAAACCACCTCATGTGACATTACTGAAGGATTTCTGTTACGACGCGGATACCAAGGCCGCCGCTGATGACTCGTTACGTATACGATGTAGTTATGTGACGTTGCACATCCACCGGAGCATTTTCATTTCCGAAATGTGGACGAAGAAAGAGAAACATCGCAACACATGACGGGAACTGCTAGTATGAATTTTTATTATATTTAGGTATATGATCTCATTAAAAAAAATGTGATATCAAACCTTGCATATAATTTTATTATTTACAATTGGCTCCTTAACTTCACCAGTGCAGAAAAATTTGCGTTTCTTCCTCATAATCAATGTACTGACTTCTAAGACAGTTTTAATGCTGTTTCCTATTCATAAAAAAGATCGTTTTTAAAAATTGTGGCTAAATTCAACAGGTATTTTGAAATATGGAATCTTGCCTTTTTCTCCATTTATCGCTTCAAGTTCCCGCATACCTCTAGCTTGAGTTTCTCTGCTATTTTGTTGTTTCATATAGTTGGCTAACCTGTACATAGCTTCTACAAATTCATCGATTGGCCCTAGAAAGGCAAAGTTAATATATTATAGATTTTAATTAATATATTTCAATAGTTTTACCCGCACACACAAAAAGCAATATGAAGTAAAATTTGAAGTCATTTATTTGTATGTCTATCCTTAGCCCCCAAACGGATGAACAAAGTTAAAACAATGCCTTTTTTATTTCAAACCTACTTTGATTGAGATAATTTCAGCTATAATTAAAGCAAGTATCCTCGGCTAGTTAGAAATTACATATATTTGAAATTTATAAAAGTTTGAAATATACCTATTTGAAACTTTTATAACTTACCAGTGCCAAAACTTCCTCCATCCAAATAGTTAAGAAATTGATAGAACCTTAAGGCCTCATCTGATTCAATTTCATCCATAACTGGCCTCTAAAATAAAAAAAAACAATAATAAAATAGCATAATAACTTCACATTTTTTCATATTTATAATTTCTGTACGTATACTTACAAATTTTCCACTCCATGCGCCTACATCAGAATAAAGAGAATTTACACGACTCGGCATCCAGTCTAAAGATGACCGGGCTACCAATACAGGATGCTAAAAATCGTGAATCAATCAATTATTAATTTCAACCTACATAGAAGGAATATAAACAAATGGAAATAAATATTATACTAGTTATGTAATGTAAGTTTCTTCAGTTAAAACTGTGTTTTATAGTGTTATTATTTATCTAGTAAAGTCTAGTGACAGCCTCCGTGGCGCAGCGGGTGAGTAGCCGGCTGTGAAGCGACAGGCCGCGAGTTCGATCCCCGCACCGAGACAAATGTTTGTGTGATCCACAAATATTTATTTCGGGGTCTGGGTGTTATGAGACCGAAAGTCTCTCGTAGTTCCTGATCCCACGACACAAGACTCGTATCTTACTGTGGGGTCAGGAACATGTGTGTGATGTCACACAAGGTGACGACTTGTCACACAGACGGTCCTAGAATGTTAACGCAAGTCGTAACCTGCCTACTTGTTTAAATGATATGAAGTCGCTAAAAATGGATTATTTTATCCACGAGTAAAATTGTGGGATCAGAGAGGTGCACGAATCCATATATGTATTAAAGAATAATACATTGAGCGGAATGCAATGTGGTATGCACATTGTGGTAATATATTAGGGGCGACAAATATTGCATAAATAAAATGCACACAAATCTGTTTATAAAACATAATACAACAATAGCTATATATACACCCATCGGACGTTACTAGAATAAATCTAATTAATAAATAGTGTCCTACCATAGATGGCAATTTTGCATTACTATATTTGATAGTAATTATTACTGTGATACACATATGAAACCAAATAAACTCCATTCTTCTTGTGGGTAAAAATATGAAGTCTAACTTCAAAGCGAAATACTTAACTTACTTGTATTACCTATTGATACCGTGTCGTTAACTTTTATGGCTTCGTTAGCCGCATGTTAAGTGGAAATAATTGGCATCTAAGGAACAGGTAGGTAATTAAACCTACTCCTATTACTGTTGTATTTTTGTAAATCCCATACTAAAACCTGTATCGTGGGTATCTGGAATTACAAGGGAATTGCGGTCCCACAACACCCAGACCCGAAAAAAATATCTGTGGATCACAAAAATATTTGACTCGGTGCGGGAATCTAACCACGGTCTCTCGCTTCGCAGCCGGCTACTCCCAAATGTACCTACTAAAACAAAGGCATCGCAAAAACTGTGACAAAAACGCCGCTAATTATACTCAGAAGAAAGAATGTATTCACTGGAAAGAACGTACATGTTCACCATAGATAGATCATAGTAGGAGCGTGCTTGTCTTATTTAATGCGTTCTCAGGACAAACACAATAAACTCTGTATTCCAGGGTTGGGAAGTATAAAACATTATTGCGATACTCAGGGCATCGTCAACCATATTTCCCAGGTATTATTACATATATTATAGTTAACCAAACGAATTCGCGTCGGTCTGCCATAATTTTTCATCATAACAGTTGTAACATTAATATATTAGTCTATGGTTGTAACAACTCCATAGAGAATAAACGGTCCAAAATCTGTGACCTTGAAAAGAGGAAGAGGCACATGAGTTAGTACTTCTTCTCTTTCTAGTAGGGTGTCCATGCTTTAACGATATTGAGAATATTATTTTGTATTAAGATCAAGGTACAAATTGAAATATAAAAATAATATAGTTTCTTTAAATAAAATTAAATACTACGAGTTTATTGGGAGTCACCAGAGTCATGCCGGCCTGTATAAATGCTTCTTCCCTCATTGGAGCGGGAAGAAGCAAATCGAGGGCCTGCGACAGGACAGGCGGATAACTGATGCAGACTCAGTGCTACAAGGATATACCCCTACACCTGCCCCAATCAACCAGCAATTCATGTCGCAAGTCCCTCGGAAGAACCGCATATACACTGGCTGATCCTGGAACGCGATCCCCATAAGGCGTGTGGATCACTATGACTGGTTCTAACACCATGTGTACGGTGGTCGTTATTCGGGCGGACATGAATATCCCTCCGGGCGGATATTAATATTTACTGTTATTGTTTTAAAATGCCAAGGAGAAGATGACCTGATCTAGGCCGTCGAACTCAATCAAACGTGCGACGAGCTCCCTCACGTGCAAACCGCACTGTTGACCGAGAGACAGACAATTATAACATTCGTATTGGTATGATAGAATTGCGTTCCACAGTGAAAATAATGAAGTAGATAGGCTAGTATATTATTGGAACTAGTTGCGTATTTATGTCACTTTTTTTTAACTCAATATAAATCGAATAAGATTTTGCCATTGCCCTTTTGTTACCTTACAACTTGTGAAGCCCTATTTTTGTACGCCTACTTAGACCCTCATTTATACCCCTAGGGGTCCACCTGGACTTCTTTGGGAATTACTGGCTTAGATGTAACTAATCGAAGTATATCTATACTCAAGATATTCTCAACTCATTTACTCACCTACATATCTCTTTATTTATGTTAAATGTCAATAAAATACCTAGGTCCCGCAGTTGTTGAACAGACACAAGTCTAAGCACAAGTCTAAGTGGTTTATTTTTTATTGGTTACCAAGAGCAAAAAAAGAGCAAACTGTTTGCCCAATGGTGAGCATCAAACCACGCAGAAAAACTATTTTATGTATGTAATTTAAAAAACAGTTATAATTAGGGTACTTTTATCAATGATACTGCTAATCTAGGGTAAAAGTTGACAGAGCTTAGGGTAAAGTGAAATTTAGACTGGGCAACACTAGGTGTATGGTTCCGGGAATGGGGAGTATTGGCGGGAATTCTGACATTGCGGCTCATCGCTTATTTTAATTATTAATTTCATAAACTAGTATCACAAAATCCACATCACTTTAGTACAACAAACCAAACTTTTGGTTTGTTGTACTAAACTGATGAAGATTTGTGCAATTAACATTAACGGTGACGGACATTGTATGGAAACATTGAATAAGTGAATTAAGCATCCTATTAACAGCGTTGCCAACTTGGGGGTTTTCCCCCTAAATTTAGGGGGAAAAAATCTCGACAGGGAGTTTTTTAGGGGGAATAATTTTTTGGGGGTATTTTTAGGGGTTAAATTTTTATTGAATTTTTTTAATTGCTCTACTCTCCATACTTCTATTCTATCGATATATCGAATTGTAGGAAGGAAAAGACTTTATTAGAAAATGATTAACAAAAATAATATCGAATAGCTAAAAAAAAAAAAAAAAAAACAACATTCAATACTTATTCTGGTATTTGATGTTGTTTTTTTTTTTTTTAGCTACATCCGATAGATATCGAGCACCCCTAACTGAATAACTATTCTAATTTATGTCATTATATTGAAAATGATATACTTGTGTCACCGTCAGGGGGTTTTACTTTGAATTTAGTGGGTTTTAGGCTAAATTTTAATTGCTTTAGGGGGAAAGTTTTCAAACAGTTGGCAACCCTGCCTATTAAAAGGAATTAACACCAAAACTCCAACTAGACCTTGAAATCGACCTCATCCGTGTTTCGCCGATCTTGTAGAAATAAGGCTTACCAAATAAAGTCAAAAACTGAAAAAAAGGATAATATTGTACCATAATATGAATCTATGTTGCGACTGAAGGACTTGTATCCATGGACAGAATACACATAACAGAAAAAAGGTTCCGTGAATTTCGCGCCATTTTTCCGTTAAGTCACAACGGTGGCAAATAAAGGTTGATTTTAATGTAATTTGTGTAAATATCTATTTAATAAAACTCAATAATGCATGTACGTGTTCGTATATTTGGAAAACCTGACACCATAGTAGTAGTTGAGTCAAAATTGACTAAAATAGACCAGTTCCGTAAAATCATTCATGAAAAATTCGATGTTCAACCGAAGCTGCAACGACTATTTTATGGGGGAAAACTAGTAAGTAAACTGTAAAACAAATTGTTACGTGTTATTCTATGTGTGTCAGTCATATATTATTTTAGAAACATATTTGTGTAAAACTTTCTTCGAGCACAATGTGAGGTTCTAGAATTCAATTTGTGATACAATGTAATACTGATTCGTTGTGACGTCAAAATGCTAATGTTGGTGGTATAAGCATCTACTTATTATAGTATTATCGGTTTATCAATTGTGTAGCACTTATTAGAATAATGTTGAATGCAACCACAACGAATCCTGCGAAAAAAAACAATTTTATTAAGAAGTAAAAAACCTCTTAAAAAGTATATTATTATATATTATATTCACTGGCTTAAATTTGATTTAAATAATTTATTCATTATTAATAACCTCCATATGATAATATAGAGTTCTGATATAACCTACAGAAACAGGCTTATCACCCATCCTAATGATTTAGTAACCCAGTTGATAAGTGTGAAACACAATTGAATCAACATGTGATCCTAAACCTAGACCAAATGTAAATACTATGTTATGATCAGTTGTCTCCAAGTGTATCCCTTCATTGGGCACATCACATTGCACACAAAACACCTGCTTATAGTTTCAGACTGATTCCAGAACTAACCCAAAAAAAATAAACATCTGTTGCAACATTGTGCCGATTTGTCGTGGCATAGACGTCAATAAACAATTAATATACTGTTTCTTAATAAACTCTCCCTACTCTTTCTGGTTTAACACTGGTATTCTTGCCTATGCAATCCCAGCTCAACAGTTGTGCACCCTGTATGCATTCACATACACATGTACACACATTTAAAATACATACAGTCCACCACACACTTACCATCTATGCCTGAGTATGGTCATGCACATTATGTTTATTTATTTTAGTTTATGTTTGGATATAAAATGTTATAAATATTGAATAGGTATTAAGTTCAAGTAGCCACATAAGAAGTATTTAGGGACTGAGTATATTTTAGCTATGCTTGAGTTTTCTTTTCCTTATGAATCTATGTATGCGGTATGTGAAGTTCTTGACACCAAGAACATTAAAAGTCATACCAGGAAGGCTATGCATTTTGTAGTGGAACATCAATTCATCATCACAATCATGATATGGTGGGTATTAAGGTTGGTGAAATGACCCAACTGATTTGGTTCGGAGGCAATCTCAATGCATAGATTTTGATGGTGAAATTATTGTGTTAGATGTCATACCTTTGCAGACCCAATTGGGTTCTTTATTTCAGTGTATGTATGAGTAAAGAAAGCACATCCACTGCTAGTGTTGTTACAATCCCACATGCTAACGCTAACATCATTGAGCTTGCATAAGAAATGCCTCAAAGAAGAGCTGTATTATAAATACCATATTTACACCAGAAAATATTTTTATAATAAGATGGATGATACAAGCTGACTGGAGAAATACTGATGGTTTATTAATTATTAGATCCAATAACTTTTATTTCATTTTAATGACAACATTTAAAAAAACACCAAATAATCGTAATTATATATTAAAAAAGCAGCATACTTTGGAAGTCTAGGTATAGGAAAAGATTTTACATAATACATTTTTATATATATTTTCATATAATTTTAATATGATAAAAATATTGGTAAAAGACGCTCTAAAATAAATATTAATTTTTTTATCTGTATTTGTTTTAGTTGGAAAATGGCTATACATTCCATGACTATAATATTAAACTAAATGATGTCATTCAGCTTATGGTCAAGATTCAGCCTGACAAAAGTCCAGAACAGAATAAGTCTGAAATAAATGACAAAGATGCAAAGGAAGTAAATGGTGACTTAGATAAGAAAGCAATTATTTATAAGGGTATGTATATTACGACTTTTATGCTAATGTGTTTATATTGTGTTCTGAAACCATACGAAATATCAATATTAGATACAGCATTAGCTTAACTAGCTACTGACTTTTTTTTATGTAAGCACTGTATTTTAATTTTAAATTATACTTAGTCTGTATAGTTAGTAAAGCGTAGTGAATAATATGTTTTGTTTCACAGATGTAGACAGCAAACTCTATGCTGTTGGTGATTTTGTTGATGTCAGAGATCGGGAGAATGGTGCATGGTTTGAAGGAAAAATAATAAGGATAGTTCATGACCCTGAAGTTAGTGAAACTGAGCTCAATTCTTCTATTCAGCAAACAGATGTATGTGTTAATATAAATGAACACAAAGCAAATTATAACAAAGAAAACGACCTGGAAAACAAACCACCCGTAGAAGTGAGCGGCGACATACCAAAGTCTAAAAACAAAGGAATAACAAAATATTTTAGTAAAAGTCCAAAAGGCAGGAAGAGAATCGATAAAGATGTCATGGCTGACAATTCTCAACAATTAGACATAAATATACTTTATAAAGTTCAGCTTGATACAGAGTTAGTATAACATCGTCACTTTTTGAATAAATATTTTTTTTCATATGTGTATAAATAATCAATATTACTTATAGGTCAGTCGAGACAAAGTGGCTATAATTAGGGACTATAATAATATGCTGAGCCTATGAAAAAGACTTGCATTTATAAAAAACTAGTATGTTGTCTTATTAGATTCATCCAGTAGTAACAACAATTATAGACTAAATCGACATTATAAAATATACATAAGTCTCAGGTATCAAGAAATCTAACTTATGTTTCAAAACCCAGACCTGAAAGAAATATTAATAGTGAATTTTAACACAGTTCTCTACTATGTGTGGTGGCTGAACCTGTAGTTTCTCCTCTCACAGCTCCTTCCTTGTTCACATAAGGTTGAGATTAAATTATAGATATTGAATTAAGTCTTTGCTTAATCTGCATCCATTAGATCGCAATATTTCGGAATAAATTGCATAACATTAATTTCTATTTATTTATTTTATAGTGAAGAAGATTCGGATCTATATTGTAGATTAAAAGAAATAAGACCCAGAGCAAGAAGAGTGATTGATATCAAAGATCTTCAAATAGGGCAAAAAGTTATGATTAATCACAATACAGATGAACCTTTAGAGAGAGGTTATTGGTAAGATTTATTTAAATCATAGTGTAAGTCTTATCGAACTTTAAAGACGCTCTGAACATAGCCGCAATTTCGGACTTACGCATGAACAGTCAATTTAAGCAATGCACAACCAAATAAAGATATTATAATTAATAGATCTTATAAT
Source organism: Amorpha juglandis (assembly GCA_949126905.1). NCBI lineage: Eukaryota > Metazoa > Arthropoda > Insecta > Lepidoptera > Sphingidae > Amorpha > Amorpha juglandis. The sequence continues at coordinate 10,362,901 of OX421367.1, forward strand.
TGACCAATTTTGTGCGTGTGCGTGTGTGTGTGTGTCTTCACCTCGACGAATATTTTCATGGTTAGCAAATAGATAAGTTGTAACTTGGGCGCCAATGATCGACATGAGTAACAAACAATTCATATACTGGGGGTTATGATTGAGGCAATAATGTCATTATTTATGAATATAATTGATATTCATATTAACGATAATATATTTTTTTTAAATGCTCGAATAAATAATTAAAAATCAAAAAATCGATTAAAGAACAATCAATCAAGAAGGCCTTCAAAAGCAATCAAAGCATCCCTAGCAAGGCAACGACACCCACCCTCATTTCATGCACGCGCCTGTCGCGGTTATGTGCCAGCCTCCCGTGCTTCTCTACATTCCCCTGATACTTATTTTTCCGTTCTTCGCATTGTGACGTGACTACATTCAGAGCGACCATAAAGATTGACGAGAACTATACTTTATGTATTATTACTAATTTGTATTTTTTGAATATTATTTGCTTTAAAACTTTCCTTGTGATGGAATATTTCTTATATATTACATTTGCCCTGCAGGTATGATTTTAAAGTTAGTGAAATAAAGAAACTCAGAGGAAACTATGAGCTTATAGGTACTCTGTACCTCGGCGCTGATGCAGTCCCACAGAATGACACTAAAGTAAGACTTAATGACAAGATATTTGCTATTGAAGAAGTGATAGGTTTAGCAGATAGAAGTGATCAGTACAAAGAGATGATGGTGACTCCGCCTGAGAAACGTAAGTGTTTGTTTTTTATTACCTGCCAATAAAAATAGAATCATAAATAATAACTGTTAAAATTATTATAAGGAAGACCTCGATAGCTGAATTATTGTCGGACAATTTATGCCGAGTCGCATTGAATACTTTTTGACCACTGATAATCTGTGTGAGGCCGCGGACTCGAAGTCAGCGGGTGCGGGGCGGCGGCGCGGGTGCGGCGGAGACCCGGTCTCGAAGCCAGCGGGCAGATCGCGCGGCGCTAGAGCGGCGTAGTGTTGTACTATGAGAAATTAGTGTCTGTTCGCGAACGAAATTTATGTGAATATGATGTTCCATATACAAAATCATTGAAATAATTTGCTCCACCACGTCGGCGGGCATTTTTGAAAATACACAGCACTACGTCAATACAGACACGCAGTTGCCGCTCTATTGGCGCGCGCCGCTCGTACGTCGCTCCTCGCGCCCGCGCCGCGCCTCTGCTTTCGAGACCGGGTCCATTTAAATCTGCATTTGAACGCGCCGCACCCGCGCCGCGCCGCTTGCCACTGACTTCGAGTCCGCGGCCTAAGACTCACAACAACTGATCACAAATGTTCAGTTGTTGTAAACATTTGCGTGTTCTATTTTGTAAATCCAGGACAATCTACTATGTGTGAAATCTGATTCTGCAGAACTAGACGGCCATTGGAACTGGCTATTACTTGTCATTCAATTTCATTATTGATACACATGCGATAGACACATACGTTACAGGCTTGTGTCGAAAGATGGTCCACGGGTCACGATGTGAAAATAGCTTTAATACTATTAAAGTTATTATTCTGTTTATTTTATTGCAAAACATTTTTTGTCTTTAGGTTCACAGCCGCTTAGCTGTTTGACATGTCGAGATGATGAGGATGCGCCCTGCAAGGATTGTGGATGCTATGTGTGTTTAGGAAAAGAATTCCCTGAAAAGGTAATTCAAATAATACCAAATCAGTTTGTATATTTAAGGATGTAATTAAAAAGCGACACTGGTGCCGTTTATGTGAATACTTAATCATAAAACTCTCTAAAGTAGGCTTAAATTAATTAAATTTTTGAGTGGTAGAGCCACCCTGTAGACAGTTTTGTCTACAGCATGAATGGGCTGGCTCGACCGGGTCGTTACCACTGTCTCACAGAAAACCGACGTAAAGTAGCGGCTTGTTAGTGTGTTTCGTACGGTGAGTGAGATATCCGGAAGCCCAAATCCCCTACCCTTCCCAATCCCTAATTATCCCTTTCCTCTAAGGTCGGCAACGCGCCCATGATTCTTCTGATGGTGGGCGTACATGGGCGGTGGAGATCACTTACCATCAGGTGACCCACTTGCTCGTTTGCCGGCCTATGCTATAAAAATAAATCATGTCAATTTCGAGCATTTTAGATGATTTCACATTTTGATATAACGTGAATAAATCGTACGTACGGTACGTATGAGCATATTTTTATTATGTTGTTATTTCTTTATTTTTAAATAATTCAAGTTCTAATAGCAGTGACTCAATGCAATTTAGTAATGTTAGAATCAAAATTAGTGTTGTTGTATTGTAGTCAGAGTATTACAGAATGTCGCACTAAAGAGTTCCAACAATAATAGTCAGGGTTCCCTGGGCCCTTTTTACACTTGATTACTATCAAGCTAATTTTCCGTGAGTAGCTTCGTTTCGATGAGACGCCCAACAATTCCTTATGCGAAAATTCTCTATTGTGGTAGCTAACAGAGGTAGCAAGGATAGAATATTTCGATTTGATGAGTCCCAAAAATTTATTATTTTATTTGTAGGACAATATGACTGTTAAATTATATAAATATTAATTAAGTAAAAACAAAAAAATCTGCTGGTTAGTAATCATCGTAGTAATCTAGCAAACGTAGAACCAATAATAGTACATTCATCTTACTTCTATTAAATTTACAAATAATTCCAGATAGTTTTATGTGACGAGTGTAATTATGGTTACCATATGAACTGCCTGTCCCCACCGCTTAAAGACTTACCGGAGGAAGATTGGTATTGTCCTTCATGCAAACGGGATCCTACTGACGTCATTGCACCAGGAGCGGCAAAGCAAATAAAAAAGAAGTCTGCATCCAAGAGTAACAGGGATTGGGGCAGAGGGATGGCTTGTGTAGGTGAGGAACATTTTTATTGTGTCATATTACTAAGAGTGGTAGTCACGCTGTAGACAGTTTTGTCTACAGCATGAGTGTAACAGCTCGACCGACTGTCTCACAGAAAACGACGTAGGTAAATTTAATTAAGGACGAGAATTCCGTTTAGTATACTTGTGTCATAATTATTGCCCGAATGCCGTTTAGCTTCAGTTAAGTTTCAATATACTTTCGATCTCGTTACGGTCTATGTTCAAATTTGACGTTTATTTACGGTTTACGGAATGCCATTTGCAATTTTCTTAGCACTGATACTGGACCGGAATGATATTTCGAAAAATTTTAATTACGAGAATTGGCCCTCTGATATTGTGCTGTCATTTGTCACAATGACGTGACATTTTTTCGGCTTCGTAATTTATGTTGTCATAATTAGCATAGTCATTCAACACATGCACCTGCGACTTTTGTATGTATTTGCAACTGCGACAGTTTTGTTATGTGCGGTTTATTTTATGAGATCATGTTCGTGAATCTATGTGTCATTAAGGCAGTCCTGACTATCGACCAGCCCAAAACACGAAGGATATATATTTGAAATGTTAACATAATTTTGGTATTATACTGTAGGCAGCACTCAAGAATGTGTTTATTAAAATTCAACCTATGTGAAAGGTATACTTATATTCATCATAGTTAAGACTTTCTGAATGCCATATTTGTAAATTATAACAATGCATGATGTAGTAAATGATTTTTGCCACATGCGGCGCCTGCGAAATATATATTAATGATAATATTTTATAAAATAGTAACATTCCGCGAGAGTTTATACAATGTACTATATTATGCATGTATTATACATATAAACCTTCCTCTTGAATTACTCTATCTATTAAAAACCGCATCAAAACCGCTGTGTAGTCTTAAAGATCTAAGCATACATAGGGACAGACAGCGGGTGCGACTTTGATTTATACTATGAACTGATGTTCAAGTAGCTCGTCTGAATAGTTGTAGCTTAGATTTTTTTTCAGGCTATTTATTATTCTCGAATCGCTGAAAACATTTAAAAAATTTATAGCTACTTTAACAAACATTACAAATCTATTTCTGACGTCCTGGGATTTCCCGTTATAAAATTTCCCGGGAAAGCACCGTAGTAAATTGGAATATTCTCTTTCTCGCATGTAAATGACGTGATAGGTAATGAAAAAACTGAAGGCATACAGCAATCAGCACGCATTTATTTGACACCGAACAGTGAATTTCAGCAAGAAATATAATTTAATAAGGTGACGCGAAGCTTACAGTAAAACAGATGTGAATACCGATTTACATTGTATAGTTTGTTTCAGGTAAAACAAAAACATGTGCCATGCCGGCCAATCATTTCGGCCCCATTCCTGGCATCGAAGTAGGAATGTGCTGGAGATTCAGAATACAAGTAAGTTGATTTGTTACATTGTTCGTAGACTTGACTACTACTACTATGCTCATATTTCATGGCCCAGTGTCTGGTGACCATGTAAAAAAATCAGTTCTTTCGCGCTTGTAATATAGTATGAAATGCATGTTACTTTATTACAGATAGTTTAAGTGTTTCATCGTATATTTTTGTTTAATTTTTTAGAATTTTAAAGTAATTTAATTAAAAATGTAATAAGTATTTTGTTTGTAGTTATCTGAATCTGGAGTACATCGGCCGCCGGTGTCGGGAATACACGGACGTGATGTCGAAGGCGCTTACAGTATAGTCTTGTCAGGTACGTTAGAATATGATATACAATTAAGTAATTTGAAATTATATTAATTGAATGATAGTTCTGAGTTTCTACAAGGCAAGTTTATCAATAATGAAACAGTTTTAATTTCCCTATTTTTTTGGAAAAATATAATTTCTTGCAACATTATAGGTGCGTATGTGTGTGCCAGCAAAAGTAATTAAGCGCGGCCTAAACACACATTGAATTATTTTGAACTTCGATAACGACATGTTATCATTCGATGAAAATCAATATTCTTTATTTATGTCCTAGCGATACAATCGGATGTGGAACTATTAGGGGTGAGATATTGACATCGTACACTATACGTCGCTTCAATTTGACCACCCATTGTTATAACGCAATGTATAGTATTTCGGTCAAGTAATATTTATTCACTACGATATTTAACAATCTTTAAATTAATACACAAAGAGACAACTTTGGACCTCTATTTAGGCATATTGCGTACGGAGGAGTATGAGATAAGCATAGTTAAAGTTTATATAGAGGAGTGCATACAGAATAATACAGATATTCATATACATCTGTAGCAAATAAACTAAATTAAATTAAATAAAACATTCATTATTTACGCTCATACTGGCAATGTCTTAATGTCAAATCTCGTAGCCCACGTAATAAAACAAAATAAAAATAATATATATGATCATAGAGGTCGGATTTCCATCAATACGTAGCCATTGGTAAATATATTTATAAAACTGAATCGCATAAATCCCATAAAAGTGTAATAATTTCTTATCAGGTGGATATGAAGACGACGTGGACTATGGAAATGAGTTTACATACACGGGTAGCGGAGGTCGAGATTTGTCGGGCAACAAACGGACGGCCGAGCAATCGTGTGACCAAACACTCACTCGAGAGAACAAGTAAGGGCTATTCACATGACTTCTGACACTCATCTGATTCCCTAATTTATTAGGTCAAAGGGAACGTCAGCTTAAATAAAAGTATATGTTAATATTGAATAATATAGTTGGTGTTGAAGCTAAATATAAATTCCACGGAATTTTAATCCTGGTAAAAGAGTACTTACAATTAATATAATATTGATAGTTTTGTTAGTCAAATGTTATCTTGACAAATCTTAACTTTCACGTTTTACATTCACCAATGTATAAGTATTGTAATATTGGACAAAGTGGAATGGCCTATTTCGCTATATTGTTGGCCCACATCTTGATGACACGTTACAACCACGAAATTAGTGTCATTTTTAGGTAATAATATCAGATATAAATATGCTTAATTAAAGTTAATTGACAATGGTGTTCTCGAGATATAAGGATTGAAATAGAAATATAAGTGAGGTCGAGTCATGACATTTTTTTTTAAATGTTTGCAATTTAGCTCTCTAATAATAAGAGTTATTCTATAGTTTACATATTATAAAGACACATTGCTTGTAGATTTCGTTTTAAATCCAACTGCTAAAATGGACAAAACAATAAATATGTATAATTGTAACATTACTACTAATATTATATAATCAGTAAATATGTTTATCGTCAATTTGTTAAATATTTTTTATGAATGATTTAATGATATACTGTGTGGGGATTAGGTTATCACATTAAATGATACAACGTATACTACATGTCATTCTTAAACCATACACAAAAAATAAATTAAATACATACGATACCTTAGTCAAGGGACATTTTTTCTGAATTAAAATTTGAGAACATCATGTAAATGCGTAAGGATATCACCTGACAAATACTGCTAGGACAATGACCCACGAGCGGCGGTGCGACGCGGACATGTGTGAGACACAGTACCTATCGCTGCTATGTCGCCGCTTTTACAGCTCATTGAACTACTATTTAACAAGGAGTTTTATTTCTTGGCAATTTTAAGGTATTTACCTCATTTGAAAGTTGCATATTTTTATTTATGGTATAAATGTTTATTATATGGTTTGAACAAACTTACATAGACTAGTTTTAACCGCTGTATCATTTAATGTGATAAACAAATCGCCACCCCGTATATTATATTTTAATTTCCTGAGTCAGGATTAAAAAAAGATAACTAAATCATACAATTTTTTTTTAGAGCTCTAGCTAGAAATTGTGCCGTAAAACAAATAAACGAGGAGGGTGGTGACGCGGGTGATAACTGGCGAAACGGGAAACCTGTGCGAGTCGTGCGATCTTACAAGATGTTGAAACATTTCCCCAAATACGCCCCGAAAGAGGGGATCAGGTAATATTGCTTACGACATTTGGATCATTGACGCACAACTTTAAAGTTAAGCTTTAAATTTTTGTTTGATAACCATATTTTGGACAGACGACCTGATAAAGGTTGCAGGAAGTCGCTGGGTGCAGGCCGCTTCCAACAGGTTGGTCTGGAAATCTTTGGGGGAGGCCTATGTTCAGCAGTGGATGTCCTGTGGCTGATGATGATGATGATGATGAACCATATTTTTTATTTAAATTCATGAGAATTTTAATGTCAGGTTCTTATTTATTACAGATATGATGGTATTTACAAGGTAGTGAAATATTATCCAGAGAAGGGTTTATCAGGATACAGAGTGTGGAAATACTTATTAAGGAGGGACGACCCCAGTCCGGCACCTTGGGAACCGTCCGCGAAACATTATCCCATTGTAGTAAGTATTAACTCATAATCAGGAACCATAATTATGGCAATTTTTTTACAATATTCTCTTTTTAAATTTTATCTATTGAAATACTTTTGTATCATACGGAGTTACTCAATAAAATATAATGTAATGATTCTTACAGTATCCGGATGGTTATTTAGAAGCAGAAGCCGAAAAAAAAGCTCTAAAGGAAAAGAACAACAAAAACTCGAAAGTTAAGAGCAACAAGAAGAGGGCACTTCGCGAGAGTAATCAGACCACAGAGTCGGAGAGTGAAGCTTCGCCTCCCGTTAAGAAACGAAAGACAAGCAACCACAAGGAAGTTCAAACAAAGAAAAAAGGGCAGCGTAAGTATTACAAGTACTTAGTCCAAGGTGTAGGTCCCTCGTATGCGAGAAGTCGTCTGGGTTGGTACCACCGCTTTGCCTATTTCTGCCGCCAAGCAACAATGGTACCGCCAAGGTACAGCAATAACTCAGAATCTGTGATTTTATGTCTATCATTTGTTTAAATAAATTACCCCTTACCCTTCTTATATGTGGTCTTGTTATTCATACCAGATTTTTTAGCATTCTATATAATTTAATATTTTACAATTATAGATCTTCTCAATCAATAGTTTGTGACTAAAATGTATTAATGACATACCAATAACAACTTATATAATCTAGTGCTAGTTTCTATGCTTTTCTGGAATAAGTGAAAATGGTCCTTCGAACCGGATTTCTTTTAATGGTGATTAGATAATATAAATTGCATTACAGCACCAAAAAGCAAAAACGCAACAAGCCCTACAAAGAAAATTAGTACCATATTTACCCCAAAGAAAACGACAGAAGTGAAAAGTGTACTTAGCGCCGAGGAACAAGAGGCTATTAAAGCTGACACAATCAACAGTAAACTGTGGGGAGAATGCTTAGCTATGTGCGACACTGCCGGAAAAAAGGTGAGGTCAATCACAAGCCTATATAATGATGTTATAACATGTCAATGTTTTCAACATGTCTATAGAAAGGTGTGGTTAAATTTTGGCAACGTATAAGATACGAAAGCACTTTGATCCACATCGGGTCCATTTAGAGCTCGATAAAATCGCCCATCAAGTTCTTTGCTCCTCCATACCTTCCTGCGATCACTAGTACTCAGTACCACAGGAACCCGGCAGTTCTCATTTGCCAGGGAGAGCGTAGTAAACCCTTTATCTATTGTGGCCACATCTCTATGCATCTCCACTCCGCTGTGAAGGAAATAATCCCTGAGGTGCATATCTCGTGGTTATACAGGTCCTTAGCTTAGAAAGTAAGCCTCGACCCCCACATTTCCGCGGGATGTACAATGTCATCAATACCTCGGCTCAAACGCATGGCTGCACACTTATCTACACCAAACTCCATATTGATTGTGTCGCTCAAACTTTTAGCTATGTTCCGTAACTCAATCATATCTGGTTTATTTGATGCAAATACCTTGAGATCATCCATATAGAGTAAGTGAGATATGGGTTCTCTCCCACTACGAAGACGGTAACCTAGCCCCGAATCCAATAACAAAATGCTGAGAGGATTCAGAGCCAAGCAAAACCACAAGGGACTCAGGCTATCACCCTGGAATATACCTCGCGCAATCATAATTCCCTCATCGCAATCAGAGAGACCCACCTGGATACTTCAAAACAATGGTTCACTGAGTTATACATGTTCCCAGAAAGGTGCATAGATTTGTATCAATCTTATACAAATCCTGCGTCCCCATGAGCCAAGTTTGAGGCACCGAATCATATGTTTTTTGTAGTCCATCCAGGCAGCTGTTAAGTTCCGATATTTATTATTATTATTTTTATTGCGTTCCAGGAATTTGTAGAGTATGTAACACAAGTGTTCCTGTGCATCATATGTCAGGAGGTGGCAGTCACTCCGGTCACCACGCCTTGCTTACATAATTTCTGCCTGGTAAGTACGTTCTTATTACATTATAATAATGTCCTTATTTGTTTAGATGAAAAATAATTAAAAAATATCCGCATTAATTATAGTATTCACAAATCACCTAACAAGTATAATTCATGATCATTAATAATAATATATATCGTTCGTTTCAGGCATGTATAAAACTCGCGTTCAAATCGACCGAATCGCAAACATGCCCGTGTTGTCGACACAACCTAGCCAAATACGAACCGGAGCCCAACGAACAGTTGAAAACAGCGTTGCGAAGCATTCTAGCAGGTTACGACGCTGGCAAAAAATAGCAGGTCTGCCGTACCTATGTACTATCCCCGCCTAATATACAGCACGCTTAATAATAGACTGACCAATTACGGTTTTAGCCCAAAGTGAGATAAGCAGACAGATAGATTTATTACAACGCCAGCTTTCTACCAATCCCAGAATTTTTATGATATCTTATTTCTAGACTGAGTAACTGTTAATGTTTGTCTCTTTTACTTATACAAATTTTGAAAAGGTTTTAACCTGACAGTGAAATAAACCATTATGCGTCTGAGATTGCGATAGTCAAATCGCGGTGTTTTTATAAAAAAATTACCCATTATTAATTGAGTCTGTATAATGTAAAACAATCTCAAATAAATTTCATTGCAATTATTTATGCAACGATGGCTTGTTTATTAGGTCAATTTACACATAAAACATAAAAATAATGTTTTATTATTTTCTCAAATATAGACTTAAGCATAATAAAGAAAAGTTTTAGTGAAATGTTTAATAAAATACAGACATATAACAAAAAGTGTCATCAGCAGTACAGAAATATAACATTGATTTTATTAATAAACAGACTTCATATCGGAAACTAATTTTAAAAACCTATAAAATTATAAACACTAACAAAATTACTTCAAAATTATATTTTACTATGGATAATTGCTTAATTAACTATTCTTCCAATACATCATTTATTATTATTACGCTACTTTCATTGAGGTATAAGTAATAAAGTCAGACAAGTCGTAAATGACAAAACATTTTTACGATTTCCCAACAAACAGCTTCTTTGAGTTAGGCCAATCTATTGTTAAGCGTGCGATATGCGAGTAAACGTTTAATATCGCCTTATTGGTGTATTGACTGGTTCATACGAGTAGACTGAGTTCTTAAAATTTAAATTTATAAGAATGCGTCAATGGATTAGTGATCGTATTAGTAGTATATTATATCGTATCGATAGTAGTAATGTATTTGCCAATGACAGAATATAAGTACGTACACTGATTTGCTGCCTATCTTTTCGAGACTAAGACGAAAAACATTTGGTACCTGCATTAAGTTTTGCCGTAGATTTTGATAAAGAATAAAAAGGTAAGAATATGTTCATTAATTGAAAAGTAGCGTATTCATAAATAAAGCAATTAGTGTGCAGTTACAGCTGACGAATGTTTGGTATCGAGATCTAGTTTCCAGCTCACTTATCCAAACTAAACGGCTTATGTGGTAATTCATTGACCAAGAATAAATATTGTGCGTTTGATGTATGTTAATTTTATTGGTAAGTACGGACATCATGGAGATATTAAAAAAATGTGAAACAAGTCTTTAATCACACTAATATTATAAATGTGAAAGTTTGTTTGTTTGGATGCTTGTCCGTCAATCACGCTGAAACTACTGAACGGATTTTGATGAAATTTGGTATACAGACAGGGTATGAGCTGATTTGGGTGATAGGATACTTTTTATCCCGATTAAATGCTGTTCACGCGGGCGGAGCCGCGAGCAAAAGCTAGTAAGAAATAATTGCATCTTCAACCTCCACTAAAACATAAATTAGTAAAAAGTTTTTAGTTCCTTAATTTTATGTAACTTCTTTTTAGATTTATGAATTAAATTATACATTATTCGTGAAAAAAAATATAATATCTCAATATGCATTAGATTTTACGAGTCCAGCGAAAGTGTTAATTTAGTTTAATTTCGAAAACAGCTGGTGTTCTTGACCAAATGTTTTATATGTTTTATTATTTAGAGTAATTAGTTAATGTGTTCAACTATATTAGACTTAACTTGTGCTTTTAAAAAATATGATTATGTGTTATACTATGACGATTAGTTTATCGTATGTCGGTTGTTTAATATATGTTATTATTATTAAATCTACGTTTTAGTTTTTAGTATAAAGTTTTTAAAATATAACCCCTGAAGTTCCAATTATATCACACTTCTAATTTATAACCGCCGCCGCGAAAGTGGAAATATTCTGTTGCAGTATGTTAAAAACTCACAAGGTTCAATTAATTTCAACGTTATTAATATTCGAGCTATTGCAGCAGGCTAACATTTTAATTTCGGTACATGTTGGACATACAAGTTCTCAGTTCGGTGGTATTTAGGAATTTCGAATACCGAGGCTTGAGATGAGACAAAAAATAATAACTGGACCCCTTATTGGAAACAAAATCATAGTGGGTACAAGATAATTAAATATACAGGTGACTAAAAGGGTATTAAATGAGAGCTCCTAGCCAGCAAATTGGGTACCAGTGGAATAGACTGTCTTTCCAAAACTGATAGAAATTTATTTCATAATGGGTTATAGGGTAGTTGAAGGTTTTATTTCAAGCGCATCTAAATAAATAATAATAGATAATTTAATATGTAATTTTACTACCGATAAATTTCAATAAACGATCTCAATCCGAATCTTTATATCGAAATATAACGAAATATCACGATAAGCTTGTTTGTAGCTGTATTATTATTGACTCATTCATGGGATTAACCTAGAAATTCAAAATAAGATCGTTTATTGAAATCGGCCATATATGCTAACCAAACTTGCGAGACGAGTTGAGAGTGACTTAGATTGTACTTCGAGTAACGCGTCTTGCAGCTACCAAATATGTTAAGGTTGGTTCAAGTACATAAATAGAAGTGACATTGGTGCTCAGCCCGACTCCAGGTTAGCAGGAGCGTCGTCCTGCGCCTCAACATAAGTTCTGCTTATGTAGCAGATTTTTCTTGAATCCGCTCGAGCAACGGACGGGTAACAAAGTTAGTTAAATCTTAAATTCTGGTATCCTGGTAACCTGGTTCGGCATCCTCTATTACTGATACACATCTGTTTTATCTCTAAAATATATTTCATAATGATATCGTATTGTCATGTAAATATGGTTAACAAAAATAAATATTATGTATTATTATGTAATGTACAAGTAATTTCCATTCAAAAGTTACATTCTTTTATGATATATTTTTAAAATTAATTTATGAAATGTATAAAGTTATTATCCCTGATTGTATTTATTAGCGTGATTTTTTAAATGTATATGTATATATATATCATCATTTTTTTAATACTAAATACATTTTATATACTTGCCCATCTTGTTAATATGTGAAATTATTATAATGCACACAGTAACTTTTTTTAAGAAGCCAAGCCAAGCCAGTCTACAGAAGAGGCTTACGGTACACGTTATTTTGCACAGAAGGCTGAATATCATCATACTGTATAAATAAAAATGCAAACGAATTCTAAATAAAGCACTAATATAAGTATTTATTAGCCGCGTACATCTATTTTATACACATTGTTAGACTATCCAACACGGTAAAAAATATTTTAAAAATGATTAAAGAATTGTAATATATGCACTTAAAGGCTAATAACTCAAATAAATCCCGCACCAGGGTTGGAGACCATAATATGTATTTTAATAATAATTATTTTATTGTATCTATTAAAATACATATTTTATTTTATTCTATAACAACGTGTTTTAACCACACCTTTCTATCATACATTGTATAGTATTCGATCAGGGAGTCTAAAATGGCGAGTTTAGGTGACTGTATAAAATAAATCATACTACGTTTACTAAATGAATCATTTTAGTGAATAATACATTTAGTTTTAGATACAGTGCCGGTCAAATACCGTATTGCTCATTACGCGCCTTAAGCTAACACTATATTGACTCTAAATGTTGCATTTTTTAATTAGTTTTAGATTACTATAGAAGATTTTTCTCTACCAACAAAGTAAGACACACTTCCTCATAATTATGTTACTTAATAAAATTAATGTTTTTTAATTTTGCGTATAAAAGCAATATTTTATTATTTTTGAATTAATACTCCGTTACCAGTGGATTCCGTATCGCAATATAATATTATCTCAAAATGTGACTATATTGCGTGTTCATTTAAATTAATATTAAATATGTAAAGTGTATGCAATATAGTGTAAGGACAAGAGGTCTTATAAAATGCATGAAACAACCAAAATTATAAATATTACTTGCGCAATATTAACGAAATTTAAAGGTGTTAAATAATGTACATAATATAGATAATAACAAAGATGTGATGGATTGTTTAAAAATGTGCATCCGCGGATACGGATACGGATCATTAGTGTCTAAATCCGCGAATACGGATATGGATACGAACCTTAAATTTCATGCTCAGTGCGTCCAATGCGTGTGACCTTGAACCGATAGATGATGCTTGCGTTATACCTTTATGGTTAATTCACTATAGTTAATCGTTAAATATTTCATTATTGTAATATACAAATACAACTATAGTGTACTTTTACCCACTATTTTGGCACATATACATATGTTTATACATTAAGCAATAAAAAGGAATTTGAATTGAGGTACATATAACATTGTTACGTAACGATAAAAGATCCGCAAAAAGAAACAGATACGGATACAGATCCTTTGCCTCTTCGGATAATTGCGGATACGGGTATCTGGCACATCACTAGTTAATAATTCTATTTTAATTTTAGATTATGACTCGATATTTCCTGGCACTGAGTCGGGATATCGCCAGGCAGGAAGACTGGTTTATAAAAATACACAGCTAAAATGATATGTACGTGTATTTATAACCTTAAAGTGTAAAATTGTAAACTATTTTTGAGATATACCGTGTAAGTTTTATTGTTGTATTGATTGCTGGCACATATGCGATGTACTATGGCATATTTTATAAAAACACGATTAAATGAAGGACAATCTTCATAAAAAGTGAATAGTAACCACACAAAGAGCCTTAAGGCTTGAACTGCGCTGTCAATGACTTTTATTAATAATTATTTTAGTACTACCTCAGTCTACCACAGATCCTTTGTTTAGTTTCTTTTATTTGCACACAGATTTGTCGGTCGCGTATTTTATGTAGTTAATTAGTTTTTATCAAAAGTATCACAATTAATAATGTTTCTTTTTATACATGTGTGAAATTTGTTAGCATTTAATCATATTTTAGCAGAGCCAAAGACTCGTTGTTTTTGGTGTTTAAAACAGCGAGCGATACAGAGTATATTATGTGTTCTATGTAGCACTCATAGGTCTAATGAACAACAGATATAGGGCTATGTGTGAAGCAGATAATCTTTGGTTACATCGAGCTCTATAGTGCTTTGGTGTTGTAGGTATATGGGCGGTAGTGAAGTCAAACCAACATTTTAGTTCTTCACTATCGAAAGCAGACACATTTTCGTGGTTCCCCGCTTCCCATTTAGTTTAGAGGAATCAAATACGCCGACTTATAATTAAGTTCGTTGTCACGTTTGTTATTGAATACATTCACATTTAATTATTATTGCAGTATTTAGCCTAAAACGCTTCATATACTTTGGTTATCTTTTCACAATGGAGTTCTGAAAAGCACTTTCACTATTTCTATGAAACAATGGTTTTCAATCGGGCCTCCGACTGGTAGATAAACGTCACGGAGTATTCCTATATATCTTTGGTTATAGAAAGCCGATGACTACCAAAAATTTAACTGTTTGTAATGTATAAATATATTATTGAGAATTGCCTTAAGTTGTAACGAATATAGTACAAATTTTAGTATTTTTATAGATTAAGTTTAGCTAGCTTTCTATATATTGTAGGAAACGTTCGTATATTAAGGAAGTTATTGTTTTTTAATGCAATAGACTAAAATGAATTGTTATTGCAAATTTCCTAATAAATAAAAAGCACAGTTCTAGGAATAGTTCATTCAGTAAACTTTGTTTCACTTCCAAAATTATAAAATGTACCCTGCTATCAAAAATATTTCCATCATGTTATTTGAACGGTGTCGATTTCAATTCAATAATAATTAATATATCACATATTAAAAACCTTTTAAGAAGATTAATACAAGAGTAAGATGGAAAGAGAGATTTGATGCAAATGAAATTTTAGCGAAACGTTATATTGATGTTTTGTCAGTATGTATTGGCTTCGATTAGGGTAAATATACACCTATCTACATATCTACACGCATCAGCCTCACCGCGCATTAGTAATCCAATGTTAGGCTTTTTTGTATGAAATTAGTAAATTACATGCTCGCGCATCTAAAATGCGTTTGGTGTGGCGCGGACAGGCATGTTGACTTTAATTTCTAAAATTCCGTTGACTACGGGTGTGCAGTGCCGATAGGTGTACGTCCACCTATAATGGGACAGTCAAATGTAATTGAATTAAATTGTGATACTTCTACATTTTGATGATTATATCATTCATCGTATTAGATAGTATACCTTCTGCACACATTCCTTATAAGAATTTAATAACGGTTCGTGTATAGAATTTGGCTGTCGGGTTAGAATAATTGTTTAAGATGCTAGTGGATATAGTTACACAAGCACATTAGAAACCAATAGGTATAGGTTGTAATTTTATGTGTGTAGTCGATACTGCGGCCGCATTTATCAATTTAAGTATAAATGATTTGTATTTAATACGATTTTGATACTGATTATGTTGCTTGTTTTCGGGGTATTTGTCTGACGATATTTTATTGTTTAAATTTGCTTCAATTAAATTAGTGTTGGTGTTGCAGTAATTCTATGAGCTACTGACTAACTAATGTTCTTCATGCAATCTGTTGAAAGATGAAATGGAACCTTTTGTGAAAACAATATAATTATAATTGTAGACTTTTTAGTTTTGGTTTTTGGATATGATGTAATTAAATAAGTAAGTATATATGTGTAATTAGTATTCTACGGTCACTTTCAACAATCTCAATATACAGATCGTTCCCAAGAATAAAGTTAGTATGGCACGCCTTGTCAAATGTCATAGTTTGATTAATTTAATATCGTAGTGAATTGGTATAGGCCGGTAAACTTTAATTTCACTAGTTAAATGTGATCATTTTATTTTCACTCATTGTGTTTTGTTTAGTTAAAGCAAAACGTATTTACCAGTATTTACCCCGACGCACATATATTGTACGTATTGTTAATTTGATTTTAATGTTGACATTTTAAGTCTATGTAATAAATTGGCAATTATGTTTATTTGATTAATAAAATATTTGGATTAAATTGGTGTATTTTTCATTTTGATTGATACATGCTGTAGTCTGTTACTTGTTAGTTGGTTTTTTAAATACAACTCTGGTTAGAGAATTAACGCACTTCCTGTCACACTCGGAGACGTTAGATAACATTGTCATTAAGTCATTTCTTATTTAATAATTTTAACATTTGATTTTATTCATTATTTGAACGCATGTGGGACTTTCAATGAAACAAATGAATTATTATTATTATATAGATTTATTATAACGGGTTTAACCCCAACATCGCTCTGAGCACATTATCACTGACGTGCGCGTCTTCATCACAACAGCACTGTTAGCAAATAAAATAGCTTCTAATTTACATATTCAACATCACAGATTATGTTATATAGTATATAATTATGACCGGATAGTGTCCAAATTTGCAACACAGTAATCGTGTAGTTTACCATAGAGCCGAATAGATATTTTTGTTGCAATTTACGTCAAGTTTATTCTTTGTTGGGCTATTTCTCTATTTCATGAAATATGTTACACAGCATGACTTTTCTACGGACAACGATAGTATAAAATAAAATAGACTGCACATTTAAGTCCTTAAAATACATATTTGAGCAATATGCAATTTTTATACAGAAATCTTTGCTAAATCAATAAATGCATCAACAAAAAGTATTTTTTGTATACTGTATTGCACAATTAATATAAACACACTATTATCTAAATAAAATTTATCGTTAAATTTTAAAGACTATTTAACATGATTTTATTTGATTAAACCGACGTCAATTTAATTTGTTTCTTTTTTAATATATATTGCAATGTCAGATAATCCGGTCATACAGAAGGGGGTTAGTGATTTATAGTAGATGAATACGGGTAAAAATAACAAGAGAAAACTGACAACTCTTTTGTGTCGTTTAACACATGGTCAGTACACTCAGTACATAACATTTTATATTTTATTGCTTTCTTACAAACGACTAATACGTATTTTTAACTACCAGACCTAATAAAACTTAGAAATAAACATACATTTCTTCATACGCATAATGTAAAGAACTCAAAATAAAGATTTACAAATAAATTATTAAAAAATCTCATCACAATATCCGCTGCGACGTAGTCACAAGGATATTTACTTTATCTAATTGTACTTTATCGACATCGCTATTATTTAATCGATAAAATTTATAAATATTGTTTATTTAATAACGTTGAAAATGCTGCCTGCGATAAATGCCGAGGAAATATTATTAGTTCACAATGTTTCATATGTATGTTTTAAGTTTTAAAGTTACGAAATTAGAGCAAAGCACGTAAATTATGGATAAATATTTAACATTTAAATAATATACAAGAGTTATATAAATATGCAAGAGTTGTGGAGAATAGTACAAAAGGTCAGTAAAACGGGCTGAATACGGCCAAAACTTTTACTTCATAGGTTAAACGACCAAAATTTTATCACATGCTTACTTTTTATCGAAAATGTATAGAAGTTTTATATTTATTTTAGTTTGTTTTTGCAGTTTATATCAGTTTATTTGACTAAATAAACAAATTTTACATATTCACCTCTTTATTCTTATTCACCCCGTTTTACTGTACTTAAATACTTAAACTTAATTTCTAAGATATATTATTCAATAGTCAATGCTTACTAAATAAGGTTTTTTTCTTATCCGAGCACGCCAAAGTGACTGCACTACACATGGTACGCGCAATGCAGTCCAAAAAACCACCGATAAACAATGAGTTTATCGGTAATCACCAGAATCATCCCGGCCTGTATAAATAACCTTCTTCACACTCCGAAGAGGGAAGAAGCAGATGGAGGGGTCTGCGATAAGACATGCGAGTGAACTGGTGACCCGGTGACATGGTGGTGACTAAAGGATGTAACCCTGTAGACTATACCCGCTCCAAATAATCATTAGGTCATGTCCATCGATATATAAAAAAAGGAGGATAGAACGCTACTAATATCGTCAGTGATGCAGGTTTATGATATATGTGTGTGAAAGTTGAGGGATACCAGATAAATGAAAATTTTCCCCAGTTTTAACCAACTCCTAAGAGGTTTTATATTCGACCCGTGTGTATTGAATAAAGTATGTACATGGTAATTAAGTACTTAGTTCAAACAATTAATTGATTCGTTTAATTGTGGGGTAGGTATATGAAAAGATAAAAATTAAATTAAAATCCTTTAGAATGATTTAATTTTTTATAAACATGCCTTTTACTTTGCACGGACCGTTCAGTAGCTTCTAATTTGGAAATATGGTGATCTCGAATGCTCAAATATTTTTCTAAAATACATTTAATTAGATTAATCCTATATTCGGTGCCTGCCAGAGTGTGTTTTAATTCCAAATTGAAAATAAAGTACTATTCGCTATAAAATGTCGTCACCATTCCGCATGACGAGAACCTCGTAAAAGCCAAAAAGATAAAACTACCAAATATTTAGATCTGGCACACGAGGTTACCGAGATGTGGGATGTTGACTCAACAATAATTGTACCGATAGTCGTCTCTGGGTTGATACCGAAGAGCCTCGACAAACATCTTCAGAGGCTCTCAATTGGTCGTTGGGTCAAAGTCCAGATACAGAAAGCGGCGTTATTGGATACAGCACGCATTGTGAGGAGGTTTCTCTCTCTTATGTCCTAACCGCCGGTGGCTTGGGTCCTAGGCCTCGCCATTGGAGAGTATTATTTTTATATTTTTAAATGTTTTGTTTTTTGTTTTTAACTAATATTTAAAAATGTAAAACATCCTTTTAAAATAAAGAGTACTGTACAAAACAAAGTTCAAAACGCACTGATAAATAAAAAAGCCGGGGCTTGTGCCGCTGCCGCGCAACACAAATTTTACCGAATCCAAAAATACCTTTAGACATTAATGTTATTATTTACTTCTCACAGAGTTTCTTAAGATAAATGTTATGTTTTGGTAATCTAGATAATATGAAGCCGGTTAAGCTTCAAAAAAGAAGGTTCTCAATTCGGCGAATTTATTTTTTTATATATTTGTTTGTTCGAGGAGTTTAATATCTTTACTCCATATTCCGTTATCAGATTTTAACAAAATATATATGCAGTACCATAGCTAGGAAGGAAGAGGGGGGCACTCTACCCCGGTTGTCACCGGTTTTGGGAACTCGACCTGATATAACCCGAAATAATATTCAAAAATGGGGAAATCCTCTCCTCTATCCTCCTTTTTTGAAATCGGTTAAAATACATTAAATCATTTTAAAGCTTTCATTCTTTGGGTGACAGCCAAATCAAATCCACCCCGGGTGCCATCCGTGCTAGCTACGCCACTGTATATAGGAGACCGCTTAGTACCTAAACTTTATCGAACATCAACATATTTCAACAAAGCGGTCCATATTTGATGGGAAAATATATGTTCGTACATTAAAAATAAAATATACGCTTAATTGACAACCTCCTCCTGGTTTAAAGTCGGTTAGTAATTTTTGAACTAATAATGTTCTTAATTACAACGGAATACTCACACTTTGGGGAAAATACCTCATTTATTTTCTGGCAACACATGCACGTGAAGTTGACGTTTATGTTCCGAATATTACGTAAATAATTTTACCAAAAACATTATAAAAGTGATTATAAATTCATATGTTACCTGTGCTAAGTAATTCCTTGATATTTCTTTTTCGATGTCGAATTGTTTTTACAATGTTTTATGACACATGTCGGCATTATTATATTTTTTTAAATCCAAGTTGGAGTGAACGTTACACAAGGCGGTCGTGTCGCGTAATGGCGGAAACTGGCACACTATGATGAGAGTGTGTGCGTGAGACCCGTATACGTACAGCATTCTGGCACACTATGGGTCACTTCACTTTCGATGTATGGGACGTGGTGTCCCCCTTTTTTTATAAGTCGATGGTCATGTCGTAAGCCTTTCGGTAGAACCGGATATACACTGGCTGATCTTGGAACGCGATCCACACAAGGTGTTTGGGCGACTATAACAGGTTTTTTAACACCATGTGGTCGCTATCCGGGTGGATATGAATATCTTACCACCAGCATCCGCAAGGTATCGGCATTCAATATTTTCAACACTGATAAATAAACAAGTGCGTAAGTTGTACTTATACATATTTTTCTACGTACCTTATATATACTATAAAATGCCACGCTTTTTGACATAATTCATTTCTCACTGTCACAGGATAATTTTATTTAGACTACAATATCTACTTACTTAGCTACGTAACAACCATATAAAATGTAATATGTATAACAGTAATTTTAAACGTAAATTTGTCTTACGTCCTTACAATTGTTGCGCGACGGTTGGCAACACTGATTCTTTTTTAATTTTATATTTTGTATAATGGCACGAAAAAGACATATTTATACAAACTATAAGTGGTCCCGTTACACATGTCGGGATAAGCTGGACATTTGTCTATGACAAGAACACTATGTGAGTTAACAATAACTTAACTACTATATTATGGTTACGCTATAACCATTTGTACATTATATTAAATATTTAATACTACTTAGTGGTGCTTTCATAGAACCTGTGCATTGTATGCCTGGCCAGTTCTAGTCATGGCACTGTTTATTTGAGTTCATTGTCAATTTATACATATCCAAGTTAGTCGTGTGTATCTGAATGTAATCTCGTACAAAACTATGTAAATACATTTCGAATGTGTAAAAGAAGCTGAAACGAGCAAGCGTCCTTGAAATCTATAAATATAACAGTATAATCAAGGTAGTGTGGTGTCATTTAACAAACTACTTTCTGTAGTGGTCATGATCGCTTCGCGATGGTGAAGTTCGGGGTGGCTGAACTTATCAACGATCGCTTCGAGCGAAGTCCACGTGCCCACGATTAGGCCTAGAACTCCAAAAAGAACCACAATTATGTTCTTGATTAACATACGAATACGTTCTGAACGGGATACGTAGTACCAGTATGTGCAGCTCTGGATAAAAGCGGGGAAGGCAAGTCCGAGCGCTGACAAGCACAAAGCACCAAACAGTGAAATAAAGAGATCCAACGCAGGTACAGCAGCAGCGAGACCGACTGAAAATAATATATATTGACAACTATAGAATGACCTACTGGTTCAGATTTAATGACTGCTAAATATTGCGTCATTCACGTAGCGTCCAGATGCATTTATAACGGCATGGTGGTAAAAAAGAAAATATTGTTATTAAAATAAAGATTAAATAAGTTCGCATTTATAGATTCTGTAGTCGAATTTTATGTCCTCTTTGGGCAGGACGTGCCTTTGGCTGGGTCTTATTCTAATATTAAATATCAGTAGGTATGGCTAATTTAATCTAATAGTAGAAATAGTAGGTAATTAAAAAAAAATCTACTTACATGTAATTAAAACGATGAGTGTTCGGACCGAGTACTCCCAAATGATTCTATGCTTGCTGTTCAGAAGGCGGATACCGACGTAGTCGTTCCAGACGATGTCGATGGCTACGTAACAAGCCAAGCCATGAGTTATGAAGATGGCAAACGCCAGGAGACCCTGCACCACACTAGCAAGACTGAAATAAAGAGACGCATAATATTAGTTTTGATGGAATGTATATGGATGGAACATATATTTTAAAAAAATATGTTAATAAACCTCCAAGTTTTCTAAGGTTTTTATAAAACTGGAATGGAATGACGAAGGACTATAAATTAAAAACCTTTTTTCTTAGAAACCTATTAATTGCGTAAATTTTAAATTAATGTGGACTTTATTTGTGTCAGTTACCTTAGTTTTTAAAAACCTATCTAATGATATGACTATCTGCTATGGAAAAAATATTTCATCCCTTTGTTAATGGAAAGTCATCTTAAATATCATTCTTAATTTCACTACACCTTGGTGTACCAGTTTATAGAATACACCTAAAATCCAATTTTTAGTAATATACTGTTTATATTCTCCAAACAAAATGGGTGCGACATTTGGGCGAACAGACGGACCATTATAGGGTATGGCACGCTAAAAATGAACAAAAAAAATATGTGAATTAACACCTGCATAGTCTCAAGCCAGTATAAGGACAAAAAACTTGCAATTAAAATGGTACCAAATTCAAAGTCTATAAATCAACTCAAATGACGATGAACATGCTGACACAATAAAATATGATCAGATAGGACACTGAAAAATAGATGAAAGTTGTCAGCGAATGGTACCTGCGAGTAAGAAAGTGGGCGAGAGGGAAACAAACAAAATTAAAGAAAGATGACATCATAAAGGTTGTAGGATAACCTTAGATGCCAGAAAGTGGATTGAAATTTGGATTTGAAAGTGTTGGGTAACAGAGTAACAAAGGGGGAAACATTAATAGGTATAAGTGAATATGTAAACCAACAGTAATAAAGGCTATGTGTATTCCTTTACATTTATTAATATAAAGGCAAGGAGATTTAATTTTTCTTTCCTTAATGATATTCGATACTCACACTTCGGTTTCGGTAGGCAGATTGAGCGTAATAGTGCCTTCAGCTTTGTCACCATACTGTAGGTATCCGAACAGGCCCATGCCAACATAAAGGATGATTATGGTGATCATGGCTCGGTTCAAGACGCCGAACTTGCCGACGAAATCTCTCGGCGTCTTCATCTCATTCTCGAGAGGTAGAATCTGAAAGATATTGGTATAATAAGTAGCGACAAAAGCTTTCTTGTAGATTCATTTGTTAAATTAAATTGCGTGGTTACTATAAAAATATTATCTTGCTAGATGTTTGGACTTGTTATGCTTCAAATTACTTATTTTGTTTTGATCCCAGTAATCGTCTAGTTGTTAGAAAAACTTTTAGGATATTATACTTAAATATACAAACATACACAGTTCCTCCCGAATGTCATTTTAAAAATGGTTGTCGAAAGAAAAACAATTAGATTACAAACGATCAAATATATACAAGTTTAACCTTAAGCAAGCGACTCAAGGTAACTTTTCAAAAGAAATCGTCAAACGTTCTGCGATGTTTTTAATTTTGACATTTGTGACGGTGAAGACAAAATACTGCTTACTCATATTTTAACCACTTTTTTAATCTGCTGTTTTTTAAGCATTCATAATGTATCTTCGTACAATTTATCGAATTATTTATCATAATTCGTTTGAAGGCGAAAATTTTACGATTGAACGATATAGTTTAATGCGACGTTTTGTGAAATCTTCCTTTTAGTAATTATTAATAGACGACATGTAGGTACTAAACCAGGCTTTTAAATGAATTATGATTTAATTGTATACTAACCATTCCAATAGCTTCCAAAGCAAACAGCACTGTTCCAAAGAAAAGAGGAAACTTAGATATATCCCCTGCTGGAGACTTGCCCTCAAACGAAGGCGCATCCCTGAAGATGTAGTATAAGATAATTCCAAAGCCGACGATAGTAACAGCATTGGCAACAGCTGAGAATGGCGCTAGATACTTCAGATCTCGGACCCAATTAATAAGTATCAGAGGTAGGAGGATGCACAGCATCACTTGTTCTAAAGTTATATCTATACCAAATTTCTTTGTCAACACGAATTTTATATTCTCAGACACGAATAAAACGTAAACGCAGCATGTTCCAATTTGATATATCAGTAAGAACACGTTCACAATGTGTCTGTAACAAAACAAGAAATTAAAGTTGTCTCAGGAATAGTGTTAATGGGGTTTATTGGAAGCGAAAAAAACAAGGTTATTTCTCTTGCTTTTCTAAATATAGGTACGTCATGAACCAACACTTCTTCACACTCAAATAATGTGTGCTAATTGTACATAATGTGTGTTAATTGTATCTTTTGAATTGTTTTTCAAATCACCATGATAAAATCTTGGAGTAGAAAGTATGATTTACTTTGCCTAAAGTGTCTACTTAAGGTAATGTTATCTGAAAGATGTTGTTAATAAACTTTTAATTTCAAAGTCAATTGATTTTGCCTTCAAATTCAAGTGTTTGCTGAGTTGTCTACTTGATAACAATAAGGGTTAAGACTCTGTGTTTCTTGGGGAACGCGTCATAAAATGATGTAGAAGCAATCATTTGTAGGACTTACGCAGCATAAGGAGCGCATGCTTTACACCAGTCAGGGCCTTCCGACAGTGCGGCCTCTGCAGCCGCCGTGTACGTCAGTGAAGGCACTTTCCGCCGCTTGCAAAGGACGTAGGTCGCGTCGATTAGTACGTGAATGCAGTAGGTGCATAGCACACCGATGACAACTGTGCCGATGGAGCCAACCACGTAACCGGCGTTGGAAAAAGCGTGCGGCATGGCCAAAATACCGGTACCTAAGCTGCCTTTCAGCAGATGGAGAAGAGTTTCTGTGTTCCTGTAATGAACAAAACAAAATAGTTAATTATTTTGGAATAGTAGATATGATAACATTGGATAATTTTGTACGATGTAGCGATGGATAGTAAAGGTTGAGCAAATACATTTTTATATATGCGATCACCTTTTGTGGCTCGACCTGGCTATATTTATGATTCCTTTAGCCAAAGATGTCATATAGGTATTCTTGGCTAATAACTTTAACCATAATTTCATCACCTTTTATTTATTTATTACGTAATACTATTATAATATAGTAAAATGAAATTAATTCCATTCATCGCTTATCTTAAATGCGGCCGGCCAAAGAATGACAAACGACTAATGAAAATGGTCCTTGAATGCATGCCCTACGGCGTAAACAAAATATTTCCCACACCCCGTATGCGGGTACTATCGACCAATGAAAATGAGCCATTACACTGATAACTTAAAAATAAAATAAGGTTTACAAAAATTCTTAAACACCGACGTCAAAAAAATAACACTGTAAAAGTAAAAATAATAATTTCTATAGGTCTCTTTGGACTCGGTGCCTGTGTCGCTGCCGGTCAAGTCTGTATGGCTCTCTGTGTGCGAGGACACAACGCAACACACTCTTAATTAGCATCCAACCAGAGATGAAGCGCTCTTAGAATAGCCTTCGTTAGACCTTTCTCTGCTGGCCATGGTAGTTGGTATGATCGGTAAACAGAGGTCGTATTGTGCGCTGACGAATATGTCATACCGCGGCAGCACCGACCGGGATCGGAACCAAACTGAATCCGCCTGCTACCAACCGAGAAAGAGGCGCCTTTAAATAGCCGTATGGATTGGCAGCATCTAAGAAACCCTACCACGGCAAGCAAGGATAGGAATCCCCTATCCCTGCTTGCCGTAAAAAGCCACTAGTGGGTCACTGTCGCGGAACGGGCGATGTATAGCTTTTATATATTTCTTGGTGCAATCCTGAGATGGACGAGAATGTCTTGCTGCAGTAGCCGTTGAAAGCGTCAATATCGTGAGAGGGCTTCTAAGTCTCAAATATAACATGCAAACGGTACCGACAGCATTTTCTGCGTAGGAAATTAGCTAGGGCCTTTATCTAACTGTCAGGACGTTGTAAGCTGGACGAGGAAGGCCGGTAAATCCGGCATAATCTCATATTTTTTTTATCGCTGGGGTTGGGAAGTAATCGGTATGATGGATTTTCCTTGTAGCAAAAAAGAGATGAAATAGTCAAGGTCATCGACATACGTAATGTATGATCGCACATAGCTCAAATAGACGAGGTCATTGGCGTAGGTAACACCATCTGCCAAATCGTGAACGATACAGATAGCTTTTATAGTATTTGGTGATTTAGGGCAGAGCGACAATGAACATTTAGGGGAGGTTTATGAAAAAAATGTTCGATAAATCTTAGAATAGTCAAATGATCATCGGAAATATCTGTATGCTGGGCTTGAGACGTTACCGCATATATGTATACCTAAGTATTTTCCTCACTATATTCAAAATGCGTTTCAACACTTGCTACCATCTCATGATCGCAAATAAGATTTATTTATACCTATTCATTAACATATTACGTAAGTACAGTACACACATGTACCCACTGGAAAATTATTGGCATTGATTTATGCGTGTATGTTTATTGGAAAAATCCTCTCAGTTTATGTAACGTTTCTAAGATTAGAAAATGTAACGAATAAGAAATCACAAAAAGTAGGAATCATTTTAATCGAAGGAGCGTACGAGCCGCAATGATTTAACTTGTTAAGTTTGCCAATAATATCCATTCAACTTTACGAGTTATGGTGCTGCCACACCGGTGTTAGAAAATGTTATATAACATTTTATAACACCGGTGTGGCAGCATCATTTAGTAAACATTTCTTAACAATTTGTAACATTTCTTAACATTTTATAACCGCAGGCGGCGGTACTTTTGAGAGCGGCGCCGTCAAAGAAGCCGTCAAAGATGAATGTTCAGAAATGTTAGAAAATGTTAAGAAATGTTATAAAATGTTAAGAAATGTTATAAAATGTTATAAAATGTTAGATTTAATGTTAGAAAATGTTTGTAAACATTTTATAACATCGGTGTGGCAGCACCATTAGAAAATAAGTTTCTGTAATTAATATCTAACTATTTCCATGTTCGTGTTCATATAACATTTTTTTAAACTAATATGCATACTGACTGTAACGAAATATGACAGGACTGTTAGTAATGAACTTTATTTTCGGACCTAACCAGGAGAGTGAGACACGTGTCTATTTACACATTTTGGCTAACTAAAGTGTGTTCGGTAGCTCTGTACAGCACATGCAGGTATGCAGGTGGGCAAACCCGAAATGTAACCCACGGGTTTTGGCATTTAGCCTTGTCTATGAGACATCTGGTTGGAAGCCCTTTCACATTTCGTTAGCTATATAGATAGTGGATTGAATCTATAGAATATAAGTGTATGCTCGTGTACGTGTAACACGTGGGTCGGCAGGACCACGTGCGGAACTAACGTGCAAAGCACACGACACTAATTGTATACATTTTGAACGCACGTTCCCTCACTCTGTTTTGAATATTATTGTGAGCGATAAAAAATAAAAACAACAAAGATATCGGCGTACGAAACATAACATAATATCTCAAGTAGGTAGATGTGAACTAAAGTGTGTTTATATTTATATAAAATTTCTATTTTCTCCTACAATTTTTTTAGAATATTTAGACGATTGACCCTATACTCGTATTATTATCATTTTGTATATTCAACTATAAGACGGGTTTGTTGTTTTTAGAAATCTACCTGTTGAGCCGTATTTAGATTTAAAGTCAAAGTACATATAATACACATACAAATATACATAAATACCAGTATGCACAAATGACAACGTGGATGACGTAAAAAATCAGAAGAAGTTGAATGAAACAATCTATCTATTGCAATTGGTGGGAACTGAGATCCTATAGCCTATCCCTCGATCACAAGAGCTCATATCATCATGTGTCCCACCAATCTGTCACCCACTCATGTTTGTTCTATTATTGTGGATATTTTTGAGTGGTGATCAATTCCCTTCATGTACCAACTCACACTCACTTTATACTATAAAATACACTTAAAATTTATGATAAAGAAATTACCTCCTGATGGCGACGTCTAAACTCGAGCCCCTTCATCGTGTCGTGTTCAATAATACCACCATTTGCATCTAGCTCCTTATTTTTTCGTGTAGAAATCGATTGATTCCGGGGAGCCAAGTTGGTTATTTTGGACTTTCCAGATTTACGACTCAGTGTTTAGCTGACCGGGAGAGATGGAAAACATCCAGAGAACCGTTGATTCGAGTTCCAAAAACTATGCGATATAAGCAACCAATACATCGTTAAAACCAACCGAAACCTCGCGGCAGCCATCTGCGGTGCATTTGGGATAACTCTGCATGTGCTTCCTTTTTTTTTTTTTTTTTTGTTTTCGCGGGGAAAGCCGTTTATTGCTACCGCCCCACCGGGGGGAGGTGGAACGGTTATGTTGGGTTCTACCGACCTTACGACCCAGCCACCCGACCGCTGGGCCGAGTCCCTATAACTATGTACAACCTATGCCGGTAACTACCAACTAAAACCCCGCGGTGACCATCTTCGGCGCATTAGGGACGGCCCCGGGTTTCCCGAGGCGAAAAAGCACCCCGGTTTCGGCCGGAACCGCCCTTGCGCGGTGCCGCCTTGCGGCAGCCCGTCTCCAATTGGGGGGGGCTCAGAAGCCCCCGCACACCGAAGGACGCCCTCGGCGTCAACGGCAGCATCGAGGCCAACCACCCGTGCTGCCGTCCATCCCGGGGGTCGCACGTACAAAAATACGTGTACAAAACCGTACTGAATGGGCGCTACGACAGCCCCCCGCTGCGCGCCCGCGACCCCCCGATGGCCCCTATTAGTCGCCTCTTACGACAGGCAGGGGATACCGTGGTGGAATTCTCCAAACGCCCCCGATCCACAGGGCGGGAGACGCCGGTCAGTCGTCACCCCGGCGCCTCCTACGTCTCCTCTGGCGGCGGGAGGGATCGCTGTGCTCACGATCCCTCTCGGCACTCTCCTTCTGCGAGATTACGGCCTCGCAGAAGTGGGCCACCGCGCGCCAGGACCTCTGGCTGTCGACCATGGCGGACACCACGGCCGGCAGCGAGAGGTCACCTCCGACGACTGCTACGAGAGCGCTGCGCTCTTCGTCCCAGGCTGGACATTCCTCTAAAGTGTGTTGGGCCGTGTCCTGCGGACAGTTGTCACAGTGGTGACACACGGCCGACTCCTCTGCGCCGACGATCTGACACAGGTACTGGCCGAAACACCCGTGGCCAGTGAGAACCTGTGTCAGCCGGAACGTCGCCGCGCCGTGGCGCCTGTCTAACCACTGGTCAAAGACAGGGCGCACTGCCGCGACGGCCCTCAGACCCGCTGTCGGGTTCTCCAGCCTGAGACGCCACTCCTCCACGGCAGCTCTGCGGAGGGAGCCACGTTTGGCGTCCACCTCTCTCGGGGCCGGTCGCTGCCCGCGTCTGAACGCCTCCTCCCGCCAGTGTGCATGTGCTTCCTGACCCAACTACCAATATCGAGCCTCTGGAGATGTGCTCTTTGGTATCTACTCGTTAACAAGATAATATTTGTTGTGTTCATACATGCCAGTGATCTTGTGTGCCAGGTTTAAATAATAGGACATTTTATCTTTTTCGGCTTTTACAAGGTTCTCGTCACGCAGATTAGTGACATCAGCAAGGTAGGTTACACGTAGGTAACATAGAGGTATTGCCCTATTTTTATATGAAAAGTTTATTTTTTGCATCTGTCCCCATAGCGGAAGGGCGGAAAGACATGAAGGCGCAAGGACTTTTCCTTTTATAACGCTTAACATGAACTTCTGAAGACCTTTCACGGAGTATCCCCAGTCCGAGTTTACTTCCTGCCGCACCGAAACCGATCCGCACGCATGGTCCCGAGGTCGAGGATAATTTATTGCTCTTCCATATTGTGATTCAGACTCAATTAAGGTCATGACGCGATAATTGCTTCAGCCTAATCATGACCTTCTATTTACAATGAGCGAATTAGGAGACGTGAATCAAGATTTCGCGTGATTGTTTTTTTTTTAATGTTAATACTGGTAAATAGGTAATAATAATAGAGAGTCTATAGTAAAGCGTTACCGGCTTAATGGGGCACGGAACGGACTGCTTACAGCTTCGATCCTGGGCCCCAGAGCACACCTCTGACTTTTAAGTTCGAATTCACTTGTAATTCACTGTTAATTACAAAATATATCGCTCAGTACAACGGTGAAGGAAAACATCTTAAGGAAAGTTTCATATCTGAAAGTGCCCTATATGGTAACAAAATGTCTTAGATTTATGTAACTGTGGTCATAGCCTAATAGAACCGTACCAAACAGTACAGTTTTAAGAAATATATATTTATTTATTATCTCTAATGGTTAAGAGACTGTATAATGTATATACTGGACCTGATGTTAAGTACGACGGACTCCAAGTATAATATCGACCGTCCAGAGACATTGCATTCTTCGACGGTCGGCAGAGTTATGGCGGCCTGAAGTGATACACTGGCTTACCCCGGAATGCAACTCAACTGGACGAGCGGCTATGGTGGGTTATTGATCATGTGTAGGGTGGTCGCTATCCATTCGGGTACAAAAATGATCAGATATCCTATCACCAATCAAAGAAGGTCGAAGGGTCAAATAAAATTTTGCAATATATTATTTGAGGAAAATAATATTAAAAATCGAGACAAATTCTGTTCTGAACCTATACTTGCGGCGTGTTTGCTGCAATTTTATAATTATGTTATTTTTTTTGTAGTATAATTTGCAGCATTTTTTGTTGCACTTACTTAAAAGATACGCATCGCGTGCGCTGAATCTGTCCATGACTCATACTTGTTAAGGTAAAAACAGTTGTTCACACAAAGAACAGTTTTTTTGTACATTATAACAATTGGTGAGGATATAGGAAGTTAATGCACTACGTATTAGTAACATTTACGTTGGCACAGGTTTAGGTAGATTATAAATAAATTAAATAGACGAAAAAGTGTCTATGGTGACACGTTAGGCCGTGACGATGGACGTGAACGACATTTGAGATTTCGTCATTTTTTTATTAAATGACTGATGATAATATTATGAATCTATTTCTCATATAGTTGGTACTTTTTACTGAGTAAATACTGAAATGAGTTGCATGTAGCATGACTTGGTAAGTCTTTCTTGGGTTAAAGTTAAAGTTAATTAAAATTTGTAAATACGAATTAAATAAATTCAAATAGTTTAAATTAATTTAATTATTATAAGTCAATAGTTTCCTCTCAGGTCTGATCCTTATTTTTGCGATTTGACTTACATTTATAGTTCTAACATCTACAGACTGAATATCTTTGAGAGAGATGATGCTGAGATAATGTGAATCGTGTTTACGTACGTGGTAGGATGCGCTACAACTCTGTTGTCATAAGGCTCGTATTCTTCAACTTCCTGGAGGTTCTTCTCCTTCATATTCACCATGAAGATTCCCTTGTCTCCCGGCCTCTTCTTTTCATCCTTAACCGGTGACAGGCTGTGGACATAGCAAATAATCTATTAGTAAACACTTATTCATTCGAAAAAAGACGGAGCTAGAAGTGTTTAAAATAACAACGTCTAATAAACACATAAGTACTGAAATAAAAATATATCGGGTTGTATATTTGAAAAATGGATTCAAATAGATACTAACAAGTAATAGTGTGATTGCGGGGCTATTTTAAAATAGTTTGATTGACATCTTTAAGTGGTAATTCACATTTATTAGAACTCATTTTGAACTGTATGTTAACTTCGGTTAGGTACGCACGGGTATAGAATGATAGAACATCACATGCTCCAGTTGCCTCACATCCCCCTCCGCCTTACCTAGCTAAACTAGTTTCTCTAAAACTCATCCAGCCATCTCTCTGGAGAAAAAATAAAGCGTTTCCGAATTCTCTATATTACGTACCTAGACATGGTTGGATTGCTTTTTGCCAAGCAACACTATCGATTTAACCATGGAAACTGTTTCGATATTTGGTTTTGGCAACATTCTTACGCGGAGGAGTGAGGACTAAATTCTTTTTGAAAATTACCTTTACTGAGAATATAATCAATGATCTTTATCTTGGCATTGCAGAGTATTTTCATTATAAATGCAATATTAAAAATTAAATAATCAACTATCCTTAAATTCTGTAGCAATCCTTTCCTAGTTCTTCTACCCATTGAATTTCAATAGTGCAATAGAAGACTACCAAAGATATTTCTTTTATTTGTGAATTCCGTGTAAGGTCTCATGGTTAGGTTAGGGAAAATACACCAGACTAAATTTAATGGCGCGCTCACTGCGTGGCTCTGCAATTACAATGCTAAGTTCTACATTTTAAGTACCTATACTTTTCCGATTTCTATTCTGCTACATAAGTAGTACAATTTAAGTAGATATCATAAATCGTAGTTAGTTTACACATTACAACCGACCCGAGTCCAAATAAGGATATTCTTGATTTCGGAAACGGATTTCTGATTTAGTGCGCAAATCCTCATACAAACAGATTAGCTTTATATCAGACTGACATTATATTTCTCGAATATGGATCCCACGCAAAAAGCAAAAACTCTTAACAGTTTAATATTGTGATATTATATAGGTACATTAATCTGTCAATAAAATGATTGTTATCCCTTAATTGTCTATTACAGCGGTCGATATTAAGATTTCTGTCACACCATCTCTACATATTATAATAAATCGTAAAAATATATTTTGTCTGTTGTATATGTTCAGGTTAATGTAGCTGTACCATATCCGAAGTAGCTTTTCATTGAAAAATATGCCGACTGACGTACAAGAAGTTTCAGGTAAATAAAAAAGATACAGTTGTGAATAATTTTAAAATGCGTCTCGCGCGCTATGTACTCATGTACATTTTATAATAATATGGAGATACTAGCTCTCCATAGTACCAAGGCGGAGCTATGCATAATAATATTTTTCGTAGCCAAATGACCCATAAACGCATGCAAAGCTGAGAGCCAAATAATCTTACTACTATTACCTATAAATGTGAAAGTCTGGATGTTTGTGAGTTTATGAATTTGGATGATTGTTAGTCAATCGTGCTTTAATTTGGATTAAATTTGGCACACAGGTAGACCATGATAGATAGATAAATAGTAATTCTTTATTGTAGACACACACATAAAAAAAGAAAACAATAATAGACAAAAAACAGCAAATAAATCAATGTGCCACAAGTGGCGGCCTTATCACTAAAAGCGATCTCTTCCAGCCAACCATTAGATGGAGAGAATTATCAAGAAAACATTAGACGAGGTGTAAGTACCTACAAGAAACGATTAGGACATAGGCATGAATGGTTTAGACTTTACAAGTAATAAAATTTGGATGATCCTTATAAGCACAGTTGGAAATAGTAATAATACCTGTGAGGTACAAAATCGTCCGGTTCGAATGAAGGGTTGACTTTCGGTCCACTGTGTCGTCGCGCCCATTCTTCTGCTTCCTGAAAAAGAAGATATAATTACCTTAATTTTTAATAATAAAAAATACATCTATCAATTTAGAAGATGATATTTTAATAACGTCATTATTATACGGTAGACAGTGTAGTATTTGCCCAAATTCAGAAAATCAATGTCGCATCAAGTCATCGATATGACCACCCTGAAACTATTTTATTATTTTATCACTTTTAGGTTTGTTGTAAAAATCTACTTATTTAGGTGTCCTATATTATTATATTATTAACATTTATTTGCTTCAAAACTTTAAATTATCAGTATGAATCATTTCTTTATGTTTATTGAAAAATCTAATTTCGTTTAAGTAGGTAGTTATATGTAAATTTTACTTTTATAAACTCGGACTTTTATAAATTTATATGTATTTGAAGAATCCATATAATAGTAAAAAAAAATGAGTGGGAACTCATCACCTCATTATACATTTTGAACGCTCAAAATATATATTATGTATTGTAATTAATCATTTTTCTTTACGGCAGCAATATGAGATTCTTTGCAAATCCGTGCGTGATAATTTTATTCCGTCACACTATTCATTTAAATACATACATAGACTAGACTACATAGACAACGGACTTCCACCTGCTACGTTCCTTGCATCATCCTTGCACAATTGTCACGATAATAAATTACGGAAAAATTAAAAGTCCAAAGTGGGCGTTGCTCTGTATCTTCAATGTTAGGCGGTGAATGTTAGTTCAATAATAGTTTTTGGCAATGCGATCGCCTGCCATCACGCGCGGAAAGTATGAGAGGCAGAGGAGATTGCATTTTCTATACTTTAATATAAACATGACTATAAATAATTTCACGATTATTCATAATTTCATTTGTAACATTTGTTGTTTGTTTATACTGCATTGCAATATTTTTGTGTATTCTGGGAATGTGCCAGAAATGAAATAGGATTGATTATTGTTTTTTCACGTTTTCTTATTATTTTTTATTAATTTAAGTACATGTTATTGTTAAGAAGTTTAATAATTTGTTAGAAGTTACATAGTTATCTCTATTACAGTTAGGAACACCGTTTCAATGTCAAATTTTCAATGTTGGTTTTTCTTTTTGCTGTTCAGTCGGTTTATATATAAACCGACAAAAATACATGCGTAGGCTCTAGGCTTACTCACTTTACGCTTATAGTTTTACGAGAATTCACACCTAATGTTTACAGTCGTGCCTAATTAATTAGCGTTCGTGGGCGATATTTTCATATAAGTACATATCTACGTACTTACATGTATAGTGCTAGCGAAATTGTGGACAACAACACTGTCTCAGATCTCAAGCTCTAATTCATACCCAAAGGGTATCTTAGGCCACACCAGACTCCATTTCATATTTATTCGAATTTATTCCCCTTATCAACATCCTTTACGCCAATGGTTTCTACGCCATTGACACTGCCATCATCATACACAATATGATGTAATAAATTACGATGTTTAAGAGATGTTAATTTTTGCTAGTCAATTGACGGGTAATGACTATAAGGCAATAGGTATGGATAACGTTCTACCCTGTATCGTTTATTATTAATATAATTACCAAATTTTTAATGTCCTGAAAAAGTACAACATTTATGATATTTTATTTTTTGCTTCTTTTCATCCGCTCAAATCTAATAATATTTTGTTAATATAATATTATGTATTATATTAGGGCGAGGTATTTCCACGTTATATGTTTATCGCTCTTTATTTGAATATATAATTAGATAAATAAACACTAATCTTAAAAATAAAACTGAACAAGGAAAACCGTTTAGTAAATAAATAGTATTGATAATGGATTGGGAATTTCTAAAGGATGACATACAGCTTCAATGGCACTGCGCACTGCTCCAAAGTTCAGTAACCAGCTTTCAATCGAAATTTTCAAGTCATTGTGCACTTACTATAAAAAGCAAGTGGCCGCAATCGCAATGTCTGGCCCCTAACAACCTCCTTCCTGTTTATGCAGATTCCAATTAGGGTCCACACGGCCATCGATGCCCACCGATTGTCGTAGGTCGACGCACCTCGCAGGATCTATCTGGTACATCACGTAAGTGGACCAGAGGATGTGTCAGGGGACACTAGGAGGGAAGTAGGTCGCTGCCATTTGTACATGAGTATCCTAATCATTAAAGGCAGGTAGAAGTTACATAATTCGGTAGATGTAGTT
This sequence comes from Amorpha juglandis, assembly GCA_949126905.1. Lineage (NCBI taxonomy): Eukaryota > Metazoa > Arthropoda > Insecta > Lepidoptera > Sphingidae > Amorpha > Amorpha juglandis. The sequence continues at coordinate 10,398,620 of OX421367.1, forward strand.
TACGTCAGAAATTGTCAGTTACATTCAGAATTTTTTTTCGATGCTAATGCATAATTTTTTAGTTCATTTGCCTTTTATTAAGAAATACCTTTTTACCGACGAAAAAACCGGAGGAGGGTCTCTCTCTTATTGACGCATGACGCGTATGAGACGTTCAACTCAACTTACAGCGTGTTTTTTATTTTGCTGTATTAAATATACTTGGACATTGTGAATCATGAGCTAATACTAATATGTTTACTAATAAACACAATTATGGTGTGGAAAATTTGTGACCAGAGTGAGGCGTTATTTTATGTTTATTTTAATAATACAGGAAACCGTGGGCTGTTGCACGATCCGTATTTTGCCTTCCTTGTCACTGCTTGTGAATGTTATATTGAAGATATAATTAGGCATTTATTTTATTTTAGCCCTGGAAAGTTGCAATAATTATGTTCACATTCACTCTTATGTTTAAATTTGTCTAAAGAAAAAAATCGGTCGAGTGCAAGTCGCTCTCGAGTGTTGACGTGATAATACCACAAACTGTATTTTTAATTGATTCTTCATTGCAATGTCTGCCATACTATCACGTCATATTCAGTGAATGTATCAGCCGGATACATAGAAAGAACCCTTTATAGATAAGACATTTAAACAGACTAACGGCCTACCCTTAGTAATAGGCTTAGTACCTATCATTTATTCTAAAGATAAAGCATAAAATATTATACCTACATAGTACAACCTGAACTGCGTGTAGATTATGAAAGAGGATTCGATATCGATTGATAATCTAAATGCTATGAGTCCAATGATACAGGTGTGTACATGATGCGTGTGGATTAAAATAATAGTTTAAAAAAAACTAAAAAACACGCTTTTATAGAAAGTCTAACTAAAAAATTGAAAATAAATTTGAAGAAAACAATGTATTTTATTGTAAAAAAAGCGTGCGGTGCATGGTGTCAATAGTAATCAATATTATATTGACACATATGAGTAGAAGGATTATCATTTAGATAGCATCTTAAAAAGCACCCCACGCTTTTTTTTACAATAAAATACATTGTTTTCTTCAAATTTATTTTCAATTTTTTAGTTAGACTTTCTATAAAAGCGTGTTTTTTAGTTTTTTTTAAACTATTATTTATTTTTCATTTTTTAGTTAAAATATAGATATATTGTAGCAGATAGTATAATTTTAATTTTAAACCCGAACATCAAAAAAGCGCCATCTATTGACACTATTAGATACTACGATATTCCCTATAATTAACGAAAATCCAGAGAGTACAATTTTAATTCCTAACCCGAATATCAATAATTAATTAAATTAAATTATTATTTTATTATTATTAAATTATTATACTTTTTTTTATCAAATTATTGTATTGTCATCGGTCCTCGATAAATCTACAAAGTTTGAACGAAATCTGGCCGTTTAAAGTGGGTCAAAATCGCGCCCAAAGGAGTCGGTTACAAACATACAAACAAACAAACATACAGGTGAAGTTAATAAAAAGCGTGTAAAAACAAGTTATAATTACCATAAATGTTATTTATTTGTTTTTAAGTATATATAAACAAAACATAAGAAGATAACAATGCTGATGGCTAATTTGAGTATATGTATATATTTTGTACATTTAATAACATGTAAACAATAATCAATTAGTAAACGCCACCTAGAACAAAAATCAAATCACATTAGCATATTGTGATATTCTACCATGTAGTTTTTGCATATTGAATGCCTACTTTATAATTTTGTTTGTGTACTAAAATTAAATATTTCTCAATAAAGTGTAGTTATAGACGTGAGATTGATGTATGGTATGTATCTACAAAAATTGAAAAAATCCACAGATTCCATTAAGTGGTAGGTCCCTCGTATACGAGCGGCCGTCTGGGTTGGTATCACAGCTTTGTTTATTTCTACCGCCAAGCAACAGTGTATAAGCACTATTGTATTTCGGTCTAAAAGACATTGAAGCCAGTGGAATTACTGGGGATTATAAAACTTTAGGTCTTGGGGTGACGAGCGCAGTGCTTAGTTAAATAAAGTTATGTGTGGTGTTGCTTCTGTATATGAGCGGCGTGTTTCTTACCATCAGGCGAGCGACTTGCTCGTCTCGTAATTCAAGCAAATAAAAAAAGATACACATGTGACTGGCTAAAAATTATAAACTCCCTAAATTGTTATCAAAGTATGAACAGACTTTTGAAAATATCTAGTACTAGATATCTTTGCACCGGTATGTCAGAGGCCAAAGTGTGACTTTTTTATTAGAATTTAGGTTATATAGGAATTTAGGTTATTAAAAGTTATCGAATTTCTACCAGAGTAGATATAGATACACACATATATATATACTCCTTTTCAAGATATGAGTTTAGTTGTTATGCCGGGAAAAATTGTAACAACATTCTTAACGAATGACCTTGTGTTAGTTGTTTGAATTAAATAATAGACCGTGTCCGATACGGGTATAACTGAGACTCGCAGCACATGTACTATAGACCCTTGGCGTTGGACAGTTAATCTATTTTATCAACCGAGTTATCATATAAAAGTTCTAACCAACATTTAAAATTGAAGCACCCTTCATCACCTGGCCGGTAAATAACATATTGACATACCAACATGGCTATGGAAATCAATCAATCTGCACTGGACCACCATAGTGCGTGTTGCTTGGTGCACAGGCCACTTAAACTTCTTATAAAGGGAACAGAGGCCTTGTGCATAGCATAGGTATGTGCTATGTAGTGGGACATAATATGCCTATAAAAATCAGCGACCAGAAAATGAGTTTTTCTTTGAAAATTTTGTCAATATTTTAGAAGATCGCCCGGTTCAGGTACAATTTTTTTATTTTATAATCAGGTGGGTATAATAATAATCAACATTTCAAATATTATACTTATACTTTAGGATATTGTATTTTATTTGTTCAAATAACTGCATGTGGTGACAAATTTGTCATTGGCTCTAAACTAGTTAATTAAGGTATCTATAGAAGGGTTATTAATAGTTTTATTATTTATTCACATTAATGTCTGCAATTTGTCGCGAACTTCCTTTATACAATCCCAAATAAACCGATTATACAACGGGTACGTGTCGTCGAGCGGAAACAATCATTTCAAATCAACCACAGACGAAATTTGTTCATGACTTCTCCTGTTACATTTATAGCAATCTTCCCCTACACCTAGTTAGTTGTAGTTTAACTCTAACTGTCTTACCGACGAGGTTGATAATAGTTCCGAATACAAAAATACGAGTGGATTCCGACCGTAATAATTGAGATTATGATGATTATATAAAGTGTGAAACAGAATTGAAAAATCTGTTACTATTTTATATTTCAATAATGCGAGTTGTTGCCAATCTATTTTCACCAAAACTAGTTCGTTAAAAGTTACGAAAATAGTTTAATAGCTTGACTTTCAATTAGAACCGGACTAAAATAAAAATTAATAAATTCGGTTTTCCTTTAGTTGGGTGAGAACAGAATAGCTACCGTGCTAATCCTAATTCCCAAGACCTTGTACTCAATAGGTACATCAAGGTAAATCAAGGTATTGTCAGCACGTACAGAAGGACGTAGATTGCATCTCAATATTTCCTCGATGTCTCTCAGATTGTGATAAATGTGTTTACCTGACGACACTATTGAGATCTTATGATACCTACGTTTTACGATTCTGAAGCTGCGAACATTGGGAATTTTGATTAGTTCTGATTGGCGCAATGCTTTTGTATATTGGTGGTTTAGCCATTATATATATTATATTATAGGTGGTACTGAAGGCTGTCGCATAACCACGATAAAGGGACTAAAATATTTAAAAAAAATCAATGCGTTGCACTTCTATGCGTGCCACTGTTGATCCTGGCTTACAGGAATTACAGTGGCGGGTGTGTGGGCGCGATAGTCTCTAGCCATGTTTCCGTCAGCATAAGATATTAAGGGCCTTCCATGAGCAAATGACCTTGACTGACTCGCGCCTGACTCGTGTACTTGGCGTGTGTGTTTTCGTGCAGAATATGCACGTATTTAGCGAATAATTGATTTAAAAAATCAGGTTTTGGTCTTTTCAAAAATTTAAAACGGGCAAAATATTCGTTATTAAATTGCCTATCTAGTGATATTAATCTCATATGATAACAATCTGTACTTTAAAAGGAGATGCACGGAATCTTTGCATTTTTCTCATTTTTATGGTTCATTTATAACGACAATTTAATAAAATAAATCAACATTAACATGAATTTGAATCGAACAAAGTAAAGCTGACAGATTGTAGAAATATATTGTATATTTTTTTAATCAATATTCATTTTAAGTAATGACTGGATAGCCTCTAAACATCTCGATCGCGCGGCGTTTTGCTGGGGGTATGGCCTTAACATGTGACGGTAAAAGTTATTTGTTTTTGTACGAAGTCCTCTTACATTTTGGTAATAGATATTAAGTTTATTTTGAAATTGTGCCATCGCAATGGTTATAATAGAATTGACTGGATTTTTTTTATAATAATTATTACAATAGTTACATATGCGATTAGTAATTAAATTATAATTGTTGGCACCAGATAATAAAGGCACCAGTTCTTAAGCATATTAACCAAGAAAAAACACGTAACAAAACAGTACATCATACGTTACACCAGAAAATATACTAGCAAGTTGTTTATGTACTTTACTTTGTTAACTTTTTATTGTGTTGAGTCGTGGGGTTTGAACCTCCGGTAATACTCCCCCACCATGCAAAACGCAACAGTACAGCGTGACTCTACCTGTAAGTACATATTTTGATAGAGGTGTTCTTTGTCATGTGGTTATTTAACTGAGAACCCCAAAACGCCTTAGACAGGTGTGTGATTATTACCGTATGATGACATGTATATCTTTTATTATCACTGGTCTATTTTGATAATATACTGTATGTCAATCTGTGAGAGATTACAAAATAATCAAGTTTTATGTGTAGTATCATCCGTCAGTTGGAATGTCACTTCAATAGAAATGATCGATAATATAAGTATTATCGATTAGATGGATCTTGTTGATTACCCGCTTGGGAACTACAGGAAATGAATGCAACATTATCAAAGATATTTACTGATCAAACGAATATTATCAATAGAAAAGCAACTATTATCTTTCAGTTTAGTTAAATCCCAATTTGCAATCATGTATTTTTAATAATATCGAATTAACAAATTACTCTAACTACATAATATGTCAAATAAGTGTAATTGAGAACAAATTATTATTATAAGTGCTTTGTACAAGTTATTAAAAGATATAATCAAAAACACAAAAAGTATTTGTAAAAGGGGGTTTTCATTTAAGTTGAAAATATAATTTGATAGAGAGACAGATCATTAATTGTAAACACATCATACGTGGTAAAAAAATATTGGTTACAATGGAGTTAGCGTCATCGCCGTCAGGCGGTGGTAAATTTATTTGTTTATTTAGCGTTGTGCGGAAAATACCAAAACATTGTTATTCCTCAAAATATACATAACGAGTATGTACTTAGTTTGTTTTTATCATCAAAAGAAGCTATGACTCTTTTGACAAGTTATTCGTACTGGTCAGGGGCCCTCGGCCAGCTGATCCACTTGATTACTATCAAGCTAATTTTCCCTGAGTAGCTTCGTTTCGATGAGACGCCCAACAATTCCCTATGCGAAAATTCTCTATTGTGGTAGCTAACAGAGGTAGCAAGGATAGAATATTTCGATTTGATGATACTCAAAAAAATATTATTTTATTTGTAGGACAATATGACAGTTAAAGGAAGGAAGGAAGAGGGAAAAAGCAAATCGAGGGGCCTGCGTCAGGACAGGCGGATTTGTGCCCGTTGTGGCGATAGGCTTGCCACATATCATATTATGGATTTATTAAAAGCATTTAATATTCAAATATTTGTCTGAAGTATTTCAGTTAAAGTAGCTTTACTGTTGTGATTTAGGGTAATATTCTGTTGCAATAATTAGATGTATATATGGACATATGTGGATGTGGGTTCTATATTTTAGTTTTGAAGAGGTTTATAAAAAAACTATTTCTCTATTGATAGTTAAACAATTCCGACCACATGAGATTCAAATAGAGTTGAAGACAGCACGCAAAATATATTTTTGCCGACGACGCGCGGCATAATTTTTTCATGAGAGATATTTTTAACGCTGTTGTAACATTGGGTTATGTCAAAAGCTTTCAGCCGAGGCTGCCTGACCCTAAGGAAGAGGAGATGGTTTGTGTGGAAGATAGTTACTGTGCAGAAGTCGCGCCTAAAATCTTACTGCCTCATGATGATTTTTTTTTATGTTATCTAATATTTTGTTTCGTCCCTAACCAGGTCGCTCATTTGTGGAGAAGGGTTGGTACTACCGCTTTGTCTATTTCTGCCGCCAATGTGTGAGCAATGTTGTGTTTGGGTCTGAAGGACATTGATATAGTGAAATCCCTAGGCATTATGAGTCTTAACATCTTATCTCTCTAAATGATGAACGCACTACATTGCCATGTCGTGCTTTGCAAGTCAAAGTTCTATGTGGTGTTGTGTTTGTGGGCAGGCGTAAGGCTTGCTATCAGGCGAGTGACATGCTCGCTTCGTCATATATGCAAATAAAAAAAGGTTGCGCAGGATTTTATATTATTTTATTATGTTAAAACGAATTTTATATCCACCCGTTTTAATCTAATAGGAATTCTTAGACGTTCACATTTGTACAGGAAATGAAGTTTCGCCTAAGCAATATGGCTGCGGAACGTGAACTGGCGAAGTGTGTGCATGCCCTAAGGCGAGCCGACGGAGTAACCGGATCGAACTGGACTTCGTCGAACGATGGGCAATTCTCAATTAACATCTGACCTAGTAATATAGTGATTTATGATTCTGAGACCGCAGATATGTCTTTGAATATAGTGTTTCAAAGATGGCGAAACGACTGAGATTGTTAATGGGACGACGACCTCCAAGTATAAATAGAATATAGAGTGGAACATAGAATTGGGATGACTTCTATATCCATTAATGCTGATATTGAAATATAGAATATAGATACTGCATGTGCAAGGTTTAAAGCTAGAAGGACGGTAACATCTACAACGATAGAATATTGCATTGGTCTGCGACGAAAACAAACATTGTCAGCACCAGTAAGTTATACTGACCCTTACTTAACTGTATATTTTCTACCGTTCTATATTTGACTATTATTTATTCTAAAACATTTGACTATTATAACGTTGATGGAAAAACACAAAATTTATAGTTATTTTTGGAAACCTAAAAGAGAGGAAAATAATAATACAATTATATTTATTAGCTACAGGATAAATATTCTACTAATTCTAAACTTATTTATTATTATTATGATTGTGCTGCGTATTAAATATATCAATGTTATTTAATAAATATATCGTTAAAGGCCTTTTTATCTCCTGACTGGACTAAAAAAATACCTATGTATAATTTTCTTCGGATATCACGCTTGTCGCGCGTGCGCAACTCAAAAGCAAGCTGAAGTCATAAGTGGCGTCGGTTTTTCGCTCGCCAGTTGCAATAACCAGGTCGGGTTATTGTCAACAGTCTGGTTTAATTAACCAAATATATAAAAGTCATAAAATTGTAACATTCGTAGCTGCGACCTTAGAATGCAAGCGCTACACCCTTGGTTTAGACATATCTCATCTGCATTGAAAGTAACAGATGGTGAAATGGAGGCCACTTATTTATAATAATATACAAATATTTGCGCCTGTAATAAGTTATATACTATGAATACACAATAGCGAATTTTACCATATTGCATCTCTTTACATTTATATAATTTATTACTAATTATGCATTCTGAGCGTTTAGTGATAATTTTTATTACTTATTGTGTTTTATATTATTTTGAACGATCCTGGTGTGATAGATATTTTATCTTAATTTGTTTATCGATATGATCTACACAAAGTACTTAGGAGCGAGTAGTGAAATCGCCATGACCTATTTATATTCAACTGTACTGTGGTAACAATATTGACGTCGACAATACGGCATCTATAATAATAAAAACTATATAGTACGATTTTTCTAATAATATTCCATTTTTTGTTTTTTAAATGATACACAATATAGTGAAGTCAAGCTAATTAGATTTTAATTGATTATATAATTAATTTTAGTGTACTGGGGTTACCCTTATTTCGTGGGTTCGTTTTGACGTATAGTATTTTTAGGTAAAAGTGCGCTCTAATGTACCCACGGTTCATTAAGCGTATTTCTGTCCTCCAGATGTGATAGGGCACTTATCGCCGATCCCGGGCAATTTATTATGCTGTAACACACCAATAAAAAAATGACAGTTTATTTCAATTAAGGTCGTAGTAATGATTTGTAGAAAAGTAGGTAGGGCCGCGAATGGAGAAATCTTTTTATAGCTTTATATACAAAATCATACATACGAGGGCCTGATACATTCCACTTGGCCGCTTAGTTTGCATTTGTATATTGTGGTATCACTATTAAAACGAGTGAAAACTCAAGGTAAAAATTGTAATTAAAATAAAAAACCGCGATAAAATCCGTTTAAATTAGTTTTATTTCAATGAGTAACATTCGCGTAAACGTAAGAAATCATTATGTAAAAATTGTAAATATGAACTTAAGGAGAATGGACCCGTTGCGTTTGGATCCATTTCTGTGCAATTATTATAATGCCATCGCGTCGGTACACACATGCCAGCCCTGCCATATTGGCTTAATTGCACCTCCTTAATTCGAAAAAGCTTACGAAAAATACATTTTCATAACTGGTTTCACGAAGCTGGTTGTGGAGTGGAAAATTTTACATTGTACGATATACCATCGTGTGAAGTTTCCTGCGTAAGAATACCCGCTATTTAGTTCAGTGTACGCATTATATTCCGCTACAATAAAAAAATAACAGCCAAGTGTCAGTAGTTCTTGCTCGTCGAAGGCGACAACACAAAATTGATTCTTAAGATTGATGAGTATCAAGATACTAATTTAGTATAGAATCTATACTATAGATAAACTAACTTAACCGTTAAAAACCTCAGAAGTCAATAAAATATATTTATTATTTTTGAATGGTTTCGCGCGGCGCACATTCTAACGACGCGAAGCGATGCGACGCGGGCATAAGTACAAACACAAAGATCTCTGCGAAGTCGCCGCAATTTTTAGATTATTTATTTTGTCTGAAAGTTGAGTTCTTTTTATTTTTGGAATAAATGTTTATTTTATTCTTTGGACAGACTTATATCAGCTAGTGATGTATGTGTATACAGGGTTATTTTTAAAACACCAGCAACCTCGCAGGGGTAGATTCCTAAGGTTATAAGCTACTACTTTTGTTCTACGACTTTTGATAATTTGTTAGATTTTATTTTCATACAAAAATAAGTATTCATTTAATTTCCGTCTTGAACGTTACAACGCGCATCGCAGATTACGTAAACAAATACGCGAAGCGTGGGGAACCGGGCTAGCTCCTTTGAAGGTCAACGCCCGAGCAGCTGAGCGGCGCGTTTGATGTCACGCGCGCACGCCGTGCCGCGCAGCACTCTACGAAGAAAAACACGACACAACAAAAACTTGTAAAATCATTTTTTTTTAAATATATTGAGTTATATATCCAAACTCGTAGAACAAAAGTTGTTCCGTATGGGGACAGCTATCTACCCCTGCGAGGTTGCTGGTGTTTTAAAAATAACCCTGTATAGTATGTGATCATTAAATCGCCACTCGGTATAGTAAAAAAAATAATTTGTAATGCCTGACTAACCGGACCCGGAAAATCACACAAGATCGTCATTATACGTTAGTAGTTTAATTAGGTACGCGTATATTCTAACAAAAAAGAAATTATTAAAGTTATAAAAACTAAATGATTTTTTAAATATCATATAAAATATTGTTTTATATAAAAGTTAAAAATAAAATGATTTTTGAACCCATAAGGATGCCAATGTGATGGTGATGTTCGTTTTGAATGCAGTATTGACTGTGAACGGCAAATAGTGTCACTTATATGAGACTTATTACTATATCATTGGTGGATGTCGTTAGCTTCTCAGAATAAGGTAGTTTCATATGTTGAATATTATATCATCATCATCATCATCATCATCATCTTCAGCCACAAGACGTCCACTGCTGAACATAGTCCTCTCCCAAAGATTTCCAGACTAACCTGTTGGAAGCGGCCTCCATCCAGCGACTTCCTGCTATCTTTATCAGGTCGTCTGTCCACCTTGTAGGTGGACGTCCAACGCTGCGCTTGCCAGTACGTGGCCTCCATTCCAGAACCTTTCTGTCCCATCGGTTATCGGTTCTGCGAGCTATGTGGCCTGCCCACTGCCACTTGAGCTTGCTAATCCGCTGAGCTATGTCGGTGACTTTCGTTCTTCTACGGATCTCCTCATTTCTGATTTGATCACGCAGAGAAACACCGAGCATAGCTCTCTCCATAGCTCGCTGAGTGACTGTGAGCCGTCTTATACGGCCCATATTTAGAGGCCACGTCTCAGTGCCGTATGTCATCACTGGTAACACACATTGATCGAAGACTTTTGTCTTCAGGCACTGAGGTATTTTGGACGAGAAGACCTTGCCAAGTTTCCCGAACGCTGCCCAGCCGAGCTGGATTCGACGATTGACCTCTCTCTCGAAGTTGGACCTGCCTAATTGGACTACTTGTCCTAGATAGACATATTCGTCAACAACTTCAAGAGATGAGCTTCCTACAGTAATCGGGGTGGGCACAACATGGACATTCGACATGACCTTCGTCTTGTCCATGTTCATTCTGAGGCCCACCCGTTGAGAAACTCTGTTGAGGTCTACAAAATATTATATATTTTGTATTATTTTGTACGCAACATAAAATAATACGAAAAGGAAACCTGTGTTTTAACAAAAGTTAAAACACAGTCAAAATTGGTTCAAAAATCAGCCTGCAACTACGTATGAGCAATGGTGGGCGTGTAGTGGGAACATCTCAGACCTCGGTATATCGCTTGCAAGCATGCACCGTAATGGCCATTTTACACAGAGCCGTCAAAGTTTGCGTCGTCTTTTACTTGTCAAGTGCCTCTTCTATGAGATCTGAATGGTTTCTAATTTAGTTTTTTATGGACGGGTTAATGAAATATTTTCTGCAAAAGGTTTGCATAACGTAACTTATTGATTTAAATAATAAAAAAAAAACAAGTCGACTACCCTATTTAAGCACCTAGGCGCATTAACATATATTCGATCTCAGCCCTCTGAACCACAATATACTTTTACTACTCTTTAAACGTGGAATTATACATTTAATATGTCGACCTATAATAAAATTTAAACTTTAGGCAAACCGATACGTCCATCGTTAGGTATAAGTAAACGTCTCTGCTATTAGCAGAGATTGCACGACACCGCAAATATTATGCCTGCATGATGTTTCAAAATTATATTACCACATTACGTAAGATATGAATGTATCGTAAATTATATATGGCTGTTGGAGTAAATGTGAACATATGTAGGTCAGGGTCCCTGACTCAGGGATGTTTCTTAACACAACATATCCAAATTCAACAGTTTTTAAAACATGCATAATACCATTATGGAAGGCTAATTTGTCTAAGATAGATTATACACTACTACTGACAGCCTCCGTGAAGCAGCGGGCGGGTAGTTGACTGTGAAACAAGAGGCCGCGGGTTCAATAATTTTAAACAGTTGTGTTGCAATGATATAAAACTTTTTCGTATAGTATAAAACTATTGCTTGCAACTCTAATATACCATTCAACAGATGAGACACCCAAACAATAAACAGATAACTATCATAAGAGTTGTTAAGGAAAATGTATGTAACCGGCGACAGCTTCATGTAATATAATGCAGTTGGAACTGCGCCTCCCGTTTGACCGCGACACGGTCACAGTGACATAATAATATATCATTGGCGACACGTGCATTCGGAGCAGCAGCAACGTGAGCTTTTGACATTAAGCTGTATGCTTGTTGCATCGTATCGTAAAATATACAAAAATAGGCACTTGTTATATTATTTTCGACACGTTATCGTGCACATTTATTTCTTGTTACCAAAATCCTTTAAAAAGGGGTTTTAAATAAATATACCTAAGTAACTAACCCTATTTTATTTAATGTCATGTATTTTTATACTTAAAATTCACAAGTGGAAAATTACACAAATTCTATTTCATAACGTCATACGATTCTACTAAAAACATTTTTATGCATTCTAAAATAAACGGTGCATCGCCCTTGAACTTAACCCTATCCTGATGTAACATCTGAGTGAGACGGGCGTTCGGCGCCGTCTGACGTCACGGGTACACCGACGCACGCGACTCGACACCGCACTGGCGCCGCGACGCCCCGCGCTGTACCAGTTGGCACAGACGCTCAGCGCCTAGCACGCCCGCACATCCTTGGCAGTGGCACTCGCATCCCAGCTCACACTTTTGACGATGTCAATCACTATAACTGTTACCTATAGCAACTTGCTAAACGCGTCGAGCTCATTAATGGTACAATCTCAACTGTTTTCTTGGATAATTAATCAAGTGGCATTCGTTTGTTCTTTCAAATGATGAGAAAATATGTTTGAGTTAATTTGAATGTTAAATAGGTAAATTATTAATTAAGGTTTGATCTGTACTGTAGTAATTCGTGAAAACATAAAAAACTGAAATTAAGCTAATCCAACAAACATAAATATTTACCAACAGGTTATAATAATGCTAAATAAAAAGACGGCAAGAAGGAAGTGATAATGATAGCTCGCTGATGGCTTCTACTTCTCATGCGAACATAATTACATTTAAATAGACGTTTACAAAACATGTAATTCTATTACATAAATATTTTGTTTATTTTTAATTTTGGAAACCAGGATTATTAATAGGTTAAATTACCGAAGGAATCGAGGCCCTGGTCACGACGTACCTACACATAGAAAGTAATTTGTGTGTGTCAGTGTCACCGACAGTGTCACTAACTAATGCAAGGAGAAAATTTAAATGCAATTTATTTAATTTCTATCATATGGAAACGTTTTGAATATGGCGCGGTTTCACGTCAATCGCGCCACAAATCCCTGGATGTTTAAATTTTTCCGCTTGCATTCTAATATTGTTTCGTCATCTAGCTTTATTTAGTAAATACTCCTTGGCATTTCGTCTACTTTATCCGGTTTTTTCCAGTACATACACCGTCATTAGTCTATTTCTGACTTTTCTTGAATTTGTTTTAGTACAAGATCCCGGGGAACATTGACCTTCACCCATCTGTTTACCGGATCAAAATAACATTTTAGGGTATAAAATGTGTTGCTGAACACATACCAATAGGGTTGCCTAAAAAAATATGGTCAAGGATATGATTAATTAACATTTAAAAAAAATATATATAATTTCCCTGACTTGCTAACAAAAAAATTTAACCTTCAATGAAAAGTGTACAATGTATACTATCTGCAAAAAATAGGTTGCCTACCTTTTTCTGGCCACTACTACCTGGTTGCCGTGTGCAAACAGGTAACTAAAAAGTGGTAATTGCGCTCATCTAGCTCCTAGCTTTTGCAGGTAGTATACATTGTAGGTTTTTATTGAAGGTTAATTTATTTGGTGAGCAAGTCAGTGAAATAATATCTTCTTTTGTTTTTTTTTTAATTCGCCAAACCTATCCTTGACCATATTTTTTTTAGGCAACCCTATTTGTATGTGTTCAGCAACACCTTTTATACCCTAAAATATTATTTTCATCCGGTAAACAGATGAGTGAAGGTCAATGTTCCGCGGGATCTTAGACCATTTTATCTTTATGTTGTTGACTGTAAAAAATTGACATTCAACGGCAGATGTTTGTTCTGGAACTATTTACCTATGAACTTTTGTTTGAACAGAAAAATAATCGTCGTTTGGGAGTAGCTACGTATATTATAAAAAATGCGCTTCTTTGGCGAGACATATTAAGATACCCTTTGTTCTATAAAAATATACTTAATATTTTTGGCAAAATAAATTTTCCATGGATTAACTGAGAGTTCGAAAATATTTTCCTGTCGCGCCGTTGCGTCGTGAGTCACAATCATACCTGTTTAACAATATTTTAAGAGCCCGATAGGTCTGAGATAATTATTGAAATAAATACTTGCAGTTTATTGTAGAATACGTTATCATGCAAATGCCCATATTAGAAAACTCACATAGATTAGAGCTGTTTTAAAAGTATTTTGGTGTATTATGATATTTTAAAATACAACTTTTAGGCTCACTTACAATACGATCACTAAATCCTATTTAGCCATTAAGCGTGTTTAAGAAATGTCATATCGTATGACAAATGACATCACTAGGCATGCTTAGCGGTCAAATAAGAATATGAATCGGCGTGCAAGTCGGCCTTAGTTTTGTTCCGGTAGTTGACCCAATTGTGACTTAATAGTCTATAATTCTTGGCATTTCTCCCCTGTAAAACTTCATATTTTATAGTACGGTAAGTTGTGACCACCTTAGGTAGTCGTCCTATATAATAAATAAATGATCCATCAGCCTAAACGCGCCTATTTAAAAAAAATGCTGGCAAGGTGGGTCGGTGACATCGACATAATTATACATATAATAAGCTATCGCAGTTTTTGCTTTGTACCGCTTACATCAGGTATCGTGCGATACTGGCATGAACTCTCTAAAATCCACTACGATTGTATCACGGGTTTTACAGAACAAGCAACGCGCTCTTTGAAGCTCGTGTATTGCAAATGTTTATAGTACCTAATTGACGATTACATTACCGTTGACCATCAGACATGTCTGTTTGCGTGATATTTTACAACAAATATGGGCAACGGCCCGGCCGGCCCGTAGAATATTTTGAAACTCCTATTTTTGGAACATACATAGTAACACTGAACGTCTTTCGTTCCTGACCACTAATGAATATTTGAATTTTTAACATTGTTTATTTTTTTTGAGGTAATTTTGGTTTGTACCAGGCGACTCATTGAAGAACATCAGAACATCACCTATGACAAACTATTTTATACGAACATTTTAAAGTCAGGAAGCTTTGTTGCTGCTGGATACTTCACAAACCACAAGCAGGCAAATCTTTTAGTGTGACCTTAGAATCTACAATTATATTAACAGAATAAAGGCGTATTTTTCATAACCATCTATTTTCAATGTTCAGCGACTGCGTTAACATACCAAAGTTTAGCCTAACATTCCATACGTTACCCATATACAGGGTTATTTTTAAAACACCAGCAACCTCGCAGGGGTAGATACCTAAGGTTATAAGCTACTACTTTTGTTCTACGACTTTTGATAATTTGTTAGATTTTATTTTCATACAAAAATAAGTATTCATTTAATTTCCGTCTTAAATGTTACCTACACGCATCGCAGATTACGTAAGCAAACACGCGAAGCGTGGGGAACGGGGCTAGCGTTGAAGGTCATCGCCCGAGCCAGCTGAGCGGCTTCTTTGAGTCGCGCGCGCACGCCGAACGCTACGAAGAAAAATACGACACAACAAAAACTTGTAAAATCATTTCTTTTTAAATATATTGAGTTATATACAAACTCGTAGAACAAAAGTTGTTCCGTATGGGGTCAGCTATCTGGTCCTGCGAGGTTGCTGGTGTTTTAAAATTAACCCTGTATGTTTTAACAGATAATAACAAATACTCTAGCATCTACTTAACTATTTTTTTGGGTGCTACTACTTCTTTCGGTGTCAATTAAATGAATACCGTGATATCTTTATATATATAATTCTTCTGTGAGTGTGTATGTTCCTGAACTTCTCTTAAACGACTGGACCGATTTTGATGAAATTTTTTGTGTGTGTTCAAGGGGATCTGAGAATGGTTTAGATTCACAATTTTGTCCGCTGGACAATGTTTTTTTTATTAATTTTTAATTTATTAGTAGTTGTTGATTTTGCTGTTCCTGGGTATGAAACACTTGATGTCTTTTTGATGTGAAACATCTATAAGCGCAGGTATAAACCGGTTTGTTGGTATATATACTAGACAGGACAGGGACAAGCCAGGACAGGGACAGGACAGGGACAGGACAGGGACAGGACAGGGACAGGACAGGGACAGGGACAGGGACAGGGACAGGGACAGGGACAGGGACAGGGACAGGGACAGGGACAGGGACAGGGACAGGGACAGGGACAGGGACAGGGACAGGGACAGGGACAGGGACAGGGACAGGGACAGGGACAGGGACAGGGACAGGGACAGGGACAGGGACAGGGACAGGGACAGGGACAGGGACAGGGACAGGGACAGGGACAGGGACAGGGACAGGGACAGGGACAGGGACAGGGACAGGGACAGGGACAGGGACAGGGACAGGGACAGGGACAGGGACAGGGACAGGGACAGGGACAGGGACAGGGACAGGGACAGGGACAGGGACAGGGACAGGGACAGGGACAGGGACAGGGACAGGGACAGGGACAGGGACAGGGACAGGGACAGGGACAGGGACAGGGACAGGGACAGGGACAGGGACAGGGACAGGGACAGGGACAGGGACAGGGACAGGGACAGGGACAGGGACAGGGACAGGGACAGGGACAGGGACAGGGACAGGGACAGGGACAGGGACAGGGACAGGGACAGGGACAGGGACAGGGACAGGGACAGGGACAGGGACAGGGACAGGGACAGGGACAGGGACAGGGACAGGGACAGGGACAGGGACAGGGACAGGGACAGGGACAGGGACAGGGACAGGGACAGGGACAGGGACAGGGACAGGGACAGGGACAGGGACAGGGAAAGGGACAGGGACAGGGACAGGGACAGGGACAGGGACAGGGACAGGGACAGGGACAGGGACAGGGACAGGGACAGGGACAGGACGGGGACGGGGACGGGGACGGGGACGGGGACAGGGACGGAGACCGGGACGGAGACCGGGACGGAGACCGGGACGGCGACCGGGACGGAGACTGGGACGGAGACCGGGACGGAGACCGGGACGGAGACCGGGACGGAGACCGGGACGGAGACCGGGACGGGGACAAGACAAGAACAGGATACATTTTACACAAATATATGTAGGTGATACGAAGTTCACCGGGTCATCTAGTATCCATATAAAATAAATAAACATTGTAACACAAAACGTGGTAAAATGTTATATTACTCGCAATTTATTGGTTATGGTTTTATTTATAAATTTTTTAACGTAATCCGATTGTATTTTACCCACTTAAAAAAGAAGGGTCTATTGAAGTCGAAACTAGTACTAACTAGAAATGCAAAATAATGTTTCGAATTGTCGACACGTTAATTTTGCTTTTTTTATGTATGTACAACGACAAACAGCATTCTCATCGGGATTGTTTTACTGCATTGGTATTTACATGCAAAACAGCTGTACCTACTACTAAAAATTTAAAATAAAATATGTTGATGTCGGTTTTTAAGTTATGTTTTGAAAGTTGTCCCACATTGGTATTTTCACAATGGTCAGCTTTACTGGATTGCCGCGCGGCACTTGAAATTACTTGAAATGCTGTCTGTGCGCACAGACCGGTCGGCGCTGGAGAACGCGCGCTTATCGCTTGGGTCGCGGGGAGTTTCCATGCTTTCCTCAATTACCTGTTACACCCGATACTTGGAATCAAAGTTTACTTTATACGTTTATCTGAACGCTCCGCGACGTCGTTAACTCGATCTTCAACTGGGAAATTATCAATTGTCCAAATTTTGTATAGGTACAACACAGTTTTATCAGCAATTGGCAGTAGCATGCGTTATCCGACGTGAAACATGAATTGAGACCTGTTTTGTTAAGGTGCAGTTTGATTTCAAGGACAACAACATTTGGTAACTTGGGGAGTGTGGCGGTTATAACGTACGGGTACAAATTTTAGTGATCGATGCACAACTAATAAATAAGAGCGTTCTTTTGCTTTTTTGAAAACTGAGCAATCACAGCTTATTGTGATAGCACAACTGAGTCGAGGCTGCACTTCATACCGATTATGCATATTATGCTAGAATATACTGCACAGCAACAAGTAAGCATCAATAAAACCTTTTCAAACAAATTTTATCTGTCTCTACCAATAGTCTAATGGTCTCGTCAAACAGCGGACGGGGCGGGACGGCAACGCGACGCTGACGGGACTGTGTATAGATAATCAAGAGTCGCGTCCCGTCGAGCGCGACGGTTCTGTGTGACATTTTCTATATAGACTAATGCATTACAACTGCTGCATGTCCCGTCAGCGTCGCGTTGCCGTCCCGCCCCGTCCGCTGTCTGGCGAGACCATAAGCGTCCTCTCCTCACATGTGACTCGCGAAACATTGAATTGTGATAGTAGAATTTATAAAATGAGCTGACCACCGATAAACTCATTCTTTGTCGGTGGTCGCTAGTTTTTTGGATTGCACTACGCTTACCATCAGGTGTAGTGCAGTCACTTTGCCGTGCTAGGGTAAAAAAGGGCTAATTAAGGTATTGGGAAATGGAGAAGGATTCGGGCCTACGGATATCTTACTCACCGTACGAAACGCAACAGCAAGCCGTCACTTTACGTCTGTTTTCTGTGAGAAAGCTGTAACGACCGGGTCGAGCCGGCCCAAACACGCTGTAGACAAAACTATCTACAGCATTCAATAAACGAAGATAATTACGTTTCTGTGCGTATGTTTTAAACTTACAAAACCCTTTTCGCACCGCTCGTCACCGCTCCAATAAGGAAAACTAACTGCCGCACAGTCTAAGCTTCAAATACGACGAATACTTCCCGTAACGCAGTGAATGTTATTTAAAGTAGATAGAAAATGAGATAGAAACTTAGGTAGCAACATCTAGGACTGCTTTTGTGATCAATATTAAGGCGCGTGTTGAATACATTTCTATTACCTTACACGTCCTTGTTATATGGTTCGAAGACAATCTTTGGTTAACTACTTAACACTTCTAATAACTCGATGTTTCTCCGAAGAGATATTACTTCGCTCGGCGATCGGCAGAATTATGCCGGTCTGAAGTGACCGACATTACAGCAGTAGTTATAAAATTGCATCTTGCGTGGAGTGAACCTGTGTATGCGCAAACCCGTCCAACGCGACGTCGCGCCGCACCGCGTCTCACGGCGCGCGTCAAAGCGCTTTTGGATTATTATATACTTTCCCCTTTAATAATTCACAGTCTCAGACATCATTTGAACAGCAGCTGTTCAACAGCTAGTCTGGCGTACTTGTAGTAATTTCATGAAACAAAGTTTATCTGTGAGTATTTAATTGACATAGCTATGTAAATTTGCATGGTACTTACTAGAAAATGTAATATTGCGGATTATGCCAATTAGTACGATTTGATTTCCATCAGATATTGCAACGTACTATTTAGTACACACTTAAAATACCAAGGTGAAAAACAAGTTACATGGGATATTTATATTAGCGATACTTTCGTATTAAATTGCCGTATTCACTTTGAAATTTTACCCTATTATACCTTTAAGTTATACGGACATTTTACGATACTCCGTACTACATTAAGTGGCCTATAAATTCGTTTACGCCGACGTTATAAATTAACGGAAATTTCTCTAACGCATTTTATACTTGTACACCAGTATTATAAATGCCATGATGATGACATGTTACGCGGAAAGGAGCCTATTATCCTTCAGATTGTCTATGTATGGGTATAAACTGGTTGTCTGGTTGTTACTCTATCATACACTTGTTTATTAGTTTAGGTACATTTAAGACTTTATATTTGTTTGAATCCTTTACATGGATTTCTAGCGTAGATTTTTATAGTTGTAAAAAAATAAGGTATCAATAATAAGGTTTACCTGCGTCGCAAAGGGTAAAGGGTAGCCGGCGCAAATATATTTTCTTTAAATAACAAGATTTGTATTAGGTTTATGTATGCTTCTGAGATAGTTTACGTCAGACAGCCTAAACTATTTTCAATATTTGAAGTACCTACTACTTCTATCCAGCAATCTATTCTGATCCATGCATTACTTCAGGACATGTAGCGTTAGAGGCAGATAAGCTCGTGTATCACCTCTGAGTAAATTCTGCTTACTAGATAGAATAAAACACGTTCAATTATAAAATTCACACTCTGACATACCAGAAGAAACATGTGTACTAGGTACTTTCAATAATAACGATAGGTCATGATGGTCACGATGGAAATGGATCAAACGAACTGAAAATCGTGAAACAAGAAAATTGTTAATTACACTCGTCTGAAATAATCGCCTGTTTACAGAATCAAATCAAATCTAATTAGGTATCTAGTTCCTAGTTTAGCTCAGAGTAAAACCGTTGACGCTTGTTTTACTTTATCCACAAGTGATTCCTTAAATCGCTATCAATAATATTATAATAATTTCTCGATGAAGCTATTACAGGTGCCACATCTTTTGACAATAGTTGAAGATACCTTAAAATTTAATTTTCATTTCTACAAATTTTACAATAGAGCTATTTCACATGTGCTTATTTCTTATTGCACGTCAACTTATTTGGTACACCAAATACATTCGCAGTATAGGAAAGCCAAGAGTAGTTTTATTGTGAAATACTTATTAGCTACTCGTTAGAGCTATAGCTCTATAGTATACTGTACAATTTAGCGCTCTTGAGGCTCGGTTAAAACAAACACGGTTCTAAGATGACGTCCGTTAATTTGTTACCATCGTTTGAATTAGGCGCCAGGGTTGTCATCTTAGGTTCGTTTACATAATATCCTTGACGGTACAATAGTAGGTTAAGCGGTTATTGGCAATGTGATATATTTATCCTCTGTCGTTATAGAACTTGAGCAGCGATCGTAAATACCTACAGTGTACGCCGCGCGTTCAGATCAAGGCCGACGGAACGCTTGCCAAGGCATTACTCGCACTGTCAGCGTGCTATTGTCGTGAAAGTGATACAAAATATATTGTCGAAACGCTTCGTTTCCTTATAGTCATTTATTAGTGTTGTCCGCGGCTCCGCACGCGTGGTTGTCTGTTTCTGGGAAAAAGTAGCCTGTGTTCTAATTCATGTCATGTGCTTTATTATATGCAAAATTTTATTTAATTCATTAGACCGTTAAGGCGTAATTGATCTACAAGAACTCATTTATTTCTTTATTGACTCACGTCCATATTACATAGAGTTTAACCCCCGGCCCTTAGCTTTTTCTGCATGCAATATCTGTACTCCATTTTACAGTCGTATTCCATTTCATAATAAAAAAATCATATAATGTCAGTGGAAAAGGCGCGCTGTAGACATTTTTGTCGACAGTATGAATGGTCCGGCTAAACTGGGTCTTACGGAAAACGAACGTGAAGTCGCGGCTTGCTGCTGCGTTTCGTACAGTGAGTGAGATATCCGGAGGTCTAAATCCTTACTAATCCCTTAATTTTCCTTTTCTATTTAGGGCGGCCCATGATTCTTCCAGTATTGTGGGCGTACGTGGGTGGTGGACATCACTTACCATCAGGTGACATGCTCGTTTGCCGGCCTATGTTATTAAAAAAAGATCTTTCTTCCATTTTATCCCTTTAAAATTTAAATTCCCTAAAATCCTTTCTTACCCACATTACACAAACTATCATATATGACTAAATATTGTCAGGATCGTATCTTTAGAAACATTTGAGATTTCGTGTTTAATCAGTCAGTGAGTGAATGGTATAACTTTTGATATATTTACTGCTTCGCTTCCGTGCTGCCCCAACTTTTACCCCTTTAAAATGTAAATCTCGACAAATCCTTACTTAGCACGCCCTTGCCTACATTACACAAACTATCATCTAACCAAATTTCATGACCCTAACTCTGTTAAATTTTGAGATATCGTGATTAATCAATGAGTCAATGGTATTTCGCTTTTATTATAAATAGATTACTAATTAATTGTGATGTGTGAGTGTGTTATGGGTGATTATCAGATCGAACGCGCGGTGGTACGCCACGGAGGCTATACCATATATTATATAAAAGTACTCTGTGGGCTATACACATGTATATAAGGCAGGTCAGCTCGCTTAGCACGAGAGAGATACTGTTTTTTCTTACGATATGTCGTATTTCTATGGAAAGAGTGACAAAGATATAGAAGCAGCGCAAGAAAACGAGTCGACAAAAAATTATCGAGGCTTTAAGTTAAGGGCGCAAGAATATGATGACAATGTCCAATTCGCTGAGCAGCGTTCGCTATGCAATTAAAAAAACTTAAAAACCGACTTAAAAAAAATAACACTAAAAAGTCAAAAATAACAATTTATATAAATGTCTTTGAAGTCGATGCCTGTGTCGCGATCGGTCAACTGAAATTGCACCGACTTCAAAGAGACCTATAGAAATTGTTATTTTTTATTTTGCAATGTAATAAATGTGAAATCAGTTTTTAAGTTTTATTTTATTATTTTATTTGTTAATTATGAATTTTAGGTACAGCTATGGCATGTATACATTCCAACACAATAAGACAATTGCGACGAAGTTAAAGTTGAGAAGTTTAATTTTTACTCCGTACTCCGTCATCAGATCTTAACCAAATTTATATGGATCCACATAAATGTGTTTTTTGCAACCAAATCGGTCCACAATTGGTGGAGAAATCAAATATTATGTGTAGGATACATAAAAAAGCAAAAAAAAAACTCGCCGAATTGAGAACCTCCGCCTTTTTAAAGTCAGTTAAAATATATATTCGCTTTGCCTTCAACAAGATGAACTTAATTCCTATATGATCATAAAATTTGTTGAGAATGATGTTTATATAAGGTTTCGCCATCCATTTATGTGTTTGGAAATTTACATTTACCGGGGCAAAAAGGGGAAGAAGAGGGGGTTAGAACAGAATACGACTATGAAATTGAATACAAATATTGCTTATTGAAAAATAATGTGACACGTGTTTCACATTTTCGTAAAATTTCAATAAGTCACGTTGTAATAATTTAAAGAACAACTTAAAATTGACATTATCATTCAATATCATAGATTTTATATTGATGGAAATATTAATATTTAAATGTTTTATAATCTGATCCTTTAGAGACCTCCGACTCGCGAAGGCGTTCGATCGAGTGTGGCATAGAGCCCTTCTATCGAAGTTACCATCCTACGGGATCCCCGAGGGACTCTGCAAGTGGATCGCTAGCTTCCTGGATGGTCGGAGCATCAAAGTCGTCGTGGACGGCTGTTGCTCCGAGACTCTGTCCATTAATGCTGGCGTTCCACAGGGCTCGGTGTTGTCGCCGACTCTCTTCATCTTGCATATCAATGACATGCTGTCTATCGACGGCATACATTGCTATGCAGATGACAGTACGAGTGACGCGCGATACATCGGCCACCAGAATGTCCCTCTGAGTACTGTTGAGGAAAGACGGTCTCAACTTGTGTCTGAAATCGAGAGCTCTCTGGGGCGGGCCTCGAAATGGGGGGAAAAGAACTTAGTTCAATTCAACCCCACGAAGACACAAGTTTGCGCGTTCACTGCTAAGAAGGACCCTTTTGTCATAGCGCCACAGTTCCAAGGAGTACCTCTCCAGGTTTCCGAGAGTATTGGGATCCTCGGCGTCGAAATATCGAGTGAAGTCCAGTACAGGAGTCATTTGGAGGATAAAGCCAAACTGGCTAGCAAAAAGCTGGGTATCCTGAACAGAGCGAGGCGATACTTCACGCCGGGCCATAGACTTACGCTCTACAAAGCTCAGGTACGGCCCCACGTGGAGTACTGCTCTCATCTCTGGGCAGGAGCCCCCAAATACCTGCTTAACCCACTTGACTCCTTACAAAGGCGGGCTATTCGAATCGTCGATGATCCCAGTCTCACGGATAACCTGGAACCCTTAGGACTGCGGAGAGACTTTGGCTCTCTCTGCGTGGTCTATCGGCTGTTCCATGGGGAGTGCTCTGAGGAGCTGTTTAAGATGGTGCCAACGTCACCATTTTACCATCGCACCACCCGACACCGCAGTAGAGTTCATCCATACCACCTGGAAACGATACGGTCTAGTACCGTACGTTTCCAGCGATCATTTATTCCGCGAACGTGTAGGCTCTGGAATGAACTCCCTGCCTCGGTGTTTCCCGAGCGCTATGACATGTCCTTCTTTAAACGAGGCTTAAGAAGAGTATCCCTTCAGTGGTCGGCAGCGGCTTGGCTGTGCCCCTGGCATTGCCGATGTCCATGAGCGGCGGTGACCGCTTACCATCAGGCGGGCCGCTTGCTCGTCTGCCTATCAAGGCAATGAAAAAAAAAAAAAAAAACTCCAATTAGAAAAATATATCACTAATTTATACAGCTTAACAGATTTTATTCAACCGTAGATAAGAAGAATTTGATTAATGATGCTACAGAGACACACACACACACAAACACATACATACCCACAGACAGACAAATGGCTCTATTTTCTGGCTTGACCGGGTTGTTACCACTGTCTGGCAGAGAGTGAGATATCCGGAGGCCCGAACCCCCCCTACTCCTCATACCTTAATTACCTCATTGTTTTGAGGTCTGAATCGCGTCTATGATTCTATTGGTATTCTAAACGTTCATGGGCGGTAGAGGTCATTTACCATCAGATGACCCACTTGCTCGTTTGCCTTTTTTTATGCTATAAAAATGGGCAAAATTATAACGCCCTTCTTTACGCCAGAGTTTAAAAAATATACCTAGTTAGCAATTTATGTTTGCTAATGTAACCATTATAGACTATGGATATTATTGGATATTGAGTAGGTACCTATATAATTAATATTTCCCTGCGCAGTACATAATAAATGGCATACCTGCATAATAAAGCTCATGTTGTACCTACATATAATATATACCTACATCTTACGTAATTTCTATTAGGTACATTACCATACTCATACAAGAGAAGCATCTAGATCCTAGATTATTCTACCTATACCCTAAAATATATTTTTCATTCGGTAAACAGATGGGTGAAGGTCGATGTTACCGGGTATCCTCTACTATAAGTGTGCAGTTGTAGTCGAAGCCTATCATTCAGGCGCCGCCGTTTAGTGGAATATTTGATGCACTCAACAACTCTAAAGATAGACTGATAGGAATTCAATCGCTAAACAATGTAATTACAAATCTGAAGGTAAACAAACAATCCTCGATACAGATTATCGATAGTATTATGTATAGGATTACGTCGGTCTTCGACTACAATGTGTACTTACCTACACTTCTAGTCAATTAGTTTAGTGAAGCTGATAATTACCTCAACGACATCTGCATTCAGACATCACTTAGTAATTACGTACCTGTTTAATAAAAATTCGTAATATACGTTACTAGTCGGTTTAATAATTTAACGAGTGATCATTGCTTCTGAAGGCAATGAAGAAATATCAAATTGTACAAACGCAAATATAGTCAGCAATGTTCTATAATCTTTTATCGTGATATTAATATGACAATTAGTATTAGTAATATAAAACATGTTTTTGTTTGTCTCGTCGTAACTCGTAAGCATATTTCAATAATAGTTCCATACAACGTAAACAGAAGTTTCACTCATTATTCAACATTATGGTAATAGTTAATGTTAAAAACATCAAACAAGTATAATAACCCTCGGATATCTTCTTCCGCGTGCCCTTATTCCAGTACAGCTTGATACAGTAGGGTATGAGTGCTCGCAAAGAGCGGCGTTGGCGAATAAGTAGCCATTTTAACTGCGTGCAATAGTAAGAAACATGGTCATATTTACGAAGATTATAGATAAATCGAATGCAGTTATTCAGAAGACGGTCAAGTTTGTTATTAAAATATATTATTTTTGTAGTATACAATAACATGTTTTTTTAGTTTACATAAATAAATCTTCTGGACAGAGAGCCCTCGGGTAGCTGATCCACTTGACTACTATCAAGCTCATTTTCCGTGAGTAGCTTCGTTTCGATGAGACGACCAACAATTCCCTATGCGAAAATTCTCTATTGTGGTAGCTAACAGAGGTAGAAAGGATAGAATATTTCGATTTGATGATACTCAAAAAAATATTATTTTATTTGTAGGACAATATGACAGTTAAATTATATAAATATTAACTAAGTAAAAACAAAAAAATCAGCTGGTTAGTAATCATTCTTATGACCTTGGTATCGATACCTATTGGAAGTAGGTATATCTATACTATCCTTCCAATAGGTATGATTACTAACCAGCTGATTTTTTTGTTTTTACTTAGTTAATATTTGTATAATTTAACTGTCATATTGTCCTACAAATAAAATAATAATTTTTGAGTATCATCAAATCGAAATATTCTATCCTTTCTACCTCTGTTAGCTACCACAATAGAGAATTTTCGCATAGGGAATTGTAGGTCGTCTCATCGGAACGAAGCTACTCACGGAAAATGAACTTGATAGTAGTCAAGTGGATCAGCTACCCGAGGGCTCCCAGTCCATTCTGTTTGGTCGAAACAATGCTCTATAGTGGCTAAAAGATCTTTCAACATCACAAGACGTGACTGAAGCTGTTATATTAAAAAAAGTTGCTCATTTAATACGGATTTTTACGTACTAACCTCGTAATGAATAATTATTCATATACATAATAATAATAATTATTCATTATAATGACAGTGAATCTCATAATTCAAATTATTAAAATAAAGATGAATTTAAATACACGCTTTTCTCATATGGATAGGAGACATCAATAACAATTTATTGAAGTCTTTTGTCAATGATAATATAGGTATATTATATATTTTTTAATTTTATCCTATTCATCAGCGGCTAGCGTGTACAAATATGTAATTAGCGTGACAGGCTATTATGTGTTTGACATTAATAGTATGAGCGTAAACAACGAAATCCTTATTGCAAAACGAATTCTAACTTTAAACTAAGTTTCTAACACTAATAACTCTGTGAGCCGTAAACAAACTGGTCAAAATAAACCTAGGTTAAAGTTAGAATATGTTTTCTAATAAGGCCCTGTATGTTTTGTTTTATTTAATTTAACATTATTTGTAACACATAATATACAAAAAATGTAACTATCTACTCTCTTCTTTATAGGAACGTTTTTACTATGCCATACCTCAAGCTGAGGCGCGTTATCGTATTTAGTTTTCTCTTCACGTATTTGTACATAAAAATAAGAACATGTTTTATTGTGCGTATCCAGTAGGTAAATTGCGAGAAGTTTCAGAAGTTTGCTTTAAACCTTACGAGTGGCACGTGTACCCCACGAACAGACTACGAGAATGTAAATGGGTAATATGAAATCCTTGAAAATTTTAACAGCGATAAACTACGCGAAGTATTCAAGAAATCAGTATACGGTTTGTGTACAACCACGTGGCATTCCTATGACACGACAGTGTCAATTATTTCTACGCGATATTTTCTAAAGTCTACTACAATGGGATTTTCTTGCCAGACACGGTTAGTAAACGCCGCAAATAAAAATGATTTAACAGCACGGCACTGTTTGACGGATGCTGCAATTTGCCCTACCTTATTTTTAGCTACCACGTGACTGGAGTGAAGTGACTTGACTGACGGTCAACGTCATCATAAGATCCTATAATACAGTTTTGCAGCGGTACATAGCGGTTAGTTTTGTAGACGAGTGCCGATGCCTTTGAAAATGGTAAAAATAGAAACAAAATTATAGTAGGATGAAACCCATTGTAAAAGGAAGAGAATACAACAAAATTGATAGGAAAAATAAATTACGGGCGATCTGAGGTCGGGAAGTGGGAAGGGGGGCTTTTAAGGGTAAAAAACGGTTTAGTGACACATAAATAAAGAACGTTTTGAAATAACTTCTCGGACACAATAGAAACTAAACTAAACACAGCTCGGATAGACGCCTGCCCTAGCAAACACTTAGTCACAACATACCTATCTATATAATTATAAATACAGTGCATAATGCTTTAGGTTTCCATATATTTTCAAATAATTAGACACCCTTGATCTAGCATTAATTATTTGAATGCACTGAATTAATGTAATAAGTAATAAGATAAAAAACACCTATACTGGCGTCGTGCGGTTGGTGTTAACGAATTCACGTTACAACTTGGATCTGATGTAATCTTCATACTCAACTCAATTAGCAGTTTAGCACTCTCCGTGCCGCGCCGCCTACCTTAACTACCATTGCTACTACGTTTTCAGAAACTTAGTCATCGTGTAATGCGGTGGAGATGGTGGCTTGGGTTTTTCGATCCCAATTGTATTTTTAGTTTGTGATCAAAGAAGCTCCTTGCATTTTTCTAATAAAAAATATGATAGAAATAATAAACCTTTTAATTCTTTCTCTTTTATTTCTACTCCTGTCACCCTATATTTATCTCATTCTCTTGTATGCTACTTTTGTGAAGTTTCACTTCTGCCCTGTGTGAATTGCATCCACACACTTTTTTACGTGAGTGCGAGTGCCATGTGTGTCGAATATACTTATAGCTATTTTCGCCAAAGGCCAACCCAGGAATATTTACATTACACTTGCATATTTTTTTTTTGTTTTTTGTCTCGGTGCGGGAATCGAACCCGCGACCTCTCGCTTCACAGCCAGCTACTCGCCCGCTGCGCCACGGAGGCTGTCAATTCTGTAAAGTCAATGTGTGGACATTAAAAAAAGCAATAACCCATGAGTTTGTTTCGGCATGTCTTCTCATGGCCAGCCACGAAATTCCGATGAAAATATAATACAGTTTAAAAAATGAAAAAGTGATATTTATAATCAAATTTACAGAATAAATTATTTGAGTTTTGAATTTGATCGGTGATGACAATTTTGCCAACATATTAAGGTTCGCGGACAAGGGGGTACCTAAATAGTGAACTAGAGAAGGGAATGTCCCAGTGGCGGATTTACCAGCAGGCTGAGTAGGCTGGAGCCTAGGGCGGCAAATTTTAAGGGGCGGCAAATTTAGTTCATAAGTTTTTTATTTCGGTTTACACCATTAAAAAAAATCTTTGCTGTAAAAATAATCAAGGATCTAACACGGTACCATAGTTCTCAATAATAATAACTATATGGGAAAAGTTGATGTAACGAGGATCATGGAGCACAACTGATAAAATTTTTATTGATAGAAAATTGATATGATTGTGTAAGATATCAAAATTTAGAGGCGGCAAAAATTGAATAGCCTACGGGCGGCAAATCTATAAATCCGCCACTGGAATGTCCACTAATCAGGTTTAATAGCCTTAGATATGTTCAGTGTTCGCCAGGGTCAGCCGAGTTCGAACCAGCGGGAGATACCCTCATACCCGTTGGTAGCATGTAGGTAGAAAAATATCTTTCCTCATAATCGACAATAATATCTGTTGTAATAAATACTGACAATGAATAACTTTGCATCTACTTATAGCAGTTGATGATTATTAGTTAATTAAAAAATACGGAGCTCATGGTAAAACCCGATGGACCCTGATAAAATGAGATTTAGATAAAATACTGTTCAGCATATATGGTAGGCATTTAAAAACAATGCCCATTAAATATTATATTAAATACCCATCTAGGTAGTAAAATGGAAGAATGCTACATACATCTCGGATAGCTATAAAGTACTGAGTCATTAGTCGGCGCTCATCTCATTGATAGATATGCTAAATGAGATAAATCAGTGTTTTCCCAACGCGAATGAATTTTAATAGCATGATATCTAATAGCATTGTCTTGACCCTCGCAAGATTAGTTTTATTATTAGGTTTATATTGGTCAGTTTGTATGGGTTACCGTAGTTACTAGTTTTTAGAGACATAGTTTAAAGTTAAAATACGTTTTGTAATAAAACCTTCATTGTTTACGCTCACACTGGCAATGCCTGAATGTCAAATCTTGCAGGTGATGTAATAAAACAAAATTCAAAAACATCGAGTTTCGGCCACTACGTGACTACTAGTTTTAATAAATGTATTATACCCGACAGTCATACAAATAATTCTAACGACCGACTCCACTCTAGATTAGTACAAATATCAATTTGGGACCGCTAGTCCCACACCACCCACACCTGCAATAAATATTTGTGGATTACACAAACATTTCTTTCAGAGCGGTAATCAAACTCACGGCTTCTCGCTTCGCAGCCAATTACTCGCCCATTGTGCCACGAAATGTAAAATGGTCTCTAATCATAAGTAATTGTGTTATATTATAGAATATTATGATGTTTCACATTATAAAATGTAGAATTAAGCAGATTAAAAATAGTGAAGATTTTTAATGTTTTAATTAAACTGAAATACCTACTTATATCTTGGAACCCCCGACTCGGCTGTGATGACTTAGGTTTAATATGATTTTTACCCGCCTTAATTTTCTGTCACGCCTATTAAGTATTTTATGGAATTTGTGCATATTACAATCCGCACTACAAGACCTTTTAAATGCTATTTCACACAAAAAGTGAAAATTTAACATAGGTACATATAAAGCGTTATAAAATTCGACAAGGTAATTTCTATCAACGGGAACACTGACCTTCTTTTACTCAGATAACTGAATTGTTTTACTACCATTTAAATAATATTCATGACATACAAACCAGTGTTAATCTTATATCCCTCATGTTAGTAAATCATAGTGGTTTTGTGGTCGGCCGTGACACAAAATCTAGTAAGTAGGTAGGTATACAATTATCAATTCACTGCAGCGAACCTCCTAAATAATTTATTTGCATGAATGTCCTTAAGCAGGCGTTATGTAATTGAAAACTAATTATTTGCTTACTTTGACACATTTTTAAGTAGGTACGAGTATAATATGCGAAAGTCAATATAACAACTCTGACTTTGGTATTGTTTTTAACATTGCTTTACACTAAAAGCCATGGCTTCTTGACAAAACTGTATTTGTAAAGACCTTGTCTCGATATTTTCCTTCACCATAAATAAGTAACAAGCTTGCAATGTCCATTTTTTGTGACGTAATTCGTAATTATTGTTTTACTTAATTAAATATTACCGTCACTGTCACAATGTAAAAAAATGGTTTAAACGTGTGTGTGAATTTTTTTTATTGAGCTCATTTCACGGCTGACGAGTTAAAGGAAGTTTAGCAAAAATATTATAATGATAATAGACAATAGTTTTTTTCTTCTAAATGTTGATTCATGATATACAATATAACCATTTTCCTATCTTTTTAAACTGTAACTCAAGAAAAAGTCATCACATTCCCGCGAATATTAAAAATCTTCATTCAAAGGTTAAATTTATATCTACATTAACACCGTATCACTCATATTAAAATGTGTAGTTATTGAACGTATTAAATAAATAAATATGTAATCGTAATTCTTATGATTATAAGTCTTTAAAAATCTACTACTACTCAAATAAGAAACAAAACGACAACTAAAGGATCGATCACATTGAAAGCAAAAAATCTCGTACTTAATTCATCGGAATTATTGAACCCAAGATTACTCTTATTGAACTATTGGCGCGTTAGGGAAAATTATCAGTTTTTTTACGATACGCGCGCACTCTAACAATCGAATCGACACCACAACCTTAGTTGTTTACATATTCATGAGACTTCTACATATATTCGAGGTAGTTGTTTTTTTCAACAAATCGATATGGGTGTCATTTTCGAGGTTTCTTGAGGTGCTGATTAAGAAAACGACATTCATTTTCAGAACTTTTTGTAGTTTATTTTGTTTTGTTACACCAAAAAAGTATATCTTCCCACGTGTGTACATAATAATTTTTTTAAACAAGTAAGTTGGATCTTCGTTGTTTGTTGAAATAACACGTTTCTCACAGACGTCGCTATTGTCTATTATTGACTAAGTGACGCGTTGCGCTGTCGCGAGAAAAAAAATCTCTTGCTATTGTAGTTTAAAATCTGTTCGAATAAACATATTTTTAATAAAGGTTAATTAGCGCATTATAACCTTAGTTCGATCTGCCAATTACTAAGTTCAATAAAGTATGTTAACTATTATTAGTTGATTGTGACGTGTCATATGGACACGCAAAACTGACTAAATGTAATTAAGTACTTACTGCAGCTTTCCTTACCAATTTTCCTTAAAAAATATGTATGTACACTTAAGTAATATTTTAAGCTTAACAAGGTTGCAAAAAATGACAGTCGATGAAAATAAATATATTTTTATTATCCACGGCAATAGAAAGTTTTTATGGATCAGCGCTTCGATCCGAATAAAGTATCACTACACATTATAAGACAAAGTTTCCGCCGCATCTGTTTGTCTGTTCGCGATATACTCCAAAACTATTAAACGGATTTTCATACGGTTTTTACCAATAGATAGAGTAGAGTGATTCACGAGAAAGGTTTAGCTGTATAATTTGTTAAGGTTTTGTGTAAATTGCTTGAAATATAACAATAATTGTTGGAAATGTCGGAAAAAGTCAGGCCGCTTGAGAGCTTTCATCTAAAACGCTACCTAATCCCTTTTTAGATATAATAAAACAATGCATGGCGGGATATTCCTTTTTTATAGATCTACCAAAAAAGTTCGAGATGAGTATGAGATGAGAGTATTACTCCTCCAATACGTTAGTTACTTTAAGCATTTATACATACGCATTATTATAATTTTTTAAACGATATAATTTAAATGAATATCTTAGGAGTTATCGCAAAAAGTTAACGCGCGCGAAAAGAAATTCAAGCGCGTTTCTCACATCAATGATGGGACTCGCTTGATGCGATCACCCCCGCGCCGTGCTGCGCCGTGCTACGCCGTGCCCACAGACAAAACATAGTAGTAATATGTAGGCCGCATAATATACTATTCGTGAGTAGCAGCCGGGGCGGGTCTTTTTTTTTGTGTTGACGCTTGCTGTAAGCCTGACACTAGTCGGCTGTATACAGCTTCACCGGACTTTGTTTTAAAAAGGCAGGGGCGGGTCGCTAGTTACTTCATAAAACAGAAAAATGCCTGGCACGCTGCTAACGTTTATAAACTATAAACACACAACCTACGTTCATTGATATTAAATTTCATCCGAATAACAAACATAATCACGAATTATATTTGCAGACTTTTTTGTCTAATAATTTGCATTGGCGCCAATCCAACACGTTCACTAACCACGTGTAACTTGCAACCGATCGCGCAAAACTATATCGCCACAATTTACTTAGGTGGGTACTTACCTTTAATGCGATACACATATAAGGAAACTCGTTTTGATGCATTTTTTATTTTATTCTGGTTTTTGGGTATTCCCTTAGAGCAATCATTATTTTAAATGCTTTAATTTTGGTTTATTTTTTAATCTTTATTTATGGTTCTTTGTTCTAATTGTATGGCGAATGATATTCTGTGAATTTATTTTATGAAGAGGTTTTCCATTACAGTTAGCCTTTTTTAATTAACCGATTTCAATAAAGGAGGAGGTTCAATTCGGCGAGTTTTTTGTTGTTTTTTTTTATATATTTTAGGATTCGCTTACATTTAATATATTTTGTGGTTCCATATGGCTATAACTGAGGGCATACACTAAACTATGTTGACATTGTGCTATAAACATGACGTATGGACAGAGTTTATTTTTGACTGACCGTGAATGTCAGTCTACTCTAGCAATACTGTTGGAACTCGGATATCTGAAAATATCGCCGGTACATGCTATTAACACAACGACTGAAAGTTTCGGATTCATCCGCAATTATTTATTTTGCGCTGTAATTATCGACGCAGAAATGCTCGTATTTGCTAATTTATAAAAATATTACGTGCACATTTTTTGTTTCTTAACTTTGTTATTATAAATAAATAATTTGTGTACTCTCATAAAAATGAAATCACTTACCTTCTTATTTTGCCGGGCGGGGGTGAGACCCACTTGGGAGCCCATTTCTGCTAAAATATTTTTCGGCATTTTGTGCACTGAACGGTACTCACAATAGGGAAAAATATATGATTCGCGTGTCTAGAATATAAAATTTCGCGCTTGTAGTAATGTGTAGAGGCGACGCGAGGTTGCGGCGCAAGCGCTTTATCGAGTGAGCGGGTGTCCGCTACTGCGCCCGGTAATAACGTGTGTTGCGCGCCTAGCGCTCGTGCTTCCATTACGTCATACATCCACTGCGTGCGCGCATCGCTTATACCCCAAAAATTCTATCCCCAATAGCGTTATGGTTTTATAGTAGGTAATTGCTATTTAATACTCTATGTTGGCAAAATTATTGGAAATCGATGGAGCCACAACTTAAAGTAAGAATATAACAATACCGTTACCGGACATACAAATTTCATCATCAGCCACAAGACGTCCACTGCTGAACATAGGCCTCCCCCAAAGATTTCCAGACCGACCTGTTGGAAGCAGCCTGCATCCAGCGACTTCCTGCGATCTTTATCAGGTCGTCTGTCCACCTTGTAGGTGGACGTCCAACGCTGCGCTTGCCAGTACGTGGCCTCCATTCCAGAACCTTTCTGTCCCATCGGTTATCGGTTCTGCGAGCTATGTGGCCTTACAGATTTACCTTGGTAGAAATTATGGTATTTATCACGACTTTAAAATAATCTGGTAACCATCTGGTCATCCGCTAACCCTAACCCCTAATGAATTTTCCCATGGATGTGACGTCACATGACATGACTTTTTAAATAATTTTGACAATTATTATTCTTAAAGCCCATAGTTAAGTCTTAGGTAAGAATAAAGGTCGGGTATACGCGAAGTACATATGGATAGTCCCACAAAGGCGTCTTAATTACGATCTGTAATTTTGTTGGCCACTATTAAAATATTATAAGTGAATAACTAATTAACGCTCACCACTTACGTTTTAATATCCGCCAGCAATAACTTGTATTTCGTCAATGCAAATTAAATAAAATACTCTCATAATGAGAGTATTACAGTATGTGAGCATTTAAAACATTACTATTTATGCAACAGATATTTTTGTAAGAAAAACATAAGTATTAAATAATAATACAAAATGAGGTGAACAAACGATTTTTTTTATATTTTTTTTTATTCGAGCATGGCAGTGACTGCACTACACCTGATGGTAAGCGTAGTGCAATCCAAAAAACCAGCGACCACCAACTAACAATGAGTTTATCGGTGGTCACCAGAGTCATGCTGGCCTGTATAATGCTTCTTCCCTCTTCGGCGAGGAAAGAAGCAAATCGAGGGGCCTGCGACAGGACAAGCGGATAACCGATGCCGGCACAGTAATACAAGGATGTACACCTATACCCGGCCCAATCAACCATCAAGACATGTCACAAGCCCCTCGGGAGAACCGGATATACACTAGCTGATCCTGCAACGCGATCCACACAAGGCATGGATGGCAAGGTATGGATCACTATGGCAGGATTTAACACCGTGTGTACGGTGGTCGCTATTCGGGCGTATATGAATATCCTACCACCAGCAAAAATAAATAATATTTGACTATTTATTAAAAACCCAACGGTAACAGTTATGACACCGTTGTAAAGTAACTTGTGTCGTGGTTGCACAGCAGGTAACTTGCCCACTATGCTAGGGAAACTGACAACTACGAATATG
Source organism: Amorpha juglandis (assembly GCA_949126905.1). Classification (NCBI taxonomy): domain Eukaryota; kingdom Metazoa; phylum Arthropoda; class Insecta; order Lepidoptera; family Sphingidae; genus Amorpha; species Amorpha juglandis. The sequence goes on from OX421367.1 coordinate 10,434,196, forward strand.
TAATGTATGCGCAGCCATCTGGGTTCGGTCAGTCAGTCAACAGAAAAAGAAGTAAGTAGGTATCAACATAATCTACTGTTGTTACAGGTATTCATTAGGTCATCATTATCACGCGTTTGTGTACATATCCCAAATGTACGAAGATTACCGAAGCACATAATTTAATTCGTAGTACTGCAACAGCGACAGATTTGGGCTTAGGCTCGTGGGATTTGAGGGGCACCAAAATTAAAATAAATCCTAACAATTGAAAAAACGCCAGTACCCAAATATTATTTTCCCGGTGCTTTAAAAGTCGATATTAATTAAGTTTTTCGTTAACTGTGAGATATACATATACTCATAAATTGGTTGCTATACACCTCTAGAAAATTCTCACCCTCACTTAATTGCATTTAATGTAAATGAAACATTTGTATTAAGTTTTGACCACATTTTACACAAATATAATATGTAGGTGATACGAAGTTCACCGGATCATCTAGTATACTCATAAACTGGTTGCTATACACCTCTAGAAAATTCTCACCATAAATAAGCTCTTAATTTCAATACGAAGGTCCTCCGCAGTACAGTTTGAAATTTTTCCCTCAGTCCAATAGCAAAAAAATATTATCTCACTCATTAATTGATCGTTTAGCAAAACCTTATATATAAATACTATAGTAAATACTATACTAATACCAAAATACTATAGTATTTTGTAGGAAATTGGACACTCTACAAAAAAAGGATTTTTACATTTTTATCCTAAATTTCACCATTTAAAAAATGTTATAAATTTTAAGAGACATTTGTTTTTTGCTTATAAATTTTATTACTCGTAAACAAATAAGGATTATGAAATCCGCAATGCATATTTTTGTAGGACATTAAATGCTCTACAAAAAAGGTGTCGTATACTTAGTCGATTTCATCATCAATCTTTAATGCATACCGATCTTAACAATTTTTGATAACTAATTCGGAAAAATTCAATTAAACTTATGAGTTTTGAGGTAATCTTTAATTTTTTACCGACAGAGAATGCTTCAAAATATATTTCAATTATTATTTCAGATGTAAATATATTGAAAATAAAGTGTATCATTTATCTCTTCGTGAATTATTCAACAATTTCCAAAAAGATAATTACGTTTTTCTTTAAATATATTATGAAAGGTATTAGCAGAAAAAAATGTTCAATTATTCATAAGAAAGTTTGTTTTTATATAACTGACTGTAAGTTAAAACTTATGGTAAACATAATACCATGTAGATCTACGCCACTATCTCATCAAATACTACCTAGAATATAATATCATTTGGTTAAAAGACGAAATGACTCATTGATTTACGTCCCTCAGCTGGCTCACTCGGCTTAATGTGGTTGATTTTCAAGTGTGTTAATTGCAGGAAAATCTGACTGGAATATTGTTGCACGACGTAAGCACTGAGCAATGAGCATTAGTAGACGTTAGTACAGATTACTTAATAATTTATACTCGTGAATCGCCCGGACTTGTTTAATTATTTACAGTACAGTATGTACAGTAGTACTCTTTAATTTAAAAAGGTTTTTCTTACACTTTTAAATATTACACTTATAAAAATAAAACATTTGAAAATATATTTATAAAAGAGAAAAAATAATATTGACAATGATAAATATTTGGACTTGGCACACGAGGTTACTGACATGTGGACTCAACAATAATTGTCCCTATAATCGTTTCTGCTAATGGCTTGATACTAAAGAGCCTCGACCAACACCTTCAGAGGTTCTCGATTGGTCGTTGGGTGAAGAGCCAGATTCAGAAAGCGGTATTATTGGACACGGCACGCATCGTGAGGAGATTGCTCACTCTGTGGCCCTAACCATCGATGGCTTGGATCCTAGCCCTCGCCATTGAAGGGTGATATTTTTTATATTTTTATATGTTTTATTTTTTACAAATTTAAAAATGTATAAAAAGGCTTTGACATTCCCACGAGATATTTAGTTTAAAAATATTTTATATGTATATACAGGGTTATTTTTAAAACACCAGCAACCTCGCAGGGGTAGATAGCTGTCCCCATACGGAACAACTTTTGTTCTACGAGTTTGGATATAACTCAATATATTTAAAAATAAAATGATTTTACAAGTTTTTGTTGTGTCGTATTTTTCTTCGTAGTATGCGGCGCGGCGCGGCGTGCGCGCGCGACTCAAAGGCGCCGCTCAGCTGAGCGGCGCGTTGACCTTCAAAGGAGCTAGTCCGGTTCCCCACGCTTCGCGTATTTGTTTACGTAATCTGCGATGCGCGTTGTAACAATCAAGACGGAAATTAAATGAATACTTATTTTTGTATGAAAATAAAATCTAACAAATTATCAAAAGTCGTAGAACAAAAGTAGTAGCTTATAACCTTAGGAATCTACCCCTGCGAGGTTGCTGGTGTTTTAAAAATAACCCTGTATATATCAACCGCCCCCCCCTTAATTTTTTATATAATTATATAATAAAGTTTTCCAGTAATAAGTATTAGGAGTACATAAACAAGAAACATTTGTTTTTTGAGTGAGTGCATCTCTACCTTTAAATATCAAACCAATCAAAGTTGACAACATTATACGTGTTGCTAATATGAATTGAAATCACAGGCATTCTAAAGTTTCTTGACAGACATACTGCTTTATTCTTCTTAACTTGTCCAATGCACCACGCGACTGAAATAATTTTTAAGTAAACTTCCATGTAGTTTAGGTAGGGTCGCTTTTCGCCTTTCAGGAGCCATCGAGTGAATCTTTAAGCATTCAGGGGTGTGTGTTTATATGAATAATAATTTACAGTTGAGTTAACCGGCCCTGGATGGATTAATTTGTAGTGATATTTATAAATCGGGAATTGTCGCGTAATTGTGAGTCGAGTAGACCACCGCTAATCTGTACGACACGGCGCGGCGACCTCTTACTCCAAGAGCATACGCGGAGTCTTATATTCTAATGCCTGCTCCGATTCAACCCTCGCATTGCCTCGCACCTCTACTAAAGCCGGCACTGGTGAGAATATGCCAAACATGCATAAAATATGATACTTCTATATCTTAATATGTTTAAAAAAAGTTGGTTTCTTGTTTGATTGGAACGAAAGGTACTTTTCCTGTAAATACGTACTACGTACTACTACGGAAAATTTTATTACGCATATTGAATAACTACCACAACTGTGACAAGATACAATTGTAAATTTCATACATTCCGATACAATCGCGTAATACTAACCACCCTTTACTCTATTGTTTTGTTATATCGCCTTTGAAAAGAAAACCAGGTACAGTCAACACCAAAAGTCGATCAACACATCCAAACCAAAACCCATAAACAAACATGGTAAGATACATAAGTCGATAAACAAGATTAGCGCCAAATCGGATGGACATCGTAAAACATCGAAATTAGCTAAACACCATATTGTGAAGAGATACTGACTAATAAGTCTAGGTACTAGCTTATGCTACAGACGTTGTGATTTAAGGAAATATAAATTTTACTAGATTGCCACTGATAATTAAAATTGATATCATTATCAAATGCATTGCAATAAGATAAACTATCTTTATTAGATTTTTTTTTATCCGAGCACGGTAAAGTACCTAACAGCACGCACCTGATGGTTTTTTTTACTAGCCCTGTATTTATACGTCCCACTGCTGGGCACGGGCCTCCTCTACTGAATGAGAGGGATTAGGCCTTAGTCCACCACGCTGGCCTAATGCGGATTGGCAGACTTCACATACCTTCGAAAATCTTATCGAGTTCTCAGGTATGCAGGTTTCCTCACGATGTTTCCTTCACCGTTTTTGCTTTAGCAAGCGATAATTAACAATTAATATACACGTAACTTAAAAAAGTCAGTGGTGTATGCTCTTGGGACTGGTATCGAACCTCCGACTTTCGTCTCGACAATCCATATCACTCCCCGCTGAGCTATCGCTGCTTGCTAACCTCATGGTTAGCGCAGTGCAATCCAAAAAATCCAGCATGTAAAGTGGACAACAGAATCATGACGTCCTGCTAATAAGCTATAAATGCATGCTTCTTCACTCTCAGAAGAGGGAAGAATTGAGGGACCCTCTACAGGACAGGCGAATGATCGATAAAGGGATACAAAGACCTATACCCGCCCCAACCAAACATCAAGTCATGTCGCAAGCCCTTAGGGAGAACTAGATATACCCTGGCTGATCCTGGAACGCGATCCACACAAGGTATGTCAATATCAGGTATTAGGGTCAGTACGGCAGGTTTTAACACCATATGTACGGTGGGCGCCAATCCCGTGGATTTGATATCTTACCACCAGCAAAAAACTAAACGTTAAAAGTTAAAAGTAACTAAATATTGTCGTCGAAAATATGTTCAGCGAATTATGACCTTTTCTGATAATCATTCAATTTGGCGCTCGTCTTGCTGAGTGGCATAAGTATCCAGTGATATATAGGCTAAAAGTAGGTAGGTGTTTTTTGAAAAGTTTTCATTTTTCAGATTGTAGCACAAATATTTTATCTGCAAATTTTAACTCCTGCCGATTTTAGCAAACACAAAAGTTGTGAGTGAGAAAATTCAAAATTCACCTCTTTGGAATTAAGATGGTTAAATATAAAGATACTTTCTCCCATACTAAATAGATTTTCGTTACAATAGAGCAAATGGACTAAAACGGGACAGTCCCATGAAAACGATAATATTTTTTTCTAAGCTTATGATAGTGTAATTACGCCCATATGCGGCCAATATTTACATGAACTGCTAAAAGCATGAATGCGCCGCGCCACGCCGCGCCGCCACGCCGCGCCGGGCAGTTTCAAGATCGTATGTTCCGAAACGCCTCCGTAAAGGTAGTTGGTCAATGTGCGAACGGGAACAAATCGCAACACCTGCGCCAAGATGAACCGAGAATAGCTGGAACCGGCGCAATCCGGATCGAAGCGCCCACGCGGCGCAGCGGCCCGGCGCGGCGAGGCGCACTTGGCGAACGAGGAAGGCGCGGCGCGCTGCCAGCGGGCGGCGGGCGGTGCGGCGCGGGGCTGGCGCTTAGTGTCAGCGCAGACCACACCAACAACTGCTCAATATACCCTCTAAGCTCGCGGATTCTACTGGTAATAATAAAGTTTCGATCGTATGAAATTCTACTGGGAATAATATAGGGTCGAAACATGATAGTAGCATAAATAACAAATACAGTTACACACATCATCCTGATCCCGCGGCCGACATAGGATAACCTGTTTCGTGTGTATCACGAACTACTACGGTCTCACTACACCGAGATCCATAGCAAATATTTAATATTCTGCATCACACAAATATTTGTCTCATTGCAGGAATCGAACCCACGGCCTCTCACTTTACGGCAGGCTACTCGACAACTCCAATACATAGGTTGTCAAATGCAACAAAATTTTGTACCAGACGTCGCGTCGTCGGTGTATGGTCGCGCATACTCCTTGCGACAACGCGAGAATTTTTCTACTGGAATGAATGTCAATCTAAATTGCTTAATATTTTACGTAGGTACATATTCCTTACAATGAGGAAGGGCTAGTGTATCTATGCGAATTAAGGCGGTTGCCAAGGTGGTTAATAATATTCTTTGTATTAAACCTACGTGTATGACTATGTGTATGACCATTTGAGGTACCCTTTTTTACTAATATTGTAATGTAGTAGAGTTCGCTTTTAATCTTACGTATTTTACCCATGTTTTTGTATCGGCGGTATTTAAGTTGTTAAATATATTTTACAACAAACTTCGCGTAGAGGCCAATCCAATGGGACACTGTGGGTGGACACTTTCTTTCTATGGAACACATACATATATACACATAATATTAGACTCGGACTATTATTTTTTAAATTGTCCTGCTCTAGTAGGTATATAACAACATACGTGTAATTTTTCATTTGCCTACGTGCTAAAGTAACTATTGAGTAGGTTTACAGAACATTACGCTAAAATATGACTTTCACAAACGCACATAAACGTTTGTTGACGTAATTGAAAAATACAAATTCCCCGATAATACGTAGAAGGAAGGTGTATTTACCTATATTGTCATTTCCATTTCCTTGTATACAAGGTGACAAATAAACGACTATAGTCGACTCTCGATAATTATTTGAAAGTCAATGGAATAGAAAAAAAATTCAAAATACCAAGAGTTCAAAATAACAGGAGTTAAATAACCACGAGGAAGAGGCGGTGGGGGGGGGGGGGACTCAAATAAATAAGAGTTCGATCAAAATTTGTGATTTGTTATTTCTATATTATTATTTTTAACAATTAAATACAATGAAAAATTGACATGTAAAAGTGATATTTATGATCCAATTTACAGAATAAATGATTTGAATTTGAATAATACAAATTATTCACAATTTTTTATTTCGAAAAGAAATCAAACAATCGACAGGTACATGTATGTAAACAAACGACAGGTCTGCGCATGATAAACGTTTCAAATTATAGAATAGGGAAGCCTTGACTTCAAATTATCGCATGGTGGCGATACTATTCCTTCAACTTAACGCGGGGAACAATTAACATTTAGTAATGTAGTATTTTCAAGGCACCCGAAATAAATTTCAAATTATCGAGAGATTCAAATTAACGAGTGTCAAATTATCGAAAGTCGACTGTATCTACTAGTCAGTAATATTTTTCCAATTCCGACGATGTTAACAAGTAGGAAGTAGGTACTTATCTAGATAGCTATCATATTTTTTGTTTCCGCTTTTGCCTCTACTTTTACTACGGTTAATACTTCTTGGGCCAGTAAGTTCATTCCTACGATGATTGTGACTTTTAGCAGCTAGGTATATCTTATTTCAACGTTGCTCTTCAACCTTACAAAAATCGGTAGATACCTAAGGTCGGGAATAGGCGCCTGATTTTGTTTTATCCGTTGTTGGATGTCTACTAAATTACACATAATTTTTAGTTTTATATAGTATATCTGCTTACAGCGGGATCTGATCTGATGGGTCACCATCAGATCTGTAAGCCTTTCTTACAAACCAATGCCATTTTTACAAACTAGTTTAAATGCTTCATTCTTAACAATTAATATTCCGCACCCGCTAACGCTATGGCGCTCGCTGTCACTGTGACCAAGGACCACTCTGTTCAGTGTAAGTTCCTCCGCGGACCTTATTGATGGGTTATGACAGAGCGGTGCGGCGGTCATGACGAAACCCTGTCCATCTATTGAAACCAATCAATATTTATCTGTATTACATTTTTCAATAAACGCAATAGTGGTACGAGTATAATGATTATTAAATGAATGCCCAATTTTGTATACCTACACCAAGTTATTTTTAGATTGGCGATTATTTTTTAACGTCGAGACAGAATTGGAGGTGTTTTAAATATTTTTTGTTTTCTCCTAAAGCTGTGTTCATATAACATTCTACAAATTTTGCCTAGTATAACGACTGACTTATTGCAGCCTATCAAAAATAGATACATACATACTTTACCAAAAAAACTACAATTTGGATATCGCCTCATTTGACTAATAAGTGGATTTTTAGTTTGAAAAACCGTCACATCTTGTGTTCATATCCCAGGTCGGCCAATCACAATAGAGTTATATTAAGCACGTATGTATTGGAATGTATTATTTTAAATTATTTTAATCAATTTAAACGTTCCCGTTTGTTATGTTAGTGGAGCGCTACGGTTCGAAGTGCCAACTGGGGGAAAAAGACGCGATTTAAAGACTGTCGTAATAACGATACCAACCCCCTTCCCAATAACCGTAGGTCTCCACTAAGGCTCGGTGCGGAGTCCTTTTCTATTTGATGTTGTGCTTGATGCCACAACGGCAGATATCTCAGATAGGGAAAGAACTTCTCGTGAAAACGGACAAGCTTATGTAACTGGGGTCTGTACTGCATGAGTCCGGCGACTTCGACCTTGACGTCAGGACCCGTATTGGCACCCATAGGTAATGTGGCGGGAGGACGTAGGGGTTACTTGCGACCGAAAAATGCCTTGAGACTTAAAGGTCTCTTATACAAGACCATCATTCAGCCGTTTCTCATGTATGGGTGTGCGACGTGGCCAGCTCCTAAACACCATGTCGTAGAGATTATAGAGGTGCTGCGGTAGATGTGCAATATTACACGGCTAGATCATATTCTTAACTAGTACCTCCGCAGCAGCCGTGGTGGCAGATAAACTTCAAGATTATCGCTTGAGATGGTTTGTTCACGTTTTGACAAAATAGCAGGAGTATGTCGGTCGCAGATGCCTGAGCCAGATCGTACCAGGGCTACGATCCCACGGACGGCTCAATATCATTGGCTTGACGTATTAGAGGGTGACATGAGAGCCAATGGTCTAGGTTATTTATTTTTGTCACAATTGAACTTCTGCCGTGCCTCAACCAATATCAACGTAAAAAAAAGGCGGCGGGTCATTTTTTTGCTTTTTATCTGTATGTGTATGGTATATAATTAAATATATACACCCAACAGTCACACACATAGTCCTGACCTCACAATAAGATACGAGTCTTGTATCGTGAGTATCAGGAACTACTAGAGACTTTCGGTCTCACACCACCCAGACCCCGAAACAAATATTTGTGGATCACACAAATGTTTGTCTTGGTGCGGGATCGAACCCACGGCCTCTTGCTTCAAAGCCGGCACTCACCTGCTGCGCCACGTAGGCTGTTAAATATATAGATATTACTTCGAATTATCCGCTTATTGTGAACCTATTTTGTAGGAAAAAAACATTCGATAGAATTTAGCTGCGATGTAGCCCTTGCCTAAATTTGGTTACATTCTGATGACGGAGTACTGAAGCAATAATGAAACTCCTCAATGGATAACAGCACATTCGTCGCGGTTATGTTATTGTATTGGCATTTACAAGTCATAACTGAACCTACCACTTAAAACTACATGAAAATCGAATAAAAAAAATAACACTTATAAGTCAAAAATAACAATTTCTCTAGGTCTCTGCATTCGGTATCTGTGGCGCTACTCGCTGCCGAGTGCCGATCAACTTTAATTGCATTGAACCGACTTTTCTTTATTATAAATTTCTTTGACCCACATAAGGTCAGCGATTGATTATACTTTAGTAGATATTATAGGTATAAAAAGTAGCCTAGGGCCTAGGCCTTTTTGAAGTAAATTTTCTTTAGAATCGCTAATTGAAAATTCGATGAAACGAAAAAGCGACACCATATCTGGACCCTGGGTTAATACAAGGCATCGCATGTCATGTTTCGCTGGAATATTAACATCGCCCATACAATATGGATTGTTATATAGCAGTGACGCCATCTCTTGACTGTTTTTTGCCAACTTGTAGTTCAAATGCAATAAAGGTGGCGCTGATTGTGTTACAATATGATTTATAAATGATACTAGTTTGGAACAAAATAAATATTGTAAAATTGACAGTACCTTAAATATTTAATTGAATAATTGTTATAAGTGAATGAATTACAACTGTTATGAACATTAATTCAATAGTGGCGGGTGTTCGCATTATAACTGGTAGCAATATAATAGAACATTGGTTTATATCAAATATTCAAATCACATCAGAGTATTTCAACATAGGTAAATAGTCAAGTTCAATAATTTAATAATCTTCTTATTCTTATATACAAAAATCAATTGCCGTTCGTTAGTCTTAAACTCTTAAATGGTTGGATCGATTTCGATTAATTTTTTGAAGTAAAATATATTTAGCACATTTATATTTATTTTTTATCTGACAATATGTGTTATAATACATGTGTAAATATATAAATGTGATATTTCGCATTAAAATTTAAAATAATTGTTAAGTTTAGTAAAATATTATAATAATATTAAACCTTTTAATTATCCTAATACTCTATATTTATCTTATTCCCTGGTAGGCTACTTTTCTGAAGTAATCCTTATACTTATTCTGAAGTAAGTATCTGTTTGTAATCCTGCCGTATGTGAATTGCATACACACACTTTTTATCGTGGAATAAATCGTTTAGAGTTGATTTAAAGATAGTTACCTCCTGAGACCATATTCATTATGATTGACACTAATTGCTCTACAAATCATAGTTAATACACCAATAACTATGCTATCGTTGTTGCGGATGGTCCAGTCGTTGTATATCACACCGCAATTACTCGCAGTTCACCTTTATATCTTCAGCTAAATCCCTTGTAACCATTATGGAAATGTCTAATAAATAGGTTCGTAATTCTATTCTGTTTTCGTAAATTCTATATTGCCAATTTTTATACTTTCTGCGTTTTGGTTGATCGCCTGCACTTTTAATTGACAATATATCACACAAGGCTTATTTATCATTTGTTTAACGGGACATAATAATAAACAGGTCATGGTTTAAACAACTTTAAACAATTGTCCAATTCTGTACATTATATTCTCTTTGATGGCTACAGAAAAACGGTGCGGCTCGTATATCCGGGAGTAGCCACCTATTGTCATCTAGTAGACATGCAACTCTTTATTTATTTTTATTGTATTGATAAATACACATGTTGATGTAGATGACAATAAACATTTCTTTTTTCTTTTCTTGTTTTTAGTAAATGTAGAAGTTATGTACCATAAATTAAAAGCCAATGATTCTTCATTTAATTTATTTGTTATTTTAAATGACATGAAATAATCATCATTATATTAATTATTCTGAAAATTCTGCAAACATCTTACTAACAAAATTACTTATGCCTATTTCTCTAGAAATAGCTGTTTTATCACAAAAATATTATATATAGATTGCACGTCTTTATTTTTTAAAACAGCAAAACTTTTACAAAATAAGTTACAAGTATGTCATTTTCTCAATATCCGCCATAATTTTCTAAAGGATGGTTCAGTCTTCAGAATATTAATATTATTCCGGTTATTTATATTATCATTTATCTTAATACTGTAACTAGTGAAGGTTCCTGGAAGTAATGTTTTAGGATAGCTCATTAATATTTTCTATTTTAATAACAAAAAGTGCATCAATTCAATACCATTTGTCGGCAAACCTCTGTACAAGGCTGTGACCTGGGTATGAAAGGATTATGGATAACATAGTATTTGAACAGTGACGTCATCCGATAACTAATGGTGCTGCCACACCGCTGTTATAAAATGTTTATAAACATTATCAAACATTTGTTAACAAATATTTGATAACACTTTATCACAATGTTAGATAATGTTTTCATGTTAGGTAATGTTAGTAAACATTTCTAAACAAAATTGTCGAGACGATGTTATGTTTTCAAATGTTAAATGTTTGTAAACATTTTCCATTGGTGTGGGAGCACTTAAAACATCTAAGAATTCCTAACAGAATGTAACAATTCCTAACATTTGTTAGTATTTATTTATTTACACTACTACTACTACTATACATTTGTATAGTGTTTGAAAATGTTTGTAAACATTTTTAAACACCGGTGTGGCAGCACCATAAGATATGATGTTTCATGTTTCGTGTGTTCGGCTCACGTCTTACTGCGTAACGTTGAAAGCAGACTCATAGTACGCGTCCGCATAATTTTGTCCAGCACTTCGTTTTGATTTCGGCACATAAAAGTTCTCTAAAAGTATCAATTATATCTTGATATATGACCATAAACCTGCAAGTAGTCGAGACACGATGTCTATGGCGGGCGCTACAATATTTGGAATGTGTCGTACCTTTACTAAACATCAGGTCTGTGTAGTCACTTTGCCGTGCCGGGATAAAATAGATAAATAAATACACCCATCAGTCACTTATATAGTCCTGACCCCACAGTAAGATACGAGTCTTGTGTCGTGGGTATCAGGAACTACGATGTGTGATGTGGATCACACAAACATTTGCCTCGGTGCGGGGACCGAACCCGCGGCCCCTCGTTTCCGGCTACTCGCCCGCTGCGCCACGGAGGCTGTCGAAGAAAAAAGAAATACCAATAGTAAACTGGGTGAATCAGTGTTCATAACTGATCAGATCAAAGTACTTATAACTTCCTGATAGTGATTTTCTTTTACTCAACACCGGTAAATGTCTAACATTCAAACTAGTAAAATATTTCTTGAAAATAACGTTAATTTAAAACAAAATTATTATTTCTTTATTTCTTCATATCTGTAAGTAACTATATTAAACATTATCAAATAATATTTTGTAAATAATTATCCAAAATGTGAGCCCAAACTCTATGGTGGTGAGCAACAAAACAATATAAAATATGGTAAAATTATGTCCGGCAATAATAATTATTTATAAATAAATTATCAACAGTTACTCGTTATTACACAATGTTATAAGACTACAGGGATACAGATACAGGGACAATTTACAGGTACAAACATACTTTTGTTTTCTTTTGTTAATTATTGGTATAGTTTTTAACACAGTGATAGACATTGACAGCTAATGTACGTTTAGTACATATTATTAGAACGATAACGGCGCTATTGCAGAAACATACTATCGATGAACCTTAATTTACTTGTTATGCTCAGAATAGTCCACACAATTATGTATTATATCATCCACATCTTCTATTATTAATATTCTAGTTATGGTACAAAGAGGAACATTTTTAAAATTAAATAATAATTGAACCATTCGATACTTCCAACCGCCACTTATGCCTAGAACATAGACTTCAATATAAACCATAATTACTTAAAATTATTAAAATGAACAATAAGTTATTTTAAATTATGTGTACATCAACATTATCATCTGCGGTATGTTGCCGACCACAGAATCATATTATGGAGCAGGGCTCCTAGTCTATATGAAGATACGATACAACGAATTCCGAAAACGTAGACCTAATGTAACATAGAATATCCATCACAATAATAATATTTATAATATAAAATACTGTCAATTAAATAAAGCAGTAGGTAAAACGTCTTTATAAAGGGGAATATGTTTTATTATTATAACGTGTTTTGTTGGAATTTTTATGTAAGTATTTTTTATTTATTTTTAATCATTTACACCAGATATAGACTTTACATAAACTTGGTGAGTAAGGTTATATAACCCGCGTCTTGTACATTTATATATCTTTGACTTACAAAATAATTTTGAATTCTGCGATTTAAGAATGTCCATTTCGAAATCATTAATAATCACATAGGTTGTAACTTACATCCCTTAAAATGCAAATGAATGAAACTATATTAATATTACATTTGTTTAAGAATAGCAAAGATAGAAGAACAAACAAGATGTATTTAGTTTCAATAATAGAAGCACAGTGCGACAAAGTTAAACTATTTAGGAAGACAATGTTATAACGATCATTAGAAGGTCAGTGTGGATATATGTACTCGATAAATGAGTTTGTATTACTAAACTGATGATTATTGCAACCTAGTTATCTGTTAGTGATTTGCATTAACAGTTAATTTTTCATTGCATTAGTGAGCAACAAGAATTGATAAATGACATAAAACAATGTTTAATTATTGCCCGTTTTTTATTATAATTATTGTGTAAGTTATAGAGTACATATTTGCTACTAGCATTCGCTCGCGGCTCCGCCTGCGTGAAGTTCTGCACCGTTACATTATCGATATCTTTAAATTGGCATAACTGTTTTATTTATGAACCGATCGACATGAAACAAACACTAAATGTTAAGTGACGCTTACCACGATATATCTAAATTGGATAACACAAACGCACAGACAGACAGCCAACAGACAAAAATTCTAACAATCATTGTATGGGGTGCTATTGCGTTGATAAAGATCCTAATAATATTTTTTCTCATATATCTTCCATGTACAGACAGCAATCCGTCACATTTTTATTATAATAATTTTTTCTACTATTCATCAACAAAATAGCCACACTTGGAAGACAAAATATTTGGCACAAGAAAAAAAGCAAGAAAACAATTCAAATTTTATCCCATACCTAAAATAATAAAAGTAAATATTGTCATCGTTTTAGTAAAAGTCTTATACAAATTGGAATAAACTAAATTAAGCATAGACTAATCTTTTACATAATTAATGTAATAAATAGAATCCCACTCTAGCATTACTATCCGATGTAAAATAATACTTTATTGTTGACAGGCGGCAGAAATGTAGCAACATTTGTATCCGACATCTATTTTATAAATAACATAATTCAAATACGAATCTCAACAATACATTCACATTTTTTGTGTTAAGAAATCATATTTTTATACAAGAATTATTTATTTATTTTATTAGTCAAGTCAATAATCAAGTTTTGTTGGTTTATATAGAGCTGACAAAAACGTTGCCACATATACGTTTGTAATATAAGATATTGAACACCATTTGGTAACTTTACAACTCGTTTGTGCTTAAATAAACACGTTTCAAATAGATCAAGTGCCATTCATTAAAATCATTTGCGACGTAATAGTTACAATTTCGGTAACAATGCTTTTTCAAAATGTACAATGTTTAATTTCACATAGCTTGTTATACCTTGTTCTTCTAAAAATAATTTAAACCCAGGCATGTGCTACATCCTTTTACTGATAACATTTTTAAACATCACCGTTTTACCACATTTTAATACATAACAATGAAGGGTAGTGAAAAAGACGAAAGACGACCCTGTTTAAAAATTTACAAGTAGGTAAGGATGTTAAGATTTTGTTCAAAATAATATTATATAATATACCTATCGATTTCTTGATGCCAGAATAACATGTTATGTTAATACTTTAATATATATATACCTATCGATTTCTTGATGCCAGAATAACATGTTATGTTAATACTTTAATATATAAGAAGGTTCCTAATTTCAGTACATGTATGGTTCTCGAAATCTTTTACAGTTTTTTTTATTAAAAAATATTTCAATAAAGAGATAGAGATATTAAAAATTAAATTTTGTGCCTCTATGAGTGATGTGTTCTTTATAAATTAACACTATTAAATTTTAGTTTTGTGTCGGTAATTATTTTTGTTTTGTAAAAAAATACAACTGTTTGTCTGATTTATTAATACTATAAAGTCCCGACCACACATTTCCCTGAGTAGGATATCCCAAAATAGTTTTGATATTTTTGGCATTTAAAATTTTACTATGTTCAAATAAACAATTTACTATCGATAAACAACTCCGTTACATTTTTACCGTACATACCGTTCAACTGCATCAAAACCAATTATCACAGATAATTAAATTGCGCTTGTGTTATATTCGCGCCGGTGTATATCCCTGCTGCTAGCCTGTTCGGCGTGTGTATAGTTTTGATCGTACCTTTGTGACAGTATGTGTATACGCGATATTGTTTGAAGGCCAGCCGGTTGGTGGTCTACAGTAGCGGGAAGTGTGAGTCGGCGTTGTGATGGAGCGCGGCCGCGAGTGCCGCGTGCAGCGCGTGCGACCGTCCCGGCAGCGGCAGTAGGGACAGCACGCGACTCTCCGCGTTACCGCTGGAACCTTCAGCGCCGGTGTACCGAGCTACACGCGCCATGGCCGCCGCGCTTATCTGCAACAACGACGCCGTTTTAATGCCTGACAAAAAATATATATCGCCGATGAAGTACCAATACCTCCTAAGTGTTGAGAATCTAATTTTACACCAGACTGTTTAAAATAAGGTTATTTTTACAAAAACTGTTTAAATAATGTTTTATTGACGTGATAACGTCTTATAATTCGATAGAGCCGGCTGCACGCACGAAAAAACATGACTCATGCGTCGTTACCTCGCTCTGTCACGTTCCATTTAAGGCTTGAAGTGCAAACGAGAGCGCGGAACGAGCGACAAAGAAGCACAATCGGCCTTTGCGTTCGGCAGCGTTCGAGATTTAAAAAAATTAAAACATAAATATTAAATCTTCCACATATCACAACAACGTGTCTGAAATGACAGGTTAGACCAGCCATCCGTCAAAGGGAACATTTTCTCCTATATCAAACACATTGAGGCGGGCCTTTTAAAAACTAGATTTACGAAAAGGACATTGTTCGTCGTCCATACATAGTTGGCCTAAGAACCAAAAGGTAGGTGAATTTACTTTTTGGGTTTTAGATAATGTATATATTTGATTGAAACTATATTAAAACTACGGACACTTGAGAATTCCGAAAAATAAATAAAATACTTTCGGATTTTGAGGTTATAATTAGGCCAATAAATACTATCAAATATTAAACAAATGAAATTAAAATTTTCTTTTGAAAAATGCTACCATTCCATCAGTATTTTCTTAAGACGTTATCACGTTCAACTATCGTCAGTAAACCGACTTTACAGACAACCGATTTTTTATTTTGATCAACTATTGATAGTAAAATAGTTTCCAATACATTACCTTTTTATTAGTTACTAATATGTGGTTTATGTTTACGCCTATTGTAATAAATAAGTAATTTTGGACTAAATTGTCAGTTAGGAGGTATTGGTACTTCATCTACGATATATAATTTTCTTCAGCGCAGTGGTCGGCGCAAAATGCTTTTAAACACATATTACAGAAAGATTTGGCATGTAGTTTTTACGACCGGCCGCCTGCCTGACGACAACTCCTCTAGGGAGAAAATACACCCAGACCTTAAACAAATATTCATGGGTAACACCAACATTGCGATTTGGGCTGATAAAAAAGTGATATTAGACATACCTGGTATTCGTCATCGTCATCAACTTGTCTAGCCTCTGTTAATTTCGATTGCCGTCGCTGCTTCACTACCAACTGGAATACATGAATTAAAAACAATACACAATATTTTAACATTCAATGATATGACCTAATAAACCTAATTTGAGACATGTATTAGTTGTTTATGGTAAAAAAAAAACAAAAAACGTGGAAAAAACAATAAGAGTAAATTATTATTGATATAAAATATGCTATAGTGGCTGGACAATTTAATTTTTTTGTTGGTAATGTGTTGACAAGTGGTAAAGGGGTATATGAAAAGACTAATTTCAGGTTCGGCAAGTTAGATGTAATGTAATTAAATGTTGTCACTATTTGACTTATATTTACCTCAATAATAGGGCCTTGATATGGTCCCAAGGTACAGAAGCGTAGGTCGATCATCTCCACAATACGTTCTGATTCAGGATCCGCGACAACCAGGAACTGTTATAGGATATTACATATATTTGGTTATAAGATTGGATGTGTCTTAAGTCAGTGCCGGCGGACGAACTGGACAATGAATTTAAAGGAATATGAACCTGATGTCCTGTAGGTATAACGCATATTCTAGTATCACAAAACACATTCAGCGGTTTGCACAGTTTTTTCATTAAATATATTAGTCATATGCTCTACAAGGTTGTTCAAATTGTTATTCAATAGAGTAGTTCTGTTTGTGGTGGTTTTTTATTTTATAAGTTATAGAAATAAAAAACCTTTTGCGGAAACAAAATTAAAATAGGTTTAAAAATGAGGCCGCCTTATAATTATAATTTTAAACGTTAATATGAGCATATCAGGGCGCGCGGTGGGGATATTTTACTTTCTCCCTAGCATGCGTGCGCCGCGATAGAGGTGACGTCACATTTTTTTATCATTGTATAACTTTTACCAGATATGAATATTTCTATTACTACTACTACAGTAGTAGTAATAGTAGTAATGTAATACTGCACTGACTACTAGTCTTATTTATATTTGGACTGATTTATAAAATGCTATCAAAACGTGATAGCACATTGATTAATGAATAAAAAACGTATCAACTACCGTATTGACGCCTGATCGTGATTACCTTATGTGTAAGCAGTAGTTGCAGCGGTGCGTTGTCGAGCAGCACCTCGAATCCCGCCAGCGCGGTCAGCTCGGCGAGCCGGAACGTCCACCGCACGCAGTCGCGTCGCCAACCGCTGGTGCTCTCTTCACTGGTCAGCCGCGTGCTTCGAGGCTGGCATGCACAATATTACGTACGATTCATAAAGTATTAACACCAGGCTTGTATCTTACTGTATCACTACGTGTCTACTTATGAGAGAGGTTAGGTGTTAGTCCACCACATCAAATAGATACAAGTAAAAATTACGTGTCACGTTGTTCGTCCGCGATGAACTCCTAAACTACTGAACCGATTTTAATCAAATTTTGCAAACTGTGTGTAGTTTGATCTAGCTTAAGAGATATGACAATTTATATCAATAGTAATAATAATTAATAGTAATAATTTATAGTTGCAATATTTTTAACACGCTTTTATTAGCTTCAGACGTATGTATGTTGGTATGTTTGAATGTTGGTAGGTTTGTCTGTAACTTGTCTTTGAACGTGATTTTGACCTACTTCAAAACGTCGGATAAAATCTTGACAGCGCGATGTAAATGTGTCAGTGGCGCCATCTCATGATTTTTCTTGTCAACTTGTAGCTTAAATGCAATAAAGGTGGCGCTGGTTGTATTGTTGTGTTATTTTGATACGAGTTTAGAACAAAATAAATAAATATTGTAAAAATTAAAACGTCCTTAAATATTTCATTGAATAATTGTTATAAATTACAAATTTATTACCTATAACTGTTATTGAAATTACTTCAGTAGTAAGGGATGTTCGCAAAACACTTTTTTTAACACGCTTTTTTATATTATTTACAATTAGTGGCAGCAATATAATAGAACATTGGATTATAGTCTACATGACACATTAAAATAAAACAAGAAAAAAATTAAGAGATGGCGCCACTGGCACATCTACATCGCGATGTCAAGATTCTCCAGCGAATCATTACCTCCGACGCTTTGTATGAACTATGGGTGTTGTCCGATTGATCGGGTACAGTTTTACAAATGGCTTGTTAAACAAGCCATTCGTAAAACTTGTTTCTTTCCTACCTCCTTCGTGACATTTTAACGTTTTAGCGAATTTTCCAGTCACAAAGATTCGAAAGAAGTTACACTTCAAAAAATGGTAAAAAAAATTAAAATACACCTTTTTATAGAAAATCAATCTAAAAAATTAAAAATAAATAATAGTTTAAAAAAACTAAAAAACACGCTTTTACATAAAATCCAACTAAAAAATAAAAAATAAATTTTAATGAATTCGAATTAGGAATAGTGTACAAAATTTAAAAATATATATAAATTAAGAATAGTGTTAATAAGAAAAAATATGTATTTTATTGTAAAAAAAAGCGTGGGGTGCATGGTGTCAATAGTTATAAAAATATTTTATTGATAGATATGAGTAGAAGGATCATCATTTTGATAATGTCTTAAAAAGCACCCCACGTTTTTTTACAATAAAATACATATTTTTTCTTATTTACACTATTCTTAATTTATATATATTTTTAAATTTTGTACACTATTCCTAATTCGGATTCATTAAAATTTATTTTTTATTTTTTAGTTGGATTTTATGTAAAAGCGTGTTTTTTAGTTTTTTTTTTTTAATGCACATTATTTGTTACAATTATATGTGAGTTCCATAAGATTCCAACAGATGGCGGTGTAAGGTTATTTATCGGCTGGATTTAGTAACTATCCAATAGATGGCTCATACTGTATAGGATATTTTACTACAATATAATTTAATATATACCTTCGCCACAGCAACGCGTGGCCGGGTTCTGCTAGTTGTATATAGGGTATCGTATGAGGTGTAATTGTATTTCGTCGAGAAATGATTTTGAACTAACCTGTGGAACAGGATCCCACCCAGTCTGGCTGAGTAAGCCGTGTCCGGCGTAAGCAACTAGGTCCGCTGTGGCACTCAGAGGTTTAGTAAGAGCGCCCAGCAGGCCACGGCGTAGTGCTGCGGCACCGCTCTCTGTCTCGCCCACCGCTACACCTACTAACGGATGATGGGCCAGTCCACCCACCGCACCTGCACGATTTACGAATATGTATTGTATATACTGTATGATTCATTTAAAATAAAAAGTGAAAAAACGATTTTCCCATTCTGATTTAAATACGTGTAATTATTTCTTTGACCATTATTTTAAATTAAGAACAATATTTTTTAAATGGCATGTCAATTCAAACAAAAATACAAAATACTACCAAAACAAGATTACTTAAATTTTTGGAAGCATTTGTGTGTTTAAAAAATGGATTATGTTTTTAAATTATTTTTAGCTATCCTATTTTTTGTTAAATAACATCTCGTTACCAAGTATATTAATAGCAAAGTTGGTGATGCCGGCAACCAGTCCAGCCATTAAGCTAGGCGGTGGTCTTCTCCTGGCCGCTGCCGCTCTTCTCGCATGTTCCTCGTCGCCTGCCAGCAGATCTAGGTTCCTGGCGAGGGAGCCGGCCCATGCGCTCAGTGACCTGAGCAGAGCGGCCGCGGCGGCGGACGCCACGCCCCTCACGCCGCCGGTGGCGCTTCCCACACGGGCAGCCAACGCACCCGGAGCCCCGAGCAGTTCCAGACCTCCCACTACCCAACCTTGAAACATAAACATATATGAAACCCCACGCCCGTACCCACAAGGCACAGGTGCAATTAGTGAATCTTGCGTAACGTGGTACGCACAGTTTATTTACATTCTATGATATTATTGGCAATAACCTGTCGTAATACCGAGCATAAATTCAAATCTCGAGCAACTACGTGTATTTTTTTAGAACGAAAATTCATTCATATGTTAGAATTGTTTGTCAGTGGTCGCTAGTTTTTTGGGCTACACTACGCTTACCATCAGATTTAGTGCAGTAACTTTGTCGTGCACGGATAAAAAAAAAGATGTCCATAGTATTTTAGGAAGTACTCACCAGCGCCCAGTATGGCCGCAGACAGATAGTGCACAGTGAGCGCGTGTGTCAACCGTTCGGTGGAGGTCATCACGTCATGCAGTTTGAATGCACTCAGCCGCAGCGGACTCTGGTCCAACGCTATGTACATTCGAACCTAAGAGAAGTGGAATATATCGATCATTTACGCGTAAATGCACAACATTGATATGGCTAGAATATGAGAAGAATTCGTTAGAAAACGTTTGTTCGTAGTGGTAGCGTGTCTAGTAGTGTTCAAACGATGGTCGTAGATGGTATTTTCAGTCGCTTTTTTCTACTTTAATTCTTAAATGCTGTACGTCAGAAAGAGAAACTACATAGTTTTAGAAGAAATACCAGTGCATTTCAAATTTTTGCCATACCTGCTAATGGAGTCAATTTTAACAGCTCACATGATAAGGCTCATTACGTAACATCCGTGGTTATATCCGCCTTTTCCCTATGCAAATGGCCTAACACTTGAGGTTACCACCTCCTTAGTTTATATTTTGACTCCCGTTTCGGTACGTAGGGAAGTGGGTAAATGTATATTTCAAACTCCCCTGTCTTTTTATTTCATTCTTTCCGTGGCGTGAGTAAAATAGATTTTCTGACGATCCTGAATTATAGGAGTTATAATAGTTCTGTTAAAAACGGAATTAATAAAAACGAGCATAGATTTGAGTGGGCATTATTTCAAACAAGATCTAATAAACATATCGATATGTGAAAAATCGATGTGGTTGTCCATGTTAGTGTTGAATACTTACGGCAGTGTGTAGCGTGAGCGTGAGATCGAGCGGGTGTATGAGTAGCGCTCGCACCCGTAGCGGGACCGCGAGCGATCTCTCTTCGGCGAGCGCGAGCGCCGCGTCTCCCCCCGCCTCCCCTGCCATCGACGCTGCCGCCGCAGGCAGCGCCAACCGCATCAGTTCCACTAGCGCGGTCACGTACGCGTCCTCGACGTACACCGCTAGCGGGCCCACACGGATCTCAACCTCCGTCAGCTCTGCGTACACAAATATACAACACCACCGTTGTATTCGAAATCTATAATACTTTCATTACCGCCCATACAACTGCTGTTTTATATCGAGTTTGTATTTTTATAATTTGTTTTTGCTCTCGAGTACGGATAACACACCTAACGTGTAACGAGCTAAAAGGCGAGGTAATCCATTATTACGGTTGCACACTCAACGAATCAATAAAGATACCTGATTTAGATAAGAAAATTTGATACGATGAATCTTTTAAACAACCACCTTCAATTATTAAGGCCGACTTGCACATCGACTCTAAATTGTGCTTAATCACTAGATATAATCAAGGAAAAACAAATCGTATGATATTTTACATAGATAAACAAATTTAGCAGTTAAACTCGATTAGGATCGTCCTACAAATACATCTTATTGCGTAAAAAATCAACAAACGTTGAATGCCATTTTTAAAAACAACACATTCATAAAATTAGTTCGCTCAGCGTATATTATATAAGAATACAAATAAATAAAGCGCCCTGATTATGACGTTAGTGTAATGTACAACATTAAATTATACTATAGCCACGTGACCACGTGACCCAGCCGCGTTAATTGCGTTCCACAAACAAATCGCTTCTGTATAATGACGGTATACATTTCCCGCGTTATACTCACCTCTATACCTATACTTGACGACGTTCCACTTGTCATGCTGTAGCCGCAACAGTAACCTCGCGTCGGCGTGACTTGTCGCGAACGCGTCCCTCTCCGCGAACATTGTCCACAGAGACATCGGCCGCTGGTCGCGAGACGAACGTTCGGCGCGAGTGCTCGCCACCACGGCGAAGTCGTACAGACCCGTCTCGTATTGCATGTTGTCTATCTGTACGTCCGCTATGGAAACTATTGTTTTCGACCTCTGTTGAGCATAGTATTAACAATTATTTATCTACAATAATATTATAAAGGCGAAAGATTTGTATTTTTGTATGTAACGAATAAACTAAAAAACAACTATACCGATTTCAAAAATTCTTTACCACTAGAATCCTACATTATCCCTGATGAACATAGGCTAATTTTTATCGCCGAAAAAGCAGATCACGGCAACCCAGCCGCGAGCAAAAGCTAGTTTGCAATAAAATCAATGGCTTGTTCAAAGACAACTGACTAATGACTATAAACAACTTGTAAAGTCAATGATACACAAGTGTGTTTTCGATTGTGACTTGGATTAATGAATATCAATGTTTTGTCTGCGCGTATAAAAGCTTACAGGCGTGTTTTCGCTCCTACGTGATAAACAAGCAACGAGCGTCGCCTAGGTAGGAGTAAGCAAAACCATATTACACACACATTGGTCTGTAAATGTACAAATCTAAACAAGGGTATATCTCCCATTCCTAAGTTTAAATACAAATGCTGTTTCCCTTGTGCCTTACTCGAAACACTATAATAATGACAATGTACTAATTCATTTGTATTTCTCTTATACTTACTTTATTATCAGTGAGCACCAACAGCGCAGCCCTTTCCACATGAAGCGCTAGTAACGGTAGCGTGTCTGTGGAGGAAGCGAGCGACACCATGATGCCTGCCACCACGAACCGCAACCGCTCGCTCGCTGTCCACATTGCCCCATTCTCCTCCCAGTCTGATATTAAAGATGTAATTATCGTAAGGTCTTCAATTGGTGCGTTACAAAAAAGTGAAGTGTGAAAAATAACATTTCACTTCTTTATTATGAATAGTTTATTCGTGAAGTGTCATGACTTCCTAAGGATGTTTTTTTTATAGCATATGCCGCCACACGAGCAAGTGGGTCACCTGATGGTAAGTGATCTCCACCGCCCATGTACGCCCACCACCATAAGAATCATGGGCGCGTTGCCGACCTTAAAGAAAAGGATAATTAAGGATTGGGAAGGGGAGGGGATTTGGGCTTCCGGATATCTCACTCACCGTACGAAACGCAGCAACAAGCCGCTACTTTACGTCGGTTTTCTGTGAGACAGTGGTAACGACCCGGTCGAGCCAGCCCATTCATGCTGTAGACAAAACTGTCTACAGCGTGGCTCTACCACTCAAAATGTCAAATAATAATGGAGTGAATGATTCGAAATTGCGCCACCAGGTTGCAGAGGCTTCGTCGTGCACGATGTATACGATATAATTGTACGTATAATTGATAATAAATTCCGCTTATACATTCTTACAATATAGCTTTAAAATATTTATCTAATTGTAAAAAGTTATATATTTTTAGATTTAGTTAACCAATTACCGGGTTCGTTGACTTCTTCATGGAGCACATATGAAGTCTCTTCTGTAGACTCTGTATCGTTTGGTACAGCTTTGGTAGTCTCCTCTAACTCATCCACTTCTAGCACTGCGAACAACCGTTCGATTAAACGACAATAAGGGTTTAAGTCTTACTGAAGATACCTTTTTAAACGGTGTTTTGTTGAGTGAAAGCACTTTGATACTAATTAGTTGATGACGTTCACTATAGGATAGCGAACACTGTAGACACCCGTTCCGTTCCGAGATCAGCCAGAGTATATCCCATAGCTTTAAGCCGGCATAACTCTGCCGACCGTCGAGGGACGAAATGTCTCTTGACAATTAACATTATATAATGGCATATGCTTATAACTGTGCATATGAAAACTCCACCTCTTAACTGTGTTAACACAGAGCAAAATGTCAAGTCACATAATGCTCATCAACATCCACAGGAAGGAACAGAACAGCGTTTACAATCTGTTTACCAACACCTCTATATTTACTCATGCAGACTGATGTATACGAGAGGTAAGGCTCTATTGCGGTCCACTGGTACTATTAGATGGTAAGCCACCTAATACTACTAGTGGACTACAGGGCGCGATTCGCATGCAATAATACCTGACGCTTCATTACCATCCGCATACAGTAACATGGTTGACACTGAATTTTTCCCTTGATCGACATCATCACAAGTCGAAGGACTGGACGGAAAGGCCTGCGTAGGTTTCGCCGGTGTAGCTGATTCTTCAGAGCTGCTGCAAACTCGATCTCGTTCTATATTCACCGCACGTTTCAAAACTGTTCATGATAATTAACGTATTTAACAGTCGAACATTTCAATAGCAAATATTTTGATTTATGTTCATTTTTTTTTTTATATTTAGTAATAATATTTTTATATCATAATTTTTTTAACATTAGACATTATATACAACTTCTTTCACAAAATAAACCGGCTCCCCACCAATAAATATATTGGGGATGAAATTAAATCCTTACGTTTGTCATCAGCACCGATGCGTTCCAAATGAATAGACGGCGGTAGAGTTTGCTGCAAATAAAAACTTCAATTATTTTACGATAATATTCCTAACTTCTGGGTTTATCGATGGATGCACTAACATTAGTGGGGTACTCTAACTCAGTAATATCACAGAGTATCAAAAGTACTACGTACCAAAAGCTTTACACCGCTTTTATGGTTCATTTACACCCTACAGTAACATCGCCATGCACGTACAATCTAAAATGTACCGAATTATTAGGCAAGAGCTTCTTTCGTACTAACCGTGACTCTGTCGACACGATCAGACCGCCGTTTAGGAAATTGTAGTTAATCATTTGTATTTTTAAGCAAGGTGACAAAGATCTGGTTATATTACATAATTCTTTAAAGGTCGAACGATCTACCTCACTTAGTCTATAAAATGAATACATGGTTTTCACTTACATCTTCCCCTAACGATTGCACTGAATAGTCCGAGGAAACCGCGCCAAAGAGCCGGCGCCGGATGTCGCTGGCTGATATGTCGTGCTGAGATAAAGAACAATCATTGTAATATATTAAAAATAAATCTTCTCGAGACAAGCTATGTCGTAAACTTATCCAATAGATAGCAACCCACAAGCTATATTATTTAACTACTTTTAAATACCACCACACCTTTCTGTAACACGTTACGGGCATTTTACAAACTTTTTGAATATTCGATGCACACAAGCAGTAACATTTACAGCATCACGTGATAAACAAATTAAATAAAAAAAGTAACCTCATCGACATCATGCAATTCTATATGCGTAGAGTGCGGGTGTGTGCGCACGCGCATTTTAATGGTATCGCCACCGCTCAGTTGTACTAGTTGCTCGCCATCAGTCACGGCTACAGGCTGACACCAGTCGGGTTCACCCTTCTCTGCAACAAGAATTAAATAATGCCTAAATTAAAAAAAAAGTGTGCGTCTCGGGACGCTCGACAGAAGTGATAACTTAAACTAATGTGGGTTAAAGTGAGCGAGGAGGAGGAGAGCCTGCCTACTGCTGCCGTATGCGTTCGAGAAAGGGAAGCCAGAATGGCGCCGTAACGCGTTACGTTACTAAGTCCGGTCAAAGTCACGTCAAAGCCCTGTCAAACTTCTGTCAAAGTCCGGTTAAAGTCCGGTCAAAATCCGGTCAAGGTCCTGTCAAAGTCCGGTCGAAGTCCGGTCAGTCCTGTAAAAGTTCGGTCAAAGTCCTGTCAAAGTCCGGTCGAAGTCCGGCCAAAGACCTGTCAAAGTCCGGTCAAACCCCGGTCAAAGTCCGGTTGAAATCCTGTCAAAGTTTGTCAAAATCCGGTCAAAGCTCTGTCAAAGCCCTATCAAAGTACTGTCAAAGTCCGGTTATAGTCCGGTCAAATACCCGTCAAAGTCCTGTCATAATCCGGTCAAAGCCCGGTCAGTCCTGTCAAAATCCGGTCAAAGCCCGGTCAGTCATGTCCAAATCCGGTTAAAGTGCGGTCAAAATCCTGCCAAAATCCGGTTAAAGTCCTGTCAAAGCCTTGTCAAAGTCCGGTCGAAGACCGGTTAAAGTCCAGTCGAAGTCCGGTAAACGACCGGTCAAAGTCCTGTCAACATCCGGTCAAAGTTCTGTCAAAGTTTGTCCGGTTGTAGCCCGGTCAAAGTCCGGTTAAAGTCCGGTCGAAGTCCGGTCAAATACCGGTCGAAGTCCGGTCAAATACCGGTCGAAGTCCGGTCTAAGTCCGGCCAAAGACCTGTCAAAGTCCGGTCAAATACAGGTAAAAATCCTGCCAAAATTAGGTTAAAGTCCAGTCAAAGTCTTGTGAAAATCCGGTCAAAGCCCGGTCAAAGCCCGCTCAATGTCCTGCCAAAATCCGGTTAAAGTCCAGTCAAAGTCCTGTTAAAGTTCGGTCGAAGTCCGGTTAAAGTCCGGTTAAAGTCCTGTCAAAGTTTGTGAAAAGCCGGTCAAAGCCCTATCAAAGTCCGGTCGAAGTCCGGTTAAAGTCCGATCAAAGTCCGGTCTAAGTCCGGCCAAAGATCTGTCAAAGTCCGGTCAAACTCCGGTCATAGCCCGATCAAAGCCCGGTTGAAGTCCGGTCGAAGTCCGGTTAAAGTCGGGCTAAAGCCTGGTTGAAGTCCGGTTAAAATCCGGTCAAAGTCCGGTCGAAGTCCGGTCTAATACCGATCGAAGTCCGGCCAAATACCGGTCGAAGTCCGGTCTAAGTCCGGCTAAAGACCTGTCAAAGTCCGGTCAAACTCCGGTCATAGCCCGGTCAAAGCCCGGTTAAAGTCCGGTCAAAGACCGGTTGAAGTCCGGTTGAAGTCCGGTCCAAGCCGACTGGTCACTGTGTGACGCCACCTGGGACTTCGAAATTATCGATGTTCCAGGGAGGTCGGCTAACGCTGGCTGGTCGATGGACCGCTCGCGTTACGGAACGTTTCGGTTCACCCTCCCATAAGAAGTTATCACTTCAAAAAAAACAGAATACATGAGTCAGTCACTTCATTTGTCTTTCTGAACGAAAGATAATTGTAGTAATATTGGGTACAAATAGAGCATGCACCTATGACTTTTCTAAATGATGTGTGTTTTAATTGTTAATTATTGCTTGCCTTAACAGCGAAGGAAATATCGTGAGGAATCTTGCAATCAAAGGTGTGTGAAGTCTGCCACCCCACATTACTTGGCGGTTGGCGTGGTGAACCCTTTGAAAGGTCTAACCCCTTTTATTCAGTAGAGGAGACCGGTGCCTATTAGTGGGACGTGTCTCATATAGTGCTACTATTATTATTATAATTATGCTGCGCTGAATGTCACCTCTAGCCTTGGAGAACGTGAGGAAGGGCACGTGCGTAGCGTGCGGCGCGGTGTTGGGAGGCGGCGGGTACCGCTCGCAGTGTGCGGGGCTCGAGTAATGCGTCACCGCGTCCGTGTTCACCACACACCACCACTTCGTCCCGGAGCACTCTGTTGTTGCCTGGACACATTGACCCTCTTAATTTATGAATACTAGCAAACCCGGACAAGCGTTGCTGTGGTTAAGGTATATGTTAAATTATATTGTAGTAAACTATTCAATACGGTGTGCGCCATCTATTGGATACTTACTCAATCCAGCCGTTAAATTACCTTACACCGCCATCTGTTAGAATCTTATGGAACTCACAGATAATTATAACTATAATTTGCAATAAAAAATATTGCGACTGTAAATTGAGATATATAAACTATCCCATCTCTTAAGTTGGATCAAACTGCACACTGTTAACAAAATTTGAAGAAAGTCGGTTCAATAGTTTAGGAATTAATCGCGGACAAACAAAGTGAAGCAAAATTGTTATATATTAGGATAATGTTAAAGTGTTAAAGCAAGGATTTTATGTCTCCAGTTCGCATTCAGATGGGATGCAATGCGTAAACAAACAGCGTCAGGTGTCTTGGACATTTGGTAAGGTCACTCATCATACGAAATGCAACAGCAGCGTATCATTTCACGTCGGGTTGATTTCAATGGTGGAATTTTATACAACATTATTTATTCTAAGTAGAGTGATTCATATCGTGTAAGTCACTCACCTTTTTATTTATGGGCCTATAAATTGTTAAAGCTGCTATCTCTGCCCCATTTAGCGATTCATGGTAATATAAATAAACTCAACTTACTAAAATAGCCGATGTGGAGGGCTCATCGTTTATATGCAATGGTTGAGCAACCATCAGAGAGCCGCGCGATCGGTTGTGTACGACAAACTGCGGACACGGATCTTTGTTCACGGCTATCAACCAGCGGCCCTCGTGTTTCACCTGCGTCACTACTACCGCCATCTGTTGGTACCATCAAACTAATTACTCAACGTGAAAAAAAAAATTATAACAATGGTCGTACGAATGTGTAGCTAAGTAATTACTAGCTAATAATAATTATAATCAACGAGCATATTGAACCGCGACGAAATCTTTGTTTAGCGACGTTCAATCAATCAAAACCTATATATGGGTGATTATACAAAAGTTGGGTAACTTTTCAGGATATTTTGTTTACTATAGTTATTAAATTAAATTATTACAAATTCGGGTCTATATGATGGCTAATCTAATGATTATATTGTTCCCAATCGGGCCAGTCACTTTTCGGCTTCTCTCTTTTTTTTTAATATTTCTTCCCTAGTCAAATTGTTTTTAGCGTGCCGCATGATGTTTTTAACTGAAATATAAAATAGAAATGCTTACACACGGTAGCAATTACGATAAAAGTGCTCTAAAACAAAAAAAAAACATCAGTACCTGACAACGGACTGACGCCAACGGATTGACGAAATAGACATAATTTGAGGTTATAATCAAAACTAATGTTTTTTTTGGTAATTTCGAATATCAACAAACTACATTTTAACAAATCATAGTTAACTATGTATAAATGAAAATAAACCTCAGATTAACAAGAAAATAACGACTCACCATGGGACTGACATTTTGACTGGCTTCGCACGTGTATAGACGACAAACACAACCCAAACACTGGTACTAATATGGCGGCCGTCAAATTGTGCGGTCCGCAACTAACTTCATTACCAACATTAAAACTTAAACAGGGATTTGACCTTGACTCGGTGATATTCTCCGCGAATTTTAAATTTAAAGAACACACAACGGACTGACGAAAGAAACTAAACACAAAGTTTCTTATTTTTTATTAAATAAAATAGAGAACATTGCATTATGAAAGTTGTAGTATATAATACTATGTACATCACAGATTGTAGTAAATTAGTAAGTTTTCCTAAATCAATGATAATGTTTAATGGATAGTCACTTGATTGTTGGTTTTCGGGATTGTGACATGCCAACGGACTGACGTTTTGAGTATTAATTTTGTTTTTTTATTAACTTGTATTTAAAATGAAGAAGTGAAATTGGGTGACCAAATAAAGGACTTTTCATTGTTTTAAAATAAATTGTTATTTCAATACAATATAATAAGACTTTGTATATATTGGCTGGTGACATTGAGTTACCCAATTTTTGTAGAATCACCCATCTTTAGATCAGATATGCGACTGTGGTGTGATACTGATTTATGTTAAAGATTATTTGGAAATCAAAACGGCTTGGAATTGAGCTGCTCACTCCATACAAAATATGGCTGTCCATAGTCCTCTAATATATTGTACTATGTGAAAATATATAAAGAAAATAAAGATCGCAGGAAGTCGCTGGATGAAGGCCGCTTCCAACAGGTCGGTCTGGAAATCTTTGGGAGAGGCCTATGTTCAGCAGTGGACGTCTTGTGGCTGATGATGATGATGTTGATGATGTGAAAATATAATAATTTATTATACTTGACTGCCCTATTGGCGCATTACTAGTATTTAAGGCATATATCGTTGACATTTTTAATATTTTTTAGAAAAAAATAATTTTAAATTTGTTAATTTTAATTTTATTTTTATAATTATGGAAAGTCAATGTCTGGACATTAAAAGAGGCCATAACCCATGAGTTTGTTTCGGCATTCCTTCTCATGGCTAGCCACGAAATGCCGATAAAAGATAAAAATAAAATAAACTAGTATAAAGAATTTTGACATGTAAAAGTGATATTTATGATCCAATTTGCAGAATAAATGATTTGAATTTGAATACTCACCGATGTGTTGTTGTGGTCGAGCAAGGCCAGAGGCCTACGCACGGGCGCGACGCCGAGTCGTACGGGCACGGGCGCGCACGCGGGGTACGCGCCCGCCGGCAGCGCGAGGCACAGGTACGTGCGCAACTCCGCCGGGTCGTCGCCGCGCCACCGGCCGCGCAACCAGAAACGACACAGCGGCACACCGTGGATACTGTCATATCACATCATTCACCATTAATATGCCGTGTCTAACAATACTATAAAATTATTATTGTACGGACAGCCTCCGTGGCGCAGCTTCACTCAACAAAAACCAAAAGAACTTAGTATATAAGCTCATCGTCAGCCCTACAACATTTATAAAAAACGCACCGACGATTAGTTAGTATTATTATTTGCATGCAAGTATGGCGATGATTACATAAAACCTTAAATCAAAACCCTTGCAAGACACACAATGCAACTTCAAACAAATTAAAATATATCCCCTTAAATATTTGTTGCTTCTTTACTTAATACAGTTATAATCCAGTCATTTTAGCTTAAATTAGGTAAGAATCTCGGAATTCGAGATACCCGGCTGTAACTCTGTAAATACTTGTGTATTGACACCCTAAAAGTTGTCTCAAAACCTACATATGGTAGGGTGTGCGCAACTATTAAATTTCAAGGTCAAAGGTCACAAAAATCGCTTTTTTCGTAAATATCTCATTTCCTATGGGTTTTTTGCTATTTGTATCTATTATCAATATTGTAGAATACAAAATTCTCTACAAATTTTGTTTAAAACTTTTTTTCATACGGTGAACCGTTTTCGAGATAGAGGGCGGAGAGCGCGCGGTCACAGGATCAGTTCAGGTCAAACGGTGCCTCCGGTCGAAAACGCGCCATATATAGTTGATGAACTATCCATAAATCAATGATTATAAATATTTGACAATTTTTATTAACTATTATGTTATACTAGCTTTTGCTCGCGGCTCCGCCCGCGTGAACAGCATTTTCCGGGATAAAAGTAGCCTGTAACCGTCTGCAGGGCTCCATCTGTCTCTGTAGATAAATTCATCAAAATCGGTTTAGTGATTTAGGCGTGAAAGCGTGAAAACTTTCATCCCCTTTTTCATCCCTTAATAAATAAAATTTCCAAAATTCCTGAAACACGTATTTATTTATTTTACGTCAATAACCGAAATACAAAATTTCGTTTATGGGTGATTATACAAAAGTTGGGTAACTTTTGAGGATATTTTGTTTACTATAGTTATTCAATCAAATCATTACAAATTCGGGTCTATATGATGGCTAATCTAATGATTATATTGTTCCAAATCGGGCCAGTCACTTTTTTAAGTAGATTGTGAGATATTTAAAATTTTCTGAATTTGACTGCCAAAGCCGTGTCAAAGTCCTATCAAAGCCGTGTCAAAGTCGTGTCAATGTCCTGTCAAAGTCCAGTCAAAGTCCGGTCAAAGTCCTGTCAAAGACCGGTAAAATTAGTTTCAAAGTTTTTTTTATTTTTTTTTTATTGCCGTAATAGTCCGGGCAAAGTCTTGTGAAAGTCCGCTCCAAGCCGACTGGTCACTGTGTGGCGCCATCTGGGACTTCGAAATTATCGATGTTCCAGGGAGGTCAGCTAACGCTGGCTGGTCGAGGGACCGCTCGCGTTACGGAACGTTTCGGTTCACCCTCCCATAAGAAGTTATCACTTCAAAAAACATCAGTGCTATGGAGACACGTCAGTCCTATGGCGCGATACCTGACAAAGGACTGACGCCAACGGACTGACGAAATAGACATAATTTGAGGTTATAATCAGAACTAATGTTTTTTTTGATAATTTCGAATATCAACAAACTTCATTTTAACAAATCATAGTTAACTATGTATAAATGAAAATAAACCTCAGATTAACAAGAAAATAACGACTCACCACAGGACTGACATTTTGACTGGCTTCGCACGTGTATAGACAACAAACACAACCCAAACACTGGTACTATTATGGCGGCCGTCAAATTGTGCGGTCCGCAACTAACTTCATTACCAACATTAAAACTTAAACAGGGATTTGACCTTGACTCGGTGATATTCTCGGCGAATTTTAAATTTAAAGAACACACAACGGACTGACGAAAGAAACTAAACACAAAGTTTCTTATTTTTTATTAAATAAAATGGAGAACATTGCATTATGAAAGTTGTAGTATATAATACTATGTACATCACAGATTGTAGTAAATTAGTAAGTTTTCCTAAATAAATGATAATGTTTAATGGATAGTCACTTGATTGTTGGTTTTCGGGATTGTGACATGCCAACGGACTGACGTTTTGAGTATTAATTTTGTTTTTTTATTAACTTGTATTTAAAATGAAGAAGTGAAATTGGGTGACCAAATAAAGGACTTTTCATTGTTTTAAAATAAATTGTTATTTCAATACAATATAATAAGACTTTGTATATATTGGCTGGTGACATTGAGTTACCCAATTTTTGTAGAATCACCCTTATGTAACTTTCAAAATGACGGACTTGTGACCGCGCGCTCTCCGCCCTCTATCTCGAAAACGGTTCACCGTATGAAAAAAAGTTTTAAACAAAATTTGTAGAGAATTTTGTATTCTACAATATTGATAATGGATATAAATAGCATAAAACCCATAGGAAATGAGATATTTACAAAAAAAGCGATTTTTGTGACCTTTGACCTTGAAATTTAATAGTTGCGCACACCCTACCATATGTAGGTTTTGAGACAACTTTTAGGGTGTCAATACACAAGTATTTACAGAGTTACAGCCGGGTATCTCGAATTCCGAGGTGAACCTACTAAAATGACTGGAGTATTAAATTAATCTTACCTGTCCTCTTTGGTAGGAGAAACCACTTTAAAAGTTTTAGGATGTAGAACTGAAATTTCTTCGGTTTCATTTGGCACTGCCACAGCTGATACCTATATGTTGCAATAACAATACCGGGATTAAAAAACACACAATGGTTCTTTTAGTTTTATTTGCTGACATATTTTACTTGCTACTACTTTATACTACTTTATTTAACTTTATTCATACATTTTCGTTTTGAATTCCGTGTATATTATATTTAAAAAAAAAAATGCATATTGGACAGCATTAATGGAATATACGTACCAGTATATCTGTGTCGAGCCTATTGAGGAGTACATAGGTGGAACTAACGCCGAGTACGTTGATATCCTCCTTGATCTCGTAATACATAGTCATAAGCGCCACCTGGACAACGTACAATGGAACTAATCACATCAAACTATAACATACAATACAATGTAACATCACGTCCACAGACACGGATATAATAGACGTACGTTTACTTCATTTGCGTGCCGCGATATCTCGTCCACAAAGTAACTATTGGCACGCTTAGTTTTTATACAGATCGACGTAGGTATGACAATATGTGTCTCGCGGCGAAATAATATCCATAGAGCGTCGCATTGTTCAGGGCAGAATAAACATAAATAGATCGTGGTATGTCACCAATGTGGTGGACTGGCCAAATAAAAACAGCAGTGGGAGGCCCTGTAAATGAATGCAACTGATTGCCGTCTAACGTCGTCGTAGATGGTTTTTTGAGTGGTAGAGCCAAGCTGTAGACAGTTTTGTCTACAGCATGAATGGGCTGGCTCGACCGGATCGTTACCACTGTCTCACAGAAAACCGACGTAAAGTAGCGGCTTGCTGCTGCGTTTCGTACGGTGAGTGATATCCGGAAGCCCAAATCCCCTCCCCTTCCCAATCCCTAATTATCCCTTTCCTTTAAGGTCGGCATTGCCCCCATGATTCTTCTGGTGGTAGGCGTACATGGGCGGTGGAGATCACTTACCATCAGGTGACCCACTTGCTCGTTTGCCGGCCTATGTTATAAAAAAAAGCAGTGGGAGGCCCTGTAAATGAATGCACGTGATTGTCGTCTAAGGGCCGGCGCTCATAGACGGCATGGCACGGCATGGCACGGCAGGTCATGCTGCGGCATCCCGCGGCGTCCCGTGGCATCCTGCTGAATGCCCAGCCACTCTCTCTCTCTCGCGCACCGCGGCAATCCGTGGAATGAAACGGCATGCCACGGGACGCCACGGGATGCCGCGGCGCGTCGCGTCATGCCACAGCATCCCGCGGCACGTCGCGGCACTGTGGTATTGAAATAAAGTAACGTGAATTCTAAACTCGTGGCAATAAGATTCAAAATAACTTGATTAGTAATAAAATCCTTTGCCATGCCATGCCGTGCCATGCCGTCTATGAGCGCCGGCCATAACGTCGTCGTAGATGGAAAAACTTGAATGAGGCGAACCTTTTGATTGCACTGTATGGCGAAGTCAGCGGCGTGTTCGAGTGTGACGTGTCCGGGCGGCGGCGAGCCGTACCGGCCCGGCTCCTGGGCGGACACCGCCAGCTGGCCGCTCACGAACGTCTCGCGACCCATCTCCACCGATATGAACAGCGGCCTCTAATGTCGTAATAAGTATATAACTAATAATAAGTAATAATAGAGAAGAAATAATAGATATGATAGAAGTATGTAATAATAGTAATAAGTATAATACGTCAGTGTACAATCTGTTGTCCTGTGTGTGTATGTATGTACATTGCATACATATACACACAGGACAACAGATTATACACTGAGCAAACATTTTACATGTCTATAACGTTTTGTATAAGCACTGCCGGTTACCAGTACAGCTTTTTTTTATTTGATTGAATGACGAGACGAGCAAGGCGCTCGCCTGATGGTAAGCGCCACGCCTGCCCTTAAACAGATGCAACACCACACAGAACTTTGAATTTCAAAGCACTGCATGGCCCCCGAGGCATAAGATGTAAAGTCTCATAATGCCCAGTAATTTTGTTGGTTTCAATGTCCTTCAAAACGAAACACAACAGTGCTTACACACTGTTGCTTGACGGTAGAAATAGACACAACGGTGGTACCAACCCAGACGGCCTCTCGCATACGAAAGACCTAGCACCTTGTAAAATAATGTATTGTGATAGTTACTTTGAGTACAGCAGAAGGCGGAGATATGGCTGAGCCCGGCTCTAGTTTGCAGAGCGGCGCGGCGTCGTGTGCCCGCAGTGTTAACGCTATGGGAGTCGCATTGCAGAGCAACACCAATGGACACAGCTGGATCTCGAGGCAGCACCCGCCGCCTGCACGAACGGCTTGGTATCTCACCTAAACATCAGAAACACACGGGCTATGTCATATCCACACAAATCTACACTAATATTATAAAGAAGAAAGATTTGTATTATTGTATGTAAGGAATAAACTTATAAACCACTGGACCGATTTCAAAAATTCTTTCACCGTTAGAATCCTACATTATCCCTGATGATCATAGGCTATTTTTTATGCCTGAAAAAGCAGATCACGCGGGTGGAGCGGCGAGAAAAAGCTACTATACAATTCAATGAACTGATCACTAAAAACGATGTTTTACAATCATAAGTAGCCAGTATCTGTTACACAAACTCATTCTTATTAGGAGACAAAGTGACGTAAAATAATATTATGATAAAATTACGCCTTCTTGATTTCTCATTGCTTTTTGATTGATCAGCATAAAATTTTGTTCGAAGTCTAAAAAGCGTGGCATATTTGAATAATACATACCGTGACGTCACACCTGGGTTGCAGTAGAGCTGGCTGCCAAACTCCGGGCCAGTGCTTCGCTACCACCGAGTAAGGCCACGATGATACGGCGCTTCTGCTTGATCGTTTCAACCTTTCGTACAAACAGTTAACCACTTATAACTTAGTGAGCAAACCATCACCATCATCAAATCCAAAATATTCATCATCATCCCAAAGTATGATTGATCAGTTACTTATGTGTAATTATAATTTGTTACAATTCAACTGTTTCAAGCTGGGCGCAATAAATTATCGAAAGATAGATTATCCTACATTCATGCATTAAACTTACCATTTTTTTTTCGATTTGACGTTATGCTGTTAGCCTGACGCGAGTCGGCTTTCTACAGCTTCACCGGACTTTCGGACGAGCACTTTAGGCGCTCTCAACCCTTAAAAACTTACCATCGTAAGATATCCTCTATAACCTCGTCGACGCTGGTCACAGGCGCCCTCTTATCGAATACCGACGTGTCCGTCACGCCGTAATGGAGGGGCACCACCTCCCGTGTCACGGGACATTCGATGTTTCTATACAAAACAAGCAACATTGTGTGCGAGTTAAATGATATGTTTGAAAACATAAAGTTATTTTGTCTAATTGGTATCTAAACTGAAATGACACGCACCACCATTTTTTTTTCTACCTACATATTTCAGTTGGTTCTCTCCGTTTCACTCTAGTACTCCCTCTCTATTTTACTTCATACTATTATAATTATTTACTACTTTAATTATTATAGAATGCTCTTTCCGATAAATTTTAAATGTCATGTGCTTTAAATATGTTTAAAATATTATTTAAAAGTTTGGCACAATAACAAGAAGAATACGATTAGTTGTAGTTTTCCATTTTTGTATCGTTTTCATGTTCTGCCGATGCCAATAATAATTCACATAAATACAATGTGTTCTCATTATTATTAACATTATGAGGTGATGTACCTGTATTGGAAAGACAAGCTGTGCCTAGCAGCGGTAGTTCCCGGCGCAAGCAGATGTGTGCTTGTGCCACGACCTGGCGTCGTTTGTATGAGCGGCGGCGGACGCGTCTGGCCCG
The DNA here is from genome assembly GCA_949126905.1 of Amorpha juglandis. Taxonomy (NCBI): domain Eukaryota; kingdom Metazoa; phylum Arthropoda; class Insecta; order Lepidoptera; family Sphingidae; genus Amorpha; species Amorpha juglandis. The sequence goes on from OX421367.1 coordinate 10,471,556, forward strand.
GCGCCAACTCCGTCATCGACAATCCTGTCTCTGTTGATATCAATACCTGAAATGGTTGTAACTTGTTTAGCTGTAGTGTTTAATTTCATACGTAAGAGCTAGTCATCTTATGCAGTAAGCGCGGGACGGGCCAAGCGAAGCCATTGACAAATCGCCATTGACAGATGTAGTGGCTATGATTGCATATAGGCGGTACACACCTCATAAGAATTTATTTACACTATAACTGCTATAACATTTATAAAATATATCCCACAATAAACGTCTTTAAATAATATATCCATCTTCATACAAAGAAATGTATTATGATGGTTACATATACATACTACATTCATTATACAAATACCATGCCGTGCATCCGCTGTGGTGCCGACCATATTAAAAAAATACTATTTTACTAATTCAAGACATTCTCTTTAAAAGCTACGTAATTTAGTTGCATTACACTTTTGAAGAAAGAGATGCCGAGACGACAGAGAGGAAGTGTATTATTGCATGGCTTTACAAACTGCATGCGGGATAACGCGTTGCTAATCGCGGTAAACAAAACTTAACCTTAACGTTCGAAGAAGTTGAAGTGTCAAGTGCTAAATAAGTGTGAAATGTAATATTGTCTTTACATATATTTATCACAAATTTTTATTATTTATTATATAAATAAGTACGGTTAACTTGCTCCATCTGTCTATTTAGTCCAAAACCCAATGCCCGCCACTGTATCAGTATGAATAACCTCCGATAGTCATCCAGTTGTATACAAAAAAGCGCGGGGTGCCGAGCGCAGTTCAATGCCATGCAGTGCTTTGTAGCCCGGTATGCCAACCGGTCATACTCACATCTGTGTCTAGCGGCAGATGCGAGTGCAGTACGTAGAGCGGCCACACGGTCGCGAGGATACGTCCATCGCTGCGCGCTCTGACCACGCGGCACCACACCGACATGTACGGCACCTCGCCGTCGCTAGGCACTGACAAATATTGAAATTATACACTCCGTATTAAATACAGTTCAGTTTAAACCTCTGATTATAAATTTTGTAGTATGCGACAGAGATAGAATACTACACGCGACAGGGTCTTTACATGTGCGAACGTGTTGCGATCGCGCACTTTAAATGTATTGGAGTGGAAACCACGTCTATCCAATCGAAGTGTAGGTTGTCCTCGTGCCCGCTCGACTGATGATCCGTCAGGCCCTACGGGAAGCTGCTGAATCATGAAGGCGGAGTTACCATCAAGGACTAATGGACTATCTGGTGGACTAATGGACCGATACACGTACGGTTAAACTTATGTGATTCCGCAACGTTAATTAATATACGTACCTTTCACTAGCCATGGAACATTTTCTTTTGGACACTCCTTCAGCGGTATGTCACCGGACCAGCCAGTCTCGTGGTTTACCAGTTTTATTCTAGAAACAATTAAAAGTTGCTTATGTATTATTAGAAATCATAGGCTAAATTAAATAAGCATCTGCATACACATACAAGACAAGACCTAATTAAATTTGCTAGTATTTTATAATTCTGACTATAAAGTAAAATCCCTTACTTGAGAACCATCTCACACTCGGCGCCGCATAGGACGGTCCTTCCGACTGTCTCGGAGACCAGTTCGCCGGAGCATACTGTGCGCCACTGGTTGGAGTCCGTGCACCGAGCTCGTACCTGTTGTCGATGTGATTGCGATTGCTATTACATATTTAATGAAAAGTTATAAATGGAATAAGTGGTAACAGCTTAGCTGGCAGTATGCATGTTGGATAATAAAAGTATGGAGGAATATGGATGGCGTCATGCATAACACGATCAGTTATTTTCAGTTCGGTTAGGTGGTATAATGATCGGCAGCTCAAAAAGGGATCGACACGGTCGGTGTCGCTTGTGTGAACGGGCTGTACGATTTCATACTTTTGAGTCAAAATTACGTCACTGATGTAATCAAAATTACGTCACTGATGTAAAAAAACTTTTAAGACATGGCGAGTAGCATATCGCCAACCACTTTAAACTTATCTGAAAATTTGTTTATCGCCTAGTAGTTAACTGTAATTGCAAAAACACAAATAGTTATGTAAACGCCGCAATAACTAGATATTTACATATAATAATGAATTAATATTATATGAAGTCAATATAAGATATTTTTTCGTTTCAATACTATCAAACATTAATATTGAATGCAAGTAATAGTTCACCTTGTAGAGCAAGTCGAACCGCAACATGTTTGCTAGCGCGAGTCTCCCGGCGAGATGCAGACATCGCCGCGCCCCGGTCTCCTCGACCTTCGCATGCACAAATACTCCCGCGCCCGGGGTTAGTTTACTGCTGCCGAGTGTCTCGGCGTCTTCCAGCCGGACTCTTGCACTACCAGCTGAGAACGGTATACCTGATCGACGACGTGTTAGTTATTACCAATACTTTGATATCATATTAGGTCTTCGTGTCTTTGAAACTAGATTAGCTTGTTCTAGTTGTTTAGACTTTCTATATACTATATCAGTGAAAAAAATATAAAAATATATGACGGCGCCATCTAATTTGATTTCGTGTGATGAGCGCCATCTATGATCAACTCGGGTACAACAGACCAACGATGGACTAACGAAACCTCATGACTTTCTCACCAGTCCGCTCCAGTATAAAAAAGGAGCGCGACTGGGGCCGGTGATCAATTGATCATTCGTTTGTCTATCACCGCCTAGTGCAGACGTTCACAATATATTTTTGATTATAACCTTTGTTCAAACTTTGAAATAGTAAACGTAGAAGTAAAACTACAACGTCTTTAATTTAAAACCATGTCGGACCCCTCACCTATATATATTTATTACGTTACAATATGTACTTCAATACAAACGAAATCAATGTCTCCTAGTATATATAAGTGCGTAAGTATGCATGAAATTACAAGCATTATTACTTACTGTTAGACCAATGCCAATCAGTGGTCGGTCCAGCGAAAGCGAATCGTATTTTCTTAGCTGCTGTAGGATTGCGCCACCTGATATAAAATTCGATCACATTCATGCTAATGATTTCCGCTAACTAAACGATCAATACGAGTTTATTCATTCTAGGAGGAGTAAGTGACTACCATAGATCTCGGATAACATATTAAATATGACAAATACATTGATCTGTATAGAAAACAAGGGTGCCACTTTTTACTACATTGACTGTTTCATAGCGGTGCGTACGTGGCGCTGAATGTTGTACTTAATTGTGGTATGGGAAGGGTATCGGCGAGTCTCTGGGAATGCCTAAATGTCTTCGTTTGTTTGTTGTTTGTCAGATAGAAGGTTAGGGAGGATTTGGGAAATATTCATTGTCCACTTCCCTCCACAGCATAGTGGGAGAAAAAATAATGAATTGAGGAGGTATTAACCTCAAGGGTAAGGACATTTACAACTGGAAAAAAGGATGGATGGATGGAAACCAGAAGGTGGTTTCCAGAACAAGTAATATTGGGGGGTTTTCACTGCATTTTATTTTGTTTTACAGTCGATACACTCACCGATATGCGAGTCTGGCCCCAGGTCCCAAAGGCACCACCTCATCAGTCCCCTCCTGTCCGATCCTCAATGCGGATGCGCAACTGTTGTGTATCCAAAGGGAAACTCTGCCCTCGAGAGCGACCGCCGCCGCAGCCACCAACTCCCGCTTGCACATCACCTTGTCACCCAACAGCTGTGTTGTCGAGTACGATGGTGAATCTTGTAAATACTGTATACGTAACATTTTTACACGTTTAGGTATAGCCAGATATACACATAAATAGTTGGCATGGTCACTGACTAGGTATTGACGGTCCATGCGTCAACTCGTAAAGGGACCGTCTGTAAATATGTACTAATAAAACTTGAATCTAAGCTTATTCAATACGTATAATTTTACTTGGCTGGGCTGAAGTAAGCATCATCTGCGACTTCCGTTATCCTTAATGGCCATTCCAACAATCTTAATTTGTGTCTTTGGATTAATCCCACTAATGAGCCAATAAAAAAAAAGTGTGCGTTCGGGACGCTCGACAGAAGTGATAATTTAAACTAATGTGGGTTAAAGTGAGAGCGGAAGGAGCCTGCCTACTGCTACCGTATGCGTGAGAGAAAGGGAAGCCAGACAGAGTGGCGCCTTTACGCGTTACGTTACGAAGTCCGGTCAAAGTCGTGTCAAAGTTGTGTCAAAGTCGTGTCAAACTCGTGTCAAAGTCCTGTCAAAGTCGTGTCAAAGTCTGGTCCAAGCCGACTGGTCACTGTGTGACTCCACCTGGTACTTAGAAATTATCAATGTTCCAGGGAGGTCGGCTAACGCTGGCTGGTCAATGGACCGCTCGCGTTACGGAACGTTTCGGTTCACCCTCCCATAAGAAGTTATCACTTCAATAACATTTGAAGATCATGCGTAGAAATTGCTTAGTTTGATTTATTGATTTACGGAATCAATGAGGAGATTGTTTATTAAAACCGGCCGTTAGTCTCAACTCGACAGGAGTTCGTTCGTGGCCAACTTCAGACCGATCAAGTTCCATTTATTATTAATTTAACAATTATATTTCGTAATAAGTGACCTGATCGATAGCCGGCATCCAGTCGGCGGCGAGCGCGTGCAACGTCCTCAGCCGCGGCACGAGTAATGATACGCGTATATCACCCGCGCCCAATCTAACGCGCATATTCTGAACGTTGCCGCACGGCAGAGACAGCCCTACGTGGACACTGAATCCATCCACTAATCTCTCCATTGCGCCCGATGTGCTTTCCAATATATCGCTCCTGGTTAACAGAAAAGTATATTATCATCTATTAACTTCGATGGAAAAACAAAGGCTACTTTAGATATTAAAATACTCCTGTAAGCTACAATCAACAGTGGCACGCATTTTATTGGCACCAAGTTCTGTGAGCTTCTGAGAACACTAAGATGTCTTTGATTCGTAAAGAAAATAACAAAGTCGCAATATGGAGAACAGTTGGAAATATAAATGGTCCACTCCTTATTTTAGAAATCCGTTTAAATTAGTTTTATTTCAATGAGTAACATTTGCGTATAATCATTAAGTAAATACTTACGAAATGTTAGTATCGAGCAGGAACAGTGTACCGGCCGGTGATCCCAGCTGGGCGTGTGCCGTGGTGTCTCGTGCCAATAACGTCAACACTCGGTGACTGCGCATCAACGGACGCGACACGTAATACCCTTCTAACGCCGTCGCCTGACTACGGCGTTCATATAAAAAAATATAAATAGCGGCTGAGTGATGAGATTTAACTATAGGAGTAGACAGAGATACAACTAGTACATCTAGGATTTAATTTGCAAACCCTAATAATTTTGAATGCCCGTTTAGGGATTTCAACATGATATAATCTTTTTACCTCGATAAATAAGGCAGCGAATTATGCGCGTGAACCTCCAAAGATGCTAGCCGTAGTATAAGTCTAGTCCGAGGCAGCAAGAGCGGCGCGAAATACGAGTCGACTCGGAGTATACCAGACAATTGCTCTGCTGTCACACCGCATTCTGTTTTACGGTAACTTGGAGGGTCTGGCGGCGCCTCGGGACTCTGGCGACAAATGTATACAGATAAATAAAAAAAATACATCCATAGTCCTGACCTCACAGTAAGATACGAGTCTTGTGTCGTGGGTATCAGGAACTACGAGAGACTTCCGGTCTCATAACGCCTAGACCCCGAAACAAATATTTGAGGATCATACAAACATTTGTCTCGGTGCCCCCTGGGTTGAACCCGCAGCGAAGTACGATTGCGTGACATAAATAAATACAAACAGGAATATTCATATAGCGACCTATTAGTTAAAATCTATATATATAAAAATGAATCGCTGTGCGTGTGTCTCGCAAAAACTCGAGACTGGCTGTACCGATTTGGCTAATTCTGATCTTGAAATATCTGTGGAAGTTCAGGGAAGGTTTACCCGGTGAGAAAAAATGAGTAACATAAATAATAAGTAACGGAAAACACTAAAAACGACAACTTAATTTTACCATACAAACTGTTCCTGGGTATGAAACATTTGACATCTTTTTGATGTGAAACATCTATAAGCGCAGGTATAAACCGGATTGTTGGCGTTGCGAAGCTTGCAGTGGTGACGGGTCGCCACGCTATACTAGACTGGACAGGGACAGGGACAGGACAGGACAGGGACAGGACAGGACAGGGTCAGGACAGGGACAGGGACAGGGACAGGGACAGGGACAGGAACAGGGACAGGGACAGGGACAGGGACAGGGACAGGGACAGGGACAGGGACAGGGACAGGGACAGGGACAGGGACAGGGACAGGGACAGGGACAGGGACAGGGACAGGGACAGGGACAGGGACAGGGACAGGGACAGGGACAGGGACAGGGACAGGGACAGGGACAGGGACAGGGACAGGGACAGGGACAGGACAGGACAGGACAGGATAGGACAGGACAGGGACAGGACAGGACAGGACAGGGACAGGACAGGAGAGGACAGGGACAGGATAGGACAGGACAGGGACAGGTCAGGACAGGGGCAGGACAGGGACAGGACAGCGACAGGACAGCGACAGCGACAGTGACAGGGACAGGGCAGGGACAGGACTGTCCCACCGGGGGGAGGTGGAAGACAACCTGACTTAGGCCGTCGAAGTCAATTAAATGTGCGACGGGCTACCTCACGTGCAATGGTGCAATACCTCACTTAATTGCATTTAATGTAAATGAAACATTTGTATTAAGTTTTGACCACAGTTTACAAAAATATATGTAGGTGATACGAAGTTCACCGGGTCATCTAGTTATTAATAAAATAATTTAAAACTTCAGTAGCTTTTTATAACACTAATAAACCAGTTGAAAAATGCAGTTGAATATTGCAATGTAAACGTTATGTATGCAAAATATTTATTCTTGTTTACCTAAAAAAAACGATATTTTAAGTGATAGGTCGAATGTCCTATTTCTACAATTGGATGGCATAGTAATTGTAGATTATTCTTTGTTTATAAAGCATTTACATACTGCTTATTAAAAATTACAAGCGTGCAAATACACAACTTACCAAAGGATCCATCCGGGGCATGAACTTCGTGATTTGAAATTCGTAGGGAGGGTCTGCCCGGTCAGTGTCCAAAAGAGCCCTAAAACGCCATATATGTGCGAATACAGCCTCTGTACAAATAACAAACAATGGTCAATTTATAAAGACACAGCACAATAATAACGGACAGATGGACGATGCTACCAATTCTGTAGTACATCTCGTCAAATTAAGCTATCTCTAAAATTATCTAATATTAGTTTAGAGATTTGGATCATTGTTTTCTGCAATTTTCACTACGATACGACAACACCAAATTTCCTACCGATATTACTAGGTTGAATTGTATCAAAATAATAATAACAATAATTGCTACCAGTACTTGATTTATTGAAAAAAAAAACATACATATAAACATATTATAAAGGAGTATAATAGGAATTAGTTAAACATTGATAAATCTTTTATAGGTGCGGGCCTTATCATTGTCTGTCATAATATGTCATATGTCTCACCTAGTGGTACTACTCGTAACTGCAACTCTCTCGGCTCTCCGACGGGTAATTTGAAATATGTATGAGTTTCCCATTTCGACAACATCGGTGAATAGAACTCGAGGACACACTCCGTCTCCGTGTTCTGAACAACAATATTAATTTAATGTTAAGTTATAATTCACAAACAGTCTAATGGTACATAACCAACTGAATAATATATTCCATAGGAGTATAACATACTCATAGTATAATTTTGGATGAACGGCGAATATTTTTTTTTTCTATCGTTAATCAATATAATTTTACAAAAACAATAAATATGCTGTTAAGCTACACAATTCTGCTATCTAAAAGTATATAAATATTGTCAAGGTTACCTGCTGAAGGCAAAATAAATCCGAAATAACATTACCTGATCAGGTAGCGGAAACACGATTACACGTGTGATGGCCCTCGGATGCGGGTATCTCCAAGACACACAGCTTCCGTACAGCATAACCTGATAAGCCATCGGCAGCTGTCCCCCCTTTACTATCTTAAAGGCGCCGCTCCTAAATGAATAGCATGATAAAACATACAGTATAATGTTGTTATAAGTATTAAGAACTCAGTTGGGTAGCCAAGAAGACAGTTTGATTTAATTGTAGTACTAGACTTCATCCACTAGACAGATCAATATGAATGGGCGTTGTTTTTTCCGTAGACCCTATATAATAAAATAATTTTTACTTTCTGCCTAGCGTTTTCCCGGCTAAATGCCAGGGTCCGTCTTCCCATGATGATTTGACAGTGGATTTGGTGTTATGTAGTCTGATATCTAAACCCCGCAACGGGAACCAAGTTTCGCCATTGCCTCATCCGTTAATCAGTAACGTGTATGTGTCGATGGCCCACTATTTCATCGCGACAGTGAACCAGATGATGCGAAACACAACGGGTACGATTTTAGTGTCACACGTATGACCAGACAACGTTTCTAAACAATGCTCTACGTCGTAGCTCAACAGGCGACATGCTGAACAACATATGGTTTGACTACATGGATTCAAATAGAGTTGAAGTAGTTACCTCAAATCATCTTTATAATAGTGATCGCCGACCTCCCCGGTAGCCGTATCCACGGACCCCGACGGTCGCCGTTCAAAGTTTACATTCGATGAAGGCGTGGCTTGCAGTCGGCTCTTGTAGTTGGTCTCAGAGCTGGTGGAAGCGGGTGGTCGACGCTAAAAGGAACGAAAAGAGAATTTAAACTTACTTTACTGAAGAATTAAATAAAATTTTGTGACTCGTTTTTGAGTGACAAAACAACGTTATGTATGTATGTTTAGCTAGATTTAATAAGTTTTCGCTTTATAATTTGATAAGATGATATATTTTAATGTTTGAGGTTTGCTATTGGCTGTTGCCAAATCTTAAAACACTCCTAATACCTCTAAAATCCAAGCTTTCAAATCAACGCAATCAAAAGATTCGGCCATTATAAATTCGCATATATTGATACTCAAAAAAACTGACTTAACAACACCTATAAGGCACTACTTCTTGTCGACCAAAAATTTGAAATTTGGCACGAAGGCAAGTCTTGTGGCACATATGTTAGGAAAATTCCGAAAATTATTGATTTCAACTGCCGTATAAAAATATCACAGAAAAAACCGCATAATCAAAATTTACCTTCAAAACACGTCCAAATAAAGTTATGAATATACCGTGCAAATCTTTTTAAACATGTTATGATACGTTCACAGCGTGAATCCTACTCGCACTTGACCGGCTTTTAAAAATAAGTTTGTTGATGCTTTTTTTTTAATTTAATTCATTTTCGGTAATAAAAATTAGAAAGTACATACCAAACCTGTGTCTTTTTTCTCCGTTATTTCATTAAATGCTTGTTGTATCCTAATTAATGCAGAGAGGTCTGAAGGGCGAAGGTCAAATATGACGTAATCGAGTTCGACGCCCACTCGAACAGTAGGCTCGCATGCTGAGACACCACCTTCTGCGCGACGCCACGCCTCCCAAGTTGCTTCAAGCTCCGCTCTGCGCCAATTTATTTGAATTATTAATGTTGTACTAAGCCAGAAAATAGACGAATATCGAAGAGTTTAACGGCATAAAATCGACAACGCACTCACGGTCCTTCTGGCTCCTCGTTTGTTGGTTTGTTGATACCTTAACAGCATTTCTCGATTACGCTGATTACGCTAATTAATTACTTATGAAAACAATCATAATAGCTTCGTAGTTTTTATATAGCAGCACCATACGGCAGGTATAGTTATTGTAAATTAATTATTATTGAAATGTCAGACATGTGGGTGTAGTCAATCATTGCTTGTTACAATAATTTTAACTGATGGTTGGTGCAATTTATAATTAATGTTACAGATAATAGTAATTTCTTCCTGTATGGTATTTTATTTGCGAATCTTATGACTACGTAATTTTATCGAATGTTAACTTTTTTATTCGAAATATTTGACGATGATAGTTTATGTCGCGCGCACGATATGCCCTGTTGCATTTTAGGTTAACCACCCTGGGTGTACACGTAAAATGAATCAGTTACGTAAGCCCGTAAGTATTTAGAAATGTAATGACGGCGTTATGTTAGGTTTGTGACACACTGTTTATCGTTGGTCGACATTATTCTTGGAATGCGCTACATTTACCATCAGGTGTAGCGTAATCACTTTGCCGAGCCAGGATAAAAAAAAAGTTTAGTGTGGTTTTGTTTATATGGGGCAGGCGTGATGCTTACCATCAAGCGAGTCGAGCGCCGTGGTCGTCTCGCGATTCAATGAAATTAAGAAAAAATTGGTTATGGTGTACTGACCCCATCATGAGCGGCTGTAGGATCACGTGCCGCCTGTCCCCTGGCGGGCCGGCGGCGACCAGCAGCGCCGTCACCGAGCCGCGCGCCACGAGCCGCTCCGGCCGCAACCCGCCCGCCACCTGCAACGTACCACCGTCCCAACCGACCGTGCCCTCTATACCGCACAACGCGACCTGACTGCTCTGTATCGTAATACTCTCCAAACCATGTTGGCCTGTTGACAAACAATTGATATAAATACACCCAATACACCCAACAGTCACATACATAGTCCTGACTCCACAGTAAGATACGAGTCTTGTGTCGTGGGTATCAGGAACTACGTGAGACTTTCGGTCTCACAACACCCAGACCCCGAAACAAATAAATGTGGAGCACACAAACATTTGTCTCGGGCGGGGATCGATCCCACGGCCTCTTGCTTCACAGCCGGCTACTCGCCCGCTGTGCCACGGAGGCTGTCAATATGTTCACAAACAACTGCTATTTTTGAAGTGAACACTTCTTTAGCCGCGTTGAGCACTTTTTAATAGGGGGTAAACTTCGAAAGACTTCCACAACACCCAGACCCGAAACTAATACTCACGTCTTACAAACTGATTAAAATACTTATGGTCTAAGATCCCGCGGAACATTGACCTTCACCCATCTGTTTACCGGATGAAACATATATTTTCGGGTATAAAATGTGTTGCTGATCACATTCCAATATGGTTGCCTAAAAGAATATGATTAATTAATATTTGAAAAAAAAAATTTTTTTTATAATTTCACTGATCTGTTTACCAAAATAATGAACCTTCAATGAAAAGTGTACAATGTATACTACCTGAAAAAGCTAGGTTGCCTACCTTTTTTGGGCACTACTACCGGGTTGCCGTGTGCAAAGAGGTAACAAAAAAGTGGTAATTGCGCTCATCTGCTTTTCGCTTCAAAAGTATATTAAAATGAAGGAAATTTCATTGCGAAATCAGTAATATAGGGTTGCCTATGAAAATATGTTCATGGATAAGGGTTGCCTGGCTTTGAAATCCGAAAATCGGAGCAAGTTAGAGATGAGTTTGTTTTGCCAGGTCTTCTCAGGAAGGGTCGCCTTTGGATCTGGTGGTAATTTTAAAACAACAATCTGGAGATACACATGATACGTATTAATCTGCCTTATAACTAACTAGCTTTTGCTCGCGGCTCCGCCCGCGTGAACAGCATTTTGCGGGATAAAAGTAGCCTGTAACCGTCTCCAGGGTCCCATCATCATTTAGGCCTGAAATCGTAACAAACAAACTCATTTTCGCATTTACTTTCATCCCTTATTAAATAAAATTTCCAAAATTCCTGAAACACGTATTTATTTGTTTTACGTCAATGACCGAAATACAAAATTTTGTTTATGTAACTTTCAAAATGACGGATTTTCATACATATTATCATCCCCTATTTAGACCCCTTCGGAGTGGAATTTTCTATAATCCTTTCTTAGTGGGTGCCTACATAACAAAATGAATATATAGTCCGAATTTCATGCTTGTAGCCTTGATAGTTTGCGCTCGGCGATGATGAATCAGTCAATCAGTCAGGACATGTTATTTTATAAGTATAGATTATATATATAAAAGGCTTTGTATTTCCGCAAATAATTTGGAGAATTTGACTCTTCGAAAATATAAAAATCGGAAAACAAACAGATCGTATTTACAAGTTTCGATAAAATAATTTTCGTAAATTTGAATAATAGACGTTATAATTTTTCGGTATTATGAAATTCGGACTATTGAACATCGGAACATCGAAATTCGGAATAAAATATTTCGGTGTATTTGGGTGTTCCCTGACATAACATAGACCTAAATAAAAGGCATAATAGTAGGGGATCCCACCTAACATCGACCTTCACCCATCTGTTTACCGGATGAAACATATATTTTCGGGTATAAAATGTGTTGCTGATCACATTCCAATAGGGTTGCCTAAAAGAATATGGTCAAGGATATGATTAATTAAAATTTGAAAAAAATATTAATTTTTATAATTTCACTGATCTGTTTACCAAAAAAATGAACCTTCAATGAAAAGTGCACAATGTATACTACCTGAAAAAGCTAGGTTGCCTACCTTTTTCTGGGCACTACTACCGGGTTCCGATTTTCAATATTCCGAATAAATTACTAAAATTAGTATTTTGATTCAGTTAGCATAATCATTACATACATTTGGGTTAGGTTAGGTTAGAACTGTGACCATTAAAGCGCGAAGTCGAGCGAGCGAAGCGAGCGTGCCGCGGCTGCGGCCGCCGAGCGCCAGATCCTCTCTATTGTTGGTGAATCATTTGGGTTAGGTTAGAATTGTGACCAGCGAAAAAAATGTTTTTATTGGAAAGAAAATATTTTTAAAACGCATTTGACATTAGTTTTTTAATTCTACCTCCTCATACTATTATACTACTCTTTGACAAGCAAATTATTATGTGTTGATTTGTCTTTCTATTCAGTTTTACGTTTTTATTTCGGAATTTTAATTAATAGGTATTTTAATAATCGGAATTCGTATTTTTGATTTTTCGAACTATCATTAATTCGGACTTTTTGTTATTCGATCTATAGAAACTCGGTATTTTGAGAATCGTAATTATATACCTTAGGAATATTAAAATTTCGGAATTATAAAAATAGGATAAATGATACATCGGAGTTGTTATATTCGGAATTTTAAACCATTCGGAATTATAAAAATCGGTATTTTGAAATTCGTATTTGTGACTGTCGGAATAAAGTTTGTCGTATTATTGTAGTGTACCCGTTATGTCAATCAGCGGTATACATGACTGTCAATCAACTTTTAGTTACTGATCATAAATAAAATCACCTGCTGCACGTGGCAAATGTCATTTCGTTACCGCTCTGCCCCTGCAGGGGTGTGAGTGGATGGACCACTATAAAGTACAATATATCGACCTAAAAAATAAATGTGATACATTACTAACCCAACATGGTTCTCAACTTGTACAGCACTGGTATGTTATGCGAGGCTGACTGGTCGAACTCCAAATAATTCAGGACATTTTTTTCGATCTGCAGAGAAAATATACTTGAACACAATAGAGTTATGTAGCAGCTCATAATATAAAATGGTTTGAATGTATTTTGACTGACGATTTCATAATACGATTTATTTATAACTAATAATACTAGCCCTCTTTTATACATGTCCCAACGACTAGCACGGGCCTCCTCTAATGAATAAGAGGGGTAGTTTACAAATATATATAGTAAAAACCCAGTCGCGTAATATCGACTTTACAAATGCCTACACTAATACAAAAATATTCTGCTCTGTGTGACTTACCAGTCTATATATTCCTTTGAGCCGTTTCAGTCTATCCATGCACACATCGATTAGCACCGGCCTCTCGATGTCCAGTTTCACTGTGCTTTTCTCCGTGCTACTAGATGATGATGGCATGTAACTGGTACCTTACAATGAATACAACAAACGAATATTTAACGTCAAAGACATTTTTCTATTCGTTCGAACACAAAATATCGATTCCATCTTAATAGATAATTTGTGCTTTTCACTTGCCTACCTTTCTCACTTGAAGCATGTTAGATTTTAAAAAAAATATTGCTACAGTATTAAGTGTTATTGAAATTCTAAATAGAATGACAGGGACAAAAGATCTAAATAGACACCGTAAGTAATTCAATCTGTTTAAATACCAAGGGTACAAATTTTTGCTACGTACTTTGACGTTGCCGCTGCAGTAACAGCATCCGCACATAAGTCCTTAATATAGTGTACATGCTCAAGAGGTCGACTCGCCAAGTAGGTAAACATATAGTGTCTATTTAGGTCTTTACTCTGTCAATATAAAGTTTGTTGCAAAAATATAGTCGTTTAAATAAATAAATTTACTTTCAAACAGTAAAGAAAGGAATTTAAATCGGAGTTTAAGAAATACGACGTCACAACGGCACAAATTCAGTCAGTTACATAATACAGACAGAAGTAGAAGCACAGATTACATTACAAACGGACAGACAATGTAAGATTGGTAATAGGATTCCGTTGGCATTCTTTGGATACGGAACAATAAAAATTAATTTATATAAAAGCGAAATACCACTCACTTTCTTACTCATTAATTACGATATCTCAAATCAATCAAGGATCATGAAATTTGGTCAGACGATTGTGTTAAAGGGTCCGCTAAAGAAGGCTTTTGCAGCCGCGGGCAACAGCTAGTAATTAATACAAGAACAGACGTAGTTACCACCTATAGGCGCCACGATCTTCATAGTTGCCAGCGCCGGTCTTATGTCAGTGACTGGGTCGGGAACTCCTTTAGCAGTAGAAAACAGTACCTGGTGCCACTGACCATCTACCTGGCCCATGCCCAGACCCACCCATGCGTTGAACAGCGACAACTGCCAACGAAACGAGTGTAATTACTGACAAAGAAATTGTCATTTGCTTCATGGGTTGCAATGCCAGGTTGTGCCATTCTTTGCGCTTGAGTGTTCGATACGGTAAATGACATACAAGTTGTCCGAGATTGGAATTTAAGGCCGGCATGGTGATAATATCGCTTACGATTACATCTTGAGACTGTAATAAGGTCGGCTAACCGTGGGTGTACTAATTCATCTCTACCTACACCTTCAGGAGTACAGGCGTAAACTTATGTTATATTATAGCCAAAATTTATACATAATAGATATACCATATATCTGATTCGTGGTCCTTGTTACTATGTAATGTCTTGCAGTCTATAGTATAGTAATTCAAAATAACTGTTTATTACATGAATGATATTAGTCATATTAAAGATCATCTATTACTGTCGACCGAAATACCATGTCTGTGACTTTTATAGACAATAGTAATAATAATATCTAACATGACGTGTCAATGTAATAAAAATTTAACATAACATCTTACTTGTATTGTTTTTTGTGACTTCTTTTTCCAATAGTAAAAGTTTGGCTGCTGAAGAGTGACATGTAGTAGAGCGAGATTACCTTCAGATCTTCGCGCAGGAGGCATTACGGTCTGTAAACATACGGACACCATATCACCCACTTCAAAAATATGTTCTCTATAGACATACTGAGCATGGGCAACGGACACTTGTCAGTATCAAACCTGAGACTGGATACCTGCTACATAACAGTACATAACAGGCATTATTACTGAACAGTTATATATGTATACACGCAGATCTATTTAATTGAAAATGTTATAATATAGCGAATCAAATAATACGCTTCGGCAATCTTCTAAAATACTAGTTTAATATAATAGTGATGGTTACTTAATACAGACCAACTACAACATTATACAATTATTTTTCTTGTCGGGCTTCCGATGAATATTCATATTTATATGATAAAATGAAGATTGCCCAATCTCGTCATTTAAATCGTATTAGTTACTTCGCCGTTTTAATGGCTATTATATTCTAAGGCATAAAACGTTTATAATTTCGACCCCAGGGATTGTGCTGACAGCTTATAAAACTCACCGTCAATTCTAATTTCGCCTTGCCCATTTCGACATTTCGCACAGTCTCTGTGAGACTTCTACTACCACCCGGCGATTCTACCTCCTCCTTTTTGGGTGCTGGCTCGCGGCTCTCTTCTATTACAACCTGTGTAACATTAAACTAATAAAATGAAACCTGTTTTAACATTATCCTATTATATTAAGACTTTATAAATAAATTCTTCAAATTCAAAAACTTCAACGGCTTTATTACAAAACATAGACTAATTTTAAGCACACACAGTATTCAATATTCAGTTACACACAGTATTCACAGTTCACACAAGCACACGCGAAATCTCACGCTGTTGTTTACTGCGTTATTTGGCAGATAAAATTCTAACGGATATCGTAATATACGATGAGGGCCTTAGTCTACGATTTGATATAATGCCGATTCTGTTTTTTACAGCACAGTCTATACGATTCAAAATTATAATGATATAGTTTAAAAATAAATTTGAAGTAAAAAAAAGTATTTTATTGTAAAAAATGTGGGATGGTTTTTAAGATATTATCAAAACGATAATCCTACGCTTTTTTTTACAATAAAATACATTTTTTTCATCATTTTAATAAAATTTATTTTCTATTTTTTAGTTGGATTTTCTATAAAAGCGTGTGTTTTTTTAGTTTTTTTTTTATTATTATTAAATTATAGTCAGAAAAAGCTTAGAAAAAATGACAGTATATATATATTTTTTTCAATATTAAATTGTCATCGGTCTTTGATAAGTATGACAATTTTAATTCGACGTTTTGAAGTAGGTCAAAATCATGTTCAAAGTTTCCGTTACATACAAACATACGTATGAAGCTAATATAAGCGTTTTAATAAAGTCTGTTCGCTGTACTTTTATTAATGTACGAAGTTCTGAAAAGGTGTTGTCAGTAAAGCGGTGTGAAGGAGGACTTATATTACATTAGCGCTGTGATCCTCACCTGAACAAGCGGCTCAGGCGTCTTGGCTCGATCGACTGGCGGTGGACGCAGCGCTATTATCTCAGGGCTGCCGTCGTCCGCGGTGTAAAGCGACAGTTCCACCGTGCCGATGGTCACGAAAACTTCCAAGTAATCTGAAGCGTCAGCCCTGGTCAAAATATTTGTATTTTGTTATTTTCTGGTGCAACATTACATCTATTTATAATACATATTTCGTACTTGAAGTTCTAATAATGCAATGCAGTCAAAAATTCCTACGATTTGCACTCAATTTATATTTCAACAGCTCGATCACGCCGCCTTTCTCACTAAACTCAAGGTAAGATGCATTCAGTGAATTTATAGGTGCTGTGCATTGAATGCATTGTCATAAAATCTTACCGAATTGAGAACCTCCTCCTTTTTTGAAGTCGGTTAATTATTTCCTTAGAAATTCAATGCGAGACGCCATCTAGACAGGATCTCATTCTAAGCCAAATCTGTTTATAGGAAAACCATATAAACAAACCATTAAAAATGTAAGCATACTAACGTTTGCTCGACGAATGCTACCGAGACGGACTTCTTGACAGTGACTGGATTGTCGTCGGCGTTCTTGCCTGATTTGAACGTGGAGTGCGAATTTGTGTCGACACCTGAATCCGCTGCCAGAAACCGACTCGTCTCACTGGCACTCTTTGTTGTGTCTTTGGCTGTGTCTAACCAAAATAATAGATATAAATGTCGATAATTTTAAATCAAAAGACTAATCTAGAAATATCTTATATAACTCACGACTAGTTTATGATTGTTTTTTTTTTGTTTTATTAGCCTTCAAAAGCCGACGATCCACATTATTATGTAAGTTACCGTCTTTACAGTCGCTCATAGACACTACCAACGCCAGGAGCACAATAAAGGTGTTACCAACCGTAAAAGTTATTGCAAAAGAGATGTGAAACGACTATCTATATTTATTCATTTAACTTTCATTCTATTTTTAAATGTTTGTTTTTTTTTGTAAATACTATAACGCTCATACCATCGACTACTGAAGCCTCACTAAACACGAATGACGGTTCTTCTGACTCTCGGTTCATAAGGAGCGTCGCGTATGGACAAGCGGCATGTTTCTCCTCTTCGAACAGAACCCCGGTGTCGTGTCTGTAATGATAGTAATAAATATAAATCTTATGTCTCGGGGTGACGAGCGCAGTTCAATGCCATGCATAATTCAATGTTCTGTGCGGTGTTGCTTCTGTTTATGGGCAGGCGTTGCGTTTACCATCAGGCGAGCGCCTTGCTCGTCTTCTCATTTAATCAAATAAAAAAAACGATACTTATATAAAAGATAAGCTACAAGTGAAAGCACATAAACAGTATACTAATTAATGTTACGTGTTTCGGTAACCCTCGTATATTTGAGATTTACGAACCCGTGACGATGATGACCTAGTACATATTATTAATTACAATTCACAACATTAAATTACAGCAATTATGTACTTATTTTTCTCTCAAATTATATGTACGGGTGCAGATAGCATATCAATTATTGCATATTCTTACTAAGATGTGAAACTTTAATTGTACTTAGTACTGTACATCGTTAGTACCTATGGTTAGTACACAAAACGGGAAAAAAATAACATATGAATTACACTCACCCCTCTATGACCGCACTGTGCATATCTGCGGTGAGCCGTCGCACCAAGTCTAGCTGGTTGATGCTCAACTCTATAGCGCAGTCGGACATGAGGTTCAGTTCGAGCGCGGGTCCGCAGGCCAGCAAGCCGCCGACGTACAGCGCTGGCGCCAGCACGCACCCTACATCCATTCTGATGAGAAATACGATCAATAAATTGATTAAAGACTTGCTTTTGTCCTCGGTTGTGCGTAGCAGCGTCGGTCTTATATATTACTAGTTGTGCCTTGCGGTTTTAGGGTCAGGCAGGGTGGGTTGTGTGATAGACAGTTAAACCTTACGGAATCAATTTTATAAATTAGTCTATATGGTAGTCTAAATCCGTTGCAGTTTAGGATAAATAAGCGGGCAAACAGACAACAGACACAGATAGCGTATTTGCTTTATATCATGTATTAATATTAACTCTGCATTATTCCAAAAAAAGGACTATGAAGCATTTGGGCATATAGTTGATTTCCACTATAAGTCCAAATATCCATACAGATTTATTTATGGGAAATCTAATAAAGCAAACAGTTTATTTGTAATTTCGACGTTAAAAAGCAAATAACACCCATAAATATTCTAACATCGGATCTAAATAACGAATTTGCAACACCGATATTGAATTTTAAAGTCAATCGAATTTAAAACGTATTAACAAAATGGCGGTCACATTTTATATCATTACTAGATGACCCGGTGAACTTCGTATCACCTACATAATATATTTGTGTAAAATGTGGTCAAAACTTAATACAAATGTTTTATTTACATTAAATGCAATTAAGTGAGGTACTGCGCCATTGCACGTGAGGTAGCCCGTCGCACATTTAATTGACTTCGACGACCTAAGTCAGGTCGTCTCCCACCTCCCTCCGGTTGGACAGTCCTGTCCCCGTCCCGTCCCCGTCCTGTCCCCGTCCTGTCCGCGTCCCGTCCCCGTCCTGTCCCCGTCCCGTCCCGTCCCCGTCCCGTCCCCGTCCTGTCCCCGTCTTGTCCTGTCCCTGTCCTGTCCTGTCTCACTGTTCTGTCTCACTGTCCTGTCTCACTGTCCTGTCTCTCTGTCATGTCTCTCTGTCCTGTCTCACTGTCCTGTTTCACTGTCCTGTCTCACTGTCCTGTCTCACTGTCCTGTCTCACTGTCCTGTCTCACTATCCTGTCTCACTGGCCTGTCTCACTGTCCTGTCTCACTGTCCTGTCTCAATGTCCTGTCTCACTGTCCTGTCTCACTGTCCTGTCTCACTGTCCGGTCTCACTGTCCTGTCTCACTGTCCTCTCACTGTCCTGTCTCACTGTCCTGTCTCACTGTCCTGTCTCACTTTCCTGTCTCAATGTCCTGTCTCACTGTCCTGTCTCACTGTCCTGTCTCACTGTCCGGTCTCACTGTCCTGTCTCACTGTCCTCTCACTGTCCTGTCTCACTGTCCTGTCTCACTGTCCTGTCTCACTGTCCTGTCTCACTGTCCTGTCTCACTGTCCTGTCTCACTGTCCTGTCTCACTGTCCTGTCTCACTTTCCTGTCTCAATGTCCTGTCTCACTGTCCTGTCTCACTGTCCTGTCTCACTGTCCTGTCTCTCTGTCATGTCTCTCTGTCCTGTTTCACTGTCCTGTCTCACTGTCCTGTCTCACTGTCCTGTCTCACTGTCCTGTCTCACTGTCCTGTCTCACTGTCCTGTCTCACTGTCCTGTCTCACTGTCCTGTCTCACTTTCCTGTCTCACTGTCCTGTCTCACTGTCCTGTCTCTCTGTCATGTCTCTCTGTCCTGTCTCTCTGTCATGTCTCTCTGTCCTGTTTCACTGTCCTGTCTCACTGTCCTGTCTCACTGTCCTGTCTCACTTTCCTGTCTCACTGTCCTGTCTCACTGTCCTGTCCCTGTCCTGTCCCTGTCCAGTCTAGACGCTATACGACCCGTCATCACGGCAAGCTTCGCAACGACAACTCAACAACCACTAATAAATTAAAAATTAATAAAAAAAACATTGTCCAGCGGACAAAATTGTGAATCTAAACCATTCGCAGATCCCCTTGAACACACACAAAAAATTTCATCAAAATCGGTCCAGTCGTTTAAGAGAAGTTCAGGAACATACACACTCACAGAAGAATTATATATATAAAGATGGAAGTATGGATTAGAATACAATATATACCAATAGCATAGTTTTAATTCCGATTGACTACAAAATCAATATCAAGGAAAAACGTAGTCACAAATCACAATAAAACATATCCTATGTAGCTTCCTAACAGTGAAATATTTTTAAAATCGGTTTATAGTTACAGAGATGACTCCCTAACATATAGCGCGACACAAATGTAATAAACACTTAGCCGTTATATACTTTACTTATTTTATTTACTTGTACACTAAAACCGATTACAATTCAACGTAAACCGACAAAAAATATAACACACGGTCTTATGCTAGCATTGCAAAAGGTATTTAATGTCATGTGTGTTACCTAACTAATACATTGATAAATTATACAAAGAGGTACATACGAATGCAATATAGGTGTTATGACAGGAGACACCACTGGCTGGTTCCATTTTAGAGCCGGATTTTCACCCCCAGTGCCCTTCAGCATTTCCGCTTCACTCTCCTGATAAATGACGTAAACTTAGATCGACTTACACAACGATTATTAATCGTATTTGCCACTTCTGCTGAGCATAACACGATAAAACCGGTTCTCACCTCTTGGTTAACAATTTGGTTGAATTGTGCTGATCGTATTGCCACATTGTTTACTAACACCTCGTACTGCCGACCTTCGAAGCTGCCACTGCTCGTCATCCACCCACTTTCAGTGGCAGTGTTTACGCCACGCCTGTATGATTTTAGACAGATTTGTAGCTTTTTTATATATGCACATTCAATATTATTTTTATTGTACCAAAGTAAATTTAATTGCTTGGAATGTAGTAATGTAAATAGCGAATGTTGGTCACACATCAAAATCGATTAGCTATTCAGAATAAAAACTAACACCACCAAAAATAAGGAAATATTTGCTATTTAGCAAAAATAGATAGAAACAGCACTCACCTACAGATTGGGTTTTCCGGATGTGGATTGACTGAAATTTTGCCAATCTAAAAAAAAACATTAAACGTAATTCGTAATTCTGCATAATATAAAATAAGATTATAGACTATAATAGACCAATATCGAGGTATGAGCTTATTATCGATAAAATACATACAACAAACATGAACGTGTCGTCTTTATCAGTATCTTCATCTTCACATGTGAGCAACAATCTCAGACCACCTGCAGTCACGTAGCAAAACGGCCACTGCCACGTACTAACCCTGTATTGAAATAACACTTGGCGTTTAACATTTTGGTACAACTTGACTCTGTATTAAATGTACGCGTGAGTTTGTAATACGTGTATATAGCGCATTCTACTGATAAGTACTTACCTGGGTTCAACCTCCACCTGCAAGGGACAGAATGAGCGTGGCGCCATCTCTTGAATGAGCAACACAATGTGTTCAACGACAATGGGACGCAACACTGCCTCGAGCGGGGCTAACGTTGCGTATACCTCCCACATGCTGTCCATGCTCTGGAATCAAGCAACGAACAATAGATAGATAGATAGATAGTAACTCTTTATTGTAGACACACACATAGAAAAGACAACAATAATATACAAAAAGAACAAGTAAATAAATGTGCCACAAGTGGCGGCCTTATCACTAAAAGCGATCTCTTCCAGGCAACCATTGGATGGAGAGAATTATCAAGAAAACATTAGACGGGGTGTAGGTACAACAAAGCGCTAAAATTATACACAAACGTCATGTGTAATGCAACATTTTGCCGGGTAACAGGTACTGTTACAGTACGCGGTCGTATTATATTACTCGGCATATATTACTCACCATACTTACACATCTCTAACGAATAACTAATAGGTACCACAGACGCTCACAAGGCCGGAGGAATCTTGGATACATTGCTAAATTTTAGGTATAAGGTGCAGTTTGGAGTGTGATTATTTGTTGGGCCTACTGATTAGATTAAACGCAATATCAAAGTCATTACTTGTCTTTTTCTATTTTCTGTGTAAAACATATAATAACATTTTATAGTTTGAGTAGAACTTACGTAATATGTGAATCCAAAATATGTCATGCATATATTTGCGCCAAGTAGTGCTTTAGACAAACTATTAAATTTTTTGTTTAGTAACTCACATTTTTGTGTTCCAGTAGTTTTGGATGAAGCTCTTCTTTCCAGCTGGGTGGTAGGTTGGATATTCTAAAAAGAATATAATTTAATTCAGATTGCTTCGAACAGAACAATAATTTAAATTGAGGTCTGGTTGCCTGATTCGTAGCAAAACATTATAATTATTTAGAGAAATTGATATAGTTTACTTACTGCGCCTGCGTGATCGTAATAGCGAGGAAATTATTTTCCTCCTTAACGTTAGTCGGTTCGCGGGCCTCCAATACTCGACCACCTAGCACTCCGGCGGCCCACTCGTCACTGCCGGCCCTGCATTGAAATATGTCAATTATCGGTATAATAATGACTAGAAGAATGAATTTTCAGGAACATATTATCGACTCACGTGCCTACTTCACGTCTAAGCTTAATAAGGGACCAAGTGCTTACAATAAACAAAATTCATAATGCAATGCTGATATTACTGACTGTGAAACACGATCATCTTATTAATTGAAAGTAATATACCATGTTCAAATGGCTTAATTCAATAAAACATAAACAAATATAAAAAATATTAAATACAAAATAAAAATAACCATCCTTACTTTTCATAATGCCTCACAGAGGCCGAGGCCAGTTTGATTCTGAGCTGATTATAGTGCGTCTGCAGATCCATGGTGGATATAATGTCGTCTATATCGAATGCGAGCTTGGCGTGATGAGTGGCGACCACTAATGTAGCACGACTCACCACCCATTGGAACCAAAAGAAAGTCTTAAGTTTCATCGACGCTGGAAGGAAAAAGTATTTGAACTTCTTTTTTTAAAATGGTTAAATGTAACATAATATGTTGGGAGAGAGTATTTACGTATTTTCTATGTATATGAAGTCGTAACCCTGTTTCTTAAAAAAATTGTATCTGCCTGCTCGTAATACCATTAAAAAGGTGACATTTGATAAACTTGTTTATTTGCTTTTGTGCTATTAATAAAACAAATCTTTTGGCAGTTTATTTAATTAGCAAATAGGTACACTATTAGCTCAATGGAATTTATCATTACATTCATTAATTCAATTGAAATTTAATTACAAAATTGACAAAACTAATCTACTCACTTATAATCAAATTGATTGATGGTGCCATAGAAATAGGTTATATGATTAGGTGGCCATTTTTGCCAGCGTATAAACTTAAATCTCTATTTATGATTTTGTATATGATCATTAACAACTCTTACCTTCTATTACAGACTGCGCTTCAAATATTGATATAAGTTCAGACCTATTTTCACTCGCCGTCTCATCGGACGGACTTTGTAATTCTTCCATTTCTGACACCGACCTGTTTAAAAAACAATATCTATTAATATGTAGATATAATAGTAAGCCAAAGGTGGAAAATGGTCTTAAAATAGGAGTACCTTATAAGTGATCGATGCGAGCTTCCCAGAGACGTGAATCCATGTCGCGGTATTGTCAATGGCGCTCGTTGTAACAAAGTTAATATATGTTTAAAACAGTGTAGTGTCGCTGCCACCACGTGCACCTACGAGAACAATACAGATCATATTTTAATCTAAAATGTCGCGGGTCATTCAATTTTGAGTCCTACTGCACACGAAATTAGATGCGAGGATTGATATATCGCCTCATTTTAGATTAGACGAACTGCACTAACATTTGAACTCTTTACGCGTAACATAAAAATACAAAGAATTAAAGAACTATGGGATATTACTAACAGAACACTCATACCAAGACATAACAATAAGTTGAGATGTATCATTTTTGGACACAATACAATGAAATATGATTGCCTCTTCACACGACACTAATAATGGCGTTAGAAATTTTTAAAATGGGTTTAGCGGAGTTCCGTTAATATTAGCCTCGTAGGAATATTTAATAATCCTATTACCTGATCGTGTTCTAGTCTGACGATGATAGGAGGAGTGTCCGCATGAAGGTGGACGCCTAGAGACACCACTGGACCTTTTGTAACTGAGACAGCTGGTGGTGGAGCCACCTTTTGCTCAGTTTGCTACGGTACAGAAAATATATTAATAATAAACAGTATACAAATATAGTAATACTAAAAAAGTATCAAACATTTGGCTTACATCCGATGGCTTCTTGCGTCTGCAAAACAAAAATATTTACTTTGAATATTTACATATATTAAAAATAACTGTTTCAGATATAAATAAATAACAGAGAGTAGTACATGAATCTCAATACACGTATGTTCATTTTAACCTACATTTTTGGAAAGTAGTTATGTGTTCAATGGTGTATACCTGGCGGGACCTCTCACGAACTCCTTCAAAGTCGCTGGTTTGAAATCCATGCCCGTTGTAAAATATTTCACTCTCTGAAACCGTGAATAATGTGATATCATTTTGGTAATAACGATTGGTAATTTATAAAAATATTAGTTTTACAGCATCTATCAAACAGCTCCATAATCTTAGGAAGTTATATTTTCGAGCGAGCGTGCGAGGAAGACAGTGATCTCACTATCTCCCTCGCACGCTCCGCCATCACTTCACGTGAGACCATCTGGTCACACTACTCATTCATTTTATTTCACACGCGTTTTCACGCGCTTTGATTCAATATTTGAATATTTTAATTCAATATATTAATTATTAATTCAATATATTAATTATTAATTCAATATATTAATTATTAATTCAATATATTAATTATGGTCTCATTTATAAACCAATTTAAATTTTGTTTTCGTAATAGAGTTTTATTTAGTATTATTTTCTAGTCGGTATATAGTAAGTCGATTCAATTTCATGCATCAACCCCATTACTTACAATCAATATCAAACAGTGAGTATGAAATATGCATATGGGATAACGCACCGCTTCATCGACATTAGCATCTGTTTGTTTCTTAACATCTTTCTTGACTATAGTCTTGAGCTGCAGCGACTTGGTGACAACGGACAGCGTGACCGTAGTGGTGACCAACTCGAGCACGGTCCGCGGAGCGGCCACGCATGGTGTCTTCAGCTGGGACCGGAGACCACTGCTGGACTTCTCTTTGGTGAAGCGGCTGCCATTCCTCACCTCCAGGGTGTAACATGACACGTCGGCTAGTCGTATCTTCCACGGGAATGACTCTGGCTCTGCTGTTATGTGAGAGTTTTCTTTTATAATGACAACTAATATATTGGGCATGTGATGGTTATTGATATTGCTGACAAAAAATAAAACTGATATTTGAATAAATTACACAAAATGCTCCGCATTTGCACAAAATTATTAATCAATTTGAGCAAAATATGGCTTTTATGTTGCTCAGATATTTTAAATTGTCCTGGTTAAAAGGAGAATACCAGAGAAACTAGGATGGATAGCAAAACTAGGTACATACATAATGGTTGCCTTTAAGATATTGCCCTGAGTGATAAGGCCGCCAATTATTATTGTACTATGCTGAAATGTTTAAGTTTATTTTCTTTTTCTCTCTAAACTTGTGTAATATACAATGGAGCATTATAAACGAATAATTGAGAAGGTAGTTGTACTTACGAGTGTTTTGATCTGTCCTGCCACTGGTGAAAGTAGGCCCATCGTGTCTTATCTCATGCCACAAATGTTTCATGACGGACGTGGAATGCATCAGAAGACGACCCAGACTACAACATTTCAAACAAATTGATATTGAAATGTGAAATTTAGATTTTTTATGAGAAACTTTTATCATAGTCATCAAGCGGGGCCATTTATCAATTAAAAATATTTTTAAATATCACTGAATTTGACAGCCCCCGTGGCGCAGTGGGCGAGTAGCCGACTGTGAAACGTGAGGCCGTGGGTTCGATTCCCGCACCGAGCAAATATTTGTCTAATCCACAAATATTTGTTTCGGGGTCTGGGTGTTGTGAGACCAAAAGTCTCTCGTAGTTCCTGATACCCACGGCAGAAGACTCGTATCTTACTGTGGGGTCAGGGCTATGTGTGTGACTGTTGGGTATTATTTATTTATTTATTTAAAATACTTTATAAATAACATTTAATTGAATACCTGAGCGCCAGCACGTCCTGCGAGGCGGTTGCATGTCGCTCCATAGCGTCGCGGACTGTGGCACAGTCGATGGCGGAGGCGGTACTCATGGTCACGTACACCAGCACCAGTCCTAGCTCCACGTTGACCAGCATGCGCTGCAGCCGCGCGTGCACGCCCAACAGCTTGTCACCACTCCACCAGCTCTCAGGAGTCTTCGTCTAAAAAAATTATATTATCCACAAAACACGATTGTAATTGGATTATACCTAGCTATCTATATTATTACTAGCAGACCCAGCCACGCGTTGCTGTGGTTAAAGTATATGTTAAAGTATATTGTAGTAAACCATTGAATACAGTATGCGCTATCTATTGGATACTTACTCAATCTAGCCGATAAATTACCTTACACCGCCATCTGTTAGAATCTTATGGAACTCACAGGTAATTATAACACTTTGTCATATAATAATCTAATAATTTGCAATAAAAAAAATTTGCGAACATAAATTGAGATATAAACTATCCTATCTCTGAAGTTGGATGAAACACACACAATTTGCAAAATTTGATTAAAATAGCTTCAGTAGTTTAGGAGTTCATCGCGGACAAACAACGTGACACGAATTTTTTATATATAAAGAAGATAAAACTGCAACTGTCCGTTTATTCGAACTCTCACCGTCATTGGCGCACGCTTTTCCTTCTTCTCACTGGGCTCGCTGCTGGAGCCTACGCTTCGTGGTCTATGGTGGACCATGTCTGCGCCAGAGCCTGAGCGACTCACTCCACGGCCACTGGAGGACTGCCACAAATAAAACATAATTTTAATTAATTACATTAAATCGATAAACCATAATCCCTCGTTAATGGCCGCAACCTTTTGAGCTACATGCGTGGCTAAGCGGTTGAATAATCCATTATCAGGACACACTTTGACCCTTACTTATTATATTGCTCTATTTCTCGACCGCTTGTATGCCACAAAAGCTGAGAAGTATGCGGACTGTAGAAAGAAACCTGTAGTATTAAAATATTTCTTACCGGCGGGGTGGTCCGTCTCCTTAAGAAATATTGCGTTGAAGAGACACTCTTCGTCATAACGAGTGAGTGTGATTCTGATACTAAAACAAAATAGCGTTTTAGTCATACATACGTTTTAATTTTGCAATACTTTAATGTTTTAAAAAATTATAATTTTGTTTCGTATTAATTACTGTAAAAAGCACATAAATACAATACAACATATTAAGTTGTGTAAACCATGACGGTTAAAATTAAATTAATTAATGAATTAGTATAGAAAAATATCTCTCCCCAGAGGAGTTGGTCAGGCAGGCGGCCAAATCTATCTAAAACATGCGTTAAAAGCATATTGCGCCGCCACTGCGACTGGGATAAGGGTAAGTGGAAGAAGAAGAGTGTAGAAAAAAGTGTACAAGATAAGTGTATCTTGTACTTTTAACTAAATAATACTAGAGAGTTGTTTATTTTTATTTAAGTTGCATCATAATAATCATAACGAAAGCTACAACATCTCCTATCATATGGTGGTATTTATAATGTGTTTTGTTTTACTTACTGAACGACTTTAACTGCGGTTTGTAGGCAAGCCAAGCAATGAACAACGGGTCGACGCATATTGCAGTAGGTTCCATCCAGACCCCTACGTACTCCAAACCATTAGGTATGACGTTAGAACACCACTGTACCGCCACACGGAGGTACGGCCTGTCATACATAATAAAAAATATATATAACTGGCTCTTGATATTTATCTTTTTGCCAGTCCTTATATTGTACATTCAAAGAATTATCGTTAAATGACGGGCAATCTGAATAAACTTACGAAGTAGTGGGCGTGTCCGGTGCGCAGAAAAGCCACGCCTGTTTTAATTCGCCGCCTTCTAAAAATATATTTATTAGGTATATTCAACTCATATACAAAAAAATAATAAAATTATGATTTATCCAGGCTAATCTTCGAAACGACTATCTAAATTAGGAAAATTAAACGGACAATCAGACAGACAGACGCAAATAGCGACTTTGTATTGATAATATTATGTATTGATTAAAGTCGCTGAAGAAAAAGAAAGAAAGAAACAAACAATTTATTTGAACACTAACTTGAGACATGAAAAGTTAAAAAGACATTCTTATGAAACTATGCATTCGTTATTATTTTCATGAAGGTTAAACCTCGTCTCATACATACTTAAATGCTTAGAATTCTGGTAAAACAGATCAATCAAAACTCCCATTTGATTTGATAATAGCCAGAAAACAGTAACTGAGACTCAGAAAATCTGATTTTTAGGATAAATCGATATACGAAGCTCTTAGCTGCTTGATTTATAGAAATAATACTCACTAGGTTTATGGAAAGCAGTAGCTCTCGCCGAATGCATTGATATTATATGAGTATTCATGTTTTTAGTGATATAGCCGCGCACACCGAATTCTTCGACTGTTACATCCACCGCCACCGCTTCTGTAATAAATTACACTTAGTTTAGTTTTAGTTAGGAATAAAAAAAACTCAAGCTAAGATAATAATATTGTAATTATTGGTAACTCTAACAAAATTGTTTAAGTTAGTTTGGTTATAAGGTAAACTCAGGAGTACAGAACATACGTCGATCGTAAATGCCTAAGCTAGTTCGTAGTAGCGGCACGATCCCGCAGACAGAACAAAAAGCGTTGGCTTGACGTATTAGAGGGGCATATAAGAGCCAATCGTCTTACTATGAAGGTTGCTCAAGACCGAGCGAATTGGAAGTGTCTAAGTAGAAAGGTGGAGCCTGGCAATGACCTGAGATACCGCCAATTAGAAAAAAAGATGAATCTTTGTCAGTAATAAGCCCAGAATAGATGGCAGACAAACCGGCATGAAGTGGAGCTTTACTGTTGCCTTCATATTAAACCTTGGCTCATACTTACTATCTTATTCGATAGAGTAACAAAACGGCAATCACGTTACTTAAAATCCTCACCTTCGTCGTTGAGCGCATCTTTAGTGAGCGTGGAGTGTCGCAATAATAACGAGGCACGTTCTTTTAATAGGGACATTGGTATGTGGTAGGCGGCTTGTAGCCTTGCTGCTGAGCCACATACATTCGCTTCACCTGCAAACAAACAACGTATACATTGTTTGTAAATAGCTTGAATCCTCTTACTATGAAAATTTAATAAAATAATCGGTGTACCCACTCAGTGCACAATACTGTATACAGCATGAATGAGTTGGATCGACCTTGTGTCTTATAAGAAACTGACTTGAAAAGTTAAATGGCAACTTGTTATTACGTTTCCTATTGCAACTTAAAAATAAATAATATAAATAAATACAATAAAAGATACGTTATGTATTTACCGATTATATTTGTATTGTCGTATTATCGAAAGAGTAATGTTGGTAATATTTAAAGGCGTCTCTTGAAATATTTACTAATAGAATATGGAAGATGAAATAAATCATGATATCATGGTATAATACGGTTATACATAATGAGTGATTCATAATGTCAATATATTCTGCGACGGCATTAGGTATATAATAAATGAGGCTGCTAGAACCAGAGTGGCCTAAGTGCGTTTTGATGACTTTTGACCTATTTGTATTTTCGTCAATTTAAAAATGTTAATCTACGAGACCAGACCGGCCTAAAATCGGTAACATCATCTTGACATAGACGGCAGTACAAGTCCATTTCGGCCGTGGTTTAAATTGACGAAAATACAAGTTGGTCAAAAGTCATCAGAATGCAGTTAGGCCACTCTGGTTCTAGCAGCCTCAAATGTAAACGCTTACGTATTTTGAAAGAGTAGCTGAACACGACACTCTCTCTCCTGGTGAAGTACTCCTTGTGCAGCAGTATGTGCATGACTAGCCGCAGGTCGGTGCGCGCGCACGGCAGCGGCTGCGTGTCGTCGAGCGCACACACGCCCGCCTGCACGCGCGACAACCCCACGGTCACGTGCAGTCTCGCACCCTGCCACAGCGGACCCGCGTCGTCGGGCATCTGGCACGCGGCTGAACACACCCTGGCACGCGATTACAAAATTATAATACATTGCTCGCGGTTCCGCCCGCGTGAACGTTTAAAATTGACAAAGTTTCATACAAACTTTCATCCCCCATTTTATCCCCTTGGGGGTAGAATTTATCAAAATCCTTTCTTAGCGGATGCCTACGTCATAACATCTACCTGCATGCCAAATTTCAACCCGATCCCTTCAGTGGTTTGGGCTGTGCGTTGATAGATCACTATGTCAGTCAGTCACCTATGAGTTTTATATATTTAGATTTTACATGTTTCTATGCGGTCCATATCGATATCACAATACGTATACGGACAGACTTCGTGGCTTAAAATCGTAGGGTAGACCGGGTACATTTGTAGCAGGGTACGGTAGTACCAACGGGAATATTTTTTTAACTACGCCTCGCACACACATTCCCATCCCCTTGGCGCCCCCCTAGGTTGCTTGCCGACTAACTATCAGCTGCTCGCGCGTGTGGCTCGACGCAGACGCTTATGAGGGCGAGGTGAAGTTTTGGTGCAGTCAAAGTAAGTTTTTTCCATCTATTATCATTGGTCATAGCAGGAAATCAAAACATCATTTTTAACTCAGTGTAAATTAAAACATTTCTCACTATTGTTGCTCTTATTTGTAAACGTATTTATTTAGATTCAAGTTTATAATTTAGGAGATTTTTTATAATATCGATGAAATGAGTATATGAGGACAATTGTACCAAAATTTCGGGGACGTTTGTAACGGCACAATTGTCCCCGTGGTAAAATTGACCCCATATTATATATATATATTTATTTATAATCTATATATTTATTCTAACTATCATTTTAATTCATAACTTATTATTAACTATATTTTTTATCCGAGCACGGCAAAGTGACTGCACTACATCTAATGGTAAGCGAAGCGCATTCCAAAAAGACCAGCGACAACCGACAATAATGAGTTTATCGGCGGTCACCAAAACATGCCGGCCTGTAAAAATGGTTCTTCCCACTCTGAAGAGGGTAGAAACAAATCGAGGGGCATGCAACAGGACAGGCGGATGACCGAGACAGGCACAGGGATACAAGTATGTACCGCTAACCGCCCAAACCAACCATCAAGTTATGTCGCAAGCCCCTCGGGAGAACCGAATATACACTGGCTAATCCTGGAACGCGATCCACACAAGGTGTGTAGGTCACTATGGCAGGTTTTAACACCATGTGTACGGTGGTCGCTATTCGGGCGGATATGAATATCTTACCACCAGCAGTTAGAATTTAGAAGATAAAGATCATTGGGATATCTGTGTAACTGTAGTTATTGTTAACAATTGGGAACTGCAGTATTAAGAGACGCAATTCAGCGATAGACAGACAGACCGACAGTAGACAGTTTTGTCTACAGCATGAATGGACTGGCTCGGTCGGGTCGTTACCATTGTCTTACAGAAAACCGACGTAAAGTAGCGGCTTGCTGCTGCATTTCGTACGGTGAGTAAGATATCCGGAAGCCCAAATCCCCTCCCCTTCCCAATCCCTAATTACCCCTTTCCTTTAAGGTAGGCAACACGCCCATGATTCTTCTGGTGGTGGACGTGCATGGGCGGTGGAGATCACTTACCATCAGGTGACCTATGATATAAAAAGAGTAGCTATACATAATAAAAAAATTGATAAAATTAAGTATGCAAGGAACAATTGTACCACGGGGACAATCGTTCCAAATGCTTTACCATACAAAATTTTAATTTGTGATTTTCGTTGTTTTTGACTAATTATAAGTAAACGACACCACAAATATGATGGTCAATACTTAATAAGAACTTATAAGAATACTTTGTTGTAATCTTTAATTTAGTTATTATCGTTTAGGGTGAGAAAACTATTGTTTTATGTTTTTAATTTTTATATTGATTAGCCTTACGAAGTTTACTGTATTTTGTTTGTCATTAGATTACAAGCTATTGTGTTGGGATATTACCATTTAGAGAAGTATATTTATGTAATGATAACACTGAGTTTTATTAAATTACATCGCTGGTACAATTAACCCACTGGCGGGGATATTTGTACCAGTTCACTCAGTCCGCTTTAATGCCTAATATCTATGATTGTATTATTGCTACACGTCTAAAGATAATGCGAACTTATAGCCGAATAAACTAGGTATCAATGGTTATTGACACTTTTGACACAATATCAATAATAAACTCAAAATTTAACGCTAACCAAAATATGCTACAATTGTCCCCGGTCTACCCTACACATAAAATTACCTTATGATATCGGCATCTGCTCTTACGGCCAAATACTTTAGTAAGTTTTTATCCACCTGACCACCGAATTCCTTCTCTTTTGTAAACTATTCAACGGGACTTAATAATAACAGGACTTTGAATTTATTGTGACTGAGAACACTAAGTGGTGGTATCAATCAATTTCTTTCTTAATAAAACTTTCATTGTTAATACAAAAATTAAAGTAAAATAAAAAAGCGTAAAATAATTTAAAAGTTATCGACCATAATAAAGAACCATTTACATTTTACTGTTGCACTGTTCTACTATTAACATTAACAGAACACCTCTAATAATGAATCATTTGTAATGAATATTACAACGAAAACAAAATTGTTAATAATACTGAGTTAAATAATGTACCGCGAACACTCACCTATGAGGATATAAAGGCCCATTGATGACCACAGACGATTTAGGTAAATGAACATCAAAGACCAAAGGCGCTGGTAGCGATCTGTCTGATGGGGAATGATCCCACGGTAGCAGCCTTAAATGTATTCCTTTGGCCTCAATCGCGATTCGACGTTGAGGCAGATTATCACAAAGAGCTTCGCATTCTTCTACTGTCAACACTTTCATCGGCAATTCTGTAGATAATAATATATACATAAAAATATCGAACTGACACTAATTGACATTTTATAATGGTTTTTAATAACACCAAATTAAAATGAAAGAGATCTGAGGTGTTAATGTTTATTATTTAGTGTTGTCCAAACTTGCAAGTCGAATATCGACATGTAATCATTCGATAAAAAAGAAAAATCATTTTTATGTCTTAGCAGTACAATCAGATTTGGTACTAAAGGGGGTGATATACTTTTATTGTACAATATATATTCCTAAATTTTGACCACACATTTCTATAAGACGTTGTATATAACCAGGTAAAGTCTAAATAACCATTACTACATGCACTACTGACAGACTTACCTATATCCGGCACCGGGGGTAGTTCGGAGAATATGCTGCGCAGAGCTGCGAGGCGATGCAGCAATCCCGTACATAGCCTCATCTCCATCGGCTCTATTTGAACTTTCAGAGCACACTCCTCCGCCCAGTCACTGAATCAAAACATACATCACTTGTCTGGTGTCCGGACAAAGAAGAGATTAAAAGCTTCTCGGTCATAAAAACAGTAAAACGAGGCGTGATAGCGCGTATGCTGTCCTACAGTGAAAATACTGTGCATTATGAGACTTACGTCTCGGGGTGATGATAGCATCCCAGTGCCATGCAGTGCTTTATTTTATTATTATTAATTTAAAATTTTGTGTGGGACTGTATCTGTTTATGGGCAGGCGTGAACTTACCATCAGGCGAGCACCTTGCTCGTTTCGAAATTCAAAGTAATAAAATATCTGTTACGGTATAACTGGCATTCCTTTTAACCTGTGTTGAAAGTCGAGAGGCGGGTTCTCGTAGGGGTTGATGTAGATGTGCGGCGGCGAGCGTTCGTGCGTGTACTCCAAGTAGACCACTGGCGCCATCTGTTGCCACAGTTCATCAACGTCCTCGTGGGCTTCTTTGGGCTCCGGCGACGGTTCCTCGGGCAGTCCGTGGTCTGAATGCTCCGTATATTGTGTTTCGCTGTCCTAAAATAACATACACATAATGGAAAATTCTGAAAATATTTATTGTTTAAGAAATATCAAGGTATATTACCTACGCCAAAAATTTAAATAGAAAGATTTAAATTCGTGAAGGGATAGTCGGAGGTGTAACCACTACACCTAGCCGAGCAAATGTTCCATGATGTGATAGCCATACCAAACACAATTCCAGATTCCGGGTTGATACAGAGCATTTCGTGATAGAAAAAACCAACCAGAGGATCAAACCCGAGACCTCAGCACAGCAGTCGTACCGCGTAGGCATTATAACTGCGCCAACAAGGCTGACAATTATTATGTTATTAATTTCTACATTAATTACATCAAATGCCACATATTTGTACAGCTCCATGATGAGCCTAGTATATCACTTACAATAAAGTGGACAAATAAAAAGTAAAAACAATTTATAAGTGTTGTCACAAATTGGCAGTGCATTTAAATAGTTACCGGGTCTGTTTCCGGCGTGTCCCTGGCGCCTTCCTGGGCCACTTCCGCCGTCTCCACCATGTCGTCGTTGAATTCTCCCTCGGGCCACTTCCATGGCTCGACTTCTTCCTCTCTATCGACCCGCTTAAGGTATACAGTCGGCTCGTCGTTGGCCTGTCAAATTATGTGAATTCACCCCACGAAAAATTGGCCGGCTATTAATACATACACACGTTACTTACGTGAGTATTTCATTTACCATCATCGTGGGTATTTTATAAGTGTCAATTTAAAATTAACTCAAATACCTATATTTACTTACAGCGTAATAATCGAGGTGTCCACACGCGCATTTTCCGTGCGAAAGGAGCGTCAGCGTGCGCGTCGCGATGCGCACTCGAAGTACTGTCGGCGAACAAATATAACTCTTCATTGCTGCGTGTGTCGCGCTCAGTTCCAACACGCCGCGAGAACGTTTGCGACTTCCCGCATCTAATTCCATTACCTGTATTGAAATGTAATCGGAAATTATGCAAGTATTAAATAGGATACAGATGTATGGCACTGCGAAACATGATAATATCTAAGAATTGCCTGCTGAATTAAAATTCCTTCATAAGACAAGAAGACTAGCCTTTGACCATAACTCATAATGGAAGACATTACTGGCACAATATCAGGGACTGACCTAGGCCTATGCCTAGTCAATGAGCCTATGTTCATTCTTAAAACCGTTAATTTTGTGTAGTAACAAATTCCAATACTTACTTTGAAAACCAGGGACACATCGTCAAGATAGGCAGTGAAGTGTACAGGTGTAGGCGACGCCGGCATGGGTGCCTCCTCCACTCCACCCTCACGATCTATCCAAGTGGGCAGCCACGACCACGCCCACTCCGACCAACTCTCCGAACGGGCCGGCTCCGCCGAGTTAGAGGACGTCGCGTCTGGTGAAAACAACAACATTCTAGTATTGAACATTCTAAGGATTCTGCGGGACGTCCAATATGTGCGTATTATAATATAACCAATCTACTAATCAATATTTTTAAACGATACTTTTACTAAGCATATAAACATAGAATTCACAAATAGCATAGGATTAATATTTGTAAGATGTGAGCAATGGTGTCCATAACACAAGTTAAACCTTAATTTGGGCACCAGAGTTTTAACAACATAAATACTGCTTAAATAATGTTATGAACTGTTTTTTTAGTACTATCTTAGTGTTTATCCAAGTGTATATGAAATAAATTATTATTATTATTGTGCAAGGTATAGTCTAATAGAAGAGACCATCCATACTGCATATAAATAATAGGTGACACAGGGTTTGATTTCAACATGAATCAATTGCTTCTTAAAACAGATGTAGGCCAAACGCCCTATTAGAGCATGCACTTACGCCTTACTTACTATGAAATTTACAATAATTATATTACACTTATCATATTATGCATTGTTGATTATTAATAAATGTGTTCCAAAAAAATCCTACTACAACAAAATTTACAATTATTTCTTTTCATTCGATAAAATCTTACTGTTATGACGTATACGTCACACAAAATACTATAATTAAAAAAAAAACTCACGCAGCGGCATTTGGCTGACGCTAGGCTGTTTCGGCACCGGAGGCGGCGGCTTGTACACCGCGGTCCTCTCCCTCATCAGGCGCAACAACAAGGTGAGTTGGTCGCTGGTGACACTCCATGCAAGTTTCGTCGATCTAAGTTGCACGCTCAAACTGCTCGCGCGCCGTGTGTTGGCAGACACCAGCCGTGTCAGCACCCTGCCGAAAATACGTTACTTCACCCTAATACTATGCATACTTCGCATACCATATACGCTTGCAAATACATTCGCTGAGTTATATCCATAAAACTACTATCTATAATTAATATAAACGCTGATGGCCTTATTACAACACGTATTCTAACCTATTCTAACAAGATTTCTAACTACTAGTAACTATAAATCAAACAAACTGGTCAATATAAACTTAGTTCAAAGTTAGAATGTTTTGTAAGAAGCCTCTACCGGCCATATTACAAAACGTTGTGTAACTTTAATCCAGGTTTATATCAAGGAATTTCTAGAGGTTTCCATAGCAACCTGTAGATATAAACCCCATTTAAAGTAAGTAACATTTTGTAATAAGGCATTAGGTCAGAAAAAAATATAATAAAAATATAGATATCATCACTTTAATTATCTGGTTAATAGGAATAATACCTACACACTGCCATAATGCTTCATGAAAATAAACTATAATACAGATAAGCGATATTTATAAAGTATTGCATTTATTTTTTTATCCTGACTGCAAAGTGACTACACAGGGTTTGCTGTTAAGTAAAGTTTAATTCATATAGGATTAAAGATACATTGCGTCCCTCGACTATCGGGGCGGCTGACACTGGAACATGACTCATCTGAGCCAGCAACTATTGGTTTTTCACCATGTGTACAGTGGTCGTTATCCGATCGGGTATAAAAATTATCACATATCCTTCCAGCATGTATGACAAAGTAATTGTATATGTATCGTTGTATTGATTATACTTCTGAACTTCTTTCAAAAATAATCTTCTTTCAAAACAAAATATTAAATTATAATGTAGTCAATTTATGGCTAAAATATCGTCAAGTTATCAACAAATTATGTAACAATTAATCAAAATGTTGATAACACACCTTAAGTAGAGTTGGCATTTATAAAGCAATGGCTCCTGGTAGAATCGTATCTTGCCGTCGGAGTCGGTGCGGTCGAGACAAAGTGTGAGATCATCCAAATGGACCAAACGTCTAATGACCGGTAGGTTCTGATCTATATCTGTAATAAAAAACCATAGTATCATATTAAGTCAGATGTAGCCTAGACGGAAAGCGCTAGACAGATAGTAAAAGAAGTTTCACTTCAACTAATAACCCACACATCTCATCACATCCGCATAATAGTAATTTTTATTTACTAGACCACAAAAACAAAAATCTAATAATATACTATTCATAGGACACCAAGCTCAATTTTATTAATTATTGCTAAACAAATAATGCACCACTACACCAAAAAATTCTCGCTTTAAAAAAAGCGGCAACTTTAATAAAAACAATATTAACAAGTACTATATTATTATACAGACCTGCAAAAGCTGGCTCCCAGTTAGGGCCAGCGCTGTCGACAGCCACGTGTTTCACGTTGAACGACATAACAATATCATCCTGCACGTACTTTACTATGAGGTGGTGTACACGAAGCGCTATGTTACTGACTATGCGCCGCACCAGAGCCTGCATGTAGCCAGGAGGCGCTTCCACCACTTGGGTCTTGCGACTGGAGAGATCATGGTTATATTGGTATAAGGCATGATTGAAGGAGCGTTGTGCAGTGGGGTGCAGCGTGTACACTGATAGCAAATAGAGCGTCCATTGTTTGACCTCGTAATGATACGGAATTCGGTTCACCCTTAATACGATTGGTAACTAAGGATATCTGCACAATAGGGTAGTTAACCTCTGCGTTAATTTATATACTATTTTATATGTATATATATAAGAGAAATGACTATAAAAAGAAACTCTACTCAGAAAACAGAATTATAGTATGTTAAAAAATTTGGTATGTGCAAAGGTGAGCGCGTAGTGGGAACATCTCCAATATCTGTTACTCTATTAACTAATATTACAGACATTGACGTCACATTACCAAAAATGTATACATTTTTTTATATTTGATAATTATCGCTGCCAAAAAATTTGCATTGCTCCTAACTTACTTATTTTTTTATGGATTTAGTATAATTCTTTTGATTATAAATGTTAGGTAGTGTATTTTAATTCGAGTCAACTACACTATTGACACGAAGGCCACCCGTCTTGTCCCGGCAATTGCTCGACTACAGTGAGTGGATGTTTAAGTTAAGCCCTCAGGGATCCAGGATGGTGTCAGTACGTACCTAGGTGACTCCGGCGGCGGGCTCTCCTCCGTTGGTGTTGGCGGATTCAGACTTAGTACACATTCTGAGACAGAAATTGTAAAAAAAATACAGAATCACTTATAAAATATTTTCTTATCATTTAGGCCGTCAGTTGAAATTACAATAATAATAGTGTAATAGATGATTCAGATTAGACCGTTAACATTTTTCATCAATTGTTAACTCAAATAATTACCTATTGTATCGATTGTGACAATGATTGGCTCTGACATGATCTTCGTCCATGGCACTTGAATAAGAAGCTCGTGTATTCGCCCTGACACCAACGTGAAAGGTAGCGCAACCTCCTGCTGCAGGACGTCTGCCTTGAGCACCAAGTTGTGCAGTACCACGCCGCCGCCCCATAGCGACACCTACAACCAGCGTAAATACAGGATTGAACACATGGATTTAAGAGACACGTAATTCTTGGCAAGCCTTGCTTGAAGAAACAGGTTGAGGAGTTTTGACTCTGCAATGTTGGTACAAAATACACACCAAAGATATTTTAGCAATTTTCGATAAAGAAAAATGTTTTGGTCCAATTGGAAATAACTTATTTCAAGTGAGTAATATTGTGTTATAAATATTTTTAAACAACATAATTTGGTACATTTTATTTTACAGCATTTACTTGTAGGAATTGATTTACCTGTGCATCAGCTGGTTTGAAGTCCTTCACATATTTATCAACATAACTGAGTAGTATGGGAGTCACATATGATTCTATTTTAAACATATTTCAAACTGATATTGCACTTGCATCCATATTCTGATGTATTATAAAGAGCTGTGAAACAAAAATATATTGTATTTAAAAAAATGGTATCTACAGAGACAAAGATTTTATCAAATTCTTTAAAAGCAAACAATCATAATGTGTATATATTATATTGTTTGATTTTATCTAAAAATTAATGTATAAATCTTTATCAATTAGTTCTAAAACTACTTTGTTCAGGTAAAAAAATATATATAATGCATATTTTATCTAATAAACATATAAGGTTTAAGCTTATATAAACATAAAATAAGAAAATCTAGTCAACATAAATGACAATTTTTGTCTCTTCTTCTTGAAGGCTGTCTAACAACACTTAACTGGAGATTCCTCTCCCACTCCCACTCGCACAGCTCCCACCACTAAGCGGTTGTTTAAAGTGGTATTTCAACTGAACATCTCCATTGTTCAGATGGTACATACATAATCTGTACCAGCTATCGTCAACTAACAGCAGTTGGTACGCCAAGTTAGAGGCCTTCAAGCAACTTGAAAACTTTGCCACTTCATTGGCTATTCAATATTGAATACTAGAGATGCACTGAATATACATTTATTATTCAGTACT
Source organism: Amorpha juglandis (assembly GCA_949126905.1). Taxonomy (NCBI): domain Eukaryota; kingdom Metazoa; phylum Arthropoda; class Insecta; order Lepidoptera; family Sphingidae; genus Amorpha; species Amorpha juglandis. The sequence continues at coordinate 10,511,996 of OX421367.1, forward strand.
TGGTAACTTCACAATATTTGTTTCCCAGTCTCACAGTATCCTAAACAGTATCCTGAACAGTCAGTGACTTAATAAACAATTAAATGGTAATCCTGAGCTATCATTTATCACAATTACTATGCAATGGCCCTACAGTTTATGGCCCTACTTTTCCCATTTCTGATCCCGACATATTAACTTAGTTTTAAAGCCAATTAAAAACCTTCTTCACTCAGTGAATATTGGAGATTTTGAAAAAGTAGGTAAGTGCAAGTCAGGTTTATATAGCTAGGACTGGGTACTGTCACCTGTAATTTTATACTTTTTATTTGTATTCTTTTATTTTTAGGGATATTCACCACTAGGTATTGCTCACTGCTCTGCTTGTGTGGAAAAGTCTAAGAAGCACCTATAAACCATCATCTTGATGACTTGATAACAAAACATAGACTTTTATTTCTTTTATATATATTTTACTAAAACATATTATACATACAAACCTTCTGAAGAAAATATCTACACAATAACAAAAACTGAATCAAAATCTACTACATTGTTTAGAAGAACCAAGTGGACATAAGGACAAATGTGACTAGCAACATTATTTTATAATATTTATATTATAGATTAATATAGTTTTAGAAAACCCACATATCATTAATTGGTAATTGGTAAATTTACTATTCAGCACATCACTAGTTTGTACCTTACTACCGATGATATCTTATGTTCAAATGATTTTGAGACTTGTACAAATTTGGAGCACTATTAAACAGAAATGAAGTATAACTTTTAAAATATTAATCTATTAGATACAACCAAGTGTGATAGTTCACACATGACAAACATATAATATTAGAATTACTTATGCCAAGAACTTGCACTAAATAACTGATATGTGGATTATCTGTGGATGATTAAACATCCAAAGATATTTAAAAAATACTAAGTTTATTTATGTTACGGCTGAAAATGTGATACTAGATAATATTTTAATCGTCTTTAAATTGGCAGAAAATTAATGGTGCTGCCACAACGGTGTTTAAAAATGTTTACAAACATTTTCAAACACTATACATTTACTAACAAATGTTAGGAATTGTTACATTCTGTTAGGACTTGTTAGATGTTTTAAGTGCTCCCACACCGATGGAAAATGTTTACAAACATTTATAACATTTGAAAACATAATATCGGCTCGCAGTTTGGATTTACTTTCCCAGGTGTCTACACGAAAATGGAAGATTTCATTGTTAAGGCGCCTGGATACATGTTTAGAAACAAATGATAAAAAATGTTTTATTTGTTAACTAACAATTTTGTTTAGAAATGTTTACTAATATGAAAACATCTAACATTGTGATAAAATGTGATCAAATGATTGTTAACAAATGTTTAATAATGTTTGCAAACATTTTATAACAGCAGTGTGGCAGCACCATAACAGTAACAATTCAATAAAAAGAAACTTGTTTGAATTTTAAAATAGAGACCTGATAGAAATCAATCATTATAAGATATTACGCGTCTGACAATATTGTTCATATAAAATTTGTAGTTTCAACATTATAATTTAATTAAAATTTAATACTCACGTATGTATTCAAAATATTTTAAAATTGAAATATTTAGGTACCTAACCAAGTTACGAATATTATTTCGGCCGATCTTAAATTATCATCTTATAATGCATATTTTATTTTTTGCAATATTCAGATAAATCCAGGTAGAATACTTCTATTTTACAATAATTTCTCTCAAAATCTTTATCTTACACAGATGACAGAACCACAATAAATTCCAAACACAGACTACCACAGATTACTGAGAGACTACGTATATTCCAAAACAGAGCCATAGAATACTAAGAGAAGTAAGAGACTTACCCTGTTTTCCAATTACAGCACTAGAGCGCATTATGCGGCATAATACTCAACGTTGAATGTTTCAACTACAGCAACGCTACGCACAACCAAGCAAAAGTACTGCTTTCGGGTGATACATGCAATCGATACCAACTCAGTAATAGAAAATTAACAAGTGTTTTTTCTTTAAGTTGGCATTGATCGAAATTTTATTTATATTCCCTGTTTTCCAATTACAGAGCATAATGTGACTCAGTGGCGCACAATGCCGAAATGTGCTAATTGCTAATTGGAACGTGAATTGGTTTTCTAGTGCACCAGCAGAGTGCGCTAAGTTCAGTGTTGAGAATTAAAATATAAATAGTCAATGTTTATACCTTCATACATCCTTACATTTACTTTTTAACAGGGTCTGAATTAACTTTTGAATGTTTCGAAAACACTACGATAAGACGAAAGCTTAAAAAAAATCTCAACAATAAACAATATTAGCGCACTCTGCTGGTGCACTAGAAAACTAATTCACGTTCCAATTAGCAATGAGCACACTTCGGCATTGTGCGCCACTGAGTCGCATTATGCTCTGTAATTGGAAAACAGGGTTGGAGTAGTAATATATAGGGGGGGAACACTCCATAGAGAAAAAACGGTCCGAATCTGTGACCTTGAACAGAGGGAGAGGCACGTAAGTTAGTATTTCTTCTCTTTCTAGTGGGGTGTCCATGCTTTAATGATATTGAAAATATTATCTTGGTCTAAGGTAAAATGTAAAAATAAGTCAGTGTCTTTAGAATAAATACTTAATTCGCGATGATTACGCGTATAATGTTCACCAAGCGTATTTCCGCCTCATAATGTGATATGAGACGAGCCTTTTGTCATATCAGACATAAATTTCGGTATCGAACAACTTTGAAATCGAAAAATCAACACAATTTTAAGTTGTGCGACGTGGGGATCAAATGCACAGCCTCACGGATCACCAGACCAATGAGGCTTCTTATGGGAGGGTGGACTGAAACGTTCCGTAACACGAGCGGTCCATCGACCAGCCAGCGTTAGCCGACCTCCCTAGAACTTCGATAATTTCGAAGTCCCAGGTAGCGTCACACAGTGACGGCTTGGACCGGACTTTGACCGGCCTTTGACCGGACTTTGACCGGACTTAGACAGGACTTTGACCGGCCTTTGAACGGACTTTGACCGGTATTTGACAGGACTTCGACAGCACTTTGACCGGGCTTTGACAGGTCTTTGACCGGACTTCGACCGGACTTTGACAGGACCTTGACTCGACTTAAACAGGATTTTGACCGGACTTAGGACTTTGACCGGACTGGAGTGCAGTGCAGCAGTGCAGGCACTCCAGCCCACGCATATGGTAGCAGTAGGTAGGCTCCTCCGCTCTCACTTTAACGTACATTGGTTTAAGTTATCACTTCTGTCGAGCGTCCCGACTTTTTTTGTATTACTTTATTTTTATGTAATATCCTCACCCGGTACTAATTTAATCAAGGGGTTTAACCTGGTATATTTTTTGTTAGGCCGCATTTTAACAAAGAAAGAAATATTATATAAAATGTTCAGTATTTTTTCAAAATTGGGGAAAGTTTGACGAATATAGCAGTCCCACAAATTGTATGCAATGTATATGACCTTATTCAGTATACGCTGATAACTCCCCTATAAGGTACTCCCTCTACGTAATTACTGGTGCTGAAAGTATCATTGCACTGTGACTGACTGTGACTTACCAAATTGGCATAATCTGTGGCTGACTTTGGATCTATTTTGATAGGTAATACTAGAGATGTACACAACTCGGTCATAAATAATTATAATTAGTATAGGTCAATTAATTGATGTATTGATTGATTTGTGTTAATAATATTACGTTCGGGTTAAATTATATGTCTAGCTTTTTGAAGTGAAAACTTTTTAAATCACATTGTATACTTTTTGGTAGGGGAAAATCTTATGGGTTCGCGTCACCGACATGCATAATAGCAGTATATCTGTAGCTATACAAGTGAAGTATTGTGCAACATTAGTGCTTTGCATATCTTTAGAAGTAAAATTGAATGGATTTTGTAAAAAGTTTAATGTGTACATATATACTGTACATAAAAGTATAAAACCGCCATAAAATCCGTTTAAGTTAGTTTTATTTCAATGTGTAATATTCGCGTAAACATAAAAAATCGTTAAGTTCATCTGTGCATTCATTGTATGAAAATCCATAATTGTGGTCTTTCAGTATTGGCTTTCATTGTATTTGTCCTACCTGATGTGCATTTTTAAAATTGTTAGACATTGTGCCCCAAAAATATATTAATTAGGATATGAGATGTCTTTTACTAAATAAAATATGATACGATTAGAAACCAAAGTCACTCTATATACTATTGCTATTATATATTTTCATAAATAACTGTTAAGTTTATTTAGTGGAAAAATATTGGATAAATCTTATTTAATAATGTAAAATAGGCCCGTAAAAAAAGTAACCATGTCTCTAAAAGTAGTACACAATAAAATACTATTGTATTGTGTACCTACTTTTGAATAATGATAATATGTCAATCGTATCGATATCGATTAAATCGAAATATTCTTGACTTACTTCCTTCATCCTTGTTTTGTTGACTTGAGACTTGATAGTTGATTCAAGAATCAAGCAAAAAGCTGAATCAACTATGAGCTACTAACTGCTAAGTTGACTTATGGACTTTAATTGAGTAAGTCTTGGTCGGAGTTCGAACGATACGGGAGGTCGTCGGGTCAGTAAAGAAATACATTTTTTTACGATGTAATTTAGCAGTCGTCATGGTTTTTGTTCTATGTATTCACAAATAATATGAATATGGCTTTTTTGAAATGCATGTAAGTTCATTTTCTTTAAACTCTAGTAATGTATTTTTGTAAGGTTAAGTTACAATTTGTTATTTTTTTTTGTTTGCCAATCATTGGGTGCTTCCTCATAATAACATCTCATTTTGGTGATTTTACGTTATATAATGTAACATATTAGAATATCTCTGTCAAATCCCTATAATATACGTAATGACGCTTCACCTTTGTATTTTCGTGTTTGTTTACAATGACGTTGAATTATTGTCGAACAACAAACTAATTTCTGATAACTTTTCACTGGGGAGTTATTAATTACACTTAGATACTGAAACCTTTTAACAACAGCTGTTGGGCTTCTTTAATTTAAAATATTTTAAATAATAGTATCAAAGTTGTTTTACAGCAGGTTTTGTAGAGAAACTAGGTACCAGCAACAATATTTTTGTTTTGAAATGTTGGTGTAATAGTTCATACTGTATCCCTATTGGTAGGTATTCAAATATTAGAATGAAATTATATTATTGTGGAATAAACAACCACCTAAGTAGTGCTGACAATCAGACAATTATTATAACAAAATTACAGTGCAACCACTTTAGTTGAAGGTGGCAAATAAATAAATTAAAAATGATGGAACTGATGGAAAATGTACAGAATCATTTGAAATTGGAAACCTACCTATGAGTATTCCACAACGGCGCCACTCAACTCACTAATTTATATTTGTTGCACTGTATGATTCACATTGTGGTTATTATCTTGTCACAAACTAGACTTAATCAAAATATAGTTACTATTGTCAAACAGGATATATGATTTTTAGTTTGGCATGATATAGATAAGTAAAGTAGTAGTTATAAACTGGTTCAGTCACCTAGTAGACAGTTTTGTTTAGAGTACCAACAGGCAGGTTCGACTGGTTCACAGAAAATGTTCAGATTTTTGGTATCTCATATCCCCTTCATGCCCAATCTCTTATAAATTGCTTTCCTTTAAGGACAGCAACACTATAATTCTTCAGGTATTGTGAATGCTCATGGGTGGTGGAAATCACTTACCATCAGGTGAACCACTATTTACTCAATTGCTGTCCATGGCTATAAAAAAAAGTGAGCCTATCACCATAACGGGCATAATTCCAAACTCAGGGCTGATACTGAGCATTTCGTGATAGAAAAGCCCATTATCACTTTACTCAACCTGTGGATCAAACCCGAGACCTCAGCTCAGTAGTCTTACCGCCTACACATTAAAACTGCGCCATTGGGGCATTGCTACTATCACTACATCATCTCTATATCGATGCTTGAGAGGCAAAAATATCTAAGCAACACTGAGTAAACTTTACAGGATAGGGATTTAAAGTTAAAATTTAAAATAATATCATAAAAAGTTATCTAATTGTCGAATTTCGATGCTTTTAACATACATATGTATGCAATATACAATCATAACTTTTTATGATCTTTTTCAAAAAATTCAATATCAATCACTCTCCAATTAAGATTACTCAATGTAGTTTAGATTTTTTTGCCTTTCAAGCATCAATGTTATTTATTATTTCGATAAATAATCTTAATAAGCAAATATCTTTTAGTAATTATTAATTGCTAATATGCATATGCTCAGTAATAAATTACATAAATTTAATGAAAAATTCAGGAAATAAGGTTTGTTTTTCCAACAACACAACCAAAAATATGCACATATATTTTTGGTTAATAACAAATCTGGTTATTAAATAGGTGTAAAAATTAAGCTTTATAGTAATTAAGTTGCGTAATAGAGGAATAATGGTTATACCAACATATTGTGTAACAATAGCTGTCCCTCTCGGTTTGCACCTGATTGCATGTTACTGTTTCGCTATTTTGGTTTGCAGCATTATGTTATCTAGCTATAAACCATAATATTGATAAAACAAATATATGGTCTGAAACCACAGTGACTCAAGTCATTCAACTTTCAAGTTATATGGTAATACATAGATGAACTATTGCATATAAAGATTTTTAATATGGCATTTCATTTGTTTCAGAGCAAACTGTTTGCAGAGCAAATTCCATGTCAACACCACATATAAAAAAAATTCGTAACCTAATAATTTATTTACAAAACAAAATATATTGTAACATGTTTTTAAATGCTTAATAATGTACACACTAACTTAACTGGAAAGATATGCTGAAACTGACAAAAAGCTTTTACAGATACTTGAGGGTAGCTACAGACAAGGTACAAGTGAGAAAATTTAACCATTTGGCCAGGAAAAAGACATGCGGTACGGAGTGGGCATCCAAGTTGAGTTTGTTACACACCGGCCAAGTGTTAAGGCAAAAGAAACGGTTGAGGATAAAGATACCATCACTAAGCTCAAATGATTGTAGTAAACGCGTCCAAATGAGCGAGTTACCAAAACCTACAGAAAACCATGCTAGTATTGGAGGAACATTTCAAATGTGTGTATTTCTTAATAAGTATAATTATTTATTTTGACATAGATAAATACTGCAGCAGTTGAATTAATCATTCAATGTAACTAATTTTACTGTATAACAATAATTAAACTTGAAACTTAACATTCATTGGATATTTCTTATGGTTTATAAAACTTTTGACAATCCATGGACAGGCAATTTTCAGAAAGACCCATACATCGATGTGATAACTTCTTACTATATTCTGTGTAACATGTTTTTATATAGACTATGACAGTGTGCCCGTTTTTATTGATGTTAAAAGTGTAGGATGACGGCTGACGCATTACTGTCAATCAAATCAAAACTACCTACTCATTTACAAGATGCGCACAATGCAAGATATGCACATATGAACCCATCTATTTATACTATTATAACCTTTAATTTAACGGGTCTTGATCACATAGTGTTTAAAAGTATAAATAGCTACGTATTATGTATACAACAATATTTATAGAAATTGCGAACGCCCAAAATCATTTCTATACTATGTTTGCCAGTTCTGATGATCATCCAGAGGAGCAGTGGCGCCGACGCTCTGGTGATTCGGCCAGGGCGCCTCGGGTAGTGCCCCCGGACTTCAGGGTCTGGGAGACAGTAGCCAGAAGCAGTAACTCGGCTCATGGTATTTGTTACTTCTGTTATTATTATTGGGGAGTCAATTTGGTTAATAACAAGTATACAGTGTTATTTTGACACCCTGTTACTAAATGAAACCACATATTCGGCATCGCCTCTGCTTACCTTGTACCAAACATGAGGCTTGAGCTTGTAGTAGTTTTGCCAAAAAACGTGATTTAAGTTTTGAGCCTTTTAAATCATGCTGTACGGTTTTTGCACTTAACTCTATTGAATAAAATGTCACAGCTGACGATGTTATTATAAAACACAAACGCTTAAGAAGGGCAACTCCATACATATGAAAATACGTTTCAGACTCACAAAGACGCTCTCGACACATTCACTGAAAAAGTTGCGACAGTATATGAACAAAGTAATGTTCATTGATAATGACAAAACGTAAAAAAAAATGTATTTGGGAAATGCACATACCTATAAATAGGTAACACAAATTTGACTAAAAACAAATAATCATTACAAAAGTTACAAGATTCGATTTTACTTGGGATTTTATTACATTTCATAGGGTAATCTAATATTTATTTCAATTCCTAAATTACTATTTTGAGCCGTTTGCCTTCTGTACGCTTGGCGTTTTTATAAAACGGTTACATTGACCTTGACGTTATAAAGCCCGCAATACATGTTGCCGAGTGATGACTAATACCAACGTATAGATAGTATATTTGGGTATCAGGATAGTATCGTGGGTATCAGCAACTACGAGAGACTTTTGGTCTCACAACACCCAGACCGGGGTCTGGGTTTGTTTCGGGAAACAAATATTTGTGGTTCACATAAACATTTGTCTCGGTGCGGGGATCGAACCCGCGGCCTCTCGCTTCACAGCCGGCTACTCGATTGGTTTTCGATAAACTTGCCGAACGTCTAGGCACTAGCGCTTGCCTTGTATTAATTTACCTACACTCGTGTTAGCCTAAGCTCGTCCGACATGTAATCCATGCTTAATGGTAATGTATGTGTGTGTGTCTCATTCATTCGATGATGGGTGTGTATGTTGATTTGTATATGTGTGTGCGCGCGTATACAGACTGTTTAAAATTAATGTAATGTTAACGGCATTTAATTTGTTAGGAAATATAATTTTTTTATTTTGACTTTAATAAGAAAGTGTCTTAGCTCAAAGTACTTATATTAACGAACACTACACATGGTTTCATTTAAGTATAGGGTGTCAAAATGACACTGTATAATAACGAATTAGCTATTATGTATCTAATATTAGTATGTGAAGAGACTACTGGACTAAGGCCTAACCCCTCTCATTCAGAAGAGGAGGCCCGTGCCCAGCAGTGGGACGCATATAATACAGGGCTAGTAAAAAAAAAAATGTGAAGAGAAACTTTTGTACCCTTTTTAGGCATATTGCGTGTCAGATTTGGCATAGTAAAAGTTTATATGAAGAAGTAGTACACAAAGCTAATATATCTGTATCATTGTTTACGCTCATACTGAATCAATCCGAATTTGTATTAGGGCTCCCTCTGTGTTCGATGATTACAATGACTGAATGTTAAATTTCGCATTTGACGAAAAACAATATTAAAAAAATATATAGCACTGCACTGGGCGACGACTAGTTTTTATGTTGTCGCTTTTTACACGTGTGGAATTTTCGAATGAATTCTCTATTTTAGCATCACTCTGTAAACTTACATAGTGCTAAAATAGTATTATTGGCATAGAATGAGGTAATTGTAATGTCTTGTTTAAATAATTGTGACGCACTAGTACCAATCAATTATGAGATATTTTTTTGTTAAAATGATTTTCTAATCGATCCTTCAATTACTTTTGACGGCATTTACAATTAAGGTTACTTATGAATTTATTTTACTTATGAATTATAAAAATTAATAATTCATAAGTAAAGTAAATAATATCTGATTGCGGTAGGTGTATCTAGAAACTAATTACTTCGTTTAATCAAAATATATTGTTTTAAATTTAACTTTAAATTAAATACAAATACTGTAAATACATAAATAAATAACACCAGCGGGATTTTTTAGCCCTTGGGATGAAATATAAGGGTCCCTGCTAATGGGATACTGCCGATCCCTGCAGTATCCCGTTTCAGGGTTAAGGGGAAGGGAAGGATATAGGAAAAGGAGGCAAGCCCCTCGGGAGAACTGGATATACCCTGATCCTGGAACGCGACCCATACAACGTGGGCACTATGGCTGGTCTCAACACCAGTGTACGGTAGTTGCTATCCGGGCGGATACAAGTATCCTACCACCAGCTACACCAGAGGGGTTGAAGTCGTAAAAACTAGGTACAAGCCAAATCTTTCTGTAATATGTGCCAAAAAGCATGTTGCGCCGCCCCACTTCGTAATAACTATACATAATGGTGGTGGTAGGTAGGTATTGTATAGTACGTAATAATTTGCATTTGAAAGAACCGTTTATGGCATTTAAGCTTGTAGATAGCAGATGAGTTAAATGTCTGGAGGAAGTACTCATTTATAAAACAAATATGTAAAAATCTAGTATATTCGAGGCGATTCCAGCGTCCGTCCATGCAATGCGTAAGTAGTATGATAACTGTTGAAACGTTTGTTTCAGGTCCATCGTTGAAGTTCAAAGTGGTGTCGTACAACGTGCTGGCGCAGTGTCTGCTGGAACAACACAGCGAGTTGTACACGGAGTGCGCGCCCCGGAACCTCAACTGGAAAGTCAGATCTTCGAGGATTTTCGACGAGATAACGAAACTTGCTCCCGATGTAATAACACACGTTAAACTGTTTGTTTGTTTTAACAGGTCGGTCTGGAAATCTATGGGGGAGGCCTATGTTCAGCAGTGGACGTCCAGTGACTGATAATGATGATGATGAAACTGTTTGTCAGATATCGATCCAAAGGCTCGGCGAGGCGTTATTTAGTAATGTATTGAGTCGCTCGAATCTAGTTTGCAGTGGTGTAGAAATGCGAAAGCGAAGTGTGATGAACCATGGATTTGTTTAGGTTCGCTTCGCTACGTCTTCGGTTCGGTGCGCGCTCCCTCTGTCTGACTAGCCCATTACAGTTTTTGAATATTACTGATTCGTCATTTGGAATATAGATTCCTAAAATGAAATAGACAGGTCGCAACAATGGAATTTTTATAAGCGGGTAGCTATTTATTGTTTTTCATTCTTGGAATAAGTAATGACGTTTAGACTATGTGTGGTGAATCTAAATATTTTTAATTGACAAATAATAAAATCAAATAAATAAAATAAACGAAGCTAAATAAAATATTTCAGGTACTGTGTCTTCAAGAAGTCCAGGCATCGCATTTGAATAGTTTTTATCATAAATTTGAAGAGATCGGATATTTCGGCGTATACAAACAAAAGACAGGCGAGCGACAGGACGGGTGCGCTATATATTTCAAACAGTCTATGTTCTTCATGCAAGATCATGTCAGTGTAAGTATAATAACGATAAACTGACCTAAAGTGGCAGCTTGCTGTTCTATATCGTATAATAAGTGAGATTTCCTGAGGCCCAAATCCCCGTACTAACACCCATTCCATTCCTAAAAGGTCGGCAATGCACCCATGATACTTACCATATACCAAATACCACCTGCCCTAATCTCTCTCGTGGTGGGGGGGTCACCGCAACATTTTTTTAAACACATTACAAAAATATTTGTCTTGTAGTTTTAACGACCGGCCGCCTGCCTGACGTCGACCCCTCGGGGGGAGAAAACATAGCCAGATCCGAAACAAATATTTGTGGATCACACAAATATTTGTCTCGGTATG